>CM038673.1:401371320-402825294 GCA_021605145.1 Aegilops bicornis | reverse complement strand
TCCAATTACGAGTACGAGAATTGAAAGACATGAAAATTCTCAATTCTCTACGGCATCTAGTAGATAGAAACAAGAAAATCAGAAGAATCTTTCTCTCTATTCACTATCATTCCGCGTCTTCGACTTCTCTAGTGCAAGTGGGAGACTGAAGGAAATATGCCCTAGAGGCAATAATAAAGTTATTATTTATTTCCTTATATAATGATAAATGTTTATTATTCATGCTAGAATTGTATTAACCGGAAACATGATACATGTGTGAATACATAGACAAAACAGAGTGTCATCAGTATGCCTCTACTTGACTAGCTCGTTAATCAAAGATGGTTATGTTTCCTAGCCATAGACAAAGAGTTGTTATTTGATTAATGGGATCACATCATTAGGTGAATGATGTGATTGACATGACCCATTCCGTTAGCTTAGCACTCGATCGTTTAGTATGTTGCCATTGCTTTCTTCATGACTTATACATGTTCCTATGACTATGAGATTATGCAACTCCCATTTACCGGAGGAACACTTTGTGTGCTACCAAATGTCACAACGTAACTGGGTGATTATAAAGGTTCTCTACAGGTGTCTCCGAAGGTACATGTTGGGTTGGCGATTTTCGAGATTAGGATTTGTCACTCCGATTGCTCGGAGAGGTATCTCTGGCCCTCTCGAATACACATCACTTAAGCCTTGCAAGCATTGCAACTAATGAGTTAGTTGCGGACGATGTATTACTAACGAGTAAAGAGACTTGCCGGTAACGAGATTGAACTAGGTATTGAGATACCGACGATCGAATCTCGGGCAAGTAACATACCGATGACAAAGGGAACAACGTATGTTGTTATGCGTTCTGACCGATAAAGAACTTTGTAGAATATGTGGGAGCCAATATGAGCATCCAGGTTCCGCTATTGGTTATTGACCGGAGACGTGTCTCGGTCATATCTACATAGTTCTCGAACCCGTAGAGTCCGCACGCTTAAAGTTTCGATGACAGTTATATTATGAGTTTATATGTTTTGATGTACCGAAGGAGTTCGGAGTCCTGGATGAGATCGGGGACATGACGAGGAGTCTTGAAATGGTCGAGACGCAAAGGTCGATATATTGGACGACTATATTCGGACATCGGAAAGGTCCCGAGTGATTCGGGTATTTTTCGAAGTACTGGAGAGTTACAAGAATTTGTATGGGCCTTAATGGGCCATACGAGAAAGGAGAGAAAGGCCCCAAAGGGTGGCCGCACCCCTCCCCATGGACTAGTCCGAATTGGACTAGGGAGGGGGGCGCCCCTTCCTTCCTTCTCCTTCTCTCTTTCGTTCTCCTACTCCAACAAGGAAAGGAGGAGTCCTACTCCCGGTGGGAGTAGGACTCCCCCCTTGGCGCGCCCTCCTCCTAGGCCGGCCGCCTCCCCCCTTGTTCCTTTATATACGGGGGCAGGGTGGCACCCCTTGGAGACAACAATTGATCTGTTTGATCTCTTAGCCGTGTGCGGTGCCCCCCTCCACCATAGTCCACCTCGATAATACTGTAGCGGTGCTTAGGCGAAGCCCTGCGTCGGTAGAACATCAACATCGTCACCACGATGTCATGCTGACGAAACTCTCCCTCAACACTCGGCTGGATCGGAGTTTGAGGGACGTCATCGGGCTGAACGTGTGCTGAACTCGGAGATGCCGTACGTTCAGTACTTGATCGGTCGGATCGTGAAGACGTACGACTACATCAACCGCGTTGTGCTAACGCTTCCGCTTCGGTCTCACGAGTGCGTGGACAACACTCTCCCCTCTCGTTGCTATGCATCACCATGATCTTGCGTGTGCGTAGGAATTTTTTTGAAATTACTACGTTCCCCAACATCGCGGAGGTCCTTTCCCATTCCTTGCGGGGCATCAGGCTCTTGTTGAGCACTGGTGACGGCGGCTCTTCGGGTTGGTCGTCGATCATGCCGCTGAGCAGCTCTGGATCTTTTGCACGGTGGATGGCAAATTGCTCATCACACCTCTGCAATATGTCGATTGATCTCCCAAGGACTGTCACACCGATATCGCAGCCGATGGGCCATGGTGCCTGCACCGGTCGATGAAGCTCTTGCTCCCCGACCTGCTCCGGCTCGTTCTCCTCGCCGAAGATGTAACGCAGGTAGGCGTCGACGTCGAAGCTTCGGTCATTGCCTGGCATGCTTGGAATAACTAATGGTAGATGGGTGAGGACTAGATCTACGCAGAGTGTGGCAGCAGTGCGTTGCTGCCTGGGTTATATGCAGCAAGCCGTTAGCTGGTGGCGGGAAGCCGGTGAGGGAAGAGGCGTGGATTTTACAGTTCACCTATGTGGAGCGCAGGAAGCATTCGCTATAGCGCAGGAAGACTAAGTGGAGCACACACACAACCCGAATACCATACCCGGTGCCACGTGTTATTATCACACAAGTGTTAACATAAGGAAACATATGTGTAACTTACTAATCATCGCACACGAGTACTCGTAGCCGCATCGTGTGCGATACTCCTAGCCACCGCAAGCAACTAGTTTGCATTTTTCAAAGTTTTTTGTACACGTAATCGCATTACGAACTAATTGTATTAATAAATGCATGTTGTAATTTCTCATCGCAAACAGTTCATCCGAGTCGGTTGTTTGCCACGTATCACACACATCTTGTTAAGTTGAACCATTTCTGTTGTGTTCGCTAATCCAAAACAGTTCGTCCGAGTGAACCGTATGCTCTATATCACACACACCTTGATCTGGCTAACCGTTTCTGTTGCACTCCCTAATAGCAAACAGTTCATCGGAGCGAACTGTATTTGAACGGGTTAAACGTGTGCCCTGAATCGCACACGCAACTATAATGTGAACCATGTTTGATGCATCCTCCATCGCAAACGTTTTGCATCTTTTTTGACGGTTTTTACACCACCGTTTGCGATTAATGCATCGCACACAGTTTCATCGAAGGGCCTCTGATTGTAGTGTCGCGTTAGCAGCAACCCGCAGTAGTGAACAAACTTCCCCACTCGGGAAGATATTCCAGAGCACCGTCAACTTCTTCTGTTTCTGCAAAAACAACAAGACAAAAAAGTAGTAGAAAAATGATTAGTACATAGATAATACATACATTTCATTAACAAGTTTGCATAAAAAAGTGTCGGATACTAGAAACCACAGTAAAAGGAACATACACTGATGTAGTAATTCTGGGGTAGCCTGGCAGCAACAAACTTCTGGATATGATCCATGCTCCCAAACAGGCTGTCTTCAGCACACCTCGAGAACTCAAATTTCAACTGTGGTGTTGATGGGCACGTGTCAGAAATCAACAGTCAGGGGGAAAAGGTTGAGGGAATTAAAATCAAACAGGCAGAAAAATGATATTATATTGCAAGGTTTATCAAGTGCCTCCCTAAAATTAGGGCAACAACATGCATATTGTTGGGCAACTCCGCAAAACTCATGGTATAAAAACTGGAAAAACCCATACATAACTCTTTGGACTGAACAACATACAACTCCAAAAAAATGTATCGTGCTGATGAGCAACTACAACTATGCACATGGGCAACTCCAATTGTAATTAGAGCAAGTCCACCTCTGATTGTGGGGAACTACAAAACCTACTGGTGAGCAAGTCCACCTCTGATTATGGGCAACTACAAAAACCTACTGGTGAGCAAGTCCACCTCGAAAAGTACATGCCTACTTGATAAAACACGAGGCTCTACATGCTGAACAACCATGAGAAAAAATGTGCATGAAAAAAAACAGGGAAAAACTTACTCGCAGCTTTCCATACACACCCTTTCCGATTCTGTCCTTCTTCATGACTGCCTTGATAAGACCCTCGTTCCATGCCTTAACCCTTGGAAGAATATTCGATGTGTGTTCATCCACAAAGTCCTTGGAAATGGTCCTGAAGTCCACATCTAGCGAGTCGAGGTAAACGAGCTGTCTCGCAGACCAAAACACAAACAAAAGAAAAAAGAAAAAGACTTCTGTTAGTTTCCTGTAAAGTATTGACAATGAAAAGAAAGACAATGGACCAGAAGAAAAGGGGGGATCTAGATCATTTTACCACTAGGTGGAAAAGGCAACAACATATGGCATTCTTCTTGTCTCCTAACCCCATGAAAGCAATCCTAAGCTGGTCAACAACGAACTGACAAACATCTAAATTCACAATGTTGCGTGGGTTCAACGCAACTGAATAGGCACGCGGTGACACCTTCAAGCTCGTGGTCGGTGCAAGAAAACAGCTGAAAACAATGACAAGCCAGGCGCTTAAGAACGTGTCATCATGAGCAACTCCCATCTCATTTATCTTCTCCACCCACTTGGTCACTGTTGGGCAGGCCCTGAAGGAATGTTTAACATCCCGTTGAAAAACTTTACTATGTTGGATCAATTTCATATGCAACCTTGTTTCGCCCCCTTGGCAGACCCCATATCCTTTCAACGCTATCTGCATCGACAGGGATCTTACCCCTATCAGGTATAACAAGCTGGGAGAACTCCGGGTCATAACAATCAATGACAAACTTCACGATATCTCCTTTCATTGTTCTCGTGTCGATATCAAGTACGCCGCCAACACTTATTTCACAAATGGCTCCCCTTTGTGTGTCTACAAGGTCAACATTTAGAGTGAATAGCCTTGAAGGTGATGCCCTGTTCCTTAGTGTCGGCGCACTAGTACCAATCTGTGGAGACAAAAAATCAGAAGAAAAATAAAATAAAATTAAAAATAAGGCAAGGCTGCTGTGCGTGGAAAACTGGGCAACTACATCTACATTATAAAACAACTTGTACTACCATACTGAGCAACTCGTACTACTATACTAGGCAACTAGTGCTGCTATGCTATGCATCTGGTACGGCTATACTAGGAAACTGGTGCTACTATGCTACACAACTAGTATGCAAACTGGTACTACTATACTGGGCAATGTTGGTGAATGTAGTAATTTCAAAAAAATTCATATGCACACGCAAGATCATAGTGATGCATAGCAACGAGAGGGGAGAGTGTTGTCCACGTACCCTCGTAGACCAAAAGAGGAAGCGTTAGCACAACGCGGTTGATGTAGTCGTACGTCTTCTCGATCCGACCGATCAAGTACCGAATGCACGGCACCTCCGAGTTCAGCACAAGTTCAGCCCGATGACGTCCCTCGAACTCTGATCCAGCCGAGTGTTGAGGGAGAGTTTCGTCAGCACGACGGCGTGGTGACGATGTTGATGTTCTACCGACGCAGGGCTTCGCCTAAGCACCGCTTCTGATATTATCAAGGTGGACTATGGTGGAGGGGGCACCAAGACACGGCTAAAAGATCAACTGATCAATGTTGTTGTGTCTAGAGGTGCCCCCCGCCCGTGATATATAAAGGAGCAAGGGGGGAGGCGGCCGGCCTAGGAGGAGGGCGCGCCAAGGGGGGAGTCCTACTCCCACCGGGAGTAGGACTCCTCCTTTCCGTGTTGGAGTAGGAAAAAGGGAAGGGAGAAGGAGAAGGAAGGAAGGGGGCGTCCCCCTCCCTAGTCCAATTCGGACTAGTCCATGGGGAGTGGTGCGGCCACCCTTTGGGCCTTTCTCTCCTTTCCCGTATGGCCCATTAAGGCCCAATACGAATTCCCGTAACTCTCCGGTACTCCGAAAAATACCCGAATCACTCGGAATCTTTCCGACGTCCGAATATAGTCGTCCAATATATCGATCTTTACATCTCGACCATTTCGAGACTCCTCGTCATGTCCCCGATCTCATCCGGGACTCCGAACTCCTTCGGTACATCAAAACACATAAACTCATAATATAACCGTCATCGAACTTTAAGCGTGCGGACCCTACGGGTTCGAGAACAATGTAGACATGACCGAGACACATCTCCGGTCAATAACCAATAGCGGAACCTGGATGCTCATATTGGCTCCCATATATTCTATGAAGATCTTTATCGGTCAAACCGCATAACAACATACGTTGTTCCCTTTGTCATCGGTATGTTACTTGCCCGAGATTCGATCGTCGGTATCTCAATATCTAGTTCAATCTCGTTACCGGCAAGTCTCTTTACTCGTTCCGTAATACATCATCCCGCAACTAACTCATTAGTTGCAATGCTTGCAAGGCTTAAGTGATGTGCATTACCGAGTGGGGCCAAAGATACCTCTCCGACAATCGAAGTGACAAATCCTAATCTCAAAATACGCCAACCCAACAAGTACCTTCGGAGACACCTGTAGAGCACCTTTATAATCACCCAGTTACGTTGTGACATTTGGTAGCACACAAAGTGTTCCTCCGGTAAACGGGAGTTGCATAATCTCATAGTCATAGGAAAATGTATAAGTCATGAAGAAAGCAATAGCAACATACTAAAGATCGAGTGCTAAGCTAACGGAATGGGTCAAGTCAATCACATCACTCTCCTAATGATGTGATCCCATTAATCAAATGACAACTCATGTCTATGGTTAGTAAACATAACCATCTTTGATCAACGAGCTAGTCAAGTAGAGGCATACTAGTGACACTCTGTTTGCCTATGTATTCACACAAGTATTATATTTCCGGTTAATACAATTCTAGCATGAATAATAAACATTTATCATGATATAAGGAAATAAATAATAACTTTATTACTGCCTCTAGGGTATATTTCCTTCAGTCTCCCACTTGCACTAGAGTCAATAATCTAGTTCACATCGCCATGTGATTTAACATCAATAGTTCACATCTTTATGTGGTTAACACCCATAGTTCACATCGACATGTGACCATGACCCAAAGGGTTTACTAGAGTCAATAATCTAGTTCACATAGTTATGTGATTAACACCCGAAGAGTACTAAGGTGTGATCATGTTTTGCTTGTGAGAGAAGTTTAGTCAAGGGGTCTGCCACATTCAGATCCGTATGTATTTTGCAAATTTCTATGTCAACAATGCTCTGCACGGAGCTACTCTAGCTAATTGCTCCCACTTTCAATATGTATCCAGATTGAGACTTAGAGTCATCTGGATCGGTGTCAAAATTTGCATCGACGTAACCCTTTACATTTAACCTTTTGTCACCTCCATAATCGAGAAACATATCCTTATTCCATTAAGGATAGTTTTGACCGCTGTCCAGTGATCTACTCCTAGATCGCTATTGTAATCCCTTGCCAAAATCAATGTAGGGTATACAATAGATCTGGTACACAGCATGGCATACTTTATAGAACCTATGGCCAAGGCATAGGGAATGACTTTCATTCTCTTTCTATCTTCTGTCGTGGTCGGGCTTTGAGTCTTACTAAATTTCACACCTTGTAATGTCTGCAAGAACTCTTTCTTTGACTGTTCCATTTTGAACTACTTCAAAATCTTGTCAAGGTATGTACTCATTGAAAAACTCATCAAGCGTCTTGATATATCTCTATAGATCTTGATGCTCAATATGTAAGCAGCTTCACCGAGGTCTTTCTTCGAAAAACTCCTTTCAAACACTCCTTTATGCTTTGCAGAATAATTCTACATTATTTCCGATCAACAATATGTCATTCACATATACTTATCAGAAATGTTGTAGTGCACCCACTCACTTTCTTGTAAATACAGGCTTCACCGCAAGTCTCAGATAAAACTATATGCTTTGATCAACTTATCAAAGTGTATATTCCAACTCGAGATGCTTGCACTAGTCCATAGATGGATCATTTGGAGCTTGCATATTTTGTTAGCACCTTTAGGATTGACAAAAACTTTACGGTTGCATCATATACAACTCTTCTTTAATAAATCCATTAAGGAATGCAGTTTTGTTTATCCATTTGCCAGATTTCATAAAATGCGGCAATTGCTAACATGATTCGGACAGACTTAAGCATAGATAGGAGTGAGAAACTCTCATTGTATTCAACACCTTGAACTTGTCGAAAACCTTTTTGCGATAATTCTAGCTTTGTAGATAGTAACACTACTATCAGCGTCCGTCTTCCTCTTGAAGATCCATTTAATCTCAATGGCTCGCCGATCATTGGGCAAGTCAATCAAAGTCCATACTTTGTTCTCATACATGGATCTCATCTCAGATTTCATGGCCTCAAGCCATTTTGCGGAATCTGGGTTCACCATCGCTTCTTCATAGTTCGTAGGTTCGTCATGGTCTAGTAACATAACTTCCAGAACAGGATTACCGTACCACTCTGGTGCGGATCTTACTCTGGTTGACCTACGAGGTTCATTAACAACTTGATCTGAAGTTTCATGATCATCATCATTAACTTCCTCACTAATTGGTGTAGGTGTCGCAGAAACCGGTTTCTGCGATGAACTACTTTTCAATAAGGGAGTAGGTACAATTACCTCATCAAGTTCTACTTTCCTCCCACTCACTTCTTTCGACAGAAACTCCTCTAGAAAAACTCCGAATTTAGCAAAAAAAGTCTTGCCTTCGGATTTGTGATAGAAGGTGTACCCAACAGTCTCCTTTAGGTATCCTATGAAGACACATTTCTCCGATTTGGGTTCGAGCTTATCAGGTTGAAGCTTTTTCACATAAGCATCGCAGCCCCAAACTTTAAGAAACGACAACTTTGGTTTCTTGCCAAACCATAGTTCATAAGGCGTCGTCTCAACGGATTTTGATGATGTCCTATTTAACGTGAATGCATCCGTCTCTAAAGCATAACCCCAAAACGATAGTGGTAAATCGGTAAGAGACATTATAGATTGCACCATATCTAATAAAATACGGTTACGATGTTCGGACACACCATTACACTGTGGTGTTCCAGGTGGCGTGAGCAGTGAAATTATTTCACATTGTTTTAACTGAATACCAAACTCGTAACTCAAATACTCTTCTCCACGATCATATCGTAGAAACTTTATTTTCTTGTTACTATGATTTTCCACTTCACTCTGAAATTATATGAACTTTTCAAATGTTTCAGACTTCTGTTTCATTAAGTAGATATACCCATATCTGCTCAAATCATCTGTGAAGGTCAGAAAATAATGATACCCATTGCGAGCCTCAATATTCATCAGACCACATACATCAGTATGTATGATTTCCAAAAAATCTGTTGCTTGCTCTATTGTTCCGGAGAACGGCGTTTTAGTCATCTTGCCCAAGAGGCATGGTTCACAAGCATCAAGTGATTCATAATCAAGTGATTCCAAAATCCCATCAGCATGGAGTTTCTTCATGCGCTTTACACCAATATGACCTAAACGACGAATGCCACAAATAAGTTGCACTATCATTATTAACTTTGCATCTTTTGGCTTCAATATTATGAATATGTGTATCACTACGATCGAGATCCAACAAACCATTTTCATTGGGTGTATGACCATAGAAGGTTTTATTCATGTAAATAGAACAACAATTATTCTCTAACTTAAATGAATAACCGTATTGCAATAAACATGATCAAATCATATTCATGCTCAACGCAAACACCAAATAACACTTATTTAGGTTCAACACTAATCCCGAACGTGTAGGGAGCGTGCGATGATGATCATATCAATATTGGAACCACTTCCAACACACATCGTCACTTCACCTTAACTAGTCTCTGTTCATTCTGCAACTCCTGTTTAGAGTTACTACTCATAGTAACTGGACCAGTATCAAATACCGAGGGGTTGCTACGAACACTAGTAAAATACACATCAATAATCTGTATATCAAATATACCTTTGTTCACTTTGCCATCCTTCTTATCCACCAAATACTTGGGGCAGTTCTACTTCGGTGACCGGTTCCTTTGCAAGAGAAGCACTTAGTCTCGTGCTTAGGACCAGACTTGGGCTTCTTCACTTGAGCAACAACTTGCTTGCCGTTCTTCTTGAAGTTCCCCTTCTTCCCTTTGCCGTTATCTTGAAACTAGTGGTCTCGGCCAACCATCAACACTTGATGTTTTTCTTGATTTCTACCTTCGTCGATTTCACCATCACGAAGAGCTTGGGAATTGTTTCCGTTATCCCTTGCATATTATAGTTCATCACGAAGTTCTACTAACTTGGTGATGGTGACTAGAGAATTCTGCCAATCACTATCTTATCTGGAAGATTAACTCCCACTTGATTCAAGCGATTGTAGTACCGAGACAATCTGAGCACATGCTCACTGCTTGAGCTATTCTCCTCCATCTTTTAGCTATAGAACTTGTTGGAGACTTCATATCTCTCAACTCGGGTATTTGCTTGAAATATTAACTTCAACTCCTGGAACATCTCATATGGTCCATGACGTTCAAAACGTCTTTGAAGTCCCAATTCTAAGACGTTAAGCATGGTGCACTAAACTATCAAGTAGTCATCATATTGAGCTAGCCAAACGTTCATAACGTCTGCATTTGCTCCTGCAATAGGTCTGTCACCTAGCGGTGCATCAAGGACATAATTCTTCTGTGCAGGAATGAGGATAAACCTCAGATCACGGACCCGGTCCGCATCATTGCTACTATCATCTTTCAACTTAGTATTCTCTAGGAACATACATAAAACATAGGGAAGCAACAATGCGAGCTATTG
This sequence comes from Aegilops bicornis, assembly GCA_021605145.1. Taxonomy (NCBI): domain Eukaryota; kingdom Viridiplantae; phylum Streptophyta; class Magnoliopsida; order Poales; family Poaceae; genus Aegilops; species Aegilops bicornis. The sequence continues at coordinate 402,814,768 of CM038673.1, read as the reverse complement.
ATCTACAAACATAGATATGCTAATACTACCAGGACTAAGTTCATGATAAATTAAAGTTCAATTAATCATATTACTTAAGAACTCCCACTTAGATAGACATCCCTCCAATCCTCTAAGTGATCACGTGATCCAAATCAACTAAACCATAACCGATCATCACATGAGATGGAGTAGTTTCAATGGTGAACATCACTATGTTGATCATATCTACTATATGATTCACACTCGACCTTTCGGTCTCAGTGTTCCGAGGCCATATCTGTTATATGCCAGGCTCGTCAAGTTTAACCTGAGTATTCCGCGTGTGCAACTTTTTTGCACCCGTTGTATTTGAACGTAGAGCCTAACACACCCGATCATCACGTGGTGTCTCAGCACGAAGAACTTCGCAGCGGTGCATACTCAGGGAGAACACTTATACCTTGATAATTTAGTGAGAGATCATCTTATAATGCTACCGCCGAACTAAGCAAAATAAGATGTATAAAAGATAAACATCACATGCAATCATAATACGTGACATGATATGGCCATCATCATCTTGTGCCTTTGATCTCCATCTCCAAAGCATCGTCATGGTCTCCATCGTCACTGGCATGACACCATGATCTCCATCATCTTGATCTATATCAATGTGTCGTCACATGGTCGTCTCGCCAACTATTGCTCTTGCAACTATTGCTATCGCATAGCGATAAAGTAAAGCAATTATTTGGCGCTTGCATCTTATGAAATAAAGAGACAACCATAAGGCTTCTGCCAGTTGCCGATAACTTCATCAAAACATGATCATCTCATACAACAACTTATATCTCATCACGTGTTGACGATATCACATCACAACAAGCCCTGCAAAAACAAGTTAGACGTCCTCTACTTTGTTGTTGCAAGTTTTACGTGGCTGCTACGGGCTGAGCAAGAACCGTTCTTACCTACGCATCAAAACCACAATGATAGTTTGTCAAGTTGGTGCTGTTTTAACCTTCGCAAGGACCGGGCGTAGCCACACTCGGTTCAACTAAAGTTGGAGAAACTGACACCCGCTAGTCACCTGTGTGCATAGCACAGCGGTAAAACCAGTCTCGCATAAGCTTACGCGTAATGTCTGTCCGGGCCGCTTCATCCAACAATACCGCCGAACCAAAGTATGGCATGCTGGCAAGCAGTATGACTTGTATTGCCCACAACTCACTTGTGTTCTCCTCGTGCATATAACATCTACACATAAAACCAGGCTCAGATGCCACTGTTGGTGAACATAGTAATTTCAAAAAATTTCCTATGCACACGCAAGATCATGGTGATGCATAGCAACGAGAGGGGAGAGTGTTGTCCATGTACCCTCGTAGACCGAAAACAGCAGCGTTAGCACAACGCGGTTGATGTAGTCGTACATCTTCACGATCCGACCGATCAAGTACCGAACGCACGACACCTCCGAGTTCAGCACACATTCAGCCCGATGACGTCCCTCGAACTCCGATCCAGCCGAGTGTTGAGGGAGAGTTTCGTTAGCACGACGACGTGGTGACGATGTTGATGTTCTACAGACGCAGGGCTTCACCTAAGCACCGCTACAGTATTATCGAGGTGGACTATGGTGAAGGAGGGCACCGCACACGTCTAAAAGATCAACTGACCAATGTTGTTGTGTCTAGAGGTGCCCCCCTGCCCCCGTATATAAAGGAGCAAGGGGGGAGGCGGCCGACCTAGGAGGAGGGCGCGCCAAGGGGGGAGTCCTACTCCCACCGGGAGTAGGACTCCTCCTTTCCTTGTTGGAGTAGGAAAAAGGGAAGGGAGAAGGAGAAGGAAGGAAGGGGACACCCCCTCCCTAGTCCAATTCAGACTAGTCCATGGGGAGGGGTGCGACCACCCTTTGGGGCCTTTCTCACCTTTCCCGTATGGCCCATTAAGGCCCAATACAAATTCCCATAACTCTCCGGTACTCCAAAAAATACCCGAATCACTCGGAATCTTTCCGACGTCCGAATATAGTCGTCCAATATATCGATCTTTACGTTTCGACCATTTCGAGACTCCTCGTCATGTCCCCGATCTCATCCGGGACTCCGAACTCCTTCGGTACATCAAAACACATAAACTCATAATATAACCGTCATCGAACTTTAAGTTGCAAGGACCCTACGGGTTCGAGAACAATGTAGACATGACCGAGACACATCTCCGGTCAATAACCAATAGCGGAACTCGGATGCTCATATTGGCTCCCATATATTCTATGAAGATCTTTATCGGTCAAACCGCATAACAACATACGTTGTTCCCTTTGTCATCGGTATGTTACTTGCCGAGATTCGATCGTCGGTATCTCAATATCTAGTTCAATCTCGTTACGGCAAGTCTCTTTACTCGTTCCGTAATACATCATCCCGCAACTAACTCATTAGTTGCAATGCTTGCAAGGCTTAAGTGATGTGCATTATCGAGTGGGCCCAAAGATACCTCTCCGACAATCGAAGTGACAAATCCTAATCTCAAAATACGCCAACCCAACAAATACCTTCGGAGACACCTGTAGAGCACCTTTATAATCACCCGATTCACGTTGTGACGCTTTGGTAGCACATAAAGTGTTCCTCCGTAAACGGAGTTGCATAATCTCATAGTCATAGGAACATGTATAAGTCATGAAGAAAGCAATAGCAACATACTAAACGATCGAAAGTGCTAAGCTAACGGAATGGGTCAAGTCAATCACATCATTCTCCTAATGATGTGATCTAGATTAATCAAATGACAACTCATGTCTATGCTTAGGAAACATAACCATCTTTGATCAACGAGCTAGTCAAGTAGAGGCATACTAGTGACACTGCTTTGTCTATGTATTTACACAAGTATTATGTTTCCGGTTAATACAATTCTAGCATGAATAATAAACATTTATCATGATATAGGGAAATAAATAATAACTTTATTATTGCCTCTAGGGCATATTTCCTTCAGGCAACTCGTACTACTATACTAGCCAACTAGTACTGCTATACTATGCATCTGGTGCTGCTATACTATGCAACTGGTACTACTATACTGGGCATCTGGTACAACTATACTAGGCAGCTAGTACTACTATACTACATCTACACTAAAAAGCAACTGGTGCTACTATACTAGGCAACTGGTACTACTACTCTGGACAACTACTACGTTCAACTGGTACAACTACTGTATTCAACTACTATATTCAGTTACCTAATGTCCTCGCTTTTAGATAAACTACAATGTAAACATCTAACCATAGCCCCCCTGCTACCGAGTTCAAGTTTCTTAAAGAAAAAAAACCTCGTCTCTGCTTTTCTTCACACGTTTCGGCTGCCTCCCTTCTTCATCACGAGGAGCGGAGTCGGTGGCCGGTTTCCCAGCCCGTTCACCCGAGACAGGATTATCATTTGTTCGCCCGCGCTTGCGTCGAACATTGCTTGCCGTTTGGACCAGCTCCTCGTTTACCTCATTTCCACCTTCGCCATCAGTCCTACCTGCAATCCTCTTACTTTTTCGGGCCATTCTGTAAAAAAAATATGCAACACCAATTTTTTTTAAAATAACATTTGGCTGGAAGAAAAAACACAAATAGACCTATAAGCACAAATAGACCTATAAGCACAATTATACTTGCAGATAGTACTGCGATAAAAGGAAACGCTTAAAAATATGCTTCTGTTTAACATCTCCTAACTTGATTCACCACGACTACTGCGAAAAAGAAAAAAGAATGCCTATTATTCCTAATGACATTTCGTCTACTATACGGGACAACTAGGTGGTGAGAATCTAGGCAACTGTAGGATGTTGGGTAGGCAACTTGTAGCAACAAAACAAATAAAAGGACAATAAAAATAACTAAATACCCAAAATTAGCAACTAATGTTATATTTCTTTGCAAAAAATTAGTAGTAAAATTAAGCAACTACTGTCATATACATACACAAACTACCCTGCAGATCCAAACAACCCCAAAAGCATCCAAAAACTGATAAAACAACTACTATTGCCTGGCTACACAGTGCCCCATTAGATTGGATCGAGACACTCACAACAAAAAAAAAGCACCGCGATGGTTGTGTGAGCACAAGAAAATACAGCAACTGCTGCGCAATTTCATAGCGATGTGTGAGAAAAAATGAGCAACTACTATGACCTGGCTACACAAATGCCCCACATTAGACTCAGGCACCAACAGCTGATGGCTGAGACAAATATCAACAAACTGCTTCGCAAAAACAGGGTAACTATCCTTAAACAACAGGGATCCCTCATGGATCCACACGCTCAAAAACAGCACCCCGAAACTCCTCCCCCCCCCCCTCGGGAAACTCGACGGGATCTCAACCCCAAACCTCCCTCACCGTATCGACAGGATCTCGACCCCCCCCCCCCTCCACGACGCCCCCGACCCCCCTACAGAAAATCAACAACAGCACCGCGATGGTTATGTGAGCACAAAAATATACAGCAACTGTTGCGCAATTTCATAGCGACTGTGTGAGAAAAAAATGAGCAACTACTATCATCTGGCTATGCAATGCCCCACATTAGATCCAGGCACCAACAGCGCCGATGGCTGAGACAAAAATCAACAACTGCTTCGCAAAAACAGGGCAGAATAGCGTGCTGCACGATTAAGCAATCAGGAAAAACAAAACAGAAAAATCATTTGCGCTTTACACGTCCCGCTCACTCACTCACCCCGGGACAAAACCACGGCACATATATACACCTCGTGAGTCGTACGTGTCGCTGCCTCGCGCACCAAACACAACTCCAAAACCCAAATTTAGCTCTGCCCTCTCGCCACGTACGCGATTGCTGCTGGGGGTGATGGCGGAGGCAAAGGCGGCGCCGCTGCTGGCGCGGGAGGACGGGGCGACTGCCGCCGCCGAGGGATCCGGGCGCGGCGGCGGAGCGACGTGGGCGCAGACGCTGGGCAACGTGGTGGTGTCCATCGTCGGCACGGGGTGCTGGGCCTGCCCTACGCCTTCCGCGCCGCCGGCTGGCTCGCGGGAACCCTCGGAGTCGCCGCCGCCGGCTGCGCCACGCTCTACTGCATGCTCCTCCTCGTCAGTATCTACCCAAATTTGCTTTGCATCTTCCTCTTTTGTTTCTCTCCCGTTGATTATCTGGGTTTAAGCCAAAGAATATATTTGGAGTTGCAATGCGTTCTGTCTATATGCAGATTGGGTGAACTGTTCATGATAAACTGGATGACGTTCGTGCTTAAACTTCCAAGTATTGTGATGATTTGAAGATCTCAATCGCCATTAGTAGTGCAAAAAATACAGTTTACCCACAAATTATTTGTGTGGCTCTGTTCCTCTCTCATCTTTTTTTTTGAGCTCGCTTAACCCCTTAAGTACAATGAAAAAAATAGCGCGTTATAGGGTTCTAATCAATGTCTCGTTAAATGAAATCTGTGGACAATCGTTCGCTATAACGTGATATACCGTCACTATAGCGGATTTTAAGGATTGCGCTACTTTGTCATAGCACGCTATTTTGTTCCCCCGAAAGTATCATGTCTTGGACGATTTTACCCTTAGTTGGTTCCTGAAAGAACAATAATGTGCATATATACAAAAAAAACCTCATACATGTATCTACGAGATGAAATATCAAGTAAATTTTTGTTAATGAGTATGATTATTTGCCATGCGTGCAAAAATAAAAATAAATGAGGTATTTTCCTACGAGTGGATTTTTGGCTCTTGGGATCGCATGATCTCTTTATTCCAAAATATTCAAAAACTGAGTTAAATTTTTTTATATTAGAGTGAGTCATGTAACAAGTTATTGTAAAAATGAATCCAAACCGGGTTTAAGAAAAAACTAAAGAGGCTAGAATAGCGTTTTCACATTGTGAAAGAAAATTTTGCTTTGTTATTTATCCACAGTTCACCCATCTGTTGTGTTTTTCTCAGAACTTCAAATTGAGTCATTTACATTTGAGATTCGTTTTGAATTTAAACCGGGTTTAAGAAAAAACTAAAGAGGCTAGAATAGCGTTTTCACATTGTGAAAGAAAACTTTGCTTTGTTATTTATCCACAGTTCACCCATCTGTTGTTTTTTTCTCAGAACTTCAAATTGAGTCATTTACATTTGAGATTCGTTTTGGATTTTTTGGGATGGGTGCATTTTTTTGTTTTTCTAAGCGGTCATGTGACCCCGAGAGCCAAATGTTATTTATTTATTTTTCTGAACAGGTCCTAAATGGTTAAACATGTGTATTCTACTTTCTCTGTTGCTTGTTGAGCATGCTCAATGCTTTCAGTTGGACTAAGCCTAAGAACTTTATTTGGCTTAGTTCACAATAATTGGCACTACTTTTATGGTGAATTTTTGTGTGTGCATTATGACGAATCTTTTACTCTTATAAACTGACCAACTTCACTTTTGACGAATGCATTACCATTTTTCAGCTGTGTAATTTAATCGGTGTATTTTCTATCTGAAGGTGGAGTGTAGAGATAAACTGGAAGAGGAAGAAACAGAAGAGCCATGTGATGTTCTCTACACATATGGGGATTTGGGTCAGAAGTGTTTTGGGACAATCGGTCGATGCTCGACAGAAATCCTCATCTTCCTTTCTCAAGCCGGCGGTTCTGTTGCTTACCTGATATTCATCGCTCAGAATCTCCACTCCATGCTTACCCAGTTCATGTCACCAGACGCCTTCATCTTTGCCGTCCTCCTGCCTATGCAAATTGCACTGTCCTTCGTTCGCTCGCTGTCCTCCCTTTCACCTTTCAGCATATTTGCAGATGCATGCAATGTCCTAGCGATGGCCATAGTTATCAAAGAGGACATACGGCTTTTCGACCATCCATTTGCAGATAGAAGTGCTTTTAATGGGCTTTGGGCGATACCTTTCTCTTTTGGGGTTGCACTTTTCTGCTTTGAAGGGTTCAGCATGACTCTGGCACTGGAAGCATCGATGGCGGAACGGAAAAAATTCAAATGGGTGCTTTCTCAAGCACTTGTATGTATCATGTTTGTGTATGCGTGTTTTGGAGTGTGCGGATACTTGGCTTATGGTGAAGCCACCAAGGACATCGTAACACTTAATCTTCCCAACAGCTGGTCTTCTTCTGCAGTTAAGGTTAGTTCACTTTTTGTAACTTATTTGGTGTGATCAGATTTGAATTTGCTGAAGTAATGACGGTTGTACCAAGCTAACAGTTGGAAGATTTAAATTTTACAGATTGGCCTATGCATTGCACTAGCATTCACATTTCCGGTCATGATGCACCCGATCCATGAGATTGTTGAGGCGAGAATCAGATCGAGTCAGTGCTTTCAGAAGTTTTCACAGAATATCGGTGGCCCCAATTGGTTAGCCTTGCACGCAAGCCGCATCATGGTGGTGATCATCCTTGCTGTGGTGGCCTCGTACGTGCCTGCATTTGGGGCCTTCATCGCCTTCGTCGGGAGCACGGTGTGTGCTCTGCTTGCTTTTGTGCTGCCTACCGCCTTCCATCTCAGCATTGTGGGGTCTTCGATGAGCTTGTGGCGACGCCTGCTGGACTACGGTTTCCTTCTCTTTGGCCTTGTTTTTGTTGTCTATGGAACCTTCACTGCTCTCTAGCTTGTCACATTGACCAAGATCAAAATGGCCAAGAACTATGCTGGTGTGTACAGGTCAGGTGTAATTATAAACCACATGACCAAATGTAATGCACATGAGAGAAAGCAATAGAAAAGAAACACCATCTAAAAGAAGACGACGAAAAGAAAACATGGATTTGAGAGATTATTCAAGAAAATGTTCATCAGGATTGGACTCGAAGGAAGCCTAGCTGCAAGGCACAAAGATCTACTAGAATCCCGAGGTGATTATTTTGAGCCTCGATTTGGAATTTCAGGTAGCGCATGGTAGCTTATGCTACGAGTACTAAGCAGTAGGGTGCTTTGCTGCGCGGAAAGATCACCTCAAAAAATTGATGACATTTTCAGCTATTTGGAATAAGAACATGCAGTTTCACTAGAGTAAGAGTTTAGTCGTATAAAAACGATCACCTCAAAAAATTGATGGCATTTTCAGCTATTTGAAATAAGAACATGCAGTTAGAAAGTGATCTTCTGAGCGCGAGCACAGGTGCGCTCGGTATCCTCCCCGCTCGCAGGCCTCGTGATCCACAATCATTCGCGTATAGAGCCCAGCCAGTATTCCCGTATATCTATTAATGAACAGTTTCCTGTGGCCCACGTCTGTCATGCCGGCCTTGCTACGTCGTGAGATACCTGGGCTCTGGCTCAGACGTTCGCAGACGGGGTGGGCCGCTTTCGCGTGGATTCTGGGCCAACGGTGGCTGTCAATCCATAATTACGTCTCACCTTACCAGTCTTCCCCCGCCTGTCTCCATCATACCACAAAATAATCTTTTTGGAGGCATTGTTGTTTCCGATACCTCTTCCCTCTAGCTAGGGTTTACTCTCCTCTCGCCGCCATTGGTGACGTTGAGAATCTACCTCTTCCTTCCGCCCGATCGGAGCTAGGTTTCGCGGCCAGGTCTCTCACACTGGTTGCGGGCTGGACTGTCAGAGCGGTTAGGGGTTTGGGTGCTGCCTAGGGCACAGGAGATCGATCTACATGGCGACTGGCGGGAGTTCGTCGGGATCAGGCAACAAAGGAAAAGACAACTTGGAGGATCTGATGAAGGAATTGGCCCTGCAGGAAGATGACCTCGACGACGTGATCTTCGAGGATGAAGACGAACCGGCGGAGGAGGCTCTCCGCTGGATGATTTTGGCCCGAGTCCATATGGACAAGGGCTTCAGCTCGTACTGGTTCTTCCGGAACATGAAGACTGCGTGGGATCTAGCTAGGCCAGTCAAGATCAAAACCCTGGAGGAGAATCTTTTTCAGATGCAATTCGATTGCTTAGGCGATTGGGAGCGGGTCACGCAAGGAGGGCCATGGCACTTCAGGCGGAATCCCGTCGTTATTGCTCCATATGATGGATACGCAAAGCCTTCCTCAATTGAGCTCTCCACGATTGAGATATGGGCGCGGATCATCGAGCTCCCTATAGCTTTTCATGGTAAAGTCGAGGCATTGGCCTCGAAGATAGGCGAGTTTGTGGGCTCAGAACCGTCGTCGTTTGATTTCGAGGGGAACTTCTATCGAGTCAGAGTCCGGCTGGATGTTCGGAAGCCATTGAAGAAAGCAATATCTTTGGTCCGAGGAGGAGAATGACAGATCTTTGCTGTCAAGTATGAGCGTTTGCCGAATTGGTGCCAGGTGTGCGGTATGATGGGACATGAGTTTAAAGAGCACGGGGACGGGGTTCATCCTCCTTCTGCATTGGTTTTCAAAAACCTTCGTGCGCCGACGACTACAGCTTGGGGGACCCGCCGCAGGACCAGGAACCAGAGAGCTAGGAACAATGATCGCCAAACTACAGCTGAATCTGAACATGATGAGGAGAACATGCAGGAACAAGATGTGGATATGGACGGGGCTGAAGCCAACCTTAAGCGATCTTCTGAACAAGTTACTGGCTCACCGATAGCTAATACGCCTGCAGGTTTGGAGCTTGCTCTAGTCCCTAAAACCAACGGGGAGACGGTGCCTCTTAGCCCCCCGCCGAAACAGGAACCGAAGAGGTCAAAGCTGCAAGCCCATAGCGAGAAAGCAGGCACGGGTGGAGTGAAGAAAAACCCTACTGGAGGGAAAAACTCGGGCGCGAGAATGGCGGCCTCCCCGGTGGAGGACCGCCGGACGCAATGAGTCTGTTCTGCTGGAATTGTCGGGGGATTGGCAGCGACCCGACAATTCAAGAACTACGTGAATTCGCAAATAAGTTTGCCCCTAGATTACTTTGTATAGTTGAGACCCAGCTCAGTGGGGACAGAGTTGAAAATTTAAAAAGTACTTTAGGCTTTGATAGTTCTTTTGCTGTGGATGCCTCTGGTAGAAGTGGAGGTTTAGCTATGTTTTGGAATAATGAAATAAACATTGAGATTTTGGGCTACTCGAAGTACCATATTGATAGTAGAGTAAATAGTATAGGTGACCAGCCGTGGAGGCTTTCTTGTTTCTACGGAGAAGCTCGAACACATCTTCGTCACCACACTTGGGATACTATGAAAAATTTATCTACACTCCAAGACTTGCCGTGGGTGTGTATTGGAGATTTCAATGAAGTCCTAAAGCATGATGAGCATGATGGCATTGGCTCGAGGAGTCAGGCGCAAATCCAGGGCTTTAGAGATTCAATGGATGTTTGTGGTTTGGTCGATCTTGGCTTCAAAGGTACAAGATGGACATATGAGAAGAAAGTAACTGGCGGCTCATATACCCGTGTCAGGTTGGACAGAGCATTGGGTTCAGTTAATTGGTGCGGATTGTTTCCCTCAGCGGCCGTGGAACATATTACGGCGGCTACGTCAGATCACTCAGCGGTTCTTCCACACTTAGCACAACCAGGTGGGGAAGGAAAGAAAACAAAACAGTTTCGTTATGAGGTTATGTGGGATACTCACCCGGACCTCAAGATAGCAGTTCAGTCGGGGTGGGAGCTCAACAGCCACAACCCGCGAGTGTGTGACGTGCGTGCGAACCTTGAGGCGCTGGCCCGAAACTTGGGCGCCTGGTCCAAGTCGACGTTCGGCAGTGTCAAGGGCGAAATACGTACTTTGAAGAAGGAGCTGGATCGCCTGCGCAATGACGCAGCGCGGCAGGGCCCGTCGCATGCGGAAGTAAAGATAAACGATCGCCTGATTGAGCTTTACCTGCGGGAAGAGTTGATGTGGCGGCAACGTTCCCGGGTGGAGTGGCTATCGGCGGGAGACCGGAACTCACACTTCTTTCATATGCGAGCCTCGACGCGGAGAAGGAAGAATCTAATAAATGCTCTGGAACGGCCATGCCGACAAGTTACAAGTGACCAGACTGAGATGAAGCAAATGGCATTGGAGTTTTATAAAAACCTATATAGCTTGGAGGGGGTTCAGGGTGTGGATGAGGTTCTTCAGCATGTACCAGTGAAAGTTACCGCGGCTATGAACGAAACCTTGTTGGCCCCCTATGATGCAAAGGAGGTCAAGACCGCGCTATTCCAAATGTTCCCAACAAAAGCTCCAGGGCCTGACGGTTTTCCTGCTCACTTTTTCCAGAAGCACTGGGATGTATGTGGACATGCGGTAACACACGTAGTGTTAGCTATTGTGAAGGGAGAGGAAAGTCCGGCTGCTGTGAATGATACATTGCTGGTTTTAATCCCAAAGGTACCTAATCCGACGCTGCTATCTCAATTTCGCCCAATAAGCCTTTGTAATGTTTTTTATAAGATAGCCTCGAAGGTGTTGGCAAACCGTCTGAAAATGATCCTACCGGAGATTATATCAGCTGAGCAATCGGCATTCGTTCCTGGAAGGTTGATTACTGACAACATAATCTCAGCGTACGAGTGTTTGCACTTTATGAAACGGAAGAGGTCAAGGAACAATGTTTATGCTGCACTAAAACTTGACATGATGAAGGCTTATGACCGAGTGGAGTGGTCTTATTTGAAGTCAATCATGGAGAAACTGGGTTTTGCTACACCGTGGGTGACTGTCGTGATGAATATGGTGAGCTCAGTATCCTTTTCTCTTATGTTTAATGGTGTGAAGTCAGAGGAGTTCCAACCTACGAGAGGTATTCGACAGGGAGATCCAATCTCTCCTTACCTTTTCTTGTTAGCAGCAGAGGGCCTTTCGTGCCTGTTAAACTCTCAAAATGAATCATCCCAGCTCAGCGGCATTAAGGTGGCACCGTCGGCTCCGACGGTGAATCATCTTTTATTCGTGGATGATAGCCTGCTGTTTTTCAAGGCAAGTGTTGATGGAGCGGAGGAAGTTTCAAACCTTTTGAATACCTATCGCATGGCATCGGGTCAGAGAATAAATAAGGAAAAATCATCTATATTCTTTAGTAAGGGCTGCCCAGAGATAGTGCATGATGCTGTCAAGGGTTTTCTGCAAGTCCACAATGAGTCTTTGAATGACAGATATTTGGGCATGCCAACTGATGTGGGCCACTAGAAGGGTACGTTCAAGTATTTGAGTGACAGGGTGTGGGACAAGGTGAAGGGATGGATGAGCAAATGCCTATCAGCAGGGGGCAAGGATCTTCTTATCAAATCAGTAGCACAAGCCATCCCAGTTTTTTCGATGTCTTGCTTTAAGCTCCCAAGGGGACTGTGTGATCACATCAAGTCTATTATCAGGAAATTCTGGTGGGGATGTAAGCAAGGTGAGCGCAAGCCGGCATGGGTTTCTTGGGATGTCATGACTCGGCCAAAGCATTTGGGGGGGTCTTGGATTCAGGGACCTTGAGATTTTTAATTTGGCTCTGCTTGCTAGACAAGCATGGAGGCTTCTCTAGGAACCAACAAGCCTAAGTGCTAGAATCCTTAAAGCTGTGTACTACCCAGACAGGTCTATACTTGATGTGGAGTTAGGGTCGCGACCATCTCAGATTTGGCGTGCTATTTTGGAGGGAAGGGATTTACTACAGCAAGGCATTATAAGGCGGATTGGCAATGGACAAACGACAGATATTTGGGCCCATAATTGGATACCGAAGGAGATGACACCACGACCGATCACGTCGCTAGTGGCAAACCCTCCAAGGTACGTGTCAGAGCTATTGATCCCGGCGACTGCTTGATGGAATGAGGACTTGATACGTAGTGTTTTCCTGCCAATTGATGCCAATGCCATATTGAAGATCCTACACGCAATGTACCAGACTTCTGGGCGTGGCACCCGAAGAAGAAGGGCAATTTCACTGTTAGTTCGGCATACAAATTTCTTCAGAAAATGAAGCTGCAGAGGGAGGAGTGGCTCGAAGGAAGGAGTGGGTCTTCCAATGGCGAACAAGAAGAACGGTCATGGAGCTCACTATGGAAGTTGCAGGTGCCGTCGAAGGTAAGGATTTTTCTTTGGAGGCTCGCTCACCATTCGCTACCAACGACGGACACTTTGCATAGAAGGAACATGGCGGTGCAGGCCACATGCCCGCTATGTGGCTGCGCTGATTCATGGAGGCATGCGCTGGTGTCATGCACGATGTCACGCTGCGTTTGGGCTCTATCGGATGAGGTTCTTGTCTCCCAAATGTCTAAAAATTTAGAAGCCAACGCGAGGATTTGGTTATTCCAACTGAACGAATCTCTGGACAATGCAAGGTTTACGAGAATGGTAATTACACTATGGTCTATCTGGTATGCAAGGAGGAAGGCTATATATGAGTCAATTTTCCAAAGCCCACAACAGACCACATCCTTTGTGAATAATTATATACAGGAGCTGGGCCAGATACATGCGAAGAAGGTGCATGAAATAACGCAAAGGGGTGCGGTTGTGCAGCAGAAGAGGTGGCTTCCACCTCCGAGTGGCACGGTAAAGTTGAATGTAGATGGGGCAGTGGCCAGGTGTCGGCGCGGAGGAGCTGCTGCAGCAATTTGCCGAGATCAGGATGGCCATTATCTGGGTTCATCAGTGGTGGTTTATCATGGAGTTACTGATCCGATAATGCTCAAGACTTATGCTTGCAGAGAAGCGTTGGCTTTGGCGGAAGATCTTGCGACAATGAACACATGTGTGGCATCGGATTGCCAAGAAGTGATCAATGATATTAACAGAGGGACAGGAGGCCCCAACACTGCTCTTATACATGAAGTAATGCTTCGATGTAATAGTTTTAATTCTTGCTCTTTTGTTCATGAGCGTAGGAACCATAATTATGAGGCTCATAATCTCGCCAAGTTTGCATGTACTCTAGGACTAGGTAGACATGTGTGGTTGGGCAACCCTCATGACCCAAACCTTGTACCTATGTTGTTTGTTTTTGAATGAATAAAGTTGGGCGAGAGTTCTCAAAAAAAAAAAACCAGTCTTCCCCCGCACGATTCATTCATCCCCTCCCGTTCTTGCTCAATCCAGCGCCATCTCTCCTCACTTTTAAATATTGTTCACCTCCGCGTCCACTGGATTCGACGACGAGATGCTGCCAGAGTCTGAGTGTGCATGCCACCTCTCCTCATTTTTAAATTTTGAAGCAAACAGAGTCCGAGTGTGCATGCCAGGCCATAAATATGTGGAATTCGGAAAGCAATCCTGCATCTCTGAAGCAAGCCCAGAATGCATGTATTGTTTCACAAAAATTCAGTTCACAAAGACACGTTCCTTCTCATGTTAACTCCAGAATGCATGCACAAATTCTACAAAAATTCAGAAGTACAGAAACGGTCAGTGTTCACACAACCAGACTACTTTGTTTAAAACTTCAGAAAAACATACATTAGCTTGGTGCTAAAACTCATACATGCACACTAGTTTAGGCATACAATACTCTTGTTCGGCCAACCCAAATTATTATTTTGGTTGCCATGCATCAGTCCTGCATGTCTCAAGAACACTTGTACTGACAGAACTACATCAGTTCTACATGACAAATTCAGCAACCATGACTCAAGAACACCTCTGAAATTCTACATCTCTCATTTCTTCAGGTTGCAGCCACTGCTCACATGCCAGCCAACCTGAGATCACCTACTTTGTGGCAGTTGTTTCGCCTGTGACCTTCAATTCCACAGTTTTTGCACCTAGACGGTTTGCGAACAGGTTCCGGGGCATCACCTCGGTCAGGGCAGGTTGTTCTCTTGTCCCCTTGCCCGCGACATATGGTGCAAAACCGGGGTCGTTTGCTCAACCCTCGTATGGTGCCTTCTCCCTGCTAGTTGATGGCCGCCCCATTTCTTTGCGCTTCTTTGGTGCCAACAGACTGCTCAGTCTGTTCCCACTCTCATTTACAGAAGTAGCATCATCGTTGACGTGCCCATGCCTGCCCCACCACTTGCAACAACCATTGCCACTTGTGGTGCTTGTTGGTTGACTACATCTCCATGCTCAGCAATCCTGTCCTCCAATCCTAACCCATCTCTAATCTCTGCAAAGGGCTGCATCTCCACCATGCAATTCTTAATGAGGCACATGAATTTCACATATGCTTTTACACTTGCATCACCCATCCGCACCAACTCCATGGCATGCATGTACATATTGAAATGCCTGAAGCTGAAAGGATTTTTGTGTGCATTATTCCTTTGATATTGAGTCAATGAGCTGGTAGAATGTCTCGTGCATCCCTCGTCCATCGCTTCACTATGTGTTTCTATGGTATCTCTAATACAGATAAAATCCAGCACCTGCATAATCCAAATTTGGCCAGTTAGTTCATCATAGACTTCACAGACTATATCTGCATATCTAAACACCAGCTTGATCTTACCTTCAAAACATGGCTGCATAGGAGTCCCATGTGTGCAAATTGCCCGCACTCGCGGTCAAATTCTTCGCCTCCGTCGAGAACGTTTACCTTGTACGACACTCTTCACCACTTCTCCCTCCTCGCTGCCTCTGTATGAATAGTAAGGTAAAGTTTCCCCTTCTCAAGTTCTTCAACCTGGTATGCGCCGCACTCATACAGTATGTGCCCAAACTGCTCAAACATAGCTCGTGTGTATATCTTGCCAGCATGCCGCTCAATAGCTAAGTTTGCTTTGTATAGTGGTCTCCCCTGAAATGCAGTACCATCAAATCAGTGATTACGATACTACCAGCCTACTAGTATGAACTATTATTTTTGACTTACTATTTGTGCCCGCTTCTCCTCGTAGTTCTCCTCTGCCTCCCTGTCAAACTGAAGTCTCATGTACTTCTTCACAAACATATGCATTGGACAACCCGGAGGAACATAATTCTTTTGCACTTTCACTTCGCTGAGTACTAGTCATCTTAGCACATAAAACACCTTTAAAATACGGCTTCGCCCACTTGTACCTTATTTCATAAAGTTAGGTCATGTAGTCATGTGTCTTTAAATTATATTTATCAACCAACATCTTCCAAGCATCCTTGAATTCATTGATTTGTAAGCATGTGATTCACTACCTTGTGGAACTCTGCCCTGAATTCGCTCTTCCTGGTGTAAAGTGAACCAAGTGATTCCTTGGCCTTTTTTAGGACATGCCACTTGCACCATCAGTGCTCTATCTGCGGCATCACATTTTTTATGGCGACCTCCACCGAACGGTTCTGATCTGCACAAAAACAAGATTCGTGTTAGATAAGCTTTCATCTCAAAGCATCATTTCCGTATGTATGCCATCAAGATAATTTGTATAGTACAGGTTCATACCGGTTAGAATTGTCTTAGGGGCACTTCCACCCATCATCCTAACGAACTCTGTGAAAACCCACTCAAAGGTCTCAACCTTTTCGTCACGAACCAAAACCCCAGCTAGGATTATGCTCTGAAAATGGTTATTCACACCGACACAGAGGCCAAAGGGCATGTTGTACAAGTTTGTTCTGTACGTCGTATCGAAGGTAAAAACGTCTCCGAAGAATGTGTACTGCAGTCTGCTGCTCCCATTTTCCCACATAAGAGTGGTTATCCGACCATCTTTGTCTGCCTGGACTCGGTATGTGAAATGTGGATCTTGTGAACCCAATTCTGCAAAAACCTCCATAGTTTTCCTAACATCGTCCTCTGCCTGCTCTCTGCTGATTTTGCCACACAAATTCTTCAGAGCTCTTTTTGTGAAAAGTACCTTCTCCACTGAACCAAAAAACTCCCGATGATGCTGTGCACTTTTGCCAGGTTCACATTGTTCTGCCGCAACTGCTCCATCGAGTCCCCACTGTACGCATCAATATGCTTGTGCGACGGCCAGTGTATTGTCTGACAATATGTCGGAGACAATGAATAGTTGTGCTGTTCATGATGCTCTGCTATGTACCAATCATTGTCCTTTGATCGGAGCAGTCTTATTAAGGCAGGGCACTCGCATCGACATGACCTTGTGTTCTCCACCCCAGGTTTACCCTGCAAAAACCAAAGTGGATGCAGGAGAAACAGCTCAGGTTCCATCCCCATGAAGAAATCAGATCGAATTAATAGATGGTACTACATGGAGGTTACATATGCTTACCGCACACCCACACACGATTTCTTGCATGCATTTTGTTCTCTCCACATTCTGCCTGCTCTTCCCGTATCTAATTCCAAAACCCTTCTCCCACGAGTATAGATTGTAAAAATCATAAGCCTATCCAAGTGCATCGAAGCTTGTACCGAGAGCTGGGACAATTACAATGTTCCCGGGTTGATCAGCAAACTCCGTATTGCCTTCTCAAGGGCACTGGTTCGCCCAGGGCAAGGTGCCCTTCCTGGTGCAGCTGCTCCAATTCTAACCCTGCATTTTTAATATAATTAATGTGTGAGTGCACGGTTTTCATACTAATTCAATAAATTCTCGATGACATACATATCGCTGCATTGATAAATACCAGTATTCTCAAAGTCAGCTACTTATGATCACTGGGATGGCACTACCCATGTGTTTCTATTTAAATTGCAGCAGTAAAGCAGAAGCTCTGAATTCTCTGTTTCTTTATTTGCTTATTTCTGAACAAACTCTCTACATAATTAATCAACGCCTGAAACCTTTGTATTTTTATTCTCTAATTCCCATCGCAACGGTTACCTATTTTAGCACGGATTAGCACCCTAAAACACAGCTCAGATAATGCAACATACAGACATTTGTAAGGTAGACAATCATTGCAGGAGCAGAACAACCATTTACATAGTCAAAGATGCAAATTCATCTGTCCCAGGAATTAATTCAGTACATTTTATATGTTCTATGTGACTTTTGCTATCTTATATCCATACTTCCATAATCCAGGAATTATTTCAGTACATTTTATATGTTCTAGGTGACTTTTGCTATCTTTTATCCCTACTTTCATAATCCAGTATGCGCATAAGACATCCTTACATACCAATGGTTCTTTTTCATTTGTTTATCAAGCGCTGCTACATCTGATCCAACAATAAATGCAGCACTACATTTCATTTTTTAGGACAACCTCTTCCCACACATATCTGAAACTAAAACCTGCTGCATTCAAGCTCAGCCTATATGCCAATCAGTCCATGCCATCTACAGTACACACAAAATCAGTCCAGGAGCCTGTACTGCAAGCAACATTGACATGTAGATTACCTGCGAGTCCAGCCTGGTGTCTTGGGATCAATCTGTCCAATAGATTGCTCAGATGCTTGCGGTTTAGCATCCCCTTCGCCTACAGCTCCCCCCTCGGCCGCACAGATTTTCCCGTCAACGCTACCAGTCGCCATGGGTGGTAGCCGCTCAGCCTCAGTCGCCATCGCCGGGTAGTGCAGCGGCTCCATTGCAAGCTGGTTGTCGTTCACTTCTTCCATCACCGCGGTACTGCAGACGGTAGATTATGTGTGTCAGGCACACAGATGGACTACCAAGATATAGAAACAGAACCTACAGATTAAGTATTGAGACGGCGGCTGCGCGCAGAGGGGATTATCTCTCTTACCTCCTAATCGGTTGCAGCAGGAACTCCATTGCAACGAGCGCCGCCTATTATGTGCTCCACCGCAGATCTGCAAGGGCGTCAATGGCAATCCAACAACCCTTATCCAGAGGTGGGGGACAACTCCGCCGGTCATTTACTAGCGCCCACACCGCTCCCTGCCGGGGAAGCGCATTTCCTGAGCCACGAATCAGACGGGAAACACAATCCCGAGCCACGGCTCTGCTTTCTCACCGTCACGGCGCAGGCTGCGCGCCTCGTCTCCACGAACTACCCAGCTCTATACGGTATTCCCTCGACATGTGAATTAAAAAAGAATGACTAACTGCCTCTGTAATTGAGCGCCACACATCCCGAAGCGTAGTCCTAACTGCCCAGATAAAGAGATCACCTGTGCTCATGACTAGAACAACCGCGTCCCATGCAGTTTCACTAGAGTCAGGATTTAGAGGGTGCTTGGATACGTTTTAGTCCCATGACTAAAAATAGTGGGACTAAAACTTGCTAGCCTCACCCATGCTTGGATGCAAATACTAAATAGATTAAAATGAGTCAATGAGCATTTATTATCCTCCAAACCCTCCAATCCCGAACTCGCATGTGTTAAAGGAGAGGAGTTATATGAGGAGAGAGAGACTAATCCATATTTTAGTAAGGTTCCTCGACTAAAATGTTTTAGTCTCAAGACTAGTTCTAGCCTCTCTTTAGTCAGGGGTGATTGGAACTTTAGCCTCTAAAAGAGACTAGTTTTAGTCAGACTAAAAATAGTCCCTTGGATCCAAGCATGGCCTTAGTCGTATAAAAACGAGGAAGGATCCTCGGGGCATTCTCCCCCCAACGTTTAGTTAAAACTAGCAGAACCTGCGCGGCGGCACGCCGCGCCCGTCAAAACGGTTCAGTTTTTCGGAATTAAAGAAACGCAACGATTGAAGAAAACAAAATCCAAAAAAGGAGTGCATGCACCAGGTACGCAAAGCAAAAGTTGACGTCCTTTCAAATATAGAGCGCTACAGCAAGTAAGACCACGTTACTACTGACTACTCCCTGCGTTTCCAAATAATTGTCTTTCTAGAGATTTCAACAAGTGACTACATACGGAGCAAAATGAGTGAATCTACACTCTAAAACATGTCTATATACATTCGAACGTTGTAGTTCATTTGAGATGGCTAGAAAAACAATTATTTGGGAACGGAGGGAGTATATTTAAGTAGAAGAAACCATAACAATACGGATTAGCTATAAAGTCATTTTATCACAGATTGCAAATGCCCTTGACTCCGAACCAAAATTCGAAGTGAAGCATTTCTTGTCTCCAATTTTTTTTTGAACAATATAGCTGCGGTGGGCATGCAACCAAGAAACGAAGAGGAAGAATTAGATGAAGAGAAGCTGTATCCAAAGAAGCATGCCAGGTTCAGCACAATAAAAGAAGCAGAGGAGGCAGCCGCTCGAGAGATGGTTCATCTACTGACAAAGAAATATAACATACAGTTGGAAGGTCTGGCTTCAGCAAGATCCACAGCTCTCAGGGCATATAAATGTCCTAGAGAGAGCAGCGCACGGAAAGATGGACTGTCAGACGTCATCTATGCAGAAGAAGAACTTCGCGCTTTATTAGCAGATCTGTTGAACTAAAGTACACAGCTTCTGCGTATAAGTGTTCCTGTAGTTTTACTTCGGTTACAACAAAATAATGCTAGATTATCAGATATACCTGTCTAAGGCACTACAATCTAGTTTATGTATTCTTCGCTTAGAATCGAAGAATAACCTCTTTGTAAACTATATTTCTAGTCTCAGTAGTTGAACATCCACGATCATCTTCAATCAAAAATTTAAGTCCACTACGTGAAGTAACCCGGGATACTGCCACATATAATTGTCCATGTGAAAAGACCGGCTCTTGCAAATATACGCATACCTTAGATAAAGTTTGCCCCTGGCTTCCGTTGATAGTCATAGCATAACACAACCTTATTGGAAATTGCCATCGTCGAAGTGTGAAAGGCCATTTAGAACCTGCTGAATTTAAAACTATACGTGGAATGCACACGCGCTCCCCTTTATGAGATCCAGTAATAACTTCTCCTTCTAAAACTCTGTCACCTAACCGTGTAATAATTAGTGATAGATTGAGATATTGAAGAAGTAATTGTTGTATTGATTGGGGCCTCAAGGGCTGTTTATATAGATTACAAAGCTTGGGCTCCAAGACTAGACTAATAGAGATAGATTACAATACGAATAGACTTTATACTCTAAGATTCCCCCGCAGTCTCAACGTCGGGTGAAACAATGTTGAGATCGGAGCGTATGTCGGTGAACGATGCAATGGGAGTCCTTTGGTAAAAATGTCGACAAATTGGGCACTTGTAGGAACATGAAGAACGCGAACCTCGCCAAGAGCCACCTTTTCACGAACAAAGTGAATGTCAATCTCAATGTGCTTTGTGCGACGATGTTGAATCGATTGGAAGCCATGTATACTGCAGAGATGTTATCACGAGAAACAATGGTAGCACGTGGGAGCGGACGATGAAGTTCAACGAGAAGCTGCCAGTAGCCACACCGCCTCGGCCACGTGAGCAACCGCCTATACTCAAATTTCAGCAGAAGACACAGAAGCTGTTACGCCTTTTAGAACACCAAGAAACAAGATTATCACCCAAATAAACGCAAAAATCCGGATGTAGATCGTCGAGTATCTGGACAACCTGCCCAGTCTGTATCAGAATAAACTGTCAAGCTTGTAGGTGAAGAAGAATTAATAAGGAGACCGTGATCAAGAGTGCCTTTTAAATAGCGGACAATGCGTCTGACATGAGCCAGATGAGGAGCACGAGGATCATGCATAAAGAGACAAGCTTGCTGAACTGAATAGGAGATTTCAGGACGAGTAAGAGTGGCATATTGAAGAGCGCCAATGATGCTACGATAGAAAGTAGGATCGAAGAGGATCACCATCACCGACAGCTTTAGCACCAACGTCGGCCGAGTACGAGAGGGTTGACAATCGGACATACGAACGAGAAAGCAAGTCCAAAATGTATGACCGTTGAGAAAGAAAG
The DNA here is from genome assembly GCA_021605145.1 of Aegilops bicornis. Classification (NCBI taxonomy): domain Eukaryota; kingdom Viridiplantae; phylum Streptophyta; class Magnoliopsida; order Poales; family Poaceae; genus Aegilops; species Aegilops bicornis. The sequence continues at coordinate 402,793,272 of CM038673.1, read as the reverse complement.
AGGGAAGATTTTGTGCGAGAAACATGAATACCTAGAAAATGATGAAGAGGACCAATATCAGTCATGGAAAACTCCCGATTGAGAGAAGAGATGGTATGTTGAAGAAAAGAATCAGAACTAGCCGTGAGAATGATATCATCAACATAAAGCAAGAGGTAGGCAGTATGAGTAGAAGAGTGATAAACAAAGAGAGAAGAATCGGATTTGGAGGGAATAAAGCCTATGGTTTAAATAAAAGTAGCAAAGCATTGAAACCATGCACGAGGAGCTTTTTTAAGGCCATAAAGAGATTTGTTGAGGAGACAAACAAAATGTGGAGATGAGGGATTCTCAAAACCCGTTGGGTTCTTGACAATAAACAGTTTCATTGAGAGTGCGGGAAGAAAAGCATTTTTAACATCAAGTTGATGAATAGGCCAAGAAGAGGAAACATCAAGACTAAGAACAACACGAATAGTGCTTGGTTTAACAACAGGAGAAAAAGTCTCATCAAAGTCAATACCAGGTAATTTGGGAGAAACCACGACACACCCAACGGGCTTTGTAACGAAAGCGAGAGTGCCATCGGAATGAAATTTATGACGAAAAACCCATTTGCGAAACAATGTTAACACCGGGAGGTTTGGGAACAAGAGTCCATGTATTATTTTCTTTGAAGAGCTTCAAATTCATCGCGCATAGCGTAAAGCCGTAGAGGGTCAAGAAGAGCTCGCTTATAACTGGTTGGAATAGGAGAGATGGTTGGGGTGGCGGTAAGATTGAGACGTTTGGTGGGGAGAATAAATCCTGCTTTTCCACGGGTGCACATGACATGATCATTGGTGAGCGGTGGTATAAGAACGACATTGGGTGGCAGTGGGTTTTCGGTTGAAGAGGACGGTGAGGAAGAAGAATCAGAGGTGGTGGGTGTCGAGGGGGTTGCCGTGGTAGGATGTGGTGAGGGGAAGACTGCTGGGGTAGAGGATGCAGTTGCGGGAGAGGTGGGGGACGGGGCAGGAGGGTGGCTAACGTTGGACGATTCCGGCTGAGAGACGGAACAAGATTCCATGGCAGCAGAGATGACCGAAGGCGAACTAGGGAAGGGGTTTTGGTGGTGGCGGATTGTGGTGGAATTGGTGTTGTGGTTGTAGTGATGTAAAAAGGAAAAGTATTTTCATCAAATGTGACATGACGAGAGAGAATGATACGACTGTAAGATGGTTCAAACAACGATATCCTTTGTGATCATCAGAAAGACCAAGGTGAATGCAAGGTAGTGAGCGTGGTTCTAGTTTGTTGGAGGCGGTAGAGGCGATGTTGGGAAAGCATAGACAGCCAAAAACACGTAGAAAAGAATAGTCAGGGTGGGAGAGAAAAAGAGATTGGAAAGGCGAATAAAGAGGGCAAGTTTTAGTTGGTTGAATATTAAGAAGGAGTGTGGCGGTGCGAAGGGCTTCAACCCAAAAACGGGAAGGAAGAGAGGCTTGTAAAAGCAATGTGTGAAGAACATCATTAATAGAGCGAAGACAGCGTTCAGCTTTACCATTTTGAGAAGATGTATAAGGGCATGAAAAGCGAAGAAGAATGCCTTGGGAGAGAAAGAAGGTGCGGTTCGGTGTTATCAAATTCACGACCGTTATCACATTGAATAAATCGAATTGGCAAGCCAAAGTGTGTGATTACATATTGTCGAAAGTTGAGAAAGATTGCAGTACTTCAGTTTTAGCGCGGAGAGGAAAGGTCCAAGTATAGTGAGAATAATCATCCAAGATCACAAGATAATATTTATAACCGTAAACACTAGGGACTGGGAGGTCCATAAATCACAGTGAAGTAACTCAAAAGGAAAAGTACTAATGGTAGTAGAGGTTCCAAAAGGTAATCTAACATGTTTGCCGCATTGACATGCATTCTGAGAGAGAGGGATTATGGGGACTGCTAGAACTAGGGATACAAAATTCTTGGAGTAAAGACGTCAAAGTGTTTTTCTTTGGGATGACCGAGGCGACGATGCCATAGATCAACGGATGCGAGCATGGCACGAGGGTGGATGTGGGCGCGCCATGAAGAGGATAAAGATCGCCCGTGCTATTGTACCGAAGCGAGGACCGCCCGTTGTCGATTCTTCACGGACAAACCAAAAGGGTCAAAGGCCAGGATAACTTTGTTGTCAATGCAAAATTGTCTATGAAATAAGATTTTGATGATGGAAGGAACCACAAGAATATTGCGGAGAAGAAAATTGGCATGAGAGGAAGGGATGTAAGAGTGACCGGTGCATGAAAGCGAGGATGGTGGAGCCATCGCCAATGGTGATAGTGGAAAAGCAGAAGGAAAACAAAGGCGACAATAAATTCATATTTGAAGACATATGCATTGATGCACCGTAATCGAAAATCCAATCCGCACTGCGTCGTTGAGGACAAAATTGTTCATGGCGTTGATGAAGGCGGCTTGGTCCCAAGCCGGCTGTTGGGGAAGGAGCAGAGGGCCGAGGAGCTTGCATGTTGACGTAGGGGATAAGCGGATGGATAGTATGCGATTGGGGCTGCATGTTGCCGTGAGAAGACCGGCATGGTGTTGGAGGGCGACGGCGGTCCCGGGCGTCTTTGGTAGGCGGAGTGGGAGCGGCGGTGTAGGCGTCTTGGCCGGCTGGGTCCAAGGAGTCCCGGAGAGCCGGTGGCTGGACGAAGACCGGGGCTCCACGTGCCCGTGTATGCAGGAGGGGCACCATACGGCGAGGGGGCCGACCAAGGCATCGGTCAAGCCTGGACGAGGCCAATCCAAGGATCATACTGAGGAGGCCATGACGACGGAGCTGGTGGCACGGGAGCGGTGGATGACGGGTTTGGGGGGGGAGGTGTTTGGGTAGTTGTAGAGGAAGAGGTAGGGGATGGGGCGCGTGGCGGAACTCGGCCATGGAGAAGAGGGGCCGAATCGGCCGGGCGGCGGCGCTGGGTGGCGGAGCCATACCAAAGTCGGAAAACCTACGTCAGATACCATGATAGATTGAGATATTGAAGAAGTAATTGTTGTATTGATTGGGGCCTCAAGGGCTGTTTATATAGATTACAAAGCTTGGGCTCCAAGACTAGACTAATAGAGATAGATTACAATACAAATAGACTTTATACTCTAAGAATTAGCCGTGTTCCATTACATAAACCCAGGGACTGATTAATGTTCCTAAGAAGCATAACAGGAACACCAACTTTGACTGATATCTTGTGATGAGGAAAATTGTTTATTGTGATAGAATTCAACAACTCCGGAGGATAAAACAATTCCACTTCATCAACTGGGTTAGTAGATCTTGATATAGAATCATAGCTTAAACGATCAGTAGGAGCGCCAGGCACACGCTTGAATACGACATCATTTTATTTGTCAACAATAGAAATTTTTTGGACAAACAATGGCACGTCGAGACAAATAATCAGCATCATTATACCTAAAAAAGAACCCATCATATACATTATCAACCGCAGCTTCCATATGATCAGTCGTTGGGAACAGTAACATATCCTCCGGAATAGAAATCCAGAAAGGAGAGGAGTCATCACATTTGCATTGCATCTCAACAGAACCATCACCAATACTCTGTACCCAATTTGAAAAAACAGCCAACTCGGACCGTGCTTGAGAGGACAACTCAGGATTACAAAGCCGCATGTTGGTTTGTAATTTAAGGACCTTAACATAATGCCAAAGTGGGGAACTAACCAACGACGCATCAACGATATCTTCCTTTGTGCCACCTTCCACGACTGGCAAATTTGTCTGAAGTCACCACCCAACACCATAACTTTACCCCCAAAAGGCAGCATGCCATTAGCTTCATTATGGACAGATAAAATGTCTCTCAAAGTTACATCTAGTGCTTCAAAACATAAACGGCTAGTCATAGGAGCTTCGTCCCACAAAATAAGTGAAGCTTCGTTGACACAAACCAGCAAGCATTGAACTTCTAGATATAAAGCCTTTGGGAAAGCTCATTTACATCCACAGGAATCTTAAATCTTGAATGGCCAGTTCGTCCACCGTGCAATGAAGAGATGCAACACGGACGATGCAACAACAAGTACAACACGTCGTTCGGATCTAAGAGTGGCGATAATGGAGTTCCATAAAAGGTTTTACCGTAACCTCCACAGCCGGACACAAAATAAAATCCATCTCTGTTCTCACGCATCATGCGGATACTATCTCATGATGTATGTCCCTCTACTCATCGTTTAATTTGCGAGAGAGTATCAGCTTCAACAAACAACTTAACAACATCGTATCCTAATTCCTCAGCAATCAATTTATTATAACAGTCATCATGAACAGGAATAGTATGTGAAGTCAAATTAAACGAAGCGAGACATGATCCATTCTTGGTAAACATGGAAGCTAACTCAGAAAGAAGGCACTCTTGAAGATAATCCTCGGGAACATTGTACCTGGCATTTCCAATAGCAGATGAAAGCCTATACGATATATCCTCGGCCATGCTTGGCGTAATCGTTCAAAGAGAGTGCGCCCATTACCAACTTCGCAATGAAGAAGAATAGTCATAAAAAGATGGCGAATCGGAATGGAGTTGCCCACACAATAACTTCATCAAACAACTTGAACCACTCATTGTCATCTCCAACCAGGCCCCTAGATTGACATGCTTCTTTGAAAGTATCATAAATACGACCATTGTGTGTCCTTAAATCCTCAAAACAGGTTGCTCCAGAACAACCATGAGCAACATCCGAAGAAAGAACAATTCACTGTCTTTGGGGTGCACATGATAGATACGGCCTATTTTGCTGCCCAATTTTCGTGAAAGTTTTCTTTTTGTCCACACCTTTTCACTTTTATTCCATATCCATTGACTTGGAAAATCCAAATAAGTAGATCTGTACTCCTGATTTGCAGCAAACCATTCTGTAAGCATAGTTTTCGAAGCAAATGGGTTGTTTAGAACATTCCCTAGGTTGTCGGTTTCAGCAAATATAACTCTATTCATATTAGGAAGATGCACAACCAATACCCACACAATAGCTTAATCAAACAGCTTGAACCACTCATTGTCATCTCCAACCAGGCCCCTAGATTGAGATGCTTCTTTGAAAGTATCATAAATACGACCATTGTGTGTCCTTAAATCCTCAAAACAGGTTGCTCCAGGAACAACCATGAGCAACATCCGAAGAAAGAACAATTCACCTAGGGGTGCACATGATAGATACGGCCTATTTTGTTGCCCAATTTTCGTGAAAGTTTTCTTTTTGTCCACACCTTTTCACTTTTATTCCATATCCATTTACTTGGAAAATCCAAATAAGTTAGTGACCTTGCAGATCTGTACTCCTGATTTGCAGCAAACCATTCTGTAAGCATAGTTTTCAAGCAAATGGGTTATTTAGAACATTCCCTAGGTTGTCGGTTTCAGCAAATATAACTCTATTCATATTAGGAAGATGCACAACCAATCTCTCAACGGAAGGCTCCCGTCCATGAATACTATATGCAAACATCCTCCAAAAGGCTTCGCATGCAGAAAGATACCTATCAAAGACAAATTGTTTTCAATACTCTAACGAATAGGGGAAAGTGCAAATGCGTATGAAAGCATGCACAAACCTACACTTGACGTAATCATCGATCTCGTTCTTCCCTGTAGGACAGGGCACTGTAAAAACACGGGATGACCTATTATGAACGTCAACACGCATGCGAACAACATCAGGACCTTTAGTAAGGTATTTGAATAAATACTTGAGCAAATTTGTCTTATTGCACCATTCAACATTTATATGAGCATCGAATTTCTTCAGCAGCTTCATATTATATGGAACAACCCATTGGTTTCCCAACCGAAGAGAATCCTGTTGCCTCAGTACATAACGGCCATTATCACGCCTTTGATAGATAGGAAATCCAACATTGTCAATCATCGTCTCATCACTAAACTGCTTAGGAAAATGCTTGGAACAACACTTATTTTTCATGCAAGCACATTTAGAGTTGTATACACCACATGGCCCATGGACCATGAATTCATCAACAAGTGCATAGCCCAAAGGATCTGTCAAAGGATCGGGTAATTCCGCACAAATGAGACTGTCAACAAATGAAGGCGAATGATCTTTCATATCTGCCTTCAACCACACTAACGTATGCGTATGCGGAAGACCTCGCTTTTGAAATTCGACAACGTAAAGATCTGCAAGCAAATAAAATGAAAATGATTAGACAATACAAAAACAAAGAAAATACTGAGCAGTGCGTAAGGAATGAATACATAGAAACAAATACAAAACGTACATGCTTGAACAGGCCCAAAAAAGGACCCATCCTTAACCCCCTCAAGAAACTCTTTGTACTTCATAGCGAATACTCGAGTAGTAATATCAGGACGATCAGCAGCAGTCTGCCCAGGCTCAGCAGCAAGAGCATCAGCAATCTCCTGCCACTTAGGGTGTACACTTAGGATTACACGTAAAAGTGATAAACAGATCAGGAGCACCATACTGCCGGCATATAGTCATTCCATCATGATAGTTCAAGAACATATAACGCCGCCCACCAGTAAAACTACCATGCAATATAAATTGAACACCAATATTCTTCCCGGTAGAATTGCCTTCACCCATTGCATCAGATACTCCTTGATAAGTCTCAGAACGAAGCTTGTCTTGTTTCCGAAAATGGTACTCCAAACGGTCAGATTCAACACAAGAATATGCATTAACACTTACTTGCTGGCTGAGCCGACCACAACTTGTATAAGGATTGACTTCACCTTCACGGTAATGAAAATAGTAGCTGTAATACTCCAACATAGTTACCTGCCCACGTGGAGTAGTCAAATTCCCAGAAATAACATCGACTGTACCACCATTCTCACAATCAAAATCGTCATCACTGGACTGATCCACACTTGCCGCAGATGGAACAATCGGGGCATGGCGCTCATTATCATCAACATAATTAATACCCAAATGATAGCTTTTATCTCCATATGGGAAAAGAAGTGGATATTGCAAAGGCATCAAATTACAGTTGAGAGCAGATATATGCTTCAGAACGCCAGAACAACTCTCAGCCACAACATCAATTTTTCTACAATGCGGAGTCAAATCGCCCACTATAAGTGCAGCAACTTCGGAAGAAGTAGGGCCAGAAAAATGTGTACAGTGTGGACCGCCATCACCCAAAAAATGTATAGATACCTTAGGCACGTCAGGATTGCACAAACTCTGCCGAGCAAGCCTAAATTTATGAACCAGACAGTGATGTGTGTTTAACATTGCGATGAGAGCAGAGACGATCTCAGGATCAGGATCAAGAGAACCACCATCCTCCCTGCTAAAAACATCAATTCTGCTCTGAACCTCCTCAGCTGAGTCAACCATATATAATTGCGCAAACTTTGGAAAAAAATCCCTCAGCCGGTAAAAGCGGGCCAATACGGTGGTAGACCACACCATTCATTTTAAATACATACAGAGCACCACCAATATTAATACTTTGATCAACGTAGGTGCCCAAAGAAGTAAAACAAAACATGGAGTTGTACTGCCTAATCAGACGCATAAACCGGTTGGAAGATGCATGGCCATCAAAACGCATGGCCATCAAAACGCATCAAACTATCCAGTGGGGAAGGCCAATCACGGAATTTGGGCAAAGAAACTCTACCGTCCTGACAACAACCAGTGTAGACAGGTCGGCGAGCAGACGCACCCGCGTGATGAACAGAGTCCTCACGAAACCAATAAAATGCACCACACCACTCGCAAGTAAAGATCTGGACCATCATAATATGAACGGCCTCTATTAACAACTGCATCATGTTCTAACATAATTTTACCAAAAGAAGTGAAAGCAGTAGCCAAAACAAATTTGAAACGCAAAAAGATACGAAACCATACTCTTAAGCAGAAGAACAAGATCTTTTTCAAGTGGAGGCTCCATGCCACGCACTGCATCACCGGAAATTGCTGTTAACAACGTATCAAACACGGAGAAAATAAACATAAGAATAGTCACCAACCTTTCTTCCTCCCCGACCGGTACGACCGCACCAACCTCCGCTTACGTCGATTGCGAACAATATCAACATCGTCCAAAATCGGAGTAGGCAACACTTTAAAACAGCAGTACAGAGTCAAGTTAGAAATCTGTAAATAAAAGGGAACACAATATAAGAACTAACCTAAGGGAGTTGATCGATAGGAAGACCCCAGAGTACGAAGCGGAACAACTCGCGAACGCGTCATAACAGGTGTGTTGAGATACTCATGATCGTATGTACTTAGGCAGCTAGGATTCTCTTTTATTTGTTTTCCTAGTATACAGATATCTCCCGATCCTTTCCTTGTATAGTGGATACGGTTGAGATATCCTTGCCCTTTGTACTCTATATATGCTACGGCATACGATCAATGACATATCGCACAATCCACATGGTATCATACACCGCGTTTCTTTCCTAATGCTTCCGCCGCCGCCGCCGCACCTGAGCCGCCGCCGTCTTCTTGCCGCCGCCGCCAGCTGCCGCCGCCGCCTCCCTGCCGCCGCATCCCTCTCCACCTCCACCCGAACCCTACCCCGTCGCCATGTCCTTCGCCTCCTACGATCCCCTTGCCTCCTCCTCCTCCTCCTCTCCCATGTCCGGCACCACCCAACCCTCCAACCCCTTCGCCGGCCCTGCCCCCATCTCCGCCGACATCATCCGCAACATTGACATCCTCGCCCGTGTGCCCATCCGTCTCTCCCAGGAGGACTCATCTTACTATGCATGGAAGACTTACTTTCACCTTGTTTTTCGTGAGTTTCATCTCCAGGAGCACATCGATGGCACCGTTGACGCCGCGGCCATGGCGTTCGATGCCGAGTGGTCGGCTGTTGAGGCGACGATCATTCGCTGGTTCTTCCTCACCATCTCCAAGGACTTGTTCTACACGGTGGTGCAGGATGACGATGATGCACACGCCGTCTGGACGAAGCTCAACGGCCTCTTCACCGACAATCGGCTCCAGCGGCTCGTCTTTCTTCAGCAGGAGTTCTTTGGGTGCCACCAAAATAATTCCTCGGTGGACGAATTTTGCATGCGCCTAAAGCGACTCTGCGACGAGCTCTGCGGCATCGGCGAGAAAGTCTCCAACGACCTCCTCCTCAGCACCCTCGTCGTCGGCCTCAACGAGGAGTTCACCCACGCGGCTGCCAACCTCACGCTCATCCCCAACCCGACCTTTCCCAAGGTCATCGCCTACCTGCGTTTGGAGGAACGCAGGATGAAGAAGATGAGGGCGCGGGCGGCTCACACCGCCCTCGCCGCCGGCACGTCCCGCGGCACTCTCCCCAACAGCAGCCGGCGGCACCCTTCCCGCCACCCCAGCAGGTCCCGCCGCCCTTCCCGTTCCCTCAACAGGGGGCACCACCGCCCGCTGCCTCCAACGAGCGCGGCGGTCGCCGCGGAAAGGGGGGGGGGGCGCAAGGGCCAGCAGCGGGCCGCCAACCCCACCGGGCCTCCCCGCGGTCAGCAGCAGCAGCCCGTGGCGCCGTGGGCTTACGGGCACAATCCTTGGACCGGCGTTATCCACGCATATTCTATGCCGGTCCCCCGCCCCACTGCTCCCGGCATCCTGGGTCCCCGCCCGGCGCAACACCAAGCCTACACCGCCATCCCGCAGCCACCTGCGGCCTTAGCGGCGTTCCAGCAGCCCGGTGCCTACCCGGCCTACCCGCCGCTGCCGGCCCTTGCGCCGCCGCAGCCCGGCGCCAGCTACTACAACGCGGCACCCGCCTCGCTGCCTTGGGATCCATCTCTCCTAGCCGCGCTGCAGTCCGCCCCCAACCCCAACACGTACACCGGCGGCGGCGATTGGTTCATGGACTCCGGGGCTACTGCACACATGTCCTCCAACCTGGGTAACTTAACATCTTTCTTCCCCACCAACACCGCCACTCACATTACTCTTGGCGATGGTTCTTCCCTTTCCATCACACATATTGGTTCTACTTCTTTTCCGTCTACTAGTACACCTATCAATATGTCTGATATTTTAGTTTCTCCTGAGCTCATCAAAAATCTTGTTTCTGTTCGCCGTCTTACTTGTGAAAATCCAATTACAGTTGAATTTGACGGTTGTGGTTTTTCTGTGAAGGACGCCCGTTCCCGGATGGTTCTTCACCGATGTGACAGCCCGGATGAGCTCTACCCGGTCCACCCACCATCCTCCACCGACACCGCCCCCGTCGCCCTCTCCGCCGGTGTGGACCTCTGGCACGCCCGTTTGGGTCACCCCAATCATGCCATGCTCCGTCATATTCTTCGTAGTTTTTCTTTCACTTGTAATAAGGTCGATGACCATACCTGTCACGCTTGTCGTATTGGCAAACACGTGTGTTTACCCTTTAGCAACTCTACCACTATTGCAGCTTATCCGTTTCAGTTGATACATTGCGATGTTTGGACATCGCCCATTGCGAGCAATTCCGGCTATCTTTATTATCTTGTCATCTTAGACGATTTTACACACTTTATGTGGACTTTTCCTCTTCAGCAAAAATCGGATGTTCTTTCAACACTTACGTCTTTCTACTCATTTGTCTCTACGCACTTTGGTCGACCCATTTTTGCGTTTCAAACAGACAATGGGAAAGAGTTCGATAGTCTTGCCGTCCGCAACCTCCTCGCCACACATGGTACTGTTTTTCGTCTAACATGTCCTTACACCTCGCAACAAAATGGGCGGGCAGAGCGTGTACTCCGCACTCTCAACGATTGTGTCCGTACCCTCTTGTTCCATGCCAACATCCCGCCTCGGTTTTGGCCCGATGCACTCGCCACCGCGACTCTTCTTCTTAACATCCGGCCATGTCGCGTTCGCTGGAATTATGCGCCGCATCAGTTGCTCTATGGGACTCCTTCATCATACGATGATCTTCGCATCTTTGGATGCCTCTACTACCCTAGCACCGCCTCCACCGCCCCCCATAAGCTTGCTCCGCGATCCCTCGCTTGCATCTTCCTTGGGTACCCCTCCAACACAAAGGGCTACCGGTGCTACGGCCCGGTCTCTCATCGAGTTATCACATCACGGCATGTGTACTTTGACGAAAAAGTGTTTCCGTTTCAGCAGGTACCTCCCTCGGACGCACCGACTTCGTCGACCCCACCTCTCCTCGGCGGGCCTCCTACCGCGCCGCCGCCCCCTCCTGGCGGCCGCCGCGGTCCGGTCCTCTCCGATCTTGGCGACTCTGTAGGCGTACAGAGTGCCTCGGATGTCTGGGCACCGGCAACTCCAGCGGCCTCGGGCTCCTCTTGACCTCGGGATCCCATGCCTCTGCATGGGGCGCTTCGGCTTCCTCGTCCGGCTCGCGTCGGCCTCCTGACGCCTCAGCCGCCCTGGGATCGCCACCTGCGGCCTCGTCCGCAGCTGCCCCGGGCCCGCCACCCGCGGCTCCATCCGCATGATCGCCCGGGCCCGCCACCTGCGGCTCCGCCCCGATCGCCCGGCCTGCCTCATGCGGCCTCGCCCGTGACCGGCCCGGGCCTCTCTGCTGCCGCGCCCTCCGCGGTCACTCTGGACCGGCCTGCGGGTCTGCCACCCGCGGCCTCGACCATCGCCCCGTCGGTCTTGCCACCTGCGGCCTCTGCTGTGCCCACCGCCCAACCCGACGGTGGCGCCGCTTCACATCACCACGCGATCGCGTCTGGTGCCCGCCGGCCAAAGACGCGTTATCCGTTGGAGGAGTACTTATGTGCGGCCTCGACCTCGTCACCGTCGCCGGTTCCGTCATCCGTCCGGGCCGCTCTCCGCGACCCCAACTGGTTTGCCACCATGCAGGACGAGTTCGATGCGTTGCAACGCAATCGCACCTGGCAGCTCGTCCCACCTCCCTGTTGGGGAACGTAGCAAAAATCCAAAATTTTCCTACGTGTCACCAAGATCTATCTATGGAGAAACTAGCAACGAGGAGAAGGAGAGTGCATCTACATACCCTTGTAGATCGCTAAGCGGAAGCGTTCAAGAGAACGGGGTTGAAGGAGTCGTACTCGTCATGATCCAAATCACCGGAGATCCTAGTGCGAACGGACGGCACCTCCGCGTTCTACAGACGTACAACCCGGTGACGTCTCCCATGCCTTGATCGAGCAAGGAGAGAGGGAGAGGTTGAGGAAGACTCCATCCAGCAGCAGACAAGGGCGTGGTGGTGATGGAGGAGCGTGGCAATCCTGCAGGGCTTCGCCAAGCACCGCGGGAGAGGAGGAGTACTTGGGAGAGGGGGAGGGCTGCGCCAGAACTTGTGGTACGGCTGCCCTCCCACCCCTCCACTATAGGTGGGGGGGGGGAAGAGGAGGCCGGCCCCCTTAGATCCCATCTAGGGTTGGGGGCGGCGGCCAAGGGGGGAGGAGTGCCTCCCAAGTCAAGTGGAGGCCTCCCCCTTTAGGGTTTTCCCCTTCCCATGCGCATGGGCCTCGGGGGCTGGTGCCTGGCCCATTAAGGCTAGGGCGCCCCTACAGCCCATGCTAATGTATTGGACGTGGTGGAACAATTTCCGGACCTCCGGACCCCTCCGGAATCCTCCGAACCTTCCGGAAGCTTCCGGTAACAATACCGAAAAAACCCGAACTTTTTCCTAACCCGAACAACAACTTTCCATATATAAATCTTTACCTCTGGACCATTTGGAACTCCTCGTGACGTCAGGGATCTCATCCGGGACTCGAACAACATTCAGTAACCACATACAAACTTCCTTTATAACCCTAGCGCCATCGAACCTTAAGTGTGTAAACCCTACGGGTTCGGGAACCATGCAGAACATGACCGAGACGTTCTCCGATCAATAACCAACAGCGGGATCTGGATACCCATGTTGGCTCCCACATGTTCCGCGATGATCTCATCGGATGAACCACGATGTCAAGGACTCAATCAATCCCGTATACAATTCCCTTTGTCTAAGCGGTATTGTACTTGCCCGAGATTCGATCGTCGGTATACCGATACCTTGTTCAATCTCGTTACCGGCAAGTCTCTTTACTCGCTTCCGTAACACATCATCCGTGATCAACCCCTTGGTCACATTGTGCACATTATGATGATGTCCTACCGAGTGGGCCCAGAGATACCTCTCCGTTTACACGGAGTGACAAATCGATCTCGATTCGTACAACCCAATGACACTTTTGGAGATACATGTAGTGCACCTTTATAGCCACCCGCCACGTCGTGACGTTTGGTACACCCAAAGCATTCCTACAAAGATCCGGAGTTGCACAATCTCATGGTCTAAGGAAATGATACTTGACATTAGAAAAGCTTTAGCATACGAACTACGATCTTTGTGCTAGGCTTAGGATTGGGTCTTGTTCATCACATCATTCTCCTAATGATGTGATCCCGTTATCAATGACATCCAATGTCCATGGTCGTGAAACCGTAACCATCTATTGATCAACGAGCTAGTCAACTAGAGGCTTACTAGGGACATGGTGTTGTCTATGTACCCACACATGTATCTGAGTTTCCTATCAATACAATTATAGCATGGATAATAAACGATTATCGTGAACAAGGAAATATAATAATAACTAATTTATTATTGCCTCTAGAGCATATTTCCAACAGTCTCCCACTTGCACTAGAGTCAATAATATAGTTCACATCGCCATGTGATCAACACTGATAGGTCACATCGCCATGTGACCAACATCCAAAGAGTCAACTAGTGTCTTAAACTAGTTCACATCACAATGTGATTAAGACTCAATGAGTACTAGGGTTTGATAATGTTTTGCTTGTAAGAGAAGTTTTAGTCAACGGGTCCGGCAGATTCAGATCCGTATGTACTTCGCAATTCTCTATGTCATATTGTAAATGCTGCTTTCACGTTCCACTTGAAGCTATTCCAAATGGTTTCTCCACTATACGTATCCGGTTTGCTACTCAGAGTCATTCGGATAGGTGTTAAAGATTGCATCGACGTAACCCTTTACGCTGAACTCTTTATCACCTCCATAATCAAGAAATATTTCCTTATTCTTCTAAGGATAATTTTGACCGCTGTCCAATGATCCGTTCCTGGATCATTTTTGTACCCCTTGACTTGACTCATGGCAAGGCACACTTCCGGTGCGGTACACAGCATAGCATACTATAGAGCCTACGTCTAAAGCATAAGGGACGACCTTCGTCCTTTCTCTCTTTTCTGCCGTGGTCGAGCTTTAACTCTTAACTTCATACCTTACATCTCGTGCAAGAACTCCTTCTTTGATCGATCCATCTTGAACACCTTCAAGATCATGTCAAGGTATATGCTCATTTGAAAGTACCATTAAGCGATTTTGATCTATCCTATAGATCTTGATGCTCAATGTTCAAGTAGCTTAATCCAGGTTTCTATTGAAAAACATCTTTCAAATAACCCTATTTGCTTTCCAGAATTCTACATCATTTACGATCATCAATATGTCAACAACATATACTCATCGAAATTCTATAGTGCTCCCACTCACTTCTTTGGAAATACAAGTTTCTCATAAACTTTGTATAAACCCAAAATCTTTGATCATCCTATCAAAGTGCATATTCCAACTCCGAGATGCTTACTCCGGTCCTTAGAAGGATCACCGGAGCTAGCATACCTTTTAGCATCCTTAGGATCGAAAAACTTTTACGATTGTATCACATACAACCTTTCCTTACGTAAATTGGTAAGGAAACTCGTCTTGACATCCATCTGCCAGATTTCATAAATGCAGCTAGTGCTAACATGATTCCGACGGACTTAAGCATCGCTACGGATGAGAAAATCTCATCGTAGTCAACTCCTTGAACTTGTGAAAAACTCTTCGCCACAAGTCGAGCTTCATAGACGGTGACATTACCGTCCACGTCCGTCTTCTTCTTAAAGATCCATTTATTTCAATGGCTTGCCGATCATCGGGCAAGTCCACCAAAGTCCATGCTTTGTTATGATACATGGATCCTATCTCGGATTTTATGGCTTCTAACCATTTGTCGGAATTTGGGCCCACCTCACTTCTCCATAGCTCGTAGGTTCATTGTTGTCTAGCAACATGACCTTCAAGACAGGATCACCGCATTCACTCAAGCAAGACGCATCCTTGTCACCCTACGAGGTACGGTAGTGACTTGATCCAAAAAGATCACTATCATAAGCTTCGACTTCAATTGGTGTAGGTGCCACAGGAACAACTTCCCGTGCCCTGCTACACACTTGTTGAAGTGACGGTTCAATAACCTCATCAAGTCTCCACCATCCTCCCACTCAACTTTCCGAGACAAACTTTTCCTCGAGAAAGGACCCGATTCAAGAAACAATCCCTATTGCTTTCGGATCTGAATTAGGAGGTATACCCAACTGTTTTGGGTGTCCTATGAAGATGCATTTTATCCGCTTTGGGTTCGAGCTTATCAACCTGAAACTTTTTCACATAAGCGTCGCAGCCCCAAACTTTCAAGAAACGACAACTTAGGTTTCTCCAAACGGTGTCGTCTCAACGGAATTACGTGGTGCCCCATTAAAGTGAGTGCGGTTGTCTCTAATGCCTAACCCATGAATGATAGTGGTAATTCAATAAGAGATATCATGGTGCGCACCATATCCAATAGGGTGCAACTATGATGTTCGGACACACCATCACACTATGGTGTTCCAGGCGGTATTAATTGTGAAACAATTTGTACAATGTCTTAATTGTGTGCCAAAACTCGTAACTCAGATATTCATCTCTATGATCATATCATAGACATTCTATCCTCTTGTCACGAAGATCTTAAACTTCACTCTGAAATTACTTGAACCATTCAATAATTCAGACTTGTGTTTCATCAAGTAAATATACTCAACATCTACTCGAATCATCTGTGAAGTAAGAACATAACGATATTCACTGCATGCCTCAACACTCATTGGACTGCACACATCAAAATGTGTTACTTCCTACAAGTTGCTTTCTTGTTCCATTTCTCGAAAACGCAGGCTTTCGGTCATCTTGCCCATGTGGTATGATTTGCATGTCTCAAGTGATTCAAAATCAAGTGAGTCCAAGCGGTCCATCTGCATGGAGTTTCTTCATGCGTATACACCAATAGACATGGTTCGCATGTCTCAAACTTTTCAAAAACGAGTGAGTCCAAAGATCCATCAACATGGAACTTCTTCATGCGTTTTATACCAATATGACTCACATGACAGTGCCACAAGTAAGTGGTATTATCATTACTATCTTATATATTTTGGCATGAAAATGTGTATCACTACGATCGAGATTCAATAAGCCATTCCTTTAGGTGCAAGACCATTGAAGGTATTATTCAAATAAACAGAGTAACCATTATTCTCCTTAAATGAATAATCAGTATTGCGATAGACATAATCCAATCATGTCTATGCTCAACGCAAACACCAAATGCAATTATTTAGGTTTAACACCAATCTCGTTGGTAGAGGGAGCGTGCGATGCTTGATCACATCAAGCTTGGAAAAACTTCCAACACATATCGTCAGCTCACCTTTAGCTAGTCTCCGTTTATTCCGTAGCTTTTATTTTGAGTTACTATCACTTAGCAACCGAACCGGTATCTAATACCCTGGTACTGCTAGGAGTACTAGTAAAGTACACATTAACATAATGTATATCCAATATACTTCTATCGACCTTGCCAGCCTTCTCATCTACCAAGTATATAGGGTGGTTCCGCTTCAGTGTCCGTTCCTCTCATTACAGAAGCACTTAGTCTCGGGTTTGGGTTCAACCTTGGGTTTCTTCACTAGAGCGACAAGCTGTTTTGCCGTTTCATGAAGTATCCCTTGTTGCCCTTGCCCTTCTTGAAACTAGTGGTTTTACCAACCATCAACAATTGATGCTCCTTCTTGATTTCTACTTTCGGCGATGTGTCAAACATCACGAATACCTCAAGGATCATCATATCTATCACGATATGTTATAGTTCATCACGAGGCTCTAGCAGCTTGGTGGCAATGACTTTGGAGAAACATCACTATCTCATCCGGAAGATTAACTCCCACTCAATTCAAGTGATTGTTGCACTCGAGACAATCGAGCACAAGCTCAACGATTGAGCTTTTCTCCCTAAGTTTGCAGGCTAAGAAAATCGTCGGAGGTCTTATACCTCTTGGCGTGGGCACGAGCCTGAAATCCCAATTTCAGCCCTTGAAACATCTCATATGTTCATGACGTTTCGAAAACGTCTTTGGTGCCTCAACTCTAAACCGTTTAACTGAACTATCACGTAGTTATCAAAAGCGTGTATGTCCGATGTTCGCAACATCCACGCATTTATGTTTGGGGTTCAAAGACACCGAGCGGTGCATTAAGGACATAAGCTATCTCATGTCCGCATAATCGCCATCATCAACTTTCAACTATATTTTCTCTAGGAACATATCTAAACAGTGGAACTAAAACGCGAGCTTCACGACATAATTTGCAAAAGGTCTTTTGACTATGTTCAAGATAATTAAGTTCATCTTATGAACTCCCATTCAGATAGACATCCTCCGATCATCTAAGTGATTACATGATCCGAGTCAACTAGGCCGTGTCCGATCATCACGTGAGACGGACTAGTCATCATCGGTGAACATCTTCATGTTGATAGTATCTACTATACGACTCATGCTCGACCTTTCGGTCTCTGTGTTCCGAGGCCATGTCTGTACATGCTAGTCTCGTCAAGTTAACCCTAAGTGTTTCGCGTGTGTAAATCTGTCTTACACCCGTTGTATGTGAACGTAAGAATCCATCACACCCGATCATCACGTGGTGCTTAGAAGCGACGAACTTTAGCAACGGTGCATAGTTAGGGGAGAACACTTCTTGAAATTGTTAAGGGATCATCTTATTTACTACCGTCGTTCTAAGTAAACAAGATGCATAAACATAATAAACATCACATGCAATTATATATAGTAGTGACATGATATGACCAATATCATATAGCTCCATTGATCTCCATCTTCGGGGCTCCATGATCATCATCGTTACCGGCATGACACCATAATCTCCATCATCATGATCTCCATCATCGTGTCTTCATGAAGTTGTCTCGCCAACTATTACTTCTACTACTATGGCTACCGGTTAGCAATAAAGTAAAGTAATTACATGGCGTTGTTTAATGACACGCAAGTCATACAATAAATAAAGACAACCCTATGGCTCCTGCCGGTTGTCATACTCATCGACATGCAAGTCGTGAATCCTATTACAAGAACATGATCAATCTCATACATCACATATCATTCATCACATTCTTCTTGGCCATATCACATCACATAGCATACCCCGCAAAAACAAGTTAGACGCCCTCTAATTGTTGTTGCATGTTTTACGTGGCTGCTATGGGTTTCTAGCAAGAACGTTTCTTACCTACGCAAAACCACAACGTGATATGCCAATTGCTATTTACCCTTCATAAGGACCCTTTTCATCGAATCCGTTCCGACTAAAGTGGAGAGATCGGCACCCGCTAGCCACCTTATGCACCAAGTGCATGTCGATCAGTGGAACCTGTCTCACGTAAGAGTACGTAAGGTCGGTCCGGCCGCTTCATCCCACAATACCGTCGAAACAAGATTGGACTAGTAACGGTAAGGATATTGAACAAAATCAACGCCCACAACTACTTTGTGTTCTACTCGTGCAAAGAATCTACGCAATAGACCTAGCTCATGATGCCACTTTGTTGGGGAACGTGGTAAATCCAAAATTTTCCTACGTGTCACCAAGATCTATCTATGGAGAAACTAGCAACGAGGAGAAGGAGAGTGCATCTACATACCCTTGTAGATCGCTAAGCGGAAGCGTTCAAGAGAACGGGGTTGAAGGAGTCATACTCGTCATGATCCAAATCACCAGAGATCCTAGTGCCGAACGGACGGCACCTCCGCGTTCAACACACGTACAGTCGGGTGACGTCTCCCATGCCTTGATCCAGCAAGGAGAAAGGGAGAGGTTGGGGAAGACACCATCCAGCAGCAGCACAACGGCGTGGTGGTGATGGAGGAGCGTGGCAATCCTGCAGGCTTCGCCAAGCACCGCGGAGAGGAGGAGTACTTGGGAGAGGGGAGGGCTGCGCCTGTAACTTGTGGTACGGCTGCCCTCCCACCCCTCCACTATTTATAGGTGGGGGGAAGTGGACGCCGGCCCCCTTTGATCCCATCTAGGGTTGGTGCGGCGGCCAAGGGGGTAGGAGTGCCTCCCAAGTCAAGTGGAGGCCTCCCCCTTTAGGGTTTTCCCCTTCCCATGCGCATGGGCCTTGGGGGGGATGGTGCCCCTGGCCCATTAAGGCTAGGCGCCCCTACAGCCCATGCTACTGTATTGGACGTGGTAGAACAATTTACGGACCTCCTGACCCTCCGGAATCCTCCGAAACCTTCGGAAGCTTCCGGTACAATACCGAAAAAACCCGAACTTTTTCCTAACCCGAACAACAACTTTCCATATATAAATCTTTACCTCCGAACCATTCCGGAACTCCTCGTGACGTCCGGGATCTCATCCGGACTCGAACAATATTCGGTAACCACATACAAACTTCCTTTATAACCCTAGCGTCATCGAACCTTAAGTGGGTAGACCCTACGGGTTCGGGAACCATGCAGACATGACCGAGACGTTCTCCGATCAATAACCAACAGCGAGATCTGGATACCCATGTTGGCTCCCACATGTTTCGCGATGATCTCATCGGATGAACCACGATATCAAGGACTCAATCAATCCCGTATACAATTCCCTTTGTCTAGCGGTATTGTACTTGCCCGAGATTCGATCGTCGGTATACCGATACCTTGTTCAATCTCGTTACCGGGAAGTCTCTTTACTCGTTTCCGTAACACATCATCCCGTGATCAACCCCTTGGTAACATTGTGCACATTATGATGATGTCCTACCGAGTGGGCCCAGAGATACCTCTCCGCTTTATACGGAGTGACAAATCGATCTCGATTCGTGCAAACCCAATAGACACTTTCGGAGATACCGTAGTGCACCTTTATAGCCACCCGATTACGTTGTGACGCTTTGGTACACCCAAAGCATTCCTATAGTATCCGGGAGTTGCACAATCTCATGGTCTAAGGAAATGATACTTGACATTAGAAAAGCTTTAGCATACGAACTACGATCTTTGTGCTAGGCTTAGGATTGGGTCTTGTCCATCACATCATTCTCCTAATGATGTGATCCCGTTATCAATGACATCCAATGTCCATGGTCAGGAAACCGTAACCATCTATTGATCAACGAGCTAGTCAACTAGAGGCTTACTAGGGACATGGTGTTGTCTATGTACCCACACATGTATCTGAGTTTCCTATCAATACAATTATAGCATGGATAATAAACGATTATCGTGAACAAGGAAACATAATAATAACTGATTTATTATTGCCTCTAGGGCATATTTCCAACACTCCCCACCATGCCAACATCATTAGCGGGAAGTGGGTCTTTCGACACAAGACGCGTCCCGACGACACCCTTGAGCGTTACAAGGCTCGCTGGGTAGTTCGCGGCTTCCGGCAGCGCGCCGGAGTTGACTTCACCGACACGTTCGCTCCGGTCGTCAAGCCCGGCATGATCCGCGCCGTCCTTCAGCTCGCGGTGTCACATGCCTGGCCGGTTCATCAGCTGGACGTCTCCAAGGCATTCCTTCACGGCCATCTCGCCGAACAGGTGTATTGCCAGCAGCCCACCGGCTTCGTCGACGCCGATCATCCTGATCACGTGTGCCTGCTCTCTCGGTCCCTCTATGGACTAAAGCAGGCGCCGAGAGCTTGGTACCAGCGCATCGCCGCCTTCCTTCAGCAGCTAGGCTTCCGAGCGACTCGCTCCGACGCCTCTCCGTTTGTGTACCACCATGGACCGGCGATCGCTTATCTCCTGCTCTACGTCGATGACATCGTCTTCACGGCCTCTTCGCTGCAGCTCCTCGACCAGCTCACTGCTCGTCTACGCACCGAGTTTGCTTTGAAGGATCTGGGGCCGCTTCATTATTTTCTCGGCATTGAGGTCATTCGGCGCTCCGACGGGTTTTTTTCTTCATCAACAGAAGTACGCCCATGAGCTTCTTGAGCGCGCCGGCATGCTTAACTGCAAGCCCGCTGCCACTCCTGTTGACACGAAGGCCAAGCTCTCTGCACTTGATGGCTCTCCAGCACCAGATGGCCCGTTTTACCGGTCTATTGTCGGCGCTCTCCAGTACTTGACCCTGACACAACCGGATTTGCAGTACGCCGTTCAGCAGGTGTGTCTACACATGCATGCTCCTCGTGACAACCATTGGAACTTGGTGAAGCGGATTCTCCGTTATATCCGCGGCACTATGTCCCTTGGGCTCACTTTGACAGCATCCTCCTCCACCGACATGGTTGCTTATTCTGATGCTGACTGGGCTGGCTGTCCGGACACTCGGTGTTCCACCTCCGGCTACTGCATTTACTTGGGGCCGTCCCTCATCTCCTGGTCGTCGAAACGACAACCTACGGTCTCTCTCGCTCCAAAGGCCGAGGCCGAGTACAGGGCTGTTGCCAACGCTGTTGCCGAGTGTTCCTGGTTGCGGCAACTTCTTCAGGAGCTTCATCATGATGTTTCACGTGCCACTCTTGTGTACTGTGACAACGTCTCGGCTGTTTACCTCTCCGCCAATCCCGTTCATCATCGCCGCACGAAGCACATCGAGCTGGACATTCACTTCGTGCGCGAGCAAGTGGCTCTTGGCCGCATCCGTGCATCCGTGTGCTACATGTTCCCATCGCTCAGCAGTTTGCCGATGTTATGTCCAAGGGGTTACCGACGTCTACCTTCGAGGAGTTCCGGTCCAGTCTCTGCGTCACTAGCGACGTATCGACTGCGGGGGGTTGTTGAGATACTCATGATCGTATGTACTTAGGCAGCTAGGATTCTCTTTTATTTGTTCTCCTAGTATACGGATATCTCCCGATCCTTTCCTTGTATAGTGAATACGGTTGAGATATCCTTGCCCTTTGTACTCTATATATGCTACGGCATATGATCAATGACGTATCGCACAATCCACAAGGTGGAACATTAACACGGCCACCAGCAGACAGAGCTGGCACAGGGAGATAGCCCGCCACGCGATCGGCACCACCAACAGAAAGAGACAACTCCTCTGCAAATAATTTAACCATATACAAATAAGTATATGAAACCAAGATATGCATAGCAAATCGGACGTACACAGAAGAAAGCACATGCATAGGCCATGCACGTCAAGGGTGCACACAGCCACAGATAGGCGCATGCGTACAACCCTCAGTATAGCACATGCGTGGGCCATACAACAGACAGAAGTTGCACGCAGGCACAAGGGAAACACATGCATGGGGCATGAACGTTGACGGCATAGCCATAGATACGTGGCGCGTGCATGGGCAGCTCGGAATGCCCGCACCCAAAGGAGAAAACCATGCGACAGACAAATTACAACTGATCAAACTGAAAACGATGTCACGTCAAAGAACAAGAAAATTACCGTGGCACGCATCGAACGAAAGGACAGGAGGATCAGCGAGAGGCACATAACTCGGAGGGTGACAGAAAGAGGCACCTGCAAAAGAAACGACGCACCATTTTCCTAAGACTCTATCTCAGCAGCGAATAAGAAAATAACCATAAAAGAAATGCACTAACCAATAGTATGATCAACAGGGCGTTTCCCAAGCCGAATCTCTTCTCTATGCCGCATAGACGAACCATCGCCAGAAGAACCACCCGTCGAAGCAACACACCCTGCAGAAGCAAATAGGAAAAAAACTGAAGCAAGCAACAACCGAACAATAGCAAAATAAAGGAAGAAAATTAACAAACCAGTAGATGCATGGGCACGGAAAGCCCGAGTGGAACAAACGCCCCGGCGCAGCAACTGAATATCGGGCAATTTAGAAGCCGCCATGAATGCAGGCCCAATAGATCAAGCGGAAGCACCACCTCGTGGAAGTAAATGAAGATCCGGAGCCTGGGAATCCGCCGTAAATACGGAACCACCCCGCTGAACGTGGCGACCATCATGGCGACCTCCGGCACCACGACGACCAACAACCAAACCACGCACCCCACGAGGACGACCTGCACGTCGCGGGCCATTCCCAGAAAGCGAAGAGCGAACCATCGAATGCAATGTAAATGGAACTCACACTACAAAAGGAAAGCAGCAGAAAGGTTGCCTATTTATAGGACGGAGAAGCAGCAGAAGAAAAATCAAAGCAAGACACAAAGAGTCGAAAATGAATTCTCTAGAGAAAACGCCTAAGGCGGTAATGAACGAAACATCCAGCGCTGGCGCAGGTGGCCCAGCACCAACAAAACACGCGTCCATACAACAACGAGGCAACATGAGTGCACGACAGCACATTCCGGCGCGAAGACAGAGTGAGCATGCAAGAAAAATAGACAGGGTCAAACCGACAGGAGCAAAAAGACAACATGCAGATACGTAGCCAAACAGAAGCCAAATTGCTAGGCACACCCAAAGAGACGGAAATCACGTTCAGAAAATTCACGCAGCAGTCACTACGTACACACGGTAAAGCACCACACTACGTCCGAAAATAATCTGCGTGTCAACCATCCATTGGCCGATTCTTGCTGTGAAAAAACCCAATTGAACCACGGGGAAGACACTTCGTTAGATATAGGGCTCGGGTTATGAGGATGTGGTGAATTCAATCTACAATTTTTTGCTGTGGCTGCATAGGTGTTCTATAAAGGGACCAACATGATAGCTTGCACAATCGGATTTTAAGAATATAAAGGGTGCATCTGCACCCGAAGTGGACAGTAAATTCATTTAAAATAGTAAAATAATTAAAAACAATTGATTTTTTTTGTGATGCTAGATGCTCATGTGCGTGAAGTCCGTGCCAAATTTCGTGGAATTTGAACATTTTCAGTAGCTCTCAGCAAAATTTCGGGGATGTAAGAAAGTTTACTGCTCATCTATTATTTTGATCGATCTTGTCCTTTTTTATCATGAGCTCCTCAGATGTTCGAACAAGATGAAATTTTGCATGAACATCGCACATTGAAACATATTCCACCGAATTGAATATCCTTATAAGGGTCTCATGAGCTAGAGGTTAAGGCTCTGCGGAAGAAAACCGTCTCCCAACAGAACAAGTGCAGTACATATTTCAGAGAGAACCATACTTGCACACATTTAAAACCCTTGAATGAGAATAAGAAATTAATGTATAAGCGAACTTTGAGATTCAAGTAAGTTATAGATCATTAAGAAATGTTAGAGAAACGGAAGTTTTGATGTGTACCCCCATTAGAGTTTGTTCACTTCTTTGCTCAAACAACTTCATCTTCTCTGCAAATAAATTTGTATGTCCACAATGTTGAAATATAGGGTGGGCTTTAGGCCCATCCAACAATTTTGGAAAATTTCTGAGAGCCCATGTCGGTGTCATGACAAGAGATGTGATGGCGAACCAACATGTGGTTGTATGGCTAGAGTATTGTGGTATCCTAGCCCACCAGAGTTCAAGTCCTAGACTTGACATTGATGCTTGCATTTTTTGGATTTATTTCAGGCCTTCCAGCGATGTGCGTTCCGTCTTCCGTGTGAGGAGACGTTTCCGTCGACTACGAAGGTGTCTATGGCAACTTTGTCAATCTCAAGATGATGTGCCGGCCCAGTCTCTCGGAGATGCTCATGGGGATAGGGTGTGCATGTGTGCGTTCATAGATGTGAGTGTATGCTCGCGTATGTGAACGACTTCGATTGTATAGTGTTCAAAAAGGACATGACATGTGGTGGGAAGTTTAGTACCACTCCGCGTGTGGAGAAAGAGTTGGACCCTCTTTATAAGGAATTCTGTTCTACACGCTATTGGGGCCTGAGAAGAGAAGTGGTTCTCGAGCGCTCTTCCTGAGCATCCTTCACATTATTAGCGAACTCAATTCATAGAAACAAGCAATTCAATCATTTAGTGGGTAAATCAAAAGCGTCACTGGAATATTTTTCACTACCCCAATCATACACGTAAAAAGGGGCGACGCCACCGTAGGGGCTGGTATGCGCGGCCGCCTCGGGTGGCTGGAAAGTGCGCACCTAGTTTGAGTCGTCCAGGTTGGCCTAGGCTAGTTTTGTTCGTCCCAGCGCACGAGCAGACAATGTACAAAATGAAGAAAAATGTTTCAATTTGGATGGGCCAATAACGTAAGTGCAAGTCAGGCCCTATAGCAGGCTCGTGGCCCAAACGAGTGCCTCCCATATCGATCGACAGCAGGAAAAATCCCCAATTGCTCGCTTCCGACCTCCCGTTCGCTCCTAACCTAGCGTCACCGGACAGACCAACACAACACTTCCTCGGGCCCTCGTTGGACGCCAGTCACCAGGATTCAAGTGAATGGAAGGACAAGAAGATGAAGATCCAATCCTGGGTGTAGCCTGCGTGGGAGGCAGCGGCGGCAGCATGGGCTTGGCATCGAGGTTGCGCAAACGGACAACCGCAACTTGCAAGATCAGCATGTGTAACAAGCAGGCACATCACATCCCTGATTATATCTAATTAAACTGTTCAATTTCTAGCCAATAGTTAAACCTGACGGTGTTGTAAAACTGCTTGTATGTAGGGAACCTATAAAAAATGAAACCAACTTCTGCTTATTTTATAACTCCCCAATCAATATTGAATTGACTGAACCTGATGTGTCTAATCAAGTTTCCGGTGCAAACATACAAGCTCATGTTATTCTTGAGCCTAAAGTTTCTAATGGACAGACTGCTAATGAAGGATTTGATGCAAATATTTTACATGCTCCTGGTGATGAACATATAGTGTCTAATGAGGGATCCAATGCAAGCATTCTGCAAGTTCCCATTGGAGGATTTAGTGTCTAATGATGATCTGCTATGTTTGAGAGAGAGATAGAGATTTGCAGGAATTGATGACAAGCAAATCATAGTACATTTTCATGGCTTGAGGAAACGCCGAGGCCATCTACCAGAAAGTCCCCGTATCATGACAACCTAGTATAAATACTTTTCTAATCCGTTGTTTGAAACTATTGGCATATTTGTGTAGGATAGATATATTGATATGCAGTTTGCGCACTGGTTATAGTGCAATTACACTTGGATATTTTCAGCCAGAGAACGAATAATTCAAGCAGGTACAGTCCATGTTAGTAGTCCTTGTACACCACGTTGCTTTTTGTTTTTTTGATGCTTACATCATTTAGTGTTTTATAATCTGGAACTACTTTGGATCATTAGCTATTTTTCAAAGTGCATGTAGCTTCACATTTCTCAAGTTATGTTGATTTCCGGAGTGCAAGTGCCTTCGTATTTTTTAAGTTAAAATTTTGCCCCTGGTAACTTGAATTCGCGGATCCGCCACTGCACACAAATCATACACGCAGGCCAAGATGAATTAAATGAAATGCAGGGACTTACGCTGCTCGTTCACAGTGCTCATCGCAGCTCTGCTTGCGCTTGAGATGTTCCATGTACAAGTCCATGTTACCACTTGCTTGGATGTGCAAGCCTTGTGCTCCTTGCATCCCCCTCTGCATTTTTAACATGATGAATGGTTGATCAAATGAGAGCATCGACTTTGCTGTTGTACCGGAAGACAGGTACTTACAAGGTTATACCGGTGTGAAGGATGTGTACCAGATCCCGTAGCGCCGTCATGCTTTGCTAAAAAATGTTTTTGCTTGTTTCAGATGATATCTCCAGAAGAAATAAGAGTTAAAGTCAGAGTTGCATAGGCGTGTAAGCTAAGAGAGCAGTAAAAGGATATCCAAACATCATCGAAACAGTGCATATGGGAGTGATATGTGGATACCTAGTTCGGGCCGGTGTTTGGGCATGCTCGCCTAGCTAGAGTGTGGGTGATGCGCGGGCGTTGGCTGGCCGCACATGGATGCAGATCTTGAGCGGCAGCGGAGCGCTATGATGCGGTGGACGAGGCCGTTGGTGAAGCCCCAACGCCTCGGGGGGTGGAGGTGCGACCATATGCTCGGTGAAGTAGCCCCGGTGAGGTGGGACACGACGTTGGTGAAGCGCACCTGATGCGGTGGAAGTCGGTGTTTGTGAGGCACGTCGGTTGCAACGGCCGACATTGTCGGTGGACCACTTGGTGTGGTGGACTAGGGCGTAGATGAGGTAGCTCTAGTGCAGTGGTGAAGCGCGACGTCGTTCGACACAGAGGTGGGGAAAGAGACGAGACGAGGGGCAATTCCAACTTTTCTTGGGTTGGCGGCGAATTAGGATTTGAGTGCTCCGGGCGTGGAAGGGGACGGTGGAGAAGGGAGATTTTGCAGGGCTGGAATTGGGGTAGCCAGATATTACAATCCGAAATGTGGAAGCACGAACTTTTTTTGTCGTCGTTGTTTTTTTTGGGGGGGGGGGGGGGGGAGGGAGGGGGTGGGTGGCTGGGTGCTAGCGTCCGTACGACGCACACAACCACCACGACACGACCCTAGTCTGCATGGTGCACCTACATTTAAGAATGTAAACAAATCTTCTTTTATTTGCAAACGAATTTATATGTATTACCATGCCCGTGTTTTCCTTGCAAATAATTAGTCATTTGAAATGAGATAGTATAAATTAATTAATGATGAGTTTTGAATTAGAGTGTGTGTCACATAGTGATCTCCAATTCTAACGTGGATTTCACATTTCACGGTATCCACGCTACTTTTTTAATACAAATTCTTATGTATAAGATGAACACCATAACACTAAGAAAACTTTGGATGGATTCGAACATATGACCACACACATACAAAATACCACAACAATCGAGTGAATGTCAATTTTTCCAAACCTAGTATGACACGAATTTGAAATAATTACGGAAGCCATATGCATGGTCCTCAATTCAAATCTTACAATGTACACTAAATTGAAACATCAATATTAAGTCTAGTACTATCTACATTGTTGTTTTTAGCCCCACCCCCCTCGTCACACACGCTACATACTTCTTGTATCGATCAATCTTCCTTTCCTAACCACCTTACAAAGTTATTGGTTTGTGACACACGTTCATTCTTTCTCTTCATGTTTCGATCTCTAACCCTCTCAACTACACAACCCCCTTTTCCCACTCTGTTAACAAATGTATCTCTCTCACACCCCCGCAATTATACTCCATGCCGAGCTCTCTATCTCTCCCTCTCCCTCCCACCCTCTCGTGCGTACGCACACACATTGTCTATCTAGGTCACTCTCTCGAGACTGTCTCACTCTTTCTTTCGCATGGCGGCCCACACTCGCTCAATCTCTCTCTCTCTCTCTCTCTCTCTCTATCTAAGTCTCGATTAACCTCGCTTTCTGTCACACACAAATGATATATCTTCCTGTTCGGGCCTTGATCGACACACTCTATACTCTCTCACACAGATTGTCTATCTAGGTCAGTCCATCCAAGCCGCCCCACTCTTTCGACCTCATGCGGCCCACGCTCGCTCAATCTCTCTCTCTCTCTCTCTCTCTCTCTCTCTCTCTCTCTCTCTCTTTATGTATGTATCCATTGACCTCGCTCTTTCTCAGACATAAACGACATATCTCCATGTTTGGGCCCAATTCGACATATTCATATTGTGTACTCTCTCACGCACATTGTCTATCTAGGTCACTTTGTCCAATCCACCACACTCTTTCGATCGCATGATGACCCACACTTGCTCAATCTCTCACCCTTTATCTATGTATCGATTGACCTTACTTTCTCCCACGCACAAAATATATCTACATGTCTGGGACTGGATCATCTCTCAAGCTCTATCGTACAACCCTCATCCTTCCCAAAAGCTCAATCGGACAATATCTCTCCAAAGCATATATATTTTCAGCGAATGCCGAACCACACTCACTTTGTCTCTCTATCTATCTATGTCTCGATTGACCTCTTTCTCATGCCGTATCTTCCACACATTGAAGCTACCTCTCCATCCCTCGTAGAGCCGGAGCTATTTACATTGCAAGGGGGACTCCAACCTTGGATCAATTAGTGAAGGCATTTATTCCGGTGGGTTTAGATTATATTTTCGTAGCATTCGGCCCACAACTACTCCAAACACCGTTGCAACCCCCACACCTCCCCCAATTGATTTCCCTTTGGCTTGGTCACCACTCTCTCGCACGTCCTTTCTCACCTTCCACATCGCACCATGGTATTTTTGGAAAAAAACTCTGTTGTTCTCTTTAATTATTACAAATAAGCTTCAAACTACACACCGATAGTCCACCTGTAATGGAAAAAATTTTGACCCAGAAATTAAAGTGCTACAAACAACACACTGAGGGGCCCATCTATCATGGAACAATTTTGGACCCATATATAAATTAAATATGAAAAAGGACGAGGATCGAACATGCGACCAGGGACTTCAAGCCACACGTCAATAGGCAACATAGTAGCAACATTTGTTGTACCCCCCTTTATTGATATAATGTTTTTATATTACCACAGCCTATTTAATGGATAACATGTTTTAATATTAATTTTAATACGTTAGTGGGACCGGCTCGTTAGCATGTACTATTAACCTTCACTTACTGGTGGGTTCCATGTCTGCTCTCTCTCTCTCTCTCTCTCTCTCTCTCTCTCTCCTCGATCCCCTTCTACTTTTAGACGCACGGGCAAACATGAAGAATGCGCGGGCGTGTTGCCGTTGATCATATCTGGACGTGTTCATAAGTTATGGCACCAGTTTCACGTACTAGTAGTATTATACATGTAACAAGTTTAGGAACAAAAGTGACCGTGATGGACAAGTTAGGCTAGTTGTAGTACTATTTATCTACTACTCCATAATAATTAATGCATGGATAAATAGATGTATCGCCTAGTGCTCGAACAAGGGGACTGATCACGCCCTACGAGTATTTGGAATTGACTTCCCTAAAAAAATATTTGTAATTGACGTGGTATTTAATATGAAATGTTTGCGATGAGAAGGAATACATGTGGCTTTATGACGTTTTATATTTAATTTGATACGGCTCCAGAGAACATTCAATCGATCAAACCATATATTTCATTCAGTCTAACTCTGACTTTACATTCATACGACGATCGGACTAAAATAAACGGAAATGATAAATCCCAAATGTTCAGATTTTAAACATGGCAATCCAAACGTTTTTCATGGCAAATTTAGATTACGCGGCGGCAGCGGGGCCGTCTTGCAGTGGGAAGCGGCTCCTCTGCCGTGCTCTGTGACGTCGGGCCACTGACCGATGGCGACGGTGACGGCAATGGCGACGGCGATGTCTTGCGCCGTTGTTGGCGTACTCCTAGACATTGGCCCTAGTTTCAAGCAAGATCGGAATGTTCTGGCCTTCGGTCTCGAGGAGTGAGTCAACTGGCGGGAGGAGGCGACTCGCGTTGGTTGATAACCCACAAGTATAGGGGATCAGTTGTAGCCTTTCTCAATAAATAAGAGTGTTGAACCCAATGAGGAGCTAAAGGTAGGATTTGTATTCCCTTCAAGTTCTATCGACCACCGATACAACTCTGCGCGCACTTAACGTTTGCTTTACCTAGAACAAGTATGAAACTAGAAGTACTTTGTAGGTATGATAGGATAGGTTTGCAAGATAATAAAGTGCACGTAAATAAAAGCTAGGGGATATTTAAATAAAGAAAAACTAAATTAGTTTTAGTAAAGAGCTTTTGTCACAAGAAAGTTATTTGTCCCTAGGCAATCGATAACTAGACCGGTAATTATTGTTGCAATTTTATATGAGGGAGAGGCATAAGCTAACATACTTTATCTTCTTGGATCATATGCACTTATAATTGGAACTCTAGCAAACATCCGTAACTACTAAAGATCATTAAGGTAAAACACAACAATAGCACTAAAGTATCAAGTCCTCTTTATTCCCATACACCATAACCCACTTATCCGTGTTTGTGTTTCTATCACTCATGCAACACTGACAATAAGCAAACCATGAACATATTGCAAACCATACAACGGGGATCCCTCACGCTTGCGCGACACGGAGAGCACCATAGAACAACACCAATAATAAAACATGCAACTCAAACCAATCACGATCATCAATCAACCCATAGGACAAAAAAGATCTACTCAAACATCATAGGATAGCCATACATCATTGAGAAATAATATATAGCATTAAGAACCATGTTTAAGTAGAGATTACAGCGGGGAGAAGAGGTGTTACACCGCTGCATAGAGGGGGAGAGAGTTGGTGATGATGGCGGCGAAGTTGTTGGTGTAGATCTTCGTCACGATGATGGCCCCGGCGGCGTTCCGGTGCCACCGGGAGAGAGGGGGAGAGAGCCCCCTCCTTCTTCTTCTTCCTTGACCTCCCCCCTAGATGGGAGAAGGGTTTCCCCTCTGGTCCTTGGCCTCCATGGCGGCGGAGGGGCGGGAGCCCCTCCGAGATTGGATCTCTCTCTCTCTCTCTCCCTCCCTCTCTCTCTCTCTCTCTCTCTCTCTCTCTCTCTCTCTGTTTCCTTCTGTTTCTACGCTCCCAGATTCTGTCCTTCCACCGTTTCTTAAATTCCCAGAGATCCGTAACTCCGATTGGGCTGGAATTTTAACACAAATTTTATCGAGATATTAGCTTTCTTGCGGCGAAAGAAGGGCACCAACTGCCTTACAGAGTGGCCACAAGGGTGCAGGGCATGCCCCCCTGGGCATGCCTTCCTGCCTTGTGGACTCCTCGGGCATCGTGTCGCGTTGATTATTTTTCCCAAAAATCACATATATTCCAAAAAAATCTCTGTAAGTTTTTATCGCGTTTGGACTTTGTTTGATATGGCTTTTCTCCGTAACAAAAAACATGCAACAAACAAGAACTGGCACTGGATTAATATGTCAGTCCAAGAAATAGTATAAAAGGTTGCCAAAAGTATATGAAAGTTCTATAATATTAGCATGGAACAATCAAAAATTATAGATACGACTGAGACGTATCAACATCCCCAAGCTTAATTCCTGCTCGTCCTCGAGTAGGTAAATGATAAAAAAGATAATTTTTGATGTGGAATGCTACCTAGCATAATCTTGATCATATAATCTAATCATGGCATGAATATTAGGACACGAGTGATTCAAAGCAATAGTCTATCATTTGATATTAAGACAATAATACTTCAAGCATACTAATAAAGCAATCATGTCTTTCTAAAAATAACATGGCCAAAGAAAGTTATCCCTACAAAATCTTATAGTCTGGCTATGCTCCATCTTCATCACACAAAGTATTTCATCATGCACAACCCCGATGACAAGCCAAGCAATTGTTTCATACTTTTAATGTTCTCAAGCCTTTTCAACTTTCACACAATACATGAGCGTGAGCCATGGATATAGCACTATAGGTGGAATAAAATATGATGGTGGAGGTTGTGTGGAGAAGACAAAAATGAAGAAAGTATCGCATCGACGCGGCTAATCAATGGGCTACGGAGATGCCCATCAATTGATGTCAATGCGAGTAGGGATTGTCATGCAACAGATGCACTAGAGCTATAAGTGTATGAAAGCTCATAAATGAAACTAAGTGGGTGTGCATCCAATTTGCCTGATCATGAAGACCTCGGTCGTTTGAGGAAGCCCATCATCAGAATATACATGCCAAGTTCTACAATGAAAAATTCCCACTAGTATATGAAAGTGACAACATAGGAGACTCTCTCTATGAAGAACATGGTGCTAGTTTGAGGCACAAGTGTGGTAAAAGGATAGTAGCATTGCCCCCTCTCTCTTTTTCTCTCATATTTTTTAGTTTTCTATTTTTTGGCTCTCTCTTTTTTTATCTTTCGTCCAGAGTCTCATCCCGACTTCTGGGGAAATCATAGTCTCCATCATCCTTTCACTGGTACGCGTCGGTGCTATACAAACGGTTTTTAACCCCTTTCCGTGACGACATTTGGAACCGTCGCCAAGTGAGTGTGGGCGTTAGGGGGGTCCTTCCCACATGACCCAGAAATCGTCGGGGATAGGCCCTCCTGGGACACATGCTGGGGATAAATGAGCTCGTGTGTGATCAGGCGAGGCATCGAAACCCAATCATTTCCGTTCGTATGTACATCCCACATGGTGAATCCCAGAAAAACATTTCCATTCATATGTATATCACACACAGTCAATCCAAGGAATACATTTCCGTTCTTATGTACATCCCACACAGTCAATCCAGGGAAAATGTTTCCGTTCGTATGTATATCCCACACAATTTTATGTATACGCTCATGTGTGAAAGGTGTAACTATCACACACACTCTGCCTTGGTTAACTATTTTCTTTTATGAACTACATCACACACGATTTGATGTAGAAAACTGTGTGGCATTCGGCTATCCATCACAAGCGCTTTTACTGCCAGAACCGTTTGCAAAGTTCCATGACCATCGTTCTCTTTTTACATCGCACACGCTGTTTTCTTTCTAACCGTGTGCACATTATTTTATTATCTCCTGTATATTTTTATTTTTTTCTATAATTTATTATTCAAATTGGAAATTTTGAAATATGAAACGTGCAATTCAAATTCTCAGCACAATGGTTCAACAACGAATCCATAAATAAAATTGCCAGTACAATATGTTTAGTAATTACAGGATTAGGCAGCAATTAACTATGATGAACCACAATATTTAAAGGCGATAAAGGTGAAGAGATAAGTGTAAATCATTTTGACCACTGATGGTGTTGAAGAAGCGGAATGCCCATAATGTGCCTTCCTGCATGCCATAGGCACGAACCACTTTTGTCCAACCCTTGTGACGATCGCCCGCCCATCCTTCACCGCCTTCAGGAAGACTTCTAGAGCATTATCATGGTAGCATGAATTATATACTTTAACCTTAGTTGCCTCCACTCCGGTCATGTAGTTTGCAAGGTAATCATCAAGAAATAGCTTCGAAACCAATTGAAAAGAGAAAAATATCGACATCGAGGTCTAATAGAGTAACTTGTTATGGGCAGGGGGAAAAGGCAACACATTACTTACCATCCTAAAGTTCACTGTTGTCTTGGACAAAGTGTAAATAAAGAGCTTAATTCCAATCACCCGTTTCTTTTGCCTAACAATCTTTCTTAGTTTCGTCACTTGACGCTTGTTCATGAATATCTCATTGCCCCATAAGCAAAAGGGATCGAAGCGTGGATCAGTACCACTCATATATGTACCTACAAGCAACCAGTAAATGTTAGAAGCTAAACTGAGATTGCACAAATGATGTAAAATACAACTACCAATGTTCCTAAGTACAAGTATTTTTGTTGGGATTTCAATATGAACTACATACAATGTATATAGAATTATAGATATAGTTTAGATTAGAATCTAGATTCACTCATTTTGCTCCTTATGTAGTCTATATTGGAATCTCAAAAAATACTAATATTTAGGAATAGATGGTGTATAAGACATGGGATGCAGCTAACCTCGACGTAAAACAACAACATCGCCCATTGTAGCCCTGTGTAAGTACATGGAAAGCCAATGTTAACTACAATAGGGTTAACACCGTCCACCAAAAATAGCAAATGGTAATAAAACGGCAGCATCTGTAGTTATATCTTCATTGCGAAAGAGTAGCATGGTAGCAAAGGGGACGGATTAAAAAGTGGATACAACTTTTAATTGCAACAGGCTTAACAAACATCCTAATTCATGTTTTGTAAGTTTGTAGCCATTGAAACACAACTCTTTAAAAATGGATACAACTATTAATTGCAACAGGCTTAATGGCCACTGAAACCGATACTGATAAAAATGCAATTGGCAGAGTTAAACATCACAGGACAGGTGCTGCTAGAGCAGATATTGGCCCAGTTGTCTATAAAAAGGTAGGGAAAATAGCTAAAACGTGTTAGGCATGTTTACTACAATAGGCTTAATACACTGACCGTACAAAACATAGCCATTAATTACAACTGGTATTGGTAAGATTGAACTGGTGAGTATGTGGAGTTTGCTGAATCAAAGATCTTACATGGACCCTTCCTGAAAATAAGATGAATTGCAATTGTTTGATGACTAAGAGCATGGTTTGTTAGTTTTCAAGAAAGTTTATGATCTATACTTTAACATGTGAATAGCTTGTTACTTGATCATAAGAATTTTTATGAGTTAAGCTACTGTTATGACATATAATGATGCTAGAAAAGGTGATTGAAATTATCATTGACCAAACTTGTGCACCTGCTAGCATTCACACTTCATAAATTATTTCTTTTATCATTTACCTACTCGAGGACGAGCAGGAATTAAGCTTGGGGATGCTGATACATCTCCAATGTATCTATAATTTATGAAGTATTCATGCTATTATATTGTCCATCTTAGATGTTTTATATGCATTTATATGCTATTTTATATGATTTTTGGGACTAACCTATTAACCTAGAGCCCAGTGCCAGTTTCTATTTTTCCCTTGTTTTTGAGTTTTACAAAAAAGGAATACCAAACGAAGTCCAATTGACGTGCCAATTTTTGACGATTTTTTATGGACGAGAAGAAGCCCACGGAGCATCGGAGATGGGCCAAAAGAGTCCTGAGCTGTCCACGAGGGTGGAGGGAGCGCCCTACCCCCCTGGGCGTGGGCCCCTATCTCGTGGACAACTCGGAGACCCCCCTGACGTGAAACCGACGCCAAAAATTCCTATAAATACAGAAACCCCCAGAAAGAAACCTAGATCGGAAGTTTCGCCGCCGCAAGCCTCTGTAGCCACGAGAAATCAATCTAGGCCTCTCTGGCACCCTGCCGGAGGGGGCCATCATCACCGGAGGCC
Source organism: Aegilops bicornis (assembly GCA_021605145.1). Lineage (NCBI taxonomy): Eukaryota > Viridiplantae > Streptophyta > Magnoliopsida > Poales > Poaceae > Aegilops > Aegilops bicornis. The sequence continues at coordinate 402,757,471 of CM038673.1, read as the reverse complement.
ATGGAGGAGGATCTCGGAGGGGCCATCATCGCCATGAAGGACAAGGACCAGAGGGAGAACCTCTCCCCATCTAGGGGGAAGGCCATGGAGGAGGAATCACAAGGGGCAGAACCTCTCCTCCTCTCTCTCGGTGGCGCCGAAGTGCCATCGGGAGGGGAATCATCGCCGCGGTGATCGTCTTCATCAACATCACCATCATCATCACCATCATCATCTCTTTTACGCGGTCCACTCTCCCGCACCCCGATGTAATCCCTACTTGATCATGGTGCTTTATGCCACATATTATGATCCAATGATGTGTTGCCATCCTATGATGTTTTGAGTAGATATCTTTTGTCTTTGGGTTGATTGATGATCTAGATTGGTACGAGTTGTATGTCTTATTTTGGTGCTGTCTTATTGTGCCCTCCATGTCACACAAGCGTGAGGGATTCCCGCTGTAGGGTGTTTCAATACATTCATGATTCGCTTATAGTGGGTTGCTTGAGTGACAGAAGCATAAACCCGAGTAAGGGGTTTGTGGCGTATGGGATAAAGGGGACCTGATATGTTAATGCTATGGTTGGGTTTTACCTTAATGATCTTTAGTAGTTGCGGATGCTTGCTAGAGTTCCAATCATAAGTGCATATGATCCAAGAAGAGAAAGTATGTTAGCTTATGCCTCTCCCTCATATGAAATTGCAATGACGACTACCGGTCTTGTTAACGACTGCCTAGGATAATTCCGCACACCGACCCATCATTATTCCACACTCGCTATTTATAATATTTAGTAATATATTGTAACTTTATGACAACATCACCTACTTTTATATTTTAGCTCTCTGATATCATGCAAAGTTATCCTCTTCATACCCACAACGTAATTTTATTTCTCACTTCTAGTTGGAAGCAAACATTTGGTGTACGTAGAGTCGTATCAGTGGTAGATAGGACTTGAGAGAATATTGATCTTACCTTTAGCTCCTTGTGGGTTCGGCACTCCATACTTATCATTTCCACCATTGGGAATTGCTACGATGATTCCCTGCACTTGGGGGTTATCAAGCTCTTTTCTGGCGCCGTTGCCGGGGAGCAATAGCGTGGGGTTGATATTCTCGTGTGTGCTTGTTTGCTTTCTTCACTAAGTAGATTTTGTTTTACCTTTTTGTTTCTGTTTAGTTGTGGGTGAAACATACAATTTTTTTAAAAGAATGAAAATACAAAAAAATTTACCCTCCTCTCATGCCTAAAAAGTTTTTCAATAAGAGAAGTGATTGGAAGATTATGCATTGAAGAAGTGCGGGTTGACCTTGAGCACTTGTGTTCATGCTCATGGTAACAATGTAAAAAATTTCATGGAATCTTCTCTGAAAGTAATTATCCCCTTTTATATATCCATTATATTATAAAAATAATGTGCCAAGCTTTTGTTTTAGGATGATTAGATTGCTTGTTTACTTTGTGCAGTACAAAAACAGAAACTTTGGCTGTAGCGCGTGAATTTACATTTTTTACTGGAAAGTCAAATGGGTCTGAAACGTTTTTCAATTACTTCTGTACAAATTTTTTAAATTGTCATATTTTTTTAGAATTTTTTGGAGTTACATAAGTTTACTAAACTTCTAGATTACTACAGACTGTCCTGTTTTGGACAGATTCTGTTTTTCGTGTGTTGTTTGCTTATTTTGATGAATCTATGGGTAGTATCGGGGGGTATGAACCGTGGTGAAGTTGGAATACAGAAGATATAGTTATAATATGAATTTGTAATAAGTTTGCAACAGTACCTAAAGGTAGTGATTTGCTTTATTATATTAACGGATCTCACAAAGTTTTTGTTAAAGTTTTGTGTGGATGAAGTGCTCGAAGATCGAGGAGCTATCAATATGAGAAGAATAAAGAGAGGCAAGAGTTCAAGCTTGGGGGTGCCCAAGGCACCCCAAACAAATATTTCAAGGATACTCAAGCACCTAAGCTTGGGGATGCCCCGGTTGGCATCCCATCTTTCTTCTTCAACAATTATCGGTATACCTCGGTTTTTGTTTTGTTCACATGATTTGTGTCCTTTGTGTTTTTATTTGTCTTTAAGAACCATGCTAGTATGAGATTGCCCTTCATTGATTTATAGAATACTTCATGTGCTTCATTATATCTTTTAAGTATGATCTTATAGAATTGCTCTTTGTGCTTCACTTAAATCTTTTGAGTATGGTTTTATAGAATGCTTCGTGTGCTTCACTTATATATTTTGAGCTTGGATATTGGTTAGTCTATATCAATTGTAGAATGCTCCATGAACTTCACTTATATCTTTTGGAGTATGAATAATACTATCATCTAAAGTGGGTTTGGAAGAGTGTCAACTTTAGGAATTAGTGATCCCACTATTTTGGAGGGTGTTGAATCTTAGTGTGATATTTATGAAAGTGGATTTGGAAGAGTGTCAACTTTAGTTAGTAATGATTCCACTATTTCGGAAGAGGTTCCAATTGATTATGAGAACAGAGTTTCTATCTATGATGATTATTGTGATGACATGTATGCTATAAAGAATAATGTTAACCATGAAACTTGTCATCATGATTTTAATTTTCAATTGGATTATGCCTCACATGACAGTTATTTTGTTGAGTTTGCTCCCCTATTCGAAACGAGAAGAATTTTTTGCTTATGTGGAGAGTAGTAAAATTTCTATGCTTGTAGATCATGAAAAGAATGCTGTATGTGATGGTTATATTGTTGAATTCATTCATGATGCTGCTGAAAATTATTATGAGGGAGGAATACCTGCTTGTAGGAGTTGCAATAATATCAAGTTTCCTCTCTATGTGCTTAAAGTTTTGAAGTTATACTTGTTTTTCCTTCCTACGCTAGTTGATTCTTGTTCCTATAAATTATGTGTTGACAAAATCCTAGGCATAGGGAGTGGGTTAGATTTAAATGTGCTAGTCATATTCTTCATGATGCTCACTTTATGTTTCAATTCTTATCTTTTATGTGAGCATCATTGAAATCATCATGCCTAGCTAAAAGACATTAAAGAAAAGCGCTTGTTGGGAGACAACCCAATATTTACCCTTACTCTTTTTGTGTGTTTACATGATTAAGCTACTGTATAATAATGTTTTATAGCTTTTGTTTCAATAAAGTGCCAAGTAAGACCTTTGGGAAGACTTGGGTGAAAGTTAATGTAATCTTGCTGTAAAAAACAGAAACTTTGCGCTCACGAAATTAGCTGTCATTTTTTTTTACAGAAGAGTGCTTTTTAGTTGATTCTTTTTTCAGAAGATTAATAGACAAATTCCTCACGTCCACCAATTTATTTCATAATTTTTGGAGTAGCAGAAGTATGGTTGTTGTTCAAATCATTACAGACTGCTCTGTTTCTGACAGATTCTGTTTTCATTGCATAGTTTGCTTGTTTTTTAGTTTCTATGGCTTATATTTCTCAATATAAATTGTAGAAATGATATGGTACAGTAGGCATTGCGTGAAAACAATTATGAACTTTGTCTTTGACAGTACCAAAGTGAATGATTTACTCTTTATCATACTAACCCATCTCACGAAGTTCCGTTAAGTTTTGTGTGATTGAAGTTTTCAAGCTTTGGGTGAGATATCGATATGAGGAGAATGAGTGGAAAGACCCTAAGCTTGGGGATGCCCAAGGCACCCCAAGGTAATATTCAAGGAAGACTCAAGCGCCTAAGCTTGGGGATGCCTCGGAAGGCATCCCCTCTTTCGTCTTCAAAACTATCCGTACCTTACTCGGAGCTATATTTTTATTCATCACATGATATGTGTTTTGCTTGGAGCGTATTTTGAATTTTAATTGCTGTTTGAATAATCATTGGATCAGAAATCTTGAATGAAAAAGAATCCTCCCGTGGCTAGTTAATTATTTGACTACTCAGTGTTCTTCACTTATATCTTTTGGAGTAGTTTGTCATTTACCCACGTGCTTCACGTATATCCTATGAGTAAATGGTTGAATGAATTGAATATCATAAATCTTAATTTATATATGTTTCATATGCTTATAACATGGGGAGTAAAGACTTCACACATGATAAGTATAGGTAGTAAACTTATTGAAAGTTAGCAAACGCAGAATTGGTCACTTGAACAATTCATGAAAGAATATTGAAGGAAGAGAGATTTCACATATAAATATACTATCTTGGACATCTTTTGTAATTGTTAGGACTCATTAAAATATGACATGCTAAAAGGTTGATGTTGGACACGGAAGACAACTTAATGGGTTATGTTTTCCTATATCCGAAACGTTATATTGTCTTGGATCATCCAACATGTTGAGCTTGCCTTTCCCTCTCATGCTAGACAAATTCTTTGCACCAAGTAGAAATACTACTTGTGCTTCCCAACATTCCTTAAACCAGTTTTGCCATGAGAGTCCACCATACCTACCTATGGATTGAGTAAGATCCTTCAAGTAAGTTGTCATCGGTGCATCCAATAAAAATTGCTCTCTAAATATGTATGATCTATTAGTGCGAAGAAAATAAGCTTTATACGAACTTGTGATAGGGAAGAAATAAAAGCGACGGACTGCATAATAAAGGTCTTTATCACAAGCGGCAATATAAAGTGATGTTCTTTTGCATTAAGATTTTGCGCATCCAACTATAAAAGCGCATGACAACCTCTGCTTCCCTCTGCGAAGGGCCTATCTTTTACTTTTATCTTGTACCCTTATACAAGAGTCATGGTGATCATCACCTTTCCTTTTTACACTTTTCCCTTTGGCAAGCACTTTGTGTTGGAGCGATCCGGATATATATATATATCCACTTGGATGTAGGTTTTCATAAATTATTATTGTTGACATTACCCTTGAGGTAAAAGGTTGGGAGGCGAAACTATAAGCCCCTATCTTTCTCTGTGTACGATTGAAACTTTGAACCCATAAATATCACAGGAGTGTTAGCAATTGTGAAAGATTAAATGATAGTTGAGTATGTGGAGTTTGCTGAATCAAAGATCTTACATGGACCCTTCCTGAAAATAAGATGAATTACAATTGTTTGATGACTAAGAGCATGGTTTGTTAGTTTTCAAGAAAGTTTATGATCTATACTTTAACATGTGAATAGCTTGTTACTTGATCATAAGAAGTTTTATGAGTTAAGCTACTATTATGATATATAATGATGCTAGAAAAGGTGATTGAAATTATCATTGATCAAACTCGTGCACCTGCTAGCATTCACACTTCATAAATTATTTCTTTTATTATTTACCTACTCGAGGACGAGCAGGAATTAAGCTTGGGGATGCTGATACATCTCCAATGTATCTATAATTTATGAAGTATTCATGCTATTATATTATCCATCTTAGATGTTTTATATGCATTTATATGCTATTTTATATGATTTTTGGGACTAACCTATTAACCTAGAGCCCAGTGCCAGTTTATGTTTTTCCTTGTTTTTGAGTTTTACAGAAAAGGAATACCAAATGGAGTCCAATTGACGTTCCAATTTTTGATGATTTTTTATGGACCATAAGAAGCCCACGGAGCATCGGAGATGGGCCAGAAGAGTCCCGAGCTGTCCACGAGGGTGGAGGGCGCGACCTACCCCCTGGGCGTGGGCCCCTATCTCGTGGACAACTCGGAGACCCCCCTGACGTGAAACCGACGCAAAAAATTCCTATAAATACATAAACCCCTAGAAAGAAACCTAGATCGGAAGTTCCGCCGCCGCAAGCCTCTGTAGCCACGAGAAATCAATCTAGGCCCTCTCTGTCACCCTGCCAGAGGGGGCCATCATCACCGGAGGCCATGGAGGAGGATCTCGGAGGGGCCATCATCGCCATGAAGGCCAAGGACCAGAGGGAGAACCTCTCCCCTTCTAGGGGGGAGGCCATGGAGGAGGAAGCACAAGGGGGAGAACCTCTCCTCCTCTCTCTTGGTGGCGCTGGAGTGCCATCGGGAGGGGAATCATCGCCGCGGTGATCGTCTTCATCAACATCACCAGCATCATCACCATCCTCATCTCTTTTACGTGGTCCACTCTCCCGCACCCCACTGTAATCCCTACTTGAACATGGTGCTTTATTCCACATATTATGATCCAATGATGTGTTGCCATCCTATGATGTTTTGACTAGATATCCTTTGTATTTGGGTTGATTGATGATCTAGATTGGTACGAGTTGTATGTTTTATTTTGGTGCTGTCCTATTGTGCCCTCCGTGTCGCGCAAGCGTGAGAGATTCCCACTGTAGGGTGTTGCAATACGTTCATGATTCACTTACAATGGGTTTCTTGAGTGACAGAAGCATAAACCCGAGTAAGGGGGTTGTGGCGTATGGGCTAAAGGGGACTTGATATGTTAATGCTATGGTTGGGTTTTACCTTGATGATCTTTAGTAGTTGCGGATGCTTGCTAGAGTTCCAATCATAAGTGCATATGATCCAAGAAGAGAAAGTATGTTAGCTTATGCCTCTCCCTCATATGAAATTGCAATGACGACTACCGGTCTTGTTAACGATTGCCTAGGATAATTCCACACACCGACCCATCATTATTCCACACTCGCTATTTATCATATTTAGTAATATATTCTAACTTTATGATAACAACACCTACGTTTATATTTTAGCTCTCTGATATCATGCAAAGTTATCCTCTTCATACCCACAATGTAGTTTTATTTCCCGTTTCTAGTTGGAAGCAAACATTTAGTGTACGTAGAGTCGTATCAGTGGCAGATAGGACTTGAGAGAATATTGATCTTACCTTTAGCTCCTTGTGGGTTCGACACTCCATACTTATCACTTCCACCATTGGGAATTGCTACGATGATTCCCTGCACTTGGGGGTTATCAGTATGCCTCTACTTGACTAGCTCGTTGAATCAAAGATGGTTAAGTTTCCTAGCCATAGACATGAGTTGTCATTTGATTAATGAGATCACATCATTATAGAATGATGTGATTGACTTGACCCATTCCATTAGCTTAGCACTTGATCGTTTAGTATGTTGTTATTGCTTTCTTCATGACTTATACATGTTCCTATGACTATGAGATTATGCAACTCCCGAATACCGGAGGAACACTTTGTGTGCTACCAAACGTCACAACGTAACTGGGTGATTATAATGGTGCTCTACAGGTGTCTCCGATGGTGTTTGTTGAGTTGGCATAGATCGAGATTAGGATTTGTCACTCCGATTGTCGGAGAGGTATCTCTGGGCCCTCTCGGTAATGCACATCACTATAAGCCTTGCAAGCAATACGACTAATGAGTTAGTTACGGGATGATGCATTACGAAACGAGTAAATAGACTTGTCGGTAACGAGATTGAACTAGGTATTGAGATACCAACGATCGAATCTCGGGCAAGTAACATACCGATGACAAAGGGAACAACGTATGTTGTTATGCGGTTTGACCGATAAAGGTCTTCGTAGAATATGTGGGAGCCAATATGAGTATCCAGGTTCCGCTATTGGTTATTGACCGGAGACGTGTCTCGGTCATGTCTACACAGTTCTCGAACCCGTAGGGTCTGCACGCTTAACGTTTGGTGACGATCGGTATTATGAGTTTATGTGTTTTGATGTACCGAAGGAAGTTCGGAGTCCCGGATATGATCACAGACATGACGGGGAGTCTCGATATGGTCGAGACATAAAGATTGATATATTGGACGGCTATATTCGAACACCGGAAGTGTTTCGGGAGGTTTCGGATAAAACCGGAGTGCTGGAGGGTTATTAGAAACCCCCGGGAAGTTATTGGTCCCTTAGTGGGCTATAGGGGAGAGAGAGGGCAACAGCCAGGAGGTGGCACCCCCCAAGGGAGTCCGAATTGTACTAGGGGAGGGGGGCACGGCCCCTCTTTCCCTCTCCCCCCTCTCCTTCCTTCCCCCTTCCCCCTCCTAGTTGGACTAGGAAAGGGGGAGTCCTACTCCTACTAGGAGGAGGACTCCTCCCCTCCTTGCCACGCCCTAGGGCCGGCCGGCCTCCTCCCTTGCCACTTTATATACGGGGGCATGGGGGCACCCTAGAACACAACAACAGACATTGTCTTAGCCGTGTGCAGTGCCCCCCTCCACCATAATCCACCTCGGTCATATTGTTGTCGTGCTTAGGCGAAGCCCTGCGCCGGTAGCTTCATCATCACCGTCATCACGCCGTCGTGCTGACGAAGCTCTCCCTAGACACTCAGTTGGATCAAGAGTTTGTGGGACGTCACCGAGCTGATCGTGTGCAGATCGCGGAGATGCTGTACTTTCAGTACTAGGACCGGTTGGATCGTGAAGATGTACGACTACATCAACCGCATTGTCATAACACTTCCGCTTTCGGTCTACGAGGGTACATGGACAACACTCTCCCCTCTCGTTGCTATGCATCACCATGATAGATCTTGCGTGTGCGTAGGATTTTTTTTTGAAATTACTGCGTTCCCCAACAGCGACGGCGGAGGCGAGGTGTTCCTCCGGGTCAACACGCACAACGGCCATCGTGCCATGGACCGCCATCAGCTCCTGGCGGTGGGGATTTGGAGGCATGAGGATATTTTGCAGGCGCCATTTAAGCAATCAGGCCGGGGCCGTGATAGATATCGGTGGGTTACCTTACTGGATCCGAGCAGAACGTAGATGTCGTTGAAGCTGCGGTTACAGCGGCGGCAGTTGTAGCGGCGGCAGTTTAAGATGCCGGTAGGGGGAGGCACGAGGGGGGGGGTGATATTGAGGGTGGGGATGTGGTTGGAGGAATAAATTCTGAAATCGTGCGCCTAATGAAAATTTCGCTGCGAAAGATGAAACTTGGGCGAGGAAACACACAACACACACGAAGCGCGTAAAATACTCGTGTGCGAGAGAAAAGAAAGTTGGCAGATCCCGTCTCCAAAAAATGTACACGTGTAGTTGATTTTTTCGGTCAATGGTACACCTAGCTTATTAGGAAACATCGCACAGGTAACTGACTTATGGATTATTAACGCAAAAATACGCCGACGGGTACATCATAGAAACCGTGTTTTGTGATCTTCTAATGATTAACACAAAAAACGCACACGGGCACACATGCTAATCAACGCTCGAAGCCCTCAAAGTATGCTCTTACCGACATTGTACGTTAATACTACAAACTTAAAGTACTACTAGTAATTTGCTCTAATACTAGAAACTTAAACTACTTCTCACATGCTGCCATCGGGGCATGCTGGGCAGCATCTCTAGTATATCTTCATTGCGGAGAGTAGCATGGTAGCAAATGGACAGATTAAAAAATGAATACAACTATTAATTGCAACAGGCTTAACAACATCCTAAGTCATGTTTTGTAAGTTTGTAGCCATTGAAATACAACTGTTTAAAAATGGATACAACTGTTAATTGCAACAGGCTTAATAGACATGGAAACCGGTACTGATAAAAATGCAATTGGCATAGTTAAACATCACAAGGCAGGTGCTGCTAGAGCAGAGAATGGCCCAGATGTCTATAAAAAGGTAGGGAAAGTAGCTAAAACGTGTAAGGCATGTTTACCAGAACATGCTTAATACATCGACCGTACAGAACATAGCCATTAATTGTAACTGGTATTGATAAGATTGAACTGGTGAGTATATACTTGGTAAGTCCTGAGAGGTAGTTGTTGGGGCACTTCATCTTGGCCAGAGCCCGCCCAAAGTCAGTGACGGCGGAGGCGAGCTGTTCCTCCGGGTTGAAGCGTGGATCAGTGCCATGATACGTCTCCAATGTATCTATAATTTATGAAGCATTCATGCTGTTATTTTATCATTCTTGGATGTTTCACAATCATTTTATAGCAACTTTATATCATTTTTTGGGACTAACCTATTGACCCAATGCCAGTTGTTGTTTTTTGCTTGTTTTTTACATCGCAGGAAATCAATATCAAACGGAGTCCAAACATCGTGAAACTTTTTGGAGATTATCTATGGACTAGGACACTCAGGATGGGCGGGCGGCACACAGGGGGGTTGCAGGGGGCACAACCCACCGGGCGCGCTGGGGCCCAGGCGCGCCCATGTGGGTTGTGCCCACCTCGGTGGCCTCCCGCACCCCTCTTTGCCCTATAAATTCACAAATATTCCAAAACCATTCGGGGTTAACCTAGATCAGAAGTTCCGCCGCCGCAGGGCTCTATAGCCACTGAAAACCAATCTAGACCCCGTTCCAGCACCCTGCCGGAGGGGGGAATCATCACCGGTGGCCATCTTCATCATCCCGGCTGCCACCATGATGAGGAGGGAGTAGTCCACCCTCGGTGCCGAGGGTTTGTACTAGTAGCTATGTGTTTAATCTCTCTCTCTCTCTCGTGTTCTTGAGATGTCACGATCTTGATGTATCGCAGGCTTTGTTAATATAGTCGGATCATATGGTGTTTTCCTCTCCCTATCTTGTTGTAATGAATTGAGTTTTTCCCTTTGAGATTTCGTTGTTATCAGATTGAATACTTTTATGGATTTGAGAACACTTGATATATGTCTTGCAATTGAATACTCGTGGTGAAAATGGGGTATCGTATTGATTCACTTGATATATGTTTTGGCACTCAACTCGCAGATTCCTGAGGTGACATTGAGGTAATCTATGCATAGGGGTTGATGCATGTTCTTGTCTTTGTTTCTCTGGTAGAAATCTTGGGCACTCCTTGAAGTTCTTTGTGTTGGATTGAGTATTATGAATATGAATTTGCTTTGGTGTTATTTTAGTACGAACTCTAGGATAGATCGAACGGAAAGAATAGCTTTGTGTTATTTTAGTATGAACTCTTGAATATATAGAACGGAAAGAATAACTTTGAGGTGGTTTCGTACCCTACAAACAATTCATACTTATGTTCTCCGCTAGATAGGAACTTTGGCGTGATTCTTCATCGCACTTTGAGGGGTGGTTATATGACCCAATTATATTAGCATTGTTAAGAGATTGCACTAGCGAAAGTACGGACCCTAGGCCTCATTTTCAAGCATTGCAATACCGTTTTTGTGCCCATTTACTATTTGCTACCTTGCTGTTTTTATTTATTCAGATTATAAAAATATATTTCTACCATCCATATTACACTTTTACCACCATCTCTTCATTGAACTAGTGCACCTATACAATTTGCCATTGTATTGGGTGTGTTGGGGACACAAGAGATTTCTTGTATTTGGTTGCAGGGTCGTTTGACAAAGACTATCTTCATCCTACGCCTCCCACGGATTGATAAACCTTAGGTCATCCACTTGAGGAAAAATTTCCACTGTCGTACAAAACTGTGTGCTTGGAGGCCCAACACGTGTCTACAAGAATAAGGTTGTGTAGTATACATCAAGCTCTTTTATGGCGCCGTTGCCAGGGAGGTGAGTGCTTGAAGGTATATCTTTAGATCTTGCAATCGAATCTTTTAGTTTCTTTTTTATCACTAGTTTGGTTTATAAAAGAAAACTAAATAAAAAATGGAATTGAGGTAGCATCATATTATTGATTATCTTTATAATATCTTTCTTGAAAACGATTGATCAGAAAATTGTGCTCAATCGTTAGAAGAATAAGTCAATAAAATGTTTGGCACAAAATATTTGAATTATGAGCATGATTGTATTGTTGTTAGTATGACTGCTTTGAATATCCATGATGCTAATGATATGCAAAGCCATAAGCTTGGGGATGCTATGTTTGATGAAGATGATATTTTTAATTTTATATGTGGAAATTTGATATGATGATTGCATGCCTCCTATTTATGATGATTATATTTATGATAGTGGATTTGGAGAGGTCATGACTTTATTTAGTGATGAATCCACTATTTTGGATGAGGTTGCAATTGATTATGACAACAAAGTTCCTATATATGATGATTATGGTGATGACATGTAAGCTATAAAGAATAATGATAACCATGAAATTTGTCATTATGATTTTAATTTTCAATTTAATTGCATGGAACTACCACACTTCGGCACATCGTAACGAATCAGTACCACTATTCTTTTTTTTTTGCAAGTCAGTACCACCTCTGAGGCTAATCATTGCAAAACAGTCTAAGCGCCGTATGCCGCTAAATTGACGTTGTATCTGACAGGCGGGGCCCTCTGCCAGGCACTGATGTGGCATGTTTTTTTTACAAAAAATACCCTTAGTTTTTATTGAATCACGTATGCATCCCTTGTTTGCCAGAAAAGTGTTTGGCCAGAAAAAAGGTGCGCAACACGGACGACAGACGGACTCACGATCAGGCCTACACGACAAGCGCCGGCTACCGCTGCGCTATCCCATCATACCGGCCGAATTTGACGCGTACGCTCTTTTGTATTTGTGTTCTTCTGTTTTTTTTATAAAATACAAAAAATATTGATCTCGCGTGTGTGGGGTTTCGATCCTTGGCTAATCCGTAGGCCCGAGGCGCTCGCTGCCACTGCACCAAAGCATAATTTAATACACTTAGCATGCATAGACCTTTTTATACTTTCAGCCTTCCGTTTTTCTGTGCATATTTTTCTTCCGGACTTCTTTTATCTGTTTTCAGATATAATGCATATTCTTTGGGCCGTACACAGTGTGTGTATCTTATACCGAAAAAAATTTATACATATAGATACATCTTATATTAAAAAAAATTCAATATATAGAAGATGAATGTTTTTATAATATGAAAAAGTTCATCGTATTTTTTCAAAATGCTCATCTTATATTTAAATAAGATAATGGTATATTGAAAAATGTTCAATATATATATGATGCGATGAACATTTGTTTCATATATGGCACGCTTTTATATGAACATTTTTCAATATTGTATAAGCCTCAGAGGTGGTATTGACTTGAAAAAAATGAATAATGGTACTGATTCGTTACAACATGACGAAGTGTGGTATTATCATGCAATTAACTCTTAATTTTCACTCTCTTGATAGTTATTTTGTTGAGTTTGCTCCCACTACTATTGATGAGAATAAATTTGCTTATGTGGAGAGTAACAAAATTTCTATGCTTATGCATCATGAAAAGAATGCTTTATGTGACGGCTATATTGTTGAATTCATTCATGATGCTACTGAAAATTATTATGATGAAGGAACTTATGCTTGTAGGAATTACAATAATATCAAATTTCCTCTCTATGTGTTGAAAGTTTTGAAGTTATGCTTGTTTTGCCTTCCTATGCTAGTTGATTCTTGTTCCCATAAGTTGTTTGCTCACAAAATCCCTATGCATAGGAAGTGTGTTAGACTTAAATGTGCTAGTCAGATGCTTCATGATGCTCTCTTTGTGTTTCAATCCTTATCTTTTATGCGAGCATCATTGAACTCATCATGCCTAGATAAAAGGCATTAAATAAAAGCGCTTGTTGGGAGACAACCCAACACTTTTACCTACTGTTTTTGTGTCTTCACATGATCATGCTACTGTAGTAATCACGTTTTATTGCTTTTGTTTCAATAAAGTGCCAAGTAAAGCCTTTGGGATCATGTTGGGTGATAGTTGATTTGATCTTGCTGAAAAACAGAAACTTATGCGCTCACGAAAATAATTCTCACTTTTAACAGAAGAGTGCTTTTGAGTTGATTCTTTTTGCAGAAGATTAATATACAAATTTCTCACGTGTTCCTAATTTTTTCATAATTTTTGGAGTAGCATAAGTATGGTTATTCTGCAGATCACTACAGACTGTTCTGTTTTTGACAGATTCTGTTTTCAATGCATAGTTTGCTTGTTTCCTAGTTTCTATGGCTTATATTTCTCAATATAAATAATGAAAATGATATGATACAGTAGTAATTGTTTGGAAAAAATATTAATTTTGTATTTTACAGTACCAAAGTGAACTGGTTTGCTCTTTGTCATACTAACCTATCTCACGAAGTTCCATTAAGTTTTGTGTGATTGAAGTTTTCAAGTTTTGGGTGAAATGTCGATATGAGGAGAATAAGGAGTGACAAGACCCTAAGATTGGGGATGCCCAAGGCACCCCAATTTAATATCCAAGGAAGATCCAAGCAACTAAACTTGGGGATGCCCCGGAAGGCATCCCCTCTTTCGTCTCCAACATTATTGGTAACCTCACTTGGAGCTACATTTTTATTGGTCACATGATATGAGTTTTGCTTGGAGAGTAATTTTATTGTGTTAGGATTTGCTTGCTTCTATTTATAATAATGTTTTGCATCTTTCTATTCAATAAAAATGTCAAGGATAGCTCTCACCATGCTTATTTTGCAAGTATACTTGTTGCTGTTTCAAAACATAAAGTTTACCGCTGTTGCAGAAATTCCCTAGAAAAGTCAGGATGTGATAAAGTGTTGAAACTTTTTGCATAATAAGCTCTGATAAAGTCTCTACAGTGTGGTAAAATTTTCATAATTTTTGGAGTTGGGAAGTATGATGAATCTTGCATTCTTTACAGACTGTACTGTTTTGGCAGATTGCTGTTATGGTTGCATTGTTTGCATATGTTGCTTGTTTACTGATTCTATTTGAGGATAGGAGTATTAAATATGAAGAGGAATTTAGTATGCAATATTGAATAGTAATTTTAGTGATTTGCTACAGTATATAATGATAAGGTTTTTTGCATTGGTTTATACTAAGTTATCTCACGAGTTCTTGTTGAGTTTTGTGTGGATGAAGCTTTTGAGATTTAGGAAAATCGTGATATGGGAGGAATTAAGGAGACACAAAAGCTCAAGCTTGGGGATGCACAAGGCACCCCAAGATAATATTTCAAGAAGTCTCAAGCATCTAAGCTTGGGGATGCCCCAGTAGGCATCCCACCTTTCTTCTTCAACAATTATTGGTTAGTATCAATTGAACCTAAGTTTTTGCTTGTTCACATGAGTTGTGCTATTCTTGGAATGTCATTTTGTTTTTTTGCTTGCTGTTTTAATACTTAGAACTGAAAGTTTTTAAATAAAATAGAGTCCTCAAATAGTTACCAGGGAGGCTAAGTAAGCAGCACGCACATCCCGTTAACAAATCTCTTTTCTGTGGAATTGCTTTAGTGCTTCACTTATATCTTTTTGATCATGGTGTGATTTAGTATTTTTGAAGAAATTCTCTCTTGCTTCACTTAAATTAATTTGAGAGAAAGAAATATCATGCTCATGTTCTTCACTTATATATTTTTGGAGTAGCTTGTCATTTGCTCTTGTGCTTCACTTATATTCTATGTGTAAATTGTTAAATAAACTGAATGTCATGAAGTTGAAATCATATCATGCCTAGTGGTAGCTTCATATTGGGTTTAGAAAGTGAAATCTTTCGAGGCTTGACAATCACAATATTGGTCATACAAGCAATTCACGAATAATTAGTATAAGGAAGAGAACCTTCACATGCAAATACACTATCTTGGAAATCTTTTGTGATTGTGAGCCCCCATCAAAATATTATATGCCAAAATTGTTGACGTTGGACCAGGAAGACAACGTAATGGTTTATGTTTGTTCATATTCACATAGAAGTTATATTTTCATAGATCCTTCAACATGTGGTGCTTGCCCACTATCTTTGCTAGCCAAAATTTTTGCACTAAGTAGAGATACTACTTGTGCATCCAAAAACCCTTAAACCCAAATCTTATTTTCAAGAGTCCACCATACCTACCTAAGGGTTGAGCAAGATCCTTCAAGTAAGTTGTCATTCGTGCAAAAAGGCAATAAAAATTGCTTCTAAAAGTGTTAGATCATTTAGCGTAAGAGAAAATTGAGCGTTGTACGAACTTGTGATTGCAAAGAATAAAAGCGACAGACTACATAATAAAGGTTGCTATCATAAGGGCAATATAACGTGACATTCTCTTGCACTAACAGTTTGAGCATACAAACAAATAAGTGCATGGCAACCTCTGCTTCCCTCTGCGAAGGGCCTATCTTTTACTTTTATGTATTTACTTTTATGCAAAGAGTCAAAGTTTTTCTCTCTATTCATTTTTATTTTTCTCTTTTGGCAAGCATCATGTGGCGAGGAAAGATCTAGGCACATATATCCAGTTGGATATGGGTAGCATGAGTTATTATTGTTGACATCACCCTTGAGGTGAATACGTTGGGAGGCAAAACAATAAGCCCCTATCTTTCTGTGTGTCCGGTTGAAACGTTTTGCTCATGTGTATGCGGTGAGTGTTAGCACTCATAGAAGACTATATGATTGTTGAGTATGTGGAACTCTTATTTAAACTCTGTTGAACAAGTTGAATTACAATTGATTGGTCACTGAGAACATAGGTTGTTGAGTTTCAAGATAATTCATTGTTTGAACCTTATCATGTGAATTGGTTGCTACTTTAACATATAAGAAAGAGTTGCTGTTATGATGCTAGGAAAAGTGATTGAAATTGTCATTGATCAAACTTATGCACTTTGCTAGCATTCACACTTCATAAATTATTTCTTTTATCATTTACCTACTCGAGGACGAATAGGAATTAAGCTTGGGGATGCTGATACGTCTCCTACATATCTATAATTTATGAAGTATTCATGTTGTTTTATTATCATTCTTGGATGTTTTACAATCATTTTATAGCAACTTTATATCATTTTTTGTGACTAACCTATTGACCCAGTGCCCAATGCCAGTTGCTGTTTTTTGCTTGTTTTTTACATTGTAGGAAATCAATATCAAACGGAGTCCAAACACCGCGAAACTTTTTGAAGATTTTTTATGGACCAGAACACTCAGGATGGGCGAGAGCAGCACCTAGGGGGTGCCCCGAGGGGGGCACAACCCACTAGGGCGCGCCCAGGTGTGTTGTGCCCACCTTGGTGGCCTACCGCACCCCCTCTTTGCCCTATAAATTCACAAATATTCCAAAACCCTTCGGGGTTAACCTAGATCAGAAGTTCCGCCGCCTCAGGGCTCTTTAGCCATCGAAAACCAATCTAGACCCCGTTCCGGCACCCTGCCGGAGGGGGGAATCATCACCGGTGGCCATCTTCATCATGCCGACGGCCACCATGATGAGGAGGGAGTAGTCCACCCTCGGGGCTGAGGGTTTGTACCAGTAGCTATGTGTTTAATCTCTCTCTCTCTCTCTCTCTCTCGTGTTCTTGAGATGTCATGATCTTGATGTATCGCGGGCTTTGTTAATATAGTCGGATCATATGGTGTTTTCCCCTCTCTATCTTGTTGTGATGAATTGAGTTTTTCCCTTTGAGATTTCGTTGTTATCAGATTGAATACTTTTATGGATTTGAGAACACTTTATATATGTCTTGCAATTGAATACTCTTGGTGACAATGGGGTATCGTATTGATTCACTTGATATATGTTTTGGCACTCAACTCGCGGATCCCCGAGGTGACATTAGGGTAATCTATGTATAGGGGTCGATGCATGTTCTTGTCTTTGTTTCTCCGGTAGAAATCTTGGGGCACTCCTTGAAGTTCCTTGTGTTGGATTGAGTATTATGAATATGAATTTGCTTTGGTGTTAGTTTAGTACAAACTCTAGGATAGATTGAACGGAAAGAATAGCTTTGTGTTATTTAAGTACGAAATCTTGAATAGATCGAATGGAAAGAATAGCTTTGAGGTGGTTTCGTACCCTAAAAACAATTCATTCTTATGGTCTCCGCTAGATAGGGACTTTGGAGTGATTCTTCATCGCACTTTGAGGGGTGGTTATATCATCCAATTATATTAGCATTGTTGAGAGATTGCACTAGCGAAAGTACGGACCCTGGGCCTCATTTTCAAGCATTGCAATACCGTTTTTATGCGTGTTTACTATTTGCTACCTTGCTGTTTTTATTTATTCAGATTATAAAAATATATTTCTACCATCCATATTACACTTTTACCACCATCTCTTCGCCGAACTAGTGCACCTATACAATTTGCCATTGTATTGGGTGTGTTGGGGACACAAGAGATTTCTTGTATTTGGTTGCAGGGTCATTTGAGAGAGACTATCTTCATCCTACGCCTCCCACAGATTGATAAACCTTAGGTCATCCACTTGAGGGAAAATTGCTACTGTCCTATAAAACTCTGCGCTTGGAGGCCCAACACGTGTCTACAAGAATAAAGTTCCATAATAGACATCATGCCACTACCATGTGTACCTACAGGCAACCAGTAAATGGTAGAAGTTAAACTGTAATTGCACAAATGATGTGAAATATTGTAAAACATGGGATGCAGCTAACCTCAACGACAAACAACAACATCGGCCGTTATGACCCTGTGTAAGTACATGGACATGCATGTTAAGTACAACAGGGTTAGCATCCACTAAAAATAGCAAATGGGCAGCATCTCTAGTGATATACTGAGTCATCTTTTGTAAGTTTGTTGCTGGTATTGGTGAAATTGAGCTGGACACGGTAATATTTGAACATCACACAGTGTGCAATACTGAAATAAACAAGGCACGAACATGCTTAATACATCAACCGTACAAATCATAGCCGTTGCACGTGGTATTGGTAGGATTTAGCTGGTCAGATCTTACCTGTTAAGTCCTGGGGGGTAGTCGCTGGGGCATTTCATCTAGGCCCGAGCCTGCACCATGTCAGCGGCGGTGGCGGAGGCGAGGTGTTCCTCTGGGTCAACAAGCACAGCAGCCATCGCGCCATGGACCGCTATCAGCTCCTGGCGGTGAGGATTTGGAGGCATGAGGATTTTTCGCAGGCGCCATTTAAGCAATTAGGCCGGGGCCGTGATAGATATTGGTGGGTTACCTTACTGGATCCGAGCAGAACCTAGATGTGGTTGAAGCTGTAGTTGCAGATGCCGGTAGGGGGAGGCGCGAGGGGGGGGGGGGGATACTGAGGGTGGGGATGTGGTTGGAGGTATAAATTCTGAAATCGTGCGCCTAATGAAAATTTCGCTGCAAAAGTTGAAATTTGGGCGGGGGAAACACATAACACAGACGAAGCACGTAAAATACTCGTGTGCAAGAAAAAAGAAAGTTGGCAGATCCCGTCTCCAAAGAAATGTACACGTGTAGTTGATTTTTTTCGGTCAATGGTACGCCTGGTTTATTAGGAAACATCGCATAGGTAACTGACTTATGGATCATTAACGCAAAAAACGCAGACGGGTACGACATAGAAACTGTGTGTTTTGTGATCTTCTAATGATTAATGCAAAAAAAGCACACGGGCACACATGCTAATCAACGCTCAAAGCCCTCAAAGTATGCTCTTACCGACATTGTACATTAATACTACAAACTTAAAGTACTACTGGTAATTTGCTCTAATACTACAAACTTAAACTACTTCTCACATGCTGTCATCGGGGCATGCTGGCCAGACGCCAGTGTTCTCCTTCCCGGCCTTGTAGGTGGCAGCCCACCATGCTTTGGTCTCCGCAAGCTCTCCTCACTACGGCGTGCGACCTCTTTTTTCTTGCGGCGGCGGGACTCTCTTTTCTTGACTGCTTTATGCCTTTTCCGCTCCTTCTGTGCGGCTTTGGCCGCCTCTAGACCCACCACGCATTCGGCCATGGCAGCCTCAAAGTCCGCCCATGTAACTGTCTGGCTGCCGGCGGAGATGAAGTCGGCGCGGCAAGATGCCATCCCTTCCTTATCATGTGTGCGGTCGCGGGCGGCGAGGAACGCGACACGGCGGGATGCCATCGCTTCCTTACGAGTTACTGTGCGCCAGGTGCCATGGACGATGCTTGGAGAGAGCTCTGGGACGGAGAGGCTGGGCAGCCGTACAGTGCGTTGGTATTCAAGAGCTCACGACAAACGACAGCAGAAATTTGGCTTCCCTTACAATTTTGCTTGTTCATTATCGCACACGGTTCATCTCCGTCGCTTCCAAAAACAGTGTGCGCTGAGCCTATTGTGTGTTGCGTTATGATTGCCCGGAACCCCGGCCACGCGGATCGTGCATGTGCACCGTAGGATGCGCCGCGATCGAACGGCAATCCACGTCCCTCACATCACACCCGTTCACCTGTAGCTGGATTGGATTTATATGCGCTAAATGCCTAGAAAATGCACATAATCCCCTAAATATGGTAAATGAGCCCGAAAAAATGCCAAATTTTAACACGGTGATTTGCAGGGTGTATGTTAGTCGTAGAAAAAAACTCCAGGGCAAAGACCAAAGAAAATTTGGATTCCCCTTCAATCTTGGTGTTTTCCCTCTCGAAAGCATGGAACTTCTTTGGTGATGGTTCGATTTATGAAGGGCGTGCATGACGACATAAGCCAAACCTTCTCAAATTTTTACCAGGGCATGTTGAGGTCATACCATGGCACACCATGCCAGGCGGCATGTTTTTCAAGCATTTATTTCATTTTCCTATAGTTGAAAACCCAATAAACAAACGTTTTGTGGTTGACTATTGCTACACACACTACAAAAATATACACTTCCGTGATGATACGTGTTTGTCACAGTAGGTCGCGTTTTTTGTCATGCATGTACATCCATGACAAATTTATGACAGAATCAAGATAGTCATACCTGTGCTGTCATAGAAGTGTTCCATGACATTACCAAAATTATCATCACGGAAGTGTCCACTTCCATGACGATAAATCACGCGTCCACGAAGTGCTTTCGTCAAGGGTGACCGACACGTGGCATCCACCGTAACGGAACGCCGTTAAGCTATCGTGTCGGGTTTTGGATCCGATAACCCGTTATCAGCCCGACCAATGGGGATTTTCCACGTATAAAATCATCATTGGCTGGAGGAAACACGTGTCGGCTCATCGTTGGGACAGATGTCATCCACTCATTGGACGGAAGGCGCCTATGATACGTCGACACGTGGCACGGCCCAAGAGAGGCCCATTCCTGTGAAAAGGCCGGCCCAGTATAAATTAGCAGGCCATCCCATATAAGGCCTACTTGTGTGAGGTCCATTTAAGCCCACGGCCCATACGAGATGTGCCAATTCGACCCGTCAACGGCCCGTTAAAGATTTGACACCATTGCAGCCCATCGTCAGTTCGAGCCCGTTAACAGCCTGCTATATATTTGGGCTCAATATCGGGCCGATGAGATTTCGGCCTATAAACGGCCCATTTAATGGATGGGCCAATTTTCAGGATGTACATCTTTCGGCCTTTTAGCGACCCATTTAAATGTTGGGCTAGTTTACGGCCCGGTGTGTCTTTCAGCCTATTGACGGCCCATAAATCTGATGGGACATTTGTTGTCGGACCTGAGTTTCGGCCTTTTAGCGGCCCATTTAAGTGTTGGGCCAATTTTTTGGCCTGGTGTCACTTTCAGCCTGTTGGCGGCCCATAAATCAGTTGGGCCATTTGTAGTCGGACCTGAGTTTTGGCCTTTTAGCGACCCATTTAAGTGTTGGGCCAATTCCCGGCCGTGTGTGCCTTTCGGCCTGTTAACGGACCATAAATGAGTTGGGCCATTTGTAGTCGGACCTTAGTTTTGGCCTTTTAACGGCCCATGCCCTTCATGGTCCAATACCAGCCCGGTTTCTCTTTCGGCTGCTAAAGGCCCACAACCTGATTGGACCATTTACAATACGACTTGACTTTTGGCCTCTTAGCGGCCCATGGTCTTCATGGTCCAAAGACAAGTTCATTTGTCTTTCGGCCTGCTAAAGGCCTACAATATAGTTGGGCCATATGTAGCCCAAACTTAGTAACGGCCTGTTAACGGCCCGTGAAATAAACTGGGGCCATCCGTTGCCCGCTTCGATGTCGGCCTCCTAACGACCCGGGAGGTAAGAGGGCCGACCAATAACTTTCGGCCTAGTAATGGCCCATTAACTTAATGGGCCCACTAAAGTTCGTACATGTCTTTAGGCCAAATTAGATAATTTGAGCCCATTACGATGAGCAATTATGCACAGGACCAAAACCAATCACGCAAAGGTACGACATACAGGGAATAACGTTGCACATCCAGCATATACTACAGGAAATTACATCCACTGGGCAATGAAAGATTGATGCTAGTGCAAATAAATGAGCAGAACCTAACCATCTACAACGTCACAATCTGCAACCTCAGCATAGATGACGCCCATAAGCATGTTGGCAAGTTCTTTCTGCTTTGCTACACTTTCTCTGAAAACATTGATCACTTGTTGTGTCGCACGACTCTACACCTCTGATTCATCCACCATTTCCATCATTGCTTCAGCCATTAATTGGTTCACAAATATACATTTATTCCGTTGCATTCGAGACAGAGGATCTTGAGCAGATTCAGGATGGCGATTTTGGCGAGCTTGTATTATTGATAGTGGAGAGTGTCTCGACCAATCGCATCATAACATAAATTAGGACGGGAACCAAACAGATTAATCATGAGTTATTGCCACATTACACGGCCTAGATTTCATCGGAAAGAAACAATGGGGTTGCCTTGCTGTTTTCAGAGTTTGTCTTCTTATCTTCAAAGCAGCTGCACAAAATTAACACACTAGCATTGCTATCATTGGCCAAGTCGGATAATAGGAAAGCAACATTGACACAACGACGCTTGGGCAACTAGCCTACACCAAATTAACACAATATGGCACATCTATCATCAGCCAGGTAAGGTAGTACGAAAGCAACATTGACACAATGAATGAATGGGCAACCAGAGAAGCACTACAATTCAGTAATGTGCATGATATGAGATAGTACATTCATGCATCTCAGTATGCAAAACTACCAGACAGTTTTCCTTACAAAAATCAACATTGGCGCCTTTAACATTTTGCTACAACTAATTTTAGATCAGATAAAGGTGAGATTCACGCCGATTAACAAAATACATGTTGATGTAAAAATATAGTGATATACAACATGTACTTACATCAGCATTGGAGCACAGAGAATTCCGCATAAGATATTTTCCTCGAATCTGATCCCAATGGAGGAAGTCTTCTATCGTTTAACCTTATTTTCTAAAAGAGATGGGTAAGAAACATGTATAAAATATGATCAGAATGCTATAAAATTTCATGATGCAAGGATACACACACGCTTCTTAGAATGGAGTTGACATTCTTTTGCTGGACTGGAGTGGACTAGTTCTTTGGCCACTGGAATCTGCTTATATCAGTGGGACTTGGGTTTCAATGTGCTGGAGCAGTATCTATGAAAAATGGAGTTGGTTTATTATCTCCTGGCGTTTGGATCTTTTACAAAGACCTGGTTTGTAACCCTTCAGATTCTAACATAGCCGTCTTCCCCTTGCATGCCTTATATAGAAGAATGGTGATTCAGTTATAAAACATGCTACAACAGAGATGGAATAGGTACTGAAGAATAGAAAGGCATGACATATTGACATGTATTCCCTCCATCCGGAAATAAATGGACAGGTCTAGGCGTATTTCAGTTCTAGATACATCCAGTGTTATCCATTTCTGTGACATTTAATCCGGATGGAGGGAGTATGATGTAAGAGCTAGGGATACGACAGGACAACACAGTAAAAAAACACTGAAAAACCCACTGCAGAACCAAAGTATTCAAACCCACTGATATGAGATAGTACACTCATGCAGCTCAGGATGCAAAACTACCAGTTAGTTTTCCTTACAAAAATCAACATTGTGGCCTTTAATCATACATTTTGCTACAACTAAATTTAGATCAGATAAAGGTTGGATTCACGCCGATTAACAAAATACATGCTGATGTAAAAATATAGTGATATACAACAGTACTTACATCTACATTGGAGCACGTAGAATTCCTGCAAGAATCTTTCCTCATAAATGATACCATTGCAGAAATTCTTCTATTTGTTAAGCTTATTTTCTAAAAGAGAGATGGGTAAGAAACATGTAGAAAATATGATCATCATGCTATAAAATTTCATGATGCAAGGATACGCACGCTTCTTAGAATTGAGTTGACATATTTTTTCTCGACTGGAGCGGACTAGTTCTTTGGCCACTAGAATCTGCTTATTATCAGTAGGAGTTGGGTTTCTCTGTGCTGGAGCAGTATCTATAAAAACTGGAGTTGGTTTATTATCTCCTGGCGTTTGGATCTTTTGCAAAGGCCTTGTTTGTAACCCTTTAGATTCTAAGATAGTCGTCTTCCCTTGCATGCCTTGTATAGAAGAATGGTGCTTTAATTATAAAACATGCGAAGAGAGAGATGGAATAGGTCTTGAAGAATAGAAAGGCATGACATATTGACATGTATTCCCTCCATCCGGAAAAAAATGGATGGGTCTAGGCGTATTTCAGTTCTAGATACATCCTTTTTTATCCATTTCGGCAACATGTAATCCGGATGGAGGGAGTATGGTGTAAGAGCTAGGGATACGACAGGACAACACAACAAAAAAACACTAGTTGAATGTAAAACTATATGCTAGCGGAATACGTACAGAAATAACTAAGGCAACATACACGTGTATGATTGGGAAAATAAGATGGCATTGCAACAGAGCACTAGAACAGCACTTTAACGTAAAAAACATGGTATAGCAGACAGATGAAGTACATACTGATGAATAACAATGCATAAGATATTCAGAAGCATGATGTCCAAATTAAGCAGATGGCATTGCGATAGAGTAGAATGACAAGATTTTGAATTTGAAAACATGTTATCATGAATGGAATAGGTCTTGAAAAACAGGATGGTATGACATATTTACATGCATGATCAGCAAGCTAAGCACATCTCATTGAAACACATTAGAAACACTCCATGAAATTATATGCATTTTGAACCCATATCACAGGCCAAGTTAGAGCAAGGACCTTGTGGGGTGAAGAGGATTCATCATCTTTCTTCAAGTCTTCTGAAGAACTGCCTTTACATGTTCCATCATATTGGGTATCATTGATATCAAGTTTATTGGCCTTTACATTGCTCCGTGAGGTTCTTGTGGATATATCAGTGTGTGCAATTATATCTGACATGCATGGAAGACAACTAGTAGTTAGATTTATGTAAATGAGTGCCTGTAAGAGACGACATAGATAGTAGGACTGGGGTTAACTAGCAGCAACAGGTCTCATAAACTATAGGGAGAACACAGCTGAAAGCTACAGAATATGTATCGTTTGTACTCGAGATTAACTAGATGGCACACAAAAGTATTAAAGAACAACATAGGTAATACTAGAAGTGGTATAATACTATAATCACCAGCCTGTGGGATAGCATTGGCTGATGGATGATAACTATGGAACAACGTTACCTAAAGAACAAGTATCTTAGCTGAACTATGGAACAGCGTGAACTCCTGAACAAGACCCTTAAGAGATCAGCATGAACATACAGTGAAATGTGATGATCTATTTTCCGTGCTTAAATGAATAACAAAGCCATAAATGTTGCACACAAGTAAGATGAGGGTACAAACTATCTGGCTGCCATCCATAGGAGTGAGCATCATGTGCTGACTTGTCGATGGCCCTGCAGCTTGTTGTGGCTGTCCATGTCGGGCACGCAGCGCATTCGATGTAGGGAACTGCTGAGTGTGGACTGTAGCTCCCTTGGTGTATGCTTCCCTTGTTGGAGCAGCTGCGGTGAGTCAAGACAAAAGGTCTCAAGATGCAGATAACGCATAATGTTAAGAACGACATATCTCTTTGATCCAAGAAATACACTAAGAGATCAACAAAGAAGGTACGAGAGTGGTCACACGTCTGCTGATCAAGACTAAATTGGGGTCACACGATTTTATTTTATTTTGGTATCGTCCGATCTACGCGGATGGCTTGATGTCCGCCTTGTGCCTCCCGGTGACACTGCTCGGAATCTTCCCGAAGAGCCAGCGACCAACGACAGAGCAGCCTGCCTCCGCCGTCTGCGTGGCCTCGCCAAAACCCCGCCTCCCCGCCCCACCGCGACTGCCGCTGGGTTGCGCCGCCCCGCCAATCCACAAAGACTCCCCGTCATCCAGATCCGGCGGCGGCAGTACCTTCAACCCACGCAACTCTAAAAGATAGCCATCTAAGCGCTGCTTCCGCAGTGAACTTGCGGCCCCGCACCCTTACGTTAGACACCAGCCAACCGGCAGCCTAGGAGCTCCACCGCCTCGAGGGGTGCTGCTTCCCATTGGGAATCGATTGGCCCAGAATAAAAATTCAGACAACTGACGCCTAAATAAAGTGATTTCAGATGAGGGTGCGACCTATCTGGCGGCATGGTGAAGTAGGCAGGTCCATTCTTGAGTCGGTGAGGCCGGGCGGTTGCTTGATGGCGACCGGCGGCAGGAAAGAGCAATGTCGCCACGGTCGACGGCTACGCAGGCGACACCAGACTGGACGGATCCGAAGTTGGAGCCGCTCCGGCACCGTGAACAACGGCGGGGGTGAATCGGCTCCGGTTCGGTTCACGCGGCCATCGTCAAGGCAGCACCAGCAGCACGGAGTAAGAGGCACATGGCCCAGTGCACGACGGCAATTGGACAAAGGTCTCCGCATTAGGGAGGAGGGCGGCTGTGAAATTGGTGCGGTGGGGCGCCATGGAGGTGGGGCTGAGGTTTCAGCTCGGGAGAAGGGAGCTTCCGGGAGAAGGTGAGTTGGTGCCCACGAGGTAGGGATGGGGGCGGGCGGGGGGGTATTGGGAGGGGAGTGGATCCATGTATTACGGACGCATTTGTCTGTAATGTGGGGGGGAGGTACGGTTCTACCCTTGCCTCTAGGCTTCTCGGCCTGGGTCTCAGAGTATCGAGGGTCGGGGATAGTAGAGTAACTTTTCTTCTCCCCAAATAGTGGGCGGGAGCGATTTCGGGCGAGGAGGGCGTGTTTTGAACTATAGTGGGCGCGAGCAATTTCGGGCGAGGAGAGCGTGTTTTGAAATAGTGGGCGCG
Source organism: Aegilops bicornis (assembly GCA_021605145.1). Taxonomy (NCBI): domain Eukaryota; kingdom Viridiplantae; phylum Streptophyta; class Magnoliopsida; order Poales; family Poaceae; genus Aegilops; species Aegilops bicornis. The sequence goes on along the minus strand of CM038673.1, from coordinate 402,730,756 downwards.
AGCTATTTTGGGCGAGGAGAGCGTGTTTTTCCGACCATGGTTTATAAATTATTCGGCACATGTCATTTCGGCCGAGGAGAAGGCGCGCTTGGATGAAGTTACAAACCTACCCTCGATGTACAACGGGCCAATTGATGCGTGTCCCACATAGGACGGTAATTTCGCGTCTCCCATTTATTTGCTCGGGCGAATTCCACCGAGCAGAGAGGATGTCTAATGGTTCGTTCAAATTTTGGGAGAACGAGCATCCACGTCTACCTTACCAAGTCGATTCGAATCAAATTTTGAAATATTAGCTTGCCACTTCTTTTTTAGATGGAGAGATGATGCTCGGGAGTAATGTGTTTTTACATGCTCGTTGCTAGCGATTTACTATATGACAAATAGTTGACCCACTAAAAACGCGAATCAAACCCAAAATGAAATATCTCGATTCAATGAACTAGCTCGCTCAAGAGGGTCAAAATAGTGAACTAAATCCAAAATTGAACACCTCAATCGAGTAGCATGTTGTACAGTGTTATAGTGATCCATGAACATGTTGAAAGTCAAATTAATGAACTTGTTTGATATACGCATATATCCGTTCATGTGTGGATTGCAGACAACATGTTCTCCAATTTAAATATTTGAATGCAAGTTTATATCGAAACATGGTTTATATCAGTCTTTGATGCATAAAACGCGACCTCCCCCTCTCCCGTACTCCTGTTTTCTCTCTCTCTCTCTCTCTCACTCTCGCCGACAATCTTCAATTCTGTCGCACGCATCCGACACAAAAACCTTGTTGGTCCCTCTCCCTTTATCTCTCTCTCTCTCTCTCTCTTTGTGTGTGTGTGTGTGTGGGGGGGTCTTTCTAGTTCGCATTCATATATACACCATCTATAGGTCTCTCTCGCACACTATGTATGATACTCTAGCTAGTCCAAGATAGATATCTTGGGTTCACTCATCGTACGCACACAAATTCCTTGGCTCTTTGCCCGTAACTCTCTCACGCACCACTATGTCGTCTCGGAGCTCTTCCCCCCCTCTCTCAAACTCTCCATCCACCTAGGTCACACATACACATGCATATCTCACTCGCACTCGATGGGCCCATCTAAAACTCTATCTCTCTCCCTCGTTCTCTCTCCACCTCACACGCACACTCACACACAATCTGATGCCCAGCTAGCCAAGTATGATGGTCTCTCACTCAATTGTAGGCACACGCAGTCCCCCCTATATGTATATGACTAGCTAATCTTAGTCTCCATCACAAACATGTGCATGGTCTATCTCGATTTCTCTCGGGGCATCTTTCTATCGCGCACGCACTCTCTCGATCTCCCACCCATATAGCCCCCTCACGATCTCGAGGGGATCTCTCTATCACAAACACACCCTCTCTCCCTCCCCATACATCCATGCCATCCATGTGTCCCTCTCGACCTTTTTTCCTTGTTGGCCAGACCTCTATTGGACTTGTGCTACAGGGGTGTCTCTCTCTGTTGCAAACAATCACACACTAGCTATCTTCGTGTATCTCCTCGCCTCGCTTTTCCATCTCGGAGATGCATGCGTGATATGTTCGCATAAGAAACGAAAAACACACTCTCTCTCTAATTTATCGTTTGTTGTCACTTTCTCTTTCACACACATACTCTTTTTGCACACTTACTCATTCTCCTTCACACGCACTTGATCTGTCTCGACTGAGGCACTCTCCTCCGTCCATAGCACATAGATTTATTGAAAAGTCAAACATCACAAAGTTTGACCATGTACGTGGAGAAAAAGAATTACATCTAGTACGGCAACCATATACCATTAGATTCACCATGAGATGTAGTTTTGTATGATGTATCTTTGGTATTGTAGATATAAATAACATTTGCGTAAACCTGATCAAAGTTTCCAAAGTTTGACTTCTAAAAAATTTACATGCACTACATTATCGTTAATGGAATATCTCTTTCCCCTCTCAGCTATCTCGACGCACCACTCAGCCTTATCGGGCTCCTCAATCTCTCTCAAACTTTATTGGTCAGTTTGGTTCGTGACCTGACCCTCATGCCTTGATGGCCGGTCTTGCCTAGTGTGGACGTGAGATGTAAAATATTTCGCCTAGCTGGGCTTGTGTGGTCTTGAAGCGTTTGGTTCATGCAGGCCAGCAAAGCATCAACGCCCTATCAATCAATCCATGCATCAATTATTTAATGCTAATATCCATCCATGTTCTTTAGCCTCGTGGCCGCACGACCAAAGCGCTTGAAATCGGTCGCTTGGGCTGTGCTACTTGCAGTGTCCGGAGTTCAGCCAAAGCTAATTAAAGTGCAAGGAACCCAGCCTAGGCGGGCTTTCTTTTTCACGTGGTAGCAACCAAACAAGCGTGCATGAAATCCAGCCACAACCCTGTGCCACGCATAAAAGATGCTCACGACGCAAGCCAAATCGGCCTTATATCTCCCTGGTTCACACATACACATGTTCGCCAAGGCTTATACCTATAGACCCATCCAACACTCTCCGCCCTTGTTCTCTCTCCATGTGACACGCACCCCCCTAAGTACCATAATCCCTCACTCCATCATCGGCTCTGTTTGGATCCATGGGTTAGAGTTAGTTTGGGTTAGTTTGGAGTCAACTAACCCAAAAAGATCCAAACAGGAGGGTTAGTTTAGGTTAGATGCATCTAACCCATCCAAAAAACTAACCCATCCAAGAGGTGCTTATTTGGGTTAGTTCTTCTCGGGACCACTAATAAACACTTTTTTCTCTCGCTCTCCCCGCAGCAGATCCCTCCCCACTTCCTGGAAGCTTCTCGTCCTCTCCCTCCCTCCCTCTCGCACCGACCATGAAGGTGCCTCGCCGTATCCGCGCTCCATCTAACCCTGCCATCCAAACACCTCTTTACTTAGAGTTAGTTTAGGGTTAGAATCTAACTCTAACCTCTAACTGAGTTAGAGTATCCAAACAGGGCCATAGGCGCAAGCACTCCCCCCCTCCTAAGTATGATTATCTCTTACTAGCCATCAGGAACACACGTATTGTCTCCTTCCATCCATACGTCTATCTCGATATCTCTCGGGGCATCTTCTATCGTGCACACACCTTGTCACTCGATCTCCCACCCATGTAGTCCCATCATGATCTCCAGGGGATCTCTCTATGAAAATCATACACTCTCTCCTCCCCATGTCTGCATTTTCTCTGTACGTCTCTCTTGAACTCTCTCCCTTGTTTGTCCGACCCGTCTTGGCCACGTGCTAGGGGTCTTCCTCTCTCGGTTCCAAACAACCACACACTATCTCCTCACCTTGCCTCCGTTGTTGAAGATGCATGTGTGATATGTTTGTATAAGACACATACGCCTTTTCTCCACTTTCATCGTGTGTTGTCCATGTCTCTTTCACACACGCACACACACTTTTTTCACTCACTCTCTCTCTCTCTCTCACTCGTTAGGGACTTTGTCACGTCCATAAGCATATGGATGTTTTGAAAAGTCAAACCTCAGAAAAGTCTGACCAGGTATATGTGGAGAAAAACATTTACATCTGGAAGGATCATTAGATTCATCACAACATGTACTTACTTCATACTATCATTTATCTTTGGTATTGCAGATATAAGTAATTTCTTCATAAACTTGGTCAAAGTTTCAAAAGTTTGACTTAAAAAAATGTTGGAACTACATTATCAAACGGAGGGAGTAGCTCTTTCTCTCTCTCTGCTATCTCTCACGGGCCTCCCCTCTCACTCGAACTCTCTATACCAACGGATTATACGCTCACTGTGTCAGCGTATAGCTCCGTATATTGTTTAGTTGACCGGTCAACCAATCCACATGCTGCGTTGTCAGCTCGTGTTCTGTATCTTCGTGTGCTGGCCCATGTGGCGGTGGGTGAAAATAAGTAAACTAGAGGGCAAACTTCTTGCGCCAAGGACGACTTCACAAGACACCACCACCCATACGGGCGGCATGCATGTAAGACGACTCGCGCACACCCAGCACACAACACACACCAAAGCACATGTGTACACCGACGTCGCCGCCCGGTTGAGATGGACGGCGAGGCAGCCAACAAGCGGAGGCCGCCGAGCCAAAACCGCATCCGGCGAGCTCGGACTTCATCATCAGCCTCCCGACGACATGCTGCGTCATCATCGGCCTCCTCCCCACCAAATCTGCCGTGCGGACCGCCTCGCTCTCCCGGCGGTGGCGCCCCTCTGGCGCTTCGTCCCCTCAACCTCACCGTCGACAGCTGCCTCTTTGACGGGGATTGCAAACGCATGGCCGCAGTCTCCAAGATCCTTTCATCGCACCCTGGGCCAGCCAGACGCCTTGACATCCGCATGTTCAGTAGCAACTGCAAGGTCCAACCCAAGTTCGACGAGTGGTTCTTATCCCCCGCCCTAGATCAGCTCGAGGAGCTCAGCTTTGAAGTTGGACGATGTCGCTCTCTGCCGCCGTCTGCGCTCCGCCTCACGCCAACGCTGCGCCACGCCAGCTTTAGCTCCTGCTATCTTCCCCAGATTAATGCCGCTCCCGCCCTTCTTCTCCCTCAACTCAAGCAGCTCGACCTCTTCGACGTTGTCATCTCGAAGAAGGCTATGGAGCACCTGCTCCGCAGCTATACTGCGCTCTAGTACCTTCGTCTTGAGCAGATCCACGGGTTCATTAGCCTCCACATCACCTCGACGAATCTCCGATGGATTTATGTGTCTTGCTGGCCCCGCAACAAGACATCAATTGGGAAGAGATCACTCCAGCTGTTCCATGTTATGGCCATTGAGAATGCGCGTTTCCTTGAGAGATTGCTTGTATCGGATCTAGAAGGTCCAAAAAAAATTAGGGTCATTGACGCGCCGAAATTGACAGCGTTGGTGTACTCGTCTGCCAAATTATCCGAACTCTTTATTGGATCCGTAATCGTTCAGGTACATCACTCATCTTCTTCTCCGTCTTCTTGAAATTCACATTTTTAAATTTCTTCTTGATGTATTTATGACCGTCTTCCAAAAAATGATTCCCACAAGCTTGACCCAGTCCATGCGCACATTGAAGATCTTAGCACTAAAATCTATCGGCCGCAATCTGGATCAAGTTGTTGGATTCCTTACATGCTTTCCATGCACGGAGAAGCTACTCATCGAGGTGAAACTTCTTTCCTATTAGTAAATGGTAATCACAACGTAGCTCAATTTTTTCGTAATTTTCCCAAATTACGATGACAAGTGTAGTGTTCAAAACTACATCTACGCATCGCACCGAAAAGAAATGTTTTTAGTATTTTTCTCACGTGATCACCGCATCATTTTTATGCTTTGTACTACTATAGTAGCCTAGGCTAGTCATAGTGGAAAGTAACTTAGACTACTCCAAGAACTCTATGGTTACCCTAAGGGCAAGTACTACCTCCGTCCTGGTTTACTCTTCCAATTTTGTAGTATCAAAATTTGACCATAGACTTAACTGACAAAATGTTAATGCATGTCACTAAGAACTATATCATTGGATTCGTATTTGAACATAATTTCAAATGTGTAATTTTTAGTGACATGCATTGGCATTTTCTTAGGTAAATCTATGGTCAAAATTTTATACTAAATACGAGGTAGTATTCCCTCCGTCCCAAAATTCTTGTCTTACATTTGATTAGATATGGATGTATCTAACTCTAAAATGTAATTAGATACATCCGTATTTAGACAAATTTAAGACAAGAATTTTTGGATGGAGGGAGTACAAAAGTGGGCTATGTAGGCCAAAACACGTGCCAAATTCACTTGTGATGCATTTGGCATCGATGCCCCTCCATTGCTCACCTGGTGCCCCAATCTAGATCACCTACTTTGCTCCGGTGCCAAATTAACTCATGCAATGAAAAAACACTGCGTGGGGGAGAGAGAGAGAGAGGACCGAGGCAATAAAAAAACACTTGTTTGGGAGAGTGAGAGGCTGGTGTAGTTGGTATGATTGATTTGTTTATACATGTGGGCCTGTGTGCACAGCGGTGCCAACTCTCTCACATCACGAGAGCGGTGCCAAAATCTTTTGATTTGACATCGATGCGTATTATGTTGCATACTTTTGCGAAATATGGCATCGGCCACATAGTGGAAGGCAACAAATGCCCAAGCTCTTCACGTGCTCCTAGTTAAATGAGAGGAAACAGAAAGATAGAGAGAGAGAGGGAGAGAGAGAGAGTGAAAAAATATCACTATCCAGCCAACCCTATCGTATGAGCGAACGATATTGGTACCTATTGATGACACGGCAATCTTATGCAGCCAGCTGCTCTAATATGTTCTCTTCTTTTGCAGATAAAAAAAGACCCGAAAGTGAAAAATGTGCTGCACTATAACAATCTCATCGAATGCCTTGATCTCCATCTTACAGAAATTGATTTGATCGACTACCGAGGCAACACGTCTGAGATTAAATTGGTCAGGTTCTTTGTTCTGGAGGCAAGTGTGCTCAAGGTAATGAGGTTTGGCGTTCTCTGGCGCAACAATGAATGGCGTCTTTGATCACCGCAAGCATCTAAGCCTAAATGACAAAGTCTCCGAAGCTGAATTTGTTTTTGAAACATCATGTGGCGGAGACTCGAAAACATATTTTCCCATTAGTGACTTGTTAGGGCGGTGGATTTTAGTTTATGCGATAACGCTGCATCCACCTAAAGTAACGAAAGTTCTTACGTAAACTTCCTAGTAATTCCCTCTTCCTAGGTGCAGTATTACTCCTAACATTTGTAATATCAGTTTGAAACTTGTAATATTGCCGTGTCCTATTCCCGCGTTTTCAAAATCCTGTGAATCAAACAGGTCCTGAGTTGGTGATGATGTTGTGCCTCCCATCTTTCACCAATAGCCGTCGGATCTAGATCTGACGCATACAAACCAAGCTTCTCCATTTTGGCAGAAAGATGCCCGCACTTGTTCCCTATTTACAAACAACTCCTTGTCTCTTACAATCAGCCTTATCTCCTCCCCACCACATCTAGAAGGCCGTGGAAAAATCTGGCGCGATGGCCGCTGCCGGAGCCGTCCACCCCCAATCTTGGTGTTCCGTGCAATGCACGGGCATCTATGCACGGGAAATTATGTCGAACAGGGCTAGTTGTAAGCAGGCTAGCTCTACAACCATGATGATAGTGACTGCAGACGGTGAGGCTGATTATGGTATGCCGAACATGGCGCCTATACTCAGGTGTCATCTCTGGCGCAGGGTCTTGTCACTTCAGTGTGAGGAGCAGCACGTAATAATTTGACCAACGGTAGTACAATGCTAGTACTCCTAGGAGTACTACATCGGTAGTACTACTACTAGTACTAGTAGCACCACCGTCTGGATTTAGGAGTACTACCACGCCCATCTGGATTTTAGTATTTGACTAGCAATATCTAGTAATGCATGTCACAAAATGTACTACTCCCTCGTAAATAAATACATGGTGTTTTATTCCTATCGGCGAGAGAACTTAATGTTTTTTGCTAACTAGAGTACTAATAGGATTACATGCAATGAACTAAACAACGCATGTCATGTTTGGTAGTCTCAAGTCATTGAAAGCATGCACGGCCCACATCTCTCATTGGTTGATATGTCACGAAATAAGAAACAAGGAGGGAGTTAATGCACCGTGCCTAAGTGTTTCGGGATTATTTGGTTTTCGTAATGTGACTAACACAACATTTTTGTTTACATGCATTAACATTTTATTAGTTAAATCAAAGGTCAAAACTTGGCGCAAAATGCAAAGGGGGCCAATAAACCAGTAAACATTAAACTTCTCTCGTTTGGCCCCAACTAGAGGTCCGGTGAGATGACTATACTGCACCGACACGGAGGGGGCGCAGCTTCATTGACTTACGACAACTGCCTTTGGGTGAATGACACGTGGGCCCAGGGGGTGGCTGGCCCACCTATCATACAGCCAAAGGCAGGTGCAGTAGAGGGCCGAGGAGTAGTACGAAATCCTACGCACCTACGCACGCTAACCAAGGGCAAGAGTGATCACTCGAATCGCAAGATCAGATGACTACTACCTCCGTCATGGTTTATTAGTCTCCTTTGTAATTTGTGCTAAATTTTGACCAAAGATTTAACTAACAAAATGTTGATGCATGTCAACAAAATTATATTTTTGGATTCGTATTTGAACATAGTTTTCAGTGATATAATTTTTAGTAACATGCGTAAACATTTTGTTAGTTAATCTGTGGTCAAAATTTGACACGGATTACAATGGGGACCAATAAACCAGGACAGAGGTAGTAGAAGCTAAGCTAGACCCATGGAGGCGATGAGCGCGAGCATCAGCCGGCTGTGCCAGATGGTCCTGACGCCCGGCTGCGGCGGCAATGAGGAACGTCTCAGTGTATTATTGCTTGAGGCCGCCAGGCAAGGGCGCTTGGACGACAACCGTCTCCTTGTTCGACGAGGTCCTCGCCGGTTTCTCGACAAGTTCACCGTCGTCAAGAAGCTCGCAGACGACTTTGACGTAAGCCTCCAGCCGACGCGCCCAGGCTCTGCGATGCCCGCCACCCTCAATGGCCACTATGGTGACAACCTCTTCGACGACCGGTGGCCCTTCGATATCGCCCGCCGTCACGCCGGAGAATGTCCACCTCGAGGTCGCGCTCGCCACGCAGCGCCTGGCGCAGCAAGACACCATCGACATAATCACCCACGTCTACGCGCATGCAAGAGGAGGACGATAGGACGCTGGCCTTCTTGGACCGCAGGGCAACCTTGGACGGCAACCTTGTTGGAAGCACGTTGAGCTCGCCGCCAACACCGCTGCTCCTCACACGTCGGTTGGTGACCCGGTGCACTAGGGCGTGAGGATGTCGTTGATGGATCCGTATGTATTTTTATCTTTCCGTCAAATCCATGTAGTAGTATATGATACTACAGTAATTATCTTACCTTTTGCATCAACTTCATAATTTTCGTACGTACTCCATGCATGAACGGCGCCAGAACCAAACTTCTCATTACTCTATTGACCGCGCCATGGAGCAGAACCAAATTTTACAAGTTACGAGTTCAAAAGGAAAAGCCTGCCGTGTTCGCATCGCACCCCCACAAGGTTGGTCCGGCACGCCACTCAAGCGGGTATGCATGCGGTGTTGCATTTTCACTTACAAGTGGGACCGTATTTGAGCAAACCGACTATCGGCAAACCCCCATCCCGCCCACCGCGCGATGGCTGAGAAAACAGGAGGGAGAAGAGATGGCTGTAGCACGGACTCCAAGAAAATTGGTGTCGGATGGGACTCGTGTGGGTGGCGTGTGCCGTACTGCTAGACGTGAATGCTAGTTATGGCCCATGCCACCCCACTATATCGAGCCTATATCAAGGTACGTAGAACAAAATTCCTGCAGTCCGTGCTCAGCACTTCTATATCTCTCTTCTTAGCCAGCTAGCGGACGCGCGGAGCCCATCGTCTGTTTGCTCACATGCGGTCCCACATGTCAGTGAAAACGCAGTTTAACCGAATCGAACTCGCACATCTTTCACCTCGGCGTCGGGTGATGAAAAACAAATCCAAGAAAGATCTTTCGTGGCCGCTTTTGGAGTTACTCAAGAGTAGTAAGATTCTATTTACAGTTTAACCCAAGATGCACATCTCGTGGCTTCAACTACTACTCTATTTTCTTTCATGACACGACCTGGATGCTGGATGTCCCACGTGTCGGCAAAAGGAGGAAGAACCCGACCAAATCTTCGGTTGTGCTCTCGGATTAGACTAGTTGTGCTAACTTAAATTTTTTATTGTGTACTCCCTCCGGTCCAAAATACTTGACTTCCATTTGTCCAAAAATGGATGTACCTATATACTAAAACATGTCTATATATATATATATATATATATATATATATATATATTTTGACAAATAGAAGGCATGTATTGTGCAACGAAGGGAGTAGAATGGATGCAAGTTTTTGTATTGGGAAGAAGAGTACATCCATATATTGATAGAGCGCAATTTAGTAGATGTTCTATCACTTTTAGCTAGCACAGAGGCTATAGATGAGATTAGTGCACTTGTTGATACTCCTACTTGGTATGCGTGTTGCTGCTTAGACGCAGAGAAAAACAGACCGGAGGGAGTACTAGAATAGAGGCTAGACATGAGACTAGATGCGAGGAAGCAACGTCTACTTCTTTACACTCGAAGAAGAAAGAAGCACGCAAGATCGAGCCTCCGCAGATCAACAATGAATGCATCGAGAAGGCACTAATCCAACTTACAGGAGTAGTAAAATGTATTCTTGTGGTTCTTGTTTTCTTTGGTCTTGCTTTTCTAGTCAAAATTATCGTTGAAGTTTATGCAAAATGGAGGTCCGTTTGGGGTCGTGCATTGTAGTTGGCCTTACAAGTGGGACCGCAGTTAAGGAAACCGACTATCGGCAAACCCCCACCTCGCCTGCCGCGTGGTGGCTGAGTTAGAGAAACGTTGAGGTTGAAGAGATTGCTCTAGCACGGACTCCAAGAAATATGGTGTCAGATGGAAGTTGTGCTGGTGGCGTGTGCCGTACTCCTGGACGTGAATGCTTGTTCTGACCCATTCCACCCTACTACTCCTACTACTCACTATATAGTACTACTAGTATCGAGGATTCGAGGTGCTGGTTACGTAGTACAATATGGCTACAGTAAAAACACCCGCACGACGCGCGAAGCATGTGAAGCTAGTACAAATAGTGTACTACTATTGTTGATTGACCTCATCCGATAACCTGTTGCAATGCACGTACAATTATGTATTCGAAAAATATTTTTTTGCCTCGTCGCACCACTCACTCACAGAAGCAACTCGAAAGCCATTCATAAATTTAGTAAGTTTATCACAGGCATATCATTTTATTACATACAACAGGTCATCAACCCACATCGACAACGAGGATACATTATAAATACTAAAGTTTTCACCACACAACAAATAACAAGCAATGAAATGAACTTCAACTCAACCATTCCTCGGCGTTGGAAACACTTGCTTTGTACCACAAGTGATTCTCTCGACGGGCCATCCATTGTCGATCCGGAGACCAACGCAGGACTGATCATCCAGTGAAGCGTCCTACTATATCGATACCGGGGTAGGGAACCACCCAAATGTCCAAGGTATAGACACGATTGCTTCTCATAAATGGTAGTAACGTTGTGTCATCAGGAGTTGGATCGCCTTTCACCATCATTGGATAGTTTTGTCCAAGGAAGAGCGAAGTTTTCTCCAAGACTATCAATTACATGCAGGAGAAGGAGTTGGCGCTAGCACACTAGTATCCATCCCGAATACCATGCAACGGGTGTTGGAATAGGTCCGGAGAGTGCGACCATGGGAGACTACACCTGCTTCCTTAGCGGTAGCATCATCGATGGGCTGTATACACACGATAAGAGGTGATCCATCGGAATTAGTTGCCAGGCGCCAAATAGTATATGGGCGCTGCTCGTCCTCATGCTCGTGATCATCACCATCATCATCTCCCCCTTGGTTATAAAAATCTTCAAGTATTGGTGGTGGAATGTTCACAGGACCTTGGAAACACAATAAGAAGGTTAATCAGTAAGGCTGGCCATAGTGGGGGTAACATAAGTAGTATCATGCACTTGGGACTCGCAAACATGCTTATGTGGCAGGCAATTAAGGAAGAGAGAGATGGTTATAGTAACATAGGTAGATACCGTAACATAATAAATGTGATGCTACTATGTGTCATGCATGGCAATAAATGAGACCACCTATGATACTAATCTAAGATACTATTCACTAAAGGGAAACTTGCTAACCCGCATGCATGTGGATGAAACAATTATAATTACGGTGGAAGACAAACATACCGAAAAAACGAGGATGCCATGCAAAAACAGTGCCACGAGTGGTGGCAGCAATCACAAGGCCCTCGTATTGAATTGCATCACAGTACTCATCCGTGTACAAAAACTGATTTTCGAGCAATATCCATCCAGTCAAACCACTGAGGACGGCAACAAGCTTGTCGAAGAGAGCAACAACTTCATAGTTGTTGTAATTCCAAGAGTGGTTGGGGACTCAAGAAATTGCTATCTTCCGTAGAAGATAGTCACCATGATTGTATTTGAACATGCGTACAATACCGGTGTGCTCAACCTCTGGGAAGCCTGCTGAGATTTTTGGAAGTGGAACCCGGTCACGAGTGTACACATTCACAAGTTCCCACTCGCAGTTGGACCCAATGTAAACAACCCAATCTCCATTTGCGCCTGCCCAAGCCTTGCCCTCAAGCGATGGCATCTTAACATCATACGTATCATTATCAAGCGGCATCAACTTGCATAGGGCGAGGCCTCCGTCGTGACGGCGCCAGTCATCAGGGTCACGACGAAGAAGATAGGGGAGATCAAACCGCTCCTTGACTCTTGGGTTCCTTGTAATGATGTTATTAGTTGAGTCGAGAATGGGCTTGAACAGACCTGCCATGCTAGACGAGGTGATGATGTCGCACCGATCAATGAGTTCCTCCACCACGTCATCTTTCGGATCGGGCAAGAATAACGGGGTCGTTTCCGTCCTGTTCCCTCCATGGAGAAGACGATCGAACAATGGCAGAAGAAAGGGTGAAGGCCTGAAGGAAAATGGAGGAGGGAGAGGAAGAGCATGCGACAGCAGTTCCAAATCGAGAGGGAAAGGCGAAGAGTCGGTGGACGGTTGCCGCTTGCCACAGTTCACGAAGGCGCCCGGCCTACACGCCGGTTTGGAAATACTCCTACTACTCGCCGTCGTCTCACCGATATGTGGAACGGGACCACATGTCAACGAAACATGGTGTGTAATTTCGTGCAAAATGCGATCCGGCGCGTTGGCCCGAGGTGCCGCATTAGTTATCGACCTTTATTTTTTAATGGCGTGCTGTTCAGTTTTGAAGCACGACTAACTGCATGCTGTACGCAGAGAAAATATAAACTACTCTACCACTACTCCACCTCCGGTACTAGTAGTATAAAGAAGATATATAATTTGGAGCTTCAGCGCTTTCTTGCCAAGGGCTGCCCACTTGCTTCTCACACTACCACCCTCTCTCCAGATCTAAAAAAGACGGCCCCTCTCTCCCTCCTCACTGGTGGTCACAGATCCGCCGGGGAAGAAAAGGACGTGCAGCGTTGATGCACTCGTCGTCGGCGAGCGAGGTCACGCACTGACGACAAGGCCATGCTCTCAGACCGAGCGCCCACGCGGGATGGCCTTCGTCCCCAAGCTCGCTGCCGTAGTGTGTGCGGAGGACGACGACCACGAGCGAAGCCACTTCCCACCGACCCTCGGGTATGCTACCTCTTTTCGAACCATTACCTTGTTCTATTGCCCCATCTGGCACGTCGTTGCATATTGATCTTTTTCCACTCCACCATCTTCCCAATTTGCTATCCTCTGCTCTGCTGGCCACGCAGACGAAAACCATAATTTGCACTATTAAAGGAAACCCTACTTCATGCAGACTAATGCATGTCCGGGTTGAATAAGGAAAGGAAGGAGATCTTGTCCAAGAGAGTAGGCATCGAACCCGCATCTAGGTTGAAAAGGGGAAAATCAGTAGCTAAGGAACGAGTCTCGTGTCTCTTGGTTGAAGAAGGGTAGAAAGGCATGACAATGCAATAGAGAATGACAAGTCGATCGGTTTGTTGTCCTCACATAGAAAAAAGGTGGCTAAAGAGAACAAAAATGGGACGTAATCCACATATGCTAACTGGATATTTGTTGCTCTGGGAAACCATACCTCCCTCACCACTACTGCGTCAGGTGGAGGTACATCGTCTTGGTCGCCTTGTCCGAATGGGCCTCCCATGCTCTTATTGCCACTTTTTTGCTATTAGTATAACGCCCGACAATCAAGTCAAGCAATGCTATCGCTAAAGTGATGCCACATTTAACTAATGCCGCTCTCGGTCTAATGCCACAGATAAATTTAAGCGGTGCCATTTAATGTCCTTTGGATCATTTCAGGTTAATGTTGATTCTGGATGTATTAAAGATTTTTCAGCTAAGGCATTCTAATGTTGTTGCACAGCCAGTATACCAACGATGAAACTTGCTACTACCTTCAGATTTTTGCCTTTGTTAATGCTTATAGATTACATACCTCACTTTCATGAGATAAGTTGATTTTTTATGCAGTGTCACCAAAATGCCAAGGCGCCGATGTCATTTTATTTTGGTTAAACTGCACAGATAATTATGAATACAAGAGGAAAGGTCAAGAGTGGGCACCTCCTCCTCCGGCTGTTCTCTTGATTTGTTCGATCAAGTTTTTATGTTTGATCGATTATCAAGATTGGGATAGCAATTTTTAAGGTCCCCGAGTTCGAAATGATATTTACCTTGGAGGTACATGGTTTGCAATTTTTATACTGTCATTAGTTAGTAATGCTAGTTAACTTCAGACTTACGTATTTGGTTTAATGCTCATGCACAACTAGTATACCAATCTTTGAAACTTGTTACCTTTACATTTTGTATTGTTAATTCTTATAGAAACCTTCCAGTGCTAGAGTTTATTGAAATCTGTTCAATAAAACCATTGTCTTGCACTGTAATAAACTAACTACTCTACTGTTGAACTAGCCACCGGATTAGTGTATATTTGTAGTATTCGAATGGTGTTGCATTAGCGTATGGACATAAATAAAGTGTGGCAAGCTTTCCTAGATATGTGCTCAAGAAAACTACTACCTGTTTTTCTAAATACTAGACATTTGGGTACTTTAAATTGAACCGCGAAAACGTCTTATATTAAGGAACAGAGGGTGTAGAGTTCACTCAAATTATCCGGTAAAGCTAGTCACACCTTTGTTAAAATTAATGTTCATTATGTTATCGGAGGAGGTCTGTATGTTTGTTTCTAATACCTGTCTACTACATACCCGACATCATGATGTAATGTTAAGTCATTTCCTTTTATGCAGTGTCACTAAATTGTCAAGGCGGTGATGGCATTTTATTTTAGTAGAACTGCACAAAATTTGCTTAAAAGAAGAGGAAAGGTCGAGGAATGGCTCAGTTTTTCAGAAAAAACTATGTATGCCTTCGACATCGTACCATTGTTGCTTTATTTATTCCTTCAAACAGTGGTTAGAAACAGTCTTGCTACCTTTTCCCATTAAGAAATTGGAATGCTTATATTTGTGAGTCTATGCTTCAACTAGTGCCACTTTTATAGTAATCACACTTTCAATACCTATGCAAACAGGGATGCTCTATTTTAGTGGAGCTGCACAAAAAGTCCAACTGGTTCAACATTAGGAGCATGTTTTTTTCCAAACCTTTATATCCAATTGGTGGCACTATGAGCTGTTCATTACGAAGATACATGGTTTGCTACTATCTTGCTACTCTTTTTGTACTGTCATTAGATAGTAATACTAGTGGTTTGCATGTGAATTTATTGGCGGGGTGGACCTACATTGGAGGTGCAGGACATGATTCAATGATTGGATGCTCAATTTCGGTTGTATCGATTTCACCTCTTCCATCACTGCGAACATGGTGTGGTATATGTTTACTAGCTGCTTGATATTTGTGCAGACAGAGATGTCTACCCGTTGCTATTTGGCAAACAAACAAAGTGTCCGCAATTTTGGTTGAACTGCACAAGAGAATAGTATAGTCCTTTGCATGCAGTGCCATTTGAAAATAGACACAAAGATTGGATAGTCACTTCATGGACTGCAGAAAAGTAATCTTGTACTATTTACTGGCCAACACTAGGTGCTTCATTGCTTTGGTCTGATTATACAATGGGCATCATTTTCCCTAAGTTAAAGTTTGTATTCGAAAATAGTCTCATGGTGTGATCATGAGAAGACCAAATCATATTGCAGTGGATGTTCCTCCATCATGTGTGGTTCATTCTCATGGTTCCAAATTGTTGGTGAAACCACTTACGTTTGCAAGAGGAATTGTAGACTTCACAAACAAATTTGTCTTTCATGCATCTTGAATGTTGGCCAAGAGAAGCATCCATGTTAGTAGGAAGAACATATGTTTTTCTAGATCTGTGCTTTTGGAGCTTCTTATTTTATATGATATTTGAATCATTGAGATGCATTAACATTTTGATCTTATGTATGGGAATCGTACTAGTTAGTTTTAGTTGCGACGCAAGATCCGATGTGGCTGATCTTTGCTTTTGGAGCTACATATTTGTATATGATCTGTGAATCATTGAGATGCGTTAACAGTTACTTATTTCTGTTCGCTCAGTGTTTACAAGTTACTGATCGATCACTAGCTATGCTAGAAATGCGCTCCTGGCAGTTTTATTTGCGACGCAAGATGCAAAGTGGCAGTTTTTTGAATAAAAATGCCTACCTCCGAATAAACTGACAAGCTACACTATCGATCCTACATGGATAAAAATGCCTACCTCTGAATAAACTGACAAGCTACACTATCGATCCTACACGGATAAATAGCAGATCACGCACGTACTACCTCCTTTCCGGTTTGCAGGGCTCAATTCAAGAAACGACCTACTCGATCCTACACGAATAAATAGCGGATCATGCACGTACTAGTACCTCCTTTCCGGTTTGCAGGGCTTAATTCAAACCTCTCACCAACCAAGGTACTCCCTCCGTCCGGGTTTATTAGTCCCGTGAGCAAAGCAGCAAGACCAAGGCATGTCAATAATCAACGACATGCAGAAGTTTAAGCCTAATTAATTCCAGCGATTTAAGTGGCTGCATGCGTGCCCTCGGCTGCGACTCGTTGCATGCCGCCAGCGTCGCTGCGGCGATTCTGAGTGCCTGCATGCAGCCGGTCGTAATTAAGGCAGCTAACTGATGCGAAAAAGATACGCTTTAATTGTTGCGGGCTTTTTAAATCCATGAAATCATTATTGACATGGAGGGAGATGATTCAAGTGCACTCGATTGACCGCCATGCCGGCGTGCGACCCAGACGGGTCGGGACGACACAGTCATAATTTCAGTTTCCCTAGTTTTCCACGGCAATTTGGCGCTAAGCCATTATGCATTGAATTCCGATGACCGTCGCGCTACCTTCCCCCTATAAGTACTGTTTCCTGGCCTTCTCCAGTGCCACCGTGACCCAACTCGCCATATCCTCATAAGCCCCCACCTGCCCGACGTCGCTCGCCACGTCCTCCATGTCCCCGCCCGTCCACTATAGGCGACGCCGGAGGCGGTCACTGCCGGAACTAGTGTTCTGTTTTTCACCGGTAGGCAGACGGAGGGAGGAGGCATTCTATCTGTCTTTAGATGGCAATGCACAAATCGAGGAGTTGTTGGAGCGCGACCGCAAGGCGGAGGAGCAGGAGTTGTTGGAGCGCGACCGCCTGGCGGAGGAGCAGCGTATCGCCGATTTGCGCCGCCAGCGGGACATGGAGCAGCAGCACACTGACGCTCTGAGTCATGAGCAGAGTGCTCGCAACTGGGCCGACTACGTGGAGGCCGGTGCCCGACAAATAGCCCTGGAGGCTGTCGGGCACGCACGCGTTCGCGAGGCTGATTTTTACTACCAGCTCGTCAAGTGGGTTTCCTGCTTGGAAGCCGAAGCTTCGGTGGACCACGCCGGCATGGAAATGGTCACCGCGCGCGAGCAACGCGCCCTATCGCACCTCTGGCAAGTTTGAGGCGAGGCGCAGGACGCCGGTGCCGGTGTTTAGCGTGTACCGCCGGCATCGTCTAGTTAGCTAAGAGTAAGTTAGTACTTGTCTAGTGGGAGTAGATAGTTAACTTGGCTATGACGGTTGTCAACGTGGAAGTTTAGTACTCTATATGTGGATCAAACCTGTTACTTTGCTCTGAATGTTGAACTTTCCGTTTGAACGTATGGAATGGGCTGTTATTTTTTTAAATGGGTTGTATTTGTCCTCCACGGGTTTAGAGGCTGACTTGTTGGCCTAGCAAGTTGACGCGTACACAATCAGGAGATGATTGTACGTGGAGAGGATGACAGCAGGGACCCGCCAAGGTCATGGCAGTACGCAAGCAAGTGCCTCCTTATTTCAAGCCAATAAAAAAATGGCTCCTCCTAGTGGATTTGTGACATCTGGGTCCCATGCCATTGTCAACATAGTCAATAAACAAGAGAATTGCACAACGAGCGGCTGACACCAGGGACCCAGCAGCTCGCCTAGTTATTTTTGTTTTGGGTTAATTTGATAAATGCCTCCGAGAAATTCCACTGCAATTTCCAAACTTTGAAAAATTCCATTTCATGCCATTTCTAGTGGCATTTTTTGAAGTCTGGAGTGGTGTTTTTAAAAGTTTGCAAACTGCAGTGGCGTTTTCAAAGTTTGCAAAAATTGCAGTGGCATTTTTCAAAGTTTGGAAATTGCAGTGGCATTTTTATGAATCGCCATAATTGGAGTGGCATTTACCTAATTTGTTTTTGAGACGGAAGCAGGGTGCCAACTGGGCTGTGCGGGACACTCTGGCCTGTCTAGACAACCTTTTCTTTTATGTTTACCACAGACCAGCCCAGTAGTTTTTTTCTTTTTGAAAATGGCTGGCCCAGTTTTTTTTGTGATTTGTCAAGTAAGTCACTTTATCAGGCCTGTTGGGCTACAAATCTTTCAAGACGAGGAGAGCTTCATTCGGCTGGCCGAGAAAATGGCCTATCAGTAATGAGAAATGGGCTGTACATTTTTAAAACACATCAAACCGGCAATTAGTTTCAAATATCTTTTTTTCATTTCGAGATTTTAAATTGCATTGATTTTTATGCATGGACAATTTATTGGATTTTATATTGATATACATTTATTTTTAAAATCAGTCTAAATGTGACTCGAAATTTCAGGATTAAAAACAGTTCAGACCGCACCGACATATGCAAAATTTCGTATAATTTTTTAACCGTGGCCACAATATGGGCTGTAATGCTAACAAAAAGAATATGGGCTAAAAAAACCCGTAAGAATTAGCAAATGGGCTGTAAACTATTTGAAATAATGGCAGATGGGCTGTATGATGTTTTCTACAGATTTGAGGCTTTCCACAGATGGCCTGTATACTGTTGGATGTCCATCCAATGGCCGTCGTACTTCTTCAATCTCTGCTCTTCCTGCTCCAGCCGCTCAAACAAGCGCCGGCGGGACTGCCTGCTCCCTCCTCCCCTCGGTCGGCTATGCTGCCGCGCAGGCCTCATCGCCACACCGTACTCCCATAGCTGGCCTAGCCATCCCTCTACTCACCCACACATGCTGTTATTCTCCGTCGACGACAGACGAACCAGTAAACCCTCGTACTCCTCCGTGTGGGAAACAACTGCCGAGTATTCCCTGGCTCCGTGTCGTTACCTTCCTAGGCCTCGCCATCGTCCACTTCCCTGGTGCTCTCGGCGCGGCCTGGTCAACGTGGTCAATGAACGACATCCATCGGAAGTGGATCATGCGTGGAGAGGCCGATACCTGGGTCCACGGCCGCACACAAGGAAATGCCTCCTTATTACAGCATAAAATAATGATTCCTCCACGACATCCGGGACCCACCGAAAGGGCCTCTATATTTCACGAAAAAATGTTACCATCACCGACGGCTCGGACCCACCAGCTATATCTTCGACGCAAGGAAGTGCCTCCTTATTACGCCCAAAAAGAATACTCCCCGCTAGTTGGGACCCGGTATAGTGGGCCTAATAAGTTGACGGGACGAAGGGCTTTGTCAACTTAGTCAATATGCACGATTCTAGCTCGACCGATCAGACGATGTCCATCCAACGGCCGTAGTGCTTCTTCAACCTCTGGTCTTCTTGCTCCGGCCGCCCAAAGCGGCGCCGGTCGTGCCTTTGCTCCTCGCCTCCCGTGGCGGCTGTCTTTGCCGTGGAGGCCTCACCGCCCCCATACTACTCCCGCCGCTCGCCAGGCCATCCCTCCACTCCACTCACCCACACCCCCTGTTATTCTGCGGCGACGGCAGCCAGCCGAACCAGTGAACCCTCGTACTCCTCTCCGCGTGGGCATCCACTGCCGCGTCTTCCCCGGATCCGCGTCGTCCCCTTCCTAGGCCTCGCCGTCGTCCACCGCCGTGGTGCTCTCGGCGCGGCGTGGTCAATGTGGTCCATGACCGAATTCCATCGAAAGAATACTGTACGTGGAGAGGCTGACGGTGGGTCCTGGCGGCAAGGAAGTGCCTCCTTATTACGCGGCAAATAATTATTCCTCCACCTGACAACAGGGACCCACCGGACGGGCCAACAGTATTTCACGAAAAAACATATGCCCCTGACTGCTGGGACCCACCTGACGGGCCACCGTATTTCGCGAAAAAACGTTCCCCCTGCTGTCAGCTCGGACCCACCGGAAGTGCCTCCTTATTACGCACAAAAAAATGAATACCCCCTGCTAGCTGGGACCTACCTTGGTGGGAGGCTGACTTGTGGGCCTACTAAGTTGACGGGGATGGAGGGCTATGTCAATATAAATGATTCTAGCTCCAGTGACCGTACGATGTCCATCCAACAGTCGTAATGCTTCTTCAACCTCTGGTCTTCTTGCTCCAGCCGCCCAAAGCAGCGCCGGTCGTGCCGCATGCTCCTGCCTCCCGTGGCCGAATGTGCTGCCGTGGAGGCCTCACCGCCCTACTATTCCCACCGCTGGCCAGGCCCTGTGGCGACGGCAGCCTCACACCGCAGCCGAACCAGTGAACCCTCGTACTCCTCTCGGCGTTGGCTTCCACTGCCGCGTCTTCCCCGGCTCCCCGTCGTCCCCTTCCTAGGCTTCGCCGTCGTCCACCGCCCTGGTGCTCTCGGCGTGACGTGGTCAACATGGTCAAGGAACGACTTCCATCAAACGTGGACTGTATGTGGAGAGGCTGACAACTGGGTCCACGGCTGCAGCAAGGAAGTGCCTCCTTATTACGCGAAAAATAATTATTCCTCCACCTGACAGCGGGGACCCATCAGACGGGCCACCATATTTCGCGAAAAACGCTTCCCGACTGCTGGGACCCACCAGCTACACCTTCGCACGCAAGGAAGTGCGTCCGGGCAAAAAAAAACCCAAAACGTTTCGCCCCCCTGACTGCTGGGACCCACCAGCTACATCTTTGCAGGCAAGGAAGTGCCTGACAGTCGGGACCCACCTCTTCGAAGCGTACATAGCATTGTCATTCTGGTCGCGAACGTGTACGTACATACTGGTCGTTGTAGAGGCGCGCACGTGTTGTAGTAGAGGCGCGCACGTAGCATGTACACGTACGTACAACGGCTGGGTGCAAGAAAGAAAATACGGCCACGTACGTACATACGGGCAAGGTCTTGAACGCCTACTCGCGCACACGTACATGTCTGGGTCGGAACGGAGAAATAGCAGCGTCGTCGTGTTCATGGGGAGGCAACGGAATGCGTCGTGTTCATGGGGAGGCAACAGAATGCGTCGTGTTCATCGGGAGGCAACGAAACGCGTGGGAGCCAACCGGCTGGGTCGGAACGGAATGCGTGGTCATGTTCATCGGGAGGGCTTGGACGGAACAGGCGATGGAAACGAGGCCTGGCGTACCGCAGAACGGAGGAAACAACCTTGTGTTCGACTGGCCACGTTCATAATGGGGTCCTGTTGATCGGGAGGGGTGTGGCGTACCGCAAAACGGAGGAAACAGACCTCCTACAGTCAAAACGGGGGTCCTGTTGATCGGGAGGGGTGTGGCGTACCGCAAAACGGACGAAACGGACCAGAAAATCGAATGCATTTCCGGGTCCCATCCTCACCTGCTTCTCTCTTCTGCATGACTGTTCTGTTCCGATAATTTGTAGCCTCCCTGGTTGTTTTCTGGAAATTTCAGTAGAAGTGAAGCCCTGCCTTTTCCTTCAGAAATCCAAAAGGGTGGAATGTGGTACGGGACTCCATGGGATACTGTTCATCGCCACCGTCGACCTCCTCCAGTCTCCACGGGCTACAGTCGACCTCCTCCAGCCTCCACGGGCTCCTGTTCATCCAGCCTCCACCGCGCGCTACTCCACCGGCTACTGTTCAACCACCCCTCCACGGGCACCCCTCCACCGCTCATCGCTCATCCAGCCCTCCACACCACGGGTCCTGTTCATCCAGAGGCAACGCCACCTCTCCTTATTCATCCAAACCCCCATAACGCCACTTTGTTCATCCAATCGATCGGCTTGATTAGCGGCAGCGAACGGCGAATCGCTCCATCGGGTTCAGTTAACAGCCATCGATCGATCGCTCGGGTTCAGTAACGCGTAGCCTGCAGTGCAATCGCTCGGGTTCAGTTAGAGCCCAACGCCTCGCTTGGGTTTAGTTAGAGCAAATGCCTCGCACACACGCGCGTACGTATGAGAGAAACGCGCATCGCTCGGCCCCCGACCTCCCACCGTAACCGGCAACTCCTAGAAATTTTCCTCCCCCTCGATTCTACCACGGTTTTTTCCGTCATGGACGGCCCAAAGAATGTCATGCAGCTGCGTCTCCGGCCCGCCCAGGACGAAAAGCCCATTTTCTGTCATGATTTTTTGTCATGATATCGGGTTTTGTCACAATTATCGTCATAGAAGTATCATATGTATGACAGAATATTTTTTCGTTCGGTCCAAAATGTCACGGATGTGTCTTTTTTTTGTAGTGACATTTCAATGAAATATCTGTCCCTTCCTTGTAAAAGGTATGAGAATTTACTAAATGGCACAAGCATGGTTTTCCAGGCCATTCTTGTGCACCCTTTCATGAACCGATTCTTTGAACTTGAATTATGTGCATTAATGCCTAGGAAATGCACATAATCCCCTAAATATGGCAAATGAGCCCGGAAAAGTGCCAAATTTGAACACGGTGATTTGCAGGTTGTATGCTCATCATAGAAAAAAACTCGTGGACAAAGGACAAAGAAAATTTGGATCCCCCTTCAATCTTGGTGATTTCCCCCTCGAAACCATGAAACTTCCTCGGTGCTGGTTTGATTTATGAAAGACTTGCATCACGACATAAGGAAAACATTCTCCAATTTTTACCAGGGCATGGTGAGGCCATACCATGGCGCCACGCCAGGCGTCATGTTTTCCAACCATGTGTTTCATTTTCTGTATAGTAGTTAACCCACTAAACGACGCGTTTATGGTTGACTATTGCCACACATTTCCTTGAAATATCTGTCCATTCCTTGTAAAAGGCATGAGAATGTACTAAATAACTCGAGCATGGTTTTCCAGACCGTTCTTGTGCACCTTTTCACGCACCGATTGTTCGAATTTGAATTATGTACATTAATGCCTAGAAAATGCACATAATCCCATAAATATGGTAAACAAGCCCAGAAAAATGTCAAATTTGAACACGTTGCATTTGAGGCGGTACGTTGATCGTTGGAAAAAAATTGAATGACAAACTAGGACGGAAATTTGGACCCCCCCTTCAAACTTGGGGATTTCCCTCTCGAAAGCATGGAACTTCCTCGGTGATGGTTCGATTTATGAAGGGCGTGCATGACGACATAAGCCAAACCTTCTCAAATTTTTACCAGTTCATGGTGAGGTCATACCATGGCACCATGCCAGGCGTCATGTTTTTAAGCATTTATTTCATTTTTTCTATAGTTTAAAACCCAACAAACAAACATTTGTGGTTAACTATTGCCACACATTTCATCGAAATATCTGTCCATTCCTTGTAAAAGGCATGAGAATTTACTTAATGGCACGAGCATGGTTTACCAGGCCGTTGTGCACCCTTTCATGCATCGATTGTTTGAACTTGAATTATGTGCATTAATGCCTAGGAAATGCACATAATCCCCTAAATATGGAAAATGAACCCAAAAAAGTGCCAAATTTGAACACGGTGATTTGCAGGTAGTATGTTCATCATAGAAAAAACTCGTGGACAAAGGACAAAGGCAATTTGGACCCCCTTCAATCTTGGTGATTTCAACCTCGAAACCATGAAACTTCCTCGGTGATGGTTCGATTTATGAAAGGTGTGCATGACGACATTTTTACCAGGGCACGGTGAGGCCATACCATGGCACCACACCAGACGTCATGTTTTCCAAGCATGTATATTTCATTTTTGTATAGTTGTTAACCCAGTAACGACACGTTTATGGTTGACTATTGCCACACATTTCCTTGAAATATCTGCACATTCCTTGTAAAAGGCATGACAATGTACTAAATAGCACGAGCATGGTTTTCCAGACCATTCTTGTGCACCTTTTCATGCACCGATTGTTCGAATTTGAATTATGTGCATAATTAATGCCTAGAAAATGCATGATAACCCACAAGTACAGGGGATCGCAATAGTTTTTGAGGATAGAGTATTCAACCCAAATTTATTGATTCGACACAAGGGGGCCCAAAGAATATTCTCAAGTATTAGCAGTTGAGTTGTCAATTCAACCACACCTGGACAACTTAATATCTGCAGCAAAGTATTTAGTAGCAAAGTAGTATGGAAGTAACGGTAACGGTGGCAAAAGTAATAGTAGCAGTTTTGTAGTAATTGTAAAAGTGGCAGCGGAGAAGTAACTAAGAAAAGATCAATATGTGAAAAGCTCGTAGGCATTGGATCAGTGATGGATAATTATGTCGGATGCGATTCCTCATGCAACAGTTATAACATAGGGTGACACAGAAATAGCTCCAGTTCATCAATGTAATGTAGGCATGTATTCCGAATATAGTCATACGTGCTTAGTGAATAAACGAACTCCTCAAACTACGGTCATCACCGGGAGTGGTCCCGATTATTGTCACTTCGGGGTTACTGGATCATAACACATAGTAGGTGACTAATGACTTGCAAGATAGGATCAAGAACTAACATATATTCATGAAAACATAATAGGTTCAGATCTGAAATCATGGCACTCGGGCCCTAGTGACAAGCATTAAGCATAGCAAAGTCATAGCAACATCAATCTTAGCACAAATGGATACTAGGGATCAAACCCTAACAAAACTAACTGGATTACATGATAAATCTCATCCAACCCATCACCACCAACAAGCCTACGATGGAATTACTCACGCACGGCGATGAGCATCATGAAGTTGGTGATGGAGGAAGGTTGATGATGACGACGACGACGGATTCCCCCCTCCGGAGCCCCGAACAGACTCCGGATCAGCCCTCCTGCTTGGCGGTGGCTCCGTATCGTAAAACGTGATGAATCCTTATCTCTGTTTTTTCTCCGCGAACGTGAATATATAGAGTTGGAGTTGAGGTCGGCGGAGCACCAGGGGGCCCATGAGGCAGGGGCCGCGCCCAGGGGGGCAGGCGCGCCCCCACCCTTTACAAAATCTGTTTGCTCTTGTTGTTGTAAATACGTAAAGGCAACATTCAAGTTTTCAGCAAAGATTATGAACTAACCATATTCACAATAACACTTAGGTCTCATGTTTACTCATATCAACGACATAATCAACTAGCGAGCAATAATAATAAATCTCGGATGACATCACTTTCTCAAAACAATCATAATATGATATAACAAGATGGTATCTCGCTAGCCCTTTCCGAGACCGCAAAACATAAATGCAGAGCACCTTTGAAGATCAAGGACTGACTAAACATTGTAATTTATGGTAAAAGAGATCCAGTCATACTCAATGTAAATTAATAGTAACGGATGCAAATGACAGCGGTGTTCTCCAAATGGTCCTTTTTAATAAGAGGATGATGACTCAGCATAAAAGTAAATAGATAGGCCCTTCGCAGAGGAAAGCAGGGATTTGTCGAGGTGCCAGAGCTCGATTTTGAAATAGAGATAAATAATATTTTGAGTGGGATACTTTCATTGTCAACATAACAACCGAGAGATCTCGATATCTGCCATGCTACACACATTATAGGCATTTCCCAAGCAGAATGGTAAATTTTATACTCCCCCACCACCAACCAGCATCAATCCATAGCTTGCCCGAAACAACGGGTGCCTCCAACTAACAACAGTCCTGAGGGAGTTTTGTTTGCAATTATTTTGATTTGGTTAAAGCATGGGACTGGGCATCCCGGTGACCGGCCATTTTCTCGTGAGTGAGGAGCGGAGTCCACTCCTCTTGAGAATAACCCGCCTAGCATGGAAGATACAAACAACCCTAGTTGATACATGAGCTATTCGAGCATACAAAACAAAATTTCATTTGAAGGTTTAGAGTTTGGCACATACAAATTTACTTGGAAGTTGGAACGGCAGGTAGATACCACATATAGGAAGGTATAGTGGACTCTTATGGAATAACTTTGGGGTTTATGGAAGTGGATGCACAAGCAGTATTCCCGCTTAGTACAAGTGAAGGCTAGAAAGAGACTGGGAAGCGACCAACTAGAGAGCGACAACAGTCATGAACATGCACTAAAATTAATCAACACTGAGTGCAAGCATGAGTAGGATATAATTCACCATGAACATAAATATCATGGAGGCTATGTTGATTTTGTTTCAACTACATGTGTGAACATGTGCCAAGTCAAGCCACTTGAATCATTCAAAGGAGGATACCACCCTATAATACCACATCACAACAATTTTAATAGCATGTTGGCACGCAAGGTAAACCATTATAAACTTGTAGCTAATTAAGCATGGCATAAGCAACTATAATCTCTAATTGTCATTGCAAACATGTTTCATTCATAATAGGCTGAATCAGGAACGATGAACTAAT
The DNA here is from genome assembly GCA_021605145.1 of Aegilops bicornis. Taxonomy (NCBI): domain Eukaryota; kingdom Viridiplantae; phylum Streptophyta; class Magnoliopsida; order Poales; family Poaceae; genus Aegilops; species Aegilops bicornis. Next base: position 402,704,130 of record CM038673.1, on the reverse strand, counting down.
CATATTTACAAAAACAAGAGAGGACGAGTTCATACCAGCTTCTCTGATCTCAATCAGTCAATCATATCTCGTCATTATTGCCTTTCACTCGCACGACCGAATGGTGTGGGCAGTAATAATAGTGCACGTGCAATTGGACTAAAATTTGGAATCTGCAGGTATTTTAATACACAGGAGAAGACAAGGTAATATGGCTGTTTGTTAAATCAACAATAATGCATATAAGCGCCACTTCAACATTTTAACTATGGTCTTCTCATCTCAACCCCCAAAGAAAAGAAAAGAAGTAAAACAATTTACACTGGAAAGCTCCCAACAAGCAAAAGAAGAACGAAAAATCTTTTTGTGTTTTCTTTTAATTATTACTACTGCAGACATGGAAAGTAAACTAACTAAAAGATACAACTATTTTTTTGTTTTCCCTAAGGTTTTTCAAGCACACAAGAAGAAGACTAAAAACAGAAATTAAACTAGCATGGATAGTACAATGAAAAAGTATGAGCACCGACAACTAGAATGAGAGTGTGAACATGAATGTAATGTCGGTGAGAAATACGTACTCCCCCAAGCTTAGGCTTTTTGCCTAAGTTGGTCTATGCCCATGGATGGCCTGGCGGATATCCGAAGTTGTAACTGAGGTCGTACTGAGATGCAGCAGCTACTGCCTCAAGAGCTGCAGCTTGGAGGCGAGCTGCCTCCGTCCTCCTCTCATACTCGTTCGCCTCCTCCCGGGTTATAACATATCTCCCTTTTGCCTGAAAGTCAAAGAAAGCAGGAGTAGGGAGAGCAACATGGACAATGCGACATCTGTCAAAGATTATTCGGTATTGGAGGAACTGTTCATTCCTCTCAACAAACTGATGACGAACCATAGCATTATAATCTAAATAAGCAGGAGGCAATTCCATATCAATTTCATGTATGGGTATCTCAAGATAATTAGCTACACGGGTTGCATAAATTCCACCAAACAAATCTCCACTAATACTGTTATGATGCAACCTTCGTGCAACAATAGCCCCAAGTTGTATTGTTTATCTACTAATACAACACTCTTGAGAACACTAAGATCGAGAACACACATGTGACATGCCTCGTCGTTGCCGTTAATGCAGCTACCTATAAAGAGAGCAAAATAATGTATAGTAGGAAAGTGAACGATCCCTATGGTAGCTTGTGTTATTTCTCTAGATTCCCCCACAGTGATACTAGCAAGAAAGTCTTTAAATTCAGATTTGCGAGGTTCACTAGCATTACCCCACTGCGGGAGTTTACAAGCAGTACTAAAATCCTCTAAATCCATGGTATAAGATTTATCATAAAGATCAAACAGGACCATGTGAGAATTGCGTGATGATGTAGATTTAAACCTTCTCACAAAGGAGTCAGTTAGGTAGTAATGTTGGGGGCACTTATCTGACACGAAGCCCTCGAGTTCAGCATTACGCACATACGCGTCAAATTCCTCCTTAATACCTGCTCCGACCATAAACTCCTCTGACGGCCATTCATAAGGCCGTACTTGAGCTTCTCTTGGTAGTTCATGGTCCGGCTCATGTATTGCAGGCCTGGGTCCTTGCTTCCTTGAAGAACCACCTTGGTACATTTTCCTAAACATATTTCTTCCTCTGAAAAATTTCTGAAATTTTTAGTAACTCAAAATAAAAGTGAACTGAACTCAACAAAATTGATAGCAACTACTCCCACTATATCATGCATTAGAACTACTTTTGACCATATAAATTTGATATGCAAGCTCAAGAATACGGTCACCACAGTAGCAAAAATTTGCAATATATAAAGAACTAGAACAAAAACTAATTGGACCATTAGAGGAGTCACATACCGAAGAACAATCCCCCAAAGCAGTTTTGTGAGTGGAGCTTTGAGCAAGGAGATCAAAAATCGTAGGAAAACAAGCTAGAACACGAGTTTGAGCTATGTGGTGATTTTTTCTGGAGGAGGACGAAGTGTGTGGGTGCTGGAATAAGTGGAGGGGGCCACGTGGGGCCCACGAAGCAGGGGGACGCGCCTAGGGGGCCTCAGGCTGTCGCTGTCGATGACCTTGATGTCATAGCCGGCGGTCAAGATTCCCGCATACTCTAGCCCGCTGCTTGAGTGCCTGCCAGCAGTAATGGTCGTCGGCTTCCTCGGCGACATCGGGCGAAGAGACCGTGATACACCTCTTTTGGGCCAGTCGCTCTTCGAGCTCCACGGGAAGCGTAGCCGGGCTTAGGCTGCGACGCTCTGGAGTGGGGGATGGGGATGGGGATCTGTGGGAAAGGGGGTGTTTGGCAGGCGTCATCTAAGAAACTCAGGGTGTCCTGGGTATGGAGATCGGTGGGTAAGGTGCATGAGCAAACCGGCAGATGTTGACAATGGAGGCCTTGCGGCGGCAGCGGCGGCGGGGACCTTGCTAGGGTTTCGAGCGAGGGAGGGTGTGTGTGTGTGTGCGCACGCCTGAGGAGGTTTTGGTGTGTGTGTGTGGAGGGGGGGCGAGGGGTGTTTGAGGAAATGACGCGGGTACTGAAAATTTTACTACGCAGGAGTGAAATGCCGGGGCTATTGAAAATTTTGATGATAGTGCACCGCACACGGTCCGGAGATAACTACCGTGTGTTATGAATCAGAAAAACCCTCGATGCGGGCATATATTTTCTAGGGATGCAGGCGGGATTAGGAACAAGAAACATCACACATGGTCCGGAGATAACAACCGTGTGTTATGAAACAGAAAAACCCTCGAGTCGGGTAGATATTTTCTAGGGATGGAGTCGGGATTGGGAACAAGAAACATCGCACACGGTCCGGAGATAACAACCATGTGTTAGGAAACAGAAAAACCCTTGAGGCGGGCGGATATTTTTGAGAGGGGGATCCTCGTGGAGCCCAATGTATTGTGCGGATGTGTGCGTGACAGGGGCACTGGCGTGGCACACGGTTAGTTTGAGTGAACCGTGTCTATTGCATCATCCGACTTGTCTAATGTTCATAAATTTGGCGAAATATGACGTGGGAGAGGGTCAGAACACGAACACACTTGCATGTGGACCAAATTTATGTATGAAAATGGTGGTTTGATTTTCAAATACCAAATGCAACTTCGATGTGGCACCTATCTCGCAAAGCGCACGGTATTGCTTGCCCCCACCCCCTCGTGACGGCATGAAGGAAATCCTAAGCTATGAATGCATGCCCCCTCCCCCCAACCGAGGTTCACCTAGCAAAGTGCGAAGTAGCTAGCAGCCCCCTCCTCTCTCGTGTCGGCGCGAAGGGAATCCTAAGCTATGAATGCATGCCCCCCCAACTGAGGTTCACCTAGCAAAGTGCGAAGTAGCTAGAAGCCCTTCCCTCCCTCGTGTCGGCATGAAGGGAATCCTAAGCTATGAATGCATGCCCCTCAACCGAGGTTCACCCTAGAAAAGTGCGAAGTAGCTAGCAGCCCCCCTCCCTTGTGTCGGCACGAAGGGAATCCTAAGCTATGAATGCATGCCCCCCCAACTGAGGTTCACCTAGCAAAGTGCGAAGTAGCTAGTAGCCCCCTCCCTCATGTCGACACGAAGGGAATCCTAAGCTATGAATGCATCCCCCCCCCAACCGAGGTTTGCCTAGCAAAGTGCGAGGTAGCTAGCAGCCCCCTCCCTCGTGTCGGCACGAAGAGAATCCTAAGCTATGAATGTATGCCCCCCCAACCGAGGTTCACCTAGCAAAGTGCGAAGTAGCTAGCAGCCTCCCCCATGTCGCCACGAAGGAAATCCTAAGCTATGAATGCATGCCCCCCCAACCGAGGTTCACCTAGCAAAGTGCGAAGTAGCAACCCCCCCCCCTCCCCACACACACACATACACACTTGCAGTCGGCAGGCCAGAGAGGCATATCTTACCAAGATGGATCGTAAAACAAACCAAGAATAATCCACCTTGGTCGTACAACCTCTCTCTTGTTGTTGGTCAAAGTGATGGCCATCCATGCGACCCCGGAGATGGCTAGCTCGCCAATAATCACGCAAGTAGCTAGTCCTTGAAGACAACCACTGCATGCGTGTGGCCCAAACATATGTATGGAGAGGTGTGTTTTTGAGTAACAGTGGAACAACTTTGATGTGGCACTGTGATTTCGAACTAGAAATCCCCACACTGAGTGAGGGTTAGGTTGACGATGCATATGTATGTTACACCATACTTCAAGCCAACGACGGGGAATCATGCATGCATGCGTGCATAGTATATGCGCTCAAACTTAAGGTCCGAATCTCACCATGACCTATACTACGATAACACGAACCAAATGAAGAATCCGCCATGGTAACCTATCTTGTTGTTGGTCAAGGTGATCATGGATGTCCGCGCGGGCCCACGAATATATAGGCTTGTCGCCGATAACCACGCGAGGGAGTGTACCATTCGAAGGCAACCACTACATGCATATATATGGAGGTGATGCGTGCATGCATGTTTGAATACCATTTCACAACATTGATGTGGCACGTGCGTCAAAAATCGTACACTAGCTCCCCACACAGAGCAAGATCGGTTTAGACGTGTTGTTGTACTAGCCACTTCGACTTGATGGGAGGGATTCATGCATACACATGCATGTGTGTGTGCTCAAACTGTATCATGCATGTCATCCCAGAGCATGACCTATATATACATATCGTATTACAAGAAAAAATAATAATCCCCTCCTAAGTCAAATTAACCTCTCTTGTTGTCAGGCAAAAAGTAGTGATGGACCAAGCAGGCCCACAGATGGAAAGCATCGATATCGCTGATAACTGCTTAAGTGGGTGCGATAGGACAACCACCACCACTTTGCATGTGAGCCAAACATATATATGTTGAATACCCAAAATGCACAACTTTGATGTGCCACATGCCTCAAAAACTGTAAAGCATGCACCCACATAGAGCGAGGTTCCTGAAGCGTACTACATATGATGGTCCCCTTCCCCCCTCTTCACTGCATACTATATGCTCCTGCCGTAATATGTACAACCCAAAAGAATCCTCATCGATGGTGAAATTAATTAACCTCTCCCGATGTAGGTCAAAGTGATGCATGCATGCATCGACGATGGCCTCGTGGGCCCACAGATGGAAGCGTCACACGTAAGTGTCCTAGCTAGGATAACCACCGCGTGCATGCATGTGGCCCAAAAAGGTGTTGTGTGATGTTTGAATAGCCAATTCCACAATTTTGATGTGGCACGTGCCTCGGAAACCAAAAAGTCACAACACTGAGTGAGGTGTACTTGTTCATGGACGCGTACGTATAGTATATATGCTAGTCCCCTCCCACCTCTTCGACGCGTACTATATACCACCATAACATAAACAAAAAATATTCTACCTTGCTGGTCAAATTAACCTCACTGCCGGCTGTTCGTTAAAGTGATGGACGATGACCTCGCGGGCCCACAGAAAGCTTCACACGTGAGTATCGAGTGTCGTGTAGGACAACCATCGACTGCATGTGGCCAAAACATGTATGTATGAAAGGGTTGTGTAATGTTTTAAATATTGATTTCACGACTCTGATGTGGCACCGGCCTGCCTAACAAAACGGCCAACCCAAACGGTGGCTCACAACTCGTAGTGTACTGCAAGCCACCCGCCACCCCAAGATGCACACACCCACACACACCACGAATCCACCGCAACTACGATGCATGTTAAATTAATTATCCCACGGTGAACATATGTTACCAAAGGAGGGGCGTTTTAATTTCGAAAAAACCACAGAGATCATTAAGACGTTTTAGTACATTAATTGATTGATTTTCTACGGGTATAATGTGCAATCAAAATTGAGCTACATGCACACGTGACAGTGCACCTAAATGGATTGCAAAAACACATGTGTCTCACTAGGTGCATGTTTACTCCCCGTGCAACAAATTTCAAACATTGAGAATCTTGATTTTTAAATTCTAGTACATCCAAAACTTATTTGAAGTTAATGAAAGTTATCATGTTGTCATATGGACACCAATACACAGTGGCATTGTACTTTTTTTGTCAAATTTGAGACCAGCTTTGATGTAATTTTTATCTAATTACAAACGGGAGATTATTAATAGTTGGGAACCAATATCCCAAACAGATTATTTATTCCAACCGTGAGCGTTAGACCAACAATGGATATGTGCCATGCTTCGGTTAAGCAATAAAGCGGCAGCATTAATAATCCAAATAGAAAAACAATATACGTGCCGCCGCGCGACCCGCCCGCCGCGCAGGCAGACGGGGAGGCGTGCGTGCAGTCCGCCGCGAGTAGGCGTGAGTTGACGGGACGCATGTGAGCAGTCCGCCGCGTAGCCAGATGGGGAGGCGTGCGTGCAGGTGTGTGAATTGACGGAGGCGTGCTCGCTGTGTAGTGTCATCAGGAGGCGTGCGAGTACCTGTGTGAAATTTTGGTAGGCATGCCAGTAGTCCGGTGCGCAGGCTCACCGGGAGGCGAGCCATTAGTTTGACCGCCGCCCGCCTCTCTCCCACAACTCCCACTACTCCATATTAATGGTGAGCCCGAGCGGCTGCACCCCCCATCCCCGCCACACACACACAATCCTCTCTCTCTGCTTGCATCCTCGATGCTGCTCTCTGTCCTCAAAGCCGTCAGTGTATGAGGATGCCGCCGAAGCGCCCCATCGGAGGGAGTGGCGACGCCGGGGCTACTAAAGCACCGAACGGTGTGGAGATGGAGACAGAGGTTGCCGTCATCGCCGGCGAGTTATCGCTGCACCCTGACCTCGTTGACGGCGTCGAGCTTCCACAGCCGGAGGCGGAGTTCCACACCGACTCTGGTGACGACCCCGGCGACGACGGTCATCTATACCCATTTATGTGTCAAATAGATCATAGGGTTTCTCTAGTTACTCCTGCCTCCCCCTTTTTGGAATAGAAATCCTATGGTTATGTTCTCCCAATTCATGAAATCTGAGTAAGTTTCGTTAGATCCATGTAGTGTATTGATCGTTTGTACGGTACAAGTGATAAGTGATTAGTTGTTTCATCTGTGCAAATGATTTCTGCTAGTAATCCGACTGGGGTTAGTGTTCGTGCTAATAATTCCTAACCATGACTTGACAATTGATTTTGAATGACCTACATATGTTTGTGCCATTGTTTTCTTCAAGATTGGTCTATACATAGACGACTGTGCTTAAAAATAGAACCATGATCTCTGGATATGTATAAATAAATAGCCATAAATTCCTAATCCTACTTCACAACATGTAATCATTGATTTGATGCCAAATTTGTTTTACTATTTGTATAGGTCTTTGTCGTGATGTGGACAACGAGGATGAACATGGCCAGAGGAGGTACAAGAGGCAAATCCCGAGGGAGCTTTATGCGGGAATGCATAACAGGCGTATTAGGACCTGGAACAACGGCTACTGATGCCCATTTTGCAACCACAAGCTTCATGACGCCAGATTCACGATCAAGCACCTCGAGCTCATCACCATCTGCTTCTCAAACGGTGACATAGAGCGTCTGCTCCATGGCTGTACTATACTCGAGTACCTTCATCTTCAGGTGATCAATGGGTTGAGTACCTTCCACATCACCTACATGACTCTCTGGACTATTTATGTGTGTTGCTGGTGGGGCAGCGAGACATCACAAGACGTGTACCACGGTATGGTCATTGGGGACACACCTGCACTTGAGAGATTACTTATAGTTGATCAAGAAGGTCCAACAAGAATCAATGTCATTTTGCCCCAAAATTGATAATGGTGGGCTACTCGTATGGCAAATACTCCGAACTTGTTATTGGATCCACACCCGTTCAGGTACAACATCCGCCTTCTACCTCTCCTTCTACAAATTTACATTATTTCTAATTTTGGAGATGTTTGTTCGTCTGTCATTCAGAAAATGATTCCGACAAGCTTGACCCCGAAACTGCGCACAGTGAAGGTCTTGGCACTAGAATCTATCGGCCCCAACCTGGAGCAAGTTGTCAGTTTCCTGAGATGCTTTCCGTGCCTGGAGAAGCTATATATCGAGGTGATGTTCCTTTCCTGTTAAATGTTAACCATAAGGGATTTCAATTTGTGACACCATTTTCCAAGTTTACAATGACAATGTACTACGATTTCTGAAGGATTCTTTTGGAGGATTTCAGTACATACATGTCCCCCCCCCCATATTGGTTGCTTGATCCATATGGTGACAATCAATAAGCATTTCTCCTTTGGATTCATCTGTACTAGTTTTCTTAGGGAACTTTTCATCCACTCCAACCTCTTGTGAAGAAGGCTACATTTTTCTAGAATGTAATCAAATGCCCATGTTAATCATGTCAGATCGAAGATGGCATGTTAGTGCATTTTAGAAATCCTGCAAAGCAAATAGGCCTATAGTAATGTTCAAAACTGCATGTAGGCACTAACATCGCTTTTCTTCTTTGCGAGATAAGATTAGGCCCAGTGGTGGATAATGTGATACAATATAACAATCACGTCAAATGCCTAGATCTGCATCTCTCAAAAATTACTTTGAACTCCTACCGAGGGACCTTGCCAGAGATTATATTCGCCAGGTTCTTTGTTCTCAGAGCAAGGGTGCTGAAGGAAATGAGGTTTGCCCTACATTTATTTCGCAAAAATGAATGGTTTGTTGATCAGTGTTGGCGCCTGTGGCAGAATGGAATAGGCTCCAGAAATGCCAAATTTCATTTTGGAACTTCAGATGACAAAGTACTCGGATGTCATCGTGTCAACCCCATACATGACTTCTCAGTGGCTGACCCCTTTGCAAAAATTGTGAGGTTTCGAAACCAGACTTAGATGTGGTAATATTAGTTTGAACCTCTCTAATATCCATGTTTAGCTGATCAGCACGAGCGTTTGCGGCTGATGAGCTGAATTTCATTTCTAATATCAGTTTGAACCTTGTAATCTTCGAATTTGAGCCATATAACTCTGGAATTTGAACCTTGTAATATTTCGAGCTTTTGTGGTACAATCGTTGAAATGGCATCGTATGAGACTCGTATATTGCTAGCACTATTTTGACCTTAATATGCAATGGTCTTAGATTTTATTAACCATTCTCGAATATGTTTACCTTGTCGATCTCACAGCACATGATCTGTATAGCTAACTCGACTGCGATCTTCGACATTATTGCACACAGTTGGTTTCTTCCACCGTGTGCACCATAGGGCGCAGAATTTATTATCACACTCGAGTATCCATCATCACCCTTCTGTTTGACCTCATCACCCATGGTTAAACTTATGACCGAAGTCATTCCACACACTTTGTTTTTACAAAGATTTTTGCCAATAATCGCCCATGATTTGTCCCTCTTCTAGCCGACGCGTGGCCAAACTATCCCGGCGGGAAGCTTGCGCGGTAAACAGCGCGGTAGCGCGGGAACAGGCTCACCGATGATACATTTGGCGCCTCTTCGAGCCCACGCATGCGGTGCGGTGTTGTCAAGCGTGCATTGTAATCCACCTCTATGAACGCCGTGACAAGACATGACGATTACAGGCCGGCCGGCCCCCATTTATTACAGCGGCCATTTAACTCTTGTGTCTCTTCAACCTTTTGATCGCGCCCCACCATTCAGAGAAGCACACCCACCATGAGAAATTCTTAGAGGGTACCCGCGCGGCTCCAATGGCGCTCCGAGCGGCTGCCGACGATAAGCAGCAGTTCACCATGCGTGCCGTGGTGGAGACCCATAGAAGGTTCATGGACCTCTCGGTGGTGTACACCAATGACCCGGTCTGGGTGGAGTACTCCATCCACATCATGGAGCTATTGCTTGCAGAGGAGAAGTACAAGGTGGTCGTGTTCGACCTCGAGTACACCCGCGCTCGTGCCGAGTTTCGTCCCAGGGTCGCCGTCGCCCAGATGTGCATGCGCCACCACGCCCTCGTATACCACTACTGCCTGGCCACAAGGCCTTGTGAGCATTTCGCTAGGTTTGTCAACAACCCGCACTACATGTTCGCTATGGTGGACATCACCAACGATGTAAAGCCGCTCGAGAATTTGGGCATCGCCTACCAGAATCTTGTCGACATCCAGCGCCAATACAAGATCTGGGGCAACAAGGAGCATGAGAAGGACTCACTGGTTCACCTCGCCGAGGCCATCATCGATTGAGACATGAAGGATTCGTGCAACAAGGACAAGCGTGCCTGGCACTCGGCCTGGATGGAGAAACTTGACAAAGCTCACGTCGTGTACGTGGCCAAGGAGGCATACACGAGCTACGACATGTACAGGAGGATCGTTGACATGAGGAAGTGCCTCCTTCCCCAAAACGGCCAGGGATCCAGCCGGAAGCAGAGCAATGGCAAGCATCATCACAACAATAAGTAGATGATTAGATCCTTGTTTCTCCTACTTTAGTATGAATGTAATTGCTTACTTTGGTGTGTGGAAATGTTATGTGTGTAGTCACTTGTGTAATTGTATGCTTAATTTGGTTATGCAATGCTGTCTTTTTAAGTATATATGTTGATGCTCTGTAGACAGAGCGTAGATATTGTGCGGACAAACAAAATCACATCACACACGGACTAAAAAATGGAACCTGTCGGTGATGTTTTCATCAATCACTCACAATTGTATACCAGCAATCGTTTGCTCACAACACGCACGACTTATTAGCAGTAATCGTGTGTCTTGCTATCGGTCTTCGCACATGTTTATGATTACAAACCTGTTTGCCGCGTATCACACACATCTTGTTATGTTGAACCGTTTCTGTTCTCATGTCTCAACGCAAACAGTTCATCCGAGTGAACCACATGTCGTATATCGCACACACCTTGATATGGCTGGCCGTTTCTTTTGTGTTGCCTAATCACAAACAGTTCATCCGAGTGAACCGTATGTTGTATATCGCACACACCTTCATCTGGCTGACCGTTTCTTTTGTTCCTCCTCATCGCAAACAGTTAATCGAGCTGAACCGTATGCCCTGTATCGCACATGCAACTAAAATCTGAACCGTGTTTGATGCATCCTCCATCACAAACGTTTTGCACCTTTTTGACGGTTTTTACACCACCGTTTGCGATTATGGCATCGCACAAAGTTTCATCGAAGGGTCTCTGATCGTAGTGTCGCGTTAGCAGCATCCTGCAGTAGTGAAAGTCTGATCGAGGTTAGTGTCCTTTCAACTTTCTCCATGCTGTCATATTACTTAGAAAAATTGGGGTATTTGTTCTGACTAATTGATCACTATTTAAGCAACCAATTGTGATTTCATATTCTGACTCTGTTCCTAGGCAGTAAGAAATTCTATTTACCAATTTATGCGCACTATATATTCTTCTGCCATGTTTTGAACAAATAATACCTTTCCACCTTTTAAGCAGGATATGTTGGATGCATAGTGAATGATCTGTATGTTACTGAGCGTACCAAATTTCACTGGAAGGACTTGAAGCATGTCATAAACTTTGTTGATAATCTGGCAGAGATAGCGCAACGTATGAACGCTGGATTTTGGATGGGATTAATTAGACCTATGGTGTACACACTGAACAAGATCAATTGTGTGCACAAAATGCTGGTAAAAAGTCTTATTTCAATGTTGATGCTCATAAACTATATATATCTTCAACGATATGTTACAATTGGTTTCCGTTCTACATGTCAACAGAAATTGCCCCCTGTAGCAGTTCCTGGTTCGATTTCCCGGCTTGGTCGAATTACACTTGTGCCTGCTAATAACGCCAACGTGATTGCAAGGTACTGCATTTCCCGCAGAAATGGAACCATTCAAATTAAAAAGTTCTCGCTTCTCGTGGCAATGCATCCATATTGGAAAATTGGAGCCACTGTTCTACTCATGCTCTACCAAGGCACAAGAGGGCTCTTCCTTTTCATTGATGACATGCTGAGTCGCCGTGATCAAGCTACTTCTAGTGGATAGTTGTGGTTGTTGGCCCTCAGCCTCTTAAAATGTGCTAGCTGTTACTCTATATGTTAAGTATGTAGATATGGACCATATGGTTGTTGGCCCTTAGCTTCTTAAAATGTGATAGTTGTTACTATGTTAAGTATGTAGATATGGACCACATGGTTGTCAAAACCGTGTTACGAAGATCCTCCTTTTGTCATATAGTGTAACCACGATATATATGTTACTCATATGCTGTTACCCAAGTTCATAAATTTTCATGGAAAGTATTAGTATCGTACACAATTCATTGAGTTTAAGCATGTGCCCGATGTCCAGAAGCCATTTGCATATTAATTGTCCATTGCAAATTCACACACATGTTAACATAAGGAAACGTATGTGTAACATACTAATCATCGCACACGAGTACTCGCACATGCATCGTGTGCGATACTCCTAGCCACCGCAAGCAACTAGCTTGAATTTTTCAAAGTTTTTTGTACACACAGAATCGCACACGAACTAACTATATTGACCGTATGTGTTGTAATTTCTCATCGCAAACAGTTCATCCGAGTCGGCTGTTTGCCACGTATCACACACATCTTGTTTACACGACTCGTTTGTCTTCTTTTGGCTGATCGTAAATAGTTCATCCATGTGAACTGTATGCCGCATATCACACACATATTGTTAAGTTGAACTGTTTCTGTTGTGTTCCCTAATCGAAAATAGGTCATTCGAGTTAACCGTATGCCGTATATCGCACCCACATTGATATGGCTACCCATTTCTGTTGTTCTACCTCATCGCGAACAGTTCGAATGGATTAACCGTGTGTCCTGCATCGCACACACATTGATATGGCTGCCTATTTCTGTTGCTCTGCGTCATCGCAAGCAGTTTGAATGGATTAACCGTGTGCCCTGCATCGCACACGCAACTAAAATCTGAACCGTGTTTGATGGCTCCGCCATCGCAAATGTTTTGCACCTTTTTTTGATGGGTTTTTACACCACCGTTTGCGATCATTGCATCACACACAATTTCGGCAAAGGGTCTCTTATCGTAGTATCGCGTTAGCAGCATCCTGCAGTAGTGTTTCCTTAATGGGACAATGCTCTAATAATGATGATCATCACACTTTTATTTACTTACAACTCAATATTACAAATCGGTACTAGAATAAATATATGACTCTATATGAATACTTCCAGCCGTGTACCGGGATGTGCAATGATCTAGCGTAGCAATGACATCAAAAAATGGGCAAGCTATCTTATGATCATGCTAGCTATCTTATGATCATGCAAAGCAATATGACAATGAATGCTCAAGTCATGTATATGATGATGATGGAAGTTGCATGGCAATATATCTTGGAATGGCTATGGAAATGCCATGATAGGTAGGTATGGTGGCTATTTTGAGGAAGATGTAAGGAGGCTTATGTGTGATAGAGCATATCGTATCATGGGGTTTGGATGCACCGGCGAAGTTTGCACCAACTATCGAGGTGATAAATGATAACCCACAAGTATAGGGGATCACAACAGTTTCCGAGGGTAGAGTATTCAACCCAAATTTATTGATTCGATAAAAGGGGAGCCACAAAATATTCTCAAGTATTAGCAGCTGAGTTGTCAATTCAACCACATTCAAAGACTTAATATCTGCAACAAAATATTTAGTAGCAAAGTAGTATGTAAGTAACGGTAAAAGTGGCAAAAGTAACAGTAGCAGTTTTGTAGCAATCGTAACAGTGACAACGGAAAAGTAACTTAGCAAAGATCAATAAGAAACAAACTTTTAGGCAATGGATCAATGTTGGATAATTATGTCGGATGGCATTCATCATGCAACAGTTATAACATAGGGTGACACAGAACTAGCTCCAATTTATCAATATAATGTAGGCATGTATTCCGAATATAGTCATACGTGGCAACGGGGTCCTATTGGAAACTAAGGGATATTAAGGCCTCCTTTTAATAGAGTACTGGACCAAAGCATTAGCATTAGTGAATACATGAACTCCTCAAACTACGGTCATCACCGGCAAGTGTCCCGACTATTGTCACTCCGGGGTTGCCGGATCATAACACATAGTAGGTGACTATAACTAGCAAGATAGGATCAAGAATACAAATATATTCATGAAAACATGATAGGTTCAGATCTGAAATTATGTCACTCGGGCCCTAGTGACAAGAATTAAGCATAGCAAATTCATAGCAACATCAATCTTAGAACATAATGGATACTAGGGATCAAACCCTAACAAAACTAAATCGATTACATGGTAAATCTCATCCAACCCATTACCATCCAGCAAGCCTACGATGGGATTACTCACGCACGACGGTGAGCATCATGAAATTGGTGATGGAGGATGGTTGATGATGATGATGGCGATGATTTCCCCTCTCCGGAGCCCAAAACGGACTCCAGATCTGCCCTCTCGAGGAAGAACATGAGGTGGCGGCTGCTCCGTATCGTAAAACGTAATGAATCCTTCTCTCTGATTTTTTCTCCCTGAACGTGAATATATTAAGTTGGAGTTGAGGTCGGTGGAGCCTCATGGGACCCACAATATAGGAGGGCGCGCCCCAGGGGGTGGGCGCACCCTCCACCATTTTGGACAGGTGGTGGGTCCCCTTTGGTTGATTCTTTCGCCAATACTTTTTATTTATTCCAAAAATAATCTCCGTGAAGTTTCAGGTCATTCCGAGAACTTTTATTTCAGCAAAAATAACACCATGGCAATTCTGCTGAAAACAGCGTCAGTCCGGGTTAGTTCCATTCAAATCATGAAAATTAGAGTCCAAAACAAGGGCAAAAGAGTTTGGAAAAGTAGATACGATGGAGACGAATCAACTCCCCCAAGCTTAACCCATTGCTTGTCCTCAAGCAGTTCATTTGAAAAACTGAAAGTGATAAAGAAAAACTTTTACAAACTCTGTTTGATCTTGTTGTTGCAAATATGTAAAGTCAGCATTCAAGTTTTCAGCAAAGATTATGAACTAACCATATTCACAATAACATTTAGGTCTCACATGTACTCATATCAATGGCATAATCAACTAGCAAGAAATAATAATAAATCTCAGATGACAACACTTTTTCAAAGCAATCATGATATGATATAACAAAATGGAATCTCGCTAGCCCTTTCTGAGACCGCAAAACATAAATGCAGAGCACCCCTGAAGGTCAAGGACTGACTAGACATTGTAATTCATGGTAAAAGAGATCCAGTCACAGTCATACTCAGTATCAATTGATAACAACGCATACAAATGATAGCGGTGCTTTCATTGTCAACATAACAACCAAGAGATCTTAAATAACAACCAAGCGATCTTGGGCGGCATGAATAATAGAGATGAATAATATTTTGGGCGGCATGCTTTCATTGTCAACATAACAACCAAGAGATCTTGGTATCTTCCATACTAGATACATTATAGTCGGTTCCCAAATAGAATGGTAAAGTTTATGCTCCCCCACCACCAACAAGGACACTCCACGGTTGGTCCGGAACAACGGGTACCGTCCAACTAACAACAGTCCTGGGAGAGTTTTGTTTGCAATTATATTTTGATTTGATTTGAGCATGGGACTGGGCATCCCGGTTACCAGCCATTTTCTCGTGAATGATGAGCGGAGTCCACTCATCGTGAGAATAACCCACCTATCATGGAAGATACTGACATCCCCCAATCGCCACATGAGCGATTCGGGCATACAAAACAGATTATCATTTGAAGGTTTAGAGTTTGGCACATGCAAATTTACTTGGAACGGCAGGAAAATACCACATATAGGAAGGTATGGTGGACTCATATGGAACAACTTTGGGTTTATGGAAGTGGATGCACAAGCAGTATTCCCGCTTAGTACAAGTGAAGGCTAGAAAAGACTGGGAAGCGACCAACTAGAGAGCGACAACAGTCATAAACATGCATTAAGATTAGCCAACATTGAGTGCAAGCATGAGTAGGATATAAATCACCATGAACTTAAATATCATGGAGGCTATGTTGATTTTGTTTCTACTACATGCATGAACATGTGCCAAGTCAAGCCACTTGAATCATTCAAAGGAGGATACAATCCTATCATACCACATCACAACCATTTTAAAAGCATGTTGGCACACAAGTTAAACCATTATAAGCTCTTAGCTAATTAAGCATGGCATGCGTAACTATAATCTCTAATTGTCATTGCAAACATGTTTCATTCATAATGAGATGAATCAAGAACGATGATCTAATCATATTTACAAACACAAGATAGGTCGAGTTCATATCAGCTTTTCCTCATCTCAATTATTTCATCATATATCGTCATTATGCCTTTCACTTGCACGACCGAACGGTGTGGATAATAATAATAGTGCACGTGCATTGGACTAAGCTGGAATCTGCAAACATTTATTTAGAGGAGAAGTGTAGTGACCAGACCTCAAACAGTCTGATCTCTGTGCTCAGTGTCATCCCTGGATCAGTAATGCTGACACCACACAGTACTCGGAGGATTTATAACAGAGTAGCAATCACACACTTATTACAATCGAATGTCTCAAGAGAGAACTTAATAAAATAAATATGACTTAAGGCCATCTAAATACGATAACAGCGGAAGTCTTGGAAGAATTAGCGAGTCCATCAACTCCAACTGCATCACTGAGTATAGAACCACGACCTAAGCACCTTACTGTCGTTGCGAAAAATCTGCAACATGAAATGTTGCAGCCCAAAACGGGTCAAAGACATGGAATATGCTGGCAAAGTAACACATAGAGAATAATGGAAGAATAAGCCTATACTACATGCATATATGGCTGGTGGAAAGCTCTATGGTTACAGTTTTTGTGTAAAGCCAATTTTTCCCTACTGCAAAGGAATAAATTTGTTTAACTATCATGGTGGTTGTTAAACATTGAGAATGGTTGACAACATTCTCAATCCCAACTAAAAGTACTCATTAAAAACCCAACAATATTAATTAGAAGTAACATGATGAGATTCACATGATATCCAAGTACTAGATACTCAAGATGTCCATAACCGGGGACATGGCTAACCATGATTAGTTTATACACTCTGCAGAGGTTTGCACTTTTCCCCACAAGACTCGATCGCCTCCGTTGGATTTCTCGCACTACATGATGTTTGAGAAGCGGATGACCGAGACATAGTCTTTCGAAGCGCTTAGCACCTTACATAGGGTAGACCGGTACACCTACTTTCCCGTACATCCGCTAGTCTACCCGTAAGAGTTCGCACAACTTAATCAACTATGCCAGAGCCCATAATGGCTTGTGGCTGCACACGTAAGTTTCTAGTTTGAATAATCTCATGATCCCTTTGAGCACGGGTGGCGGTCCGAAGAAATACAGGGAAGTCCTGATGGAAACCAGGTGCCTCAATACACCCAGATGTGTGTTTAAGTTGCCACCTTAAATAAACCATTAATTAATACTCTCACATCTGTCATGGATACACTCACCCAATCCACGTCTACTAGCATAGCATGGCAATATAAGCAAACATAGAAGTAACTCCCAAAGGTTTAAATATAAACAGGTAATAGGTACTACCTCAACTACTTCCCAAAACCCACAATTTAATTAGATCCTAATCATGCAATGTTTGAGGATAGATCTAATGCATAAAAACTGGGTAGTAGAAAAGGTATGATCAAAGTGTTACTTGCCTTGTCGATGATCCATGAAACCTAGAGACTCAAGTAACAAAGCGCGACTCGGGTATTCTATCACGGACAAACAAACAAGCATACAATAAGTACTCATCTAATGCACAGGTAAAACTCAAATAGAAGTAATAACCATTTAGTTCAACTTAAGAACTCCGGTTTGCAAAAAGAATCAAATCAAACGAAGCAACGGAAAACAAACGGCGAAAGAAAACAGCTTCGTGTTACTAATTTGGATCTAGGTCAAATTTTACAGTAGCAAAAACTTTTTTAAGTTGGTTATTCGGAAAGAGGGTTTCGAGACGAAACTCCAGGCGCTTGAATCGCCTGATTCCGACAAACGAGCGAAAAGTTATACTAAAACGAAAATCGGATCAGAAATCTCGATCAGAAAAATCGCGAATTATATCCGACAAAAAAGAAAAACGACGAACAGGTTAACGAACGGACGTTCGTTAACTAAACTAATCTGACGAACGTTCGTTAAAAATGAACGAACGAACGTTCGCTATTTAACCGAACCGAAAAAAACCGATCTATAAAAGAATAAACCGACGAAAACCGTTCGGTTTTAAAAAAACCGAAGGCACGAAAGTCGAGGCACGGCGAACCTCGGCGGCGGGGTCCGGCGGCGGCACCGGCGATCGCAGCGGCGGCGGGCGGGCAGCGGCGGCGGATCTGGCGGCGGGCGCGGGCGCTTAGGTTAGGGTTAGGGTTTGGGTGGGCGTGGGCGGTGGCGGGGTGGGCGGCGGGCGGCTCGAGCCTGGGGGGTGCGGGCAGCGCTATTTATAGTGCCCCGAGCGGAGTCCCGCTGGCACGCCCAAGATCGGTCACGTTTTTTTTAAAAATTCACAGAAGAAAAATAAAAGAATTACTAAGCGGACTCCAAAAATCGCGAAATAAATTTTCCCCAGCTTCTAAAATCAAGCCGGACTAGATGAACATTTATTTGGGGCCTAAATGCAATTTTGAAAAACGCGCATTTTTCCTAAATTCAAATAAAAAGGCGAAAAACTCCAAAATAAAATCTTATTTGATTTTTTATTAAATCTTCATTATTTCTTTATTTTGGGATAGTCATTTTATTCCCTCTCTCATATTTTGACAGTAGAAATAATTGAAGATAAAATAAATAAAATCAAATGATCCTTTTTTTTTAAATTTGAGAAAACTCAAATATGAAAATAACGAAATCCCCAACTCTCTCCATGGGTCCTTGAGTTGCGTAGGATTTCTAGGATCGAGCCAACAATGCAATAAAAATATCATTTGCATGATGATCTATGTATAACATTCCAAATTGAAAATTTGGGATGTTACAAACCTACCAGATTAAGATGAATCTCGCCCTCGAGATTCGGGTTGGCTAGCAAATAGGTGAGGGTGGGCCTTGAGCAGATCTTCCTCTCGCTCCTAGGTGGCTTCTTTCTCGGTGTGGTGGCTCCACTGAACTTTGCAAAACTTGATAACCTTGCTGCGAGTAACTCGACTAGGAAACTCGAGAATCTTAACTGGTTTCTCCTCGTAGGTCAAATCATCATTCAAGCTGAATCGCTTCGATGTACTGTATCTCTCGGTGGTATATCAGCCATCTCTGCGTGACACTTCTTCAACCGAGATACATGGAACACATCATGAACTCCCCGACAATCCCTCGAGTAATTCCAACTTGTAGGCAACTTCTCCCATACGTTCCAAAACACGATATGGTCCTACAAATCGGGGCGCTAACTTTCCCTTAACTCCAAAGCGTTTAACTCCTCGAAGTGGCGATACACGAAGGTAAACTCTGTCTCCGACTTCAGATACATCTCCTTGCATTTTGAATCCGCATAGCTTTACGCCTAGACTGGGCTACCTTGAGCCTATCGCGAATTAACTTTACTTTCCGTTCGGACTCCTTAATCAAATCCGGTCCAAACAATGGCGGTCTCCAACTTCATCCCACAACAACGGGTCCTGCACCTCCTTAGTACAAGGCTTGAAAGGGTCATCTTCAAACTAGATTGATAAGCATTGTTGTTGTAAGAAAACTCCGCATATGGCAAATTTTCGTCCCAATTTGGATCCATAATCCAAGGCACAAGCTCTAAGCATATCCTCCAAAATCTGGTTGACTCTCTCGATTTGTCCATCTTTACGTGGATGAAAAGTCGTGCTAAAATCCAGCCTGGTTCCCAAAGTTTCGTGCAACCGCTTCGAACTTTGAGGTGAATTGGGTTCCTCTATCGTCTGATACTCCTCGGAACTCCATGCAAGCATACAATCCTGGTCATGTACATCTTAGCCAATTTGGCACTGTCGTCGGTAGTCTTTACTGGAATGAAATGAGCTACCTTCGTCAAATGATCGACTACAACCATAATCGAGTCATAGCCTGAACGGGTCCTGGGCAATCCCGTGATGAAAACCATACCTAGTTTATCCCACTTCCATTCGGGTATAGGCAATGGCTGTAACAATCCTGCTGGCTTCTGATGTTCTGCTTTCACCCTCTGACATACATCACAAACTGCTACATACTCTGCAATATCCTTCTTCATTCTGGTCCACCAGAAAGTATTCTTCAAATCCAAATACATCTTGGTATTTCCTGGGTGAATCGAATATGGTGAATCATGTGCCTCTTGTAGGATCAACTTCCTGATCTCCGGGTCATTGGGCACATAAACACGGTCTTCAAACCATAGGGTATCGTGCTCATCCTCACGAAATCCCTTAGCCTTCCCTTCGCTCATTTTCTCCTTTATAGAGGCAATCTCTTTGTCAGTCTTCTGAGCTTCTCTGATTCTATCCATCAAAGTTGAATGAATCTCCAATGCTGCTACATAGCCTCTCGGAACTATTTCCAAACATAGCTCTCGAAGATCCTCGGCTAACTCCTTTGGTATTTCTCCCGTCATTAGTGTGTTGACATGACTCTTACGGCTCAACGCGTCTGCTACAACGTTAGCCTTTCCGGGGTGATAATGCAATATCATATCGTAATCTTTAATAAACTCCAACCATCTCCTCTGCCTGAGATTTAACTCCTTCTGCGTGAAGATGTACTTTAAACTCTTATGATCCGTATACACCTCACAATGATTTCCAATGAGGAAATTTCTCCATGTTTTCAGTGCATGCACTACGGCTGCTAACTTCAAATCATGCGTGGCATAGTTTAATTCATGAGGTTTCAGCTGTCGTGAAGCATACGAAACAACTCTTCCCTCCTGCATAAGCACTGCTCCAAGTCCTCTACGTGAAGCGTCGCAATACACCCCATAATTCTTGGTCTGATCTGGTATGATTAACACTGGTGAGGTAACCAAACGTTTCTTCAACTCTTGGAAACTAGCCTCACACTCCTCAGTCCAAATAAACTTGGTATCCTTCTTCAATAATTCTGTCATGGGCTTTGCAATTCTCGAGAAATTCTCAATGAATCTCCGGTAGTATCCTGCGAGTCCAAGGAAACTCCGGATCTCTCCAACTGTTGTTGGCGCTTCCCAGTTTGTCACCATGGCAACTTTAGTGGGGTCTAATGCTATACCTTCTCCGGATATAACATGTCCAAGAAATCCAACTTCGTTCAACAAAAACTCACACTTGCTGAACTTGGCATATAACTGGTGTTCTCTGAGCTTCTCGAGTACCAAACGCAAGTGCTCCTTATGTTCCTCTTCATTCTTCGAGTAAACCAAAATATCATCAATGAACACCACGATGAACTTATCCAAAAACTCCATAAACACCTTGTTCATCATGTTCATAAAATAGGCTGGGGCGTTAGTCAGTCCAAATGACATAACGGTATACTCATACAGCCCGTACCTAGTGGTAAAAGCCGTCTTAGGTATATCCTGCTCTCGAATCTTCAACTGATGGTACCCTGATCGCAAATCGATCTTGGAAAACACCTTAGCTCCTTGCAATTGGTCAAACAAGTCATTGATCATCGGCAACGGGTATTTGTTCTTAATGGTTACTTCATTCAATCCTCGATAATCAACAACCATTCTTAAAGATCCATCCTTCTTCTCCACTAGAGGTACTGGTGATCCCTAAGGCGAAGAACTTGGGCGAATAAAACCTTTATCCAGTAACTCCTTAATCTGCTTCTTAATTTCCTCCAAATCTTGGGCTGGAATCCTATACGGTCTCTTAGATATCGGCCCAGTGCCTGGCAGTAGTTTAATCAGAAATTCGATGTCTCTATCCGGTGGCATGCCTGGCAACTCTTCTGGAAATAAATACATCGGGGAAATCCCTTACCACTGGTACTTCCTCCTGCACAACTCCTGATTAGGAATTTACATGTGCCCTTCTCGGCTCATGCCGTGATACATACTTGATTCTCCTTCCTTCTGGTGTCGTAAGCAAAATTGTGTTACTGGCGCAATCGATGTTTCTTCCATACATCGACAACCAATCCATACCAGGAATTACATCCAAACCTTGGGATTCCAATATAATTAAATCCGTTGGGAAAACATGCCTCCCTATACTTAATGGCACTTGAAAACATCCTTGACTGGCCATATACTCCGCTCCCGGTGAGCTTACTAGCATGTGTGTCTTCAGAGTCCTAGTGGGCAGGCTAAACTTATCCACAAATCCCCTTGATATGTATGAATGCGATGCACTAGTATCAAAAAGAACAACTGCAGTAAATGACTTAACCAAAAACTTACCTATTACTTCATCTGGCTGAACTTTAACCTCCTCCACGGTAACGTAGTTCACTTGTCCTCTGTTGAAAGGATTCGGATACCTTCCTGAGCTTCCATTGCCATTTCCATATTGGGCTTCTGGACATTCATTTGCATAATGCCCGGTCTTGCGGCACTTAAAACAAGTGATGTGGCTCAGGTCTACCTTGGTTGGGGTTGACGGGTTGGTGCGGTTTTGTCCATTGCTTCCTCCATTCCCGTTTCCATTCTTGGTGCCATTATGATTGTGCGAGCTGCCTCCTCCATGAGTATGCTGAAATTGTCCTCTTGTCTTCAGTTTAAAGCGTAGCTTCTGCTAAGCTCCAGAGTTATACTTCCCCTGTCCATACTTTCTCTTGCGATTGTCAGTCTGCTGCTGCTTCCCTTCAATGATAAGAGCACGATCTGCTAACTCCTGGTAGTTATTGAAGGTGGCTACCATCAACCGCATGCTCAGCTCATCGTTCAGTCCTTCTAGAAACTTCTCACCTTAGCTGCATCCGTAGCAACGTCATCCGGGGCATAACGTGCTAACTTACGAAATCATCCACATCTTGGCCAACTGTCCGTCCTCCTTGGCGCAAGTTGCGAAACTCACGCTTCTTCATGGCCATAGCTCCTGCTGAAACATGGGCAGTACGGAAGGCTTGCTGAAACTGATCCCATGTGACAGTGTCTACAGGGTAAGTGGTTGTAAAATTCTCCCACCATGCTGCTGCGGGTCCTTCGAGCTGATGTGCGGCAAACTTCACCCTTTCTCCATCTGTACATCCTGCAGTGGTCAACTCCCTCTCTATCTTACGGAGCCAATCATCTGCTACTATCGGCTCGGTGCTACTAGAAAACACCGGCGGATTCAGCCTCAAGAACCGAGTCAGATGGTCAACAGGTGGTGGTGGTGGTGGGTTGTTGTTGTTGTTGGTGTTGTTGTGGCCTTGGTTCTGTACCAATGTTTGAATCAAGGCATCCTGCTACTGAATCAACTGAGTGATCTCTGGCGGGAAAACAAATCCGGGGTCGCGTCTCGGAGGCATCTGAGGGTTTATAGAAAAGACGAGAGTTAAGAATAGAATGAGGTCTAGGGAGAAAACACTACCCATATGCACATGAGACAAATCACACAATATCACTCCAATCAATTCAAACAAGGGCATACAACGGTCTATCTATCGTTACAAAATGCTGGGACTAAAACTAATTTAAAATGGGGGAAATCTACTACTGTTATGGTGGTCAACTAGAAAAACTACTCTGATGAAGACTCCATGATATCTGCTCCAGCTTCATCTTCGAAATCATCATCACTAGGATCGGAATCGGTGTCGTCAATGATGATGTAGTTCTCTGGACAGGTGCAATCTTCATCTTCTCCTCCGGGTGCTGAATTTCCCATGAGTTCTTCAATCTTCTCCTTAAGATCGCTGTTTTTTCTCACTAGAGCTACAATCTCCTCCATGTAGTCCTTGGGAGTGGCCTTCAGTTCTCCTTCTAGTTCGATAATCTTGGCTTTTGCTGTCTTCAACTCCATCATGTCTGCGCACATCTGGTTCTCCTGGCGTCGAATGTGCTGATTTAACTCCTGGATGAAAGTTGCAATGGATCGATCCTTCTTAGTGCCAACTATCTCCCATTGTTCATCTCGGCGCCCGCTAATCTGGTAGATAGTATCCTTGAGGTCTTCTTTGTAAACTTCTCCAATGCGTCCCATGGTTATGTGAGCTGCCATGCTCTTTCCAGACTCAAGGTTGGTGCATTGAAAACACACTCTATGGGCTCCGTGATTGGCGCATAAGCGTCCTTAGGGAACTTGAGCTTGAATCTTCGGTAGCTCTTCTTGGGTAAAGTGGAATTGTAGGTCCGGTGAAGCTTGGTACTCCTATGTTCAGGTATCTAGTGACTTCCTTCAAGTGATATCCAAAAGGTGAGTCTTCATCCGGTTGTGTGAACTTGTTCCTTGCATCAAATCATCCTAAAAGAGTAGAAAAGATGAGGAGTCGGACATGAGAAGAGAGTAGTGATCTATGGCTTTAGCTTAATGGTCGTGTCCTCTGATCGGCGTGTGCTCCGATACCATCTTTGTAGCGACCAGGACCTCAAGCGATCGATCTACGTGCTCGGTGTCATCCCTAGATCAAGAATGTCGACACCACCACGATTACTCGGAGGATTTATAACAGAGTAGCAATCACACACTTATTACCATCGAATGTCTCAAGAGAGAACTTAATAAAATAAATATGGCTTAAGGCCATCTAAATACGATAACACAGGAAGTCTTGGAAGAATTAGCGAGTCCATCAACTCCAACGGCATCACTGAGTATTGAACCACGACCTAAGCACCTTACTCATCGTCTGAAAAATCTGCAACATGAAACGTTGCAGCCCGAAAATGGTCCAGCACATGGAATATGCTGGCAAAGTAACACATAGAGAATAATGGAAGAATAAGCCTATACTACATGCATATATGGCTGGTGGAAAGCTCTATGGTTACATTTTTTGCGTAAAGCCAATTTTTCCCTACTGCAAAGGAATAAATTTGCTTAACTATCATGGTGGTTGTTAAACATTGAGAATGGTTGACAGCATTCTCAATCCCAACTAAAAGTACTCATTAAAAACCCAACAATATTAATTAGAAGTAACATGATGAGATTCACATGATATCCAAGTACTAGATACTCAAGATGTCCATAACCGGGAACACGGCTAACCATGATTAGTTTATATACTCTGCAGAGGTTTGTGCACTTTTACCCACAAGACTCGATCGTCTCCGTTGGATTTCTCGCACTACATGATGTTTGAGAAACGGATGACCGAGACATAGTCTTTCGGAAGCGCTAGCACCTTACATAGGGTAGACCGGTACACATACTTTCCCGTACATCTGCTATTCTACCCGTAAGAGTTCGCACAACTTAATCAACTATGCCAGCGCCCATAATGGCTTGTGGCTGCACACGTAAGTTTCTAGTTTGAATAATCTCATGATCCCTTTGAGCCTGGGTGGCGGTCCGAAGAAATACTGAGCAAGTCTGATGGAAACCAGGTGCCTCAATCCACCCAGATGTGTGTTTAAGTTGCCACCTTAAATAAACCATTAATTAACACTCTCACATCTGTCATGGATACACTCACCCAATCCACGTCTACTAGCATAGCATGGCAATATAAGCAAACATAGAAGTAACTCCCAAAGGTTTGAAAATAAACATGTAATAGGTACTACCTCAACTACTTCCCAAAACCCACAATTTAATTAGATCCTAATCATGCAATGTTTGAGGATAGATCTAATGCATAAAAACTGGGTAGTAGAAAAGGTCTGATCAAAGTGTTACTTGCCTTGCTGATGATCCGCGAAACCTAGAGACTCGAAGTAAGAGGCGGCGCACTCCAGGTATTCTATCGTAGACAAACAAACAAGCATACAATTCATCTAATGCACAGGTAAAACTCAAATAGAAGGACTAACCAGATAGTTCAACTTAAGAACTCCGGTTTGCAAAAAGAATCAAATCAAACGAAGCAACGGAAAACAAACGGCGAAAGAAAACAGCTTCGCGTTACTAATCTGGATCTAGGTCATATTTTACAGTAGCAAAAACTTTTTTAAGTTGGTTATTTGGAAACAGGGTTTCGAGATGAAACTCCAGGCGCTTGAATCGCCTGATTCCGACAAATGAGCAAAAAGTTATACTAAAACGAAAATCGGATCAGAAATCGCGATCAGAAAAATCGCGAATTAAATCCGACAAAAAAGAAAAACGACGAACAGGTTAACGAACGGACGTTTGTTAACTAAACTAATCTGACAAAGTCGTTCGTTAAAAACGAACGAACGAAAGAACATTCGCTATTTAACCGAACCGAAAAAACAGATCTATAAAAAAAATAAACCGATGAAAACCGTTCGGTTTTAAAAAAACCGAAGGCATGGAAGTCGAGGCGCGGCGAACCTCGTGGCGGGACGAGGCGTCGGCGGCGGCGGCCAGTGGGGTCGGCGGCTCCGCTCCGGCGGTGGCGGCGGGCCATGACTGCGGATCTGGCTGGCGCTAGGTTAGGGTTAGGGTTTGGGCGGGCGTGGGCGGCGGGGTGGCGGCTGGCTGGCCAGGCGGCTCGAACTGAGGCGCCGGGCGGCGCTATTTATAGTGCCCCCCGAGCGGAGTCCCGCTCGGGCACGGCCCAAGGTCGGTCGCGTTTTTTTTAAAATTACGCGCAGAAGAAAAATAAAAAGAAATATTAAGCGGACTCCAAAAATCCCGAAATAAATTTCCCCCGGATTCTAAAATCAAGCCGGACTAGATGAACATTTATTTGGGGCCTAAATGCAATTTTGAAAAACGCACATTTTTCCTAAATTCAAACAAAAAGGCGAAAAACTCCAAAATAAAATCTTATTTGATTTTTTATTAAATCTTCATTATTTCTTTATTTTGGGAAAGTCATTTTATTCCTTCTCTCATATTTTGACAGTAGAAATAATTGAAGATAAAATAAATAAAATCAAATGATCCCTTTTCTTTTCAAAATTTGAGAAAACTCAAATATGAAAATAACGAAATCCCCAACTCTCTCCATGGGTCCTTGAGTTGCGTAGGATTTCTAGGACCGAGCCAACAATGCAATAAAAATATGATATGCATGATGATCTATGTATAACATTCCAAATTGAAAATTTGGGATGTTACAAACCTACCCCCCTTAAGATGAATCTCGCCCTCGAGATTCGGGTTGGCTAGCAAATAGGTGAGGGTGGGCCTTGAGCAGATCTTCCTCTCGCTCCCAGGTGGCTTCTTCCTCGGTGTGGTGGCTCCACTGAACTTTGCAAAACTTGATAACCTTGCTGCGAGTAACTCGACTGGCAAACTCGAGAATCTTAACTGGTTTCTCCTCGTAGGTCAAATCATCATTCAACTGAATCGCTTCCAGTGGCAGTGTATCTCTCAGTGGTATATCGGCCATCTCTGCGTGACACTTCTTCAACTGAGATACATGGAACACATCATGAACTCCTGACAATCCCTCAGGTAATTCCAACTTGTAGGCAACTTCTCCCATACGTTCCAAAACACGATATGGTCCTACAAATTGGGCGCTTAACTTTCCCTTAACTCCAAAACGTTTAACTCCTCGAAGTGGCGATACGAAGATAAACTACGCCTCCAACTTCGTATTACATCTCCTTGCATTTTGAATCCGCATAGCTTTTCTGCCTGGAGTGGGCTACCTTGAGCCTATCGCGAATTAACTTTACTTTCCGTTCAGACTCCTTAATCAAATCCGGTCCAAACAACTGGCGGTCTCCAACTTCATCCCACAACAACGGGGTCCTGCACCTCCTTCCGTACAAGGCTTCGGAAGGGGCAATCTTCAAACTAGATTGATAACTGTTGTTGTAAGAAAACTTCGCATATGGCAAATTTTCGTCCCAGCTGGATCCATAATCCAAGGCACAAGCTCTAAGCATATCCTCCAAAATCTGGTTGACTCTCTCGGTTTGTCCATCTGTCATGCGTGGATGAAAAGTCATGCTAAACTCCAGCCTGGTTCCCAAAGTTTCGTTACTGGCTTCGAACTTTGAGGTGAATTGGGTTCCTCTATCGTCACGATACTCCTCGGAACTCCATGCAAGCATACAATCCTGGTCATGTATATCTTAGCCAATTTAGCCTTGCCGTAGGTAGTCTTTCTTTGGAATGAAATGAGCTACCTTCGTCAAACGATCGACTACAACCCAAATCGAGTCATAGCCTGAACGGGTCCTGGGAAATCCTGTGATGAAATCCATACCTAGTTTATCCCACTTCCATTCGGGTATAGGCAATGGCTGTAACAATCCTGGCTTCGATGTTACGCTTTCACCCTCGACATACATCACAAACTGCTACATACTGCAATATCCTTCTTCATTACGGTCCACGGAAAGTATTCTTCAAATCCAAATACATCTTGGTATTTCTGGGTGAATCGAATATGGTGAATCATGTGCCTCTTGGAGGATCAACTTCCTGATCTCCGGGTCATTGGGCACATAAACACGGTCTTCAAACCATAGGGTATCGTGCTCATCCTCACGAAATCCCTTAGCCTTCCCTTCGCTCATTTTCTCCTTTATAGAGGCAATCTCTTTGTCGGTCTTACGAGCTTTCGATTCTATCCATCAAAGTTGGTGAATCTCAAATGCTGCTACATAGCCTCTCGGAACTATTTCCAAACATAGCTCTCGAAGATCCTCGGCTAACTCCTTTGGTATTTCTCCCGTCATTAGTGTGTTGACATGACTCTTACGGCTCAACGCGTCTGCTACAACGTTAGCCTTTCCGGGGTGATAATGCAATATCATATCGTAATCTTTAATAAACTCCAACCATCTCCTCTGCCTGAGATTTAACTCCTTCTACGTGAATATGTACTTTAAACTCTTATGATCCGTATACACCTCACAATGATTTCCAATGAGGAAATTTCTCCATGTTTTCAGTGCATGCACTACGGCTGCTAACTCCAAATCATGCGTGGCATAGTTTAATTCGTGAGGTTTCAGCCGTGAAGCATCTGAAACAACTCTTCCCTCCTGCATAAGCACTGCTCCAAGTCCTCTACGTGAAGCGTCGCAATACACCTCATAATCCTTGGTCTCATCTGGCAGGATTAACACTGGTGAGGTAACCAAACATTTCTTCAACTCTTGGAAACTAGCCTCACACTCCTCAGTCCAAATAAACTTGGTATCCTTCTACAATAATTCTGTCATCGGCTTTGCAATTCTCGAGAAATTCTCAATGAATCTCCGATAGTATCCTGCGAGTCCAAGGAAACTCCAGATCTCTCCAACTATTGTTGGCGCTTCCCAGTTTGTCACCGTGGCAACTTTAGTGGGGTCTACTACTATACCTTCTCCGGATATAACATGTCCGAGAAATCCAACTTCCTTCAACAAAAACTCACACTTGCTGAATTTGGCATATAACTGGTGTTCTCTGAGCTTCTCGAGTACCAAACGCAAGTGCTCCTTATGTTCCTCTTCATTCTTCGAGTAAACCAAAATATCATCAATGAACACCACGACGAACTTATCCAAAAACTCCATAAACACCTTGTTCATCATGTTCATAAAATAGGATGGGGTGTTAGTCAGTCCAAATGACATAACGGTATACTCATACGACCCGTGCACAGTGGTAAAAGCCGTCTTAGGTATATCCTGCTCTCGAATCTTCAATCGATGGTACCACGATCAGAATCGATCTTGGAAAAAACCTTAGCTCCTTGCAATTGGTCAAACAAGTCATTGATCATCGGCAACGGGTATTTGTTCTTAATGGTTACTTCATTCAATCCTCGATAATCAACAACCATTCTTAAAGATCCATCCTTCTTCTCCACTAGAAGTACTGGTGATCCCTAAGGCGAAGAACTTGGGCGAATAAAACCTTTATCCATAACTCCTTAATCTGCTTCTTAATTTCCTCCAAATCTTGGGCTGGCATCCTATACGGTCTCTTAGATATCGGCCGGTGCTGGCGATAGTTCAATCAGAAATTCGATGTCTCTATCCGGTGGCATGCCTGACAACTCTTCTGGAAATACATCGGGGAAATTCCTTACCACTGGTACTTCCTCCTGCACAACTTCTGATAAGGAATTTACATGTGCCCTTCTCGGCTCATGCCGTGATACATACTTGATTCTCCTTCCTTCTGGTGTCGTAAGCAAAATTGTCTTACTGGTGCAATCGATGTTTCCTCCATACATCGACAACCAATCCATACCAAGAATTACATCCAAACCTTGGGATTCCAATATAATTAAATCCGTTGGGAAAACATGCCTCCCTATACTTAATGGCACTTGAAAACATCCTTGATTGGCCATATACTCCGCTCCCGGTGAGCTTACTAGCATGGGTGTCTTAAGAGTCCTAGTGGGCAGGCTAAACTTATCCACAAATCCCCTTGATATGTATGAATGCGATGCACCAGTATCAAAAAGAACAACTGCAGTAAATGACTTAACCAAAAACTTACCTATTACTGCATCTGGCTGAACTTCAACCTCCTCCACGGTAACGTGGTTCACTTGTCCTCTGTTGAAAGGATTCGGCTTCCTTCCTGAGCTTCCATTGCCATTTCCATTCTGGGCTTCTGGACATTGATTTCCATAATGCCCGGTCTTGCGGCACTTAAAACAAGTGATTGTCTCAGGTCTACCTTGGTTGGGGTTGACGGGTTGGTGCGGTTTTGTCCATTGCTTCCTCCATTCCCGTTTCCATTCTTGGTGCCATTATGATTGTGCGAGCTGCCTCCTCCATGAGTATGCTGAAATTGTCCTCCTGTCTTCGGGGTAAAGCGTAGCTTCTGCTAAGCTCCATAGTTATACTTCCCCTGTCCATACTTTCTCTTGCGATTGTCAATCTGCTGCTGCTTCCCTTCAATCATAAGAGCACAATCTACTAACTCCTGGTAGTTATTGAAGGTGGCTACCATCAACTGCATGCTCAGCTCATCATTCCGTCCTTCTAGAAACTTCTCCTGCTTAGCTGCATCCGTAGCAACGTCATCTGGGGCATAACGTGCTAACTTACTCAAATCATCCACATACTGGCCAACTGTCCGTCCTCCTTGGAGCAAGTTGCGAAACTCACGCTTCTTCATGGCCATAGCTCCTGCTGAAACATGGGCAGTACGGAAGGCTTGCTGAAACTGATCCCATGTGACAGTGTCTACAGGGTAAGTGGCTGTAAAATTCTCCCACCATGCTGCTGCGGGTCCTTCGAGCTGATGTGCGGCAAACTTCACCCTTTCTCCATCTGTACATCCTGCAATGGTCAACTCCCTCTCTATCTTATAGAGCCAATCATCTGCTACTATCGGCTCGGTGCTACTGGAAAACACCGGCGGATTCAGCCTCAAGAACCGAGTCAGATGGTCAACAGGTGGTGGTGGTGTTGGGTTGTTGTTGTTGTTGGTGTTGTTGTGGCCTTGGATCTGTACCAATGTTTGAATCAAGGCATTCTGCTGCTGAATCAACTGAGTGATCTCTGGCGAGAAAACAAATCCGGGGTCGCGTCTCGGAGGCATCTGAGGGTTTATAGAAAAGACGGGAGTTAAGAATAGAATGAGGTCTAGGGAGAAAACACTACCCATATGCACATGAGACAAATCACACAATATCACTCCAATCAATTCAAACAAGGGCATACAACAGTCTATCTATCGTTACAAAGTGCTGGGACTAAAACTAATTTAAAATGGAAATCTACTCTTGTTATGGTGGTCAACTAGAAAAACTGCTCCGATGAAGACTCCATGATATCTCGCTCCACTTCATCTTGAAATCATCATCACTAGGATCGGAATCGGTGTCGTCGATGATGATGTAGTTCTCTGGACAGGTGCAATCTTCATCTTCTCCTTCGGGTGCTGAATTTCCCATGAGTTCTTCAATCTTCTCCTTAAGATCGCCGTTTTGTCTCACTAGAGCTACAATCTCCTCCATGTAGTCCTTGCGAGTGCCCTTCAGTTCTCCTTCTAGTTCGATAATCTTGGCTTTTGCTGTCTTCAACTCCATCGTGGTTCACAAGACATCTGGTTCTCCTGGCGTCGAATGTGCTGATTTAACTCCTGGATGAAAGCTGCAATGGATCGATCCTTCTTAGTGCCAACTATCTCCTATTGTTCAACTCGGCGCCCGCTATTCTGGTAGATAGTATCCTTGAGGTCTTCTTTGTAAACTTCTCCAATGCGTCCCATGGTTATGTGAGCTGCCATGCTCTTTCCGGACTCGAGTTGGTGCATTGGAAACACACTCTATGGGCTCCGTGATTGGCGCAAACGTCCTTCCGGGAACTTGAGCTTGAATCTTCCGGCGCTCTTCTTCGGGTAAAGTGGAATTGTAGGTCCCGGTGAAGCTTGGTACTCCTATGTTCAGGTATCTAGTGACTTCCTTAAAGTGATATCCAAAAGGTGAGTCTTCATCCGGTTGTGTGAACTTGTTCCTTGCATCCGTCATCCTAAAAGAGTAGAAAAGATGAGGAGTCAGAAATGCGAAGAGAGTAGTGATCTATGGCTTTAGCTTAATGGTCGTGTCCTACAGTCAGCGTGTGCTCGGATACCATCTTTGTAGCAACCAGACCTCAAACAGTCTGATCTCTGTGCTCAGTGTCATCCCTGGATCAAGAATGTCGACACCACACAAGACTCGGAGGATTTATAACAGTAGCAATCACACACTTATTACAATCGAATGTCTCAAGAGAGAACTTAATAAAATAAATATGACTTAAGGCCATCTAAATACGATAACAGCGGAAGTCTTGGAAGAATTAGCGAGTCCATCAACTCCAACTGCATCACTGAGTATAGAACCACGAGCTAAGCACCTTACTCGTCGTCTGAAAAATCTGCAACATGAAATGTTGCAGCCCGAAAACGGGTCAGCACATGGAATATGCTGGCAAAGTAACACATAGAGAATAATGGAAGAATAAGCCTATAATACATGCATATATGGCTGGTGGAAAGCTCTATGGTTACAGTTTTTGCGTAAAGCCAATTTTTCCCTACTGCAAAGGAATAAATTTGTTTAACTATCATGGTGGTTGTTAAATATTGAGAATGGCTGACAGCATTCTCAATCCCAACTAAAAGTACTCATTAAAAACCCAACAATATTAATTAGAAGTAACATGATGAGATTCACATGATATCCAAGTACTAGATACTCAAGATGTCCATAACCGGGGACACGACTAACCAAGATTAGTTTATACACTCTGCAGAGGTTTGCGCACTTTTCCCCACAAGACTCGATCGCCTCCGTTGGATTTCTCGCGCTACATGATGTTTGAGAAACGGATGACCGAGACATAGTCTTCAAGCGCTTAGCACCTTACATAGGGTAGACCGGTACATCTACTTTCCCCTACATCTGGGCGGCCGGGTCCGATGGCGGCGGATCAAGCAATGGCGGCGCTAGGGTTAGGGTTAGGGTTTGGGCGGGGCGTGGGCCGGCGGCGGCGGGGCGGTTCGGGCCTGGGGGGGGGGGCGCCGGGGCGGCGCTATTTATAGTGCCCCCCGAGCGGAGTCCCGCTCGGGCACAGCCCAAGGTCGGTCGCGTTTAAAAAAAATTCCGCGCAGAAGAAAAATAAAAAGAAATTCTAAGCTGACTCCAAAAATCCCGAAATAAATTTTCTCGGCTTCTAAAATCAAGCCGGACTAGATGAACATTTATTTGGGGCCTAAATGCAATTTTGAAAAACGCGCATTTTTCCTAAATTCAAATAAAAAGGCGAAAAAGTCCAAAATAAAATCTTATTTGATTTTTATTAAATCTTCATTATTTCTTTATTTTGGGAAAGTCATTTTATTCCCTCTCTCATATTTTGACAGTAGAAATATTGAAGATAAAATAAATAAAATCAAATGATCCCTTTTTTCAAAATTTGAGAAAACTCAAATATGAAAATAACGAAATCCCCAACTCTCTCCATGGGTCCTTGATTTGCGTAGGATTTCTAGGATTGAGCCAACAATGAAATAAAAATATGATATGCATGATGATCTATGTATAACATTCCAAATTGAAAATTTGGGATGTTACAAGAAGGCAAGGTAGTATGGCTCATTGTTAGATCAACAATAATGCATATGAGAGCCGCTCAACATTTTCATTGTGGTCTTCTCCTCTCGACCCCCAAAGAAAAGAAAATATTTTCAAAGAAACACACTGAAATGTTTTTGGAGTTTTTGTTTTTCTGAAGAAGGTAAAACAAGAACGAGAAAAACTATTTACACGGGAAAGCTCCTGAATAGAAAAAGAAGAACGAGAAATCTTTTTGGGTTTTCTTTTAATACTACTACTAAGCATGCATAGAAAGGAAATAAACTACAACTATTTTTTTGTTTTTTCTTAAGGTTTTTCAAACACACAAGAAGAAAGCAAGAAAAGGAAATAAACTAACATGGATAATACAATGAAAAAGTATGAACACCGACAACCGAAGTGAGTGTGTGAACATGAATGTAATGTTGGTGAGAAATACGTACTCCCCCAAGCTTAGGCTTTTGGCCTAAGTTGGTCTAAGCCCATGGATAAAAGTAGCCCTCTCCGGTGTACTGAGGAGGATCCTGGGGGTTCCACTGGTTAGCGAGCTCCTCCGGCTCCCACTGATAAACAGGCTCCTGCTATGGATTAGGTAATGGCTCTGGCTGGTGAACTGGGGATCGCGTTTGCTCCCAGTATGCATAAATGTCCTCGGGCATGATGAGATATGTGCCTGAATGAATATTAAACAAAGAAGGTGCAGGCAAGGTAATAATATGACAAGTCTTTTCGCTAAATACCAGGTTATAAATGAGTGCCTTTTCCTTATTATAGCGAATAAAATCATGTGCTACCATACTGTTATAGTCTAGGTAAATAGTGGGCAGCACCATCTCCTCTTTCTAATCATGCCTAGTAGGTATATCAAAGCGTCTAGCAAGGTGGGAAGCATGGATACCTCCAAAGATAGGACCCTTAGTATGGTTTAAACTCAACCATCTAGCAACCATAGCGCCTAAACTAAAAGTTCTATCATGAAGTAAATCATGGCGCAAAATGGAAAGGTCAAGAGCACTAAGGCCTCCACTATCCCTGCGACCAATCAAACATCTCCCCGCAGATAATGAGTAATAGCGCAAAACAGGAAAATGTAAACTAGACACTCTCGCTTCCGACACCTTTCTCCTTTCCCCTACGGTAACTGCATCAATAAAATCTTCCACATCTCTAGGACGTGGTTCCTCGATGCTGCCCTCAAAAGGTAACTTGTAGACCTCACAAAAATCATAAAGAGTCATTGCTTATACTCATCATATAAGTAAAAGTCTACCATGGGTGGTGATCTCCTAGCATGAAAATGAAAATTTTGGACGAAAGTATTAGTGAGTAGGAGGTACTGAGCACACTGGTCGTGGAGGAAGTCGGTGATGCCTGCATTCTCATCCAAATAATATAAATCCTCATAAATTCCGACCGCATCCAAAAATGCATCACATGGCCATTCACATGGCCGAACCTCCGTGGTGCGAGGAAGATTGTAATTGGGCTTCTCCTTCTCCTCATTTACTTTTTCATTCAAACCCCGGCTCAAAGAGCATCTCAACAATCTCCTCATCATTTTCTTCCTCTGAAAATTTCTGAAATTTTTAGTGACTCAAAATAAAAGTGAACCAAACTCAACAAGATTGATAGAAACTACTCCTACAAGTGTTTAGAGGCTATATCATGCATCAAAACTACTTTGGACCATATAAATTTGACATGCAAGCTCGAGAAAAAGGTCACCACAGTAGCAAAAATTTGCAATAAATAAAGCACTAGAACAAAAACTAATTGGACCATTGGAGGAGTCACATACCAAGGAACAATCCCCCAAAGCAGTTTTGCAAATGGAGGTTTGAGTAAGGAGATTGAAAATGGTAGCAAAATGAGCAATAGTAATTGTTGAAATTTTAGGGTTTAGGGTTAAGAGGAAATTCAAAACGTCCAATAGTAATAGTTAATTTTTTTTCCAATAGAATTGTTACTTTGTACTTGAGGTTGTTTCTTCGGGAAGTGTACCGTATGCTCATTCCCATTAACATGAAAAGTGACATTGCCTTTGTTGCAAACAATAACAGCCCCTGCAGTATTCAATAAAGGTCTACCAAGGATGATCAACATACTGTCGTCCTCAGGAATATTAAGAATAACAAAGTCCGTTAAAATAGTAATGTTTGCAACCACAACAGGCACATCCTTGCAAATACCGATGGGTACTACAGTTGATTTATCAGCCATTTGCAAAGAAATTTCAGTAGGTGCCAACTTATTCAATGCAAGTCTATGATATAAAGAGAAAGGAAAACACTAACACCGGCTCCAAGATCACATAAAACAGTTTTAACATAGTTTCTTTTAATGGAGCATGGTATAGTTGGTACTCCTGGATCTCCTTACTTCTTTGGTATTCCACCCTTAAAAGTATAATTAGAAAGCATGGTGGAAATTTCAGCTTCAGATATCTTTCTTTTATTTGTAATAATATATTTCATATACTTAGCATAAGGAGGCATTTTAAGCATATCAGTTAAACGCATACGGAAAAGATAGGTCTAATCAATTCAGCAAAGCGCTCAAAATCCTCATCATCCTTTTTTGGATGGCTTAGGAGGAAAGGGCATGGGTTTCTGAACCCGTGGTTCTCTTTCCCTACCATGTTTCCTAGCAACAAAATCTCTCTTATCATAACGTTGATTCTTTGATTGTGGGTTATCAAGATCAACAATAGGTTTAATCTCTACATCATTATCATTAGTAGGTTGAGCATCAATGTGAGCATCATTATTAACATTATCACTAGGTTCATGTTCATCACCAGATTGTGTCTCAGCATCAGAAATAGAAATATCATTGGGATTCTCAGGTGTGCCTATAGTAGGTTCACTAGAAGCATGCAAAATCCTATCAATTTTCTTTTTATTTTTATTACTAGGAATAGGTGCATCAGTATTAGTTCTCTGAGAGTCTTGTCAACTCTCTTAGGATGGCCCTCAGGATACAAAGGTTCCTGAGTCATTTTACCACCTCTAGTCATAACCCCAACAACATTATCATTATTCTTACTATTCAACTCATTAAGCAAATCATCTTGTGCCTTAAGTACTTGAGTTGTAACCATTGAAGCATGTTTACTAATAATCTTAAGATCATTAACAGTTCTACTCATATAATCACCCAAGTGGGCAAGCATGTAAGCATTACGTTTCAATTGTCTACTAACATAAGCATTGAAATTTTCTTGTTGAACAATAAAATTATCAAACTCATCCAAGCATTGACTAGCAGACTTAGTATGAGGAATATCACCTTCATCAAATCTATGGAGAGAGTTTACCTCTTCTACCTGTGTCGGGTTATCCAGACCATATATTTCTTCAATAGGTGGTAGATTCTTGATATCTTCAGCTTTAATACCTTTTTCTTTCATAGATTTCTTTGCCTCTTGCATATCTTCAGGACTGAGAAATAGGATAACTCTTCTCTTCAGAGTTGGCTTAGGAGTTGGTTCAGGAAGTGTCCAATCATTATCATTACTCAATATATTATTCAATAGCAATTCAGCTTGCTCAACAGTTCTTTCCCTAAAACACAACCATCATAACTATCCAGGTGGTCTCTGGAAGCATCGGTTAGTCCATTATAAAAGATATCAAGTATTTCATTTTTCTTCACAGGATGATCAAGCAAAGCATTAAGTAATTGGGGAAGCCTACCCCAAGCTTGTGGGAGACTCTCTTGTTCAATTTGCATAAAGTAAAATATTTCCTTTAAGGCAGCTTATTTCTTATGAGCAAGGAAATATTTTTTAGAGAAGTAGTAAACCATATCCTAGGGACTACGCACACAACCAAGAGCAAGAGAATTAAACCATAACTTAGCATCACCCTTTAATGAGAAAGGAAAAAATTTAAAAATATAGTAGTAGCAAATTTTTTCCTCATGAGCAAATAGGGTGGCTATATCATTCAATTTAGTAAGATGTGCCACAACAGTTTCAGATTCATAACCATAGAAAGGATCATATTCAACCAAAGTAATTACTCAGGATCGACAGAGAATTCATAATCCTTATCAGTAACAAAGATAGGTTAAGTAGAAAACTTAGGATCATATTGCATTCTAACATTCAAAGACCTTTCTTTCAGCTTAGCTAACAATTTCTTAAGATCATCTCTATCATTAAAAGTAATAAAGTCTCTAGCAGTTTCCTCATCCATAATATAACTCTCAGGTACAACAGGCAATTCATATCTAGGGGAGAATCATAATCTTCAGTTTCAATAATATCATCAGTTTCAGTAATTTCATTCTCTCTAACCCTAGCAAGTTGTTCATCAAGAAATTCACCAAGTAGCACAATATTATCAAGCAGAGAAGTAGTTTCATCATAAGCATCATGCATAGCAGAAGTGGCATCATCAATAACATGCGACATATCAGAATCAATAGCAGGTGTAGGTGTCACAAGTTTACTCAAAACAGAAGGTGAATCAAGTGCAGAGCTAGATGGCAGTTCCTTACCTCCCCTCGTAGTTGAGGGATAGATTTCGAATTCCTCATAGTGATCAATAGATATAAATCCCAAGTGACTCAGAGAATAGAGCTATGCTCCCCGGCAACGGCGCCAGAGAAACGTTTCGATAACCCACAAGTATAGGGGATCGCAACAATTTTCGAGCGTAGAGTATTCAACCCAAATTTATTGATTAGATACAAGGGGAACCATGGAATATTCTCAAGTATTAGCAGCTAAGTTGTCAATTCAACCACACCTGAAAGACTTAATATCTGCAGCAAAATATTTAGTAGCAAAGTAGTATGGAAGTAACGGTAAAAGTGGCAAAAATAATAGTAGCATTTTTGTAGCAATCGTAACAGTGACAATGGAAAAGTAACTTAGCAAAGATCAATATGAAACGAACTCGTAGGCAATGGATCAATGATGGATAATTATGTCGGATGGCATTCATCACACAACAGTTATAACATAGGGTGACACAGAACTAGCTCCAATTCAGCAATATATTGTAGGCATGTTGTAGCGACCCGACCTCAAATGGTCAAGTCTCTGTGCTTCAGTGTCATCCCTGGATCGGTAATGCTGACACACAAAGACTTTCAAGGATTTATATGAGTAGCAATCACACACTTATTACATCGAATGTCTCAAAATAGAACTAATTACAATAAATATGGCTTAAGGCCATCTAATACGATAACAACAGAAGGCTTGGAAGATAAAGTGAGTCCATCAACTCCAACGACATAGCTGAGTTGCACCGCAACGACCTAACTAACCTTACTCCTCGTCTGTAAAGTCTGCAACATAATACGTTGCAGCCCGAAAACGGGTCAACACATGGAATATGCTGGCAATATAACACAGTAGAGCAAGAGCAGAATAATGCTATCACTACATGCATATTTGGCTGGTGGAAAGCTCTATGGTTAGGGTTTTTGCGAAAATCCAATTTTTTCCTACAACAAAGGAATAGATTTTATTTAACTATCATGCTGGTTGAAACATCATTGAGAAGGTTTCTCCAACTCAATCCCAATTAAAGTAATTATCAACCCAACAATATTAATTAAGAGTGATGAGATACTTAGATACTCCAAGTACTAGATACTCAAGATTGTCCATAACCGGGGACACGGCTAACCATGATTAGATTGTACACTCTGCAGAGGTTTGCGCACTTTTCCCCACAAGAATCGATCGCCTCCGTTGGATTTCTCGCACTACATGGTGTTTGAGAAACGCATGACCGGGACACAGTCTTTCAGAAACATTAACTCTTTACTCCGGGCAAACCATACCAAACCTACATCCCTCTACCTGCTGATCCACCTCTTCAAGAGCTTCATGTAACCTACTCAACTATGCTAGAGCCCATATTAGCTTGTGGCTGCACACAGAAGTTTCTAGCATGAAAATATCTCAGTTCCCTTTGAGCCTGGGTGGCGGACCTTAGGATGATCACACGGGTACACCGGGATATCCTAGGACAACACTGGATTCTCCAGGTGCCCGGCAAGCAATCCACCGAGATGCGTATTAAAGTCGCCACCTTAAGTTGAACCATTAATTAACAATCTCACATCTGTCATGGATTCACTCACCCAATCCACGTCTACGAGCATAGCATAGCAATATAAGCGATACGTAGAAGTAACTCCCAAGGGTTTGCATATAACAGGGTAATAGGTTCTACCTCATCAGCTACTTCCCAACCCACATGTTAATCACATCCTAATTATGCAATGTTTGAGGATTGAACTAATGCATAAAAACTAGGTATGGAAAGAGTATGATCAATGTGTTACTTGCCTTGCTGACGATCCGCAAAACCTAGGGACTCGTAGTAGCACGCTTCGCACTCCGGGAATTCTATCGCAAACAAACAACAGCATACATAAGCAATCAAGCAAAGATGCACGGGAAAAAACTCAAATAAGAAGAATTGACCAGAAAGTTCAACTTAAGAACTCCGGTTTGCAAAAAGAATCAAACCAAACGGAGCAACGAAACTCAAACTGCGAAAGAAACAAGATCCGTTTACTAATCTGAACTAAAGTCAAATTTTACAGTACCAAAATCTTTTCAAGTTGATTAAACAGAAAGAGGGTTTCGAGACAAAGATCTAGGCGCTTGAATCACCTGATTCCGATAAATGAGCGAAAAGATAAACTGAAACGCAAATCGGATCAGAAATTGCGATTGAAAATAATCACGAAAAAATCCGAGAAAAAGAAAACTAACGAACAGGCTAACGAACGAGCGTTCGTTGTCTTTAACTAACGAGCGGAAACCGATCGTTAAAACGAACGTACGGACGAACGTCCGCTAAGTAATTAAACTGAGAAAAACCGGCGAACCGATTTAAAAAACGAACTAGGCTTTCTAAAGAAAAACCGGATAGGTTTCTTAAAAAAACCGGCGGCGGCAATGGGGGCGTTACCTCCGGTGACGCTCCGGCGAGGCGGGGCTGCGGCTCCGGCGAGGCGGGCTCTGGCGATAACAACGGGCGGCGTATTTGGAGAAGCGTGGCCTTGGCGTGGCAAAAGCGGCGTGGGCGAAGGCGGCGGGGTTGGGTGGTGGAGGCGGTTCCGGGGCGGGGTATTTAAGGAGGGGGGGCTGCTTGGAGGAGGGGGCAAGGCGGCGGGGAGGCGGAGTCCCGGCCGGACTCCGGGTCGGGGCGGTGGCGGCCTCGGTCTCATGGAGGGAGACGGCGGCGCGGGGAGCGGGCCGGCTCGGCTGGGCTTCGGCCCAGTCGGGCGCTGAAACTTTTTTTAAATAATTCCGCCGAACTAAAAAAATCCTAGAAAATAAAATAAAAATCTAAAAATGCCAAAACAAAATTTTCACTGTCTAAATAAAATATTTAGAACAAGATGAAGATTTTCTTGGCCCTAAAATGCAATTTTGGAAAAAGTGCAATTTTTCTAATGCAAATAAAATTGCAATAAAATCCGAATAAAATCAAATATTTGATTTTAATATTTTTCCTCTGATATTTCAATTACTTTGGAGAAGTCATATTATCTCCTCTCATATATTTAAATATGAAATATTTTCGGAGAGAAAAATAAATAAAATCAATAATCCTCGTTTCAATATTTGATAGAATTCAAATACGAAAACAGAGAAATCCCCAACTCTCTCCGAGGGTCCTTGAGTTGCTTAGGATTTCGAGGATCGCGAAACGAAATGCAACAAAAATATGATATGCATGAATGATCTATGTATAACATCCCAAATTGGATGTTACAAACCTACCCCCCTTAAGATGAATCTCACCCTCGAGATTCGGGTTGGCTAGAAAATAGGTGTGGGTGGTCTTTGCGAAGATCATCCTCTCTTTCCCAGGTGGCTTCATCCTCATTATGGTGACTCCACTGAACTTTGCAGAACTTGATAACCTTGCTGCGAGTGACTCGGCTGGCAAATTCAAGAATCCTGACTGGCTTCTCCTCATAGGTCAAATCATTGTCCAACTGAATCGCCTCCAAGGGTACTGTATCTCTTAACGGTATATCGGCCATCTTAGCATGACACTTCTTCAGCTGTGAAACGTGAAACACATCATGAACTCCTGACAGTCCTTCAAGTAACTCCAACTTGTAGGCAACTTCTCCCATACATTCCAAAACACGATATGGTCCTACAAATCTCAGGGCTAACTTTCCCTTAACTCCAAAACGTTTCACTCCTCGCAAGGGTGATACTCGAAGATATGCTCTGTCTCCAATTTCATAGGTTACCTCCTTGTGTTTCGAATCTGCATAACTCTTCTGCCTGGGCTGAGCTACCTTCAGTCTATCTCGGATCAACTTAACTTTCTCTTCAGACTCCTTGATCAAGTCTGGTCCAAACAACTGTCGGTCTGCAACTTCATCCCACATCAACGGTGTTCTGCACCTTCGTCCATACAGGGCTTCGAATGGTGCCATCTTCAAACTGGCTTGGTAGCTATTGTTGTATGAGAACTCTGCATAAGAAAAATTGTCATCCCAACTAGATCCGTAATCTAGCGCACAGGATCTCAACATGTCCTCCAGAATCTGGTTGAATCTCTCGGTCTGTCCATCCGTCTGCGGGTGAAATGATGTACTGAACTCCAATCTCGTTCCTAAAGTCTAGTGCAACTGATGCCAAAACTTAGATGTAAAATGTGTTCCTCTATCTGATACGATGGTCCTCGGAACTCCATGCAGACATACGATCCTAGTCATATATATCTTGGTCAACTTCGCACTTGTATATGTGGTTTTCACTGGGATAAAGTGAGCTACTTTGGTCAAGCGATCGACTACTACCCATATAGAATCATATCCTGATTTGGTCCTGGGCAATCCGGTGATGAAATCCATGCCAAGTTTGTCCCACTTCCATTCGGGTATCGGCATAGGCTGTAACAATCCTGCTGGCTTTTGATGCTCTGCCTTCACTCTCTGACATACATCACATACTGCTACATACTCGGCAATATCCTTCTTCATACCAGTCCAGCAGAAACGTTCCTTCAAATCCAAATACATCTTGGTGTTTCCGGGGTGTATCGAGTATGGTGAGTCATGAGCCTCCTGAAGTATTAACTTCCTGATCTTTGTGTTATTGGGCACATAAACACGGTCCTCAAACCATAAGGTGTCGTGCTCATCCTCACGAAAACCTTTGGCCTTTCCTTCACTCATTCTCTCTTTTATCTCGGCAATCTCTTTGTCATCCTTCTGAGCTTATCGAATCATTCCTAGAAAGGTAGACTGAACTTCCATTGTTGCAACAAAACCTCTAGGAACAA
Source organism: Aegilops bicornis (assembly GCA_021605145.1). Taxonomy (NCBI): domain Eukaryota; kingdom Viridiplantae; phylum Streptophyta; class Magnoliopsida; order Poales; family Poaceae; genus Aegilops; species Aegilops bicornis. The sequence goes on along the minus strand of CM038673.1, from coordinate 402,660,925 downwards.
TCTCCAATCGAAGTTCCCTGAGATCCTCTGCTAACTCCTTTGGTAATCCTGTGCTCACTAGGGTATTAGCATAACTCTTCCGGCTCAAAGCGTCTGCTGCGACATTGGCCTTGCCTGGATGATAGTGAAGCTTCATGTCATAGTCCTTTATAAGCTCCAACCACCTCCTCTGCCTAAGGTTCATCTCCTTCTGTGTGAAGATGTACTTCAAACTCTTATGATTCGTGTACACATCACAACGGTTTCCAATAAGGTAATGTCTCCAAGTCTTCAACGCATGCACTACGGCTGCTAACTCCAAATCATGCGTGGCATAATTCAATTCGTGCGGTTTTAGTTATCATGAGGCATACAAAACAACTCTTCCGTCCTGCATAAGCACACTTGCAAGTCCTAAGCGAGAGGCGTCGCAATACACTTGGAAATCCTTGCGTATATCCGGCAGAATCAACACTGGGCCTGTAGTCAAACATTTCTTTAACTCCTGAAAACTTGCCTCAGATTCTTCCGTCCATTTAAACTTGGTATCCTTCTTCAATAACTCCGTCATTGGCTTCGCAATCTTCGAAAAATTCTCAATGAATCTTCGGTAGTATCCCGCGAGTCCAAGAAAACTGCGGATCTCGCTAACTAAAGTGGGTGCCAACCATTCAGTGACTGACTGAACCTTGGTGGGTTCTACTGCTATACCTTCTCCTTATATAACATGTCCAAGGAATCCGACTTCCTTCAACCAAAACTCGCATTTGCTGAACTTGGCATACAACTGGTGTTCCCTGAGTTTCTCAAGAACTAAATGCAAATGCTCCTTGTGCTCCTCCTCATTCTTCGAGTATACCATTATATCATCAATGAACACCACAACAAACTTATCCAAATATTCCATGAACACTTTGTTCATCATGCTCATGAAGTAGGAAGGGGCGTTAGTCAGTCCAAATGACATGACCGTATATTTATACAACCCGTACCGTGTGGTGAATGCTGTCTTTGGTATATCCTTCTCTCGAATCTTCAACTGGTGGTATCCTGATCGCAGATCAATCTTCGAAAACACCTTAGTTCCTTGCAGTTGGTCAAACAAATCATTGATCATCGGCACTGGGTATTTGTTCTTGATCGTCACCTCATTTAACGCACGATGATCAACAACCATTCTTAGAGACTTATCCTTCTTCTCAACCAAAAGCACTGGGGCTCCGCATGGTGATGAACTCCGTCGAATGTAACCTTTCTCCAATAACTCCTTGATCTGCTTCTTAATCTCCTCCAGATCATTTGCGGGCATCCGATAGGGTCTCTTTGATATTGGCCCTGTACCTGGCAATAGCTCTATCAAAAACTCGATGTCTCGATCCGGTGGCATGCCTGGTAACTCCTCTGGAAAAACATCTAGGTAATCCTTTACTACATGCACTTCCTCCTGAACAACTCCCGTGAGGGTATTTACTTGGATCCTCCAAGGCGCATGCCTAGATACATACTTAATCCTTTTTCCCTCCGGGGTGGTGAGATAAATCGACTTACTAGCACAGTCAGTGCTTCCTCCATACTTTGACATCCAGTCCATGCCTAATATCACATCCAATCCTTGTGACTCCAAGATTATTAGGTCGGATGGAAAAACATGGCTTCCAATGGTTAGGGGTATCTGGTCGCACCATCGACTAGCCATATACTCTGCTCCAGGTGAACTCACTAACGGAGGGGTCCTAAGGGTTTAGGTTGGTAGTTTAAACTTGTCCATGAACCCCCTTGATATGTATGAATGTGATGCACCAGTATCAAAAAGAACAAGGGCGGTAAAAGACTTAACCAAAAACTTACCTATAACCGCGTCTGGCTGCTCTTCAACCTCCTCCACGTTAACGTGGTTCACTTGTCCTTTGTTGAATGGATTGGGCTTCTTCCCAGCGCTCCCATTGTCGTTTCCATTCTTTGCTTTAGGGCACTCCGTGGCATAGTGTCCAGTCTTCCCGCACTTAAAGCAAGTGTGACTTAGATCTCTCTTGGCGGTGTGGCTGGATTGGGGCGGTTCTGATTGTTGTTTGTTCCTTTCCCCGTCCCATTCTTAGAACCATTGTGGTTATGCGAACTTCCTCCAGTGTGGTTATGACCTCCATGGTTATGAACAAGTCCTCCCGAGTTCGGGGTTAGGCGAGGCTTCTGTTGAGCTCCTGAGTTATACCTCCCTTGCCCATACTTCCTCTTACGGCTCCCAATCTGCTGCTGCTTCCCTTCAATCATAAGAGCCTTATATACCAACTCCTGGTAGTTGTTGAATGTTGCCACCATCAACTGCATGCTCATCTCATCATTCAACCCTTCCATAAACTTCTCCTGCTTTGCGGCGTCAATGGCCACATCATCAGGGGCATAGCGAGATAACTTGCTAAACTCATCCACGTACTAAGCCACAGAACGGTTCCCCTGGCGTAAGTTGCGAAACTCACGCTTCTTCATATTCATAGCTCCAGTTGGGACATGGGCTGTGCGGAAAGCTTCTTGGCCGATCCCAAGTGACGTTGGCTATGGGGAAAGTGGCCGTATAATTTTCCCACCATGAGGCTGCTGGTCCATCCAATTGATGTGCAGCAAAGTGCACCTTCTCAGCATCTGTGCATCCTGCGGTGGTCAACTACCTTCCAATACGGTGTAGCCAATCATCAACAACTATAATCTCGGTGCTACTGGAAAACACCGGCGGCTGTAACCTCGGAAAGAGAGCTAAGTTGTCAACTGGAGATGGGTTGTTCTTCTTGTTGTTGTTGTTGTTGCCTTGGTTCTGGACTAGCAATTGCATCAAGGCATTCTGCTGCTGGATCAACTGAGTGAGCTCTGGCGGAAAGGCAAATCCGGTGTCACGTCTCGGAGGCATCTGGTGGGTTTAGAGGGGAGAGATTAGAATAGAAAAGGGGTCTAGTGAGAAAGCACTACCCATATGCACATGAGACAAACACAAACATTTCACTCAATCAATCAAGCAAGGGCATACAAGCGGTCTAGGACTATCTTAGAAAGTGCTCAACTACTACTATATACATGGGGGAATACTACTAAATATTTGGTGGTCATCTAGAAATTTTGACCGGTGGAAGACTCCATGATGTCCGGTCCAGCTTCGTCTTCAAAGTCATCATCCTTTGGGGTCGGAGTCGGGTGTAAATGCGATGATGATGTAGTTCTCCGAAAAAGTGGAATCATTGTCCTTTCCTCCTGGCGCGGGATCTCCCATGAATACTCCTATCTTCTTTATCAGTTTGTCATTCTTGTCCAGTAGTGTTGCAATTTCGTCCTCATATCCATCACATGTAGACTTGAGTTCTTCTTCCAGCTCGATGATCCTAGTCTTCGCATTTTTCAAATATATCATGTCTGCGCACGTCTGATTCTCCTGGCATCGAATGTGCTAGTTTAACTCCTGGATAAAAGCTGCAATGGATCTGTCCTTCTTGGTGCTGACCATCTCCCATTGCTCATCTCAGTGCCCACATATTTGATAGATAGTGACCTTAAGATCCTTGTTGTAGACTTCTCCAATGCGTCCCATGGTAATGTGGGCTGCCATGCTCTTGCCTAGACTCCAGGTGGGTGCTTCAAAAGAAAATCCTATGGGCTTAGTGGTTGGCGAGAACGTCCTTCCTGGAACTTGAACTTGAATCATCCAGCGCTCCTCTTCTGGTAAAGTGGCATTGTATGTTCCGGTGAAGCTTGGTATTCCGATGTTCAAGTACCTACTGACTTCCTTCAAGTGGCGTCCAAAGGGTGTGTCTTCATCCGGTTGTGCAAACTTGTTCTTCAACTTCGCCATCCTAAAGAGTAGAAAATGGAGAGGAGTCAGAAATGAGTAGAGAAGAGTGACCTATGGTTTATCTTAGTGGTCGTGTCCTACACTCAGCGTGTGCTCTGATACCATCTTGTAGCGACCCGACCTCAAACTGTCAAGTCTTTGTGCTTCGATGTCATCCTGGATCGGTAATCTTGACACACAAGATTACATCAAGGATTTATAACAGAGTAGCAATCACACACTTATTACATTGAATGTCTCAAAAGAGAACTAATTACAATAAATATGGCTTAAGGCCATCTAATATGATAACAGCGGAAGGCTTGGAAGGTAAAGTGAGTCCATCAACTCCAACGGCACAGCTGAGTTGCACGGCAATGACCTAACCAACCTTACTCCTCGTTTGAAAAGTCTGCAACATAATACGTTGCAGCCCGAAAACGGTTCAGCACATGGAATATGCTGGCAATATAACACAGTAGAGCAAGAACAGAATAATGCTATCACTACATGCATTTTTGGCTGGTGGAAAGCTCTATGGTTATGGTTTTTGCGAAAAGCCAATTTTTCCCTACAACAAAGGAATAGATTTTATTTAACTATCATGGTGGTTGAAACATCATTGAGAAGGTTCCTCCAACTCAATCCCAATTATAGTAATTATCAACCCAACAATATTAATTAAGAGTGATGAGATACTTAGGATACACCAAGTACTAGATACTCAAGATTGTCCATAACCGGGGACACGGCTAACCATGATTAGATTGTACACCCTGCAGAGGTTTGCGCACTTTTCCCCACAAGACTCAATCGCCTCTGTTGGATTTCTCGCACTACGTGGTGTTTGAGAAACGGATGACCGAGACACAGTCTTTCAGAAACATTAACTCTTTACTCCGGGCAGACCATACCAAACCTACATCCCTCTACCTTCAAGAGCTTCATGTAACCTACTCAACTATGCTAGAGCCCATAATAGCTTGTGGCTGCACTCGGAATTTGCCAGCATGAAAATATCTCAGTTCCCTTTGAGCCTGGGTGGCGGACATTAGGATGATCACACGGGTACTCCGGGATATCCTAGGACAACACTGGATTCTCCAGGTGCCCGACAAGCAATCCACATAGATGCGTATTAAAGTTGCCACCTTAAGTTGAACCATTAATTATCAATCTCACATCTGTCATGGATTCACTCACCCAAACCACGTCTACGAGCATAGCATAGCAATTATAAGCGATACGTAGAAGTAACTCCCAAGGGTTTGAATATAATAAGGTAATAGGTTCTACCTCATCAGCTACTTCCCAACCCACATGTTAATCACATCCTAATCATGCAATGTTTGAGGATTGAACTAATGCATAAAAACTGGGTATGGAAAGAGTATGATCAATGTGTTACTTGCCTTGCTGACGATCCGCAAAACCTAGGGACTCGTAGTAGCACGCTTCACACTCCGGGAATTCTATCGCAAACAAACAATAGCATACATAAGCAATCAAGCAAAGATGCATGGGCAACACTCAAATAAGCAGAATTGACCGGAAAGTTCAACTTAAGAACTCCGGTTTGCAAAAAGAATCAAACCAAACGAAGCAACAAAACTCAAACTGCGAAAGAAAGAAGATCCATTTACTAATCTGAACTAAAGTCAAATTCTACAGTACTAAAATCTTGTGCAAGTTGATTAAACAGAAAGAGGGTTTCGAGACGAAGATCTAGGCGCTTGAATTGCCTGATTCTGATAAACGAGCGAAAATATAAACTGAAACGAAAATCGGATCAGAAATCGCGATCGAAAATAATCGCGGAAAATTCCGAGAAAAAGAAAACTAACGAACAGGCTAACGAACGAGCGTTCGTTGTCTGTAACTAACTAGCAAAAACCATTTGTTAAAACAAACGTACAGATGAACGTCCGCTAACTAACTAAACCGAGAAAAAACGGCGAACCGATTTAAAGAAAAACGAACTATGGTTTCTAAAGAAAAACTGGATCAGTTTTCTTAAAAAAAACCGGCGGCGACAACGGCGGCGTTACCTCCGGCGAGGCTCCGGCGAGGCGGGCTTCGGCGGCGGGGTGCGAGGGCGGCGGCGGCGGGGCTGCAGAGGCGGCGGGCAAGGCGCGACAAAGGCGGGCAAGGCCAAGGGTCGGGCGGGCAAAGCGGCGGGGTTGGGTGGTGGAGGGGGTTCCGGGGCGGGGTATTTAAGGAGGGGGGGTTGCTTTGAGGAGGGGGCAAGGCGGCGGGGAGGCGGAGTCCTGGCCGGACTCCGGGTAGGGGCGGCGGCGGCCTCGGTCTCCTGGAGGAGACGCGACGCTGGGAAGCAGGCCCGGCTCGGCTGGCCCGCCGGCCAAACTTTTTTAAATAATTCCATGAACTAAAAAATCCTAGAAAATAAAATAAAAATCTAAAAATCCCAAAACAAATGTTCAGCGTCTAAATGAAATATTTAGAACGAGATGAAGATTTTCTTGGCCCTAAAATGCAATTTTGAAAAACGTGCAATTTTTCTAATGCAAATAAAATCCGAATAAAATCAAATATTTGATTTTAATATTTTTCCTCCAATATTTCAATTATTTTGGAGAAGTCATATTATCTCCTCTATATATTTTAATATGAAATATTTTCGGAGAGAAAAATAAATAAAATCAATAATCTTCGTTTCAATATTTCATAGAATTCAAATATGAAAACAGATAAATACCCAACTCTCTCCGAGGGTCCTTGAGTTGCTTAAGATTTCGAGGATCGCGAAATGAGATGCAACAGAAATATGATATGCACGAATGATCTATGTATAACATTCCAAATTGAAAATTTGGGATGTTACACATGTATTCGAAATATAGTCATACATGCTTATGGAAAATAACTTGCATGACATCTTTTGTCCTACCCTCCCGTGGTAGCAGGGTCCTATTGGAAACTAAGGGATATTAAGGCCTCCTTTTTATAGAGTACCAGACCAAAGCATTAGCACTTAGTGAATACATGAACTCCTCCAACTACCGTCATCACCGGGAAGTATCCCGACTATTGTCACTCCGGGGTTGCCGGATCATAACACGTAGTAGGTGACTATAACTTGCAAGATATGATCAAGAAGACATATTTTCATGAAAAAAATTAATAGGTTCAGATCTGAAATCATGGCACTCGGGCCCTAGTAACACGCATTAAGCATAGCAAAGTCATAGAACATCAATCTTAGAACATAATGGGACTAGGGATCAAACCCTAACAAAACTAACTCGATTACATGGTAAATCTCATCCAACCCATCACCGTCCAGCAAGCCTACGATGGGATTACTCACGCACAACGGTGAGCATCATGAAATTGATGATGGAGGATGGTTGATGATGATGATGGTGACGATTTCCCCTCTCCGGAGCCCAAAACGGACTCCAGGTCCGCCCTCCCAATGAAGAACAGGAGGTGGCTGCGGCTCCGTATTGTAAAACGCGATGAATCCTTCTCTCTGATTTTTTCTCCCTGAATGTGAATATATGGAGTTGGGGTTGCGGTTGGTGGAGCCTGGTGGGACCCACAAGACAAAAGGGCGCGCCCTCCACCCTTGTGGACAGGTGGTGGGTCCCCTCTGGTTGATTCTTTTGCCAATATTTTTCATTTATTCCAAAAATAATCTCCGTGAAGTTTCATGTCATTCCGAGAACTTTTATTTCTGCACAAAAATAACACCATGGCAATTCTGCTGAAAACAACATTAGTCTAGGCTAGTTCCATTCAAATCATGCAAATTAGAGTCTGACACAAGGGCAAAAGAGTTTGGAGAAGTAGATACGATGGAGACGTATCGAGAAAGGGCAATTCACGGTACCGAAGAGGCTAGCAATGATGGAAGGGTGAGAGTGCGTATAATCCATGGACTCAACATTAGTCATATAGAACTCACATACTTATTCCAAAAATCTATTAGCTATCAAAACAAAGTACTACACGCATGCTCCTAGGGAGATACATTGGTAGGAAAAGACCATTGCTCGTCCCCGACCACCACTCGTAAGGAAGACAATAAAAAATAAATCTTGCTCTGACTTCGTTACATAACGGTTCACCATACGTGCATGCTACAGGAATCACAAACCTTCACACAAGTATATCTACCCATCCACCATTACTCACTAGCATGACTCTAATATCACCAACTTTATATAGTAAAACTATTGCAAGGAATCAAACATATCATATTCAGTGATATACAAGTTTTATGTAGGGTTTTACGACTAACCATGTGAATGACCAATTCCTGTCAACTATCTAAATAGATATAAGTGAAGCAAGAGATTTTAGTTCTTTCTACAAAAGATATGCCCACACTCTAACAAATATAAGTGAAGCAAAAGAGCGTTCTATAAATGGTGGTTTTCTATGTGTAGAGAAACAGGCAATCCAAACTTCAAATGATATAAGCGAAGCACATGAAGCATTATATAAAGCCATACTCAAAGGATATAAGTGAAGTGAAAAGAGCATTCTATAAATCAACTAAGGACTATCTCATACTAGCATGGTGCATTACTAAAATAAAAATAAAAAGCACACGACGCTCCAAGGTTTACGCATATCATGTGAGGAATAAAAATATAGCTCCAAGTAAAATTACCGATGATCATTAGAAGAAAGAGGGGATGCCTTCCGGGGCATCCCCAAGCTTAGTTGCTTGGTAGTCCTTGAATATTACCTTGGGGTGCCTCGGGCATTCCCAAGATTAGGCTTTTGCCACTCCTTATTCCTTCATCAATCGTGATCTCACCCAAAACTTGAAAACTTCAATCACACAAAACTTAACAAAACCCTCGTGAGATCCGTTAGTATAGTAAAGCAAATCACCACTTTAAGTACTGTTGCAAACTCATTCATATTTTGTTTTTGCATTGTAGCTATTGTATTATAACTTCTCTATGGCTTATACCATCGATAAAATCGGTAGTTTCATCAAAACTAGCAAAACAATGCATCAAAAACATAATCTGTCTTAAACAGGACAGTCTGTAGTAATCTTGTAGGATCACGGGTTCTGGCAAAACCCTTGAGGTTCGAACTCTGGGGTGCGCACGATGTTCTTTCCCTACCGATCCCCGCCCTAGCTTGCTAAGATCTCGCGGACGAACTTAACGAACTCACAACACAAGAGACGCAAGATTTATACTGGTTCAGGCCACCGTTGTGGTGTAATACCCTACTCCAGGGTGGTGGTGGTGGATTGCCTCTCGGGCTGACGATGAACAGTACAAGGGGAAGAACAGACTCTTGAGATTGAGGTGTTCTTGTGCTCTGTGGGTGAGGTTTGCTCTGGATCAGGTCGAGCTGCCTCTCAATGAGTTATCTCCTACGGTGGTGGCTAGTTCTACTTATATAGGCCCTGGTCCTCTCCCCAAATATTGAGCGGGAAGGGAGCCAACAACGACCAATTTGAAAGGGGACAACTAGTACAGCTTATCCTGACAAAAGCGGTCTTCGCCTGCAAAAGGCTCTGGTGGTGACGCCGCCTTGGGCTCCATGGTGACCTCCGTCTTGCCGTCCGGCTGGTCTTGGTCTCGTTGCACCGATATGGAAACCTTTGCTTGACGCCTCGGTACTCCGCGCCTGCGCTTGCTTCCTTAGCACCAAAGGGGAAACAAGGACACTGCTTGGCGGCTGGCGCAACCGATCTTGATCGTCATGGCTCACGTCACGAGAACCTCGCGAGCTTTGCCCTGCCTTGATCTCTCCGCTCCTCGCGAGCCAACCTGGTGAGGCCGCTCCTGAGTAGGTCTTGTGTTGTCCGCATCGCGAGGCTTGGCCCCTCGCGAGGGTCTTGAACGCCTTGTTGATGAAGATGGGCCGTACGGGCGGTCTTGTGAAACGCCGTGGCCGCATGAGCGAGCAGCAAGTCTGGGGACCCCGTTCCCGTAACGCCGGCAGTAGCCCCGGGCCCAAGGCACGCTCGGGCTTGGCTTCGAGGTGAAGCCAAAGGTAAAGTGCGGAGCGCCGCGGGCCCCAAAAGCCTGCGTCCTTGGTCGACGTGTGGCAGTTGATTGGACGTGGGCATTGTCGGTGTCAAAACCGGCGTATCTCGGGTAGGGGGTCCCGAACTGTGCGTCTAAGGCGGATGGTAACAGGAGACGGGGACACAATGTTTACCCAGGTTCGGGCCCTCTCGATGGAGGTAATACCCTACTTCCTTCTTGATTGCTCTTGATGATATGAGTATTACAAGAGTTGATCTACCACGAGATCGTAGAGGCTAAACCCTACAAGCTAGCCTATGATTATGATTGTTGTTGTCCTACGGACTAAACCTCCGGTTTATGTAGACACCGGAGGGGGCTAGGGTTACACAGAGTCGGTTACAAGGGAGGAGATCTACATATCCGAATTACCAAGCTTGCCTTCCATGCAAAGGAGAGTCCCACCCGGACACAGGACGAAGTCTTCAATCTTGTATCTTCATAGTCCAACAGTCTGGCCAAAGTATATAGTCTGGCTATCCGAGGACCACCTAATCCAGGACTCCCTCAGTATCCCCTGAACCAGGCTTCAATGACGATGAGTCCGGCGCGCAGATTGTCTTAGGCATTGCAAGGCGGGTTCTTCTCCAAATTCTGAGTACATGTCGAGTATTGTCCGGCTTCCCATGAATGTTGTGCTCCTTGGCTTCTGCGCCTAATAATGGCTATCCTCCACGTGTCGAGCGAATGCGAGAAGTCGGGGCATTTTTACACTTGCCACCCTAACCATGTGAGTAAATCATCTATTTAAAGAGCCGGGGATCCTCAGATCCAGATCATGCCATCCTCCCACAACGAGTATCCATCGGAGCGCACCCGGAAAAGTCCATCCCATCATGGCCGGCCATCGCAACTCCTCCTCTCGCTCCCGTAGCCCTAAGCCAGGAAATTGGAAGAAGTGTTCCGTCCCCCACAGTCAATTAGTAGAGTTACAGACCCAGGGGTTTCTCCCTCCTGCGTACATGGTTCCCGTCTGAGCCGGACTAGCCACTTACAACGGCGGGAAGCAAGCGGAGAGCTTTCCCAACCCATCCATGGGGGACGAGTATGCCTTATCCCATACTTATTAAGGGGGCTTGGATTTCCCATCCATCCGTTCCTCCGCGGGCTCCTGGAGTTCTACGGCCTCCAGCTGCATAACTTTACTCCCGCCTCCATATTACACATCGCTGGCTATGTCGCCCTTTGCGAGCTATTTTTGGGCTGCGAAGCTCATTTCGAGCTATGGAAGAGGCTATTCTGCCTCGTACCCCGTACACAGGAGGGGTCAATATATCAAGTGGGCGGAGCCGAGATATGGCGCATCGCCGAGACCGGATACCTGTCCGGTACTCCAAAGAAGACACCCGAAGACTGGCCTTCGGAGTGGTTTTATACGGAGGACGTCCCCCTTCCGGACCCTATTCGGATGGGCCTTCCTGAGTTCGATAACGTCCCTTTGAAGAAACGCCACATGTGGCGCCCTCGGAGCCCCCAGGAGGAAGATAATAGAGAGGTCCTTTACCTGATGGGCTGGATAAAAATGCTGGCCAAATCAGGACTGACAATAATCGAGGTCATGTCAATATATATAATGCGGGGGGTGCAGCCACTTCAATATCAGGGAAAACCCATGTGGCACTTCAATGGAGAAGACGATCCACCCGCTGCGGTCGTAAAGGTCCGGACTCCGTCGCTGCTCTAGGGAAAATACTGTCCAATTTATATAAAGGAGAGGAAGAGGAGTTCATCCGCATTAAGCCACGGGATGGATTCTCCATGTACAACCCCCCAAACTGGGTGAGCTACTACTTTTTACTCCAGTCCTTCCCGCATTCTTCGCCATAAGTATTTACCTTGCTATTTCATAGAAGGAACTGCGAAAAGCTATGAGGGAGGTCCACAGCCCGTCTCCACAACCAGAGGACCCTGACCGGGCCCTCGACCCCGTACTCGAGGAAGATCCGGACATATTTGTGGAGCTCATCGACAGGGCGTTCTATCAGTTAAGCTGCGACGGTGCCTTGGTGGCCATCAAAGCCGATTATCCTGGACTGCTCCCTACATCGCATGTAAGTAAAACCATAGTCCCAATTTCTGAGAAGGATCCCTTTTTTGCACTTCACCTACTGCACACATATGGTGTCTTATAGGGAAGGCCCTCGGGACGCGATGCCGAACCCGCAGTGACTCACCAACAAGGGGCACCGAAACCGGGTAGGCTTAAAAGGAAGGCGGTCAGGACTGAGACGCCGTCGCAGAGGTATGAAAAAGAACCCTGCTCCATGGTTGTCGTCTTGAAAATATAATGACGTCCATGGTTCCTGGCAGAAAAAACGCTCGCCGGACCGTATCCGGAGAGCCTGCCGGCCACGCCTCCACCAGCCGGGCTCCAGAGCCGGACTTAGAGGCCGATGCTAACGTGGGGACAACGCCGGATGTTCCTCCCATAGAGGATTTGGATAGGCTGTCCGCTACGAATTCCGAAGTGGAGTGAGGGAGTCCTGGATTAGGGGGGTGTCCGGATAGCCGAACTATCACCGTTGGCCGGACTCCTAGACCATGAAGATACAAGATTGAAGACTTCTTCCCGAGTCCCGATGGGACTTTCCTTGGCGTGGAAGGCGAGCTTGGCGATGCGGATATGTAGTTCTCCTACCATTGTAACCGACTCTGTGTAACACTAACCCTCTCCGGTGTCTATATAAACCGGAGGGTTTTAGTCCGTAGGACGAACAACAATCATACCATAGGCTAGCTTCTACGGTTTAGCCTCTCTGATCTCATGGTAGATCTACTCTTGTACTACCCATATCATCAATATTAATCAAGCAGGAGTAGGGTATTACCTCCATCGAGAGGGCCCGAACACAGGGTAAAAACATCGTGTCCGTTGTCTCCTGTTACCATCCGCCTAGACGCACAGTTCGGGACCCCTACCCGAGATCTGCGGTTTTGACACCGACATTGGTGCTTTCATTGAGAGTTCCTGCAATGCGTCGCCCGTCGGGAAGGATGCCACATCCCGTCTTTAAAAGGCGATACTATCGCCAAAGGAGCCTTGGCCTTGGCCGGAACTCTCCGGCTAGGTGGTTTTCTTATGACCGCCAGTTCGGCCACCGCGCCGACAATGACTTCTTGGGTCATCGAAACCAATCTTCACATTAACTCGGAACTTGCCGAGCAGTTGGATCCGATCGAGCTCTCCTCCGTAAACAAGCTCTTGGATCGCATCGCCGCCCTGGGAGTCGCCACAGACTACGACCGGATCGGACCTAAAACCGATCTGAGAGAGATCAACTCTCCCCAGGCTACCCATCATGTTGCTGTGATAGAGGAGCAATGCGGCGATTCTTCTTCTATCTTAAGGACTAGCTACGTCCGGATTCCTGATCCCTCCATGCCGGATTCCCGCAAAGGGACGGATGTCGATCAAGCCCTGAACTTAAAGTCAGGCGGCGGGTTGGACTCATTGGATAGCATTAAAAAATCCAAACTTCCGAGTTCGGAAACTTCTCGGCCCCTGAGTCTTAAATTGGACAGGGTTCCGGATCTAGTTCCACCCGCCCGCCCAAACATTAGCGATCTATCCCGAATTCGGCAAGAGCCCGCTGAAACGATTACATCATTCTTGGGCGATTCCTCCGGTTATGGACATGATAAAGGACTGCCGAGAGGAGGACGCAATCCCACTTTTCTGCAATAATTGCACGGACAAGGGAATCCTAAACGTCATAATTCGTCGCGAAATTACACGCTTTGCTGACTTGGTGACCATAGTACAAAAGTCTTGTATGCGATGGAGAGTGCTTGGAAAACCGAAAGTAAATTTTGGGATAATCCGCCCGAATACATCCCTAGTCCGAAATAAAAGGGTGCATCATCATAAAGCACACAGGTTAAGCACCAAAAACCAAAACCCCTAAAGGGTACAGAACCGTCTTTGGAGGGTTGGCTAAGCGGACCTGCAAAATTCATAGCATAGAGGGCGCCACTCCAACTGATAGCCTTCGAGCATGTTGGATACTACGGCAGGTGGCCAAAAGTGGCGAAGAGCTTCTAGCTTCAGAATACCAGCCCAACAATACCAGTATGGTGTTAACAGTCTTCGAGACTTTTGCATCAAATAACATGCGGAAACGAACACTCCGCAACCTTGCCGAAGTCTACCAAGTAGCAACAATAAATCCATGGAGGACACGGCTATTACCTTTAATGCGGTGATTTAACCCAAATTCTGAACAGCCCGAGCACCAACCACATTGGTCCTCAGTCCGATAGTGGACGGCTTTCGCCTTACTAAGGTACTCATGGATGGCGACAGCGGACTAAACCTCATCTATGAGGAAACCCTCTGAAAAATGGAAATAGACTGGAACCGCATTGAGCGAAGCAGCACAACCTTTAGAGGAATAATCCCTAGCGGGAAGCATGCTGCGGAAAAATCTGCTTATGCGTAGTGTTATTTCGCCGGAGAATTACAGGTCCGAGGAGGTCACATTTCAAGTGGCCCCATTCAGCAGCGGATATCACGCTTTATTAGGGCGAGAGGCATTCACAATTTTTCAAGCTATACCCCATTATGGGTACATGAAGCTTAAAATGCCGGACCTAACGGAATCATCACTCTCGCTAGTGATCCGAACATAGCACTCCGTGCGAAAACAAGACAGCCGCACTAGCCCTCGAGGCACTATCAAAGCCCTAGCGGCCGAGGAACTCATCGCGATGCGCTCCACGGTGAACAGGGACGACGTGATCCTTGATAAAAGATCCAAGTCCACCTCTTTTAAACCAGCGGATGAAATAGTCAAATTCCAAGTCCACCCAACGGACCCTGCAAAGACGGCCTCCATTGCGACAATTAAACCCTGATGTAGACGCCACACTACGAGAATTTCTATGAGAAAACTGGGACATTTTTGCCTGGCACCCTTCAGACATGCCAGGAATCCCATGTCGGCTGGCCGAGCACAGCCTAAATATCCTAAAAGGATTCAAGCCAGTCAAACAGCCCCTTCGGCACTTTTCCGAACCCAAGAGACAGGCCATGGGAGAAGAGCTAGCCAAACTTCTGGAAGTCGGATTCATCAGAGATATAAAACATCCGGACTGGCTAGCAAACCTGGTGATGGTACCAAAGAAGGATAAATCCTGGCGCCTATGTGTTGATTTCAAAGACCTTAATAAGGCTTGCCCAAAGGATCCCTTCCCCCTCCCTCGCATCGATCAAATTATCGACGCTACAGCAGGACACAACTCATTGTGCTTCCTCGACGCGTACTCCGGCTACCACCAAATCAAGATGGCGGAGCCAGACCAAGCTGCAACAGCATTCATCATTCCATACGGCCCATTCTGCTTCAACACAATGCCCTTCGGGCTCAAAAACGCCGGCACAACATATCAGCACATGATCTAGACATGTCTGGCAAACCAGATCGGCAAAACAGTGGAAGCATATGTAGATGATGTGGTCGTCAAATCCAAGCATGTCGAAACTCTAGTAGATGACTTGAGGCTCACATTCGACAATCTCCGAAAATATGACATTAAGCTCAATCCGGAAAAATGCGTCTTCGGCGTTCGGTAGGAAAGCTCCTGGGCTTCATTGTGTCCCGTAGAGGAATTGAAGCAAACCCAGCCAAGATCCGAGCTCTGTCACAATTGGATATTCCAAAAGACCTCAAACAAATACAAAGATTGACTGGATGCGTAGCGGCTCTAAGCCGCTTTATTTCCGCTTGGGAGAAAAGGCGTTACCCCTTCACCGCCTCCTCCGGCGCACGAACACTTCGAGTGGGCGGATGCATACGGCCGGACTCGAAGAAATAAAAGCCATATTGGCAACAAATCCGGTCCTGGCGCGCCCAATGTGGGTGAACCAATGCTATTATATATCGCCGCAACACATCAAGTTGTCGGTAGCGGTGCTTTCGTCGTCGAGCGAGAAGCGGATGGACACGGTTCCCTCTTCAAAAACCGGTTTACTATGTGTCCACTGTCCTAACTCCATGCAAGTCCCAGTACCCACATTATCAAAAGATAGCATACGCGGTGTTCATGGCATCCCGGAAGCTGCGACACTACTTTCAAGAGTGTTCGATAACGGTAGCCTTCTTCCATTATAAACAATCGCGACGCGACGGGCCGGATTGCTAAATGGGCCACAGAGCTCCTTCCATTCGACATAACCTATAAGCCACGACAAGCTATTAAGTCGCAGGTTTTGGCCGACTTCGTGGCCGAATGGACCGAAGCCGAACCCCCTAAAGAGTACGGCGCATACTCCAATTGGATCATGCACTTTGACGGCTCCATAATGTTGGCGGCACAGGGCTGGCGTCGTCTGGCGTCCCCAACCGGGGACACAGTCCAATCGTCCTTCGAGATAATGTATACGGACTCCAACAACACAGCCGAATCTGAGGCCCATACGCACGGCCTCCGGATGGCGATCTCTATGGGCATTAAATGCCTAGAGGTGCGCGGGGATTCGAGCCTCGCGATATCTCAAATAAACGGAGACTTTGATGCCAAAGATCCGAAAATGGCAGTGTACCGCAATGCGGTCCTAAAAATGTCAGCACGGTTCGAAGGGCTCGAATTTCATCATATAGCCCAGGATAACAACCACGCGGCGGACATATTGGCACGCATCGGCGCGCGATGCCGTCCCGCCCAACATCTTCCTGGAACGGCTGTTCAAGCCATCCGTACTATGGGAAGGGGAGTCCGGAGATAACAATCCGGACCCAACCGCACTGCCTGACACCGAACACTCTGACACAATCGGAGGCTCTGCCACCGAGATAACACCCTCCGCCCATGAAATAATGGCGGTTATCGCCACAATGGGCGGAGCCATTCCTAGCCTACCTAACTAGGCAGGAACTCCCGAAGACCAAAATGAGGCTCATTTGTATAGTACGGCGATCCAAAGCCTATAAAGTCCATGAGGGAGAGCTTTATAAGAAAAGCACAACAGGAGTCCTTCAAAGGTGTATCTCCGAAGAGGAAGGGCGAAACCTCCTGGCTGAAATTCATGCCGGACTGGGTGGGCACCACGCCGCAGCCCGGCCCTTGTAGGCAAGGCCTTCCGTATAGGATTTTATTGGCCGACAGCCGTGCAGATGCGCATGATTTAGTCCAACGATGCGTCGGTTGCCAGCTTTTTGCTAACAAAGCCACATGCCACCCACCGCCCTCAAAACTATACCCATCACCTGGCCGTTCGCGGTTTGGGGGCTTGACATGGTTGGACCCCTTAAGGGAGGAACCCACAAGCAAAAATACCTATTGGTCATGGTGGATAAATTCACCAGATGGATAGAGGCCAAGCACATTAAACGGCGAATCCGGGCGGTGATAGACTTCATATCGGGGTAGTGCACCGTTCTGGCGTCCCTCACGGTATCATCGCGATAATGGCACCAACTTCACGGCCGATGAGGTCAAATTATGGTGCAAAAACATGGGCATCAAGCTCGATTACGCCTCGATCTATCACCCCAAACCAACGGTCAAGTCGGCGAGCAAGCGGTCTAATCATGAGCGGCATTAAACCCGGACTAGTGCGGTCCCTCAAGGAATATAACACACCTTTGGGTTGAGGAGCTCGACTCCGTACTCTGGGGGCTGCGGACCACGCCGAATCGTACTACCGGATTCACACCATTTTTATGGTGTACGGCGCAGAGGCAGTCTTGCCCTGCGACATAATACATGACTCACCTCGCGTGCGCATGTATGAAGAAAGAGAAGCCGAGCTCGATCGGCGGGACAGTTGGATGCATTGGAGGAGGAGCGCGGCGTGGCAAAAGCTTGTTCCGCATTTTATCAACAATGAGGCTCGAAGATATCAAAGCGAGGAAATGCGGGCCAAAGCTTATAACGTTGGCGAACTAGTTCTACGCCTGCCGCACAAGAAAAAGGACAAACTCAAGCCCAAATGGGAAGGTCCCTTCATGATCGACCAGGTCCTGACCAGCGGAGCATACCGTCTGCTAAACGCATCAGATAACCGACTCGAGCCAAACCCATGGAACGCAGCCCGTCTACGAAGATTCTACGCCTAAGCACCGGACTCCAAGTTCGTCTCCTTACTCCATCCACATTTTCTATTTTTGCTGTCTTTTATTTCTCTCCTTCCTCCTCCTTCTTATTGAAGCCTTTAGAGGTTCGTTTGCGCTTTATTCACACATATTTGACGCGCTGTCCGCGCTCATTATACCTGGGGGCTTCTTTAGCAGAAGCTTATTTATACGGGCTTCATGCCCAACACATGTGTCAAACTTCCGCATGTACCTTTTATTCACCATTATATGCATCGATATGACTTAAGTTTTGGCCAAGCTGGGTTGCTGGCTCCTGTGCTTACCCCTCGTTCCCGATTGTTTGGCTAGGTGGTAAAGGGAGCACCTCTGCGATTATTCTTGCCGGGTCAGCGGATGTGTACCTCGAGACTGGGTGAAGCCAAAAGCTAGCGTTCTTAAGGGAATATTCGGTCGGTGAACTAAAAGATGATTTTAACTATTTATCCATCTGCCCCGAGATGATTTTCTGCTTTCTTAGCAGTTTTGACATGCACTTTAGGGCATGCCTCCCGTGAAAAGGAACCCTTAACGGAACTATTCTCCTGGAAGATGTTTCTTACTATCCATGTAATATAACATAACTAGTTGGGCACTTATGCGATACAACAATAATGACACCTACGCCTTTGTCTCCATGCATGCCGCGGTTCTTATATAACCGCGAGGGTATTCGGACACACTCCGGACTGTTGGGTCGAGGTCGAGCGAAAAAGGTCCGCTATGACAAATGATCTACAATCCGGCTAGAAGACATTTTCATGTCATATTCAATTAGATAGTCAACTCGACGCATTGTATTCCTCCTCAATGCCATCTAATAGGCTATCTAATTTACAATCTTCTTTGGGAATACTTGGCGGCCAATTCTACTTGGCCGTACACTAAGCTTTCTGAGGATCTCCTTCCCATCGGGCCCCACAGTCCGATCTCGGCCATGTGGTTTGGGTCGACAACCGTGTACAGCGTCTTTACCATGGCCCAGGCCTCCCTTGCGCCTTGACGGCATGCCGATATCTTTAATAGTCGGAGCGCCGCCGTGCTCCTTGAAGCCGCTCTGCCAGCTCCCCAATGCCTTGAGGCGAGGAAATAGAGGGCCACAAGGCTGGCCGACGCCTTTTCATCACTGCCGAACTTCGTTCGTATGGTAGCATGATTCGGGAAGAAGATCACCCAAAGAACTAGGCATCTCCTCCTCAGGACGACCTGTGAGCAAACCTACATACATGTTTATGTTAGTCGCCTTCCTTGTCGAACTCTTTCAAAGTTCGCTCAAGCACTTACTGAAAATACCGCGACGAAGCCGTCGATTCTCCTTCTGAGTCGGACAAGCTGAGCACGAACATCCTTTAGTTCCTCACCCAGTTGGGTGTTGGCATCTTGGAGGTTATTTTTCTCCTGCCGCACCTCGTAAGCATGCTCTTGCCGG
The DNA here is from genome assembly GCA_021605145.1 of Aegilops bicornis. Lineage (NCBI taxonomy): Eukaryota > Viridiplantae > Streptophyta > Magnoliopsida > Poales > Poaceae > Aegilops > Aegilops bicornis. Next base: position 402,641,608 of record CM038673.1, on the reverse strand, counting down.
CCTTTAGGCTGGCGAGGAGCTGTTGCTTGTCCGGATCTAGTCCGGCGCCATCTGCAATATTATTGTCAGATTTACACACACGCCGCACTTCATAAACTATTTATCTTTTGAGGCATATATTACCAGAGCGGGTCTCTGTGGCTCCCCTGTAGCGGCTAGTGCGACCTCAAGTTGGGCCTTGCATTCTTCAAGCTCCTGGGACAGTCGGGTATTCTTTCTTGTAAGATCCTGCATAACAAATGATCCTTAAATCAGTTATTCTAACTATTTTAAGTCTCGGGGGCTACTGGCATATATAACTATCAAATTTCCTCACCCGTATGTCCTTTACATACTGCTCCGTGGCTCTGGCTAGACCATCTTGAGCGGCTTGCAGTGCGCATCTCCAATTGAAGGCATTCAAGGCCTCTTGGGAGAAACATGCGTCCTGAAGAACTGTCCGGCTGGCCTTTGTGATTCATGGCGCTCTCCACCTCGGAGTTGGTGGCGGAAAATCTGTCGGCATCCTCTGTTGGAGGAGCATCCGACTCACGCCTCGTGCTTGCCTCCACTTCTGGACCCGGCTTTGGAGCCTGGCCGGCGGAGGCTCGATTGGCAACCTCTCCGGAGTCAGTCCGGTGAGCGCTCTTTTTCTGAAAAGCGCCAGCGTTAATCGCCTTCGAGGAATCAATCACAGGAATATGGTGACACGCCATACCATTGCGGCGGAGTTTCGATCCGGACCGCACTTCTTTTTTCTGCGAGGCGAACTGCCTTGTTGGCTAGCCGCCGCGGGCTCGGCCTCCTGCCTCGAAGGCACCCCCTGCAAAACACCATCAAATACGTGGTGATTAGAAGTAAAGCACGGGTGGGTCATGGTATCCGGACTTCGGTCACGGTTACCTGGGAGGCCGGAAATAATCCGGGGTAGTCGGCCGTAATGGCAACCAAAGCATTATCGATGCTAAGTTGGTGGAACACCCCGTCGATCAGCTCCACCTTTATATCCGGGTCCTCTTCGGAGGCCGGATCGAGGGACTGTTCCGGATCCTCGGTTTGTGGGGGCGGGCTATGTATCTTCTCCACGGCCCGGTGCAGTTCCTGCGTAGAAACCATGAAATGAGATGTTTAACCACGGGAACATGGATCGGACAGGCCACAAAGATATTTGCTTACCCAACTTAGAGGATTATTCAAATAAAACCCGCTCTGTGGAGTGACGGTTATTAAATCCTACTCTTCCCCATTGTACTGGGCTGACAAGGTCTTCACCAGTTCGGTGACCGATCCCGGCCCTTTGCGGCCATGGCGGGTGGCATCGTCCTCCCCGTCGAAATCCCACATGGGGTGGCCTTTATATTGGAGCGGCTGCACTCCCCTCATAATGCAGATTGCCATGACTCCAGTCATGGTCAATCCGACATGAGCCAGTAATCTTATTCGGCTCATCAAGTAAAGGACGTCCCGGTCATTTTCCCTCTGGGGGCTCCGCGGGTGCCAGCTTTGGCGCTTCTTCAGAGGAGCGTTGCTAAACTCCGGAAGAAATCCCTTGGTTTGGAGTATAACTAGCTCGCTATGCGGGACTGAGCATCTCTCCCAATTTCCCGGCTGAGGGATGGGAGCGCGAGAGGAGGAGTCGCGTTGACTGACCATGGTGGAATGGATTTTTGTCGAAGGCGCTCGATGAAAGCTTCGTGGAGGGATGGTGTGACTCAGATCTAGATCCTCGCCCCTTTTATGGGCGGCTCATTTCTTGTGATTAGGGGTAAGTGTAAAAATACCCTGGCTTTTCACATTCATTCAAACACGTGGAAGATGGCCATTATTGGGCGTAGAAGCCAAGGAGCATAACATTTATCAGAAGCCGGACACTATTCAACAAGTATATGGAATTTGGAGTAGAACCCGCCTTGCAATGCCGAAGACAATCTACGCGCCGGACTCATCGCCATTTGAAGCCTGGTTCGGGAGACTCTTGTGAGTCTGGATTAGGGGGTGTCTGGATAGCCGAACTACCAACGTTGGCCGGACTCCTAGACCATGAAGATACAAGATTGAAGACTTCGTCCCGTGTCCGGATGGGACTTTCCTTGGCGTGGAAGGCAAGCTTGGCGATGCGGATATGTAGATCTCCTACCATTGTAACCGACTACGTAACCCTAACCCTATCTGGTGTCTATATAAACCGGAGGGTTTTACTCCGTAGGACGAACAACAATCATACCATAGGCTAGCTTCTAGGGTTTAGCCTCTCTGGTCTCGTGGTAGATCTACTCTTGTACTACCCATATCATCAATATTAGTCAAGCAGGAGTAGGGTATTACCTCCATCGAGAGGGCCCGAACCTGGGTAAAAACATCATGTCCCTTGTCTCCTGTTACCATCCGCCTAGACGCACAGTTCGGGACCCCCTACCCGAGATCCGCCGGTTTTGACACCGACATGGAGAGTGCCATGAATCACAGGCGTCGCCGGGCCGTACTCCGTGACCCTTGTTTCTCTGAAGAGGCGTTCGATGCCTTCAACTCAGGAGAAGCGTACATCCGAGCTGCTCAAAATGGACTTTCCAGAGCCACGGACCAGTATGTAAAGGATATACGGGTAAGAAAAGCCGATAATTATGTATATCAGTAGCCCCTGAGACTTGAAACAGTTGACACAACTTATTTAAGGATCATTATTTGCATGGGTTCTTACGGAGAAGAATACCCAGTTGTCTCAAGAGGTAGAGGAGTGCAAAGCCCAGCTACAGGCCGCAGTTGCCGCAATGAAGGAGTCCGAGAAGGCCCCATCTGGTAACACTTGTTCTATCAAAAAGAATGACATGTACCGGTTAGTATGCGACATGCATGCAAATCTAACAATAGATTCGACAGATGATCCCGGAGTGAATCCGGAGGTCGTGCGATGGGATGAGCAACATGCTCAACGATAGTTAAAGGCTGGCCAGCGCGTGCTTATGCAGGTTAGGCGGCAGAAAGACGATCTCCAAGATGCCCATACCCGGCTGAGTGTTGAACTGAAAGATGTTCGGGCCCAGCTTGCTGACTCCGTAAAGGAGAATAAGAGGCTTCGACGTGGCATTTTTAGTGAGTGCTTGAACAAACTTTTATGGAGTTCGGCGAAGAAACCGGCTAACAGAGTTACATCTGTGGGTATGCTGACGGGTCGTCCTACAGAGGAGATGCCTGGGTCTGCGGGTAATCTTCTGCCAGAGCTCTCACAACTGCACGAACGAGTTTGGCAGGTGATGCAGGGCATTGCCCAAGCCTTGTGGCCCTCTGCCTCCCTGCCAGGAGGCATGGGAGAGCTTGTAGAGATGCTCCAGGGAGCGCGGTGGCGCTTCCGATTATGGAAGATATCTGCCTGTCGACAAGGTGCGAGGGAAGCCTGGGCCATGGTGAAGACTCGATATTCCAAGGCTGACCCGAACCACATGGCCGAGGTCGGACCTGTGGGGTCTGATGGGAAAGAGATACCCGTCAGTTTGGTGTATGACCAGGTGAAATTAGCCGCAAAGTATTCCCAACAGGATTGTAGGCTAGACAGTCTGTTGGAAGGTATAGAAGAAGAATTTAGTCAGTCTAAATGACCGTGCACTTCAGGTGACATATATTGTCCCTAGCCGGATTGTAAATCATTTGTCATGGCGGACCTTTTCGCTTCGACCATCGGACCCGACAGTCCGGAGTGTCTCCGAATACTCGCTCTGTTATGTAAAAACCGGGGTACGCGTGGAAACCAAGCGTAGGGGTCATAAGTGCTTGAATAGACAAGTACCCAACTAGCTATGTTATATTAAATGGATAGTAAGAAACATCTTCCAGGGAGAATAGTTCCGTTAAGGGTTCCTTTCCCTGGGTACGCATGCATTGATGTGCATGTCCGAACTGCAAAAAGAGACACATGATATAAACATCTGGGGGTAGTTATTGAAATAAGTAAAATTCATCTTTTGTTCACCGACCGAATATTCCCTTAAGAACGCTAGCTTTCGGCTTCACCCAGTCTGAGGTACACATCCGGCTGACCCGGCAGTAATAATCGCAGAGGTGCTCCCCTTATGCCCTAGCCGAATTAACAGGAACGTAGGGCATAAACACAAGAGCCAGGCAACCCAGATTGGCCAAAACTTAAGTCATATCGATGTATATAATGGCGAAGAAAAGGTGCATGTGGGAAAGTAACACATGTGCGGGGGGCATAGAGCCCAGAACATAGTTATATTAAGCTTCTGTATAAGAAGCCCCCAGGTATAATGAGCACGCCTAGCGCGTCAAGATTGTGTAGTCAAGATACATTTTAACCTTTTAAGGCCGTGAAAAAAGTGAAGAAAGAAAGAAAGAAAAGAGAAACAGCGGATATATAAAAAAATTGACGGAGGTAAGGAGACGAACACATAGTCCGGCACTAGGCGTAGAACTTTCGGAGTCTGGCTGCGTTCCATGAGTTTGGCTCGAGTCGATTGTCCGATGCATCATGCAGACGGTACGCTCCTCCGGTCAGAACTTTGTCAGTAACGAAGGGACCTTCCTATTTGGGCTTGAGCTTGTCATTTTTGTTCTTCGGTAGGTGTAGAACGAGTTCGCCAACGTTATAAGTTTTGGCCCGTACTTCTCTGCTTTGATACCGTCGAGCCTGTTGCTGATAGAATGCGGAGTGGGCTTTTGCCACATCACGCTCCTCCTATAGGGCGTCCAAACTGTCCTGCCGATCAAGCTCGGCTTCTTTCTCTTCGTACATGCGCACTCGAGGTGAGTCATGAATGATGTCGCAGGGCAGTACCGCCTCTGCGCCGTACACCATAAAAAACGGTGTGTATCCGGTAGTGCGATTCGGTGGGTCCGCAGCCTCCATAGTACGGAGTCGAGCTCCTCGACCCAGTGCATATCTGATTCCTTCAAGGATCGCACTAATCTGGGTTTAATGCCGCTCATGATAAGGCCATTTGCCCGCTTGACTTGACCGTTAGTTTGAGGGTGATAGACAGAGGCATAATCGAGCTTAATGCCCATGTTGTTGCACCAAGTTTTTACCTCGTCGCCTGTAAAGTTCGAGCCGTTGTCGGTGATGATGCTGTGGGGGACGCCGTAACATTGTACAACCCCGGATATGAAGTCTATCACTGGTCCAGACTTGGTCGTTTTAACTGGTTTGGCCTCTATCCATTTGGTGAATTTATCCACCATGACCAATAGGTATTTTTTCTTATGGCTTCCTCCTTTAAGGGGTCCGACCATATCAAGCCCCCAGACCGCGAAGGGCCAAGTAATGGGGTTTGTTTGGAGAGCGGTAGGTGGCATATGGCTTTGGTTTCCAAAAAGCTGGCAGCCGACACAACGTTGAACGAGGTCATGTGCGTCTGCTCGGGCCGTCGGCCAGTAAAAACCTGTACGGAAGGCCTTGCTTACAAGGGACCGAGCTGCGGCGTGGTGGCTGCCAAGTCCAGCATGAATTTCTGCCAAAAGTTGTCGTCCTTCCTCTTCAGAGATGCACCTTTGAAATACTCCGGTAGCGCTTTTCTTATAAAGCTCTCCCTCGTGGACCTTGTAGGCCTTAGACCGCCACACAATGCAACGTGCCTCGTTTGGGTCCTCAGGGAGTTCTTGCCTAGTTAGGTAAGCCAAGAAGGGTTCTGTCCACGGGGCGATGACAGCCATAATCACGTGGGCCGAAGGTGTTATTTCGGTGGCAGAGCCTCCGATTACGTCAGAGTGTTCGGGGTCTAGCGTTGTGGCCGGATCTGGACTGTTTTTGCCGGTCTCTCCTTCCCACACCAGGATGTCTTAAACAGCCTTTCCAAGAAGATATTAGGTGGGACAGGGTCGTGCTTAGCGCCGACGCGGGCGAGGTTATCCGCCGCTTGATTGTTTTCTCAGACCACATGGTGGAATTCGAGCCCCTCGAACCGAGCTGACATTTCGAGGACGGCGTTGCGGTAAGCCGCCATTTTTGGGTCCTTGGCGTCAAAGTCTCCATTTATTTTAGATATTGCAAGGTTCGAATCCCCACGCACCTCTAGGCGTTGAATGCCCATGGAGACTGCCATCCGGAGACCATGCAACAGGGCCTCATATTCTGCTGCATTGTTGGAGTCTGTGTATAATATTTGGAGTACATATTGGACTGTGTCTCCGGTGGGGGATGTCAGGACGACGCCTGCCCCCAGACCAGCCATCATCTTAGAGCCGTCAAAGTGCATTATCCAATGGAGTACGCGCCATACTCTTTAGGGAGTTTGGCTTCTGTCCATTCGGCGACGAAATCAGCCAGTACTTGTGACTTAATGGCTCGTCGTGGTTTGTATGTTATGTCGAACGGGAGGAGCTCAATAGCCCATTTAGCAATTCAGCCCGTGGCATCACAGTTATTTATTATGTCATTGAGTGGTACTTCAGAGGCCACCGTAATTGAACATTCTTGAAAGTAGTGTCGTAGTTTCCTGGATGCCATGAATACCGCGTATGCTATCTTTTGATAATGTGGGTAACGTGATTTGCATGGAGTGAGGACAATGGACACATAGTGTACCGGATTTTGAAGCGGGAACTTATGTCCGTCCGTCTCTTGTTTGACGACGCTGTGCTTACAACTTGGTGTGTTGCCGCTATATATAACAACATTGGTTCGCCGATATTTGGCGCGGCCAAGATTGGGTTGCTGGCCAAGACGGCTTTTATTTCTTCCAATCCGGTCATGGCCGCATCCGTCCACTCGAAGTGTTCGGTGCATCGAAGAAGGCGATAAAGGGGTAGTGCCTTTTCTCCCAATCGGGAGATAAAGCGGCTTAAGGCAGCCACACATCCAGTTAATTTCTGGATTTGCTTGAGGTCTGTTTGGATAGCCAACTGTGACAGAGCTCGGATTTTGGCCTGATTTGCTTCAATTCCTCTATTGGAAACGATGAAGCCCAAGAGCTTACCGGCGTGCATGCCAAAAACGCATTTTTTTTGGATTGAGCTTGATGTCATATGTTCGGAGATTGTCAAACGTGAGCCTCAAGTCTTCTATTAAGGATTCGACATGTCTGGTTTTAATGACCACATCGTCTACGTATGCCTCCACTGTTTTGCTGATTTGTGTTTCCAGGCATGTCTGAATCATGCGTTGATAGGTTGCACCGGCGTTTTTGAGCCCGAAAGGCATGGTGTTAAAACAGAAAGGGTCGTATGGAGTGATAAATGCTGTTGCGGCTTGATCGGACTCTGCCGTCTTAATTTTATGGTGTCCAGAGTATGCGTCGAGGAAACACAATGAGTCGTGTCCTGCGGTAGCGTCGATAATTTGATCGACGCGGGGGAGGGGTAAGGGATCCTTGGGGAAAGCCTTGTTAAGGTCCTTGAAATTGACACATAGGCGCCAGGATTTGTCCTTCTTTGGTACCATCACCAGGTTTGCTAGCCACTCCAGGTGTTTTATCTCTCTAATGAATCCTGCCTCGAGTAACTTGGCTAGCTCTTCTCCCATGGCTTGTCGCTTAGGCTCAGAGAATCGCCGGAGAGTCTGCTTGACCGGCTTGAACCACTTTAGAATGTTAAGGCTATGCTCGGCCAGCCTGCGTGGGATTCCTGGCATGTCTGAAGGATGCCAGGCGAATATGTCCCATTCTCGCGCAAGAACTCCCACAGTGCGGCGTTTGTTGTGGGGTTCAGCTGTGCCCCGATGGATGCTGTTTTTGTAGGGTCCGTTGGGTGGACCTGGAATTTGACTATTTCGTCCGCTAGTTTAAAAGAGGTTGACTTGGGTCTTTTGTCGAGTATCACGTCCTCCCTGTCCATTGTGGAGCGCAGCACGGTTAGTTCTTTGGCTGCAAGGGCTTTGGATAACGCCTCGAGGGCTAGTGCGGCGGTTTTATTTTCGGCACGGAGTGTTATGTCCAGATCACTAGCTAGAGTGATGATTCCATTGGGCCCGGGCATTTTGAGCTTCATGTACCCATAATGGGGTATAGCTTGGAAGATCATGAATGCCTCCCGCCCTAAAAGGGCGTGGTATCCGCTACTGAACGGGGCCACTTGGAATGTGATTTCTTCGGACCTATAGTTCTCCGGCGTGTCGAATACCACATCTAGTGTGATTTTTCCCGCACATCGTGCCTCCCGACTAGGGATGATTCATCTGAAGGTCGTGCTGCTTTGCTCAATGCGGCTCTTGTCTATTTACATTTTGCTAAGAGTTTCCTCGTGGATGAGGTTTAATCCGCTGCCACCATCCATGAGCACTTTAGTAAGCCGTAAGCCGTCCACAATCGGACTAAGGACCAAAGCGGCTGGTGCTTGGGCTGTTCGGAATTGAGGTTCGTCACTGGCATTGAAGGTTATGGCCGTCTCGTTCCATGGATTTATTGCTGCAACGTGGCAGACTTCGGCAAGGCTGCGGAGTGCTCGCTTGCGCCTATTATTTGAGACGAAGGTCTCGAAGACTGTCAATATTGTATTGTTATTTTCCACGGGATGGTGCTCTATGGTATTGTTGATGAGGAGATCCTCACCGCTCTTGGCCACCTGCCGGAGTATCCAACATGCTCTAAGGCTGTTGTTGGCATGGTATCCGGTGTACTGTGAATTTTGCATGGCCTATTGAGCCACCCCTCCAATATAGTTCCACGCCCTGTAGTGGGCTTTGGTTTCTTTATAATTGGATCGGGTGACTTACAAGAGTACACCCTTTTAGTTCGGACGGGGGGTCTAGTGAGAGCCGGAGGATCCCAGAATTTTGTTTGGGTTTTCTAGGCGCTTTCCATCACACAGTACTTCTGTACTATGGCCGCCAAGTCAGCGAAGTGTACTATGTCACGGCGACTTATGGCGTTGAGGATTCCCTTGTCCGTGCAATTTGTGCAAAGTAATGAAATTGCATCTTCCTCGCGACAGTCCTTGACCTTGCTCATTACAAGGAGGAATCTGGCCCAATAGTGATGTACTGTCTCTTGGGGCTCTTGTCTAATGTGGGAAAGATCACTTATGTCTGGGTGGGTGCGTAGATTTAGGTCCAAACCCTGACCCGATCTGAGACCCACGGGCGGTGGAGTTTCCGAGCTTGGAAGTTCGGGCTCCGGGATGTTGCCCAATAGTTCTGGCCCGCTGTCTGATTCTAGGTTCGAAGCTTGGGCGATGTCCTCCCGTAGACGGGTATTCGGCTCGGAGAGCTTGGGAATCCGTACATAGTTTGTCCTCAAAATAGAGAAAGAATCGCTACACTGCTCCTCCACCACCTCTATCTGATGGGTGACCGGCGGAGAGTTAATCTCCCTTTGGTCGGGTTTAAGCCTGATCCAATCATAGTCCGTAGAGACTCCCAGGGTGGCGATGCGATCCAAGAGCTCGTTCAAGGAAGAGAGCTCCATTGGATCCATCTGCTCGGCGAATCCCGAGCCGACGTGGAGGCTATTTTTGATGACCCGAGAAGTCATCGTCGGTCTGACGGCGAGCGAAGGCGGTCATGACGAAGCCGCCCTAGTCGGAGAGTTTGGGCTACAGCTAGGGCTCCCCAGAGGTAATGTTGTCCTTGACAACAAGACGAGCCATCAAGCCTTATCGTGACGGCACAGTGGAACTCTCAATGAAAGCACCAATGTCGGTGTCAAAACCGGCGGATCTCGGGTAGGGGGTCCCGAAGTGTGCGTCTAAGGCAGATGGTAATAGGAGAAGGGGAACACAATGTTTGCCCAGGTTCGGGCCCTCCCGATGGAGGTAATACCCTACTTCCTTCTTGATTGATCTTGATGATATGAGTATTACAAGAGTTGATCTACCACGAGATCGTTGAGGCTAAACCCTAGAAGCTAGCCTATGATTATGACTGTTGTTGTCCTACAGACTAAACCCTCCGGTTTATATAGACACCGGAGAGGGCTAGGGTTACAGAGTCGGTTACAAGGGAGGAGATCTACATATCCGAATTGCCAAGCTTGCCTTCCATGCAAAGGAGAGTCCCACCCGGACACGGGACGAAGTCTTCAATCTTGTATCTTCATAGTCCAACAGTCCGGCCAAAGTATATAGTCCGGTTGTCCGAGGACCCCCTAATCCAGGACTCCCTCAGGCGTCTCCACTTCCCCATGCTGCCTCGGCAACTGCCCGACTTGACACGTCCCGTGTCTTGTCCAGCTACGGTGGCTCTTCTTCCGGCGACAGCTCCAACAGTGGTGGCTACGACCAGCCGCCGTGCCCGCTTCGGAAGTGCCGGCGGGTCATCTCGTCGCCGCGCCTCCGTGAAGCGCGAGGAGGGGTCCAGCTGAGCTCGGAACGTCGCCAAGAGCCCGCCCCCTTCAACCACTGTGGGGGCGAGCACCGCTTTTATTTTGTTCTTCCTTTTTCTTCCAGTATCAAAGAGGACCCGGTATGGGCCCCGGAGGGGCGTGTATCGAACCGTGATTCCTTAATCATTGTATTATGATGTGTTGTGCCGTTATTTTGTGTGGAAATAACTTATCTTTGCGCGTTCGGGGTAGCCTCCTCTTTACGAGGCACTTGATTCCTGGTGCCTAGTGGTCGCTCAGGAACTGCAAAAAAATCGTTAGGAAGCTCGCTAGGAGACTTATCGTTAACCCAAGCCTTGACCTAGCGCTTCATGTCGCAGTACCCGAGGGGCACAGATTAGGAGAGATGCACCAGCCTGTGGGCTCGAACGAGGGTGCCTCGGGAAAAAGCAGACGAAGGCATGGAAAAAGAAGACGGTAAGCAGGGAGAAGGAAAAATGCTCGCGAGGGCACCTGCCTACCCCCCTCGTGAGGTAAGCGAGAGAGAAAACAACTTAACTAGAGTCAGAAATAGCGGCGAAAGGCCACGGAAGCAAATCAACAAGGAACACCAGAAGTAAACTTAAATTAGAAGAAGGTGAGCCAACTACGGAAAGCAAATGAAAAGCCGTGTCCGGCACCTAGTCTAGTCTTCAAGTCTTCTCAGCAGCGCGGAGCTAAGTGTTGCCACTAAGACGTGGGAGGGAGCCCCCGAGGCCCGAGGGCGGCACTCCTGAGACTTCGGGGCGTGTGCAGCCCCACTCATTATTACGTGAGAGTGTCACGGGCGGCGTTCTTCACAAGCACTGGGCCTTTCTTCACAGGCACTGGGCCTTGCTTCATGGGGTCGAACTTCCGGAGGTGCTGGATGTTCTAGGCAATCTGGATGGGCACCCCGTCCTGCGTCTCCAGGCGCGCGGCACCAGGCCTGGAGACATGGACGACCCTGAACGGGCCCTCCCACATGGGTGAGAGCTTGTGCAGCCCCTCCCTAGAGAGTACCCGCCTCAGGACGAGGTCGCCCACCTCGAGCGTCCTGGAGCAGACGTTGCGGCAGTGGTATCGCCGCAGCGCCTGCTGATACCTTTCCGCCCGTAGTGCGGCTTCGTGGCGGCGTTCCTCCCCCAGCACGAGGTCCATCCCTCGCGTGGCGTCCTATTGCATTTCATCAGACGCCAAGACCCTTGCGGAGCGATGCTTGACCTCGTGAGGGAGGACCGCTTCTGCTCCATAGACGAGGAAGAACGGGGTCTCGCCCGTCGGCTTGGTGGCGGTGGTGCGGATGGACCAGAGCACAGACTAGAGCTCGTCATACCAGCCCCTGCCGCAGGCCTCCAGCTTCTTCTTGAAAGTCCTGGTCTTGAGGCCCCTCAGGACCTCCGCGTTGGCGTGTTCGGCCTGACCATTGCTCTTGGGTGCGCCACCGAAGCGTAGCAGAACAGCGTTCCAAGGTTAACACATTATGTTTTGAAGAGATTACTGGTGAACTACGAGCCGTTATCAGTGATGATGCGGTTGGGGACCCCGAAGCGGCTCACGAGACCCTTGATGAATTTGACCGTGGAACCAGCTGGGATGGTGTGGACGGCTTCCACCTCCGCCCACTTGGTGAACTTGTCAATGGCAACATAAAGGTAGTGGTAGCCCCCAGGCGCTCGAGGGAACGGGCCCAAGATATCCAGCCCCCAGACCGCGAACGGCCATGTGTGTGGGATGGTCTGGAGGCCCTGAGCCGGTTGATGGATCTGCTTGGCGTGAAACTGGCAGGCTTCACAGAACTTCACCAGCTCGGCTGCGACGTTGAGCACCGTGGGCCAGTAGAATCCGCTGCGGAATGCCTTGCCAACGAGGGTCCGTGATGACGAGTGGTGCCTGCAGTCCCCTCCGCGTATGTCAGATAGTTACTCTTTCCCCTGGTCCCTGGAGATGCAACGCAGTGAAACGTCTTTGGTCGCTTCCTGTACAACTCACCGTCCCGGATGCAGTATGCCGTGGCTTGCCGGGCCACACGTTCTGCGTCCTCCTCCTTCTCCGGCAGCGCCCCTTGCATCAGGTATTCCTTGAATTCCTTGGTCCAGCATCCCTCTTGGGGTTCGAGCGCCAAGAGTAGGCGCACTCCTGAGGTCGGGCCACAGTGGGAGGCTCTGTGGCGGCGGCTGCGGGAGCTCCTCCCGAGGCTGAGCTGTTCTTGAAAGTGGTGGTGTCGCTGATGGCTTGAAGAGTCGTTCCTCAAAGACGCCGAGCTCTTGGGGCTACCGCTTGGATGCCCTCTTGGCGATGTCGTCAGCTTCCTTGTTGGTGCCCCGGGGCACGTGCTGCAACTCCAGGTCCAGGAACTGCTTCTCCATCTTGCGCACCTCCGCGAGGTATGCCTCCATGTGCTCGTCCTTCGGCTCGTATACCTTGTTGGAGAAGTTGACGAGGAACTACGAGTCGCCCCTAACGGTGAGGCGCTTCACCCCCAGAGCTGTCGCGGCCTTCAGGCCAGCTATGAGGCCTTCGTATTCTGCGATGTTGTTGGAGACCTTCTCGCCTTGCTGAAAGCAGAGCTGCACGGCTTACTAGAGTTTGTCTTGAGCGGGGGAGATGAGTACTGCTCCAGCCACTACAAAAAAAGACACATCCGTGCCATTTTGGGCCGAACGAATTTTTTTTCTATCATACTTATGACACTTCTATGACGATAGTTGTGACAAAACCCGGTATCATCATAGATGTGGCGGGGTCCAACTTCTATGACAAAAAATCATGACAAAAAATGGGCTTTTAGTCATGGACGGGCCGGAGACGCAGCTGCATGACATTCTTTGGGCCGTCCATGACAGAAAAAACCGTGGTAGAAGAGAGGGCGAGGAAAATATCGGGGTGTTCCCGGTTAGGGTGGGTGGTCGGGGCCGAGCGATGCGCGTTTCTCTCGTACACGCACGCGCGTGGGTGCGAGGCGTTGGGCTCTAACTAAACCCGGCGATTGCACCGTAGGCTACGCGTTCATCGAACCCGGCGATCGATCAATGGTACATTAGCTGAACCCGATCGGCGATTCCTTCTCTCTGCTGCTAGCGAAGCCGATCGATGCTGCCTCTGGATCAGCGGTGGCGTTCTTTGGGGGTTGGATGAGCAGTTCTGGTGGGAGTGGATGAACAGGACCCGTGGTGTTGCCTCTGGATGAACAGGGACCCCGATCGATAGAGCGGTTGGGGCTGGATGAACAGGACCCGTGGAGGGCTGGATGAACAGGACCACCCGTGGAGGTTGGATGAGCGATGAGCGATGGAGGCTGGATGAAGAGTAGCCCGTGGAGGGGTGGTTGAACAGAGCCCGTGGAGAGGGCTGGTTGAGCGATGGCCGGTGGAGTAAGCGCCACGGTGGAGAATTTGGATGAACAGGAGCCCGTGGATGAACAGTCGCAGGTGGAGGCTGCTGGAGGAGGTCGACGGTGGATGAACAGTAGCCCGTGGAGGCTGGCGGTGGTCGACGGTGGAGATGAACAGTATTCCGTGGAGTCCCATTATGCGGTACGCCACACCCCTCCCGATGAATAGGACCCCCGTTTCGACCGTAGCGCTCCAACACAAGTATGTTTCCTTCGTTTTGCAGTATGCCACACCCCTCCCGATGAACAGGACCCCCGTTTCGACCGTAGCGCTCTAACACAAGTCATTTTCCTCCGTTTTGCGGTACGCCACACCCCTCCCGATCAACATGACCCCCGTTTCGACCGTAAGAGGTCCGTTTCCTCCGTTTTGCGGTACGCCAGACCCCTCCCGATGAACAGGATCCCGTTTCGACCGTGGCCGGTCGAACACAAGGCCGTCTCCTCCGTTCTTCGGTATGCCAGGCCTCGTTTCCATTGGCTGTTCCGTCAAAGAAGGGGGCGGTGAGGCCTCCACGGCAGCACAGCCGGCCACGGGAGGCAGGAGCATGCGACACGACCGGCGTTGCTTTGGGCGGCTGGAGCAAGAAGACCAGAGGTTGAAGAAGCACTACGGCCGTTGGATGGACATCATATGGTCACTGGAGCTAGAATCGTTCATATTTACTAAGTTGACAAAGCACTCCATCCCCGTCAACTTAGTAGGCCCACAAGTCAGCCTCCCACCAAGGTGGGCCCGAACTAGCAGGGGGAGTATTCATTTTTTTGTGTGTAATAAGGAGGCACCTTCGGTGGGTCCGAGCTGACAGCGGGAGGAACATTTTTTTCGCGAAATACATTGGCCCGTCCGGTGGGTCCCAGCAGTCAGGGGGAAACGTTTTTTTCGCCAAATACGGTGGCCCGTCCGGTGGTGGGTCCCTCTTTGTCGGTGGAGAAATAATTATTTTCCGCGTAATAAGGAGGCACTTCCTTGTGCTGTCGTGGACCCAGCTGTCAGCCTCTCCACGTACAATACTCTTCCGATGGAAGTCGTTCCTTTTCCACGTTGACCATGCTGCGCTGAGAGCACCAGGGTGGTGGATGACGACGAGGCCTAGGAAGGGGACGACGCGGAGCCGGGGAAGACGCGGCAGTGGATGCCCACGCGGAGAGGAGTACGAGGGTTCACTGGTTCACTGCGGTTTGAGGCTGCCGTCGCCGCAAAATAACAGGGGGTGTGGGTGAGTAGAGGGATGGTCTGGCCAGCAGTGGGAGTAGTAGCGGGCGGTGCGGCCTCCGCCGCATCGCAGCCAGCCAGGGGAGGCAGGAGCATGAGGCACGACCGACGCTGGTTTGGGCGGCTGGAGCAAGAAGACCAGAGGTTGAAGAAGCACTACGGCTGTTGGATGGACATCGTATGGTCACTGGAGCTAGAATTGTGCATATTGACTAAGTTGACAAAGCCTTCCGTCCCCGTCAACTTAGTAGGCCCGCAGGTCAGCCTGCCACTATACTGGGTCCCAGCTAGCAAGGGGAGTATTCATTTTTTGTGCGTAATAAGGAGGCACTTCCTTGCGCACGAAGATATAGCTGGTGGGTCCAAGCTGTCAGCGGCGGTAACGTTTTTTTTCACGAAATACAGAGGCCCTTTCAGTGGGTCCCAGATGTCAGGTGGAGGAATCGTTATTTTGCGCGTAATAAGGTGGCATTTCCTTGCGTGCGGCCGTGGACCCAGTTGTCAGCCTCTCCACGTACAGTCCACTTCAGATGCATGTCGGTAGTTGACCACGTTGACCAGGCCGTGCCGAGAGCACCAGGGCAGTGGACGATGGCGAGGCCTAGGAAGGGAACGACACGGAGGAAGGGAAGACTCGGCAGTTGTTTCCCACGTGGAGGGGAGTACGACTATACGAGGGTTTACTGGTTCGTCTGCCATCGCCGGAGAATAACAGTAGGTGTGGGTGAGTAGAGGGGTGGCTAGGCCAGCGATGGGAGTACAGTGGGGTGGTGAGGCATGCACGGCATCACAGCCGGCCACGGGGAGGAGAGACCAGGCAGTCCTGCCGGCGCTTGTTTAAGCGGCTGGAGAAGGAAGAGCAGAGATTGAAGAAGCACGACGGCCGTTGGATGGACATCCAACAGTCACTGCTTGTGCGTCAACCTTTTTTTAGGAAAGCCTCAAATCTGTGGAAAACATCATATAGCCCATCTGCCATTATTTCTAATAATTTACAGCCCATTTGCTAATTCTTAAGGTTTTTTTGGAGCCCATATTCTTTTTGTTAGCATTACAGCCCATATTGTGGCCACAGTTAAAAATTATACGAAATTTTGCATATTTCAGTGCGGTCCTAACTGTTTTTAATCCCGAAATTTCGAGTCACATTCAAACTGATTTTAAAAATAAATGTATATCAATATAAAATCCAAAAATTGTCCGCATAAAAATCAATGCAATTTAAAATCTCGAAATGAAAAAAAAGAAATTTGAAACAAATTGACGGTTTGATGTGTTTTAAAAATGTACAACCCATTTATCATTACTGATAGGCCATTTTCTCGGCCAGCCGAATGCAACTCTCCTCTTCTTGAAAGATTTACAACCCAACAGGCCTGACAAAGCGACTTACTTGGCAAATCACAATAAAAAAACTGGGATGTGGCCGTGGACCCAGCTGTCAGCCTCTCCACGTACAGTACTCTTCCGATGGAAGTCGGTCATTGACCACGTTGACCACGCCGCGCCGAGAGCACCAAGGCGGTGGACGACTGTGAGGCCTAGGAAGGGGACGATGTGGAGCCAGGGAAGACGCGACAGTGGATGCCCACGCGGAGAGGAGTATGAGGGTTCACTGGTTCGACTGCGGTGTGAGGCTGCCGTCGCCGGAGAATAACAAGAGGTGTGGGTGAGTAGAGGGATGGCCTGGCCAGCGGCGGGAGTAGTTCGGGCGGTGAGCCCTCTGCGACATCACAGCCGACCACGGGAGGCAGGAGCACGCGACACGACCGGCGCTGGTTTGGGCGGCTGGAGCAAGAAGACCAGAGTTTGAAGAAGCACTACTGCCATTGGATGAACATCGTACGGTAACTTGTCGGAGTTCTGGGAACGGGGGTCCCTAGACTTGCGTGCATGTGGCCCACAGCGTGGCTAAGCCAGCAGGCCGTACGGCCCATCTTCATCGACAAGGCACCCAAGACCCTCGCGAGGGTCCAAGCCTCGCGAGGCGGACGATGCAAGACCTCATCTGGAGTGGCCTAGCCAGGCAGGCTCGCGAGGAGCGGAGATATCAAGGCGGGGCAAACCTCACGAGGCTCTCGTGACGTGAGCCATGACGAATGGCACCAGGCTGAGGCGCCCGCTGGCACTTGTCGTCCTTGTTTCCTCTTTGGTGCCAAGGAGGCGGCATGTCTGAAAGCGCATCGAGGCATCGAGGCAAAGGTTGCTATATTGGTGCAGCGAGACCAAGACCAGGGGACGGCAACGCGGAGGTCATCATGGAGCCCAAGACAGGCGTCACCACGGAGCTTTTCGCAGCGAAGACCGCTTTGTCGGGATAGCTTGTACTAGATGTCCCCTTCAAATTTGCCCGCCGTTGTTGGCTCCCTTCCGCTCATTATTTGGGAAGAGGACCGGGCCTATATAAGTAGAGCTAGCCAGACATAGCGAGGCATCGATCTTAGCTTGATCCAACCCGATCGAGAGCCTACCCACAAGAACACCTCAACCTCGGGTATTGTTCTTCCACAATGCTTGTTAGTCATCAGCCCTAGAGGCAATCCACCACCACCACACTGGAGTAGGGTATTACACCACAATGGTGGACCGAACCTTTATAAATTTTGTGTCTTTGTGTTGCTAGTTCGTTGAGTTCGTCCGCGAGATCTTAGCGAGCTAGGGCGTAGATCGGTAGGAGGGAAAGGACTTCGCAAGCACCCCAGAGTTCGAACCTTAAGGGTTTTGCCGGAACCCCAGATCCGACATGTGGTGCGCCAGGTAGCGGTGCACCACAATTCCTCTCCACCAACCTGCGCCACGTACCGCCACACTACGCTCCCATGGCAGGTGCCCCGCCACCCACCTCTGCGGCCGACATCAGCAGCAGGGAGTCTGGGTACCGAGCCCTGGCCCCCGCCCTGCAGCGAGTGCAGTTGCGAACCAAGTTCAAGCCGGCGATGCCGCTGCGTTACGACGGCGCGGCAGACCCAGCGCCGTTCCTGCTGGCGTACGAGGAGGCCGTCCTCGAAGCCGGAGGCGACGGCAGGATCATGGCCGACTGGTTCCGCATGGCCCTCGTCGGCGAGCCGCGCGCCTGGCTGCTCAACCTCCCGGGATCCACGGTGGCATCATGGGGGGAACTCCGCAACCTCTTCACCGCGCGCTACGCGGCGCCGGGGCACCACGCAGTCGCGGCACTGCTGGGTGGCTCTCAAGCACCGCCTTCAGATCGCCACGTCAAACCTTTCTTCCATCAGATTGGGGCAGCCTCCAAGCACCCGGGGCTCCGCCGGGTTGGGCTGCGCCGAAGGCCGACCTCCTTCGGCCCGGAAGACCACCCCGACTCCACCGCCGACTCCGGGATGCTCCCAATGCTCTGCACGCCCACCATCTGCAACATGGACGTTACCAAGACCCTCATCGACGGCAGCGCCGGCCTCAACTTGCTCTCCGTAGAAGCCTTCAGCCTTCTTCATGTGCCGCTCAAGCGGCTCGGCCTCAGTAAGCCCTTCACGGGAGTGGGTGGTGGAGCTGCCCACTCTCTAGGGCAGATCCACCTCCCTGTCACCTTTGGCACGCGAGACAACTATCGCACCGAGCTGGTGGACTTTGACATCGCCCGCATCGGTCTCCCGTACAATGCCATCCTCATGTACCCGGCTCTGGCTCGGTTCATGGCGGCGACTCAACCAGCCTACAACCTCATGAAGATGCCAGGGAACAAGGGCGTCCTCACCATCAAGGGGGGCACTCAGGAGGCCGTGACGGCACTCAGGCTCGCCTTCGAGACCGCGGCAGCAGCACAGCCAGCCGGCGCCGGTACGCCCGAGGCCAAGGAGACCGCGCCCACCAAGAAGAAGCAGCTGTTCACCCAAGACAAGGCGGAGACCAAGCAGGTGCCGGTCAATGAGGACGGGTCTTCAGGAGCCACCTTCACCATAGGAACCGGCCTTGACCCAGGACAAGAAGAAGCCTTGGTGAGGTTTTTGCGCACGAACAAGGAGATATTCGCGTGGGAGCCCAATCAGCTGGTAGGGGTCCCGAGAGAGGTGATCCAGCATCATCTAAGGGTGTGCCCGAACGTACGCCCCGTGAAGCAGCGAAGCCAACAACGGCGGAAGACCGAGCTCAGCAGGGCAACATCGCAGAACTCCTGAGGACGGTCAGGTCTCAGGAAACCCACCACCTCAGGATATGCCACAATCTCCGCAGGACCCGAGCCTTGACAGTGTGCCAGCCCTCGTCGAGCACCCGGTGTACTTCGTCAGCACCGTACTGCGGGACGCGAGGGCGCGCTACCCCATGCCGCAAAAGCTCCCACTCGCACTCTTGGTGGCCTCACGCAAGCTGCGGCACTACTTCCAGGGCCACCCCATCAAGGTTGTCTCAGCCTACCCATTGGAGAGGGTACTCAGGAGCCCTAACTCAGCCGGAAGGGTCGCTGAGTGGAACATCGAGTTGCAAGCATTCCAGTTGGAGTTCAGCACTACCAGGGTCATCAAGGGAGCCGCGCTCGCCGATTTTGTGGCAGAATGGACAGATGCCCCGGCTCTTGAGGAAGGAGAAGACCGGTCCACCTCCCAGGAAGTGACGCACCAGACGGCTGGGTCATGTATTTCGATGGCGCCTTCGCGCACCAGGGCACAGGGGCTGGGGCAGTGCTCATCTCGCCCGCTCAGGACAAGCTCTACTACGCCGTGCAACTGTGTTTTCAGCACGGCGAGAAGGTCTCCAACAACATCACAGAATACGAAGGCCTCATAGCCTGCCTGAAGGCTGCATCGGCTCTAGGGGTGAAGCGCCTCACCGTCAAAAGCGACTTGCAGCTCCTCGTCAACTTCTCCAACAAGGTGTACGAGCCGAAGGACGAGCACATGGAGGCCTACCTCACGGAGGTGCGCAAGATGGAAAAGCAGTTCTCGGGCCTGGAGCTGCAGCACGTGCCCCGGGGCACCAACAAGGAAGCCGACGACATCGCCATGAGAGCATCCAAGCGGCAACCGCAAGAGCCTGGCGTCTTCAAAGAGCGGCTCTTCAAGCCATCAGCTACGCCACCTCTTTCAAGCACGACTCGGCCTCGGGAGGAGCTCCCATAGCCCCCGGATGCGGGAGCCCCAGCCTGTGGCCCGACCTCAGGAGCTCGGTTGCTCTTGGCGCTCGAGCCCCAGGAGGAGTGCTGGACCAAGGAATTCAAAGAGTACCTAATGCACGGGACGCTGCTGGAGAAGGAAGAGGACGCGGAGCGCGTGGCCCAACAAGCCACGGCATACTGTATCCAGGACGGCGAGTTATACAGGAAACGACCGAACGATGTCACGCTGCGCTGCATTTCCAACAATCAAGGAAGGGAGTTGTTGATTGACATACACGGCGGTGACTGCGGACACCACTCGTCGTCACGGACCCTCGTCGGCAAGGTGTTCCACAGTGGGTTCTATTGGCCTACAACACTCAACGACGCGGCCGAGCTGGTGAAGTCCTGTGAAGCTTGCCAATTCCACGCCAAGCAGATCCATCAGCCTGCTCAGGGCCTCCAAACCATCCCGCTCACGTGGCCGTTTGCGGTCTGGGGGCTGGACATCTTAGGCCCGTTCCCTCGAGTGTCGGGGGGCTACCACTACCTCTACGTCGCCATCGACAAGTTTACCAAGTGGGAGAAGTGGAAGCCGTCTGTACCATTCCAGCCGGCTCTGCTATCAAGTTCATCAAGGGCCTCGTGAGCTGCTTCGGGGTCCCCAACCGCATCATCACAGATAACGGTTCACAGTTTACTAGCAACCTCTTCAAAACCTACTGTGCTAACCTTGGAACGCAGATCTGCTACGTTTCGGTGGCCCACCCGAGGAGTAACGGTCAGGCCGAACGCGCTAACGTGGAGGTCCTGAGGGGCCTCAAGACCAGGACCTTCAAGAAGAAGCTGGAGGCCTGCGGCAAGGGCTGGCACGACGAGCTCCAGTCTGTGTTGTGGTCCATCCGAACCACCGCCACCAAGCCAACGGGCGAGACTCCATTCTTCCTCGTCTACGGAGCTGAAGCAGTCCTCCCTCACGAGGTCAAGCATCGCTCCGTGCGGGTCCTCGCGTTCGATGAAACGCGGCAGGACGTATGCGGGGATGGACCTCGTGCTGGGGGAGGAACACCGTCGCGAAGCTGCATTGAGGGCGGCAAGGTACCAACAAGCGTTGCGGCGATACCACTGCCGCAACGTCCGCTCCAGGACGCTCGAGGTGGGCAACCTCGTCCTGAGGCGGGTCCTCTCTAGAGAAGGGATGCACAAGCTTTCGCCCATGTGGGAGGGCCCGTTCAGGGTCATCCAAGTCTCCAGGCCGGGTGCAGCGCGCCTGGAGACGCAGGACGGGATACCCATCCAGAACGCCTGGAACATCCAGCACCTCCGGAAGTTCTATCCATGAAGCAAGGCCCAGAGTCTGAGAAGCAAGGCCTAGAGCCTGAGAAGAAAGGCCTAGAGCCTGTAAAGAAGGCTCGGTGCCTGTGAAGAATCGCCGCCCGTGACACTCTCACGTAATAATGAGTGGGGCTGTACACGCCCCGGAGTCTCAGGAGCGCCAGCCTCAGGCCATGGGGCTCCCTCCCACGCCTAGTGGACGGGACTTAGCTCCGTGTTGGTGAGAAGACTTGAAGACTAGATTAGGCGCCGGACGCGGCTTTTCATTTTCTTTCCGTAGTTGGCTTGCTTTTCCTTCATCAAAGTTTGCCTTTGGCATTCCTTGCTGATTTGATTCCCTCGCCTCTCACTGCATTTTTTCTGGCTCGAATTTGCTCGTGTTCTCTCCCTCGCATGCCTCATGAGGGGGCTAGGCAGGCGCCCTCGCGAGCATTTTTTTCTCCTTCCTGCCTTCTCGCGAGCCACCCTCGTTCGAGCCCAAAAGATGGCGCACCTCTCCTAGTCCGTGCCCCTCGGGTACCACGATACAATGCACCAGGTCAGGGCCAGGATGAACGGCAAATATTTTAACGCACTTCCTAACGAGTTTTTCGCAGTTCTTGAGCGAATGCAGGCCACCAAGGCAAGATGGATGTGAGGAAATAAACGCCTCGCGATGAAGAGGGTGTCCTTAGTATACCAGGTTAAGTTATTTTTGCACAAAATAACGACACAGCACGAGAACAACACACATACTGTTATAACCGAGAACCATAGTTCGATACACGCCCCCTGGGCCCATACTAGTTTCATTCTTGATGCAGGAAAAGAGTAAAACAAAAGTAGCGTTGCAGCGATCCGCGAAGACAGGCCCCTAGCGCTACCCCGAGCCTAGCTGGATCCTTCCACGCTTCACGGAGGTGCGGCGACGAGACGACCCACTGCCGCCTTCAAAACGGGCGTGGCGACGCAGCGACTGGTCATAGCCGCCACTGCTGGTGCTGTTGCCGGAAGAAGAGCCGCCGAAGCTGGACGAGACATAGTCACCGCCGAGGGCGGGCTCGCCCTCGTCCTCGTCGCGACCGTCCCCAAGGCCAAGTACCTCCTCACCGTTGTACGCCGCGGGGCAGCACCCGGCGCGGCGACCATCTTCCCCAAACACCCTCACATAGAGGGTTGATCCACCATCGAACCTGAAGTGGAGGGTGCACCGCCTGCCTAGGACGCGCGCGCGGGCGAATGTCTGCCAGCCACGGGCCAAGGCTTTGTTGCCCATGGCATAAGTCTTGACCGCAACCCAAGAGGCCTTGCTGCAGCAGCCATCCGCCTGCAGCCAAAGTCCGCCTGGACCAGAAGCCGGCAGTTCACCGGCGAAGAAGCACGGAAGTTGGAGCCAGTTGCCGGCCGGGTTCTCCGACCAGACGACAAACTCCGGCGACACCTCCGCCGTGTGGAAGCGCGGACGAGGAGGTCGCAGCACCCTAGCACGCCTCCCCTCATCAACTGGACCGCCATAGCTGGGATGACCCACTCCGCGTGCCGTGGCGCCGTCTCGACAATGGGCCACGGCGGGGGTCCCGGCATGCTTGCGTGGGCGGCCACGGCCACGCTTGGGCGCCTCGGAGTCGGGTCCCTCGCAAGGGGCCTTGCCCTTTTCGGCAGCGGAGAACTTCCTTCGTGGTGCCCTGGGTATCACTGCAAGCGACGGAGCGAGGAGGAAGAAGCAAGCAAGTGCAAAAGAGATGGGCGACGGGGGCTCCGCCCCCCTCCCTATTTATAGCAAGAGAAGGCCAACCGGCGTCTCCCACGATCGCAGGTAATGATGGTTTTCCTTGCATGTCACAGGGACTTGTCAAGTCGTGCAGTTGCCGAGGCAACATGGGGAAGCGGAGACGCCCACGTCCAATCAACCGCCACGCATCAACCGAGGTCGCAGGCTTTTGGGGCCCGCGGTGCTCCAAACTTGACCCTTGGCTCCGCCGCGAAGCCAAGCCCGAGTGCACCTTGGGCCCGGGGCTACTGTCGGCGTTCTCGGAATGGGGTTCCCCAGACTTGCCTGCCTACGGCCCACAACGTGGCTAAGCCACCAGGCCGTATGTTCCATCTTCATCGACAAGGCATCCAAGACCCTCGCGAGGGTCCAAGCCTCGCGAGGCGGACGACGCAAGACCTCCTCTGGAGTCGCCTAGCCAGGCAGGCTCGCGAGGAGCGGAGATATCAAGGCGGGGCAAACCTCACGAGGCTCTCATGACGTGAGCCATGACGAACGGCACCAGGCGGGCGCCAGCGCGCGCAATGTCCTTGTTTCCTCTTTGGTGCTAAGGAGGCCAGCGCAGGAGAAGAGTACCGAGGCATCATGCAAAGGTTGCTATATTGGTGCATTGAGACCAAGACCAGGGGGACGGCAAGACGGAGGTCATCGTGGAGCCCAAGACGGCGTCACCACCAGAGCTTTTCACAGGCGAAGACCGCTTTTGTCAGGATATCTTGTACTAGCTATCCCCCTTCAAATTTGCCCGCTGTTGTTGGCTCCCTTCCCGCTCATTATTTGGGAAGAGGACCAGGGCCTATATAAGTAGAGCTAGCCACCATAGTAGAGGCATCTGATCTTAGCTTGATCCAACCCGATCGAGAGCCTACCCACAAGAACACCTCAACCTTAGGAGGCTGTTCTTCCCTTGTACTATTCGTCATCAGCCCTAGAGGCAATCCACCAGCACCACACTGGAGTAGGGTATTACACCACAACGGTGGCCCGAAGCAGTATAAATTTTGTGTCTTTGTGTTGCTAGTTCATTGAGTTCATCCGCGAGATCTTAGCGAGCTAGGGCATAGATCGGTAGGAGGGAAAGAACTTCGCGCGCACCCCAGAGTTCAAACCTTAAGGGTTTTGCCGGAACCCCAGATCTGACATAACTGGAGCTAGAATCGTTCATATTGACTAAGTTGAGAAAGCCCTCCATCCCCGTCAACTTGGTTGGCCCACAAGTCAGCCTCCCACGATGCTGGGTTCCAGCTGGCAGGGGGAGTATTCATTTTTTTTGTGCGTAATAAGGAGTCACTTCCTTGCGTGCGAAGATAACTAGTGGGTCCGACCCGCCGATTGGGGGGCACGTTTTTCATGAAATCTGAGAGGCCCTTCCGGTGGGTCCCAGATGTCAGGTGGAGGAATCAAAGACTTGAGAAGGCATACAGAACAAGCTAGTGTACCAGTAAAGAGGCGTTGCTAAGTTTTAGAAAAAAGAGAGACGTGCTCCTGTAGCTGGTTCAAATACAAACCTAGACTATGACTATATATGGTGCTATGCTACTCTACAAGTAATGAAACTGACATATCCAACGTTCGCTTCTCCTCTTCTCTACTTACTCTGCCTAGCATCAGAAGCTCTAGCCACAGCAACCATGTCCGCTGGCTGCTCGTCCACCTGCTCTTCAGAAGGAAACAACCAAATATGCGCCAAGTCGCCACCCATACCATCGCCTGTGGGTCTCATCACACCTCCGCCGACACGCACACTGCAGCCGGTTGCTCATCGCAGCCCGCTGCCGTTGGTGTGGTGCCACTGCCGCAAATCACGCAGAGTCATCCGTCGCGTCTCAACCACAATCCTCAAACCTGGCCGAGTCTTCTACAAATACCCGAATCATGGGGTAATAATATGTTTAAGTGTTGTTCTCCTTCTTTCAGTTGCTGATTTTTTAATAGTTTGGTTGATGATCTTCCAATTTGATTCGTGCAGAAAAGGGAAGATTCGTGTGATTTGTATTTCCGGGAAGTTGCTGATGTGGGGGAGTGCAACTACGCTGATTTTGGTTAGCTGAGGAATCCCAATACCAGCAGGTTGGGGTGTTGGACAAGTAACTGAAGGAATGGCAGAAGAGGAAGATGCGGAGCATAAGGTTAAAGATGCAGTTCCTCTGATCATGACAAAGCAACAATTTCTTTGAAACGACCTTGACAAAGAATGAGGAGATGAAAGAGCTTGTGAAGATAATGGGAAAAATCGATGTGCTCTGTAGGATGATTGTATCTTTATTTGCAGTGTATGTAGCACTCGTGATGTATTCAGTGGCTATGACTTGAGCACTATGCTGAAACTAGTAATGAATGAAACCTGTGTAGCATGCTGGGCGTAGTGTTGTGAACATCTAATGATTTCTATTAACGGAAATCAGGGGGTATCCCCTTTTGCTCATAAATAAATAAATAAATAGCAAAGGCCCTTTTGGTAATAAATAAATAAATTAGCAGAGGACCTGTCAGGTCAGCTTTGTTCTCATTCGAAGACGTCGAGCAAATTGCAGTCCAACAGCAAACTATGTCATCAAATTCAAGTTTCACAGCCAAATATGAGTACAACTAAACAACAATGTCATCATGTTTTAGTCGTCATACAATCACCAAACACAAATCAGCATACATAACAAGTGATGTTCTCACAGGAAAATACTAAACAACATGTTCATTAGGTTTCAATTGTCATAGAAAACACAATTTCACATAGTAGATAAAAAAATCTTCTGATAGGCAAATACGACAAAAGAAATGTATTCATCATCCGCAGCAGCAGCGTCAACATCTTCGCCATGTGTATCAGTCTGAATCATAATTCTCCACGGTGTCATCTTCTTATTCGTCCTCAACGTCCTCGAACGTTGGCTTCTTCTTGATCAACTCTTGTATGTCCACAGCATGACAGGCAATCTTTTTGCCGGCGTCATTGACGTGATGGCTCTCAAAGATATTAGGAACATTTGTGTTATCTTGTACATCACGAGCAGTGTAAGCATCATCTTGTTGTGCAACTTCATTAAACGAATTCCTCTGCTCAAACCTTTGCACTACTCTCCAGTCATTGCTACGTGCAAATGTGTCTTCCAAGAAAAATATCTGTGTTGCTTGATTTGCCAAAATAACAGGCTCGTTGGTCCTGCACGCCGCCTTGACATTGATGGATTTGAAATAATCATCAGCTCTGGGTTTTGCGATCCTGGAAAACAGGTTATACCAACGACAACACAACAGAACCACACACCGATGATCCTTGAAACTGTAGATATACTGCAACTGAACAATGTCCGTTATGTTAGCATACATTTCAGTTGTCTGTTTGTCATACGTATCCGTGCTCATGATGGCACTATTTCATGTCTTCCTTCCTTCGTCTTGTGCAAGGGTGTTTTAGCACACATCTCCAACAACGCAAGATTCATAATGTCTTACCCGAGTATCAGGACCCATTGCTAGTGAGTAAAGGGCATCATCAACTGCCTGCCCATCCTCCCGCATCTTCTTAAGCTATGGTTAGAAAATAGACAAGCTGATCATCTTATGTACTCAATATATTAAAAAAGCGACAAAGGTAATTCAAAAACTTACATGGCTCTTGAACCATTTTGCAAATCCTGCCATAACCAGTTTGTCAATGTTTCTTGGATTTTATGACAAGAACTCCTTTTGTAGATGCTGCACAAGATAGTGATCGCGTCAAACATCTAAATATATAAGAATGTGCTGCAAGTTTAGTAGATTATGATGTATAAGCTGCGATTACTTAACACTTACTTGATATAAGGTAGTATCTCGTGACAGTTATTCAACACATACCAAACCATTTTGTCCAAATCTTTAGGTTTGTCCTCTTGTCGACTCTTCCCTGTAACTCGAACAGAATAATCGAAAACATTGAGCCCGGGATTGTCTTCATCCACGTCTTTGCTAAGCTGATAAGCTGTTTCAATGTATTTTGAGCAGAATGTCAACGCTTCTGTAGCAATGTAGGCCTCTGCAATGGAACCCTCGGGTCTAGCTCTGTTCCTAACATAGCCCTTGAAAGTGCCTAGCCGCCTCTCAATAGGGTACAACCAGCCATACTGTACTGGACCTCTAAGTAGTGCCTCATCAGGTAGATGAACAGCCAAATGCACCATCACATCAAAGAAGGCTAGAGGATATATCTTCTCAAGGTCGCATAGGATTGTTGGTATCTTGTCTCTAAGACGCTCCAAAGCATCTATCCTGATATTTCTCTGCAGAGTTCCTCAAGAAGTGTCCCAACTCGCAATCGCTGCTCAGTATAAGTCGTATGCCCAATCCTCTAAGGATAATGTAAAACCCTTTGAAGTAGGACGTCTCGGTCATGAGTTTTCAACCCTTGTACCTTGTCTCCATCTCAGACCGACTCTCCTTTCGGGGTTGGAAGCAAATCCATGTCGGAATCTCACACGTGATGGACCTTGCAGCATTCTTTTCTTTTTACCTTGTCCAAGACGCATACTGGTGCCATATCCCGTGGCTTACCTTCATCTCAAGACCTGCAAATCGTCTCGATACCTGTGTGTGTCAAATAAATCCTAGATTTTAAGGTATCTTTCGTCTTGCCTTCAATATTAAGAAGTGTGTCGATAATGTTGTCACATATATTTTTCTCGATGTGCATCACATCAAGATTATGCCGCAGATCCAAATCTTTCCAATACTCAAAGTCCCACAAAGTGGACCTGCGGGTAAACAATAATCTCTCTTCCGCCCTGCCACGCTTCCTTTTCCCTAATGTAATATGCCTGATGTAATATGCCTGACCTTCTCTAATTCCACTTGCAACTCATCGGCAGTGAGCCTCTTTTGCGCATCATGGTTTTCATGCTTTGCATTGAACACATGTCTTCGGTATTTTCTAGGATGCGGCTTGTCCTTTGCAAGGAAACGGCGGTGTCCAATGTAACAAATCTTGCTAAGTATTGCGTATGAGAGCGGATTCCTGTCACAGCGAACACATGCATTGTAACCATCTGTCGTTCGCCCTGACATAGTGCCCAAAGCCGGATAATCATGGATGCACCAAATTATAACAGCACGCAGAAAGAAATCAGATGGTGGGCTGCTATATAGGTTTCGAGTGAGAACACCCCTCAATAGTTGTTGAAGTTCCTCCACAAGAGGCTGCATGAACAAATCAAAATCCTTTCCAGGACTTTTTGGACCTGGGATGAGCAAGGCCATCATGTAGTTTGATTCTTTGGTGCAGACATTTGGAGGCATGTTGTAAGGGATAACAAGCACTGGCCACATGCTATATGTGGCGCTCTGGTGGCCAAATGGGTTAAATCCATCTGAGGCTAGGCCAAGTCTAATGTTTCTCGGGTCAGAAGCAAACTGTTTGTGCTTCTGATTGAAGCTTTTCCACTCAATACCATGTGATGGATGGCTCATTACATTCTGATCTCTGTACTCCTGGTTCCTAGAATGCCACAGTACATCCTCTCTTATCTCAGCATCATGAAACAACCTGTGCAATCTTGGTGTAATTGGAAAATGTCTCAGAACATTTTGAGGAATCCTCTTCACAACATCGCCATCTTTCCATCTTGATGATTTGCATTTTGGGCATTCACTTAAGTTGGCATAATCCTTCCTAATGTAACACAATTATTCTTACAAACATGGATCATATCATATCCAATTCCAATCGCACGAAGGAAATTCTTCATTTTATGTAGGTGTGTGGCATCTCGAGACGATCTGGGAAAGCTTTGCGTAAAGCAGCCAACATCGCATCGAATGATTTGTTGGTCATCCGCTCGAATGTCTTCACCGAAGAAAGGTGACCATAGCTGAGAATACCGACAGCTTATTTCCTGGGGTGACAGCCACGTTGCATTGTTCCAACATGTGGGCCCACTGTTTTTCTTCTGCAGGTGAAAGTTCACAGAATGCACGAGCATTTCGTTGCATTGTTTCAATGTTGGTCAAACTCACTGGCTCCGCCACCACCTCCTCCTCCTCCTCTTCCACCTGAGCATCAGGCAGATCAAGATGGTGATCTGCTGCTTCCACGTAGTCAATAACATTGACGTTCACAGCTTGACCATGATGAACCCACCTTGTATATGTGACCGACATCCCATACAAGTGTATATGATTTTGCATAGTTGATTGGGGTCTTGTAACTGAATTCATAGAACTGCTACACGGGCAGAGAACATCTGATTTCGGACCACCGTACTCAGCTCTGATAAAGTTCATGAAGTTTTCAACCCCCTCGACATATGCAGCGGAGAATCTTCGAGCAGAAGTTATCCAAGTCCTGTCCATCTGTTATACATACAAATTTGTTCTTCTAATAGATATTACAGGAAAAACATATATGCTTTTTTATGAAGTCCAGAAGAAAATACCTAGGTCGATGTCTAAAGCTATGGCAAGATATTTGGATGAGCAGATCTAAGTAATGAAACATATGTAAAGCTAATTCAGCAAACAGATTTGAGTGCTAAATTATGGCAGGCTGTTTCAAGAATAATGAGGCCGAGCACACAGCCATCGAACTATCGAAGGCCATCGCAGCAGCAAAGATCGAGTATAAAACGGTGCAGAGCTATTTCACCTAACAGATTGGCTACTAGACCATGGCAATCTACGTCACAATAAATATATGGCAGGATATTTTAGCAACTAATCGGCCTTGGCATGCCATCTCAGCTAAGCAGATTGAGTGCAGAACAGGGCAAGGAAGCTTCTTAAGAAGAGCATATTGACTGTAAACTACTTCGGCAAATAGTGAGATTAATAGTGTCTATCAGCTAACATTTAGCGCTACACCGGCATGCACGGGCCTCGATCCTAGAATGCGTACCGTGGGAGAAGCTGACCGCCGTGCGTCTCCACACGAACGTCACCAGCGGTGGCGGCGCTGACCGTCGTGCGCCTCCACAAGAACGTCACCAGCGGTGGCGGTGCGGCTAGAGGACGACAGTCTACGAGAGCGTACTATGGGAGTGAGAGGATCACCGTGCGTCCCCTCAATGAACCGCGGCGCCGACGTATCGGCGTGGCGGGGAGGGTGGCTTTGGCGGAGCGAATGGAGTGGAGGGGGACGGAGGGGAGGGGGTTTGGGGAATATTATTGGCTAGTTGGCTGAAGGGCGGTTGAATCTAGAACTTGGGGGAATTTTTGGGTGGGGGGTGAGGATTTTCGCGCGGTGGGCGGAGGGAGTTTGGCGCATGGCCGGTTTCTCCAAGTGCAGTCCCACGTGTCAGTGAAGTGGCAAGCGCTGCTCCGCTTATGCGTGAGCCGTGTGCAGGACCGAACGTGTGTGGGGTGCAATGCTACCGCGACAGGGGTGCTGTGAGTGTACCACCTTTTTTCCTTTTAAACTAGGTGCTTCGCCCCCTAAAAAACGTGTTGCTTCGTGCGATCCATCGATACTACTACTAGTAATCCGGTAATCCCGAGTAAAACGGCGCAGCCTGGTCTTTTCCCGCGCGATATGCTGGGAGGTTGACTTAGTTGTGATTTTTAGGACGAGTAATGCTACACCTACGTAGTCCTAGTTACGTAATTAACATAATGTGAAACGTGTGAGCTGTTGATTGTAGATTAGGGGGGAGGGGCCCACCACCATGAAAATCAGGGGAGGAGAGAGAGAGAGGCAATTTACGTTAACCCTTTCATAGGTTCCCGTAGATGTAGAAAAATGTGAAATGCGTGAATGTGCATTTGCAGATAAGGCCTTCCCTCGTTCATCCTTTTCTCCCACAAGATCTTGATCTTCCGTGTAACGCACGGGCATCTTGCTAGTACTCCTACAATATACTATATTATTGTGAAAGTTCATATACACTGGCCGAGACTAATGCAAACACAGCAGATTTTCATTACATTTCAAACTTTTATAGGACAGAAAAATAAAAGAAACCCGACCCTAAACCTATTCTACGTCGGCGACCGACATCCTCCAGCTGCGATCTCCATGTACGGGGGTGGGGTTCAAGACCCGTGAAGTGAAGGTGCGGTCTCCGGCGAGGAAAAGTAGAACACGGGAGACAGACCGGCCAATTGGCACACCATGCCCTGTCGCCTCCCATGCCCTACTCATCCGTGAGGAGTCCCTGACCTCGGCGGTGCCGGACGTTGGACGACGGCAAGTAGGACGCGTGGCTGACGGTGCTTCCGTCGTCGGCCGCCAGCATGGCAACCACTTGTCGGCGACTTGAGCGAGGGCGGCGACCTCGAGCTCCATCCCCGAAGACAAGCTCTCCCGCAGAGCGTTCGCGCTTGCGGTCATGACGGATTTGCTGCCAGGTGTCGGTGTCAAAACCGGCGGATCTCGGGTAGGGTGTCCCGATCTGTGCGTCTTAGGCTGATGGTAACAGGAAGCAAGGGACACAATGTTTACCCAGGTTTGGGCCCTCTTGATGGAGGTAAAACCCTACTTCCTGCTTGATTAATATTGAAGATATGGGTAGTACAAGAGTAGATCTACCACGAGATCGTAGAGGCTAAACCCTAGAAGCTAGCCTATGATGGTATGATTGTAATTGTGATCGGCCTTCTAAGGACCAACCTCTCCGGTTTATATAGGCACCGGAGAGGGCTAGGGTTTACATGGAGTCGGTTACAAGGAAGGAAATATAATATCCGGATCGCCAAGCTTGTCTTCCACGCAAAGGAGCGTCCCATTCAGACACGGGTCGAAGTCTTGAGTCTTGTATCTTCACGCTTCAATAGTCCGGACGTTGTATACAGTCCGGCTGTTCGGATACCCCCTAATCCAGGACTCCCTCAGTAGCCCCTGAACCAGGCTTCAATGACGATGAGTCCGGCGCGCAGTCTTGTCTTCGGCATTGCAGGGCGGGCTCCTTCTCCGAATACTCCAAGGTAATTATCGAACACTTGAATCGTGTCCGGATCCACAAAATGATCTTCACATGCCACCGTAAAGAGAGTGACATTTCACAAATGCAATCTGCTGACAACTTTTTAGACAACGCGACGTGTCATTACGGTCGGGTCATTATTCGAACCGTTTTCCTACAACCAGCCACAGCGCATATTGCGAGGCGGTTTCCTTAACACGTCTTGTCAAAGCAGAGATCGTGTCCCCTTATCACAGGATTCTCATCAATATGGGTATGGGCAATCCCACCACGCCATCAATCGTGGCACTTGGGAAGCAAGCGATTCCCAACGGGCAAGTGGGCAGGCGCACCGCTTTCGTCGCCTATATAAAGGGATAAGATTTCCCCATTTTAACCCATGCCTTCTTCCTCCTTTGCCCACCCTCGCCTCCTCAAGCTCCAGCGCCCAAGCCCAAGTCTTCTCCGCACAGCGAAACATGTCCGGAGCAGGAGGCAAGTGGGTGGCTTCCACCGTCAAGGAGAAGCATATCGCAAATCTTCGGGCGGCCGGATACTTGGCCGCAGACATAGCGCACCGGATACTAGACGTCGGGCAGGTCGTTCTGACCCCAGGACCCCACGAGAGGGTCGTGTTTGTCGCCCACTTCGTCCGTGGACTGGGATTTCCACTTCATCCCTTCGTCCGCGGGCTCATGTTCTACCACGGGCTAGATTTCGATGATCTAGCCCCGAATTTCGTCCTCAACATCTCAGCGTTCATGGTCGTATGCGAGGCCTTCCTCCGCATCCGGCCTCACTTTGGCCTGTGGCTGCAGATCTTCTACGTGAAGCTGAAGATTGTAAGCGGCCAGCAGGCGGAGTGCGGAGGGGCCAGGGTGGCAAGATGCCTAACGTCACCTGGCTGGACGGCTCCTTTGCGGAGACCATAAAAGGGTGGCAATCGGGGTGGTTCTACATCACCGAGCCGCGCGACGCCAACTGGGCGGCGGCCTCGAGTTCCGATCCGGAGCCCCCATGCGGCTCACCTCCTGGGAAAAGAAGGGCCTGACTTGGGGCGAACCTACAGAGCTGACCGGACTCCAAACCTGCATCAAGAGCATGAAGGACAAGAACATCAAGCTTGTCAACGTGATCCAAGTCATGCTCGTTCGCCAGATTCTGCTGTGCCAAAGGCGAGCATTCAATCTGTGGGAGTTTGTCCCAGAACACCGACGCCTTGAGGCTCTATGGCATGAATCACAAAGACGCGTGGAAGGCGTTGTTCAAGGCCTCCGAAGTACCTCCTCCCACATCCGAGGACCGTGGGCTCCATGCCGCGCGGCCTCCTAGCCAGGTGAGTTTTTCAGGCCACCACCGGATTCGGTTCTTTCCAATATATTCATGGGGGAGCCTTAAGTAATTGTGCATATTTGTTCAGGATTATGTGGAGACAGCGGAGCAAATTGACTGTCCGGCTCCGCTGCCAGAAGGCCCAGCTAATGCTCTCCTGACGGAGATGCTAATCCCGGCACCCTACAAGGTGTTGGAGAAGAAGGCCGAAAAGAAGGCCCAGGGACCAGGAAGGGTCTCCGGCGTAAGGTTGTGCCAGAAGCCTTGTCCGAAGACGACGAGGCGCACTCCTCCCATGAAGGGGAGGAAGAAGAAGAAGAAGAAGACGCCCCATCCGGAAAGGATGAGGGGCCTGGGGAGGTGGACCGGGGGGCCAGAAAAGGCCCTCGGCGCAAGGCCGTCATACCCACGTCTTCCGATGACGACGAGACAGATTCCTCCCGCGGAGGCAGGGGGAAGCAAGAAGAAACTCTACCTCCCCACACTGGGGAGGAGAAAAAGAGGAAAGACGCCCCGGAGGGGGAGGCTGGGATGTCCAAGAAGGGGAAGACGTCCCTTCCGGACTACTCCACCACGGCCGCTCACAGCGAGGAAGAGTGGCTGCCCAGGGGGAAGCCCCTAGCGCGATCGTAAGTGTCCGCACTCTATCGTGATTTTAATTTAGTTGTTTAATAATGCCGAACATATATGCAGTCCGGCCAGGCCTAATCCCGAGGTATCTTCTTCCGGGTCCCTGAGCAATTCGGAGATAAACTCCCTCCCGACGGCCACTACTCCTCAACCCGTGGATGACACGGAGGTGTTGTCCCGAAGGCTCGCAGAGCGGGGGGAGGTGACCCTGGAGGCGTCCCAAGGCGGGATTCCAGATGTCGGTGTCGGATTTCGGGTTCCGGCAGACCCTTAAGGTTTGAACTCTCGGGTGCGCGCGGATATCCAACCCTCCACCGTCTCGTACCTCGCCGAATCGCAGGGACCTAAACTACTAGAAAGAACAGCACAAGAGACACGAGATTTATACTAGTTCGGGCCACCGCCAGGTGTAATACCCTACTCTAGTTTGTGGTGTGGTGGATTGCCTCTTGGGCTGATGAGGAACAGTATAGGGAAGAACAGCCTCGCGAGGGTCTGTTCTTGGTGGGTGTGATGAACTGCTAGGTGGTGTTCCGTCGCTCTAGCTTGAGGATCGAGTCTCTATCTCTCTCTCTGGATTCCGAATGCCCACCTTCCTCCTATCCGATCGTCCCCTCTACTATAAGTGTGGCTACTCCTATTTATAGGCGAAGGCCCTGGGCCTCTTCCCAAATATTGAGCGGGAAGGGCGCCAACAATTGGCCATTTTGAAGGGGAACAGCGGGTACACTTATCCTGACTAAAGTTGGTCCTCGCCTGCCAAAGGCTCTGGTGATGACGCCTGCTTGGGCTCCACGATGACTCCCTTCTAGCCGTTGGGGCTGGTCTTGGTCTTGTTGCACCGAAACGGATGCCTTTGCTTGATTCTCTCGCCTGCGCTGGCTCCCTTTGCACCAAAGAGGAAAGGAGGACGCTGCGCGGGCTGGCGCCCGACTGGCGCCCTTGGTCGTCATGGCGTGCGTCACGGGCACCTCGCGAGGTACCCTGCCTTGAACTCTCCGCCTCCTCATGAGCCAACCTGACGAGGCCGTGCCTGAGGAAGCTCCTGGTCGTCCGCCTCATGATCTTGGCCCCTCGCGAGGGCCTTGATCTTGTGTAGATGAAGGTGGGCTGTCCTGGGCCTCCTTTGAGCCACGCCGCAGGCCGCAGGCAGGCAAGTCTGGGGACCCCCGTTCCCAGAACGCCGACAGTCGGACACGCGGGGTTCAAGATCCCCGCGGATCGTGTCGATGAGAGCCATGGCAGGCCGGGCTCTCAGTCGAACACTGTTCCAACACCCCCAACGGTTCCGGACTCAGGCGGGCAGCCCCTCATTAGAGAGGGCGAGTTGTCCGTGCCGAGGACTTCCGCTACGCCCGAGGCGTCGGATTGTCTGCTGGGAGCGCTTCGAGGCGCTTCCATGGATGAGGAGCACCGTACTCTTATGAGCGCGGTGATTCAGAAGGTTTTTTCTGCCAAAAGTGGACTAACCGAAGCTTGCACCAGCCTCCTGACGGGCTTCGAGGTAAGTAATCAAAATGTGTGAAATTACCACCCGATAGGTAGTAGCCCCTGATACTATGTTTGGTGTTCGGAAAGAAAAGCCAAACGGAGGGTCAATTATAATACGCAGGAGTCTAATAAGCATTTATGTGAATAAGCAGGCCGTGCTGCTTGCCGATGCTGCCCGCATAGCCGAGGTTGCCGAACTAAAGCGGGACCTGGAGCAGGCGCAGGGAGAGCTCGACCTCACGAAGAGGCGGCTCGAAGAGAGAAAAGGTGAGTGATTCTCCACTCTTATGTATGTAGAGATAGATAAAATTGTTTAGTCTGACGACGAAGCGTCGTGACTGTGTGACAGGGTCCACCGCCGAAATGGTGTCCCTGAAGAAAGCGCTATCTGAGGCCAAAGACAAGGCGGCCTTGGAATGCAAGGAGCGCGAGAAGCAAAGTGCTAGAGTGGGCGAGGTACAGCAAGAGCTCCAGGACCTCGGCAAGAAGTTCGAGTCTGTGGAGCATGATCTGAAGATGAAAGAGGCCGAGCTTGCGAAGGGCCTTGTGAGTATGAAAGACGCCAAGGCCGAAGCCGAGAAGGCACATCAGGAGATCCAGGAGGCCAAAAAGATAGCGGCGAGTAAGAAATTCTTTGTGCAAAGCAAACATGTGGAGGAGGCGTTTCTTTTACTTCCTCGAATTCGAAGCTCTCCAGGGGCATTCGCAGATTTGCCACGCAGCATATCGATGTCATGAGTTCTACCATGCCCAAGAGGGAAGCTCAGCGGAGAAGTTGTTACGGTCCCAGATGTCTTTGGGGCGAACACTAACGCTTTCAGAGTGACCAACTGAAGAAGTTGGTCGAACTCCACAGGGCGGCCGAAGTGGCTATGAAAGATTTCATAGTCCGGATGTGGCCTGGTGAGCCCCTGCCCACTAGCTACTTCGGCCTAATCAAGCCGATGGTGAATGCCTGTCCGCGGCTTGAAGTAATCAAGTGATCCGTTGGCATCGAGGGTGCCCGTCGGGCCTTTGCCCGCGCGAAGGTGCATTGGGGCAAGCTGGATGCGGAGAAGCTGGTGAAGGACGGTCCGCCAGAGGGCAAGGAGCATCGCCATCCCGAGAAGTACTATGATGGCGTTATGAAAGGCGCTCGTCTGCGTGGCGATGAGTGTTCCAAGGACAAGATCTTTGACTAAATGTACCTCTGCCGCTGTTGTAATTTAAAGACAAAGTTACTTGTGCTATGTAGCACTGTTTGATTTAAAATATTACCTTCTGTGCGGCTGTTTATAGAATACTAAAAGTAGGCCAGTCGTCGGCTTCCGCCCCCACGCAACTAGTGCCGGGGTGTTCCTGGAAAAACCCGGATACTCTTTATCCAAATGTTTGGTCCCTTAAGGAGGTATCCGGCGCAGCGAACAAGGCAATCGGACTATGTGGCTTTATAACTTTCACTTAGCCATAGAAGTCTACAATTTTAAATTTCGGCGAAGCCCCTAGAATCCGGACGGCCGAATTGGGGCGCTATATACGCCTAGATCGGACAAAGCCGAGTTATCGCCTAAAGCGGAAAATCTTTAAGGATTCTAAGACCTCTCTAACAGCGACCAGCTCTCACCACATCATGCCGGTCAGTTTTCGGCTTTCTGTACTGAGGTGCTCGTCCGAAAGAACCGGGACACAATCGCAGTAGTTCTCCCTGCGCTACCTTAGCCCATATAACGGAATGTAAGGTACCAAAACAAGGGAGCCGGGCTAACCCAACTGTAGACCCAAGACATGATTCGGAGCTGATGCATATAGTGCTATAAGTTTGGGGTGCCGCACTATTTAAAGTGTACGGACTCTAGTTGCCGTAGAATGGGGCACCATAGGAAGCCCCTAGTAAACGGACCGTACCAAAGTGTACGGATGCAATATTAAAGAGACATTTGTAAGAGAAATGTTCAAATAAGAATAATGAGCTGACGCTATATATAATCTCCCATTGATGAAAATACGTTTAAGCGTATGTTTACAATGAATGCATTAAGCGGAGATAAATAGGACTATTTAACATGTCATATCCAGGGGCAGGCCGCGTATGGATATATAAAACAGGTATAACGATCGTAAATAGATTCCACCTGGGTGTTTCCTTCCGTGCGTGAAGCCTGTTGCCTCCTTGGTTTTCTCTCCTATGTAAGTCGGACAATCCGGCTCTTCTGAAGAGGCTGCTCTAAATCAATGTCCTGAAAAAAGAAGAAGGACGGGTTATGAAGGTATGTGGCGGTTATCCCGCACTGTTGACTGAGTCATTGTTGCGCCTCCGCCTACGCCCATGGTATCTTGAGTGCGTAATTGTGTACGCGTGGCATGAATGCTGCTTTGATGGGGCTTAAGCGGAGGCCGGACTGCTAGTCGCGCTCTTGGCGTGCCTGATGATCCTGTTGCGGGGTGCTCCGGACTCTCTTGACGGTGCTTGAAGTTGTTGTCGCCGGATTGGTTTGTCGGAGGAGGCCACATTGTACTTCCGCCGCGAGGGCTGCAGTATGCTCTTGGAGAGAGCGATCCATATTTCCGTTCACTGTTATGACCCCGCGTGGTCCTGGCATCTTGAGCTTGAGGTATGCGTAGTGTGGTACCGCATTGAATCTAGCGAATGCGGTTCGTCCGAGAAGTGCGTGGTAACCACTGCGGAAAGGGACGATATCGAAGATTAACTCTTCGCTTTGGAAGTTATCCAGAGATCCGAAGACCACTTCCAATGTTACAGAGCCCGTGCAACGGGCCTCTACTCCAGGAATCACACCTTTAAAGGTGGTTTTGGTGGCCTTGATCCCTGAAGGGTCAATGCCCATTTTGTGCACTCTGTCCTGATAAAGCAGGTTCAGGCTGCTGCCACCGTACATGAGGACGCGCGTGAGGTGGAATCCGTTGATGATTGGGTCTAGGACCAATGCGGCCGAGCTGCCGTGACGAATGCTAGTAGGGTGATCCCTACGATCAAAGGTGATCGGACAAGCTGACCATGGGTTGAATTTGGGGGCGACTGGCTCCATCGCATAGACGTCCCGTAGTGCCCGCTTCCATTCCTGCTTGGGAATGTGCATAGCGTAAATCATGTTGACCGTTTTCACCTGGGGGGGGGGGAATTTCTTCTGTCCCCCCGTGTTCGGACGCCGGGGCTCTTTGTCATCGTTGCTGTGTAGCCCCTTTTCCTTGTTTTCGACGTTTATTTTGCCGGCCTGTTTGAACACTGAGCAGTCTCTATTTGTGTGGTTGGAAGGCTTGTCCGGGGTGCCATGAATTTGGCACGAGCGCTCCAGTATACGGTCTAGACTGGACGGTCCCTGATTATTTCTTTTGAACGGCTTCTTCCACTGACCGGACTTGGATCCGCTGAATCCGGCGTTGACTGCCGTGTCTTCAGTGATGTCGTTGTTGTTCTGTCACTTATGTCTATTACGCTGTGGCTTGTCGTTATTGTCGCGGCCATCCGGAGTGCCAGAATGTGGCGTAGTGCTGCTGCGAGCCAACCAGCTGTCCTCGCCCGCGCAAAAGCGGGTCATTAGTGTTGTGAGAGCTGCCATTGACTTGGGTTTTTCCTGGCCGAGGTGTCGGGCGAGCCACTCATCACGGATATTATGCTTAGCTTCGGCGTCCGGACAGTCGACTATTTGGTTCCTTTTAGTTAGGAACCGAGTCCGGAATTTCCCGGTTGACTCTCCGGGCTGTTGAGTAATGTGGCTCAAGTTATCGGCGTTCGGTGGTCGCACATATGTGCCCTGGAAGTTGTCGAGGAATGCGTCTTCCAGGTTTTCCCAACTGCCAATGGAATTTCTTTGGCAGTGCTGTTTAGCCGATGTCGGGCTGGTCCTTTGAGCTTAAGGGAAGATACTTGATGGCATGTAGATCGTCTCCGCGGGCCATGTGAATGTGGAGAAGGAAATCTTCGATCCATACTGCGGGATCTGTTGTGCCATCGTATGATTCGATGTTTACGGGTTTGAACCCTTCTGGGAATTCATGATCCATTACTTCATTAGTGAAGCAGAGGGGGTGCACGGCGCCTCTGTGCCATGCTATAT
The DNA here is from genome assembly GCA_021605145.1 of Aegilops bicornis. Lineage (NCBI taxonomy): Eukaryota > Viridiplantae > Streptophyta > Magnoliopsida > Poales > Poaceae > Aegilops > Aegilops bicornis. The sequence continues at coordinate 402,602,289 of CM038673.1, read as the reverse complement.
GGCTACGCAGTTCGAATTGCTCTGGGTGGCTATGTTCGGCCCGGCCGGACTTGTTGAAGGTGTATCCGGCGTGACGGTCGTCGTCGCGTGCTGAGGCGTGCCCCCGCGATCCGTAGATCGATCTTGGTTGTCCTTCTTTGTTTTTCAGTATATCTTGCAGGTCCTGCCTGTTGCCCCGGGCCGTAGTATGTTGGCGTGGGGGTGCTGGCTGGTATGCAGACTGATATGCCGTTTTATCCCGGCCACGAGGTGGCCGGTCAGCCGTATGGCGCTCGAATCCGTATTCCTCGGCTGCAAGGACTTCAATCCATCTGTCTGTGAGCACGTCTTGATCAGCTTGGAGTTGCTGTTGCTTATTTTTCAGGCTCCTCGCAGTGGCTATAAGCCGATGCTTGAAGCGCTCCTCCTCGGCGGGATCCTCAGGCACGCCGAACTCGTCGTCGCCGAGGCTAATCTCATCTTCGGATGGGGGCATGTGGTTGTCCTCCTCCGGGTATTCGTCCGTCGCCTATTCTTATGGGCTGACCTGCTCATCTTCCTATTTGGCCTGCTCGAAGGTGGGCTGACCAGGGTTGTATTCTTCTTCGGCACCAATCGGATTGTTTTCGTCTCCTGGGCCGGTATTGCTGTGGCGGGGCTTGGAGTGGCGCCGACGACGCCCATTCTTTTCTTTTCTCCCTGAGGTTTTATCCTCCGTTGCCTCATCGCCATTTGTTTCCTTTGGAGTGTCCACCATATATATATATCATCGGAAGAGGTGGCTGTCCACCGCCCAGTGAGCGGTGCTTCACGTTCTTCTCCTGCATCGTCGTCCATACAGTCGATGTCTTCGGAGTCAAAGTCCAATACCTCGGTTAAGTCATCGACCGTGGCAATGAAGTGGGTGGTGGGTGGGCAATGAGTTCCTTCATCACCTGCCTTCCACTCGAGCAGGACATAGTTCGGCCAAGAGCCTCCTGACAAAGAGAGAGACTTTAATGAGTCCAGCATGTCGCCAAAGGGCGAGTGCTGGAAGATATTTGCAGCGGTGAACTCCACTCCCGGAGCCCAACCTGGCTCGACTGGCTCGGGAGTGCGCGGACTGGAACCAACTCCGAATACGAATCTGGGGGTCCGGAGTCATAGGCCACCACAGAGGTAAGACCCGTGTTCGGCCCCATCGCCGATGAGTGTGCGACCTGCGGGGCCGGGTCCATCCCTCCGTCCTTAGGCGGCGCAGCCTGCTCCGGATTTAGGTCCGGGGCTACTGCGGGGGTGATACCCCGAGCTTTGTCCGACAGCAGGTCTAAGCCATGCTCGTCGTGACTGTCCGGTGGTCCTGGCACAGGCCCGAATCCGTAAAATATCAAGTCTCCCGGAATGTCCGCTGTGTAGTTCAGGTTTCTGAACCTGATCTGGTGGCCAGGGGCGTAGCTGTCGATCTGCTCCAGATGGCCAAGCGAGTTGGAGGCGAAGCCGCCAACACGAAGATCTGTCCGGGAGAAAGGTCTCACCCGGGATCGTGTTGTTGACAATGATGGAGGAGCCATCGAGCCTGTAGCGACGGCTACGAGGAACTCTCAATGAAAGCACCAATGTCGATTGTCAAAACCGGCGGATCTCGGGTAGGGGGTCCCGATGCATGCGTCTTAGGCTGATGGTAACAGGAAGCAAGGGACACAATGTTTACCTGAGTTCGGGCCCTCTCGATGGAGGTAAAACCCTACTTCCTGCTTGATTAATATTGAAGATATGGGTAGTACAAGAGTAGATCTACCACGAGATCATAGAGGCTAATCCCTAGAAGCTAGCCTATGATGGTATGATTGTAATTGTGATCGGCCTTCTAAGGACCAACCTCTCCGGTTTATATAGGCACCGGAGAGGGCTAGGGTTTACATGGAGTCGGTTACAAGGAAGAAAATATAATATCCGGATCGCCAAGCTTGTCTTCCATGCAAAGGAGAGTCCCATCCGGACACGGGTCGAAGCCTTGAGTCTTGTGTCTTCATGCTTCAATAGTCCAGACGTTGTATACAGTCCGGCTGTCCGGATACCCCCTAATCCAGGACTCCCTCACCAGGTAGGAGGATGATGCGCTATGGTGTGGAGGTTAGCTGGGCGTTGCCGCTTTAAGTAGTGCATTCCGGTGAGGCCAAGCTTCCCGGTGCGTCATTAAGTCGCCGGAGTTGGTTCCTTGGGCACCGAGCCTCTTAACGACGGCATACGGACGAACGACATGAATGCGGGCAGCTGGCACCGGCTGGGAACAAACTGCGCGACGGCGCGAGGGACGAGAGTTTTTGGTGTGCCAGGGTAGTCAGTTGCGGTCGTGGAAACGTTGGAGATGCCCTTCGCTCACATGCATCGAAGCATGTCATTTAAAAAACAAGACGACCCGGCATGGTCTCAGGTCCTGAGGATGCAGTTGGCCGCGCTACACCACTCCGCGGACACGTCCCGGCGCCCCGTGCATCCTCGACGAGCCGGGTGTTGGGGTGTGTTTGGATTGTGGCCAAAGTGCACCTTACCAAAATTTTGGTCATGACCCAAAGATTGGTCTTTGTTTGGACGGTTGCCATTTTTTTGAGGTTTTGGTCATGACCCAAAAATGGATGGTTGCGATTTTTTTGGCATGCCAATGAACTCTAGCCAACTCTAGTTCATTTTTCTTGCCGATGTCGGCCAAATTATGGGCAACCAAAACCTCAACCAAAATTTTGGCTACCCAATGCTTTGATGGGGCAACCTTGGGCACAAACCAAACATACTGTTGGTTGTGCCACAGCACTAACGCCACCCTCGGCACACTAAAACCGACCGTGTCTAGCGACGATGAGCGTGTCGCTCACCGCGGTCGCCGTGTCCAGAGGCGGTGCTGGAGCTGCACCACGTTGTTGGTCCCCACGACCCACATGAACGGTTGCCGGTGGCGAGGAGGTCATGGGCCAGCTCCTCCATTGGACTAGTTTGCGCTATGTCAACCCGACAGGTGTGCCCCACATGTCGGTTTCCTTGTTTTCCCAGCCATATTCGAGCGTCAGTGCTCCGCGTTGCGCATTAGGCCTTTCACTATGTAGGCCAAGCGAGACAACTTATTGTTTATTTGAGCCATTCAAGTATAATCATGTGGCGTTTGCTTATTTCTCATTCCTCTCCAACCCTCTTCTCCATCGATCATGTCGCCCTCCGGTCGAGTCCATCCTCCCGCATGCCTCATTTGAACATTCCGCCGAGTATCATTCGCATAGAACATGCTTGTATTTCCAATGTTTATTTGTAATTTGTCCGACATGCATACAAACAAACGGTTCGTTTGAAGTTTCACTTTGCCTCCACTACATTAATAAAGGCGTCTTAGTTTTGACATCCCATTCGGTTCATGCCCCGACACATGTTGACGAGATCGATTGATGTTCAGAGATGAATTGCGTGTCGTGCAAGGAGATAAAGGTTTGGTCTGTTTCTATGATAGAAATGACCCGCGCGGGGGGGGGGGGTCTGTGGGGATCAGAGGGAGTATATTGTACGTTCATAAGCGAAACGAACGTATCGTACCCACCCTAGTCCTCTTTCAATCGATCTCCGGACCCCGAGATGAAATCGAGAGAGAACGAGTGGGGGGCATGTGTGATACCTAAGGCCTCGCATGTCAGTTACTCAATGGGTTCGGCCACGTCAGGGGATCCTCATCCGTAGTATACTCCCTCTGTTTTTATTTACTCCGCATAAAATGACGCGGGCGGGGGTGGGGGAGGGACGTCGGTTTGCTCTCAACTGCGGTCCCACAAGTGAGCGAAAAGGCACGACGAAGCGCGTTCCATTCAGTGAGCGACATGGAGGGTCCAGCGAGCCGGGCTGCAACGCGAACGCGACAAGAGCGATGTACAGTCAAAACCGATTGACCGGTCATCACTGGAACCACTATTCACACCAAAACCTTCGCTGCTCAGCCTACGCCAGCCACTGCCCTAAAACCACACCTAATCTCCAGCCCCTTCCCCCACCTTTCGATCCCCTAGCCCGCATCAAGTGTCCCCTAGTTCGCCGGAAAGCCATGGTGCGCCGCAAGATCACGTACTACAAGATGCTGACGCCAGAGTGCCGCACAGAAATCGCGGCGGTCGTCGGTGCCAGAGACCTCCGTTCCCAAGCTCGCTTTGCGGCGGGCCAATCCCCAAGTTCTCTGGAGCCAAGCTACGAGGAGGAGGAAGCCGATCCAATGTTCATGGCGGAGGTCGCGGCTCAGAAGGCCCCCGATGGGTATGAGACGATGGACGTCGACTTCGTGCTGGCGTCCGAGTCCCCCATGGTGCAGGCGGACCAGTGGTTCAACCTGGTGATACTAAAGGAGGACCGGGAGGCAGAGGCTCAACTCGACGTGGAGCGCGCGCATGCTGCTGCCATCGAGGCTCTCCTGCAAGCGGAACCACATGTCGTGGATGTGAACCGGGCGGCGGAGGCTCAACTTGAGGCGGAGCGCACGGATGCCGCTGCCATCAAGGCCCTCCTGCAGGCGGAACCCGACGTCCTGGACTTGAACCAGGTGGCAGAGGCTCAACTCAACACGGAGCGCGCGGATGCCGCTCTCATCGAGGCCCTCCTCCAGGCGGAACCGGACGTCCTGGACTGGAACAGGGCGGCGGAGGCTCGACTTGACGCGGAGCGCGCGGATGCCGCTGCCATCGAGGCCCTCCTGCAGGCGGAATCGGACGTCCTCGACTTGAATCGGGCGGTGCTCTTGTCCGTGCAGAGCGCCCGCATGCTCCGCGTGAACGAGTAGCTGGAGGCTGAGGACAACCACGGTGCGGAGACACACGTCAGCAGGTATGGCTGGTTCGCGCCGGCAGCCAAAGACGACGAGGCTGTCTCGTTCCGCGAGCAGTGATAGTTTTTCGTTTTTCTTTATGTTGTTGTTTTTATGGATCTTTTGCTGTATAAAAACATATATTGTTATGCAAGTCGCCTGACATGGGTTAGTCTACCATTTCAGGCGGTTGGATGAATATCCTACGTCTCCTAACCCTTCTTCCTCACCTCTTCTTCTTCCCCAACAGACCACCGCACGGGCCGTACGGATACTCCCCAACATGCGGTTGGATAAACATACTCTATGAACGAAAACTATGTGTTGGCGGTAGGATGGCTGAGCTTGGTTTGTTCACATGCGATAGCACATGTCAGTGAGGGGTGCGTTCCCTTGGTTGGGTTTGCGGCGTGTAGGAGCGACTGTGCATGTGAGGGTGCGGTGCGACCGCGACGTGCAGGAGCGACCGTGTGAGGGTGCGGTGCGACCGCGACAGCCGTGCGCAAGTGTACCTCATTTTCATTTTGAAAACTTTAGGCAAGCTTGGCAAAAATGTGTGGCGAAGTATGGCAATGCAAGGCCTAGACCCAAACAGGATAAGTACGTAGTACTACGTACTAGGAGTAGTAGTGTTGAAAAAGAAAGGCGGGGTTTTCCTTCGCGGGATTAATCGATACAAATCCTCGTTTCACGTGTCAATTAATGCGTATTTTTTTCGCCAAAGCCCAAAGAGCTAACCATCTCACTCATCATCGCTTGATTAATGCAGCGCCATGCAAACCAACCTTCTCACTTTCGCATGCATGCAGGGGATATTAATGTCCTTGGTTGCTAGTACGAGGCAAACCCCATCAATTTTGCCTCGATTAGTGTTAGTGGCCTTTTGCAAATTGTAATTTTGATATACTGGCCTTGTGTACAAAAAATGGAGGTAGTGACTATATTTGACTTCCTTCCCCATTGCGGTGACGTCGACGATATATCAAACGTTGTGGTTTGGCGAAGTGCGTTCGACGGAGAACACCATTGAGGGAGACCACGGTAAGTCGTTCGCAAGTGCCGCCTGCAAGCCGAGACAACTGCCTTATTTTCATCCAGGAAGTCCGTTGAACCAAAGGACGCGTAAATGTACTAGTACTACTCGTCCGTCCAGCTTAGTGCGGTGAGATGTTTTCTCGAAGAAGACGATGGAGAAGCGGAGTCAGCAAAGAGTGAAATGATGGTTGCTTCTTCCGTGCTTTGTGATTTGATGCCTCACTGCTTTGTGATTTGTGATAGAAGGTACAGGGGAGTAGAATCTGTCCTCTATACTGTACATGCGTCCAAGCACGGGAGAAAGAGGAGAGACGTTGCATTTTTCTATTCCTTCAATCAATCAATCAATCAGGGAGCTTCGGTTCCATCCTTTTGGCTTTGGCAACACCGCCCACAATGGTTCCCATGATGCCAAAAGCTATTTTAACATTTGGCTAAACATTGTGGATGCCCTTAACCGTACCACTTGGTTTTGCTCCTGTGTGCTATCTATACAAATGTCAATTATATTGATCTAAAAAATTATAGAATCAAGATTTGTAAAAAGGAGGTGATTTTGCCGCGCGGATGGCGGGGAGATTTCTTATTTTTAGAGGACATTGTCCTAGCCGTTTGCTAACATGTAGTCCCACGTGTCAGTGCTTTACCAAGCCGATCCGCTTCCCACATGAGGCAGAACAATGACAGAAGCAACACATAGTTAACTTGAAGAAGTGAGGGAGAAGCGGATTCAGCAACGAGTGAAATGATGGTTGCTTCGTCCCTCCAACTTCTTTTTTTAGCATTATTACTTCGTCCCTCCAACTTAACTACGGGAAAGGTGCAGCTTTGTGATTTGACGCCTCATTTCTCATTACTACACCGCCGCCATGACTGGGTGCTTCACCTCGACTGCTCTGCAGTGTATTCCGGTATGGCACGTGGACCCGGTAGCTTGATGCCCCACATGTCGGTGAAAGGGACTAGAAGATTTATGAAAGCGAGCGCTCCACTCTTACGACGGAGGAGTACACGACATGACGGCCCGGTGAACTGTCACTTGTAATGTATATAGTACTATAGTTTTGCTATTTCGCACGATCCATCGATACAAACCCGATTAAGCAGGAAAGGCGGGATTTTTCCTGCGGTATATGATAATCGCCATACATTTCAAAGGCAATTTTAATGTATGCAAACTGAATAATTAAGTAACAATATGATATCTAGTAAAACTAAAAACACATATGATTTATTGTGTTAGAGTGTAGTAGTAGTGTCAGTATTGCATAGTTGTTAGATGTAACATGCGAGAACGTGTAGAGATGTAGTTTTGGAGGGCCTATAGAGAGAAAAATGTAATACATTCACCGAACTTCAGAATAAGCTGATTACGGCCACTATATACATTTTGCGGTGATTATACGGTCACTTGCTCACGGTTCAGCACCGGATTGCACTTTGTTGACCGGTCAAATAGTCTGCATGGCACCATGTTGACTAGTTAAATTGACCTCGTTCCTTGTGGGTCCCACCTTCAGTTCGCATAGGGAAAAGGTCAGATAAACACAAATTTACGCAGGCGCGACAAGACTCCACCCGTCTTGCTGGAATCACCTGGTTGTGTATGTATGCATCGGGCTGATGTGTGCATGCACGTGTAGGTTGAGCACTTGAGCGTGAGAGTGTGTGTTGGTCATGTGGTGTACTAGTGTGTGCATGCATGCGTGCATGTGTGCGTGTGAGTGTTGCGTGCGTGCCTGGCTGCGTGTGTACGTGTGTTTGTTGCGTGCGTGCGTGGGTGCATGTGTTCGTGCGAGTGTTGCATGCATGCAGTTCGTGTGCATGCGTGCGTGTGCGTATAATCACCACACCAGCTCATGTGTGTTAAAACAGACGGCTCAACATACCAATATAAGGCCACCTTGTCCGCTATGCCCGCGGTCATGACTTCGAACCACCGTCCAATATTTTTGTTGTTGTTTGTTTTCATTCTTACTAGCAAGATGCCCGTGTGTTGCACGTAACATCAAGATGCATTTGTATGACTAGTTTATCTTGTGAGAGAAAAGGATGAACGAGGGAAGGCCTTATTTGCAAATGTGGAGAGGTGTGTGGGTACCTTTTTGCAAAATTTTCATAGTTTCTTTCCTATCCGCCAGATATAAATCGTACGGCCTATATTGCAGGATGGCAGGCACAGCATCATCACCAACTCTATTTTTTATCTCTATAACTCTTATAAAAACCGGAGTTGGTGATGATGGTGTGCCTGCCATCTTGCAATATAGACCGTCTGATCTATATTTGACGGATTGAAAGCAAACTATGATAATTTTGCAAAAAGATACTCGCACCTCTCTTCACATTTGCAGATAAGGTCTTTCCTCGTTCATCCTTATCTCCCATAACCTCATTGTTGAGCAATTAAAAAAGAAAGCCTCTCGAACAATCTGGCATGATGGCCGCTGCCAGCGTCGTCCATCCCATGCCTCCGCTCGGTCCGACCACCAATCACCACCACGCCCCACTCCTCCTCACCTTATCTCTCCTCTTTCTCAAGATATTATTAGTTTTTACACATGAGATTACTCCCTAATGGTCAATCACAACATGTGTTTTGTAAAAAATAAATGCATCTTGGTGTTCTATGCAATGCACGAGCATCTTGCTAGTAAGAGTGTATTTTATCCCTACTCTTATAAAAAGCATAGTCGGTGATGATCGTGTGCCTGCCATCCTGCAATATAGGCCGTCCGATCTATATCTGACGGATAGGAAGGAAACTGTGGCAATTTTGCAAAAACATACCCACACCCCTCTCCACACTTGCAAATAAGGCCTTCCCATGTTCATCCTTTTCTCCCACAAGATAAACTACTCATACAAATGCATCTTGATGTTCCGTGCAACGCATGGGCATCTTGCTAGTATTTTATAAGAGTGTAGATGTAGAGTAGATACAAGCCGACTGGTGGGCCCGATGGTAGTGAGATAATGTGATGCAACACTAGGGGTGCCACATGGAGCGTTTAACTGGTCAACTAGTCGTTTCTTGAGAAAATACAGAGTTATATGGTGAGGCCGTGACTGTATAGTAATCACAAAACATAAATGGTGACCGTAATGAGTGGATTCTGAAGTACAATGTACATATCGTGCTTTCGCTTCAAATACAATGGTCGTAACTTTATATATCGCGAGAGAAAGATGAAACATGCGTGAATGTCCTGGGGGCTTACTTTTAGAGGACCTGGAGATAGTTTGTGTGCGTACGTGAAAGGGGCGTAGAGGGGGGGTATGCGATGGAGAGACAGATGCTCTTCGTTTCTCTTTATTATGACTAACTTTATATAGTATAAAAATATACAAATTCACAGTGCGGAATAAATATCATTGTGGGCACCATGCAATGCAAGCGTTCATACTCCTCCGTATAACTTTGTAATGTTGTATATATGTAGAAATTCTAAGGCCACATTTTATTCAAAAGGAATGCTGTATGCGAAATAAACGTGAAGAGAGGGCTTTTTAGATCAATGGGGTACGTGATGTAACATGTGTGAATGTGTAGTTGATGCATTTGGCAGGGCCTAGAGAGGTATGTGTGTGTATTACGTATTCGAGAGAGGCATGGATAAGCGGGGCCGATTGTGGGGGCGTGGGAGAGATAGTCCGAGAAATGAGAGTGGTCTAGAGAGAGAGACGAATATGACGTCACGACGAGAGATTCCCTTGAGTGTGTATATGCAAGGGGGAGTGGATAGAGGCACCAGGAGAATATATTTTGTGTGTGTGGTGTCTATGTTGGTATGTGTGGGTGTGAGAAGATAACGAGACGTGGGGGCAGAGGGTGTGTCACCGCGTGAGGTCCGGTGGGTCGAGGTGAGGCCCTTCGTTTGGTTCCGTCCTGCGCCACATTGGTCGGCCCGTGACGCATTTAGGGAGACCCATGGATGACTAGTCGTACAAGACAAAGATAGCATAATTGTGAAGGACTCTATGTCCAATCGACAAAGCCGTCTAGGATTTGTAACCCTAGGTTCTCGGTCTAAGGTAACCCCTTTATCTCTGATATTACTATTCATCCAACCTAACTTTAAGGGGCATCCTACAGAATGCTCTGCTAGAATCATACTCGTCGATTATGAAGAGAGGTGTGAGACAATGCGTCAGACACAGGCCTAAAGATAATGTGCGTACAAGAGACACGTAGGCAGGTCTATGTATATAGAAAGGATCGATGGGGATTGTGCGTGTGTATGCTTGTGAGAGGAAGAGTGCTTGTGATAAAGGTTAGTGAAAACAGTCGTAAATGGTTACGAGAGGGAGGGAGGGTTATATCAAGAGCATGTGTGCGAGAGAGACACCTCGGGAGAGAGTGTGTGAGCATGTGTGAGAGACACCAATGGAGAGTGAAACTACACGTACAAGACTGCTGTACACATTGATTAAAGATATAAATTGTATCCAAATATTAGGATGGGATCATGATATTTGCAATCCGCGTAAGGAACGGTCATTGATCCATCAGACATCTAGATTCTATTGAATTTGAGCATGTCTATGTTATTATTCGACACAATTGATCCACATAGTTAGTATTTTGAACTCCAGACAATGCATCGCTTTAGCAATCGAATATAAACGTGAGTATAGTTCATGTTGTGTGTGTAAAGCACATTATACATACGAAAGTAACACAATGAACATTATAAATAGCTACCTATGAACTGCCATACATTTGAATTCAACTTAAGGTGGTTTTAAAAAATCGGATTCAACATGAAGTCCATTCAATTATTTGAATTTGATATCATGGCATTTGTAAATCATACCTAAATTATGGGGGCACCAATCTTTGCTCTGATTTTGTACATAATAGCATATGTAATCATGTACAAAATAGATTCTAATTTAGCTCCTCCATTCCAAAATAATCATAGTTATAGGATTTTCAAGTGTCAAAATTTCAAAAAGAAGCGGATAATTTAATGAGGTTTTCAAACATACAAGGTCAAATTTAACGTTGTCTATTTAGGTCAATCCTCAAAGTTCAAGAGTACTCTAAACGTGAATGCTTGTGTTTCAAAATTTCGAACAAAGCGCCAAAAGAGCCTCTACTCGCCCGAAACCGCGTGAGACCAATGTTTGGTAGTACAAGGAAATTACTTTTCTAATAAGTCCGACCCGTGAAACCTACCGGCCAGACGTCCAAAGGTCTAAACCGGGGTAGGTTTGTAGCTTCATCTAGACGCCATGCAACCGCCTCCGAAAAACATTCATACACAATGGCTGCCTAAGCACACATGCGCGCGGCAGAAATCGCTCCCACCCACTATTTGGGACACCTGGGATTACAATCCTACCCCGACCATGAGGGTCCGAAATTTAAGAGGGGGCAAAGTTTGTACTTTCCCCAAATTACAAACAAGCGGCGTCCCGTCTTCTTTTCAAAAAGCCAAAAACAAGCGCGTCCCTGCATCAAACATGGTTCTCCTCCCCTCGCCCACCACTTTGATTCCCCATTCGTACTCCGTGGGCGCAAAAACTACCTCTTCACCAGCCGCGAAACCCCGGCGTCCTCCGTCCGCCACCCCATTCCACCCATCCACCGCCACCCACCTCCATCACGCCGGAGCCGATACCCGACGTCTTCATCCACCGCAACCTCAACCGCAACACCCTCCATGGCTAGTAGTTGAAGCCGAGGCCGAGCCGTCCGTACCCGAGCCAGTTCAACCACGCCGTCCTGCGCCTCACCGCTGCCGCTCCAACTTCACCACCCTCCACCGCACCGGAGCTGTTCCTGCTACGCCGTCCTTCGCCGCCTCGGATCTGCTTCCCCTCCGCCGACATACGACCACGACAACACAGTCAACAATTTGGTCATGGGTTCGTCCAAGCCTGCACCCTCCATAACATCGGTTTCCCCGGCAAAAAGAAGAAGATCGGCGCGGCATGTGGAGGCGACCACATCGGCAACCGAAAATGGTACTCCTCTTCCCTTATTCGTCCAAATCTTACGTGTCTGCTTGCACGGTATTCATCCCATAGAAGACACTAGTTGACCGCTTCTTCTTGATACTAGATGTTCCTAGTAACTCACGATGCACAAGGTTTCTCCTCATATAATATTTCACCTTAGCTAGAGGTCCATCGCCCCCCTGAATTTCAATTCCTGGTCAGTTGATTCCCAATTAACGGAAGCATTCCTCGGCGTAACAGCGCTAGTCCGCCTATTATGCCGGGAAGCAGCTCTCGGTGTTTATCTTAGGGGCGTGTGGGGCCTAGAGCTCTGGCTCCCGATCCGGAGGTTGGCCGGGATTAAAGGGATGGCACAGGGGCACCTTTGCCAAGCACCTGGCGGTGGTGTGAGGTCGAGGAGGGCGGGCGGCGGAGGCAGTGCAGGCCGATGGTCACCGGGCGGTTCGAGAAAGATCGCCAACAAAGGATCGGCGGGAGGTAGAAGAAGGCCATCTGCCCGTTCCTTATAGATCGACGGTTCATAAAAAAATCGATCGACCTATTTATTTTCAATCATTGTTATCTTGATAGGACCACATGTGGTGGTGTCTTTGGAGGAGTACTGCATTTCTGTGCTCATATATTACAAAATCATACGGAGTAGAATCTAATTTTGTTTGCCATGCAATGTTGTAGAGCTATCATATGTCTCATGTCATTTATTTTTCAGCCACATGCTATACGCTACTTTTACAAAGGCACTAGTTCTGCACACACTTCACCCATACTCTCACTATTGTGTTCTTATGCAAGGGTATTTCAGACCCTGCCTTGACAGAAGCAGAAAAGAGAAGAGAGAAGTCACTCCAGCGTGGTACGCGGCCAGGCCAGACACGTTTCAAGGCTTTAAAGGGTGTAGTGTCAGCAGATGGAGACAGTAAACGTAGCTCTAGAGTTGATGACCTCGCTCGCAATGAACCACCGTCCCAGGTGCTTGCTTTAACTTTGCGGTGTCATATGTGGTTGCATGTTCCATATGGTGTCTAGCTTGTATTCGAACAGCCGAAGTCGGTCTTTATTAAGATAAGGAAAGATATTTTTTACATGAACCACCATCCCGTGAGCACCAGAAGACAAATAGCTAGTCAGGGCATTGGCCGAGCAAGTGACAAGCCCAGCAAAGAGAGGCATCACCTGGAAGGCAACTAAAAATCCGTGATGGTGGCGAAGCAGCCCGCCTCCCACCAGGCTCTCAAGTCCTAGATGATCATGCTCACCACTCCAACCGAATGTCTAGCTTGTATTGCTTGCAATTTGGTTAAATTGCATCTGCTTAGCTTACACATTATACCTTTGAATATGACATGCCTTTCTGTTTTTGGTACATACTAGTACATCTGTGTATTAACCATGTTCTTACATCAAACTAATGTTCTTGTGTATCCCTCATCAATCACTTATGATGAGGCAGTCAGGCAAGTGGAGTACTCCTCATTTAAAGAATGCAGTGTCAGCCTCCCGACATGATTCTCAAGAAACAACAAGGCTAGATGAAGATAGTGAACGTAGCTCTGTAGTTGATTACCGCATTTCCCCTACACTAGCATCGCAGGTGCTTGCTCTAACTTGGCAGCGTGATATGTGGTTGCATGTTGCATATGGTGTCTAGATTGTAATTCTTCCAATCTGGTTAAACCGCATGTGCTATTCTGCTTAGCTTATACATTATACCTGTTAATGTGACATGCCTTCCTGTATTTAGTACATAGTACATCTATCTATTAAGCATGTCCTCACATAAAACTATTGTTTTTTTGTATCCCGCATAAATCAATATGACGAGACACCTTCAGTATATGCAGTGTGATATTAGTTGCATCTTTGATATGATTTATAGCATGCGCTGCTTCTAATTTGTTGAAATGCCATTTATGATGGGACACTTTTAACTTGGCAGAGTCATATTGGTTGCATCTTTCACGTGGTGTCTAGCTTGCATTGCTTCTTATTTGGTGAAATGGTTTCGCTGAGTTTACACAAATAGTTGTGAATATGCCATGCCGTCCTGTTTTTCGTATTATTCCATCCTGGAATCATGTGTTTGCCTTACATCAAAGTAGTGATTGTCAGTTTCATGCACGAATGAGTTCTGAAGAGTGAATTTTATTGCTTTTTCTTGTTGGTTTTACTTGACAATTCAAAATCAATAAAGTGGAAGGAAGTTATCAAGGCAGCGGATGAAGGTGCTCCTTCCAAATGGAGGGCCTCTACAGATTCTACTCCTCCATCCCCCCAAGATGATTTCCAAGACAACACATGCATAGACACTCAACGTAGATGTGTTGGTGATGAGCACGTCTCCCCTAGTGCACCATCACAGGTGCTCCCTCTAATTTGGCACTTTTATATGTGGTTGCATGTTATGTATGATGTCTAGCTTGTATTGCTTCTAATTTTGTTGAATTTCATCTGCTTACTTTACACATTATACTTGTGACTAAGACACGTGTTCCTGTTTCTAGAACATACAATATCTGTCTATGACACCATGTTCTTACATCAAAGTACATTTGTTCTGAAGAACTAAATTGTTATTTGTTTTTCTTGTCGGCTTGACTTAACATGGCACAGAGAAAGAGGAAGCAAGACAGAACGACAGGGAAAAGGAAGCGGAACAATCCTGCAGATTCTGCTGGTACTGATGGTGCAATAGAAGGTCAAAGTCCAGTGGAAAATTGTACAGACAGGGTATCCCATGCTACACGAGCTGCAGAACAAGCCAAACAGAAACAAATAGCTGCCACCAAACAACCAGAGACAACCCTAGTTGTTGCAACACCTTCCACAGTACCACCAGCTGCACGGTTTACTCGTTCGTCAACTCAACTAGCAGCACGTTCCCAAGCTCCCTTGCCACCTGACACTACTTCCAAAGCACTCTTGACACAAGATGAGTTGGCAAGATCAGATGAACTTTGTGAGCTTCAACAGCAAGAAGGTAGTTGCCGGAGTCAAGTTACAGTTGCATGCTTCTTTATATGTAGTCTCACAGTTTGATGTACACTAACACTTCCTATGTTTGTTGTTGGACTAGCACCTAGGCGCAAAAGGAAACAAACATCAGGGATAATGCTCGATAGGTTAACTAAATCTAGAGGAGGAAGAATGGAGATCCGTTTTGAGGCAAGTTTGAAAAGGCCACGTGATGACAAAGTTAGTATCAGAGGCAGCGATTGCTGTTAGGTGTCATGTACATATCCTCCCAACATGGATTCAGTACAGGAATGACAAAGACGAAACCCAGTTCAACACCTTCCTCGACCATTTATCTGTAAGTATGGTTATGTATGGAAACTAGTATATCGTCTTGCTCTATCCAATACTTTCTAGGTTGCTGATAATGAGACTCCCATAATTTTCAACAGATGAGGTTCAAGTTGGATAGCCAAGATGATGCAACCAGACAAGCTTGCACCCATGTTTTCAAGTCTACTCTGCGATAGTATCTATATAACTTGAGGAAAACTCACTTTGAAGGCAAGGCTAACGTGAACTTGCCCAAACATCTCCAGTGGAAAATATATCTGATGAAGACTGGAGAGGCCTTGTTAAACACTGGTCCGATCCGAAGTATCAGGTACATTATATATATGTCATCAGATCACATGTTGAAGTCCTATTTACGCATGTGCCACACAAATCTATCTTCAGGTGAACTGTTCAAAGAACAAGGCCAACCGCATTTAAAAGTAAAATTCCAACATTTACAGGATCTTGTAGCTATATTGCACACTGCGAGGCTCTTGTAATTAGCTGTTGTTTCACTCTTTTCGCTGTACCATATTATCAGATCTATATTGACTTGTTCCAAATGCAGAGGAAAGCCCGCAAGGACCAAAAAGTACCTGAACCAAATGCTGTGGAAATCTTCAAGGACTGTCACACCAGCAAGAAGAAGGGCATGACTACACCAGTCAAAGCCGCTGTTGTAAGTCCTTAATCCTCATGCCTTTTAACTACTACTTACTCTGACTTGTGCCTTGAACTGCATGGTTTGCAGCCAATGTCTATTACTCTTTTCAATTTTATACACAATTGTCTTAGCGTATCATTGCACCTTACAAGGTTTAAAAGAGAGGAGTGATGTTCCTTTGATCTTGACCTGTAATCTAGTTCTGTGCTGGACTTGCCCACACAACGTTACAATTGTCTGTTTGTCTGTTCTCAGTTGTTTTGTGATATGAATGATGTCATACTATGCTTACCGTATTATAAACTTCGTCTCTTTATCCTTAGCCCTCAATACAATGTGAAGAAATAGACAATACATTAGCGATGGTACATGGTCATATGTTTGGAACCTGGTTTTATTATGTACTTTGAAATAAAATACAACTATCTATCTATCTATCTATCTATCTATCTTCTATCTATCTTCTATCTATCTATCTTCTATTATATAATTAAAATAGAAGGCAAATAAGACACCACGTTAATCCACATAGACTTATATTATTACCACCGTTTAATCAGAATAACAATGGCTCAGATTTAAAGATTTTATGTAACATGTAAATATGTACGTGTCAGCAAATTGAACTGTCACGTCTTTATGTGTACCGGTTCAGAAACAATGCTTTCGGCAAAAACACACAATACACGGATTGAAAAAGTAAAAGTTACGTGTCAACAATTGTCACATACAATGCCTAATCAGAACTTGGAAGGGCACGTGCCTAACTCGGTAAGCCAAGAGCGCGTAAACACATACACATGCAAAGGAGTGCATACGGACACGATCACCAGTAAAATAAATGGCTGTCCGCATCCATCATCATGTTGTCACATATAGCCTTTAATTGGAAATATAAACATACAAGGCCTCCATAAAGACAACGACAAGAACTCATTCATAAAAATACACAGCCTGCCGCAGCCATCAGCCAGCACACGCCCACCATGGAAATCTAAGATACCTAGCAACTCGCGACTCTGCGCCACACCAAGAAAACTGAAGCCAACCAGGTCTACGATGCCATGACTCGACTATGCCACCACCAGGACAATTGAAGCCAACAGACTCTGACGCCAGATGTTCAGACTCGGCACATAGCAAATATCGAAGCTAGCCCAAATTATGAAGTGGTATGCAACTCGATTTCTACAGAAGTTACACCCAGCCATCGCCCACCATGGAAATCTAAGATACCCAGCAACTCGCGACTCTGCGCCACACCAAGAAAACTGAAGCCAACCAGCTCTACAATGCCATGACTCAACTATGCCACCACCAGGACAATTGAAGTCAACAGACTCTGATGCGAGACGTTCAGACTCGGCGCACAGCAAATATCGAAGCCGGCCAAATTATGAAGTGGTATGCAACTCGATTTTACAGAAGTTACACCCAGCCATCCGAGTTTCCTTCTCACCTGAATCAACAAGGTTAGTAATTGTTATTACTATGAACTCAATTTTTTAGCTTAAATCTTCATATTTATGTTATCAATTGACAACTACTTTTTGAATCCTTTTGAAGCAATGTGTTTTAATCCTTTCGAAGTGAAAACGCTAGGGAATACAAGAAGTTGAGAGACTTCAGCAAGAGACCAAAACTTGGATGTTTAAATGAAAGTAACGAGAACATGGGATACAGCCAATCCTACAACCGATGAACTTATGAGCCTTGATGTGGTCTTGATGGATGTACAGGTTTATGCTATACATATTTAATTGCAGACTATTCTATTGTTTCAAAAACAATCGATGAGTGAGTCTTGATGTGATCTTGAGAGATGAGCAGGTTTATTCTACTGTACGTGTCAGCAAATTGAACTGTCACGTCTTTATGTGTACCGGTTCAGAAACAATGCTTTCGGCAAAAACACACAATACACGGATTGAAAAAAAAGTAAAAGTTACGTGTCAACAATTGTCACATACAATGCCTAATCAGAAATTGGAAGGGCACGTGCCTAACTCGGTAAGCCAAGAGCGCGTAAACACATACACATGCAAAGGAGTGCATACGGACACGATCACCATTAAAATAAACGGCTGTCCGCATCCATCATCATGTTGTCACATATAGCCTTTAATTGGAAATATAAACATACATGGACTCCATAAAGACAACGGCGAGAACTCATTCATAAAAATACACAGCCTGCCGCAGCCATTAGCCAGCACACGCCCACCATGGAAATCTAAGATACCTAGCAACTCGCGACTCTGCGCCACACCAGGAAAACTGAAGCCAACCAGCTCTACGATGCTATGACTCGACTATGCCACCACCAGGACGATTGAAGCCAACAGACTCGGGCGCGAGATGTTCAGACTCGGCACATAGCAAATATCGAAGCCAGCCCAAATTATGAAGTGGTATGCAACTCGATTTCTACAGAAGTTACACCCAGCCATCGCCCACCATGGAAATCTAAGATACCCAGCAACTCGCGACTGTGCACCACATCAAGAAAACTGAAGCCAACCAGCTCTACGATGCCATGACTCAACTATGCCACCACCAGGATAATTGAAGCCAACCGACTCTGACGCGAGACGTTCAGACTCGGCGCACAGCAAATATCGAAGCCAGCCAAATTATGAAGTGGTATGCAAGTCGATTTTACAGAAGTTACACCCAGCCATCCGAGTTTCCTTCTCACCTGAATCAACAAGGTTAGTAATTGTTATTACTATGAACTCACTTTTTCAGCTAAAATCTTCATATTTATGTTATCAATTGACAACTACTTTTTGAATCCTTTTGAAGCAATGTGTTTTAATCCTTTTGAAGTGAAAACGCTAGGGAATACAAGAAGATGAGAGACTTCAACAAGAGACCAAAACTTGGATGTTTAAATGAAAGTAACGAGAACATGGGATACAACCAATCCTACAACCGATGAACTTATGAGCTTTGATGTGGTCTTGATGGATGTACAGGTTTATGCTATACATATTTAATTGCAGACTATTCTATTGTTTCAAAAACAATCGATGAGTGAGTCTTGATGTGATCTTGACAGATGAGCAGGTTTATTCTATACAATTTGAAATGTGGACTATTGTATTGTATCAAACAACAGTTGGTAAGTATATAGTTTAGTTATTTTGATAGAGGACCAAACAACTCATGCTACCATACGTAAAAATCAGATGGATAGTTATAAATCAAAGGATAACTAAGAAATATATTATTTCATCTAGCAATAGGTTGCAGGAGGCACAAAATATGGCCCGTTGAACAATGATATTAGAAAAAAGTTTGCGTACAATACACAGAGAAAGGAGGTGAAAGGGTAATCAGAAGTTTTTCATAACTACTACTTTGAGTTTGCTAGCAAGGACATACTACAACAAGCATATAGGAAGATAAATAATGCTCAGGTATGTCATAATTGTAAATCAGATTTTGGGCTAACCCATCATTCCACCTATGTGGCAATTAATCACCAATTTGACAGATGTAAGATTATTGAAAGTTTGTCAGAATTACTACTTTGAGTCTGATACCAAGGTCATACTACAACAAGAAGTATATGAAGGTAAGCAATGCTCAGGTATGTTACAGTTATAAATCAGATTTTTGTTTAATCAATCATTATAACTATGAGGTAATTA
This sequence comes from Aegilops bicornis, assembly GCA_021605145.1. Lineage (NCBI taxonomy): Eukaryota > Viridiplantae > Streptophyta > Magnoliopsida > Poales > Poaceae > Aegilops > Aegilops bicornis. Next base: position 402,582,893 of record CM038673.1, on the reverse strand, counting down.
ATCACCAAATTGACAGATGTCATCGGACTACTTACCCAGGTGTAACACCCCAGGAAGTGAGGGAGAGGGAGAGGATGCAGATCGAGCTAGGGAGGAGGGAGAAAGCTTGGAGAGGAAGGAGGAATGGATTGCAGAGGAAGGATTCAGAGTACAGAGCATCAACGCACACGTCTCACCCACGGCCATAGGCGGCCACTTTTAACACCACCCACGCATGCCACTTGTCTGGCCAGCTGGCTGGGCCCACCAGCCAGCTCTTAGGGCACACTAACCACAGGTTAGGTGTGACATTCCTCCCTCCTTAAGACGCGTCTTCTTCTTCTTCGTCAGTGTCTTGCTCGTCGTCCACCTCTGCCCAGAGTGGAGCCGACGAAAAACGGTTGCGCAGCACGTCGTGATCTTCCCATGTCGTTGGTGCGGAGTCGTCGGTGCCCCATTGTACCTTGAGCTGCACCACCGGCGCATCGCCGTGCTTCATCATGCGTCTGTCCAGGATGCGGGCCGGCGTGAGGTTGTCGACGGAGAGGTCCGGCACCTTGGGCAGCTCGCCGTACACAGGCGTATAGTCGGGGGTGAAGGGCTTCAGCTGCGACACGTGAAAGACAGGGTGGACTTGGCTGTCTGGCGGCAGGTCGAGCTTGTACGCGAGTGTCCCAATCTTCTCGATAATCTTGTAGGGGCCAAAGTACTTGAAGGCGAGCTTGGCACAGGGGCGATTGACCACCGAGTGCTGCGCATACGGCTGAAGCTTGAGTAGCACCTGTTCGCCCGCCTGAAAGTGTCGCTCGGTGCGGTTGCGGTCGGCATTCTTTTTGAACCGGCGCTGTGCGTGTTCCAGCTGTGCACGGATGTGCGCGGTGTGCGCCGCCCAGTCCATCTCCTTGTCGGCCGGCGCCGACTCCGCCCAGGATGCCATGGCGCCGAAGTTTGCTTCCGTGCCGTAGAGGGCCTTGAATGGAGTGCCGTTGAGTGACGCATGGAAAGTTGAATTGTACCAGAACTCTGCCATTGGTAGCCACCGACGCCATTTGTGCGGCGAGTCGTGAACTGCGCATCGGAGGTACATCTCCATGCATTGGTTCACCCGTTTGCTCTGGCCGTCGGTCTGGAGGTGGTAGGCTGTTGAGTAGAGCAGCTTGGTGCCAGCGCCCGCGAGCAGCTCGCGCCAAAGGTGGCTTGTGAAGATCTTGTCACGATTGGAGACGATGGACGCCGGAATGCAGTGCAGCTTCACCATGTTCTCCCAGAAGGTGCGCGCCACCTGCTTGGCGTTGAAGGGGTGGCGGAGAGGAACAAAGTGGGCGAACTTGGTGAAGCGGTCGACAACCACCATGATCGTGTCGTACCCCTCTGAGCGCGGCAAGCCTTCCACAAAGTCCATGGTCAGGTCCTCCCATGGCGCAGTTGGGATGGGCAGCGGGGCCAGGAGACCCGCCGGCTTGACGTGCTCATGTTTGGCCTGCTGGCACACGGTGCACTGCTGCACGAAATCGGCGACGTCGCGCTTGAGCCCCCGCCAGTCGAAGTGCTTGCGCACGCGCTGGTAGGTGGCGGTGGAGCCGGAGTGACCACCCACCGCACTGCAATGCAGCGCGGCAATGAGCTTGCACTAGTAGAAAAACACCTATTAGTCCCGGTTCGTAAGGGCCTTTAGTCTCGGTTCATGAACCGGAACTAGTGGGTCGTTACTAATACCTCCCCCCTTTAGTCCCGGTTCTAACACGAACCGGGACAGATGGTCCTCCACCTGGCCGGTGCGCCGAGCCCAGGCAGGGGGGCCTTTGGTCCCGGTTGGTGGCACCAACCGGGACCAAAAGACATCCACGCCACAAGATTCCAAAGGCTGGAGTTTTTGTTTTTGAAAGGGGGGGTTGGGGGTTTTGGGGGTTAATTTAGGTGTTTCATATATTGTGTTAGCTAGCTAATTAATAGAGAGAAGTGTCCTCTCTTATGTCCGTGCTTGGTCGACGCTTCGCACTATATACATATAGCCCTCGACACGCTAGCTAGTAAGAAAATGAAGGGAACCATCGAGTCTGAAGTTCGTCATGCATACCGAGAGAAATGATCGATCGACCTCTCCTTCTCCGAGAGATTGGTCGAACAACAAGTTTTCGTATCATGTACGTCCGACGCTACTGGCTACATACATGTACAATATATAAGATCTCTCAAGTACAGTCCCCTAGCATTTGAAAGCAACTTCCACATGGTATTCTCCGGCTTTATTGATGACGTGGTCAAGAAACAATCCCGCCAATTCCTCTTGAATTGCTTTAATGCGATCTGGTTCTAGGAGTTCATTCCGCATCTGCCACGTCTAATTTGAAGAAGGGGGTTAATTAATATATATATATGAATGAAACTCAACAGAAATGATGGTGTAATAAAATGAAATTGTGAATATTATTAATTGCTTACGCACTTCATATTGTCTTTGAGAGTAGCCCCGCTTATTTTTCAAAGTCGCCTTGTAGATGAACTCGCACGTAGTATCCATGTAAATCATTCCCTTGTTCCTGCCACAAGCACTTTATGAGAAATAGAGGTCAATCAAACTGATAATGAAGCATTATAAATGGCATTGATGAAAGTATAGCTATAGAATCAACGGGAGATGCGCACAACTAGCTAGCCAGTAGTACTTACTTTCGGGTATGTATATCGCAGCTCCTTGGCAGTCCGGAGCTTTTGCGGTGAACTGTTTCAAACCCTGCAAGACAAAGAAAATAATTATTATTACTTGAGATATCAGGAAATGAACAAAAGTTGCCGCTATGGTGCGATAATGATCGATTGAACTTACTTGCTGAGCATTTCAGTCATGTCCGCATAGGTGCTGGGATCTTTCCGTCTCGAGTCTAAGGCGGTTACTAGTCCACCCTCAAGCTTAATCTCCAGAAGAATATAGTGGTACCTGCGCGCGCATGCATAACTCATCAATTACATTACTATAACCTCGCCGAGTAATAAGGGAAACCGAATATGCAAACGATCAAGAACACTCACTTGCCGTTGTAAGGAAAGAGTATGGTATCTTTGTTTTGACTTTTGATCAATGATTGTAGCAAGTTGTCCTCGGCCTCTTTGACGTGCTTTTCAACCAGAAATACATCTATGATATTTGTGTTAATGAACACAATATCATACATTTCATATTTTTTTGCACTCGACGATGTTCAATCTGCATAATATATTGAGGATAATTAATTATAAATACATGCAATGAAAGAGTTGAGCTATATATAGAGACTTAATGACAGAAATTGTACTTACAGGCAGTAGCAAAAGACCATTAATTTATCGAGGGCCTTTTGATTGAAGAACGCGAAGAACTCCTCAAATGGAACACACAACAGATCAGTTCCAACGAGTTCGTGCTCCTCTTTAATGTGCAGATACAAACTATTCGTCCCCCCAGACTCTCTGCAGGTTTTCATGTACCAAGTATGGAATCTTCGCATCATCGTTGTTAGAGATTTTTCATCTTTGATGAGAGGCTTCCCGTACTCGTATCTGTGTTCTTCCACCTTCATGTATTCAAGAAGTGCATCGTCAGGCGGGTAATCTTGTAGATTGCCATAACCGGCCACCATCCCCGGAACATTAGCGACGATGTTGCCGCTAGACACATTGAGCGGGGGGCACGATTGGTTTGCTTGTTCGCCGAGTTGGTCAATTTTTTTGCAGTTGCTCGTTCTTTTGCTCTTTGATGTCTGACAGTACTTCCCGGCCGCTCCGCTTGGAGATATGTCTGTTCAGTAATGCGCTCATAGTTGGTTCTCGGCGGAGACTTTCCCGGTTTCCTCAGGGTAGCCAGAGTGCGCTTCGCTTTCACCGGATCTACCTTCTCCTCCGGAGGTGGATGTCTCTTTGCTTTCAACCCTGCAAACCAGTCATCCACTTCGGTCTCGCGTTTTCCTCCTCGGTACTCTCGTACGGTAACTTCTCTGGAGTCTTCAGACAAGGACCGAATATGTATTTCCTCTCGCCTTTGGCTGTACTGCTAGACGCCGGCAGAGCAGACGGAGCGGATGTCTTCTTTGCTTGCTTACGAGGCGGAGGAGAAGGACTACGACGCGCCGGAGCAGCCGGAGCGGCGGCGGATCTCTTCCGCCTTGCCGACGAGGCGGAGAAGGAGGAGGCTGGCTGCTCGAGCGCCGCCGGCCAGGCGGGAGAAGGAGGCGGAGTGCAGCCACGCGCCGGAGAAGGAGGCGGAGTGCCGCCACGCGTGCCATAATCGTCACTCGCCGGAGGAGTAGGAGGTGGAGGAGGAGGAGTGCCTGACTTCGCGGAGGAGGAGGAGGCGGAGGCATCCAGTTCGGAAGGTTGATGAGCTCCTTCCGCCATAGGCATGGAGTCTTCAGAGCAGAACCCAGCCTAGTCTCCCCTTCACTGTTAGGGTGGTCAAGCAGGAGGTCCTCAAATCCCTCTGTTATTTCATCCACCATCACCTTAGCATATCCTACGGAATAAATTTGGCGGTGATAAGTTGTGCCGGGTCCACTAGGATTAACTTGGCCAACAACCGCCGTGACCTTCATATTCATCCATCACGCCATAATGTGGCAATTTTGAGACTCCGTGAGACCATCCACGGGATAGCTGGCGAGAGCCGTCAAGACATGCTCCGGCTTTGAAGCAGCTCGGTGGAAGCCACACTGCTTCTCCTTGAGATGGCGGGGTAACCGGGGAAGCTTGGCAGGTCGTTCTTTGCGATCTGCGCTTCTCGTTCCTCTAGCCCCATTACCCTTTCGTGCGGCGCTGCAGTTGGTCCTGCTCAGCTTTCTTCCTCCTCTCGTGGGTTTTGTAACCCCTGCGTCAAAAACCAACCTTCCACGGAATGGAGCCTAGCATGCCTCGTGTCCGTCCCAGTGGTGGTCGGATTCCCAAGGGCCATTGTGAGCTCGTCCTTCTCCCTGTTTGGAAGGAACGTCCCTCGCTATTTGCATCGATATAGTGTCGAAGGTTCTTGACTGGTATTTGCGATTGCTCGTCCATCCTTGGCACTTCCACATTACAGGGGTCCAAGGTTCCGCCAGCCCGAAGAACCAAGTACGGCAGAACGATGCGCCAATACATTGTCTCCGGTTCGATCCCTTTTTCAAGCAGATCATGCTCAGCCTTGGACCACTTAGGCGGGCTTTGAGGTAGCCACGACCCCATGCGATGGTGAAGCTTCTTCTTTGCAGCATTTTGCTTGTTTGTCGCCGACATCTTCTTACTCTTTTCCGATGTCTTGTGGGCCACAAATGCGGGCGATGATCTTTGATCTTCTCATATTTGCCGATGAATTCTGGTGTCTTTTCTTTCTCGACAAACTGGTTCAGCTCTTTCCTCCACCTCCTCATTAGGGTTGCCATCTTCTTAAGAGCACAAGACTTGATTAATTGCTCTTTAACTAGCTTCTCCGGATCCTCCTCTGGCGGTAGGGTGAAATTTGCCTTCAAGCGAGTCCAAAGATCTTCTTTACGCATATCATTGACATAAGACACCTCGGGGTCTTCCTCCTTAGGCTTATACCATTGATGGATGCTGATCGGGATCTTGTCCCTAACAAGAACCCCTTTGAGCGAAAGAAAATACCTTCCTTGTCCGGATGGGTTCAATTGATTCGCCGTCGGTAGCGATTTCTATGATCTCAAACTTTTCATCCGAGCTCAACTTTTCTTGGCCTCGTCTCCTTACCGAAGTTGTGCTCGATCCGGAGGGCTAGAAATTATAAGGAAGAAAGACAAGAGTAATTAATATGTGTACATATACCAAAACAATGGATGCATCAATTAACTAGTCGGCATGGGCTTAACTAATATATATATACTGGCCGGACTTGGTTCGGTCCACCGAGCAACAAGACGGTCTCCTTCTTGTACCTCCATTGTGTCACCGGAGCCATCATGAACATAGTCCTCTTCTTGTACTGGCATTAATGGGTCGAAGCCATCATGAACATAGCCCTCTTCTTCACCCAGTCCTTCGGGACCATCGGTGTCGTTGAGAAATGACGCAACTTCATCACTTCCTAGTGCGATTATGTGCCCCAACATCGCTTTTTGTTTCTTCGTCTCGGGAGTGCTCCATAGTTTACGCAAATATTTACAACATGTCAATTATTATTCAAACATGTTACAGATGGATATATATATATATATATATATATATATATATATATATATATTAGTGGCAAGCGAGAACTAGCTAGCTAATCACAATAAGGAATCATGTTAGTGGCCTCGTATTTGCTTCTCTAGGGTTTGGGGTCGCCTCGACACAACGCTTCAAGGGTTAATTTGGGTGGCCTTGAGAGAGTAAATTTGTCGGGTAGGGCGGCGGCGGGAGGGTAGGGAGACCAACATCGTTTCTCTCTCTAGGGTTTGGGTGTCCTCGAGAGTTTTGGTCGAGCGAGAGGGCCGAGGGGGTGCTGCCGTTGTATAAGTTATCACGATTCGAGAGGGGTATATATCGACCGCCCCTCATGTCGAAGTTATCTCGAGGGGATTATATCGACAACGACGCGACATACATATACATGGGAAAATAATGTTATCGGGGAGGGGTTATCGGTACCCCCCCCCCCTCTCGTGTTGAAGTTTCTTCTTTCTCCTCTATTCCTTTCTTCTTCTTCTACTCTTCTTTTTCTTCTTCTCCCTCGAGAAAGGAAAATAAGGAAAAGGAAGAAAAGAGGAAGAAGGAAGAAGAAAAAAGAAGAAAAAAAACAGGAGAAGAAGAAAGGAATAGAGGAGAAGAAGAAAAATAGAAATTTTCTATTTTTCTTCTTCTCCTCTATTCCTTTCTTCTTCTCTATTTTTCTTCTTCTCCTCTATTCATTTCTTCTTCTCTATTTTTCTTGTTCTCCTCTATTCCTTTCTTCTTCTCCTCTTCTTTATCTTCTTATTTCCTCTTCTTATTTATTTCTCCTCTTCTTCCTCTCCTCTTCTTCTCCTTTCTTCCTCTTCTTATTTTCCTTTTTCCTCTCATTCTTTTAGTATTGCTTGTTTTAAAAAAATGTTCAAATAGAAAATTTTGAAAAAAACAAAGGTTTTGCCTAATGCATTGTTCATATGAATATACAAACATTTGCATATTCTACAATAATTAATATCACCAAAAAAATCTATGAACAGAAAAAAAAACCTAACTTTTCTAAAAATCTATCTTTTGCATATATGAAAACATTAATACACATATGAACAAAAAATACATATATGAAGAAAACATGCTCTGAATAATTTTTTTATACATTTTGAACATCTACATACACATAGCCAAATACATACACATATACATTATATATATATATGAACAAAAAAATTAAACTAATAAAAATGAAAAAAAACAGAGCCGGTCTGGCGGCTCACAATGGCTGACTAGATGACGATGGCGTCGGTGGGCGGCGAGGCGTGTGAGGCGAGACGACGGGCAGGCTCGGGCGTGAGGCTGGGCGGACGGGCGCGGGCTCGGGGAGGCCGGCGACGAGGACGGCGGGGGCTCGGGGAGGCCGGTGACGAGGACGGCGCAGGTTGGGGGGCGACGGCCTTGGAGGCGGCGGCAGCGGCGGTGAGGTGGAGCAGCCTGGCGGCGTCGAGGAGGGTCGGCGTCGTCGGGGGCAACTGGCGATGAGATTCTGAATTTTTGCAAAGTGTTTGCTTATATAGCAAAGCCATTGGTCCCGGGTTCGTGAAACCAACCGGGACTAATGCACCTTTAGTCCCTTTGGTGCCACCAACCGGACCAAAGGCCTCTTTTTCGGCAGCCCAAAGGCGGGAAGCGGCGGCCTTTGGTACGGTTGGTGCCACGAACCAGTACCAATGCCCCCCTTTAGTCCCGGTTGATGCCACCAACAGGGGGACCAAAGGCCCTGTCTTTGCACGTCGGGGCCAAAGTTTAGTCCCACCTCGCTAGTTGAGAGGGGCGCGCAGTGGTTTATAAGCCTCACCGCCGCACCCTCTCGAGCTCCTCTCCACCGCAGCTTCGGGCCTACTTGCTATTGCTGTGCACGATGGGCCTTACAGGCCTCATCAAGGGCCTGAATCCTGGCCCATAGTAGGGTTTCATGTCTTATTCAGGCCGTGGGGGCCCAGTAGGAGGCATTTTTTGTTTTTTTGTTTTCTTTACTTATTGTTGCTATTTTTATTTTTATTTCCAGTTTTTTGTTTTTTTTTCTGCATTATTTATTTTATTTTGTTTTTTGCTTTATTTTTTAATTCTTTTTTTCTTTTAGTTTTAGGAAAATTATAAACTTTCTGTTAGTGCCATTACTTTTCAAATTTGAAAACACTTTTTTTGTTTTGTTTTCTTTCTTGCTTTATTTATTTTATTTTGTTTCTACCTACAACAAAATACTTATTGTTGTTTTTTTTCTGCATTATTTATTTTCTTTTGTTTTTTGCTTTATTTTTCAATTCTTTTTTGCTTTTAGTTTTAGGAAAATTATAAACTTTCTGTTAGTGCCATTAGTTTTCAAATTTGAAAACACTTTTTTTTTGTTTTCTTTCTTGCTTTATTTATTTTATTTTGTTTCTACTTACAACAAAAAACGTATTGTTGCTATTTTTAATTATTACGAGGGCCGAACCATAAGACATTAAAGCATTTCAAATGAACTCTGAAAAAGTTGAAAGTTGGCATGGTATCATACTCGTCGATTACAAAGTTGGCATGGTATCATCATAATAGTTGCGGAGAAAGTCTTCACTTTTTCTTCGCTTGTGTCATTTGCTTATTGCTACCGTAACCATGGATAATCTTCATCGTTTATCGGGATCTTTGGGGTCAGCCTTGACTTTGAAGGGAGGAATTTCATGAAACTTTTCATAATCTTGAGACATATGTCATCTTGTCCTCCACTCCCATGATGTCCCTTTTTCCTGAAAGAACTATGTGGCGCTTTGGCTCATCGTATGATGTATTCGCTTTCTTATCTTTTCTCTTTCTCGGTCTGGTAGACATGTCCTTCACATAGATAACCTGTGCCACATCATTGGCTAGGACGAACGGTTCGTCAGTGTACCCAAGATTTTTCAGATCCACTTGTTGTCATTCCGCATTGTGGGTCTACTCAGACTTCTCGCCTCTGACAGATTGACCCATTTGCACTTAAACAAAGGGGCCTTAAAATCATGTCCGTACTCAAGTTCCCATATGTCCACTATGTAACCATAATATGTGTCATTTCCCCTCTCGGTTGTTGCATCAAAGCGAACACCGCTGTTTTGGTTGGTGCTCTTTTGATCTTGGTCAATCGTGTAAAATGTATTCCCATTTATCTCAGATCCTTTCCAAATCAATATACCAAAGATGGTCCTCGGACAACAAGTACAGCTCATCACAAACAATGTTTTCACCTACGTCACGTGCTTCCAACCAAGCTGCTGAAAGTCCCGATGTGTTCACATGTAATCCGATCGTCGCCGCTCCGGTGTTTGGAGCGCAGATCGTTCTTGTGTTCATCGACATACGGGTCACCAAGGTAGAGTTCTGTAGAAGCGTAGTGTGCTTGAGACCAAGTATATCCGTCCTCGCATATTATTGAGTCCCTTCCAAGCGTGCCTTTTCGGTCAGTCTCCCCTCATACCGCGATTTAGGGAGACCTATCTTCTTAAGGCCAGGAATGAAGTCAACACAAACCCGATGACATCCTCTCGTTTGATGGCCCATGGAGATGCTTCCTTCGGCCTAGCGCGTTACTGGACATATTTCTTTAGGACTCCCATGAACCTCTCAAAGGGGTACATATTGTGTAGAAATACGGGCCCGTAATGACAATCTCGTCAACTAGATGAACTAGGACGCGTGCGTCATGACATTGAAGAAGGATGGTGGGAACACCAGCTTAAACCCGACAAGACATTGCACCACATCACTCCTTAGCCTTGGTATGATTTCTGGATCGATCACCTTACGAGAGATTGCATTGAGGAATGCACATAGCTTCACAATGGCTAATCGGACGTTTTCCGGTAGAAGCCCCTCAATGCAACCGGAAGCGATTGCGTCATAATCACGTGGCGATCCACGAGACTTAGGTTCCGGAACTTTTTCTCTGGCATATTTATTATTCCCTTTATATTCGACGAGAAGCCACCGGGACCTTCATCTTGAGCAGGCATTCAAAGAAAATTTCTTTCTCTTCTTTCAGAAGAGCGTAGTCGGGCGGGACCTTCATATCGCTTGGAGGCATGCCCTCTTTTTCGTGCAAGCGTTGCAGGTCCTCCGTGCCTCGTGTGTATCTTTTGTCTTCCCATACACGCCCAAGAAGCCTAGCAGGTTCACGCAAAGGTTCTTCGTCATGTGCATCACGTCGATCAAGAGCGGACCTCTAGGTCTTTCCAAAGAGGGTAGGTCCCAAAATATAGATTTCTTCTTCCACATGGGTGCGTGATTCTCGGCGTCATTCGAACAGCTAGTCCTTGGGACCCTTTCCAAAGATTACGTGTAAATCATTGACCATAGCAAGTACGTGATCACCGATGACGCATGGCGGGCTTCTTCCGTGATCCGCCTCGCCTTTGAAATGCTTTCCTTTCTTTCGACAATGATGGTTGGTCGGAAGAAATGGACGGCGGCCTGAGCACACATTCTTCCTGCAGCTTGCCGTATATACTATCGGTGTCAAGTAAACAGTGCGTGCATGCGTGGTATCCCTTGTTTGTCCGTCACGAAAGGTTACCGAGAGCGGGCCAATCGATGGTCACGTAACAAAGAACGCCTTTAGGTTAAATTCCTCCTGTTTGTGCTCATCCCACGACGTACACCGCTTTCCATTCCACAGATGTAAAAGTTCTTCAACTAATGGCCTTAGGTACACATCAATGTCGTTCTTGGGTTGCTTAGGGCCTTGGATGAGAAGCGGCATCATAATGAACTTCCGCTTCATGCACATCCAAGGAGGAAGGTTATACATACATAGAGTCACGGGCCGTGTGCTGTGATTGCTGCTCTGCTCCCGAAAGGATTAATGCCATCCGCACTTAAAGCAAACCATACGTTCCTTGGCTCACTTGCAAACTCATCCCAGATTTTCTCTCGATTTTTCTCCACTGCGACCCGTCGGCCGGGTGCTCTCAACTTCCGTCTTTCTTATGGTCCTCACTGTACCATCGCATCAACTTGGCATGCTCTCCATTTACGAGCAGACGCTTTCAACCGTGGTATTATAGGAGCATACCACATCACCTTAGCAGAACCCTCTTCCGGGGGCTCGCCGTCGACATCACCGTGGTCATCTCGTCTGATCTTATACCGTAATGCACCGCATACCGGCATGCGTTCAGATCCTTGTACGCACCGCGTAGAGGATGCACGATCATTAGGGCATGCATGTATCTTCCGCACCTCCAATCCTAGAGGGATACGACCTTCTTTGCTGCGTATGTACCGTCGGGCAATTCGTTATCCTTTGGAAGCTTCTTCTTCAATATTTTCAGAGCTTCTCAAATCCTTTGTCGAGCCTGACATTCTCCGCCTTCCACTACAGCAATTCCAGTACGGTACCGAGCTTTGTGTTGCCATCTTCGCAATTGGGGTACAACCCTTTTTTGTGGTCCTCTAACATGCGATCGAACTTCAGCTTCTCCTTTTGACTTTCGCATTGCGTCTTTGCATCGACAATGACCCGGCGGAGATCATCATCATCGGGCACATCGTCTGGTTCCTCTTGATCTTGACTTCGCTTGCAGCATCATCGTGCACATCGTCTGGTTCCTCTTGATGTTCAGTACCATCACCGTATTCAGGGGGCACATAGTTGTCATCGTACTCTTCTTCTTCGCCGTCTTCCATCATAACCCCTATTTCTCCGTGCCTCGTCCAAACATGATAGTGTGGCATAAAACCCTTGTAAAGCGGTGGGTGTGGAGGATTTTCCGGTCGAGTAAGACTTCAGATTCCCACATATAGGGCATGGACAACACATAAAACCATTCTGCTTGTTTGCCTCAGCCACTTCGAGAAAATCATGCACGCCCTTAATGTACTCGGAGGTGTGTCTTGAACTGTACATCCATTGCGGTTCATCTGCGTGCATTATATATAATTAAGTGTGTCAAAAATCATTACGTAACATCATGAATAGATAATTAAGTGACCAAATTAATAGAAGTTCATCATCACATTAAAACCAAAGTACATACATAGTTCTCATCTAACAACATAAAGCTCTGCAGAGCATCTAAATTAATTAAACCATACTGAAACTATGTAAAACATTTCAATGCGAAAACAAATGCGATCATAATCGCAACCAATGTAACAACTGATCCAACGGCATAATGATACCAAGCCTCGGTATGAATGGCATATTTTTTAATCTTTCTAATCTTCAAGCGCATTGCATCCATCTTGATCTTATGATCATCGCATTTACATCTGCAACATGCAACTCCAATATCATCTTCTCCTCCTCAATTTTTCTAATTTTTTCCTTCAACAAATTGTTTTCTTCTTCAACTAAATTTAACCTCTCGACAATAGGGTCGGTTGGAATTGCCGGTTCAACAACCTCCTAGATAAATAAAATCTATGTCACGATGGTCGGCATAATTGTCATAAACAATAAATGAACCAATAATTATGAAAAAAAAAATATATACCACATCCGAATCATAGACAGGACGAGGGCCGATGGGGGCGGATACCAAAACCATCGCACTATATAAGATGCAATAATGAAAGTAAGAAAATTATACAAGTATCTATATAAACATACAAGTAAGAATTTTTTTTCCTTCCAGAAAGAAGATAAGAACAAGAGGCTCACCATGGTGGTGCCGGCGACGAGATCGGCGCGGGCGATCGACGGCGGTGAAGACGGGGACGGGACGTGACAGACCGCTAAACCTAGACAAATATTAAGGAAAATGGGGCTTGGAGAGGAGAAAGCTTAAGTAGTGTGGCTCGGGCATTCCATCGAACACCTCGTGTGCATAGGACGTGAGCTAGAGCACCACAAAGCTGTCCCTCGCCACATTTAAAAAAACAGAGCACCGGAGTGCTCGCTTTCATGGGCGAGGGGTATATATAGGCAACTAATTGGTCGGTTGGTGACTTGAACCGGGACTAAAGGGCAGCCTTTGGTCCCGGTTCGTCCCTAACTGGGACCAATGGTGGTGGGCAGAGCGAGGCCCATTGGTCCCGGTTCGTCCCACCAACCGGGACCAAAAGGTCCAGACGAACCGGGACCAATGGCCCACGTGGCCCGGCCGGCCCTCGGCTCACGAACCGGTCCAATGTTTCATTGGTCCCGGTTCTGGATTGAACCGGGACTAATGGGTTGGCCGGGTTTGGACCATTGCCCCCTTTTCTACTAGTGTTGGTGCGCAGGGCCGAATTGGCCCCGATCCATAGACGCCCCTGGCGCCTGATGATGCCGCGGTAGAGCTCGTAGCCGTGCTCGTCCGGGCTGTGGATCGCCAGCTGCTGCAACCGTTCCTGGGCGTCGGTGTCAGTGGCATAGGAGTTGGCCACCTCCTGCACCCAGTCTGGTTGGCACGTGGAGAGCGCGGCCAGCTCGAACTGTTTGCCGACGCGCGAGAGCGCGTCGGCGGCGCCGTTGTCCAGCCCCCTTCTGTATTGGAAGTGAAATTGCAACCCCACCAGCTTCGCCATGGCCTTGCGCTGGAGCTCTGCCTCCAGGTGTTGTTCGCCAAGGTTGCAGAGAGACTTGTGATCTGTGATGACGTCGAAGGGGCCGCGCTGCAGGTACTGACGCCACTTGTCGACGGCCATCATCACGGCGAGGAATTCCTTCTCGTAGGTGGAGAGCTTCTGGTTGCGTATTCCCAGAGCCTTGCTGAAGTACGTGACGGGGTGCCCGTCCTACGCGAGCACCGCACCCACGCCCGTGTCGCAGGCGTCCGTCTCGATCGTGAACGGCCGTGCAAAATCCGGCAGAGCCAGGACAGGTGTGGTGACCATCGCCTGCTTGAGTGTCTCGAACGCTGCTTGTGTCTGCGCCGTCCATGAGAATCCTTTCTTTGTCAGCAGCTACGTGAGTGGCTTCGCGATGATGTCGTAGTGCGGGACGAACTTTCTGTAGTAGCCCGTGAGGCCGAGGAAGCCGCGCAGCTCCGTGGCGTTCGTCGGCATCAGCCACTGCTCCATGGCTTGTGTCTTCTCCTTGTCCGTGGCCACGCCCTCCTTGGAGATCACATGGCCAAGGTAGTCGATGTGGTCAGCAGCGAATGTGCACTTGGATTCCTTGACGAAGAGCTGGTGCGCATGGAGCAACTCAAAGACGATGCGCAGATGCTCCAAGTGCTCCTCCATGGTCTCACTGAAGACAAGGATATCGTCAAGGAAGAAGATGACGAACTTGCGAACATACTTACCGAAAACAGAGTTCATCAAGCACTGAAATGTGGCCGGCGCGTTCGTCAGGCCGAACGGCATGACTCTGAACTGAAAGTGCCCATGGTGCATCTTGAACGCCGTCTTGGGCTTGTCCTCCTCACGCATTCTGATCTGGTGATAACCAGCGCGCAAGTCTAGTTTGGAGAACACTACTGCGCCGGCCAATTCATCCAGGAGTTCGTCGATGATGGGTAGGGGAAACTTGTTCTTAATTGTGGCATCGTTGAGCCGGAGATAGTCGACGCAGAAACGCCAGGTGCCGTCCTTCTTCTTCACGAGCAGCACCGGCGCGGCGTAGGGGCTGACGATGTGCGTGATCACGCCCGAGTCCAGCATCTCCTTGACCTGACGCTCGATTTCGTCCTTCTGCAGAGGCGAGTAGCGATACGGGCGCGTGTTCGTGGGGACCGGGCGTCCACCAGCGTGACGGCGTGATCATACTGGCGGTGCGGAGGGAGCCCTTGCGGTGCCGCGAACACGTCGGCGAACTCCTCGAGCAGGTCCGCGAGCGCGGTCTGGCTTGGACATTTGCGAGCCGGACGCGGTGCGCGGCCGCAGGTGTCCACCATGGCCATGGCCCAAACGTCGTTTTCGGCCACCATCTTGCGCAGCTCCTCGAGCCCGATGGCCTTGAGTGAGGTGGCCGGCTTGGGGGACACGCCGCGCAGAGCGACCTCCTCGCCGTCGTGCTGGAATTTCACCCACTTGTCCTGCCAGTGGCACGTCATCGGGCTGTTCTGGGCGAGCCAGTCCATGCGCAAGATGCCACCGTACGCTCCAATCTCCAGTTCGCGCATGGGCGTGTCGAAGGTGTGGCCCTGCATCCACCACTTGAGGCTGGGCACTCTGCGCGTGCAAGTGAGCTTGTCGCCGTTGGCCACGCGCACCTCAGTCGGCGGCATCTCTTCTGTGGCGAGGCCGAGGCGATCGACGAAGGCCTTGTTGACGAAGCTGTGGGTGCTGCCCGAGTCGAGCAGCAGGAGCATGACCTGATTCCCGACGAGGGCGCACAACCTGATCATCGTCGTGGAATCCATGTCGTCCAGCGCCTGCGACGAGAGGAGGCAGCACTCTGGTGCGTCCGCGGCCGGAGCAGGGGGTTGCGCCGCCGGGCCCGGATCGTCGAGCAGCTGCAGGGAATGGATGGTGTCATCGGAGAGCACCTCGCCGTGGTCGCCCACGTGGATGGTGAGTAACTGCGCGGGCTGGGCGCAGCGATGCTCTCTGGAGTAACGATCCCCGCACTTGAAACAGAGGTTGTTCGCCCGGCGGAAATCGCGTAGCTGTCGCTCCCGTGCATACTCGTCCCCTTGGGCGCGAACAGGCGCGGCCGCGGCGCGCTGTGGACCGGTCGCAGCAGCTGTTGGTGGTGGTCGGCCCGCGGGTGTGATGCGGGGGCGCGCACGGGTCGTGCCCAGTTCTTCCTCCTGGATGCGCGCGAGCACCGAGGCGCGCGTGATGCTTGACGGCTACCGAGCTGCATCGGGCACGCAGCTCATCCTTCAGGCCGAGAAGGAACTGTGTGACGAAGAACTTGGTGTTGATTGACGGATCGAGAGCGAGCAAGTGGTACATCTGCTCGTCGAACGCGGCGCGGTACTCGGCGACGGTGCCTGTTTGACGGAGTTGCAGGAGCTTGTGCATCACCACCTCGAACTCGTCGGCGCCAAACTCCTCCAGAATCGCCGATGTAAACGCGTCCCACGTAATGTTGTTGTGCGACTGGCGGAACGCTTGGAGCCAGTGCGCGGCCTGGCCATCGATGTAGAGCGCGGCGGTGGCAACCCACTGATGTGCAGCCACCTTGTAGAGCTCGAAGTAGGTGAGGCAACGGTCCATCCATAAATATGGCGCCGTGCCGTCGAACTTGGGAAAATCGTGCTTCGGGGGCTTGTGGTACTCGTTGGAGTGGTAGCCCGGTGGAGACGCGGTCGGCGCCGCGACGAAACCTCCCTGCGGTGGCACGGGAAGGAGAGGTGGACGGTGATCGCCCAGGCGTGCATGCGACGAGGACGGCCGTGATGGATTCGGAACAGGCGCGGCGACGCAGGTGGGGGAGGCGGTGGGGGTTGTTGCTGCGGTTGCGCGGGCTGGTGTAGATGCGTGGTGCCCGAGCCTGACGGAGAGGCCGATCCTTCCACCGTCTTGCACGTGAGGTCGAGATCCGCCTGCGTCAAGTCGAGTTGCCGCGAGAGGCCGCGCATCTCCTGCGAGATCTGTGCGTTGAAGGCGGCCTGGAGCTCGATCTGCTTCTCGTGAGCCGCTTTCTGGTCGTCGATCTTGGCGAGCAGCGTCTCCAGCATCTTGGTGATGTTGGTGTTCCCCTCGTCCATGGCGGCCAGAACTTGCCGCGTCTCCGTCGATGCCTTGGGAGGAGCCGTCGTCTTGCTCGAGAGGGCGTCGAACCCCGCGACGGATTTTGTGCGGCTCGCCAGAGCGGACCACACCGGCCCGGTGGATGTTACCGACCCCAAATCAAGCGAGAAAGAAAATTTTCGAAGGATTTATGGCTCTGATTACCAGTTGTAACACCCCAGGAAGTGAGGGAGAGGGAGAGGATCCAGATCGAGCTAGGGAGGAGGGAGAAGGCTTGGAGAGGAAGGAGGAATGGATTGCAGAGGAAGGATTCAGAGTACAGAGCATCAACGCACACGTCTCACCCACGGCCACATGCGGCCACTTTTAACACCACCCACGCATGCCACTTGTCTGGCCAGCTGGCTGGGCCCACCAGCCAGCTCTTAGGGCACACTAACCACAGGTTAGGTGTGACACCATGTGAAGCATGTGGAACAAAAAAAACAACAAAGAACCCAAAACCGTCATATATCAGTGATATTTATTTTCCAATACCAGAGTAAGTGCAGAGTGTATACCAATGTCTTAAGTTTTAACTTCCTTCATTGCGGTCGGCATTAAATTTCCAGGCTTAACATCCTGGGCTGAATCCAAAGTTACGGTATCGGAATGTTTGCTTATTATTTGGATGAATATGTACTCCAAAACCAAACCGTCCATACAGTGACCTAAACAATGGTGCAAAAATGCAATTGTAAGTCCAATAATTTCGAAATCTCATCTTTTAATTACAAAACAAAAATATGTAATAGATTAATTGTTGATGGGTTTGTGCGTAAAGTCAACATGTGCCACAAGAATACGAGGGATCTAGATATATCCAAAATTCAAGAACTTCTTCACAAGTATGAAACACTATCTATTCTGGTCTACTAATAACACATCGAAGCAAAAGTCAAAATACAACGTTTAACAATGAAGACTCAGATGCGCGATGTTTGTCATCTAATGGCGAGGTTAAATTATCTTTATATTCAAGCTCAACAACAGTAATCTTATTTTTGGCAAGCAAAACTAGGCAGTAAAAACAATATTTATGCCTCGAAAGAGATGTTGTACTTGAGCAATAAAGCTCATGAGGTAAAGGTGCATTTAATTCAACAAAATAATTAACTAAGTACTATCTTTTCTGTTCTTCCTCCCTGACTTATCTTGCAGTATGCCAAACAGTTGATAGATGACAAAGTGGACACCGTGTTGGAACAAGAAACGAAGAACAAGACATGCGAGCTAAAGGGGAGATTAATGTTTCCATCATACACACTTTTAGATTTTTAAGCATGTATTATTATTAAATGCATTTCATTTTGCAGTCACAAAATAATGATGACCGACCAAGGAAAAGGTTATGTGAACTGGTGCCTAAAAAAGAACCACACGATATTAATGGGACTATGCTCAACAAAGATAGGTATTGAGACAAAATATCATCATCACATGGACTCATCAATGACTACGCTAAACGAAGAAGTATTGTATTATTAGATGACGTGGAGGATGGACGCACCGAGACAAGTGTTATAGAAAGAAAGCAAAAATACCTGCGAGAACAAAAAACTGGTGCATGCAAAAGTAAAAAGTAATTACAACTGTTGAAGATGAAGACTCTGATATTGCCTATGGAAAATGGAAGGCCTAAGTGAACAAGGAATTTATCCAAAAGATCAATTGAGCTTACGAATAGTAAAGGCAGACTATTTATTTACGTAGATATAGTATGAGTACTTCACAGCTACCAAGATAAGAAGAATCTTATCATATGATAAGAGTGCGACGCAAACTGTAATTCCTTTTAAATACATTCATACATGCACTTTTGTTGGTCTTTTACAGGTAAAGGTGTTTTCTTTTAAAAATAAAGTATCATGTTTACAATTCTCTAACTATAAATCTTACACAGGAATTGATGGACGATGAGGTGGGCACTGTGTTAAAACATGAAACAAACAAGCAGCACATGCTTGATAAAAAGGTGGTTTATTTATTCACAGTACACACTTCTAAATTTTTAGACTTTTGTCTAATTTTGAAAATTCATATTTATGTTGCAGCCAAAAAATAATAAAGTTTGAGCTACCAAATTATCATGTGAACTGGTAGCTTATGGCCTTTTCAATTTAAGACGTCCATGAGAAAATCTTCAATAGCATAGCCATCTCCTAAAACACAAGATTAATATAATATCCTAGAAGGAAGCACATAAGGTAATCTGCATTAGAAAGGACACAATGAAGTACAGCACTTACGTTGGTACAAATCCAAAAACATGAGCAACTAAAAAGGCCGCAAATAGCTATTTCTCCCCCAGTATATACATACATACATACATACATACTTCTCATGGACCATGGCCGGTGTGTATCCTCTGCCTCAGATACATCACAATCAATCAATCAGCCTCCCTCCAGCAACCATTTTTTTGTTCTCAATGCCGCCGTCACATGGATGGCCTGCTACCAACGACCTAACACCCAGCTCAAAGAGTTCGACCCTGCTTCTTCGTCCACCCCGGATCGCCATGATTAGGGCTTGCATCCTATGTTCGCAAACAGAAATTAGAGGAAAAGAACCAACGAGTAGAGCTAGGTAGCCTGGGAATTACTTATGTGAAGGCTAGCAACGACATCTTCCATCCCCGGCCGCGAATCGGAGGCGGTGGCGCGGTGGCGCATCTGGATGTGTAGCCTGGTGGGGATGGACTTTTTTCCTTCTTCGAGCGAAGCCAACAGGGGACTTTTTTTACTGAAGCCTGGAGGGAGGGGTAACCTGTTCGTCTGTTTTCTCTGAGATAAAAAGTACAGAGTGGTAGCATTATTACTGACTCAAATGGACCCGCGTCACGACCACTCCACTAGGCCTATAGCATCGAGAGTGGCAATAGAGCTCACGAGCTCGCTTGCTCCTGTTAGCTGCATCAATTGAACAATCACACGTGGGTACATGCATTAAGTGTGGGTGTGGAAAACAGTTAAGGATACACAGCACACACAGCAGCATACGGTGACATGTTTCGTTCAATGTGACTGGCACAAAGACGGTAGGACATGCAACGGAAGATGCACATATGTTCCGTCGGTACAACATGCTATTTATTATATATTTTTTGCAAGAAATGCTATTTATTATAATTAGAGAAAAGTATATTTTGTGTTCCTCAACTTTTGTCGGATTATAAATTTGGTCCCGTAACTTCGAAACCGAACAACTTGCACCCTCAACTATTGAAACCGGACAAGTTTCACCCCGGTTTTGACTGTGCAGACTCCAATTCACGTATTATTTTCAAATCAGTGAATGTTTTTAAATTCGCATACTTTATTCAAATTTGCTTAATTTTCTAAGTTTTCACAAGCTTCCCAAATTCACGTTGTTTTTTCTTTCAAATCCATGTTTTTTTTAAATCGCTATATTTTTCAAATCCATGTTTTTTTAAATCCCTATATTTTTCAAATCCATGTACTTTTTCCAAGTCTGAGTATTTTTTTAAAGAATCACATACCTTTTTTCAAATGCATGAACTTTTTAAAAAAATCATGAACTTTTTCAAATCATGT
Organism: Aegilops bicornis; assembly: GCA_021605145.1. Classification (NCBI taxonomy): domain Eukaryota; kingdom Viridiplantae; phylum Streptophyta; class Magnoliopsida; order Poales; family Poaceae; genus Aegilops; species Aegilops bicornis. Next base: position 402,562,632 of record CM038673.1, on the reverse strand, counting down.
ACTGTTTTCAAGTTCAAATACTTTTTTCAAATTCACGTACTTTATTTGGAAAATTCATGAATTTTTCTAAAAAATCTGAACTTAAAAAAGGTATGTGGATCTGAGGAAGTATGCAAATTTGTAAAAAGTACGCGGGTTTGAAAATTTAGATGTACTTCAGAGAAGTACGTTAATTTTAAAAAATGACTTGAACTTGAAAAATTTAAGTGGATTTAAAAACAGTTCATGGGTTTGAAAAAAAGTACGCGGATTTGGAAACTTGTGCAAACTTGAAGAAAGAATGCAAATTTGAAAAAAAATATGCAAACTTAAAAGTACGTGAATTGAAAAAAAAAGGCCGCTCGACATTACCATCGGTTCACACCTTGGACACTTACGTTGCACATGCCGATATATAAAAACGAAAAAGCGTCTCTGATGCATGGACGTCCGTCGCACTATGATGTACTAACGGTACTTCTTCGGTCCATAGTATACGCATTAAATAAGCCCACGACCCCAAGCGAACCGACGCTTCACGATTCCATGATCAGGTGAGCTCGTCCACGCATGTGAATATTCGACCAGTCATGCTCTTATGTCTGCATGAATTTAATCTGCCTGTGGAAATTTATGCAACGTGACAATGTGTTAGAACAGACTAGTTTTCAGTTGTTGATGTGTAAGGTGTCATGAAACGAAATGGAATTCAGACATATAGTGGATGACGACAAGCTGCTGTTTAAAATTAAAATGAACGGAGGGTCGGCTGATGATTCATGAAGTGTTGCAGCAATTCAAACGAAAGTGTGTTTCAGATGCACTAATGCTCGATCATTCTCCTTCCGTTTGCATTGTTCAGCACGCACAAACAAGCATGCATCTGTAAGTGGAGGCTCTATCCTTGCATGACTCGGTGGAAGGCAGAGCTGACGGGACATCGATGGCGAATGAAGCTGACCAAGACGAGGCTGAAGTCCAATCCCGTTTTGCAGTGTTCCAGAAAATCAAAGTCCCGCCGCCGATGTCAACTCATCTGAGACCGGTAGATGGGAGGGAGCGGTCTTAAATTCGGCTTGGCAGACCGACCACACCCGCGTTTTCGGTCCAACGGCACTGCACCTCCGGTACGACGATGGGTTGCTACAGGATACAAACGTCTTCGCTGTTACTTGGACGGCCGTCTTCCTGCACCATACAAACGTTGTATCTCGCAGCCCGCGTCTCACATTAATTAGCCTGTCGTCTACGCCCTAAAATACCTCGCGCTCTCCACATCCCGACGCCGGTCGACGCCTGTCGATACCGCGAGCAAGCGAGCCCGGAATTTTCGTATAGCATCCCGTTATAATTGATACAGTACACGGGCTACACAAAGTAAGTAGTAAAAATGATGGGTGAGTATAAAATAAAATAACAGCAATTATCACAATGCAAAATAATAGATATGAGGATATATAAGCAAGCTTTTTTTTAACACAATACATACCCAAATACTTATCTCTATGAACAGACACGCACACCCTATCATGTTTTTTTTAACACAATACAGACTCAAACACCAATATATACGCGCATACACTCACTCCTATGAACACACGTACACCCTACTCATATGATCACCGTATAAGAAGCTAAAAGGTATAATAGGTAGTGCTCAATAAACGCCCAAGCAACATTCATCCTAATCCTAACATCCTACACGATGTCGGCGCCTTCTCATGACGCCGCAATCCCGGCGTCCCCCACTACGTCGTCTCACCATGGGCGCGTGCTCCGCGGCGGCCTGGAACATGATGGTGCAAATTCAATCCTTTCGCATGGACCTGCCTCCTCTACCAGTCCTCCTATTGGTCAGCGTCCTCTGCTCTCTTCCCTTGCGTCCAAGTAATGGTGGCCTCGTTGTCGCGCAACCTCCAGATCAGGCATGGAGTGAATGGAGTGTGTCCTCGATGAGATGGCTTCCAAGGGCAGAGGCATCCATAGATGCTCCATCTGGTACCAACCTCGTCGTCAGCATGAATTGTCCCAGTAGGTTATTTGTAACGAATTGTCCGTTTAATTGCATCTATGTTTAGTTTGATACCAGCCTTCTGCAGCAGGTCAACTTAAAATAGCCATAGCAGCAGGTCAGTAGTTTCATCCTCAAAGTCTTCTTTTTCTGAGAATCAACGTCAAAGTCGTTTAGGTTGTTTGGATCTTCCAATAAAAATGTATCTCTTTTAATTTCAGGCTGCTCTCAGGTATTGATTATGGCATTTTGGGATAAACTTCATGGAGCTAAAACACTGTAACCAATAGGATTATGCGTCTGGTCCATTCGTGTGCATTTGTGCCCAACACTCCTGTCACTCCAGCCTATTTGTTTTTCCTATTTGTTACTTAGCCTATTTAACTGTTTTCCTATTTATTATTTCCGATAGGATTAGGTCAGAATAATGATTATATATCCTTTTAACTGTTTCAACCGAGCACTCATGACACTGTAGCCTGCCCAGCCGTTGGCAGAACCGAGGAGGAGGGGCTTCTCCATCACGCTGATCAAAGAGGTGATCACGGAGGACTTCATCGTCATCTGTTGAGCGCCTGCCATGTCGTCGCAATACACTGTCGCACTATCTGCAGAAATAGATAAATCTAATCATCAACGCCTCATTATGTGCTTCCTGATGTCCAATTCTTTTTGTTGTTACTATATTCAACATCATCTCTGAAATTTTACATCTTCCTGTGTTGCTGCTATATGCAGGTGAATCAAGTTTCGCAAGGTCAGTGATTATTGAACCATCTGTTTAGAAAGAACTTGTTCACGCTTTTCTTTGTGAACAACCAAAATTGTTTTATCTTGAATTATTTTGTTATTCCAGCCTAACGAGTTTGACAGGAGTCTGTACTGGAGGAATACAGTAGGAGCATAAGATCAGAACAGTGGAACAATACTCAGCATCAATTAATCGAAATGGTACGTACCTTGCTCTCACCTTTTCTCCACTACCGCAATTCTTTAAATTCCATATCGATACAATACATACATCTACTTTACTTACACGATTACCTTTGAGTTTGATATAGCTGTGCATATGATGTAAAGGTTGTTTAGGTAGCTCGCATCTTTCGCCCCTTCTTAGGGCTACTCAGGTTTGCATTTTTTTCTTTCGTGGTTGGATTATATATGCTACTCGGGTATTTAAGGATCTGATCGTGCCAAATTTAATAAAATCTTGTGATGTCACCAGAGATTGCCTATTTGCTGACTCGCATCGAATTGTAAAAGTTCATAGTATGTTTAGGGTTTGATTATTATTATTAATGGTCATTCCTTTAGAAAATAGGGACATTTACATTTGAGCCCGTAGTTGTGTCACACCCGTGTGTTTTACCCCTAAATTCAAAAAACCCTCGTTTCTGCTTGAGCTCGTTTGCTCTTCTTATGCTTTTGCCCTTTGACCGTTTGACCATAACTTTGAAAACTTCATAACAAATTCATACTAACTCAGAAAAATGCATATAAGATATCAAAATGTTCAGAAAAACATCACATGTATGTGCATGTCATTTGCATTCATGAAAAAGTGCATTCATGGCAAAAGACATCATATGAGCTCAAACTGAGATAGGGACTTTTCAGCACTTTTGTCATGAATGCAAATGACATGCACATATAGGTGATGTTTTTCCGATCATTTTTATATCTTATTTGCATCTTTCCGAGTTAGTATGCTTTAGTTATGAAGTTTTCAAAGTTGCGGTCAAACGGTCAAAGGGCAAAAGCATAAGAGGAGTAAACGAGCTTGGACAGAAATGAGGGTTTTTTGAATTTAGGGGCAAAACACACGGGTGTGACACAACTAGGGGCTCAAATGTAATTGTCCCTAGAAAATAACCCAATGGAGCTAGCATATTCTCTTTACTTGATATACCTAGACAAGATGGCTCTATCAGATTAGCTCTGAAAATTCTTTGCGTTGATGAGAAATGATACTGGCTCCCACCATTAATGTACTTGCTGAAAGTACATTTTATTACAGTACAGTCCTAGATTTTCCTCGCCAATGTTAACTTGTTACATTGTTATGGTTTTATTCTGTTATTCGTACTGGTTGATTAGGGGGAAATTTTACGGTCAAAGAAGGATTTTGAAACTACCTTAATTTGAATAATGGATAAATATAAGATCACTTCACGGTAATATATATTTTCTATATATAGCCCAAGGCGCTATGCGAACCACTATGACACAAGCATTCCTCCATGTGTCTTCTCATAGGAAGATCCCAACATGGGTGAACAGAAGCAAATTATAACAAAAAAAAAATTAGAGAAGAGGAGGGGAAGGAGGAGAGTACCGACTTAACGGTAAAATTAATATCTGATGTGTACGAGACATTGAGAATCCTAACACTATATATATGAACGATTATACTAGAAATATGTATGACCCGTTGCAACGCACGGGCAATTACCTAGTAAGATAAAATAACAGCAATTATCACAATGCAAAATAATAGATATGAGGATATATAAGCAAGCTTTTTTAACACAATACATACCCAAACACTCATCTCTATGAACAGACACGCACACCCTATCAAGTTTTTTTAACACAATACAGACTCAAACACCAACATATACGCGCATACACTCACTCCTATGAACACACGTACACCCTACTCATATGAGCACCGTATAAGAAGCTAAAAGGTATAATAGGTAGTGCTCAATAAACACCCAAGCAACATTCATCCTAATCCTAATCTTTACAAAATATAAATGGAGACAATTTTTACTAACCACTTTTTATTTGAAAAAATAGCCTTGCAAATGCGCGCGTACACATGCTAAGGTAAAGGTGTTTTCTTTCAAAAATAAAGTACCATGTTTACAATTTTCTAACTATAAATCTTACACAGGAATTGATGGGTGATGAGGTGGGCACCGTGTCAAAACATGGAACGAACAAGCAGCACATGCTTGATAAAAAGGTGGTTTATTTATTCACAGTACACACTTCTAAACTTTTAGACTTTTGTCTAATTTTGAAAATTCTTAATTATTTTGCAGCCAAAAAATTATAAAGTTTCAGCTAACAAATTATCATGTGAACTGGTGGCTGTTAAAGAGAAACTAGACAGTAGTAATGGAACTAAAATCAAGAAAGATGGACAACAAGACAAAATATCATCATCGTCGTGTGAACTCTGCAGTGACAAAAAAGGAACTGAGACTTATTGTAATATCTTATGACTCAGATGACGAATGCACCGAGACAAATTTGTCAGAAAGCAATGGGAAAATGTCTGAGGAAACATGAAATATTTTACAACAAAAGTAAAAAAATACAAGTCCAAAAGATGAGAAGGAAGAAGTTATCCGCAAAATAGGGGATGACAGCATATCAGATATATATTGAGCCAACCTATTTGTATTACCAAGATATATAAGGATAGTAATTATATTGTAAGACTGAATGTTATAGCCTATGTGGTTAGTCCAGAAAATCATCAAAGGAAAAAATAGATGGAAAAGTGAAGAATAGATGGAGTTACAAAGAACAATATACAAAGCTAAAAGAAACTGCATACAAGGTAATGAATAAATCTATAAAAATCTAGCCGCGCAAATGCGCGGGTGCACCGGCTAGTTATTTTACATGGGTTCACCAGAATAAGTTCTGTATATAGACCAAAGCTATTTTGTTTGGTTTTTGCTGCCTCCTTAATATCTTCTGTTCTGGTACTACTAATGTAAAACAACAATTTTTCAGCGAGCTATGGAAAAAATGGTGGAACCGCCACCTTCTGAAGGTGGCGAGGCAACTATAACCGCAATGTCAGCTCTTGTTGCAGTGGGTCAGTACCTGTCTACTAACAGTGCCAAAAGCACGTTCTTGCGTAATACTGGCTTGGTTGTTAAGGCAATCTCGTCCAAACTGCCTCATGATCAAGATATGCAAGCTCAAAACAATGTTGTATTCAAGGCTCCGGACACAAGTCCATTCCTTAACAGAGACCCTTTGTGAAACAAGGAGAGACATTGTTCGATGTTGTCAAGATATGCATGGTTTTGAAACCAGACTATCGGACATTTGCTATGTTGTTCAGAGCCTAGGAGAACTGAAGGCGAAGGTTATGGTGCTCCATCGGAAAATACAGATGAAAACGTAATAGCCAGGTCAAATGAATCGAGCTTACGAACTTCGGTGGTGCATTTATACGCTAGACTGTTAACTTTTATGCCCACCTTCCTTTTGTTTTATAGTTTTAATTTGTTTTGGTGCGATACAAAATTTGTTCTTAACATGCAGCCACCGGATGAAGAAAACAGCAAGCCATTTTTGTATAGTGTAGGGTGTTCCCTATATTTGCACTGGTGGCGAACTTTGATGCCCACCGGCTGTAGTTAACATGGGCCTCCTACGGGCCGTAGAAACAATGGGCCTTCTAAGGGCCGTAGAAACAATGGGCCTTCTACGTGGCATAAAAACAATAGGCCTTATACGGGTCGTAGTCACAATGGGCCTTCTATGGGTTGTATCATCAATGGGACTTCTACGGGCTTATGATCGGTTGGCCAAACATGGGCCAATTACCACATTATGGTCGTAAATGGGCTACAGTTGAAATCTTCCGTTCATGGGCCGACCATAACAGGCCGTCGTTAATCGGCCGTATTTTGATGACGCTATGAAAACGGCCCAACGTATTAACGGGCCACAAACGGGCCGACTGTAACCACATGCTGAATTTGGCCCACAAGCAGAAAATGACAGTAACAGGCCGTAAGTAAACGAATGTGGAAATGAGCCCAAGAATAAATGGGCCTCGAGAAGGCCAAAAGATAACATGGGCTGGAAACGGCCCAACGGAATAATGGGGCGTTAATGGGTATAAAGTGATACACTGTTCATTACGGGCCAGTTTCACCACGTGCTGTTAATGGGTATAAAGTGATACACTGTTCATTACGGGCCAGTTTTACCACGGGCCCTTAATGGGCCGAGAGTAATAAGGTCCTCATATGGGCCGAAAGACGTCATGGGCCATACATGGGCCGGAAGTTAAAACGAGCTGGAATTTGGACGGCCCAGATGACGCTACTGGGCCTAATTCGGATAGGCCGTAAACGGGCCCTGGGTTAGCGGGCTGTAAATGGGCTATATGCGAACATGCCGTTAACAGGCTTGTCGTGGGCCGGCCCGCCACCTTTTGACCAAGTCAAACGGGCCGACATTTTCACAGGAATGGGCCTCTGTTGGGCCGTGCCACGTGTCGACGTATCATAGGCGCTTTGGGTCCAATGAGTGGATGACAGCTGTCCCAATGGTGAGCCGACACGTGTTTCCTCCAGCCAATGATGATTTTACACGTGGAAAATCCCCATTGGTCGGGGCTGTTAACGGGTTATCGGATCCAAGACCGGACCTGATAGCTTAACGGCGTTCCGTTATGATGGATGCCACATGTCGGTCACCCTTGACGAAAGCACTTCTGTGACGCGCAATTTATCGTCATGGAAGTGGACACTTCCGTGATGATAATTTTGGTAATGTCATGGAACACTTCTACGACATCACATGCATGACTATCTTGATTCTGTCATAAATTTGTCATGGATGTACATGCATGATGTAAAAACGTGACCTACTGTGACAAACACGTATCATCATGGAAGTGTATTTTTTTTGTAGTGAGCCCCCGCGCCCTGGTGCGCGAAGGCGCCATCGAAATACATGACCCAGCCATCTGGCGCCTCACTTCCCGGTGAGGTGGACCGGTCCTCGCCTACTTCAAGCGTCGGGGCATCCGTCCATTCCGCCACAAAATCAGCGAGCGCGGCTCCCTTGATGAACCGGGTAGTGCCGAACTCCAAGCTGGAATGCCTGCAGCTCGATGTTCCACTCAGCGACCCTTCCAGCAGAGTTGGGGCTCCTGAGCACTCTCTCCAATGGGTAGCCTGAGACGACCTTGATGGGGTGGCCCTAGAAGTAGTGCCGCAACTTGCGCGAGGCCACCAAGAGCGCGAGCAGGAGCTTCTGAGGCATGGGATATCATGCTCTCGCGTCCCACAACACCGTGTTGACGAAGTACACCGGGTGCTCGACGAGGGCTGGCGCGTTGGTGAGGCTCGTGTCTTGCGGAAGTTGGGGCGTCCCCTGAGGTGGTGGAACTCCCGACGCCTGATCGCTTGCAGGAATCTCGGCGACGTCGTCCTGCCGAGCTTGGTCTTCTGTTGATGCCGCTACGGCTCTTGCTGCGCCTTCCTGATCTTGCGCCATCCCGGCTGGCAGCGTAGCTTGGCGAGAGGCGTCCTTGTCTTGGTGCTCTTCCCGAACCGCCACCAGCGCCACGCTGGCGAAGTACGGGGTGGCGGCAAGATAGAGTATTGGTGGCTCGAGAGGTCGTGGCGCCACCATCACCGGGGGCTGGTCAGGTATCTCTTGAGGTCTTGAAAAGCTCGGCCGGCCTCCAGGGTCCACTCTAATGGGCCCTTCTTCTTCATCAGCTTGAAGAAGGGTAGGGCGCACTCTCCCAGCTTGGAGATGAAGCATCCCAACGCAGTTACCCGACCAGCCAGCTTCTGCATTTCCTTGAGGGTCTACGGTGGGCTCATGTCCTCAATGGCCTTGATCTTCTCCGGGTTCGCCTCAATCCCTCTGTGGGACACGAGGAATCCCAGCAGCTTGCCAGAAGGGACACCGAACACGCACTTCTCTAGTTTAAGTCGCAAGTTCACCTGGCGAAGGCTCGCGAAGGTCTCCTCCAGATCTTGGATCAAGGTTCTTGCCTGTCGAGACTTCACCATAATGTCGTCGACGTAGGCCTCCGTGTTTCTCCCAAGCTGCCACCCTAAGGCGATGTGCATCAACCGCTGAAAGGTCGTGCCCGCGTTGTGCAGTCCGAAGGGCATGCAGGTGTAGCAGTACACCCCACACGGGGTTAGGAAGGCTGTCTTATCTACATCATCTACCGCCATCTTGATTTGGTGATACCTTGAAAACGCATCCAAGAAGCATAGTAGGTCGCATTCGGCGGTGGTGTCGACGATCTGGTCGATGCGTGGAAGCGGGAACGGATCTTGGGGGCAGGCCTTGTTGAGGTTGGTGAAGTCGACACACATTCGCTCCTTCCCGCCCTTCTTCGGCACAACGACGGGGTTTCCCAGCCATTCGGGGTACCGAACCTGGCGAATGGCACCCGCCGCCTCTAACTTGCGGGTTTCTTGGACGGTGAAGGCCTGCTTCTTCGTGGACTGCCGTCTTGCCCGCTGCTTCACGGGGCGCACGTTGGGGCACACCCTTAAGTGATGCTGAATCACCTCTCTCGGGACCCCCACCACCTGCTTGGGTTCCCATGCAAATATCTCCTTGTTTGCGCGCACGAACTTCACCAATGCTTCCTCCTGGCTTTGGTCAAGGCCGACGCCTATGGTAAAGGTGGCTCCTGAGGACTCGTCCTCACCGACCGGCACCTGCTTGGTTTCCGCCTTGTCTTGGGTGAACAACTGCTTCTTCTTGGTTGGTGCGGCTCCCTTGGCCTCGGGGGTGCCCGCACCGGCGGGCTGCGCCGCCGCGGCGGTCTTGAGGGTGAGCTTAAGCGCCGTCAAGGCCTCCTTGGCGTCCCCCTTGACGGTGAGGACGCCTTTGCTTCCAGGCATCTTCATGAGGTTGTAGGCCGTACGGGTCGCTGCCATGAACTGGGCCAGAGCCGGGTACCCGAGGATGGCGTTGTACGGGAGGCCGATGCGGGCGATGTCGAAGTAGACCAGCTCGGTGCAGTAGTTGTCACGCGTGCTGAAGGTGACAGGGAGGCGAATCTGCCCCAGGGAGTGGTACGTGAAGAAGGCTGAAGGTGCTGAAGGTGACAGGGAGGCGAATCTGCCCCAGGGAGTGGTACGTGAAGAAGGCTGAAGGCCTCCACGGAGAGCATGTTGAGGCCGGCGCCACCGTCGATGAGGGTCTTGGTAACAACCATGTTGCAAATAGTGGGCGTGCAGAGCATCGGGAACATACCCGAGCCAGCGGTGCTGACGGGGTGGTCTTCCGAATCGAAGGTGAGGTCGGCCTCGGGAGCGGCCCAGCCCGGCGGAGCCCCTGAGCACTTGGAAGCGGCACCAATTTGGCGGAGGTACGACTTGACGTGGCGATCTAAAGGCGGTGCTTGAGAGCCACCTAGCAGGGCCGCGACCGCGTGGTGCACCTGTGCCGCGAAGCGCGCAATGAAGAGGTCGCACAGCTCCTCCCAAGATGCCACCGTGGATCCGGGGAGGTTGAGCAGCCATGCGCGCGGTGTGCCAGTGAGGGCCATGGGAAGCCAGTTGGCCATGACCTTGTCGTCGCCCCCGGCCTCGAGGACGGCCTCCTCATATGCCGGCAGGAAAGCCGGCCAGGGTCCGCCCGGCGCCGTCATAAGCGGCGGCATCTCCAGATTGAACTTGGGCGGCCATCGTACCCGCCAAAGGCGAGCGAAACTTCGAGCCCTCGCCCCGCTATCGATCGCTACCGGAGCCGGAGCGAGATGCCAGCCATGGGGGTGGAGCGCGGTGGTGGTGGAGAACGACGGGGTGGCCCACTGATAGGATCCGTCTGAGCAACGCGGGTGGCGAGGACAGCCCGGCGCTCGGCACGGGCGCGGCGTGCGTCCACCATGAAGACGATGAAGCGACGTGACGCGGAGTCAGAAGGGAAGCTTCGGTGCACCCCTACTTGGCGCGCCAAATGTCGGATCATGGGTTCTGGCAAAACCCTTGGGGTCTGAACTCTGGGGTGCGCGCGAAGTTCTTTCCCTACCGATCCCCGCCCTAGCTTGCTAAGATCTCGCAGATGAACTTAACGAACTCACAACACAAGAGACACAAGATTTATACTGGTTCGGGCCACCGTTGTGGTGGAATACCCTACTCCACTGTGGTGGTGGTGGATTGCCTCTCGGGCTGATGATGAACAGTACAAGGGGAAGAACAGCCTCCTGAGATTGAGGTGTTCTTGTGCTCTGTGGGTGAGGTTTGCTCTGGATCAGGTCGAGCTGCCTCTCAATGAGTTATCTCCTATGGTGGTGGCTAGTTCTACTTAGATAGGCCCTGGTCCTCTCCCCAAATATTGAGCGGGAAGGGAGCCAACAACGGCCAATTTGAAAGGGGACAGCTAGTACAGCTTATCCTGACACAAGCGGTCTTCACCTGCAAAAGGCTCTGGTGGTGACGCCACCTTGGGCTCCATGGTGACCTCCATCTTGCCGTCCGGCTGGTCTTGGTCTCATTGCACCGATATGGAAACCTTTGCTTGACTCCTCGGTACTCCGCGCCTGCGCTTGCTTCCTTAGCACCAAAGGGGAAACAAGGACACTACGCGCGCTGGCGCCCGCCTGGCGCCCACCTGATCTTGATCGTCATGGCTCACGTCACGAGAACCTCGCGAGATTTGCCCTGCCTTGATCTCTCCATTCCTCGCGAGCCAACCTAGTGAGGCCGCTCCTGAGGAGGTCTTGTGTCGTCCGCCTCGCGAGGCTTGGCCCCTCGCGAGGGTCTTGAATGCCTTGTTGATGAAGATGGGCCATACGGGCCCACGCTGTGAAGCCACGCCGTGGGCATGAGCAGTGCAAGTCTAGGGACCCCCGTTCCCAGAACGCCGACAAATCTTAACATCTACCATACTTCTGTAACTCAAAAAATTCTGAAAAAATAGGAAAAAATTAAAAAATTGTATAGACGTACTTTGCAAAAAGTTTCATAAACATTCAATGTTCCTGTAAAAAAATGAAAATTCACGCACTACAGCCAAAGTTTCTGTTTTTGTACCGCACAAACCAAACAAGCAATCTAATCATCCTAAAGGCAAATCTTGGCACATTATTTTTATAATACAATGGATTTGAACAAAGGGATAATTATTTTTTTTGAAAAGTTTCTGTAATCGAGATTCACAAAGTTTCCATGGGCACGAACAAAGTTCAAGGAGCTCCCCCACTTCAATGGTGCTCGTCTTTCTTACTTTCACTTCTCTTTTTGAAAAAGTTTTAGGTTCCCCACTTTATTTTTTGTTTTAAAACTTTATAAAAGCACACAACAGAAATAAATGACTCTTTAAAACTTCGGGGTTGTCTCCCTGGCAGGGCTTTCTTTAAAGCCATTAAGCTAGGCATATAGTGCTCAAGTAATGGATCCACCCGGATCCCAAGGTATATCAAAGCCAATTTTAATTGACAATGATTTGTAATTTAGTAGTGAGCACAAAGCAACATATATCATGTACATCGAAGTCTAACTATCTTCCTATGCATCGGCATGTCATAAAAGAACAATTCATGCACACATAGTAAAGGTTGATACATAGCATAAACAACTTCTTGCAATTTTATCGTATCGGAAACATAGAGAGGCAGAGATGTAGTTCCTCTCTCATAATAATTGCAAGTAGGAGCAGCAAGCACATGCATATTATATTTACCAAAATCATCATGTGTAGTAGTAAAACGCAACCCGTCAATACAATCCTTAATAAGCGCAAACTTCTCTGATATAGTGTAGTTGGGAGAATTCAAAAAGATAATAGGACTATCATGGGTGGGTACAATAGCAACAATTTCATTCTTAACATAAGGAGCTATAGCAAGTTCATCTCCATAAGCATAATTCATATTGGCATCATGGCCACAAGCATAGCAAGCATCAAGTTCATCAAAAAGGGATATTTCAAACGAATCAAAGGGATCATAACAATTATCATAGCAATAATCCTTTGGTAAGCATGAAGGGGAATTAAACAATGTATAAGATAAAGAGTTACTCTCATTACAAGGTGGTCACGGGTGATCAATCCGCTCTTCCTCCTTTTGTTCTTCACTCTCCTCCTCATCTTTTTCATCCAATGAGCTCACAGTGTCATCAATTTCTTCTTCCATAGTATCCTGCAATATATTAGTCTCTTCTTGGACAACGAAGAATTTCTCAATAAATTCATCAATATCGAAATTGTATTCATAATTATCATAGCAATATTTAAGTATAACAAAATTTTCAGGCCAATAAACATCATAATCAAAAGCTTCATACTTTTCAAACAAAGATTCAATTTCATAAGCACCCTTAAAAGCAACGAATTATTCTATTCGTTCCACATCATAGGAATCATATATACCATCAGCATAAGAAGCCAAGGTTTATTATCATTAAATTTACATGAAAAGGGAAGGTGTGGAGCCTTCATCCTAGAGCAACAAGTATAATCATATCTCAAGCATAATTCCTGAGCATACCAATGCAACTTGTGAATTTGATCCCATAATAGTTACCCTTTTTGTGTCAAACGATAATCCCTAAAGTATTCACATTGATCCAACATTTCTCCCATTATATAGTTGAATGGGGTTTTCTCAGGATTATCAAAGTAGTGCATAATATCTTTCACATAAAGAGTATCAAGGGTTTTAGGAGGTTCCTCATCTCCATGAGTAGCAAGTTCACCTATTTTTTTTGTATTTCGTGTTCCATATCCATAAATATAGGTAGAGAACAACTTAGAAAAAAAAATAAAAACTACTTAGTGATAAAGCAAACAAGCACACACGAGAATATTCACCCCACGCTATTGCTCCCCGGGAACGGCGCTAGAAAAAGGTCTTGATAACCCACAAGTATAGGGGATAAGTTGTAGCCTTTCCCAATAAATAAGGGTGTCGAACCCAACGAGGAGCTAAAGGTAGGATTTGTATTTCGTTCAAGTTCTATCGACCACCGATACAACTCTACGCGCACTTAACGTCCCTTTGCCTAGAACAAGTATGAAACTAGAAGTATATACTTTGTAGGTGTGATAGGATAGGTTTGCAAGATAATAAAGAGCACTTAAATGAAATCTAGGGGCTATTTATATAAAGAAACAACTAAATTAGTTTTAGTAAAGAGCTTTTTGTCACAAGAAAGTTATTTGTCCCTAGGCAATCGATAACTAGACCGGTAATCATTATTGCATATTTATATGAGGGTGAGGCATAAGGTAACATACTTTCTCTTGTTGGATCATATGCACTTATGATTGGAACTCTAGCAAACATCCGTAACTAATAAAGATCATTAAGGTAAAACCAGACCATAGCATTAAAGTATCAAGTCCTCATTATTCCCATATGCCATAACCCACTTATCCGTGTTTGTGTTTCTATCACTCACGCAATGCGCATAATAAGCAAACCATGAACATATTGCAAACCCTACAGCGGGGATCCCTCACACTTGCGCGACACAGAGAGCACCATAGGACAACACCAATAGTAAAACATGCAACTCAAACCAATCACGATCATGAATCAACCCATAGGACAAAACGGATCTACTCAAACATCATAGGATAGCCATACATCATTGAGAAATAATATATAGCATTGAGCACCATGTTTAAGTAGAGATTACATCGGGGAGAAGAGGTGTTACACCTCTGCATAGAGGGGGAGAGAGTTGGTGATGACAGCGGCGAAGTTGTTGGTGTAGATCGCCGTCACGATGATGGCCCCGGCGACGTTCTGGTGCCACCAGGAGAGAGGGGGAGATAGCCCCCTTCTCCTTCTTCTTGCTTGACCTCCTCCCTATATGGGAGAAGGGTGTATCCTCTGGTCCTTGGCCTCCATGGCGGCGGAGGGGCGGGAGCCCCTCCAAGATTGGATCTCTGTTACCGTTTCTTAAATTTCCAGAGATCTGTAACTCCGATTGGGCTCAAATTTTAACACGATTTTTATCCGGACATTAGCTTTCTTGCAGCAAAAGAAGGGCACTAACCGCCTTAAGGAGTTGCCACAAGGGCCCAGGGCACGACCCCTGCCTTGTGGGCTCCTCGGGCATCATCTCACGTTGATTCTTTTTCCCAAAAATCACATATATTTCAAAAAAAATCTCCGTAAGTTTTTGCCACGTTTGGACTTTGTTTGATATGGATTTTCCGCGAAACAAAAAACATGCAACAAACAGGAAATGGCACTCGACACTGGATTAATATGTTTGTCCAAGAAATAGTATAAAAAGTTGCCAAAAGTATTTGAAAGTTGTATAATATTGGCATGGAACAATAAAAAATTATAGATACGACAGAGACGTATCATTGGTGCAAGGAAGTGGTCAATGAAGGCGATCCATGCCGCTGAGGGGGGCACTAGCATCAGCGGGGACAAAGGCCGGCAACATGACGGAGACATTCGTGTGCACTGGCACTGGCACGGGTGCGTGTGTCAGTGCATGCACAAGCGCATGTGCTGGCGGGTGCACGGGCACCGGCACGGGCGCGCGTGTCAGTGCACATGTAGGCGCATGCGCTGGCAGGTGCGCGGGTGCGTGAAAGTCGACGGGGACCTCGTGGAACCCTGTGGCATCAAGCTCGGCGGCAATGTGCGGCTCCCATGCCATCAATGCCACGGGGATGGGTGTTGGCGCAGTCAGGGCGACGGGAGCTGGAACGGGAGCGGGGACAAGCGTAGCATCTTCCCGCAAGGCTAGTTCAAGCTCGTCCCAAAGTGCCTTATGTTCTTGAGACTCCGGCTGGGTGTCTTCCTTAGGAAACTGGAAGACTAATGGCAGCCCATCGTGATGCAGCACGATTAGGTCAGGCTGGTTGGAGGTAGACGACAGGAGAATCGGAGAGGAAGAGAGAAGATTGTAGTGATACCACGTAGTGCGGAGGTGATTTTCGGCGCCATTAAGAGTGGGGGCAGTTGGGACAAAGGTGGGCGGCGGAACCTGGTCAAAGGGCTCGCCTCCTGGGGAGCCTGCACAGCGGCCTGCTCGCACATCTCCCGGTCAGCCGGCGTAGCGGTCTGCTCGCACGCCTCCCATTGACTCACACGCTTTCTCGGACGGCACATGCCGATGACAAGCGGGACTCGTGGTGGCACGTAAACGCCCACGATTTGAATAATGAAACCGTTCGCGTTAACGTGACAGGTCTTTGTTCCAAAATACCTTGGCTCTTCATTTGTGCAACTTTTCATAAGCGGCTTGTCTCAAATTGAACAAAAAAATTACGACAACATATTTGTGCCATATCACGAGACCATGCTTAGTTTCATGAATTTCAGATCACTTTTGGATTTTATGAAATTTAAAATCTAGGATTCAAACAACATCATAACTTGCATCATGAAATAAATTTTCAAGCGATACATCATTACTGTTGTAGATGTTAATATTTCTTAAGAAAGGATTTGGTCAAACATTTTGCTTAGTTAGACTTCAGACAAGTTATATATGCAGAGTAAAAGGATAATCCCTCTGTACCAGTGCATTGCCTGATATAGTAACTCTAGTACTAGGCACAAACAAACGGGGCTCAATTCTGTGCTCATCCTGGTGTAGTACTAGGAAATGGAGTTGACGGGTGACCTTGGGTAGCGGTGACCGAGGGAATTGAACCATCCTCAACACGGTAGGTAACGTGGTCTAGTTACTAAAGCATCCCTCCATTGTTCATCTGTAGTCATTATGGACCGGGGACATGAGTGAAATTTCCTAGGGCTGGAATTCTGGCCGCCAGATATTTCAACTCGAAACGCGGAGGGTCGAGTGGTTGAGGTTGGCTAATGTGCATACCACGCATGCCACCAGAAGGACATAAGCCCGGGTCTTTTTTTAGGATCAACACGAGCCCGTGTCTAGCTGGTACGCCGTCGGGTGCTACCATTCGAGAATACGAAAGGAATCTTTTAAATTGCTGAATGAATCTATATACAGAGTGAGTTTGTGACAATTTCTTGAATTAGAGTGAGTTTGTGACAATAACTGGTCATTCCAAAAGGCACGGTAATTGATTTATGACAATTTCTTGAATTAGAGTGAGTTTGTGATATAGTGATCTCAACTTGGATTTCACATTTCATGGTATCCCTAGTAAGTTTTTCATTGCAATTCAAAATTTAGAAGATGAACGGTATGGTGGTGAGAAAAGTTTGTATGTATCAAGCATATGACCACGCGCGCACACACACACACACGCACACACACACACACACACACACACAAGAATACAACAACAATCTAGTAAGTATAATACATCTATTTTTCCAGACCATGCATGTATGACACGAATTCAAAAATACTCCCTCTATTCCTAAATATTTGTCTCTTAGATATTTCAACAAGTGATTACATACAGAGCAAAATGAGTGAATCTATACTCTAAAATATGTCTATATACATATATATGTGGCAGTCCATTTGAAATCTCTAAAAATAAAAATATTTAGGAACGAAGGGAGTAAAATGTAAGCAATGCATGGTCCTCAATTCAATATTTAAATGCATTATTAACCTAGAGCCCAGTGTCAGTTTCTGTTTTTTCCTTCTTTTTGAGTTTCGCAGAAAAGGAATATCAAACAGAGTCCAAACAGAATAAAACTTTATGATGATTTTTCTTGGACCAGAAGACACCCAGAGGACTTGGAGTCCAAGCCATAAGACCCACGAGGTGGCGGCAAGGGTGTAGGATGCGCCGTAGGGGGGGGTGCCCCTACCTTGTGGCTCCCTCGAGGATCCCCTGACCTACTTCTTCATCCTATATATTCACATATATTCCAAAACCCTCGGAGGCATCCACAAAAAATACGTTTCCGCCGCCGCAACCTCTGTTCCCGTGAGATCCCATCTTGGGGCCTTTTCTGGCATCCTCACGGAGGGGGATTCGATCACGGAGGGCATCTACATCAACCCTATTGCCCTTCCGATGAAGCGTGAGTAGTTTACCACAGACCTACGGGTCCATAGCTAGTAACTAGATGGCTTCTTCTCTCTCTTTGATTCTCAATACCACGTTCTCCTCGATGTTCTTAGAGATCTGTCCGATGTAATCTTCTTTTGTGGTGTGTTTGTCGAGATCGATTAATTGTGGATTTACGATCAGCTTATCTATGAATATTATTTGAATCTTCTCTGAATTCTTATATGCATGATTTGATATCTTTGTATTTCCCTTTGAATTATCGGTTTGGTTTGGCCAACTAGATTGGTTTTTCTTGCAATGGGAGAGGTGCTTAATTAGTTTTGGGTTCAATCTTGCGTGAGTTCACCCAGTGAGAAAGTGGGGTAGCGAGACACGTATTGCATTGTTGCCATCGAGGATAAAAAGATGGGGTTTTCATCACATTGCTTGAGTTTATCCCTCTACATCATGTCATCTTACTTAAGGCGTTACTCCGTTCTTTATGAACTTAATACTCTAGATGCATGCTGGATAGCGGTCGATGTGTGGAGTAATTGTAGATGTAGTCAAGAGTCGGTCTACTTGACACGGACGTGATGCCTATATTCATAATCATTGCCTTGGATATCATCGTAACTTTGTGTTTTTCTATCAATTGCTCGACAGTAATTTGTTCAACCACCATATTATTTGCCTTCAAGAGAGAAGCCTCTAGTGAAACCTATGGCCCCCTGTTCTATTTCCATCATATTTGTTGCTGATCTACTATTTTGCAATCTTTTATTTTCAGATCTATAAACCAAAAAACCCAAAAATATTTAGTTATTTTTTATTTAGTTTTATCTATCTCTATCAGATCTCACCTTTATAAGTGACCGTGAAGGGATTGACAACCCCTGTATCGTGTTGAGTGCAAGTGTTTGATTGTTTGTGTAGGTGCATATATTGTGGACTTGCGCGTTTCTCCTACTGGATTGATACCTTGGTTCTTAACTGAGGGAAATACTTATCTCTACTGTGCTGCATCACCCTTTCCTCTTCAAGGGAAAAACCAACGCAAGCTCAAGAAGTAGGAGGAAGAATTTCTGGCGCCGTTGCCGGGGAGATCCACGTCAAGCGTATCGGGTACCCATCATAAACTCTCACCTCTTATATTACATTATTTGCCATTTGCCTCTCGTTTTCCTCTCCCCCACTTCTAAAACGATTTTAAGAAAAACACAAAAAGATTTGCCTTTTTTTTTCTTTTTCGCCCTTCTTCTGTTAGTCTTTTCGCTCGATTTTTGCTTGCTCGAGTGTTAGTTCGCCTTCATGGCTCCACCCAAGTACTTTGATCCTTACTTTAGGAAGTTGGAAGAAATTGAAAATAATACAAGGAGCTTCATGTCCCTCCAATTTGAGCATAATAGTTTATTTAGGAACGAGCTCGATGATTTGTCTAAAGAATTTTATGGTCTTAAATCTCAATTTGCTCATCTTGAAAATTTAGTTGGCCAAATTTCTGATAAACAAACCACTTTGGTGAATATGATGGCCGCTAAACTAGAGTTTTGTGAAAATAACAATGAAGATGTTAAAGTGATTGATGTGACTCCTATTGAATCTTTGTTTTCTAATATAAATCTTGATAAATATGAGACTGGAGATGAGTCAACTTTAGTTAAAAGGCATCCCAATAATTTGGAGTTTATAGATCTTGATGCAAAAATTGATAAAACTAGGATCGGAGAGGTCAAAACTTTGAGTAGCGATGAACCCACTCTTTTGGATTTCAAGGATTTTAATTATGATAACTGTTCTTTGATAGATTGTATTTCCTTGTTGCAATCCATGTTGCTCCTCATTCTTATAATCAAAATAAGCTTTTACTAAACATATTGTTGATGCTATGATGGAATCTTTTGAAGAAAAGCTTGAATTGGAAGTTTCTGTTCCTAGAAAACTTTATGATGAGTGGGAACCTACTATTAAGATTAAAATTAAAGATTATGAGTGCCATGCTTTGTTTGATTTGGGTGCTAGCGTTTGCACGATTCTGAAACTTTAAATGATGTGTTAGGTTTCCGTGAATTTGATGATTGTTCTTTAAATTTGCGTCTTGCATATTCCACTATTAAGAAACCTATGGGAAGGATTAATGATGTTCTTATTATTGCAAATAGGAATTATGTGCATGTATATTTCATTGTTCTTGATATAGATTGCAATCCTACATGTCCTATTATTCTTGGTAGACCTTTCCTTAGAACGATCGGTGCAATTATTGATATGAAAGAAGGAAACATTAGATTTCAATTTCCGTTAAGGAAGGGCATAGAACATTTTCCTAGAAAGAAAATGAAGTTGCTGTAGAATCTATTATGAGAGCTACATATGGATTGCATACCAAAGATGACAATACCTAGATCTATTGCAATATGCCTAGCTAGGGGGTTAAACAATAGCGCTTGTTGGGAGGCAACCCGATTTTATTTTTGTTTTGTTTTTCAAGAATTTTTTTTATCTAGCCTCTGGTTAGATGTGTTTTTATGTTTTAATTAGTGTTTGAGCCAAGTTGGACCTTTGGGATGGCTTACGGTGATAGTTGATTTGATCTTGCTGAAAAACAAAAAAAAATGCGCCCAGTCACAAAATTATTAAAAATCACAGAAACATGATAAAATTCTGAGTTTTTTTTACACAGGATTGATATACAAATTTCCTCTATTTTCCTAATTTTTCAGAATTTTTGGAGTTACAGAAGTATTTGAATTTTATAGATTACTATAGACTGTTCTGTTTTTGACAGATTCTGTTTTCTATGTGTTGTTTGCTTATTTTGAGGAATCTATGGGTAGTATCGGGGGGTATGAACCATGGAGAAGTTGGACTACAGTATATATTACAACAATATAAATAAAGAATGTGTTCACAACAGTACCAAAAGTGGTGATTTTATTTTCTTATACTAACGGATCTCATGAGTTTTCTGTTGAGTTTTGTGTTGTGAAGTTTTCAAGTTTTGGGTAAAGATTTGATGGACTATGGAATAAGGAGTGGCAAGAGCCTAAGTTTGGGGATGCCCAAGGCACCCCAAGGTAATATTCAAGGACAACCAAGAGCCTAAGCTTGGGGATGCCCCGGATGGCATCCCCTCTTTCATCTTCAATCCATCGACAAACTTACTTGAGGCTATATTTTTATTCACCACATGATATGTGTTTTTCTTGGAGCGTATTTTATGATATGAGTATTTTATATTAAGTTTGCCACAATCATCCTTGCTGTACACACATTTTGAGAGGGACACGCATGAATCAGAATTTATTAGAATACTCTACATGCTTCACTTATATCTTTTGAGATAGGCAATTTTGCTCTAGTGCTTCGCTTATATCTTTTTAGAGCACGGTGGTGGTTTTATTTTATAGAAATTGTTGAACTCACTTTCTTCACTTATATTATTGTGGGAGTCTCTCAAAACAGCATGGTAATTTGCTTTGGTTATGAATTTAGTCCTAATATGATGGGCATCCAAGAGGGATATAATAAAAACTCCGATATAAAGTGCATTGAATATTATGTGAAGTCCGATTCCTTATGATTGTTTTGAGATATAAAGATGGTGATATTAGAGTCATATTAGTGAGTAATTGTGGATTGGTAGATATACTTGTGTTAAATTTTGTGATTCCCGTAGCATGCATGTATGGTGAACTGTTATGTGATGAAGTCGGAGCATGATTTATTTATTGATTGTCTTCCTTATGAGTGGCGGCCGGGGATGAGCGATGGTCTTTTCCTACCAATCTATCCCCCCTAGGAGCATGTGCGTAGTACTTTGTTTCAATGACTAATAGATTTTTGCAATAAGTATATGAGTTCTTTATGACTATTGAGTCCATGGATTATACACACTCTCACCCTTCCACCATTGCTAGCCTCTCTAGTACCGCGCAACTTTCGCCGGTGCCTTACACCCACCTTTTACCTTCTTCAAAATATCCACCATACCTCCCTATTATGGCATTTCCATAGCCATCCCGAGATATATTGCCATGCAACTTCCACCGTTCCATTTTATTATGACATGCTCCATCATTGTCATATTGCTTTGCATGATCGTAAGATAGCTAGCATGATGTTTACATGGCTTGTCCGTTTTTTGATGTCATTCGCTATGCTAGATCATTGCACATCCCGGTACACCGTTGGAGGCATTCATATAGAGTCATATTTTGTTCTAAGTATTGACTTGTAATTCTTGAGTTGTAAGTAAATAAAAGTGTGATGATCATCATTATTAGAGCATTATCCCATGTGAGGAAAGTATGATGGAAGCTATGATTCCCTCACAAGTTGGGATGAGTCTCTGAACTTTACGAAAAAAATAAAAGAGGCCAAAGAAGCCCACCAAAGAAAATGAGAGAAAAGAGAGAAGGGGAAATGTTACTATCCTTTTTCCACACTTGTGCTTCAAAGTAGCACCATGATCTTCATGATAGAGAGTCTCCTATGTTGTCACTTTCATATACTAGTGGGGATTTTTCATTATAGAACTTGGATTGTATATTCCAATGATGGGCTTCCTCAAATTGCCCTAGGTCTTCGTGAGCAAGCGAGTTGGATGCCCACCCACTTGTATTGTATTTTCATCGGAGTTGTGCATGATTTAATACTTTGTGTGATAAAGATGGAGCATAGCCAGACTATATGATTTTGTAGGGATAAGTGTCTTTGGCCATGTTATTTTGAGAAGACATGATTGCTTTATTAGTATGCTTGAAGTATTATTGTTTTTATGTCAATATTAAACTTTTGTTTTGAATCTTATGGATCTGAACATTCATGCCACAATAAATAAAATTACATGGATAAATATGTTAGGTAGCATTCCACATAAAAAATACAGTTTTTATCATTTACCTACTCGAGGACGAGCAGGAATTAAGCTTGGGGATGCTTGATACGTCTCCAACATATCTATAATTTTTTATTGTTCCATGATATTATATTATCTGTTTTGGATGTTTTATATGCATTATTATGCTATTTTATATTATTTTTGGGACTAACTTAATAACCTAGAGCCCAAACGGAGTCCAAACGGAATAAAACTTTACGATGATTTTTCTTGGACCAGAAGACACCCAGAGGACTTGGAGTCCAAGCCAGAAGACCCACGAGGTGGCGGCAAGGGTGGAGGGCGCGTCCTAGGGGGGGGGGGGTACCTTGTGGCCCCCTCGGGGATCCCCTGACCTACTTCTTCCTCCTATATATTGACATATATTCCAAAATCCTCGGAGGCATCCACAAAAAATACTTTTCCACTGCCGCAACCTTCTGTTCTCGTGAGATCCTATCTTGGGGCCTTTTCCGGCATCCTGCTGGAGGGGGCTTCGATCACGGAGGGCATCTACATCAACCCTATTGCCCTTCCGATGAAGCATGAGTAGTTTACCACAGACCCACGAGTCCATAGCTAGTAGCTAGATGGATTGTTCTCTCTCTTTGATTCTCAATACCATGTTCTCCTCGATGTTCTCTGAGATCTATTTGATGTAATCTTCTTTTGCGATGTGTTTGTCGAAATCGATGAATTGTGGATTTATGATCAACTTATCTATGAATATTATTTGAATCTTCTCTGAATTCTTATATGCATGATTTGATATCTTTGTATTTCTCTCCGAATTACCAGTCTGGTTTGGCCAACTAGATTGGTTTTTCTTGCAATGGGGGAGGTGCTTAGTTTTGGGTTCAATCTTGCGTCATTTCAGCCAGTGATAAAGTAGGGGTAGCAAGACACGTATTGCATTGTTGCCATCAAGGATAAAAAGATAGTGTTTTCATCATATTGCTTGAGTTTATCCCTCTACATCATGTCATCTTACTTAAGGCGTTACTCCATTCTTTATGAACTTAATACTCTAGATGCATGCTGAATAGCGATCGATGTGTGGAGTAATAGTAATAGATGCAGGCAGGAGTCGATCTAGTTGACACGAACGTGATGCCTATATTCATAATCATTGCCTTGGATATCGCCATAACTCTGTGCTTTTCTATCAATTGCTTAACTGTAATTTGTTCACGCACCATATTATTTGCCTTCAAGAGAGAAGCCTCTAGTGAAACCTATGCCCCCCAGGTCAATTTTGCATCATATTTGTTTCCGATCTACTATTTTGCAATCTTTTATTTTCAGATATATAAACCAAAAAGCCCAAAAATATTTAGTTATCTTTTATTTAGTTTTATCTATCTCTACCTAATCTCACCTTTGCAAGTGACAGTGAAGGGATAGACAACCTCTTTATCACATTGGGTGCAAGTGTTTGATTGTTTGTGTAGGTGCATCTATTGGGGACTTGCGCGTTTCTCTTACTAGATTGATACCTTGGTTCTTAACTAAGGGAAATACTTATCTCTACTGTGCTGCATCACCCTTTCCACTTCAAGGGAAAAACCAACATAAGCTCAAGAAGTAGCAGCGCGCTCATTATTTCTCTTCACGTTTTGATCTCCATTTATGATTCCCGCCCTCACACTCTCAACAAATGTATTTCTCACACAAAACCTCGTCGTTCCCTCCATGACAAACACTCCCTCTCTCTCCCTCAAGAAACAAGTGTTGCCTTATTAAAACACCTTCACAGTGCGCGCACACACAAAGTCTATCTAGGCGACTCTCTCGGTAACTATCTCCCTCCAGCCCTCACCACAGCTTCGCCGCATGATATCTCAGTGTATCGTCTTTAACATTCGAGTGTACGCTAGGCCACACTCACTCAATCTCTCCCTCTATAAATGACTCGATTGACCTCGCTTTTTCGCGTCGTCACTCTCACACATAGACGCTCGCACTACACCTCTTGCATAGGTGGAGCTATGTGGATTGTCGAGGGTTAACCCCTTAACCTTAGATAAAATTGTGAAGCTCTGTTTAGGATTGTTTAGATTATATTTTTGAAGATTATATTTGTCCCCACCCTCCCAAACACCGATGGATTGTGCACCCCCTCCCCGGGAGAATATCATGTGCCCCCACACCTTATATGCTATATGCTAATACGAGTTCCTTTGACCTTGTAGACCTGAGATATAGCAGCTCACAAGATGTCTTAATTTTTTTTACAGGAAACCTTAATGAGTTTGAGAATTTCACACAATTTGTACAAAAACTACTCAGATGCCCTTGGATCCCATATCCAACGATGTCGAAGCTCGTATCACCGTAGCAGCTAAGATGAGGGAGGACCTCATATTCTCTTGTATGTAAGAATATCATGTGCCACCACACCTTAGATGCTTTGGTGATACAAGCTCTTCGGAGCCGTTGGATCTGTGATCCAACAACTCATTGGTGGTTCGAATGTTTTTTTCTAGAAAAGCCCCCGAAGAGTTCGGGCACGTCTCACAGGCACAAAGCCTGCTCAGATGCCATTGGATCTCAGATTGAATGACCTAGAAGCTCGTATCACCGTAGCATCCAAGCTGCAAGAGCACCTGGTGTTTTCTTGCACGGGAGAATATGAGGTGCTCCCACACCGTAAATTCTATGGTGATATGAGTTCCCAGGATATCTAATGGCTCACAGTTGGAGGTTTGAATGTTTTGCAATATAGGCATCAAAGAGTTTGGGAATTGCGCAGAAATTATAAGTACTATGCATGTGGCATCTGATCACACATCATATGACCGGGATGCTCGTATCACCATAGCGGTAATTAAGCTATAGGGAGCACTTAATATGAGGTACTGGGGAGCCGTTGGATCCAACATGCAGTGGCGCACATGAGGCCTGAATGTTTTATTTGCAAAAAAACCTTGGAGAGTTTGGAAATTGCGCATAATTACAAAGACTACTCCCAAGCCATTGGATCTCAGATCCAACAACGTAAAAACTCGTATCACCATAGCATCTAAGCTGCAGGGTGGATGAGATATTCTATGCCGCTGACACTTTTGTTCCTGAACTTGCAAAATACGTGTAACTGGGTGCTGTAACTTGTCTAACCGTGCAAAGTTTTTGCGCAAAAAAAACTTCCTACACTGAAATATCGGAACAACACACGGGGGTCCTACTTGTCATTGATCAAATTTAGACCTAAAACTAACAAACCTGAAAGACGAGATTTGAAATGGCAACCTGGATTGCAAAGCGTGCGTTGATATCCTGAAACAACAACGGTTGTTGGCTTTGTCGCATAACTTGATTTTATACAGTATTACGTTGAGTACAGTACAGGGAGTGGCTTGTCAACACATGCATGACCGTTGACTCACTTACTGGTGGGTCCCATGTCTGCAATGTCTCTCTCCTCTCCATCTAGTAACCTTTAGATGCACGGGCACCCATGAAGAGCGGCGCGAGCTTGCCGTGGTGTTATTATAACTAAAAAATGCTTAGAAAATAGAAGAATCACCTAGAAAAGGAGACATTTTGGCTGGTCAAGATGGAGCTAACCACATCTATCTTCTGTGCCATGTTATCATGTTGAAGCTGTATGGCTAGTGGAGTGTATTCGACCGACTGGCTGGGTCCCGAGGTCGAACCATAGGTAGTACATCTAATACAGTATATTTTTACACGCACATTTTTTCCTCCGTGCTGAGACGTGGCACATCTTACTGCGCGGTTTCTGGGTCCTCCTAGGTGGTGCACACATATTTTCTTCCTTGCCTAGATGTGGGATGCCCTACCGCATGTTTTCTGGGTCCTCCTCGGTTGTAGCACCGAAGCAAGTAAACAAGTCATCAAATCACAAAAGCCCACCTTTCCCGCCGAGTACATCAGTGAAGCATGGTGGCTAGCTAGTTGGGCTAGTGCGACCGATTAACTAGGCCGCCGCCACATTTGTTTTTTCACCCATTTTTTTCTCTCCTTGCCTGCAGGTAAATTTAAATTTCCACCATGGCGTTACTCTGGTCTTTGGGTGCGGCAGGTGTGGCATGATTTTTATTTTTTGATTGACGGGAGCAGGCGCGGTAGCAATTAGTCATGATGACTCCGCCTGTAAAACCCACTACTCCCTGATGTGAAAAGTTGTGGACTGGTGTTTTCCGATGGTGAAAACCAAAAGATTCACCCTGATCCTCTGCTGGCTCCCTCTGCCTTCCCATAGACTGCATTGCCTTTCAGTTGTTTTGCCCCCTTTTCTTCCTCTCCCCATTGCTTCTACCTGGTTCCATGGCGGCGCACTAGATCATGGAGTCTGAGGTGAGGCGCCTGACACAGGAGCTCCAGGCCAAGGATGCGGAGCTCAGGGCCAAGGACGTGGAGCTCCGTGAGTTCAAGAAGGAGAGGTGTGCCATGCTCCTCCTTTATGTGTGGGAGTTCAGGGAGCTTCAAAAGTGGCAGGCATCCCACCACAAAGATGGTTGAGGCGTTAGCGGCATTGCTACAAAAAGCGGGAGATACGATAGGCGATCAGGCGAGCCGGCTGGAGCGCGAGCGGGGCGATCGTGACGAGGTCCAGGATTGCCTCAACCACTTGGTGGACCATGTTGCCATGCACGTGTTGCGGCTGCGCGATGCCCACCGTCATGCCAGTGCGACCATGTTGGCCGTCGGGCTAAACCCGTTTGACCACCCCGAAAACTTCAATGAGATGCGGCTTCCTGACCTGGTCTCCTTCTTCACCTATATTTCTGAGGAGCTGAGTTGTCTCCACGCGATGGTGGGGGCGGAGCTGGACAAGGAGGGGTTGCGGGCGGCCGTTGCCGTTGTCGGGCGAATCCTCTCAGGGCTTCGTCACCGAATCCATTCGTGCCATTGGATGCCGTCTTTGATGAGCTGGCCCCCTTCGACCGGGAGCGGGCTCTGTGGGTGATGGCACCCTGCATCACCAACGTCATGTGCCTCGAGAAGCAGAGGGACTTCGGTGGTGTTTAGGCGTCCTCTGCACGGGCATGTCTCAGCACAACATGACCATGGGATCAAACTCAGACGTTGCAGATTAGTCACTATAGCACAAAGCTTGTGGGTGTGTTTGGTTGCATTCTCATCTCAATATAGTTGTTCCCTCTTCATGCATGCTCATCTCAGCACCCCTCTTCATGCATGCTCCTAGTGTATTTGTGTTAACCTACTAGTGTGGTCTCATGCACCCTTCATGCACTCTGCCAAACACCCAAAAGTGGGTCGAGAAGGGAACTTTTGCTCCCATGCACCCTTCATAGACCCTGCCTAACACTGATTCGTGCTTCATATGGTTCATGTTCCGTGGAGTAGTGTAGCACCATATTCTCGTGCGCTGTAGGCCTAGTTCTGTTAGCATTGATCTCACTGTTCATTCTCGACCGAACAGTAAAAAAAGGGTATGTTACATTACTATTCAAATAGTTGGCATGCACACAACATCATTTGTTATCGTCATATCTTACTACACTAGCAACAAGATTATATAGTACTATCATATGAACCACTACACATGCCTAGTAGTAGGAGTACTCGATAAGTTCAAGTGGTTGTCGTGTTTCGCACTCCTCCATCATAAGAGTGGAAACGCTTGGTGTAATCATTTTTTTCTTCAGAAACAGTGGACACTCTCTACCATGTGGATCCTCCTCAATGGTCGTCGGGAACCTTGCTACCCACTTTCGCCGACGTGTGGGACAACCAGCATCGGGGTTCACTTGCCATGCACTAAATTACTCCATACCAGAGTTCACAACTTCACGGTAGACTACACCGGTCGAAGCACCACAGTAATGTCCAATGAGCCATCAAATCGCAAAACCCCCACCTTTCCAGCAGTAAGTTGGATGAACGAAGCAAACATCATTTCACTCTTCTCCCTCATCTTCCTCTCTTGAATAAAACCCCAACTCGCTTCTCCTCATCTTGTTCCTCATTTCTTCAAGAAAAACCCAACATGTTTCTACCATTGTTCTTCTCTCCCAAAGAAGGAAAGGTGAGTGCATCAATGGTGTTGCTTCTGGCCAAGGCCCGGTCTTGCAACCCCGTGAATGAGCCTATAAATCCCTCTCTGTTCTTCTTTTGGGTTTGTGATTATGGTCTCTTTTCTTTTATTTCTATTTGACAGTTTCTTGATGGGCCCTGGAGCACCGGCCGAAGTGATGTCTATGGCTCTGGCCAAAACCGTCGATGATCAGGGTACGAAGAAGCGCAAGCACCCCACCGAGACTACCGCAGACAAACTCAAGGCCATCGCCCTGTCCGAGCCCCCCCTCTCCAGGATCCCTCGTTAAGCCAGTCTAGGTAATATCTCTTCTTGCCTATCTTTTTGGCGATCATGATCGTGTTTTTTCATCTAACACGCAGTAGTAGTACTAGTAGTACAACTTTCTGGGTGATCTTGCATGTGATTTTTGTGTGCCAAATGACGGTTCTGAATTGCTCTTTTGACAAAACATGCGAGAGGTTGACATACATGTGATTATTTCACATAACACTGGTTTCTTATAGATTACTTTCGACTACTTTATGAACATCAATGCTAGCTGTAGGAAATGCAAGATTTTAGCTCTCATGCCTTTGAAGAGAGTATAGTAGCCTCAGTAACTTGTGTTATGGATATTGCAAGTAATCCCTCTGCTCTCTTGCCTTTGAAGACATGTTCTAGTGTCTTTCTTCACTCATTTCTGTGCGTATATGTAGTCTTATATGGAGTAAAATATCGAAAATCATCTTATATTTCTGAACGGAGGTAGTAATAAAATATTTGGTTTCTGCTTGAATTAGAACTAGGTCCATGGTGGAGATGAAGTTCTCAAAATCATGCGGTGTGAACTGGAAGACCCGAGGATGAGTTCTACTACTAAACTATCCAACTGTTGTGTCCTTGTCGCCACGTGTCATGAACAATTATTTTCCTGTAGCATTATTGTCAGGCGTGTCCTCAAGGGTGTACTTCACCACAACAATTTCCTAGCTGTGCCTTACGAAGGGTGCGGTTCTTGTAAAGCTTCCCAACAAATCTGATGCAGACTGTCTTCATCGTCATGTTTATGAGTGGAAAGACCACTCTGTTAGGTTCTCCAAGGTTGACGAGATGGCGATGGTGCCGGTAGACATCTCTCATGAACTCCATGGCCTAGTCAGTTATGTGGGATACATCCGTAGGCCGGTGGCAAGAAATAGTATGCAGATTTTAATTAGTGCAGCTTTGCTTGTCTGTAGTAAGTATTATTGTTCAGTACTTGATTTGTGTGTGTGCACCCCATATTGTTTAGTACTGCCGCTTTTGTTGTGTGGTGAGTCCTGAGAACAATCTATGTTAATGCCTGTCCACTCAATTCAGTCTGTATACTTTGAAGTATCCAAATCATCTCTTTTGTGAGGACGGTTTATCAATTATGGTTACACTCCAATATATGTATGCATTGCAGGGTTTATCACACCCACCAGGATTTCTAGTCCCATGGATGTTCGCTCAATATGAGTTGTCATGACCTTTGGACTGTCATGCTTGTGGGAGTAAGCGGGGGCCCTGCATGCCACCCGTAATTGGACGATCAATCTTCAATTTAGAACTTGAACATAGTGATTTCCTGGTAAGGATTCACTCATGTCACATCAAGTAAATCTTGTTGATTTACTTTTGAAATCTTAAACTGTCATGTTTTCTTACTTTTGCTGCAATTTTACAATGCAGGTTTGTCCATGTCACATTTGTTACAGAATAAACCGTTTGGTTTGCTCTATGATGGTTATTTTTGCAGGTTTCACATCTTATGTCATGTCAGTAACGAAGGCACTGTCCATCACTTATATTACTGGACACAATTGGATCAGTCTCTTGTCTGAGTACAATCGGAAGCCCTATGATGAACTGCAGTTTGTTTTAACAACACGCCACAATTAGTCCTTCTCGCGTTTAAAAGAAGTGAAGAAAAAGACTGGATCAAGGTCACGGAGCCTAGTGAAGTTAGAAAGACAAAGTATGAACTCATAGCAGACTAGAGACGATCGTTGCTATATCGCACATCGGTACCACCTTCAGCTTCGGATCAAGCACCAACACCTGCTCCGAGGGCACTGGCTCTAGCACTTACAGTGGCAGCAGCTCAGTCTGATCCACCAGAGGATTGGGCACCGACCGCGTCAGCGGATCAGGCTGATCTACCAGAGGATCAAGCACCTACTCCGACACCAGCACCAGCTCCACAAGGAGCACCATCTCCGGCAGCAGCAGCGGCACTACGAGTCGCATCGGCACGAGCACCAGCAATGGCTTCGACACCTGCACCAACACTAGAAGTTGCACTTTCATCTACTCCAGCCCGTGCAGCGGCAACAGAACTAGCACTTGCACCAGCAATAGATTGGGCTGCAATTCACACTGCATATACCAAAGTCCTTACAAAAACTGACATCTCCACCTTCTTGGTAAGTATTGGCAGCCCAAGTTCTTCGTTCTTTTTTCTTTCCATGTTTTTCACATGATTCACTGTGTTGATCTAATTGTTTGTGTATGTCTTCTTGTTTCAAACAGAGATTCCTAGAGAAACGAGGGAGTCGTTCAATAATCCGGGCGACCGTGGTCAAGTTTCTCTTACCATGCACAGCCTTGGTGTGAATGAACCTGCTCAATATACTGTAAGTACAAAGGATGGTCGCATGATGATTGATGTAAAGGATGGTCAAGGTTCAAAACTCTATCAAATCTTGCGGTATGGGATGATGTCAAAATTGAACTTTCTCGGCAAGGAGAGCTGGTCCTAATCAACTTTGAAATTCTTCAGTAGAAGCACGCAACTGCCGAACCGATCTATCCTCCAAGAGCTTTTAATGTAATAATATGGCATGGTGAAACAAGTGTCCTGTGTGTATAAGTAGTACGATAATATTATTTATTACGTAGCATATCATGAAAGAATTGCAACTCTGATTACTGGTTAGGAACTGTCGTTCGATTTCATTCTAGCAGCTGATGTGCTTTATTTATTTTTCTATATTCGCCTTGCGACACCATCTAAAACCAGCGCTGTACTGATCGCTTGCAATATGAGATGCGCTGAGTTAGAACACATGGGCCCCCAAACCTATAGGCCCACCGGCCTGTGGCCCAAAGTCAAGAACCACTAGCCTATCTGAGTATTATATTCTCATATGAACCTCCATATTATGTTATATATATTCCCCTTGATTTTTCTTATCTATAAAGTTGTGATATAAATGATTTTTATATTTCTTTACAGAGGGAGTATCTCTCTATCCAAAATATATTTTATGTGTAACTAGTTACTCCTGCCTTTCTTCTTCCTTTCGCTAATATGCAAGGCATCCGACAACGGGGTCCACGTGCCATGCACCAAATTAGAGTGACCAACTGCACGGTAGACTCAACCCGGTCGTAGTGCCACAGTAATGCCCAATGAGCCGTCAAATCATAAAACCCCCTACCTTTCCAGCAGTAGCAGTAAGCTGGATGGACGAAGCAGCAATATTTTACTAGGCCTGAATCCCCTCCTCCCTCGTCTCCTTGTTCAGAGAAAACCACCTCACGGCGATTGCGTAGGGTTTTCTCATGGAGATCCAGGTACAAAATCTTCATCCATCCCCTATAAATCCTAGTCCCTTGGTCGCGGGTAATCCTATGATGGTTGCCGCCACCGTTGATGCATTTTCTTCCTACTGAATCTAGTGTGTTTCATTTGCAGTTCCCAAAGTGCGAGAACCCAACAGGTTTCCGTGCCCTCGGGGAGATGCCACACTTGTTCCTTCTCATCCTAACACAGGATTTTAAAACGCTCATAGTATGTTCCTAGAATCCTCTTTTCTATCCGGGAGGGTGGGGTTTTTGAACATGCTGTCGACTAATTTGGAAATTTGGATTGCTATATTTGGATAAAAGGTACTAGTACCATGGTCAACACTGACGTGAAAGAGGAAATTATTTCTAGATTTTGATAGCGAATACATTGTGTCCTCATATTATTTTTCCTGCAGTGCATTCCTTGCTTTGCCAGAACACATGTACTCAAGTTGGTCAGCCTTGCCATAATAGAATACACCAGTTTAATGGTCACATTGAAGACAAGCCATGGATATAAGTTCCAAGTTGGGTTCAAGAACCAAGAAGATTGTTGCTTTTTTTATGGCCAAATTTGGATAAAATTGCTCATATGTTACAGTGTAACGCCCTCGATGCGGCTATATCTCCCACGTGTCGAAGCACGACTTAGAGGCATAACCGCATTGAAAGCAATGTCGCAAGTGAGGTAATCTTCACACAACCCATGTAATACATAAGGGAAAGAGATACATAGTTGGCTTACAAATCGCCACTTCACACAATACATAAATAAACATCCATCATTCAGATTACACTCAAGGTCCGACTACGGAACCAAAATAAAGAAGATACCCCAAATGCTACACAGATCCCCGATCGTCCCAACTGGGCTCCACTACTGATCATCAGGAAAAGACACATAGTAACGACCACGTTCCTCGTCGAACTCCCACTTGAGCTCGGTTGCGTCATCTGCACTGGCATCGTCGGCACCTGCAACTGTTTTGGTAGAATCTGTGAGTCACGGGGACTCAGCAATCTCACACCCGCGAGATCAAGACTATTTAAGCTCATAGGAAGGACAGAGTTGTGATGTGGAGCTGCAGCAAGCGACTAGCATATATGGTGGCTACATTCGCAAAAGAGAGCGAGAAGAGAAGCAAGGCGCGGTCGTGAAGCTAGTAGCGATCAAGAAGTGATCTGAACTACTTACGTCAAACATAACTCCAACACCGTGTTCACTTCCCGGACTCCGCCGAGAAGAGACCATCACGGTTACACACTTGATTGATGTGTATTAATTAAGGTCATCTTCGTGTTTTCTACTACCGGACATTAACAAATTCCCATCTGCCTCATAACCGCGGCACGGCTTTCGAAAGATAATTACCTGCAGGTGTGTCCTAACTTAGCCCATAATAAGCTCTCTCGGTCATCGATGGATATTCCTTCTACCGGAAGACCCGATCAGTCTCGGAATCCGGACTACAAGACATTTCGACGACAATAAAACAAGACCAGCAAAGCCGCCCGATTGTGCCGACAAATCCCGATAGGAGCTGCACATATCTCGTTCTCGAGGCACATCCGGATGAACACTACGTACGGCAACCGAAGATGCCCCAAGTTGCCTCAGGGTGGCACCACAAGTGGCTCTAGTTTGGACCAACACTCAGAGGAGCATTGGCCCGGGGGGTTAAATAAAGATGACCCTCGGGCTCGCGAAAACCCGGGGGAAAAAGGCTTAGGTGGTAAATGGTAAAACCAAAGTTGGGCCTTCTTTGGAGGAGTCTTATTCAAAGCGAACTGTCAAGGGGGTCCCATAAATCACCCAATCGTGTAAGGAACGCAAAATCAAGGAACATAACACCGGTATGACGGAAACTAGGGTGGCAAGAGTGGAACAAAACACCAGGCATAAGGCCGAGCCTTTCACCCTTTACCAAATATATAGATGCATTAATTATAGCAGATATATTGTGATATCCCCAACAAGTAAACATGTTCCAACAAGGAACAACATCTCCATGTTCCAACAAGGAACAAACTTCATCTTCACTTGCAACTAGCAACGCTATAAGAGGGGCTGAGCAAAGCGGTAACATAGCCAAACAACGGTTTGCTAGGAAAGGATGGTTAGAGGTTTGACATGGCAATATGGGTGGCATGATAAGCAAGTGATAGGCATCGTAGCATAGGCATAGCAAAAGAGCGAGCATCTAGCAAGCAAAGATAGAAGTGATTTTGAGGGTATGGTCATCTTGCACGCAAGGTTCTCGGAGTTGTCGAAAGCTTGATCCTCGTGGCGTTCTCAACAGGTTCCTTGTTCACGTACTCGTCTCCCGGCTCTACCCAAAGCAAGAATACAAACAAAGGAACCACAATAAATCACGGTGCAATGCACAAGCAACATGATGCAATACATGGCATGATATGCGAGATGTGATATGCAATGCGTATGCGTGCTCCGGAAGGAAAATGATGAACCAGGCATCAACTTGCCAAACCAAGTATGCCGCTGGAAAGGTGAGATGATTTCGGTTGAAATCGATATAAAGATCACCGGAATCGGATGCACGGTTTGCAAATGACAAGCAAAACAAGAATGACACAAATCTGCCATTAACAGCATGATACCACTTAGCAAGCAACAAGAAATTAAGCTACTGCACCCAAACGTACCAGAAAAGCATATGGCAGCGATCTACTCAAGATGCTTGACAAAAGATGAACACTGAGCTACGGCTAAATCACATCATCCCAGGTCCAAACAAGCATGGCAAAAGTGCAAAACATATTAGTTTCACAGACTTGGTGAAAATACTGAACATGGCAGAATCAGTTTCCCTGCTCGCGCCTGATCAGTAGTGGAGCCCAGTTGGGACGATCAGGGATCTGTGTAGCATTTGGGGTATCTTCTTTATTTTGGTTCCGTAGTCGGACCTTGAGTGTAATCTGAATGATGGATGTTTATTTATGTATTGTGTGAAGTGGCTAGTAAGCCAACTATGTATCTCTTTCCCTTATGTATTACATGGGTTGTGTGAAGATTACCTCACTTGCGACATTGCTTTCAATGCGGTTATGCCTCTAAGTCGTGCTTCGACACGTGGGAGATATAGCAATCGAGGGCGTTACATACAGATTGAAAGTTGGCGCACGAATGTTGATGGAAATAGCAGAACCTTGTATCATCTTCACTGTGATCTTCCACCCTCGACGTCGTTACAGTAGTTCATCCATGTTAGTTTTGTATCTGGTTCTTGCATGCTGCCTTGATTACTTCTTAATCCACCTATTCTGTCTAACTAATCACAGTTTGACTTTAGAAGTAGCAATGATTTGTGATTCCCTTCTATCACGAAGATGCTACTTCTAACTAATATTTCTTATAATTGGTGGCACGTGTAGGTTATTTAAAAGTTCAGCACACTACTCGCTTGTTATTCTATAAGAACTCGACTATTACTTATGGCACTGAAGTTGACTGGGACGACATCCACCAGTTCCTACACTTTATTGATCGTCTTGAGGTCCTTGTGGGGCGTTTCAGTGGTGGAAGGCCACGTAGGATATGTGTGCCACTTGTGCACATGTTGAACAGGTCCTACTATGTCAAGAAACTTATGGTACGAGCTTTTTTCTGTTTTATATATTGTTCATAAACTCTTGCTTATATACAGTTTTACAGCTGTGATCTTCTTGAAACAGAAACCGCCCAGTTCTATTGTTCCTATACAGATGCCTGACCATGGTCGGGTCAGACTTGCGCTTGGTCACAACATGATGTTTATGTCGACCTACTCCATTTCCCTTGGAGGTGAAAAGATACTTATTCATGGGTGGTCTCAAATAATGAAGGTCCGTCCATCTTGGAGAATAGGACAGAAGGTTATGCTCATGCTTTTCCATTCCTCAGAGCGAATATCTTGTTTATTGACCACATTGTGAGATGAAGCCGCTTTTAGAAGGTTGTGGATGAGCGGGGTGGCGCATGTGCCTTGTCCTGGGGCTTGGTGGCCTCACCCTTGGTTAACTGTAGGCAAAGTAGCACTGTTTGAGGCGTGCTTTGTATGGTTGAACCTGTATAAGTACTCATATTACTTTCACCTATGATTGTTAAGTGCCCCTGCTAGTTTCAGTTAAGGTTGTTAAGTTCTCCTGCTGCTTTTATAGTCTGTCGTGTTTCTTCAGTCTCGTCTTCCTCCAACCGCCAAAACGAAACCAACGCCGATGGAGCCGCCTGCTTCCGCCTCCCACGGCTGGCTGCGCCTCAGTGCATGCATCACCGCCCCACTGTCTCCTAAGTCGTCAACACTGACGTCCGAGGCCTCGCCGTCGTCCTCTGCGCGCTTTGGTGCGCTTGCCGCGGCGCCGCCCTCTCGCATTGTCAACATGGTCAACAAACAAGAGGAATCGGGAGAGGACTGTACGTGGAGAGGATGACAGTAGGGACCCACCATTTCCATGGCCGTACGCAAGCAAGTCCCTCATTTTTTGTTATATACTCCATTGTGAGCATGTAGAAAAAGAAAAGGCTTCCTCCTAGAGGTTTGTTGACATCTGGGACCCATGACATTGTCGGTGTATAGTCAATAGACAAGAGAATAGTACAAGACCAGCTGATACCTGGGACATAGCTGCTTGAGCAATTTTTTTTGTTATTGTTGAGACGGAGCAGGGTTTCAATTGGGCTGTGGGTCGTCTAGCCGAGAATTCTATTTTACGTTCACCACATGACTAGCCCAGCTATTTTTCTTTGTGAAAATTGCTAGCCCAGTTTATTTTTTCTAAAGAATACCCAATCCAGGCCTACTTATTTTTCTCCGCCCTGCTAGGCTGCATCTCTTTCAAGACGACTGCAACTTTTAAAAGTAATATGAAATGGGTTGTAAATATAAAAAACACACGACACATTGGCAATTACTTTCAAATTTCTGATTTTTTTTCACATTTCCATATTCCAATTTCACCGGGCTTTAACCTAATTTAAATATATCTTCAAAGTACTTCAAATCTGACTCAATATTTCAGTATTAAAAATAGTTTGGACCCCACCGAAATATGCAAAATTTCGTTTAAAATTTTAACCCTGGCCTTGGCCAACAAAAAAATGGACTGCAATAAATTGCATAAGAAGTTGCAATGAGCTGTAAATTATTTAAAAATAAGGAATGGGCTGACTTGTGGGCCTATTAAGTTGACGCGCATGCAAGAATTTTTTACTCATTATATACGTCAACAAACGATTCTAGCAGACCTGACCGTAGGATGTCAATCCAACGACCATCGTGCTTCTTCAGTATATGATCTTCTTGCTCCAGCCTCTAAATCCAGCACCGGCGGGACCGCCTACTCCTGCCTCTAGTGGTCGGCTGTGCTGCCACGCAGGCCTCACCGTGTCCTACTACTCCAACCGCTGGCTAGGCTATCCCTCTACTCACCCACATCCCTCCATTGTTGTGGCTTCGCCGCCTCCGGGTCATTCCCTTCCTGGGTCTCACTGTTGTCCATCGCTTTGGTATTCTCGGCACGGCATGGTTAACGTTGTCAACAAACGACAACATCAAAAGAGGGATGTACATGGAGAGGATGATAGTTGGCACCCACATGGTCCATGGCCGCATGCAAGCAAGTACCTCCTTATTACGCCAAAAGAATGAATCCTACCCATCACAATTGGGACCCACCAGCTATATCTTGGCACGGAAGGAAGTGCCTCCTTATTAAGCAAAAATAATGAGTGCTCCCCATGACAGCTAGGGCCCACCAGATTTGGAGGCTAGCTTTTGGCCCTACTAAGTTGATGCGTACGCAGGGCTTTGTCAACTTAGTCAACAAACGATTCTATCACCAGTGACCGTTGGATTGTTAACATCCAATGGTCGTCCTGCTTCTTCAACCTCTGATTTTCTTGCTCGAGCCGCCCAAACCACCGCGTGCTCCTGCCTCCCGTGGATGGCTGTGTTGTCGCGCAGGACTCACCGCCCCTACTACTCCCATCGCTGGCAAGGCCATCCCTCTACTCACCCACACCCCATGTAATTCTGCGGTGACGGCAACCTCGCACCGCAGCCGAACCAGTCAACCCTCGTACTACCCTCCGCATGTTCCCAGGCTCCGCGTCGTTCCCTGCCTCACCGTCGTCCTCTACCCGGGTGCTGTCCGCGCGACATGGTCAATGTGGTCAACCAACGACAGCCATCGGAAGAGGACTATACGTGGTGAGGCTGATAGATGGACCCACCAGCTACATCTTCGCACACAAGGAAGTGCTTCCTTATTACGCACAAAAAAAGAATCCTCCCCCTGTTAGCTCGGACCCAGCATCAATATCTTTACATGCAAGTAAGTGCCTCCTTATCCACGCTGACAGCCGAGACCCACCCGGTCAAAGCATATGTAGTGTTGTCATTCTGGTCGCAAACGTGTACGTACATACTGGTCCATCGTTCTTTCTGCCACTGTGAACCGTGGCCAAGTAAGGAGTGGTAGCTATTCAGGTAGTCCCGTCTATATCGTGTACACGTATGTACAACCACGCTACAAGAAAGTTAAAACAGCTATGTACGTACATAGCGGGGTCTCGAACGCGTACAGCAACGGCGTCCTGCTCATCGGCAGCCAACCGGCTGGGTCGGAACAGAGAAACAACGTCGTGTTCATTGGGAGGCAATAGACTGGGTCAGAGTGCGTCGTGTTCATCGGGAGCCAACCGGACTGGACGGTGTCGGTGTCCTGGGAATAGGGGTCCCTAGACTTGCCTGCCTGCGGCCTGCGGCGTGGCTCGAGTGGTGGCCCAGTACGGCCCATCTTCGTCAACACAAGACTCAAGACCCTCGCGAGGGTCCAAGCCTCGCGGGGCGGACGACGCCAGGCTTCCTCAAGGACGGCCTCGCCAGGTAGGCTCGGAGGAGGCGGAGAGATCAAGGCAGGGTACCTCGCGAGGTGCTCGTGACGCAAGCCATGACGATCGAGGCCAGGCGGGCGACAGGCGGGCGCCGGCCTGGGCAGTGTCCTTGTTTCCTCTTTGGTGCAAAGGGGGCAAGCACAGACGCGGAGTACCGAGGCATCAGGCAAAGGTTGCCATTTCGGTGCAACGAGACCAAGACCAGCGGAGCGGCAGGATGGAGGTCACCATGGAGCCCAAGACGGCGTCATCGCCAGTGCTTTTGGCAGCCGAAGAACGACTTTAGTCAGGATAACTTGTACTAGATGTTCCCCTTCGAAATGGTCGTTGTTGGCGCCCTTCCCGCTCAATATTCGGGAAGAGGCCCAGGGCCTCTATAAATAGAACTAGCCACCACAGAGTAGGGGCTGATCGAAGAGAGCCCTAGCAAAGAGAGAGGGAGGCAATCGAACTCACACTAGCAGTTCATCGCACCAGCTCAAGAACACCTCTCGCGAGGCTGTTCTTCCCCTGTACTGTTCATCATCAGCCCCTGAGGCAATCTACCACACCACACACTGGAGTAGGGTATTACACCACAACGGTGGCCCGAACCAGTATAAATCCCGTGTCCCTTGCGTTGTTCGTCGTTTCCAGCTTAGATCTCACGAGGCGATCGGACGTAGATCGGTAGGGGAGAGATCTTCGTGCGCACCCTTGAGTTCGAACCTTAAGGGTCTGCCGGAACCCAACATCCGACATTTGGCGCGCCAGGTAGGGGTACGCCAGAATCTTCTTTCCTCCGTCCTACGTTCTGCCACGTCACCGCCTCCATGTCCGGCGACCCGACGGCCAACTCCGACCACTGGGCGGCATGGCCTGCCCATGCCGTGCCGCCTGCCCAAGGTGACCTCAACCCTGGGCACCAGGCAACCCTCACCCCGCAGAACGCTGCAGGACGCGGGCGACGCGGTCAGGCGTCCCCTGCCCTCACTCCACGACAAGTATGATCTGCAGCGCGGGCCTCGAGCCACGCTGCAGCCACGGTGCAGCACACCAGGCGAGAGCAGGAAAACATGAAGGCCGCGCTCATGGTGGCGTGAGAGCTGCTGCGGTGCAGACTACAAGAAAGTGGCCGCGACGTGCTGCTGGAGCGCGTCGCCGAGCTCCCCGATGCCGCTGCGTCGGGGGCTCCCCCGTTCTGCGTCCAGCTCCCACCCCAAGCGCCGGGAGGACCACGAGGCGGGCCGATTCGTGCCCGCACGCTCCTGAGCGCGCTTCAAGGCTTCATCAACACCGGCTTGGCCGTTAGCGCCGAGCAGCAGGCTGCGCCGGCGCCGCCCCTGGTGAGCGAGGGCATGCGCGGCGCTGTCTTTGGTCCCAGCGGGCCGCCACCTTACCATCCCCAAGATGGAGCTTCAAGTCGAGCTGCATCGCATGCGGAGCACCACGACGAGGCCTTTGGGGTGGTGGCCCTGGAGGCCTATATGCCCCACATGGTGGATCGAGGGTACACACTGGAGGAAGATCACGGCTCATTCCTCGGGTTAGGCTGGGAGGAAGAAGCGCCAGAAGCCGAGCTCCTTCAGGAGCCTCACGGGAGCCTCGACAACTACCGGGTACCGCTAATTCCTCAGGAGCAGGCTTATGCTAACCATGGGTCGCAGGAGGTTCAGGTCACCGCGGCGGATGGCTGCCCCAGTGCGGCGATCTCCTTCCCCTCAGGAGGAGGGCACTGGGGGCAGCAGGAGAGGGGTCGGGAGCCAGGCTCCTCCCCGCGGCGCGCGGAGCAAGGTGTTCTTCGGAGGTAGGCCCTCTGCCGGGGAGGTGCCCTAGGGCCTGCCCCCGGCAGAGGACCCGTGGTCGTCGGGGGAACCGCTGGCGTCCTCTTTTCCCCATTGGCGTCGTCCTGGTTTCTGGTCGCCGACGGTGGGGTCAAGGGTGGCGCAAGGCGGGGCCCTCATCTGGCGATATGAAGCAAGCCCGGTACCTGTGAAGAAAGCCCAGTGCCTATGAAGCTCGCCGCCCGTGACACTCTCACGTAATAATGAGTTGGGCTGTACACGCCCTGGAGTCTCCGGAGAGCCTCCCTCGGGCCTCGGGGGCTCCCGCCCACGCCCAGTGGCAGCACTTAGCTCCGCGCTGGTGAAAAAACATCGAAGACTAGACTAGGTGCCGGACACGGCCTTTCGCTTTTGCTTTCTTTCTCGTGCGAACAAGCTTTCTTGCTTCGGATCTAAGTTGAAGTCGAATTTGTGTTTGCGTATGTGGGAAGGGGTGTTGCCTCTTATTCGCGTGCTTTCTCGTGCTTCTATGTCCGCTCAAGTTGAAATTCACACTAGCTACCTCCCTCTCGCGGGCCCCTCGCGAGTAGGGCAAGGCCCGACACCTGCGCCTGTCGGCGTTCTGGGAACGGGGGTCCCCAGACTTGCCTGCCTGCGGCCTGCGGCGTGGCTCAAAGGGGGCCCATCACGGCCCATCTTCATAAACACAAACTCAAGACCCTCGCGAGGGGCCAAGCCTCATGAGGCGGAATGACAGGAGCTTCCTCAGCACGCTGACCTCGTCAGTGGCTCGCGAGAGCCAGAGAGATCAAGGCGGGGTACCTCACGAGGTGCCCATGACGCAAGCCATGACGACCAAGGCGCCCGGTGGGCGCCAGCCACGCGATGTCCGCCTTTCCTCTTTGGTGCAAAGGGAGCAAGCGCGGCGAGCATCAAGCAAAGGTGTCCATTTCGGTGCAACAAGACCAAGACCAGTCCAACGGCAGGAAGGAAGTCATTGTGGAGCCCAAGCCGGCGTCACCACCAGAGCCTTTGACAGGAGAGGACCAACTTTAGTCAGGATAAGTGTACCAGATGTTCCCCTTCAAAATGGCCAATTGTTGGCGCCATTCCCGCTCAATATTTGGGAAGAGGCCCAGGGCCTTTGCCTATAGATAGGACTAGCCACCCACAGGGTAGAGGGATCTGAAATCGGGAATCAGCGGAGAGAGAGAGAGCGACTGAACTCCCCCAGCAGTTCATCACACTGGCCAAGAACAGACCCTCGCGAGGTTGTTCTTCCTTGTATTGTTCATCACCATCAGCCCAAGAGGCAATCCACCACACCACAAACTAGAGTAGGGTATTACACCACAATGGTGGCCCAAACTAGTATAAATCTTGTGTCTCTTGTGTTGTTCCTTTCGTAGTTTAGATCCTAGCGAGGCGGCGGGGTGTAGGTAGGTAGATGGCGAGATTCCGCGCGCACCCCAGTGTTCGAACCTCAAGGGTCTGTCGGAACCCGAAATCCGACATTTGGCGCGCCAGGTAGGGGTGCGCCGGAATTCGTCTTCCGCCGCCCTGTTCTCCGTCGACCACCACATCCATATGCGGACGCTCGCCGGGCCCGCCGGCCGAGCCGCTCTCGCTTCCCGCGTCGCTCAGACGGCTCTCGTCGACGGGCGCCCTCGTCGTTCCCCATTGCCTGCCGTCAACGCCGCCACTGGCCCGGCGGGGAACGAGCAGCAAGCATCGTCCCAGCATCCCTCCGTGAGGCAAGATGACCGCACTGCTACCCCCTCACTCGCCCCAGCTGGTTCTTCGTCTCGCGCATTCCGCGCGCCCATGGAGGCTCGAGTTGAGCTCATCGCGGCAAACGAGCTCATGCGCTACCGTCCCATCGACGACGTCTACGAAGAGTGGCTCGACCGCGTCGCCGATCTCGTCCGCGCCGCAGGGGGCTCCCCTGCGCCGTCTGTCCCGCTGCACCGCACCCCGTCCTGCGCGGGCGACGAAGCTCCGGGGGTGCCTTGGCCGCCTCCCCCTCAAGAAGGCGCCCTGGCCCCAAGGCGCGTGGTCCCTGGGTGGAACCCGCTCCGTCCGGCGCTAGCGCGGCAAGAGCAGAGCTGCCAGGAGGTCCCTCGCCCGCAAGAAGCTGCCCGAGTGCTCCCCGCTCCAGCTCGTCGCGACCACGCTCCTGCTCCGGCACGTCAAGACCCCGCGCTGCTCCCAGCTGCAGCGCATGGGGACCCGCAAGACCAAGCTCTTCGTCACCCAAGGCCTCCCGTGGCCACAGCAGGCTGTCGTGCCTTCACCCCCGAGCTGCGCAGCGTCGCGTGGCCCGGCAAGTTCAAGCCGGACCTGCCTCCTTGCTACGACGGTACGGCCGACCCCGCAGAGTTCCTCCAGCTCTACGAGCTGGGCATCGAAGCCGCCAACGGAGACGAGAAGGTCATGGCGAACTGGTCGCTCAAGGACGGGGCCCGCACCTGTCTCCTGAACCTGGCCCCAGGCACGATCTCCTCTTGGGACGAGATGCGTACCCGCTTCATCGCCAACTTCCAAGGTACTCGTGACCGACCACCCGCCGTGAGCGACATGCGCCGCATCAAGCAGCAGCCAGGGGAGACCCTGCAGGAATACATCCAGCGCTTCAACAACGCACGCCTCAAGATTCCCAAGGTGACCGAGGAGGCCATCATCTCCGCCTTCTCTGACGGTGTGCGCGACGTCAAGATGAAGGAGGAGCTGGCGATGCATGAAGATCTGTGCACTTCCTTGGAGCTGTTCAACTTGGCGACCAAGTGCGCCACGGCCGAGGAAGGGCGTCTCTCCCTCCTCGAGCTGCCTGCCGCAGACCCAGAAGAGAAGAAATCCAAGGCCAAGGACGTGAAGCACAAGGGAGCTGCCGTGCTCGCGGCAGAACCGGACACCAAGCGGGGCAGAGATGAGCCCGAGTCTTCCAAGGGCACCGATACTGCGTGTACCACGACCTCCACACCCAGAACACCAGCGAATGTCAAGAGCTCCGAGCCGTGCGAGAAGGGAGGATCGGCCGACGTCCCGACCGCAGCGACCGGGGCTACGGCCGAGGAGGAGGAAGGAACGCAGGACGCTGGGAAGACCGCAGCCCACAC
The DNA here is from genome assembly GCA_021605145.1 of Aegilops bicornis. Taxonomy (NCBI): domain Eukaryota; kingdom Viridiplantae; phylum Streptophyta; class Magnoliopsida; order Poales; family Poaceae; genus Aegilops; species Aegilops bicornis. The sequence goes on along the minus strand of CM038673.1, from coordinate 402,518,728 downwards.
CAAGGGTGGCATGACCAACCTCGCGAGGATCGCTGGCGGGACCTGCCTCGCGAGGGAGGCTGGAGGGATCATCCTCGCGAGGACCGCCCGCAAGGCAACGCAGGACTCCCTCCTCTGCCACCGCAGCCAAGGAGAAATGAAGACCATCATCCGGACGAGGGGGCTGGGGGCTTCCAGGAGCCGCGCGCGATCGCCTGCATCCTGGGCGGAGTTCAAGCCCCAGCCTCTCAACGCATCTTCAAATAGTTCGCCCGCGAAGTGAACGCAGCCGTCCCCAAGCTCAAAGCCACACGCCCCCTCAGGTGGTCGGCGTGCACCATCACGTTCAGCTCAGTGGATCAGCTCAAGTGTGCAGCCACAACTGGAGTCCTCCCGATGCTTTGTTCCCCAATCATCAGCAACGTGCTAGTCACCAAGACCCTCATCGATGGCGGGGCAGGGCTCAACGTCCTGTCCGTGGAAACGTTCAACAATCTCGAAGTGCCTTACAATCAGCTTCAGCCAACCAAGCCTTTCTGCGGGGTCACCGACGGCTCCACAGTCCCGATCGGGCAGGTTCGCCTCCTGTCACCTTGATTGCACGCGACAACTACCAAGACCGAGCTCGTCGACTTCGGACGTCGCCCACATTCGCCGCCATACAACGCCATCCTCGGGTACCCAGCGCTGGCCAAGTTCATGGCCGTAACCCACCACGGCTACAACGTCCTCAAGATGCCAGGAAGTGGCGGAGTCATCACGGTGCCCTGCGAAGAGAAAGACGCAGTGTGCTCCCTGGAGCGAGCCTTTCAGGCCGCATCACTGGAAGACCCAGATCGCGGAAGCAGGAGGCTTCCCGAGACCGCCCCCAAGAAGAAGAAGACATCGTCCGGCCCAGCCCCTCAGGAGGCAGGCCCCTCAGGGTCCGCGCCTGCTCAGGGGGAACCTCCTTCTATCGCATAGGAAAGCGCGCCCGGCGCCCTCCTCAGGCAGGGCTCGGGGGCTCCCCCCCTGGAGGGCCATCGACCTTGCTAAGGTCACGAGGGAGGCGCTTGGGCACCACCTGGAGGCGTGTTTCGAAGCACGTTTCCCTCAAGAAGAAGCAAGGCAAGGAGGGCCAAACCCTTAGGAGTTCATCAGCATGATCGTTCAGGAGCTGCAGGAGTCAAGAGTCATGAGTGGCAGCCGCCGCCTGCCTGCCGTGGCTCCCCATCCAGGCGAGGATGGTGGGCTGCGCGTCTGCATCGACATACCAGGGCTCAACCGAGCCGCCTCTCGAGGCGCCTCTGGCCCTCTCGCGTGGGGCGCTGCGAAGGTCCACCCCACAGCCTACGTTCGCATGCCTTACGGCCTCTCACGCAGCCGCCGCCACGTACCAGCGCCTCATGAGGGACATCCTGGAGGCTCAACAGGCCAGGTGTTCCGCAGCCCTGGCGGAGATGGAGATGGTCCACGAGGAGCCACCAGCGCCTCCGGAGCATCCCGAGGCCCCTGAGCCTGGGGGCTCATGAGGATCGGCTCCCGCAGCCCACCGAGTCTGCTGCACCAACACCCTTTCGTCTTCAAGGCTACCAGGTGACATCTTTCAAGTTCCATTTCCGGTGGGAGGCGCCCCTAGGGCTGCATTATTCCCAGGCCGCGTGGGTCCGTCCTGCGGCGTGTATCCTTTACTTCCTGTTCCTAGCTTACCTTGTTGGGGCGCCCTTGAACTACATCATCCCCAAGTCGCTTGGGCCAGACCCGACGGCATGTATCCCTCTTGCGTTTATTTCGGGTCATGCGTTCGACCCATCATGCTTGTTATTTGATGCCAATCCATGGCACCTTCTCTTCGTTCATGTCGATGGCTTGCACGTTAAAGGGGGGTACCTGAGCATCGCGACTCGTGGCTCCTCTTGGCTCTCCAGCCCTCACCCTACGGCCTTGTCCACGGCTTCGCAACCTGGCATACCCACGGCAGTGAGACCAGCTCGAGAGCCGGGACCCGAGGGCGTGAAACGGCATCTAACCAAATCTGCAGGAACACATCACAAGATAAGGCCGGTGCAGGCGCAACCCGCCTTGAGGTAGGGCCCCGTGAGTCCCGCGCTGGCTCCCGGGTGCCTAGATACACCTCATCAGGCCCTACCGTGCCAGCCACGTGTCAGGGCGGGGCTGTACACGCCCCGGGGGCTCCTCCCGGAGGGGAGCCCCCTCCCATGCACCAGTGGAAGCACCATGCTCCGCGCTGGCTGACGACACTGCCGAGGAGCGGCTATGCCCGTACACATACGGAAGCGCTATGCTCTGCGCTGGTGATAAACAACTGAGGGTGGCCCCCGGGCTGCATCAACCTCAGGGAGCCCAGAGCTCAGTGTCTGGCCTCATTGCAACGCCTCCCCTCGGGAGTGCCGCGCGAGGGGGCTGGGCACGGGGGCTGCGCCTGGGTCACGCCCAGACGCACGCCACCCAGCCAGGCCCCTCGGCCTGGTTCGTCATGGCGTCCCTCCCCGAAAGGAGCCAGTGGTACGAAGGCCGTTTGAGCGTCAAGGGGGACTCCTGAGCATCGCGACTCACGAGCCTAACTGGTCACGTAGCCCCTCACTCCTTAGTTCCGAAAGGCTAACAACGGTTGAGGTATGCGCGGGGCCGGGCTCTGCAGACGTAGAACGGTAGATCCACCCACATCTCACCTCCCTACTTGTTGTTCGTGCGCCAAGGGGGACTCCTGAGCATCGCGACTCAGGAGCCTAACTTGTCACGTAGCCCCTCACTCCTTGGTCTCGTCCTGGTTTCTGATCGGGGCTAACGGCGGCTGAGGTATGCGCGGGGCCGGGCTCTGCCGGCGTAGAACATAAGCAAGTAGGAAGCGCAAATTTCAAGGAATTTAAAAGAAAAATATTATAGTCCATAACTGCTATCACAACGCCAAATGCAAGTTTAAACGCCTCCCCGAGGCATGATACATGTGCAGGAATTAAAAGAAGAACAAGAGCCACAATGGAGTCACTTGTCGGCGGTGGAGCTGCGTGGAGTGGGTTCGCCTTGTGGAGCCGCAGGGTTGGCAGCGCCCCGCTTCGGCTTGGTGCTGAAGGCCCAGAACTTCCCCAGCAGAGCCTCCGCACGACCCTTCACGGCCTCAGCAGCGGCAGGGGAAAGCTCGCTGCTCGCTGGCTCCAGCAGGCTGTCGAGGTCGACGTTGGGATCGCGAAGGTAGACGTGGGTGAGGACCCGCGTCAGCGCCGCAGAAGACAAGACACGCGCCTCGGCCTCAGCCGTAGGGCCAAGGCCAAGGGCGACATCTTCAAGAGCACGAACCAGGAAAGGAAGCAGCTTGGCGGGGCCGTCCTCTGCGCCAGCCAGCGGGCTCTCCAGCCGCTATCGTAAGCTCCCTCGGCAAGGTGCGAGCCTTCACCTCCATATCTGTGAAGGCCACGCGATCCTCGGCAAGGACCCGTGCCTTGCCGTCCAGCTCGACCTTCCTCGCCTCCAACTCTTGCTCCAAAGACGCTTAGGCGTTCACGGCGCTTCTTGAGCTTGGCGTCCCGATCCTTGGCAGCCACCTCACGAGCTTTCATGCCTTCCTCCTGCTCTTGGCGGCGGGCCTCCTTGGCGAGCTGGTCCCTTGAGCCCTGCAGCTCGCTCTCCAGCGCCTTGCAGCGACCTCGGACGTCGGCTACCTCCCCCAAGGCAGCGTCGCGAGCAGCTTTCGCCCCAAGGACGACCTGCTTCTCCTCGTCGCAAGCCGTCGAGGCCTGGACCAGCGCCGCCCGTATTGAAGCGTCGGAGCGAATCCAGCCAGAAGCCAACTCCAAGCGCCCGGCCACCAGACGAGGGTCAGCGCCCAAAAGATCCTGCCGCAGCTGGTCCAGTTCGGCAGCAGCACGATCCAGAACGGTAGGAGGAGTCGGAGAGACAGCAGCCAGTGGGTTAGGAGGAGAAGGCGGCAGTGTAACCACGGTGTCCTGAGGCGGGACCTGTTGCGCCCCAACAGCTGTTGCGGTGGCATCAGGCAGGGACACCTCAGGAGTCGCTTGGGCCATGGGGGCTGAGCTCGCCCCAGCCAGCTCCACCAGGCCTCGCGAGGATGACCGGGCAGGAGAGGCCCGTGCATCACGGTCACCTTCTTTCACGGGCGGAGGCGCTGCCCCAGACGGAACCTCAGGAGATCCCCTCGGCTTCTTTGCCGCGGGCGCCAACCTAGCCAAGAGATACAGACGTCAAGCCTCAACGACAAAACAAGAAATAAGATAGGAATCGAGCACTTACTGGTCGTCGCTCGCGAGCTCGAGCAACCTCCGGCCATACTTGAAGCCCGAGAGCCGGCTACAAGGATCAGCCTCAAGGAGCTCGGGAGCAGGAGGCGCGCCTGCGGATCACCTCGATGCCGGGGCAGACCCGCGGGGGACCAGCTCGGTCCTGTCCTTCTTCGGGATCTGGGGCAAGCTTCCGTCGCCCCGCTCGTCATCATCCTCGTCGTCGTCGTCGCTCGGTGAGAGGCGGAGAACGCGGGACTTGCACCGAGGAAGGGGAGCCCTCGACTCTCCGTCGGTCGCCTCGGAGTCGAGCCCTCCTTCCCGCTCCCCCTCTCCCTTCTCTTCGCTGGAGTCACCGGAGGACACGTCCACCGGGTCCTCGGGAGCCTCCGCGGGCACGGGCCCATCCCCGTTGAAGACGGGCATGGGCTGCACTACCTGCTCCTAGTCGTCGTGGAGGAACAGGGGCGTAGGAGCGCCCTCCAACCTCGCCACGTCGCCCCCGACCAAAGATTAGAGAACCGTAGCCAGGTCTTCGTCGGCCAAGACCGCAGGGCTCGGGTGGGGCCTCCACATCGGAAGTGGAGTCTTGTGAGCGGAGCCAACTGGTGCTCCAGAATTCCCTCGGCGGCTGACGCCGGTCATCTTCGCCGCCGCCATCCTGGCCGGCCTCAGATCCATGTCCATCTTCTCCAAGACCGGCCTCGCGCGGGGGTCCACGAGCTCCACTCGAGACCAGTCGTCGAAGTGTATGGGGTGCTCCGTGGGCAAGATTAGCCGAGGGTGGATGCGCCCAACATCTACCAAGACCCACTTGCTCCTGAAGCCCTCAATCCTCTTCCCGGGGTTGAAATGGCGATGGAGCTACCGTGACACGCATTTAAGCTCAGACACGCAGAGAAGGAACCATGAGAGGTCCGGAGGGAGAAATAGTGGCGCAGGGCCCTTGAGGGCTGCACCCAGACGTGAGCCTCACAATAGTAGGCGAATATCGCGGGGAGGAGAAACAGACTTGGGGTGGAGATGCAGAGCTAGTAGCTTGTAATGGCGGAGGATGTAGAAGAAGAACTTCGGAAAAGGGAGGCATCGGACCGGCAACAATGGCACTTACAAAGAGCGGATAGAAGGTGCTCCCATGGCCCTCCGGGGAGGCGGAGCCGACCTTGAACACCTTCGCCCGTCGATGCCTGCGCCGCCGCCATCTGGCGCGACTGGCAAGGCTCGCCTCCGACACGTTCAGCGAGTCCAGGGCAGGGCGTGCCAAGCTCGGCCGGGTTCTGGCGAGGCGCCATGCCTTGCTAGGGCGTGCTTGATCGAAGTGGATCTGAAGATTTCGGAGGCAGGAAGAAGAGGCGCAAGAAAGGGGATCTCGAAAGCAAGAACAGAGAAAGCAAGGGAAGCAAAGCCTAGGCAGACGCCGCCCCTTTATCGACTCGCGCGGTTGCTAAGGCACCCACGTCCAATCAACCGCCACACGGCGCCCAAGGCCGCAGGCAGTTAGGGCCCGCAACCCTTCGCACTTGCCCCTTCGCCTCTCCGCTCAGCCAAGTCCGGGCGCGCCTTGGGCCCGGGGGCTACTGTCGGCGTTCTGGGAATGGGGGTCCCCAGACTTGCCTACCTGCGGCCTGCGGCGTGGCTCAAAGGGGGGGCCCATCACGGCCCATCTTCATCAACACAAACTCAAGACCCTCGCGAGGGGCCAAGCCTCACGGGGCGGACGACAGGGAGCTTCCTCAGGCACGGCCTCGTCAGGCTGGCTCGCGAGGAGGCGGAGAGATCAAGGCGGGGTACCTCAGGAGGTGCCCATGATACAAGCCATAAAGACCAAGAGCGCCAGGCGGGCGCCAGCCCGAGCAGTGTCCTCCTTTCCTCTTTGGTGCAAAGGGAGGAAGCGCCGGCGAGAGCATCAAGGAAATTTGTCCATTTCGGTGCAACAAGACCAAGACCAGTCCAACGGCAGGAAGGAAGTCATTGTGGAGCCCAAGCCGACGTCACCAGCAAAGCCTTTGACAGGTGAGGACCAACTTTAGTCAGGATAAGTGTACCAGATGTTCCCATTCAAAATGACCAATTGTTGGCGCCCTTCCCGCTCAATATTTGGGAAGAGGCCCAGGGCCTTTGCCTATAAATAGGACTAGCCACCCACAGGGTAGAGGGATCTGAAATTGGGAATCAGCGGAGAGAGAGAGCGACTGAACTCCCCCAGCAGTTCATCACACCGGCCAAGAACAGACCCTCGCGAGGCTATTCTTCCTTGTATTGTTCATCACCATCAGCCCAAGAGGCAATCCACTACACCACAAACTAGAGTAGGGTATTACACCACAATGGTGGCCCAAACTAGTATAAATCTTGTGTCTCTTGTGCTGTTCCTTTCGTAGTTTAGATCCTAGCGAGGCGGCGGGGTGCAGGTAGGTAGAGGGCGAGATTCCGCGCGCACCCCAGTGTTCGAACCTCAAAGGTCTGCCAGAACCCAAAATCCGACAGCGCCCGCCATCCCGCGGCCGGTGTTCGCTTCAGCCAGGCTCTCGCCGCATGGTTAAATGGGGCCCCCACGGGCCCTCAAATATACATCACAAGCCCACTCGAGGCTCGCCAAGACAAAGATAAAACCGCAACAACCTATTCATCACAACAATCACGGCGTCACCACGGACACCTGCTCGGGCGCCAATCTTGACAACATGTAGGCAACAAATTTCTTACATGAGGGGCTTCCCCTCCCCAAAATGCTCTCACAACCTTGAGGGCCACGCCCAAGTCTCTTCCTACGCAGGGCAAGCAGCGGGAGGAGGCACAGGGTCAATCAGACAAGTCACTCATCGCGTCTCCCAGGGCATCCTCTCTGAGGCGTCGCTGGCGCCACCGTCATGGCTGCTAGCCTCTTCATCACCGTTGTTGGCACCGCCTCCGCCACCGTTCACCACGGCACCTTCATCGGCAGCGACGATCACCCAGTCGTTGTCAGATGTGAAGGCCCGGACGAGTGCATCAATGTTGTCCTCTACCCACCTCGTCAGGTTGCCTCGGATGGCCTTAGGCACCGGGGCGATGGCGGCATCAAAGTCGAAAAGGGGATCAAGGTTCTGAAGATGGTTGAAGATGCGGGAAAATGCCCACGCGAGCAGGCCATGGCTCCGTTCTTCCACCAGCTGGCGAGACCTCTCAGAGCAATTCTCCAGATGCGTCACCACATCAGTGAAGAACTAGAGGTTGCCGGGGTAGTTGGTCACGCGCGGCTCCTCGGCGATAGCCTCGCAGATGTTTCCCAAGGCCGTGTTGGCCCTTTCCCTAAGCGTTCGGAGCATGGGGCCGTGCATGTGTTCCAATGTTTGCTGCTGGCGGATCTCATCCGCATTCCGCTCCGCGACGGCCTCGGCATCATCAACCCGTCGTTGAAGAAGAAGCAGCTCGGCGCGGGACGAGGCCAGCTCGGCTTCAGTCAACCCGGTCCTTAGGGCAGGTGTCCTGCCCACGGCTTCAACCCTGATCAACTCCAGCCGCTCTTCATAAGCGTGCTCAAGGCCGGTGCGAGCTTCCGCCACGTGATGGTCGATCTCCTCCTGGATCCGGGCCTCCCGCGCGCCGACATCGTCCTTCGCCTGGGCAACCTGGCGCTCCCTCATCTCCAACCGCTCTAGATCAAGGTTGCGCTCCGCAGTCTCCAACGTCAGCGCTTCCTCATGCCTCCGGAGCTCCTCCTCTTCGGCGGGCCCTCCTTTCAACAGTGCGAGAGCGGATCGGCGCAGCTCCACCTGCTGCTCCAGGGAGTTGCACCAGTCCTGTATTTCCCACGCGCGCTCCTCCGCAGCTTCGCGTCGCTTGTTAGCCTCCTGGGCTTCTTCAAGGGCCCGGGAACAGGCCTCCCGAGAGGCCACCAAGGACACTTCAGCCTTGGCGTTCTCGAGGTCACGCTGGTGGCGGCGAGACCGACAGCCGCCTTCAGCTTATGCTTCTGCCCGACCAGCCTTAAGCCTTCAGCCTCGAGACACGCGTCTTCAGCCGCCAGCTCTGCGCCGAGCTGGCCCACCGCATCGACTGCCCTTCGGAGGAACTCTTGGCGGAGAACTCTGCGCTCCCGCGCACGCCCGAGCACGTCATCAACACCGTCCTCCTCCGTCAACACCAGCGGAGGGCCTTGGAGCGGTTCGCCCCCTCTCGGCAGGGGGCTGGGGGCTGGTGCCCCTGCGATCGTCGGGCGGGCCCCGCGAGGGACCCGGCCTGGCGTCGATCTACCTTCCGCTGGGGACCCGAAGATCGGCTTCAGCCACTCGCCGCCGATGATCCATGAAGGAGCTCTGGGCAAGCTAGATGCGCCCAGGGAGGGCTCACGAGGGAAGAGCGGCGCTACGACAGGATCAAGACGCGCCGCAGCCAAGGCGGCGCGCGAACCCGAGGCAGTTGAGGTTGGTGGCGGAGGAGGAGCCTGAGGGAGTGGCTCCTTAGCTGGCTCCGCGGGCTTGTCAGAGGGAATCCTGAAAGGCCACGGTCAGAAAGAAGAGGGGCAGACAAGGAAACATGGGAAGGGGAGACTTACTCGTCCATGGTGAAGTACTTCTTGTGCTTCAATGGGCGGTGCGGGCACTCATCACCACTGGAAGCCTCTTTCCTCTTGCGAAGGGCCTCGAAATCTATGCGGAACTGCCCAAGCTTCATGACGTGAGGGCAGTAGCGCTTGACATAGGAGCCGAAGCATCAGGCTGGCCTGCGTCGGGAGCACCAGCCAGAGGGGAGCAATAAGACACCACCTCTTGGTGGCCCGGCGGGGTCTCGGGGGCTTTAGCCTCGGGAGCGGCTGGCCGCGTTCCCTCGTCAGCCACCACCTCGCGAGGGGTACCATCAGCTCCGGAGGAGGGCGCCTCGAGAGCCTCACGCGACATGAGCGCCTCGACGCCAGGCCCCCCAGCTCCTGCCATTGCTTGCCTCCCTGCAACGACTCCTAGGGCAAGGACCGCGTGGGCGGCTGGGGGAAGGACCATAGCAACCGGGTTCTCGCGGGGCCCTGCGAGGCCAGCTGGGCGCAACCCCTGTCGGATCACAGGTTCCGGCAGACCCTTAAGGTTCAAACTCTGGGGTGCGCGCGGAGATCCAACCCTCCACCGTCTCATACCTCGCCGAATCGCAGGGATCTAAACTACTAACAAGAACAACGCAAGAGACGCAAGATTTATACTAGTTCAGGCCACCATTGTGGTGTAATACCCTACTCTAGTTTGTGGTGTGTGGATTGCCTCTGGGGCCGACGAAGAACAGTACAGGGAAGAACAACCTCGCGAGGGTCTGTTCTTGGTGGGTGTGATGAACTGCTCAGTGGTGCCCCGTTGCTCTAGCTTGAGGAACGGGTTTCTCTCTCTCTCTGGATTCCGACTGCTCGATCCCCTCCTCCTTTCTGAGTGCGGCTATCTTTATTTGTAAGCGAAGGCCCTGGGCCTCTTCCTCAAATATTGAGCGGGAAGGGAGCCAACAATTGGCCATTTTGAAGGGGAACAGAGGGTACACTTATCCTTACTAAAGTTGGTCCTCGCCTGCCAAAGGCTCTGGTGATGACGCCTGCTTGGGCTCCACGATGACTGCATTCCCGCCGTTGGGGCTGGTCTTGGTCTTGTTGCACCGAAACGGATGCCTTTGCCTGATGCCCTTGCGTGCGCTTGCCCCCTTTGCACCAAAGAGGAAAGGAGGACACTGCGCGGGCTAGCGCCGGGATGGCGCCCTTGGTCGTCATGGCTTATGTCACGGGCACCTCGCGAGGCACCCTGCCTTGAACTCTCCGCCTCCTCGTGAGCCAGCCTGATGAGGCCGTGCCTGAGGAAGCTCTTGGTCGTCCTTCCCGCGAGGCTTGGCCCCTCGCAAGGGTCTTGAGCTTGTGTTGCTGAGGATGGGCCGTCCTGGGCCTCCTTTGAGCCACGCCAGCGAGCAGGCGAGGCAAGTCTGGGGGCCCCCGTTCCCAGAACGCCGACAGTAGCCCCCGGGGCCACGACGCCCCCGGACTTGGCCGTGCGGAGAGGCGAAAGGGCAAGTGTGAAGCGTCATGGGCCCTAACAGCCTGTGGCCTTGGGCGCCGCGTGGCGGTTGATTGGACGTGGGTGCTTCTGCAACCGCGCGGGTTGATAATAGAGCGGCATCTTTCTTGCCTCCTTTACTTTCTCAAGTTGCTGCTCAGATCCCCTTTCTTGCGCCTCTCCTTCCTGCTTCCAAGACCTCCAGATCCACTCCGCCTCCGTGCCCTGGCCAGTCATGGCTCCTCGCCAAACCCCGGCCGGAGCCTGGTACTCTCCTGCTTTGGACCCGCCGAACGTGTCAGCGGCGAGCCTTGCCTCGATCTGGCCGGTGGCGGAGGCGCAGGGCGCCACGAACGGGCGTGTGTTCAAGGCTGGCTCCTCCGCCTCGAGGGTCGGGGAGTACCTTCTACGGTTCTTCGCGGGCGCCATTATTGCTGGTGCAGCCGCCTCCCTTCTCTCAATTCTTCTTCTCCGTCCTTCGCCATTGCAACATTCACGCTTTGCACCTCCATCCCAACTCCATCCTTCTCCGGCAATCTTCGCCTACTATTGCGAGGCCCATGTTGGGGTGAAGCCCTCGGTGGCCTTGCTGCGCCACTACTTCTTCCTCCGATTCTCCGTGGTCCCGTCTCTGCGTCTGAAGCTTAAATGACATCTGGCGGAGCTATTGCCATTTCAAACACTAGGAAGCGGATTGAGGGCTTCAGGAGCAAGTGGGCCTTGGTGGATGCCGGGCGGATCCACCCTCGACTGATCCTCCCCACGGAGCTCGCCGAGCTCACGAGCTGGTCCCAGGCGAGCTTGGGACCCTCATGGGTTGGTGCTGGAGAGGATGGACGCAGATCTGAAGCCGGACGATGCGGCGGCGGCGAGGTTGACCGGTGCGTCGTTGCTGAGGGAGTTCCTGGAGCACCAACTGGCTCCGCTCCGCCAGTACTCGCTTCCGATGTGGAGGCCTAACCCGAGCCCCGTGGCCCTGGCCAGCGAGGATCTGGTGACGGTCCTCCAGTCCATCCTTCTGCTTCTCTTCTTCCTCGTCTTGTCTGGTTGCCATGGCTCCGATCCGCCGGTTCTCCAGGGAAGAAAAGGGAAAGGCTCCCCAAGAGGATCCTGACCCGCTCCCCCCAAAGAAGCGGCTTGCTCTCCGGTGTCAGGGCAGGAGGCCTTGAGGAGGAGGCACCCACGCCTGGTGCGCATAGCGCCACCAGGTTTCCTCTTCCCTTGTCTGTACGCGGATTGGTGGCCTGGCGAGGCGACGCTGGGCGCCACGAGCGGCGCCGTCGACGGTGCCGGCGGGTCACGAAGGTGTGCGTCTTCCCCCCTGGAGTCCATGCCGAGGTTTCCTGCCGGGAATTCGTGCTCTGCGTCGTCGCGCCTCCTAAGTCTTGGATCCGACTTCCTTCCTTCTTCGCCTCCGTCGTGTGCGGCGAGAGCCACAGGACTCTGGCTGCAGCACGCCGGCTGCGGCGCCCTCGCGACCGGGGCAGAGGTCGCAGTAGTTGCCCCGGGCGAGGTCTTCATGACTCGTGGCTGGAGCGAGATTGCCCGGGTTTGCAGGGCGAGGGGCGCCCTCACGATCCACCTGGAGTACACCGGCGCATCGGTGATGTCCTTCAAGCTCTTCGACGCGGAGGGTCGCCGGCTGGAGTGCTGCCCTGGGAGAGGTGGTCGGGGTTCTACTGTGGTGAGACAGAGGTCAACCGCCCGCTCCCTTGGCAGCTTCCTAGGCGACGAAGGCGCCGGGGGATCCAGCAACTCCGTCGAGCTCGTCGCGACACCCGAGACGAGCGACGACAGCTACGAGCCTCGAGCTGCTGGCCGCTCAAGCAGGCGGGCTCGTCAAGTCGCCGCCGCCTCGACACGGATGGGGTTGGCTCCAGACCGGGTGGCCCACTGTTGATGATGGCGTCCGCCGTGGTGGTCCCTGTAGATAGGACTCCTTAGGATTCGCGTCTTTTGTTCCTGCGAAAAGGCAAGAATGTACCCCGCGGGGGCTTGTAAGATATCTGTAGCTTCGTTTATCAATATGATCCTTGTTATGAGGCAATGCGGGATGCTCGTTCCGTTCTAGCTCAGTTCCTTCCTTTCAGACCTCGTGAGGGCTTGGTGCTCTATGCCGGCAGGTCCCAGTCCCAAGGCGGCTTCAGCCGTCGCTGGTATGCCAGGTCGCGATGCCGTGGCCAAGGCCAGGAGGTGAGCGGCCCGAGGTCCGGTAAGAGCCTCTGAGTCGCGATGCTCAGGGGGTCCCCCTTGGCGCTCAAGCATCCATCATTCGGTGAGAAAGGAGAGCCACGTTGCTAACACGGAGTTGCATTGAGTGCGGGGATGGTGTTGCGATGACTAGTGTATCCAGAGGGTGACTTATCTCAAGGGTTAGGGCGATGCTTTCTGGCGCGGCGCTAGGTCCGTGCCCTGGCTGGCGAGAGACTGCGTGGCGAGGTCGTTCCGTGCTCCTTGGAGAGGCCCTGCAGGTTCACCACAAAGGGAACAAGAGCTCGCCGGGGCGATTGTCAGTCATGCCGTTAGTTGTTTTGGAGCGGCGCGAGGCCTCATGAGGTGTCTTGGGGCACTCGTGAGCCAGTAGTGGACTCACGAGGCCCTACCTCAAGGCGGGTTGCGCCTGGCTCTGGGCCTTATCTTCGAGTGTGTTCCTGCAAAAATGGCTAGATGTCGGTGCTCTACGTCTTCGGGTCCCGGCTCTCGGGCTGGTCTCTACCGTCGCTGGCAAGCCAGGTCGCGATGCCATGGACAAGACCAGAGGGTGAGGGCCGGAGAGCCGGTAGGAGCCCTGAGTCGCGATGCTCAGGCACCCCTCCTTTAACACGCAAGCAGGATTAGATGACACAACTCTACGTCCTCTGGTCCTGGCTCTCGGGCTGGTCTCTACCGTTGCTGGCAAGCCAGGTCGTGATGCCATTGACAAGACCAGAGGGTGAGGGCCGTAGAGCCGGTAGGAGCCCTGAGTCGCGATGCTCAGGCACCCCCTTTAACGGCATAGCTGGATTGGATGACGAAACCCACGCCCTCGGGTCCCGGCTCTCGGGCTGGTCTCTACCGTCAGCTGGCAAGCCAGGTCGCGATGCCATGGACAAGACCAGAGGGTGAGGGCGGAGAGCGGTAGGAGCCCTGAGTCGCGATGCTCAGGCACCCCCCCTTTAACGTGCAAGATTTCGCCGCCCAGGAGAAGGCACTAAATAACAAGCATGGTGGAGCATAATCCTAAGGAAAACGCATGAAGGATACATGCCACTGGGACTGGCCCGAGCGGCTTGAGGATGATGCAGCCTGAGGGGCGCCCCCAACAGGGTAAGCTAAGGACATGAAATAAAATGGATACATGCCGCGGGGACGGACCCATGCGGCCTGGGAATAATGCGGCCCTGAAGGCGCACCCAGCCGGAGATAAAACTTAAAGATGTCACCTAGTGATGTTGGGGATGAAGGGCTGTTGATGTAGCAGACTCCGTGGGCTGCGGGAGCCGATCCTCACGAGCCCCTGTGCTCGGGGCCTCGGGAGGCTCTGGAGGCGCCTGGCGGCCCCTCACGGGCCATCTCCATCTCCGCTAGGGCTGCGGCGTGCACGACCTCTTGAGCCTCGGGATGGTCCTCATGAGACGCTGGTGTGCAGCCGCGTTTGGCAGGACATAAGGCATGCGTACGTAGCTGTGGGGCGGGCCCTCGCAACGTCCCACTTGCGAGGGCCAGAGGCACTCTTGAGATGCGGCTCGGTTGAGCCCTGGTACGTTGATGCAGACGTGCAGCCCACCATCCTCGCCTGGATGGGGGGCCACAGCGGGCAGGCGGCGGCTGCCCCTCATGACCCTTGACTCCTGTAGCTCCTGAATGGCCTTGCTGATGAACTCCTGAGGGTTCTGTTCTCCCGGTCTTGCTCCTGCTTGCGGGAAACGTGCTTCGAAACACGCCTCCATGTGGTGCCCTAGCACCTCCCTCGAGACCTTGGCGAAGTCGGTGGCCCTCCAGGGGAGAGCCCCCGAGCCCTGCCCGAGGAGGGCGCCTGGCGTGCCTTCCTATGCGATGGAAGGAGGCTCCCCCTGGCCCGGCGCGGGCCCTGAGGGGCCTGTCTCTTGATGAGCCGGCCCGGCCGATGTCTTCTTCTTCTTGGGTGCTGCCTCGGGAGGCGTCCTGCCGCTGTGGTCTGGGTCTTCCAGCGATGCGGCCTGAAAAGCTCGCTCCAAGGAGCACACTGCATCTCTCTCTTCACAGGGCACCGTGATGACCCCGCCGCTTCCTGGCATCTTGAGGATGTTGTAGCCATGGTGGGTCACGGCCATGAACTTGGCCAAGGGTACCCGAGGATGGCGTTATCTGGCAGGCGAATGTGGGCGACGTCAAAGTCGATGAGCTCGGTGTGGTAGTTGTCGCGGGCCCCGAAGGTGACAGGAAGGCGGACCTGCCCGATCGGGACCGTGGAGCCGTCGGTGACTCCGGAGAAGGGCTTGGTTGGCTGAAGCTGGCTGTAGGGCACTTGAAGATTGTTGAAGGTCTCCACGGACAGGACGTTGAGCCCTGCTCCGCCGTCGACGAGGGTCTTGGTGACCAGCACGTTGCTGATGATTGGGGAGCAAAGCATTGGGAGGACTCCGGCCGTGGCTACGCACTTGAGCTGATCCGCTGAGCTGAACGTGATGGCGCACGCCAACAGCCTGAGAGGGCGCGTGGACTCGAGCTTGGGGAGGACTGCATTCACTTCACGGGCGAACTGCTTGAAGATGCGGTGGGAGGCTGGGGCTTGGGCTCCACCCAGATGCAGCGATCGCAAGACGCTTCCCGGAAGCCCCCATCCCTCGGCCCCGATGGACGGTCTTCGATTCTCCTTGGTGGCGGCGGCAGCGGAGGGAGGACCGCGTTCCCTTGTGGACGATCCTCACGAGGCTGATCCCTCTAGCCCCCCTCGCGAGGTGGGTCTTGCCAGCGGTCCTCGCGAGGTTGGTGGCGCCACCCTTGGCGCGGGCTACGGTCTTCCCAGCGTCCTGCGTTTCTTCCTCCTCCTCGGCCGTAGCCCCGGTCGCTGCGCTCAGGGCGTCTGCCGACCCTTCCTTCACGCACGGCCCGGAGCTCTTGGCATTCATTGGTGTTGTGGGTGTGGAGGTCGTGGTACACGCAGTACCGGTTGCCCTTGGAAGACTCGGGCTGATCTCTGCCCCGCTTGGTGTCTGGTTCGACCGCGAGTACGGCAGGCCCCTTGCGCTTTACGTCCTTGGCCTTGGAGTTCTTTTCTTCGGGATCCGCGGCAGGCAGCTCGAGGAGGGAGAGGCGCCCCTCCTCTTCCCTGGCGCACTTGGTCGCCAAGTTGAACAGCTCCAGGGAGGTGCACAGATCTTCATGCATCACCAGCTCCTCCTTCATCTTGACGTCGCGCACGCCGTCGGAGAAGGCAGAGATGATGGCCTCCTCTGTCACCACAGGGATCTTGAGGCGCGTTGTTGAAGCGCTGGATGTACTTTTGCGGGGTTTCCGGCTGCCGCTGATTCTGCGCATGTCGCTCACGGCGGGTGGCGATCGCGAGTACCTTGGAAGTTGGCGATGAAGCGGGTGTGCATCTCGGCCCAGGAAGAGATTGTGCACAGGGCCAGATTCGAGCAGTGCGGGCTCCGCCCTGAGCGCCATGGGAAACCAGTTCGCCATGACCTTTTCATCTCCGTTGGCAGCCTCGATGCCCAGCTCAGAGAGCTGGAGGAACTCCGTAGGGTCTGCCGTGCCGTCGTAGCATGGGGGCAGGTCTGGCTTGAACTTGGCGGGCCGCTGACGCCCGTAGCTCGATGGTGAAGGCGCGGCAGCCGCCGTGGCTGCTGAGGCCTCGGACGGCGAGAGCTTGGTCTCAGGCCTCCCTGCGCCACGCCTGGGGGCAGCGCAGGGTCTTGACGTGCTGGAGCAGGGAGCGCTCGGGCAGCTTCTTGTGGGCGAGGAACTTCTTGGCAGCTCTGCTCTTGCCGCGCCCGATGCTGGCGGCGCGGTTCCGCCGAGGGCAGCGCCAGGGCTGTGGCGCCCGTCTTGAGGAGGAGGCGGCCGAGGCGCCTAGGAGTTTCGATGCAGCTGGGCGGGTGCGGTGCAAAAAGCGGACGGCGCTGGGTCGCCTCCGCAGCGCTGACGAGCTCGGCAACGCGGGTCGAGCCATTCTTCGAGACGCTGTCGACGGGCGAAGCGCAGGGAGTTCGTTAGCGTGATGAGTGCAGCTCGGGCCTCCATGGACGCTGCTGCGCGCGACGAAAGAACCAGCGGGGTGAGCGAAGGCGTGGCGGTGCGGCCGTCCGCCTCATGGACGGGTCTTTGGGGCGACGCTTGCTGCTCGTTCCCCACCGGGCGATGGCGGCGTTGACGAGAGCGATGAGGGCGTCCGCCGGTGGAGCTGTCTGGGCGGCGATGGGAAGCGAAGCGGCTCGGCGCTGGCGCGAAACCCGGCAGGCGTCGGTTATGGTTGCGATGGTCGGGGAAGAACGAGGCGACGAAAGGCAGATTCCGGCGCACCCCTACCTGGCGCGCCAAATGTCGGATCACGGGTTCCGGCAGACCCATAAGGTTCGAACTCTGGGGTGCGCGCGGAGATCTAACCCTCCACCGTCTCGTACCTCGCCGAATCGCAGGGATCTAAACTACTAACAAGAACAACGCAAGAGACGCAAGATTTATACTAGTTCGGGCCACCGTTGTGGTGTAATACCCTACTCTAGTTTGTGGTGTGTGGATTGCCTGCAGGGCCGGCGAAGAACAAGACAGGGAAGAACAACCTCGCGAGGGTCTCGTTCTTGGTGGGTGTGATGAACTGCTTTCGGTGGTGCCCGTTGCTCTAGCTTGAGGAACGGGTTTCTCTCTCTCTCTGGATTCCGACTGCCGATCCCTCCTCCTTTCTCGAAAAGGGCTATCTTTATTTGTGTTTAAGGCCCCGGGCCTCTTCCTCAAATATTGAGCGGGAAGGAGCCAACAATTGGCCATTTTGAAGGGGGAAATGAGGGTACACTTATCCTTACTAAAGTTGGTCCTCGCCGCCAAAGGCTCGTGATGACGCCTTTGCTTGGGCTCCACGATGATCGCATTCCCGCCGTTGGGGCTGGTCTTGGTCTTGTTGCACCGAAACGGATGCCTTTGCCTGATGCCCTTGCGTGCGCTTGCCCCCTTTGCACCAAAGAGGAAAGGAGGACACTGCGCGGGCTGGCGCCGGGATGGCGCCCTTGGTCGTCATGGCTTATGTCACGGGCACCTCGCGAGGCACCCTGCCTTGAACTCTCCGCCTCCTCGTGAGCCAGCCTGATGAGGCCGTGCCTGAGGAAGCTCTTGGTCGTCCTTCCCGCGAGGCTTGGCCCCTCGCAAGGGTCTTGAGCTTGTGTTGCTGAGGATGGGCCGTCCTGGGCCTCCTTTGAGCCACGCCGCAGGCCGCAGGCAGGCAAGTCTGGGGGCCCCCGTTCCCAGAACGCCGACAGTAGCCCCCGGGGCCACGACGCCCCCGGACTTGGCCGTGCGGAGAGGCGAAAGGGCAAGTGTGAAGCGTCATGGGCCCTAACAGCCTATGGCCTTGGGCGCCGCGTGGCGGTTGATTGGACGTGGGTGCTTCTGCAACCGCGCGGGTTGATAATAGAGCGGCATCTTTCTTGCCTCCTTTACTTTCTCAAGTTCTTTGCTCAGATCCCCTTTCTTGCGCCTCTCCTTCTGCCTTCCAAGACCTCCAGATCCACTCCGCCTCCGTTCTCGGCCAGTCCATGGCTCTCGCCAAACCCGGCCGAGCCTCGGTACTCTCCTGCTTTGGACCCGCCGAACGTGTCAGCGGCGAGCCTTGCCCTGATGCGCCGGCTGGCGGAGGCGCAGGGCGTCAGCGGAACGGCGTGTGTTCAAGGCTGGCTCCTCCGCCCCTGAGGGTCGGGGGAGTACCTTCTACCGGTTCTTCGCGGGCGCCATTATTGCTGGTCTGTCGCCTCCCTTCTCTGAATTCTTCTTCTCCGTCCTTCGCCATTGCAACATTCACGCTTTGCACCTCCATCCCAACTCCATCCTTCTCCTGGCAATCTTCGCCTACTATTGCGAGGCCCATGTTGGGGTGAAGCCCTCGGTGGCCTTGCTGCGCCACTACTTCTTCCTCCGATTCTCCTGGCAATCTTCGCCTACTATCTTTATTTGTAAGCGAAGGCCCTGGGCCTCTTCCCCAACTATTGAGCAGGAAGGGCGCCAACAATTGGCCATTTTGAAGGGGAACAGCGGGTACACTTATCATGACTAAAGTTGGTCCTCGCATGCCAAAGGCTCTGGTGATGACGCCTGCTTGGGCTCCACGATGACTGCATTCCAGCCGTTGGGGCTGGTCTTGGTCTTGTTGCACCGAAACGGATGCCTTTGCCTGATGCCCTTGCCTGAGCTTGCCCCCTTTGCACCAAAGAGGAAAGGAGGACGCTGCGCAGGCTGGCGCCCGGCTGGTGCCCTTGGTCGTCATGGCTTACGTCACGGGCACCTCGCAAGGCACCCCGCCTTGAACTCTCCGCCTCCTCGTGAGCCAGCCTGACGAGGCCGTGCCTGAGGAAGCTCTTGGTCGTCCGTCCCGCGAGGCTTGGCCCCTCGCGAGGGTCTTGAGCTTGTGTTGGTGAGGATGGGCCATCCTGGGCCTCCTTTGAGCCACGCCGCAGGCCGCAGGCAGGCAAGTCTGGGGACCCCGTCCCAGACTTGCCTCGCGCCCGCGGTGTGGCTCGAGTGGTGGCCCAAGACGCCCATCTTCGTCAACACAAGACTCAAGACCCTCGCGAGGGTCCAAGCCTCGCGGGGCGGACGACGCCAGGCTTCCTCAAGGACGGCCTCGCCAGGTAGGCTCGGAGGAGGCGGAGAGATCAAGGCAGGGTACCTCGCGAGGTGCTCGTGACGCAAGCCATGACGATCGAGGCCAGGCGGGCGCCGGCCTGCGCAGTGTCTTTGTTTCCTCTTTGGTGCAAAGGGGGCAAGCACAGACGTGGAGTACCGAGGCATGAGGCAAAGGTTGCCATTTCGGTGCAACGAGACCAAGACCAGCGGAGCGGCAGGATGGAGGTCACCGTAGAGCCCAAGACGCAAGGCCATTGCTGCTTTTGGCAGCCGAAGACCGACTTTAGTCAGGATAACTTGTACTAGATGTTCCCCTTTGAAACGGCCGTTGTTTGCGCCCTTCCCGCTCAATATTTGGGAAGAGGCCCAGGGCCTCTACAAATAGAACAAGCCACCACAGAGTAGGGGCAGATCGGAGAGATCCCTAGCAAAGAGAGAGAGAGAGAGAGAGAGAGAGAGAGAGAGAGAGAGAGGCAATCAAACTCACCCAAGCAGTTCATCGCACCAGCTCAAGAACACCTCTCGCGAGGCTGTTTTCCCCTGTACTGTTCATCATCAGCCCCTGAGGCAATCCACCACACCACACACTGGAGTAGGGTATTACACCACAACGGTGGCCCGAACCAGTATAAATCCCGTGTCCCTTGCGTAGTTCATCGTTTCCAGCTTAGATCCCATGAGGCGATCAGACGTAGATCGGTAGGGGAGAGATCTTCAAGCGCACCCCAGAGTTCGAACGTTAAGGGTCTACCGGAACCCAACATCCGACAGATGGAGCAGCCGAAACGGGGTGTGGCGCACCGTAATACGGAGGAAATGACCTTCTGTTCGACCGGCTACGGTCGAAACGGGATCCTATTTATCGGGAGGGGTCTAGCGTACCACAAAATGGAGGAAACAGACTTGTGTTCAAGCTCCTACAGCCAAAATGGGGTGCTGTTGATCGGGAGGGGTGTGGCGTACCGCAAAATAGAGGAAACAGACTTGTGTTGGAGTGTCTATGGTCGAAACGGGGTCCTGTTCATCGGGAGGGGTGTGGCATACCGCAAAATGAGACTCCACCGGCTAATATTCATCCACCGTCTATTGCCTCACTCCATCCTCCACGGGCTACTATTCATCCACCGTCGACTTCTTGCATCCTCCACCTGCTATTGTTCATCCACCGTCAACTTCCTCCTGCCTCCACCAGCTATTATTCATCCACGGGGTCCTATTCATCCAGCCTCCACTGGCTACTATTCAACTAGCCCTCCGCGGGGTCCTGTTCATCCACCCCCACCTCCTCGATCGGGGTCCTGTTCATCTAGCGACAATGACCTCTACTACCACGGGGTCCTGTTCATCCAACCCCCATCAGGAACTGTTCATCCAACCCCGAACAACGTTCACCATTCATCAAGAGGCAGCAGGTTCGATCGGCTTCAGTTAGTAGTAGTAGCGAAGGAATCGCTCGGGTTTATTTAACAGCCAAGGGATCGATCGCTCGGGTTCAGTAACGTAGCTAGTGCAATCGCTCAGGTTCAGTAAGCGAACGCCTCGCTCGGGTTCAGTTAGAGCCCAGCGCCTCGCACACACGTGCATACGTATTTGAGAGAAATGCCCAAACCTCCGTGCATCGCTCCGCGCCGACCACCCACCGTAACCGGGAACTCCCCGATATTTTCCTCGCCCTCGCTTCTACCATGATTTTTTCCATCATGGACGGCCCAAAGAATGTCATGCAGGTGCGTCCCCGGCCCGCCCAGGATGAAATGCCCATTTTCTATCATGATTTTTTGTCATAGAAGTAGGAGCCCGCCACATCTATGATGATACGTGCTTTTGTCACAATTATCGTCATAGAAGTGCAGAAAAAAAATCGTCCGGCCCAAAATGTCACGGATGTGCCTTTTTTTTGTAGTGATGTGGCCCCACATGTTAGGTTGACTCGGTCAACCTTGACTCTATTGACCCGCTGACTAGGCAGTTGACAAGTCAAATGGCCCCACATGTCATACTCTCTTGCTATGTACCCACTAGGTACACATAGCCTTTTATTGTTTAAATTTGAATTAAAACAATTCCAGTAAATTACAGAAAATGTTTAAAACTTTGAAAAACATATAAAGTAATCTGTAACTCCGATGAAAATAATATATATATGACGAATCCGATTATGCCATCCACATACCTGTCACATGCCTCTAAAACTTCAAACATGGAACCTTTCCCTCCGAATGGTCTATGTGATAACTGCCTAAATTCGGGAAAATATTCACATATATTTTCCTACTCCATCCGTAAAGTGCAACACTGCACTAGGTCACCCCTAGCACAGCGTATTGCCATGTCATGCTTTGTGATGCATCTGATTGCTCTGTTATTTATTTGTTTCCCCCTCCATTACTTCTTTTCGGTAGCCCCCGAGATCGCTGTTGATCCGCTGATTGACTACTTCACCGTCGAGGGTCAGTATCTGTCTGCACAGCTTCTAGTCAATAAAACCCCCTTGATTATTCCTATATCCCCCATTCCTTCTCTCTCATGCTTGCATTACATTTTGCTACTGTTGTTCGATAGCTCCTACTCTGATGCATAGCCTGTTTTTGTAACCTGTTGTTGCTACTTTACCTGTTATCCTATATGCTTAGTATAGGCTGGTTAGTGATCCATTAGCGGCCCCACATCCTTGTCCGTGTTGCCCTGCCTTGCTACTGGATGACTCGATCATTGTGATCGACGTGCAGAGACCGAACACATCACCAACACCCCCTTAGTTGTATTACTCTGCATGGCTACTATCGGGTGTCGAGGGTGATACCTCATATCCCACTTCCGATGATATCTTCGTATTGTAACACCTCGTGTGTGGTTTATCGAGGGTGATTCCTCACTCACCACCCTCGATGATGACTCTGTCGTGCAAAACCTCAAGCGTGAACCCATCGAGGGTAATTCCTCCTAGTTCACCTTGACATTTTACCTTAGGTGTGATCCTATCGAGGATGATTCCTCCAAGGTCACCTTGATGGTTACATCGAGTAGGAATCAATCGAGGGTGATTCCTCAAATTCCCCCTTGATGTTATGGACACACAGATACCTTGACCTTCACCTTAGTCCTTTGTTGAAGTCGGGTCGACCCAAGGGATACCACAGAGAGTTATTGAAGTCGGGTTGACCATGATGGTACCCGTGAGATAATGATGCGGCACGACCGGGCAGGCAGAGACCGCCCTAGGAGAGGGATGGGCCTGGCCCTTGTCGTAAGTCCGTGAGACGGGGCGACAGGAGCACCGATCGTCTCCGCGAGCTACTAATACATTAATGGTTTGGATATATGATCTGAGTAGGCCTCTGGCCTTTTTGCACTAACCACCACGCGGGATAAGTTGTAGGTACTCAGTGTTGTACATTTTCCTGAAAGCTCTGTCAGACGTCTAGTTTAGCATTGCGGCATGGCTCGGCCGACGCCATCCAGGATAGAGGTGGTTTCTGGGTCTGCCCTGCGTGCAACGACCCTGAGTGCTTACGGGTGAGCGGCCAAACAACCCTATCGCGCTTAGCATGTAGACCAGCGGGGACCTTTCTACGAACCCTAGGTAGGACTACGACGTGTTGATTATCCGAGGCCGGGCATTACCCGGAAAAGTGTGTCCGGCCAGAGGTAATCGAGCATGACGGGTAAGTTGGTGGACCCTTGCAGGGAAGCATATCTATTCGAATAGCCGTGTCCAGGGTAACAGGACACTCGGAGTTGTATCCCGATGTACTACAACTAGAACTGGATTCTTGTGTTACTAAACTAATATGATGGCTCCGGGATCGCTTTCTCATAGGGGAGTCGAGGAAGGATCCCTATGCGTTACTAATATATATACTTGTTACTATATATTATATGTTACTCTACTCTCTTTTGTTGCTGCAAGACGCTGCAAGATGCTAGTCTTCGATAGGCTAGGCCTTCCCCTCTATTCTGGCAATTCTGCGTATAGTCCACAGATACAACCCCTTCCCATTGAAACTGTTGCATACTTAGCATACATCTGATGTAAGTCTTGCGAGTACTTTGGATGAGTACTCACGGTTGCTTTGCTACCTTTACCCCCTCTACCCAATAGCTGCGATCAGATGATGGAACCCAGGAGCCAGCTGATCCTGCCAATGACTACTACTACCCCGACGGAGCCTACTACTATGTGGAGACCACCGATGATACGTCTCCAATGTATCTATAATTTTTTATTGTTCCATGGTATTATATTATCATTTTTCGATGTTTCACAATCATTTTATATCATTTTTTAGGACTAACCTATTGACATAGTGCCAAGTGCCAGTTGCCGTTTTTTGCTTGTTTTTTACATCACAGGTAATCAATATCAAACGGAGTCCAAATGCAGTTGTCGGCGTACAAAAGTAGGGGCCTTCTGTACCCCTTTTACTTGTGCACGGGCAGCCGCAGCCACGCTTGCGGCCGCGCTTGGCAGAGTAGAAGAGGAAGCAAAGACGCAAGACTACCAGAGCAGCACCCAAAGCCCGAAGCATGAGGAGCGAAGGGGCAAGGTGAAATCTCCCGGCAAGATCCTTGCTTGGGCGGCCTTCATGGCCCCGGCGAAGAGCCTTGCCGGGGCAGCTTGCCCAACACCCGCAATGTCGCCACCCTTGAGCCTGAGAGTTCCGACACCATCGACACATTGGAACCAAGGCTCGGGAGGCGCCTCCATGGTGGCATGCTGATCTTTGTGAAGGCCAAGAGCATACAAGACTAGATGAGAACTAGAAGACGAAGACCTCCAACAAGATCCTTGCCGGAGATGCCCACATGGTCTTGCTGAGGACGATTGCGAAACCCCGGGTAAGACCCTTGACGGGGCCCCGGCAAGGCTCTTGCCGAGGACATCGACGAGGCCGCAGCCAGGCCCACGCCGAGGCTCCACGGCGGTTCCCACATAGCTGTGAGCCCGCCAACTAAGCAGGCACCTGCGTGGCAGCATGCAGCTTCCAGGTCAACTCAGCAAGCACCTGCGTGGTGGCATGCAGATCTTCATGAAGACTCTACCACCACACCAACTTAGCAGCCAGCCAGGCAGCGTAGCACTACACGCCTCGTCATCCTGGCCGCGTGTCAAAGCAAGGAGAGGCGGCGACAGGTGGGATGAGCTTCCTTGCCGTCCCGGATAAAACAAGAAGGGCACATCGGCAGCTCACTAAATGTGTTTTTCCAACGGTGCCAGGGATAAACTCGACTACTGTACAACTTTCCACCTCCTGTGTGCCACTGTGGCAGCCCCTTTGACTATAAAAGGATGCCCGCGGCGTACTGAGAGAGGATTTGAACGTTTTGGACCCTGCACGCTCTGTAGCATGTCCAAGAACACCAGATAAATATACACCAGCAGGAGTAGGGTATTACGCTTCGCTTGCGACCCAAACCTGGATAAACTCCCCCGTGTTGATCTTCTAATCCCACTCTTCCCACAGCCCCACGCTTTGTCAACCGTAGAAGGGATACTTTGTGATCCCTTAGGTGACGTTTCCCCGACATCTTTGGCGCGCCAGGTAGGGGGTGCGAGCTGTGAGAATCCAATTTTGAAGCCGACACATCAACTTCATCATCACGATGGCCCCTAAGAAGAAGGGGATGACAGAAATCAGGTCACCTAGAGCAGGCCCGTTCGCACCAGCGTGGGTAGACGATGGAATGGCCACAGATGGCGCCAGAGGCGCCGCCTGTGAGCATCCACGACACTCCGGCACACGGATCAGAGTGAGGGACGTCATACGGGCCCAAGACGACGGGCCACACGCCGCAGGATCCGGGGGCAGGGCTATGCTGCCCACGGGTGGCACGGCAGCCTCTATGACGCCACCGCCGGCCCCAGCGCGCGTGCGATGAACAACGCCGCGATGACGGCGCCCCCGGGGGCTGCCGCGGGAAGAGGCCTTTGCGTCACTCTCAGGACGCATCAGGCCGGCGTGCGCACTTGGATGCTGGCGGAAGCGACGCGCAACCGCGAGACCGTGATAGAGCCCCTTCTAACATGGTTTGAAGTCGGGGCGCGTCATGGTCTACTTAGCTATCACCGCCGCCCACACCAACAGAAGCCATGGCGCGCGTGCAACTGCTCCTCGACTTTCCTCCCGCTACGGAGAAGCTCGACGAGTGGAGAGCCACCATGCGAAGCCTCATCAGCTTCGCTAACAAAGACGAACCGCCACTAGCGGGACCCTCGTGCCGGCGCTCAATGGAGCCGGCGCACGCCGGAGGTGGGAAGAACGGAGGTGCTGCGACCACGGTGCACTCCCCTCCCCCACGCCAGCAACAGCAACGCCTCGCTCGTCGGGCTGACGCCTGTGACAACGTCTCCACGGTGTCGTCCGACCCACGAGCCCGCCGCGACCAACGTCAAGTCCTTCGAGAGAGAGCTCTGGAAGATGCTCGGACCACTATCGAGCGGCGGGGGAAGGCACGCTGTCAGTCGGATAGGCGTGCGGGGCCCACTATGGATCGCCCAGCGCCTGGGGGTTCCGGTGACCTGCCTTACGAGGTGGGTTGTCCAGCCTTTACCTGTGAGCTGCAGTAGTTCCAGTGGCCCTCCCACCGCATGCTCAACCCTGACATTGGGGAGAAGCACAACGACAAGACCCATCCGTCGGAGTTCCTTAGGATCTACACCATCACGATGCAAGCTGCCAGGGCCCGCGACGACAAGGTGCTCGCCGATTACTTCTCATTGGCGCTTAAGCCCAATGTCATGCCGTGGTTGATGCACCTGCCAGTCGATTCCATCTCTTGGGTCGAATCGTACCACGAAGTTTGTTGGCGCCTTTACCAGAGGCCACCAAGCATCTGGCCAGGCGAGCGACTTGCATGTCATCCCCCAGAAGGACGGCGAGACCCTGCGCAAGTACATCCAGAGGTTCAGCCGAGTGCAGTACAACATCCTAGATGTTCACCCTGTTGCTATCGTTAGTGCATTCCATCAGAATGTACGCAACTGCAAGATGCATGAAGAGCTAGCAATGAACAAGGTTAAGGATGTGGCCGAACTTTATGTTCTGGCTGATAGATGTGCTCGGGCTGAAGAAGGAAGGAAGTACCCCGATGGAGATGCCGGTACAGAAACCGACTCCACCGACGAAGACACTACCGCCGCGTCCAAGAAGGGCCAGCGCCGCAACAGGAAGCATAAGGGCAAGACTGTGCTTGCCGTTGAGGGGATCCGGTGACCCCGGTGCCGCTAAGAAGGCCAAAGCCGATGACCCCGGCAAGGAGGTTGCCGGGTGCGCCGCCTGTCGGGCCTTGGCGGCCGCGACAAGCCAGGGGGCTCCGACAAGCAATACTGCAAGATCCATCGACCAAGGGCCATGACCTCCAGAACTGCCGACAAGTTGAGCTGCTTGCAGAACAGCAAAAAGATGAATATGAGAGGCGGGACAAGGAGAGATGTCAGGATGGTGCTGAGGGGTCCGGCAAGAAGTGAGGCAGCCAAGGAGGTTGCTGCGGCAAGGATAATCAACAAGAGAGGCCCGCTCGGGGCCGTGACAAGAAAGAGGAAGATGATGATCATGACGAGGACGACGAGTCCGGCGAGCACGAGTTCCAGAAAGCTACAGAGGCCATGCGCGTCGACGGTGGCGCCTCGCTGCACACCTCTCACCGCCAACTAAAGCAGTGGGCGTGTGAGGTCACTGCGGCGGAGCCATCGTTCGACGCCTAGAAGCCACTGAAGTGGTCGTGCACACCCATCATTTTTTACACCGAGGATCACCCTGATCGCACAACTGCGGTCGGGTGTTTGGCGTTGTTGGTTTCACCAACAATACACAACCTCAAGGTGACCAAAGTGCTGGTCAATGGTGGGGCCGGTCTGAATTTGACCTCGCCCACTGTGATCAAGAGGCTGCCGATTCCTGATGAAGATCTCGAGGAGACAGGCATGTTTCAAGGGGTCAACCCGGGAAGGAGCCAGCCGAAAGGTAAAATCATGCTGCCCGTTACATTTGTGGGCGAGCTGAACTATAGGACAGAGAAGATCGTCTTTGATGTTGCCGAGATCCCCTTGCCATACAATGGGATCCTTGGCCGCCCAGCGCTGGCCAAGTTCATGGCGGCGTCCGACTACGCCTACAACACGTTGAAGATGTCAGGGCCACTGACCATCATCACTGTCCCCTCCGACAAGAAAGACGTGCTCATCTGCACCGATCAACTCTACTTAGAGGCAGTTGCAGCAACTGCTGCCAAGACACTTGCACCTGCCGCTGAAGCTCCGAGGAGGAAGAAGGCCGACAAGACCCCTTCTGGCGAGACCTCTTCCGACAAGACCTCTTGCACCCACTCCGGCAAGCGCGCCTGTTCGGAGTGTTGTGCTCCCATCGAGGACGTGTCAGAGAGCTCCACCGGCAAGCACAAGAAATCAAAGGCTGCACCACCAGAAACAAATATGGTGCTCGTCAAGGAGGACGGCACGGGCGGGGCTTTCACTATAAGCTCCACCCTGGATAGCAAATAGGAAAGAGCGCTCGTCGCCTTCCTGTGGGCGAATGTCGACGTGTTTGCATGGCAAGCATCAGACATCCCCGGCATTCCCATGGAGGTGATTGAGCACCATCTTGCTGTTTGTACTCATGTGCGGCCCGTCAAGCAGAAGGTCAGGAAGAAAGCTTTGGAGCGACAAGAGTTCATCATTGAGGAGATCAGGAAGTTGGAGGAGGCAGGCCTGGTTAGAGGAGTGCTCCACCCCACGTGGTTGGCCAATCCGGTGGTGGTGCATAAGGCGAATGGGAAGTGGAGGCCGTGTATTGACTACACAGATATAAATAAAGCCTGTCCAATGGATCCTTTCCCTCTGCCACGCGTCGACCAGATTGTAGAGTCCACTGTCGGGTGTGACCTACTGTCATTCCTCGACGCCTATTCAGGATATCACCAGATCTTCATGATGAAGGAAGACGAAGAGAAGACCGCGTTCATCACCCCATGTGGTACGTACTGTTTTGTACGAATGCCTTTCGGGTTGAAGAGCGCTGGTTTGATGTTTGCCCGGGTGGTCTAAATTGGTTTTGAGCCCCAGCTGCATAGAAATATGGAAGCCTATATGGATGATATAGTGGTCAAGACAAGGGACAGGGCCACGCTCGTACGAGATCTAGAAGAAACATTTGCAAATCTGCGCAAGATCAACCTCAAGCTCAACCCAGAGAAGTGTGTGTTCGGTGTCCCGTCCGGCAAGCTTCTTGGGTTCTTTGTGTCTCAATGCGGAATCGAAGCAAATCCCGACAAGATCAAAGCCATTGAGCAGATTGAGGCACCAAAACGAGTAAAAGATGTCCATAGGCTCGCGGCTGCGTTGCTGCCCTGAGTAGGTTCATCTCCAGATCTGCTGAGCGTGCCCTCCCATTTTTCAAAGTCTTGAAAAAGGCGGGTCCAGTAAAATGAGCTCCGGAGGCAGAGGCAGCACTGCAAGATTTGAAGAGGTACCTTTCCTCCACGCCGATACTAGTCGCACCTAAACCACTAGAGCCGTTGCTGCTATACTTAGCGGTAACGAATCAAGTGGTCAGTGTTGCACTGGTGGCGCAGAGGGAACTAGAGGAAGAAGTAGCAGTAGGAGCAAAGCCGTCGGATGATGGGCCGGAGTCCTCCCCGGCAGGGCTTTGACGTCTGCAAGGCCTGGTCCCGGCAAGGCAGAATCTGCGCAAATGAGCGGAGTTGAACAGAAGAAGAAGATGTTGGAGCATCGAGTTTATTTTGTCAGTTCCCTCTTGCAGGGGGCTAGGTCAAGATATTCTAGTATGCAGAAGCTACTTTTCGTCCTCCTCATGGCCTCGAGAAAGCTGCGCCACTATTTCCAAGCACATGAGATCACCGTTGTCACCCGCCTCCCGTTGCAACAAATCTTGCACAACCCAGATGCAACTGTGAGGATTGTGGAGTGGGCACTAGAGTTGTCAAGCTTTGGCCTGAAGTTTGAAAGTACTTCAACGATCAAGAGCCGATCCTTGGCAGAGTTCATAGCGGAATGGACGGCAACGCCCGATGAAGAAGTTCAAGAGACCACCCTTCCCGGCAAGGAAACATACCGCGATTTCATTATGTACTTTGATGGAGCTTTCTCATTGCAAGGTGCTGGTGCCGGCGTACTACTCGTCACACCCACCGGAGGGCACCTCAAGTACGTAGTCCAGATGCACTTTCCCCTGGAAAAATCAACGAACAACATGGCGGAGTACGAGGGATTGCTTGCCGGTCTTAGGATCGCGGCAGACCTCGGAATCAGGAAGCTGATCATTAGAGGTGATTCTGGCTAAATCGTCAAGCAAGTTAACAAGGATTACCAGAGCCCGCTGATGGAAGCCTATGTGGATGAAGTGAGGAAGTTGGAAGAGCGTTTTGACGGGCTGCAAGTAGAACATGTTCCCCGAGCAGAGAACAGCATTGCCGACTATCTGTCAAAGCGCGTTTCCCTCAAGTTGCCTGTGGAACCAGGTACCACTACAAAAAAAAGACACATCCGTGACATTTTGGGCCGAACGAAAAAAATTTCTGTCATACATATGACACTTCTATGACGATAATTGTGACAAAACCCGGTATCGTCATAGATGTGGTGGGCTCCTACTTCTGTGACAAAAAATCATGACAGAAAATGGGCTTTTCGTCCTGGGCGGGCCGGAGACGCAGCTGCATGACATTCTTTGGGCCGTCCATGACGAAAAAACCATGGTAGAAGCGAGGGGGAGGAAAATTTCGGGGAGTTCCCGGTTACGGTGGGAGGTCAGGGCGAAGCGATGCGTGTTTCTCTCGTACGTCTGCGGCGTGTGTGTGAGGCGTTGGCTCTAATCGAACCCGGCGAGGCGTTGGGCTCTAATCGAACCCGGCGACTTCACTGCGGGCTACGCGTTATCGAACCCGAGCGATCGATCGATGGCTGTTAATCGAACCCGATCGAGCGATTCTTCGCCATCGCTGCTAATCAAGCCGATTGATTGGATGAACAGTGAGCGTTGCGGGGGGGGGGGGGTGGATGAACAGTGAGTGCGTTGCCTCAGGATGAACAGGACCCCGTGGTGTGCAGGGCTCGATGAACAGTAGACGGTGGATGGGTGGCCGTGGAGGGGTGGTTGAACAGGACCCCATGGTGTGGAGGGCTGGATGAGCGATGAGCGATGGAGGGTGCCAGTGGAGGGGTGGTTGAACAGTAGTCGGTGGATTAGCACGCGGTGGAGGCTGGATGAACAGGAGCCCGTGGAGGCTGGAGGAGGTCGACGGTAGCCCGTGGACGCTGGAGGAGGTCGACGCTGGAGATGAACAGTATCCCGTGGAGTCCTGTTTTGCGGTACGCCACACCCCTCCCGATGAACAGGACCCCCGTTTCGACCGTAGCGCTCCAACACAAGTCCGTTTCATCCGTTTTGCGGTACGCCACACCCCTCCCGATCAACAGGACCCCTGTTTCGACCATAGGAGGTCCATTTCCTCCGTTTTGCGGTACACCACACCCCTCCCGATCAACAGGACCCCCGTTTCGATCGTAGGAGGTCCGTTTCCTCCGTTTTGCGGTACGCCACACCCCTCCCGATCAACAAGACCCCGTTCCGAACATGGCCGGTCGAACACAAGGCCGTTTCCTCCGTTATGCGGTACGCCAGGCCTCGTTTCCATCGCCTGTTCCGTCCAAGCCGGTTGGCTCCCACGCGTTCCGTTGTCTCCCGATGAACACGATGCATTTTGTTGCCTTCCGATGAACATGACGCATTCCATTGCCTCCCCATGAACACGACGATGACGCTGTTTCTCCGTTCCGACCCAGCCATGTACGTATGCGCGAGTAGGCGTTTGAGACCCTGCCCGTATGTACGTACGTGGCTGTATTTTCTTTCTTGCACCCTCGCCGCTGTACGTACGTGTACATGCTACGTGCGCGCCTCTACTACGACACGTGTGCACCTCTACAACGACCAGTATGTACGTACACGTTCGCGACCAGAATTACAATGCTACGTACGCTTCGACCAGGTGGATCCCGACTGTCAGGCACTTCCTTGCGTGCGAAAATGTAGCTGGTGGGTCCCAGCAATCAGAGGGGCGAATCATAATTTTTTTTGCGCGGACGCACTTCCTTTGCGTGCGAAGATGTAGCTGGTAGGTCCCAGCAGTCAGGAGGGCGAATCGTTTTTTGCGGACGCACTTCCTTGCGTCGCGAAGATGTAGTTGGTGGGTCCCGGTGATCGGGGAAAGCGTTTTTCGCGAAATACGGTGGCCCGTCCGGTGGGTCCCCGCTGTCAGGTGGAGGAATCATTATTTTGCGCATAATAAGGAGGCACTTCCTTGCTGCGGCCATGGACCCAGCTGTCAGCCTCTCCACGTACAGTCCACGTCCGATGGAAGTCGTTCCTTGACCATGTTGACCACGCCGCGTCGAGAGCACCACGGCGGTGGACGACGGTGAGGCCTAGGAAGGGGACGACTCGGAGCCGGGGAAGACGCAACAATGGATGCCCACGCGAAGAGGAGTACGAGGATTCACTGGTTCGACTGCGGTGTGAGGCTGCTATCGCCGCAGAATAACAAGGGGTGTGGGTGAGTAGAGGGATGGCCTGGCCAGCGGTGGGAGTAATAGGGGGCGGTGAGGCCTCCGCGCATCACAGCCGGCAACGGGAGGTAGGAGCACGCGGCACGACCGGCACTGGTTTGGGCGGCAGGAGCAAGAAGACCAGAGGTTGAAGAAGCACTACAGCCGTTGGATGAACATCGTACGGTAACAGGAGCTAGAATAGTTCATATTGACTAAGTCCACGTCCAACACTTGCCAAAACTTCGTTCCTCGTTTTCTCTGTGTTTCGCACACTCGACATTGTGTGCGCATTTTGACTGTGCATCATATGAAGATGTGCTATGCATGAATGTTGATCAGCATGATGTTAACTGGCTGGTAGTTCCATTTTTGACAATGAATAAAACTTCCAACATGATGTTAACCCTGTTTGAAAAGGCCGTGTTAATATAAATGCTTTGCCTCTGAAAGTTGCAGTTTCTTATCTGAAACTAAACTTGCAGTTTCTTCTCTGAGAATCACATTGTCTGCACTCTTACTCCTATGAAACTACTTTTTTTAAGTGCTAAAAATAGATCTCTAGAATTCATAAAATACTTCATATGCTCAATACTGCAAATCTGAAATTCAAAAGACATTCATATCTGAAAGTACTCTCAAAATACACAACACAAAACACAATTCACAACCCGCAACACCGACTACCCTAAGCTCCTCGACAATTCACAACCTGCCCGACTATTGGGCTGGGGGCAACCCCTCCTATTCCTTGGCGGCAGAAAGCCGCCCCGTGAGACGATGTGAACAGCGAGGGAGATGATGGCGGGGAAGCGTCGTCGGGCCAACTGCTTTTCTCCTCTTGCAGTTGGGTTCGATCAACGAAGACTCCATCGGCTCGCTCTGGCAGGACACCCTCACAAACGGCACCCTGTAGATGCTCGATCCTTCAAACTCTGGTGGATGCTCCATCTAGGATCGATGGTGGATGCTCCATCTAGGATCGATACTCCCACCACCGCTCCCTCACGATCAGATTCGGTGAATCTGTTTGCTCCATGGCCCAGAGGAGTAGCTCTATGTACTCCGGCGCGACTCCCTCCGGGAGTTTCGCCGCCTTTTTGCTCTGTTGCAAATATTTGGCCATGGATGTCGCCGTCGCTGCTAGTTGGTCCTTGTTGTCAAACCAAGACTGTATCTCCAACATCCTAGCTAGCTTCATAGGGTCGCCGTCTGCGATCCTCACGTATCGGTTGTACTCCTCCATCGATCTACTTCTCCACAACACCTTCACTCGCCGGCGGTGGTTTTTGAATGGTCGCCGGGATGTCGCTAGGTGGGCGGGGGGAGGCCGGATCTGCCCACACTACGGCAGCGAGGAAGAAGGGGTCGGAGGCCCTCCCTCGCCAGCGGTGCTTGGGAGAGAACGGCAAGGCAGGCTAACCGGGACGCGCCTGGCAGTGGGTAAGAGCCGTCGCCGAGGACGACCGCGTGAATGTTGCACCTTCTCACCTTCCCCGGCGGAGAGGATCCGGCTGGATCTGTGACCAGCGGTGAGCAAAGAGAGAGAGAGAGTGTGGCTACCGCTATCGTGTTTAGATCTGGAGAGGCCGAGACAGTGTGAAGAGAGCAACACTAGCAAGCAAGCGCGGAGGCTCCTGCCTATATAGTGGAGTAGTACTAGTTTTCTTTTGTCTCATCGAGCCGGCTTGACCTCGTCAATGATGTCGAGTAGTCTTCATGCACGTGGCACTGGAGGCGCAGATTGTCGTCATTTTGATCCGAGCGCCGGATTATAACATATAACACAAAAAAATGCCACATGACAAGAAATCATAACCTCATTGCCCAAAGGACACAACATGAATCCCGACGGACAAACTAGACGAGGAACAAAGCTCAAATTAAAGATAAACTCGTAGAAAAGGGGTCCGTTGATAGATGTACTAATTAACATAGCTGGGTTGACCTATATGGCAGCCAAGTAGTCACTGTTCGTGCATGTGCCCCCAATGACTAGCCCAACTCAGTTGTCGTTGTTTAACTCTCGCAGTGATCCGAAGCACATGACACCTAATTTTGCGAGATGACAAGAAACCTTTTCTTAGATTTCTCACCACAACTACAACCATGTACAACACAACCTGCATGATATGTAGACGATAGCCAATCCAGGCGTGTCTGCTGGAGTCTGGTCACATGCATGGACGAACTGATCTTCCGTGTCTTGCGAGGATCGCCTGTGCACCAATAGTACTACAACACTTCTCTAGTACTATCGCTCGTCTCCCTCTTCTATTAAGTCACGACTTGCGGGCTGTGGAGTGTGCCTATGGTCGGTTCTCAATTGCCGTCCCACATGTGTGTGCGAACGCAATATGATGCGCTGCGTTCCATTCGGAGAGCAGCATGCGGACCGACCGACCGTCTGGGTGCGACGCGAACGCTGACGGGCGTGGTATACTCCGTACATGTGTACCGCCCGTTTTCTAGACGCTTTGCTCCATGGCGTGGCGCAATCCATGCATACAAAATTAGTATCTGTATACTATTTAAAAGTCGAGGGCGGGCTTTTCTGCTGCTGTAGGCGGCGGGGCAGTTCCGCCTAGTCGGTTCGACAGAGACGCGAGAAGACGAGGGAGTAGGCTGCTGAAAACGTAGGGTTGTGTGATTTGACAACGAGTTACTATTGGACAGGTGGGGCCCCGTGATTTGACTTGCCATTATCATTTTAACTGCGGCGCTACGACCGGCGTGAGTCTCCTGATTCCTGACCACCTCCATACAGGTGCCTCTCCCAATGCTCCACCATGTAGTAGAGGCTGGCTCTTGCATGAGAGCCCACTTCTCCACTTTTTCCTTGCCTCTCTTTCCTCCACATATGCAAAAATGCCATGTAAGGCTGGTCATAATGGGGAGTAACTTATACTAGTGTCATGCATATGACACTAGTCTAAGTTACTACCTTCATAGTGCAAAGTAACATAGTAGTAGTGTCATAGAAGACTTCATTTATTAGCTTGTAGACTCATCTTGTCTTGGGAAGCGCTATGTTACAGTAACATATTATGTTACCACTTATCATTAACTACATGCCACGTAAGCAAAAAAAATGGAGTGCGCTATGTTACTAGCTAAGTTACTCCCACTATGACTAGCCTAAAGCGCACTATTGTACTTACTTGCTCCCTGTGTCCCATAATGTAAGAACGTTTTTGGCACTACACTAGTGTCAAAAACGTTCTTATATTATGGGACGGAGGGAGTACGAAGAAAGAGATAGAGAGGAGTAAAAAATACACTTATAGCCAACCTTATAGCCAACCTTGTTGTAGTATGAGTGACTAAGTGATGACTATGTATGACATGCCAACATCGGATAGCCTAACGCACCGTGTTAAATCTCCAAGGGTGCGACTGCGGCGCGACGGCGGTCGTGGTAGTAGCGCGACTGCGTGATACGGGCTGCTGGCAGCCCTTGAATCTGAGATCAAACGGTCGCATGCTAAGTTGCTGAAAATTTGCAGAATAACCCTCCAGGATAGGATATTCACCCATAGGTCTAGAATCACGCCATGCGACCGTTTGATCTCAAATCCAAGGGCTCTCGGAAGCCCGTATCATGGGACAATGGAAAGCCACTACCCTGCCGTTCGCACGCTGGCAGTTCGCTCCTACTCGTCCCTGCACGTCCTTTAATACTATGGCGGTTCACTCCTAGTCGTCCCGTCCATTCACATTACGACAGTTCCACTAATCCTAACCCTCCTCTCAAATCCATGGCGTCCCAAATCTCCCCGATCAGCGGTGAGTACAAGGTTAGAACCATCACCGACGATGAGTTCGATGTCATCTACACCCGTTCTTCCGCGACGGTGAAAGGATGCCTTTCTCGCTTCAGAGGCATGTTCGAAGGGTCAGATGATGAGTGGGTCGCTGGGCTAGATGTTGAGTACACCACAGTCCTGGGACGAGAGAAGGATCTAAAGGACGAAGAGAGGAAGAAGCCCGCCGTGATCCAGGTTTGCGTGCATGACTTATGCTTGGTCTACAACATATGACATGCCGACGTTGAGTGCCAGGATTTTAAGGACTTCCTCGTGAGCAACCTAGTCAAATTCGTTACTGTAGACTTTGGTAACGACAAAGAAGTCCTGCGTCGGATAGGCCTTGTTGTACGCAACACCTTGATCTCCAAAAGAATCGGTGGTGTCCTCTCGTCGACCTTCAATGCTGACCTGGCAGGAGCCATGGTTCATCCTTAAATGCAGTGGCTGGAGAAGCCTCCATACACGTTTCATCGTCATGCATGGCAGCGGAATGTACTAGATATAGACCACATCCACTACGCTGCAGTGGATGGCTACCTTTGTTTCAATATCTGCAAGGGTTGGATGAAGAGCAACAGCCAAGTTGGCGGTTCAAGCAAAGAAGTATCGACCAAGAGGAAGAGGGACAAGGACGAAGTCGAGGACTCCGAGTAAGGTGGCAGTGCCGTTGCTCCTGGTGGTTCTAATGCAGTGTCTACCGGGATAGTTGCAAAGTTTAATTTCAGGTGTGCTTAATTTAATTTGAGGGGTGTTGTCTTTGAGCCCCTAAGCGTAACTATGTTATGTTTCTTCTTGTTACTTTAACTCTTCAGTACGAACATACTAGTATTTCTTACATTTCATCTTTTAGTTAGTATAGTACTACCACTCGTTTCTTCACATTATATACATACAATATATATGGCCAACATCATATAGCCAGCAGTTTAGTTGTCAAAGAATTTCAGGGTGCTTAGTTTTGTCAAAGAATTCCATGGTGCTTAGTTTTATTTGAGGGATGGGTTGTGCTGGACACCATTATTGTGACTAGCCTTTTTAATAGTACTATATGCATAATTTGGCGATAGCGCTCTCTATATGTACCACCTTTTTTTATTTCAAGTTTTGCTCCATGGCGCAATCCATCGATACTCTTCTTTGTACAAAAGTATACATTTTTAAAAAGGCTAGAGGGCGGGGCAGTCTAGCTTGGTCGGTTTCACGAGAGGCGAGGTCCTTTGTGATTTGACGGCTCATTATTGCTGGAAGGCGGGGCCTTGTGATTTGACTGCTCGTATAAATGCGTCGACGACCTGATCAAGGAGGAGCAAAGAACCGTGCGGTATACTCAAGTTTTCCACTGGAGTAGTCTTGCTGACGGAGGATCACTTAAACACGGCAGCCCAGTGCCATATGGCGATAAAAATGATCTAATTTGCTAGTCATCTCATTGTTAGCATTGTTCTATTCATTCCCTAAAAAAACCATTTTACTATTCATGCCTCGCAGAGAACGTGACACGTGTGGCGAAACACTCGAAGCAAAAGATGAAACACAGAAGCAAAAGAAGAAGGAAGATTATCACCCCAAATGATATAATTCGCCGCGGAGTCGTAACTGCTTCTTCATCGCCTCCACGACCTCCATCTCCTTGCGCGTCTCCTCCGCCATCTTCTTCATTCTGTCCATGACGCGGGATTTCTCGATGCGAGCCTTCATCATATGTTCCACGGCCGCATTACGTACCTTGACAGCAGTCGGGTGCTCGATGCGGAGCTTCGCCAACTCCTCCTTCTGTTCCATGACGAGGGCCTGCAGCATCTTCATCGAGGAACTACTATTCTCATGTAGCTTCTTCCAGCCGCCGTTCTTCTCCTTCAACAGGTCGATCTCGTGGCAGAGCTTCGCCTTGTCCTCCTGAAGTCACATGATTTCGTCAGTCGCCTTCTTCTCCGAGGCAATGCTCTTCTGCAGCAGCATCACCAAGCCGGCGGTCAACTCCCCCTGCTGATTGAGCTTAGCGGGCATGTCGTCGAGGCTCTCCTTCAGCAACTCCATCAAGCCTTGGATGAACTCCTTCTGCTTATTGAGGTGCTTATTGAGCTGATCGGGCATGCCATCGAGGGATAACGACTCCAGCTCCGCCGGCTCGGCATGTTCACCTCTGCGGCTAGGGCGCTCCTGGGAGCCATCGCTTGCCCGTGAGAGATCTTTCGAGGTCTCTGCGTGGCGGCGAGCCCTCTCTTTTTTCCGTAGCCTTGGTTGCCGTTCCCTTGTTACGAGTAGTTCTCGACCTAGAGCTCTGCTCACCGGCCATGGTAACGACGGACGAAGAAGAAGCACTTATGAGGAGGAAAGGTAGAGTAATTTTCTGTTAGGTAGTTCCCCTTTTTATAACCTAAGCACTAGCACTAGTACTAATACCTGCATAGTGGGAACGCGTTCAGGTTTGGTACGTACTAGTAGGTGTGAGCATTCTTTCGAATGTGATGGGAACAAGGTTAAGATTAATTGATGGTTTTGGTTTTGAGGCCCGGAACGGCTCCCGATGAGTTTAGCGGAACATAAATTTCAAGTACTACACTACTCAAATGCGTAAATATTATGTTACTCTCAAAAATTAGCACAAATACGAAGGAGACCAATGGAAGTACTACTTAGCAACCCATGGTTTAACTACTCGCATGCGCGCAGTGGAGTAATAATGTCTTTCTTCCGCCCTCACGTCCACTCAATTTGCATGCGCTGTATTAATTGACCATCAATGAAGTGAACAACTTTATACGCGTCAAATTATCACATGGGGTGGATCTTGGTACAAAATTGCGTCCGCTCGTGTACCCGCGTGTGCGTGCGAGGGAATGAGTGTGTGCGTGGCGTGCGTGCACATCTTCGCTTCGTGCATGTACCGCCAGTATGGCTCAGGGAGGACGAGTACATTCTTCTAGAACCAGCAGCACGTCACTGTGATCAATCCATGCAAGGAGGTCACGACAACGCCTCCACATGTGCCACGTGGTTTAATGAACTGTAAGAGAGACACTGTGTAGTGTGCCATTGGTATTCTAATTTACGTGCTTTGCACATACTCGAAGTACTAGTAAGGTACACGTGCATTGCACGCATCAGATTTCGCAACCAAATTATGAATAAATAGCACACTATAGCATGTAAGCTCTAAGTCATATATGCCTGATGTAGCCCTTCGTTTAATTCTTATAGTTCATCTCATTGAAAATCAATTAGAGGGTGCTTGGATACGTTTTAGTCCCATGACTAAAAGTAGTGAGATTAAAACATGCTAGCCTCATCCATGCTTGGATCCAAATACTAAGGAGACTAAAATCAAGTTAATGTGCATTTATTATCCTCCAAACCCTCCAATCCAGAACTCGCCTGTGTTAAAGGAGAGAAGTTAAATGAGGAGAGAGAGAGGACTAATCCACATTTTAGTAGGGGTACCCTTGACTAAAAAAATTTAGTCTCAAGACTAGTTTTAGCCCCTCTTTAGTCAGGGGTGCTTGGAACTTTAGTCTCTTAAAGAGACTATTTTTAGTCAGACTAAAATAAGTCCCTTGGATCCAAGCACCCTCTTAGTTTTGATAAAAAAAGCTAAGAACGCGGGAATAGGAAAAACATGGGATTATAGTGGAATGTCATCTTGAATCCAACAGGATTGTACGAGTGTTTGATTGTGCATGGAAAAAACGCAGAATTCTTTCAAATAGGTTTGAGTGGATGGGATGTTTCCTTTGAAATCTAGTGCAAATGAATCATATGGAAAAATTCCTATGGTTTACAATCCTACGAATCAAACAACCAAGATAGGAAAAATTCCTAATGATTAGAATCCTCCAAAATTCCTTTGAGAATCCTTTGAATCAAAGAAGCCCTTAATCTATTTTATGATTCATGGAATTGTGCGTTGTAAAGCATAAAGTAAAAACAAATAATGGCAATTCAACTAGAAAAAAGTTTGGGCAGTTATGATACGGAAGATTCTAGAACAAAAGAGAACCACTGTTGTTTTGATGTTTGTGCATTATGCTTAAGTTCAACCATGGAGTCTGCTAGATTGTACATGTGGCAAAATCCGGTGGGGGCTAGAAGATGGTGCGAGGGGCCGAGTGGAGGGAGACTATGAAGGAATGCACAAGTGTGAGATCGATATTTAGAGAGAGGGGGCGAACACATGCGCTGTTGCACGCAGTGGTGGAGCCATGAAAAATAAATGAGCTAGTGGTAGTGTATGTGCATGCATGCACGAGAGAAAGTTAGTGGTACAATTATAAAGAGAAGATTACTGTGTGGGTGTAAAAGAATAGGTGAGGTCATAATCAATGTAAGGTTGAATTCAAATATTTGAATAAGAGATCCTGATGTTTGAAACCCATGCATGCGTGAATATAACGGAGATCTGCACGGTGTGGTTTGGAAATGAGCATGTTGTAATGTATACACATTGAACAAGGTCAGAATGATTTGAATTTGAGATACCGATGGCGGACATCATTTGGCCACGTCACATCCGTGCATGGACACACTATTCTAATTGGAGATGATGGGCGGCTTCGCATCACATATCTATATCTCTACCCCTATATATATATATATTATCTTTTATATTTTTTTTATTGTGTGCGGGTAACTTTAACTTTGAAAGATGGTTGTTGGATGAGGCGAATCCGATGGTCCAAAGATGGCAAATTTGAGCACTATTGGCCGTTGGATATCATCTAGATTCCACCAGACTTCGCCACATGTATAATCTAGAAGACTCCATGGTTGAACTTAAGCATAATGCACAAACATCAAAACACAAGCACTTCTTATTTGTTCTAGAATCTTCCGTATTTAATTGCCCAAATGTTTTTCTACATAATTTGCCATTATTTGTTTTTACTTTATGTATTACAACGCACAATTCCATGAATCCTAAAATAGATTAGCTTTCTTATAAAAACTAGATGATTTTGAATGAAATGAACTATAAGAATTAAACGAACATCTACATCATGCATATATGACTCAAAGCTTGCATGCTATAATGTGGTATTTATTCATAATTTGGTTGCCAAATCTCATGCGTGCAATGCACGTGTACCTTACTCTAGTCTAAATAGTGTTTGTGTGTGTGTTGTGCGTGTTGAGGTGCAAATTGTCTTTTTTTGGGTACACGTTAAGCTTGTTCTTTCGAAATTTCAAGCCGCGCCTTGTTATGCCGAAAATTCAAGCTAGCGTCTATGTCTATCGTGCTGCGAAACTCCCGCCCCTTCAACCCGCGCCTTGTTAGCCCGAAATATTTAAGATATATCTTTGTCTTGTTGTGCTCCGACAACTCCCTCCATCTCAACCAGCGCCTTGCTATTCCGAAATTACAAAGCGCAAAACTCCACCTCCTGTGAAATCCCGACACGCGAAATGCCCGTGGTACCCCTGAACCGAAAGAACCGCCTCAAATCGGTGGGGGAGTACTTTCGTAACTTACCCCACATTTCGGACAAGCGCGTCTCCAAGCCATGGTTCCCCACTGCCATCCCATCCGCCCACCCATTCATACACCGAGGCCGCGAAAACCCGCGACGAAACCCCACACCCTGCTCCGTCCGCCACCCAGCCGGAGCCTCTTCCCCGACGACGTTGTCCACAGCAACACCTCGACGTCCCTCATCCACCGTACCGGATGAGGATCCGTCGTTGATCTCATCGTCCCGCCGGTTCAGCCACCCCGTCCTCCACCTCGAAGGAGCTGCCCCGATGTTCCCCTCGTCTTTCGCGCCACCTCCATTCCCACACCGCCGTCTTCACCTGCACCACCGGAAGTGCATCATCATCACCGTTTCCTCGGATGACGCTCCGGCCTAATCGGCGCCACCAAAGAGGTTGTACACTAACCGCCGCATTTTCTTCTTGATTCGATCTCACGGTGCTGCCGGCGCTCGGTCCCGAGCCGACACGGCGCGGCTCCATCCACGGCGGCGTCGCCGGCCACTTCCTCCATGGTGTCGCTCCCTTGGCGGTGACGTCCACATCAGTAGGAGCTGCTGCTACTTTAGCTCTCGCTCGCGTTGCTGCTCTGCTCTTGCTCTCGGTCCCCTGCCTGGTCTGCCCTTGCTATTGCTCTTGCTCGCGCTGCTGCTCTCGCTCTTGCTCTTGCTTGCGATGCTGCTCCGATTTAGCTACACTTCAGTCGACTGAATCGACTTTTGGGTCAGTCGATTTTCAGGGGGTGGGGGGGGGGGGCTCACCGGGGTGAAGGAAGAACCAGCCGCAGCAGGGAGGGGGGCTCGTCGGAGACGTACCCCACTATCTATCTTAGGGTTCAGGATGGGGGCAGTGGTCGCCGGTGGTGGCGGGGCTTTGGCGGGGCGGTGGCGTGGGGATCGTCGAAGAAAAAGCTCGGCACGTGGGGGCCTAGAGGGATGGCCCGGGCGGCGGCAGACCGGCGGTGGGGAGTGTTTTTGGGGCGGGCGGGGCGGCGCATGGCCGGATGCGGGCGGCAGGGGGCTGCTGTTTGGCCGGTGGTGGCTGGCGGCTCAGGGGGTGGAGGTTGAAGATGAACCACAGGCCCTTGATTTCGTATCCAACGGCTGCAAAATCGACTGACCAGAGATGAAAAAGTCAGTCGACCGACGTGTAGCCTCACCCTACTAGTGCGTTCAGTTTCGACAGCAAAATTCAATTTCGACAGCAAAATTCAGTTTCGACAGTTAAGTTCAGTTTCGACAGTTAAGTTCAGAGATGAGCGGCTGATGTATTTTACATCTAGCACTTTGTGGTTATGTATTTTACGTCATGTATTGGAGATGCTATTAGAATTCCACTCAGGTTGACGTTGTTCATTGTCTCTCTTGTCCTTCTTCAGCCTCGGCGTCGTCCAACTCACCGGAGCTGCTCCAACGACAAAACCCTCCATCACAGCGGAGCAGTACCTCGGGCTCCATCTCCAGACGCCTAAGATCTTCTTCCCCTCCTCCGACAGCAAAGTCAGCGGAGCATCCTCACCGCCAACCCAATCACGCTGAGATCGACATGGCTTTGCCAAAGAGGTTGTACACTTGTTGCATCTCTTTTTACTCTACATGTTATATATATTGTCCATTGAGCACTTTCGTAGTAACGGGAAATACGATTATTTTATCCTACTATATGACAAGCAGTGAGGTACCAGGCAACTTAGCTATCCGTGACGGACTCTCTTGAACGCCATCATTATTTATCTATGCGTGTTTGAGCTGTGCATTTGTCGATGGGCCTGGGAGTTGATCTAGTATGGCAGTGGCCTGGGTCCAAAGTAATAGAAGTAGCACAAAAACATTTTTTAGTGTAGGATTTTCCTTGCTCAAGCCTGCCTACTAGAATCGCTAGTGCTTGAAAGGAAAAGTGAATGAAAAACATAGGAATAGGAAAGTTTCCTATGGTACTACTTTTCATGAATTTGGTGCAAAGGAATGGAGCAAAGGAAAACTGTAGGATTTGTTCCTTTAGTGTCTCCTTGAAAGAAAAACCGTAGGAATTCTAATTTCCACTTCTCCTCCTTTTCATATTCCTATTCATCAAGCACAAGACTAAGTGATAGTAGCATAATAGCATTATAACCGTACATTTTCTTGTGGTTTGACTTAATCTCACCATGCTTTTTTGCATCCTGTGATCTTCCAATTGTTGTGAATCAAACACCCAGTTGGCGGAAATCTGTGTTTTTAAATTCTCTGCTTTTGCACGTGCATTCCTATCCTATTCCTGTCTATTTCCTATCCTTGCATTGTTAGAATCCTCAAATTCAAACAAGCCCTTACTCAATTACTTCTATTACAGATATGTGTCAAAGAAAACCTTGTGTGGTTTGTCCTGCTCCTGTGGCGCTGTGTTCCACCCCAGCTCAGCTGATCCAACGACGGAAGGGTTCACCACAGCAGGGATCCACTCTCCAGACTATCTTTCGCCGCCTTAGATCTTCTTCCCCGCCGCCGGCAGCCACGCCAACTGCATTACCATCATCAACTGAGCAGATGACCTTGAGGACTACACGGGTCCGCAAGAGAGGTCGCACTCTTCCGTGTCTGCTTACGTTATGCGTCGCTTAATATGATGACATGCTACATTATCGTCATGTTCACCTATTAGACTCCGAGTCAGGTCCAAACTAATGCTGAAACTTGAGTTTTTAAATGGTTGTGGGGTACATATTGGGGCAACAATCAGTACTATATGTCTACTATCTGGTTAATCTCTGGTGTCTACTATGGGTTTCATGTTGGGTGCAAACAAACATTAAAGGAGCCATTATCAGTATTTTTTAACTAAAGCTATTATCTGCCTGCTATCATTGGTTTTGGGTCTATCCATAGTTTGCTACCATCACTCTGGATTTGTGCATGCACTCCTTACATAATCTCACTATGTTTTATTCCTATGCATGCCAGTTATTGTACACAACGGAACTGATCATGTAGAGCAAAAGAGATGGGCCTTGTGTGGCAATAAAATTTCATGCAGACGTCGTTCCATGGTGGGCGCAAAGACAGCCCCCCCCCCTCCACCCATTTCGGGTCGTAATCAAGAGGAAGATAACTGCTTACGAGGGGATTCGGAAGGAGAAGACCACTCCTATTTACCCCATGAGGTCTTCGCTCTAACTTGGCATGCTGATGTTGGTAATATCATGCATATGGTGCCTTGCATTGCTTATTGTATACATTAAAGATGTCATCTGCTTAGTTTGGACATGCTTTGTGTCAATGCCATCTGTTTAGTTTCTTTATCGTATATGTGAATCATGCAATGCCATCTTGTTTAGCCAGGGCATCATATATGTGAATTTTGCAATGCCACCCTGGTTAGCCAGTCATCTTATATGTGAATTATATCATGCCATCATTTTTTTATCACGTGTTAAATTTGTCAACAATTTTAGTACATTCAATTACTCTTCCTGTGCATCAGCCATTCGGCACGGTCATGGAAAAAT
Organism: Aegilops bicornis; assembly: GCA_021605145.1. Classification (NCBI taxonomy): domain Eukaryota; kingdom Viridiplantae; phylum Streptophyta; class Magnoliopsida; order Poales; family Poaceae; genus Aegilops; species Aegilops bicornis. Next base: position 402,474,398 of record CM038673.1, on the reverse strand, counting down.
ATGGAGTGGAAACAATGTCTTCAGAGCAGACAATGCTATCTGACGAAGTGCATGTCTTGATGGTTACCGATAGCTCCTCAGAGGAGGATTCAGAGACAAATGACCAGTCATATTTCCCCCCCGAGGTGCATGCCCTAACTTGGCAGGGTTATGTTGCTCATATCGTGCATATGGTATCTTGCGTTGCTATGTCGTTTGCTTAGTTTAGACATGCTTTGTGTGAATGCCACCTGTTTAGTGTCTAATTACCATATATGTGAATTATGTAATGCCATCTTGTTGCAAGACATTATATATGTGAATTATGCAATGTTATCTTGTTGCAAGGCATTATGTATGTGAATTATGCAATGCCATGCTGTTTAGGCAAGCGTCATATATGTGAATTATATCATGCCGTCCTTTTTTGTATTTCTCATTGCTTTTGTCGACAATGTTTGTATATTTAACTGCTCTTCCTGTGAATCAGCCATTTGAATTGGTGATGGAGCAATCTGGAGTGAAAACAAGGTCTTCAAAGCAGACAATACTACCTGCTGAAGCAGATATCTTGCTGGTTACAGATAGCTTTTCAGAGGAGGATTCAGAGGCATATGACCAGTCCTATTATCCCCCTGAGGTGTATGCTCAAACTTGGTAGGTTTATATTACTCATATAATGCATATGTTGTATTGCAATGCTTAGTTTTTACATCATATACACAATATTGAATGCCATCTCCTTAGTTGACACATCATATATGCGATTGCCCTCTGCTCACTTCCTTAGTATATAAATCATATATTTGAATTATGTCATGCCATGATGTTTACATAGACAAAGCATGTATCTGAATTATGGCATGCCAACCCATTTTCTAAAGACATAATATAGTTATATCATCTCATCCTGTTTACATAGTCATCATATTTTAAATTATGTCATTCTATCCGTGAATTATATCGTGCCATCATGTTTCCGTCGATGACATGTTTGTGATTTATGGCATGCCAACCACTTTAATTGACACATCGTATAGTTATATCATGTCGTCCTGTTTACATAGTCATCATATTTTGAAGTATGTCATTCTATCCTGTTTAGTTAGCCATCATACATGTGAAATTGTGTCATGCTATCCTGTTTAATTAGCCATCATATATGTGAAATTATGTCCTGCTATTCTGTTTCCTTAGACAACATAAATGTGAATTATTTCATGCCCTATTTTCTTCCCTACTATCCATTGCACCTGTCTATCTTACAATGTCTGTACATTCAATTACTTTTCTTGTTTATTAGCCATTTCAATTGGAGGGAGTGATGGCAGTATCTGTGGGAGTAAAAACATGGTCTTCAGATAAGATCGTGCTACCTGTCGATGCAGATAGAACCACGGTTGTACTTGCCCAAGAACCAGCCCCACCACACATAACCCACACTCATGCAGATTGTACCCCTACCCAGTTGGACAGAGAACCAGCTACACCCCTTCTAACCCCAACCCCAGCAGATAGACACCCAGTTCCTGTTGACACACACCATCTCCACCACAGAGCACCCAAACACGATGAGTTAGTAAGGCAACTGCAGTGCCCAAATCACGAGGACCACCACTCCGAACCCGAAGTCAACGCTTAAAGCAGAAGAATAATTGTTCTCAGGTCAGGTGTCGTAGCTATGGTTCATACTACTTTGCTCTTGCATCACTATATTTACTGATACCAACCAATTTCAAATTTGAAGGATGCAATTGAAACTCCAATGGCGCAACATGTATGTTTTAAACCTGTTTCTTTAACGTGTTTGGCTGTTTGCTGTTGTAACTTGCTCTATGTTGATTTCAGTTTCAATTGAATAAAATGTTATGTTCTCATGCCATGCACATTACAAGTGTTGTTATTGCTGTGTAATTTCCCACACTTATATTCTGCCTATGCTGCTTTGTCTTAAATAGATATGATTCGAACTATATCTATCTTGATTTGGCAACATAAACTAGAATGATATAGACCATACAGTGACCATACTACATAGATATGTGTTTGTTTCATGTTGTTATCCTGTCCACCTTACTACTGAACTGGTTTACCAAAATGTGTTTCACATACTACATTGTAAACCTGAGATGTGTTTGTTTGTTTCTCTTTTAGAACACGGATAAAATATTGGAGAAGAGTACCCTGTTATGCAATGGTAAAGGAAGTAATGCAGATAAGGTTCAAGATAGTGAGACATCCCTGTTGGTCTCCAAGAAAGCTGATAAAAACTATATTGAGGACACTGAGACAACCCCAAAGTCCTATCTTGATGTAGTGTTCGAGTTACTGGCTACCACTTCGGCACCAGCTCTTGAACTCGTTGCTGAATCAGTTCGGCTTCTTGAGTCTCAACTTCAAGTTGAAAGACATCGATCGATGTTATGCCGCAGGAAGTCAAGGACCGAGGAAGTCCTGCAGAATTCAGATGCATACTTTACGGTGCAACAAAGAAGTTGGAGGACTTAAGCGCCAAACAAGAGAAAGTTAATAAGCTTGCTAAGCATCTTGCCAAAGATTATGGGTACCCAAGATATTGTTTCTTGAGCTCTTAAAGTGGTTTCAGTTCTTGACTTGTTTTGCTGTGGCGTTTATATGCTGTTGTGTTCCCTATATTTGCACTGGTGGCGAACTTTGATGCCCAGTGGATGTAATATGTGTAATAGTTGTGATAGCCTAGTGTAAGTTGCTTGCTTATTTATTTCCTTGTTGTCTTGTTTATTTGTTTGCTTGTAGTCAGTGCAGTTCTTTTTCTGCGGTTTGCTAGTGGTTGCAATAACCTATTTTTAAAAACTAGGCCACAATAAACGCCACAGTACTGACACTGGGCCTACGGGCCGTAGAAATAGTGGGCCTTCTACGGGCCGTAGAAACAGTGGGCCTTCTATGGTCCGTAGAAATAGTGGGCCTTCTACGGGCCGTAGAAACAATGGGCCTTCTACGGGTCGTAGACACAATGGGCCTTCTACGGGCCGTATCATCAATGGGCCTTATACGGGCCGTATAATCGATTGGCCAAACATGGGCCAAACAGACCGCGATTCGCCGTAAACGGGCTAGAGTTGGAATCATCTGTTCATGGGCCGACCATAACGGGCCATCGTTAATAGGCCGTATTTGATGACGCTATGAAAACGGCCCAACGTATTAACGGACCACAAACGGGCCGACTGTCACCACGGGCTGAATTTGGCCCACAAGCAGAAAATGACAGTAACGGGCCGTAAGTAAACGAATTTTGGAAATGAGCCCAAGAATACATGGGCTCTGAGAAGGCCGAAAGATAACATGGGCTGGAAACGGCCCAACGGAATAACGGGCCGTTAATGGGTATAAAGTGATACACTGTTCTATACGGGCCAGTTTCACCACGGGCCGTTAATGGGTGTAAAGTGATACACTGTTCATTACGGGCCAGTTTCACCACGGGCCGTTAATAGGCCAAGAGTTACATAGGGCCTCATATGGACCTAAATACGTCATGGGCCATACATGGGCCGGCGAAAACGGCTGGAATCATATTGGATGGCCCAGATGACGCTACTGGGCCTAATTCGAATAGGGCGTAACGGGCCTTGGGTTAGCGGGCTGTAAATGGGCTATATGCGAATAGGTCGTTAACAGGCCTTCCATGAGCCGGCCCGCCACCTTTTGACCAAGTCAAACGGGCCGGCCTTTTTCACGACAAGAATGGGCCTGTTGGGTCGTGCCGCGTGTCGACGTATCATAGGCGCCTATACATCCAATGAGTGGATGACATCTGTCCCAGCCGGTGAGTGACACGTGTTTCCTCCAGCCAATGATGATTTTACACGTGGAAAATCCCCATTGGTCGGGCTCATAATGGGTTATCGGATCCAAAACCCGACCCGATAGCTTAACGGCGTTCCGTTACGGTGGATGTCACGTGTCGGTCACCCTTGACGAAAGCACTTCTGTGACGCGCGATTTATCGTCATGGAAGTGGACACTTCCGTGATGATAATTTTCGTAATGTCATGGAACACTTCTACGACAGCATAGGTATGACTATCTTGATTCCGTCATAAATTTTTCATGGATGTACATGCATGACAAAAAACGCGACCTACTGTGACAAACACGTATCATCACGGAAGTGTATTTTTTTGCAGTGTACCTTTGTGCTTCAATTAACTCGGCCATTCGTTGATCCGCTGCCAGGATGTAATAAACGGCGAAGTCGTGCCACGACAAGTACTTTCTCATTGAGCTCCCAGGAGCCCCGGCAAGAAAGACGTTGCGGGTGGCCTGTTGTCAAGAGCAAGAACCCGACAGGGCCTCGAGCCCTGACTGTGGAGGCAGCTGCCCTTGTGGCTGAAGATGAGCCTTTAGTCCTTGCCGTCGAGCCCCAGGCTCCGGCATGGGCACAGCCCACCGTCCGTTTCCTCCAAACAGGCGAACTCCCTTAGGAACAGGAAGAAGCAGAGAAAGTAGCCCGTCGGTCCAGTATGTACCAGTTTGTGGATGATACCCTATACAGAAGGAGACCGAACGTTGTGAAATTGAAGTGCATTCCTCGGGAGGGCGGACTGAAGCTGTTGGCAGAGATACATGGGGGCATGTGTGGCTACCACATAGGGTCAAGAGCCCTTGCCGGCAAACCGTTCCGGGAAGGCTTCTTCTGGCCCACCGCCCTCCAGGATGCGACTGCACTAGTAACAAAGTGTGAAGCATGCTAGTTTAATTCAAAGAAGCTTCATCAACCAGCCCAAGCTCTTCAGGCAATCCCTCTTTCTTGGCCATTTTCGGTCTGGGGGCTCGACATATTGGGTCCCTTTCCCCGTGCCGTCGGGGGCTTTGAGTACTTGTACGTTGCTATCGACAAGTTCACAAAGTGGCTGGAGGTGGAACCAGTGAGAAACGTGACAGCATAGTCAGCCGTCAAGTTCTTCAAGGGACTGGTTTGCCGTTTTGGTTTGCCAAACAGAGTCATCACCGACAACGGCACGCAGTTCACGAGCCGCACCTTCATGTAGTACATCCAAGACCTCGGCAGCAGGGTCTGTTTTGCTTCTGCTGCTCATCCCAGAAGTAACGGCCAGGTTGAGAGGGCAAATGCAGAAGTGTTGCAAGGGCTCAAAACCAGAACTTTCGACAAGCTGCAAAACTGCGGAAGGCGCTGGATTGATGAGTTGCCAACAGTTCTTTGGTCGAACAGAACAACGCCAAATTGAGCTGCTGGCCAGACGCCCTTTGCCCTAGTCTACGGGGAAGAAGCGGTTCTCCCCACGGAACTCATATACGGGTCACCTCGAGTGCTCGCTTATGATGAGCTTGAGAAAGAGCAGTTGCACCAAGAGGATGCGACACTCCTTGAGGAAGATCTTCTTCGGGCTGCTGTTCGAGCCGCTCGCTACCAGCAGGCCTTGTGCCACTACCATAGCCGCAAGGTTCATGCCCGAAGCCTTGAGGAAGGTGACCTTGTTCTTCGGCGAGTTCAATCCACCAAGAATTCCAACAAGTTGACACCAAAGTGGGAAGGCCCTTATCGGGTAAAACGAGTCACCTGGCCCGGCGCAGTCCGCCTGGAGACCTAAGATGGAATCCAAATGAGCAACTCCTGGAACATCGAACATCTTCGCAAGTTTTACCCATGAGGCGCGGTTGCCGGGCCCCCCGGCAGACCACTTTTTGTACAAGCCATGCCGGCAAGGCATGTAACCCTTTGTACAAAGCCAGGCGCAAACCGTGAGCAACAGATAAATAAATGAAGCGCTGGCGCCCTAGAATTAGCATGCATGCTAGGTTGAGTCTCTCTCTCTATTAGGGTTGATCGTGCTTGGCGGCAACTAACCCCTAGCATAGAGGTCAAGTGCATGTCCTTCTGTCTCTTTCAGTCCTCTTTTTAGTTTGCACGTTGCGCAGGCATTTCTATAGAACCATTTGAAGGAAAGGAGATGGATCGGCATCCTAATCCCGGCAAGCCAAGGTTGCCAAGGGGCTGCAAATTCAGATAAGTTTTCTCTCCCCCGCTATGCGTTTCCGTATGAAACTTGAACGTATGAAACCTCGCTCATTCCTACGCCACCATGGTCCCTCCTTCCTATGCTCGAAATCCCTTTCAGGCCGGAGTCTAGTTGTAGTTTCGGTGGAAGGGGAAACAAGAGAGGAGCCCGATCCTACTTTACCCCTGCTCCCCGCCAAGGGCGTGGGTTTGGACGTGGTATAAGGCAGGAAAATGGCAAGGTTTGTTGCCGGGCGACATTGTTTATTTAAGATAACAAGGACTCACTCCTTGGTGTGAGCCTCGCTCACGCACAAAAGAATCCGGCAAGCAGCCTTTTTCATTAATACATTAATTAAACAAGTACAATTCGTACGGAATGAGAACATGAGCAAGGGGTTAAAAAGTCTAAATTCAACAAGTGCCGTAGGCTTAAGATCTAAAAAAAGGATAAGATGCCCATAATCCCTTTCTTGTCCCTCTCCTCAGGAAGCAGATCGGGATGGCAGGGGGCAAAAGGAGCGCCTAGGCGAGGTACGAGCAGCATAAGACACCAAGAGAACGTCCCCGCAGCCGCCCAGAAGAAGGCTGGTGATGACAGTGCGGGGGAAGAAGCCGAAAAATGAGGCAACGAGACGGCAATACGCACGAAGGCGTCGACGCCATCGTACTCCGACTTGACGGCCCGCCACCCGCCTTCTTCGCCTTCTCCGGCCCTCTGGCGCCAGCCGCCAGAGCGACGGTCCCGAGAAGTTGAAGGAGCTGGCTCGAGGAGCCACCACCAAGAACTGCCCCCCCGGCAAGCTTCTTACCGGGGAGAGGGCCAGGTGCAGATGGTGCTGTTGCCAGCTCCACCTAGGGACGGGGCGTTCGACGCTTAGTCGGACCCGTCCCCGTCGTCCTCCCCGCTGGTTCCCTCCTCATCGCCGCTCGAGGAGGAGCTCTCATCGTCGGTCGAGCTCTCCGCGCAGCACCTTCGCCTGTGTCCCGAGCGCCCGAAGACCTTGATGGAGAGCAAGTCTCTCTCCACTAGTTTGAAGAGGAGAACGTGCCCCTTCATCAAGCAGTGGGCACGTGCGAAGGTCTTCCAACCCCGACGAAGGAACATCACATGAGGGGTGGGGAACCCTGTGTTCACCCACATGTCGCCATTGCAACACCCCTTCATGTGAAGCCTTATACTCGACCGCTGGTCGATCTCCAGCACCCTCGCGAACGCCTCCGAAGGTGAAGGCGGCTACGCGGTGGTTCACACAGCTGCAGGATGAACTCCAGTGCCATGTCCCCAACATGGCCGCTCGACGAAGCAGGAGGAGACGGTGGCGGAGATGGTGACGGAGATGGCGATGACGCAGGTGTTCCCCTTTGGCGACCACCTCTGCCTCAACCGCCTCGCCGACCGCGGCCCCGTCCGGCACCTCCACCTCGAGCATGGCCTTCGCCTTGGATGGATGGGTCTTCCTTGACCGCCGCGGTTCTCTGGCGGGAGGAAGACCTAGTCGCCTCCGGAGGAGAACGGCCGTGACAACGCCCTCTCGCCATGGCAGTGGATGGAAAATGGAGGCGAAGGGAAGGAGCGAGAAGATGCCTCCCCTCCTTCTCCCGAGCCCCTTTTTATAGCCAAGCGGGGAAGGCTAAAGACCGGCTCTAGGCCTCTGAAGAGCCTGTTCAAATCCGGCTCATTAAGTTGGTAGCGAACAGGGTCATCGACCGCCCTCCCCGCCCAATCAAAGGCGCATAAGTATCGGCCATCGCGCATCTCCTCATATCCCACGCATCTGTCACCAACCCCACACCGTGCATGCGGCATACGTGGCGAAGGGGGCGGGCGCGATGGGAAACATGGAACGACGGTTCCAAGGCTGAGAGAGTAAATGAGCAGTGGACCTGCAGTTTTCCCTCTTTTTAGGGAAGACGCACGCCGCCTCTTTACTATTCACTACGGGATGACGCAAGCATGCTGCGGTCATTCCACGCACGACTCCCACGTCACGCATTCAGCGCGGGTCATGGGGAAGTGCAACGAGCAAGGGAGTTACTGTGATAAGACTCTGCCACGCGTGCCCATGCACTGTTTTGGGCCTAGCCCAATAACGCTCCACACTTATATATGGCCCAGGCCCAGGGGCTCCTGTTGGCGTACAAAAGTAGGGGCCTTCTGTACCCCTTTTACTTGTGCACGGGCAGTCACAGCCACGCTTGCAGCCGCGCTTGGCAGAGCAGAAGAGGAAGCAAAGACGCAAGACTACCAGAGTAGCACCCAAAGCCCGAAGCATGAGGAGCGAAGGGGCAAGGTGAACTCCCCCGACAAGATCCTTGCCGGGGCGGCCTTCATGGCACCAACAAGAGCCTTGCCGGGGCAGCTTGCCCAACACCAGCAAGGTGGCCAACCTTCAGCCTGAGAGTTCCGACACCATCGACACATTGGAACCAAGGCTCAGGAGGCGCCTCCATGGTGGCATGTAGATCTTTGTGAAGGCCAAGAGCATACAAGACTAGATGAGAACCAGAAGACGAAGACCTCCGGCAAGATCCTTGCCGGAGACGCCCACAAGACCCCCGGCAAGACCCTTGCCGGGGACGACTGCGAAACCCCGGCAAGACCCTTGCCGCGGCCCCGGCAAGGTTCTTGCCGAGGACATCTATGAGGCCGCATCCAGGCCCACGCCAAGGCTCCACCGCAGTCCCCACACAGCTGCCAGCCCGCAACTAGGCAGGCACCTGCATGGTAGCACGTAGCTTCCAGGTCAACTCAGCAAGCACCTGCGTGGTGGCATGCAGATCTTCGTGAAGACTCTACCACCACACCAACTCAGCAGCCAGCCAGCCAGCGTGGAACTACACGCCTCGTCAGCCTGGACGCATGTCGAAGCAAGAAGAGGCAGCGACAGGCGGGACGAGCTTCCTTGCCGTCCCCGATAAAGCAAGAAGGGCACGTCGGCAATGCATTAAATGCGTTTTGTCCTACGGTGCCAGGGATAAACTCAACTACGGTACAACTTTCCACCTCCTGTGTGCCATTGTGGCAGCCCCTTTGACTATAAAAGGAGGCCCGTGGCGTACTGAGAGACGATTCAAACTTTTTGGACCCTGCACGCTCTGTAGCAAGTCCAAGAACACCAGATAAACATACACCAGCATGAGTAGGGTATTACATATCGCTTGCGGCCCGAACCTGGATATACTCCCTCGGGTTGATCTTCTAATCCCGCTCTTCCCACAGCCGCGCACCCTGTCAACCATAGAAGGGATACTTTGTGATCCCATAGGTGTCGTTTCCCCGACAGCAGCAAAACTTTTTGTGGATTTTTTCTGGACCAGAAGACACCAGATGGGCCAGAGAAGCACCTGGTGGTGCCTCGAGGGGGGCACAACCCACCAGGGCGCGCCTGGGGGGCCCAGGCGCGCCCAGGTGGGTTATGCCCACCTCGATGGCCTCCCGCACCGCCTCTTCGCTCTATAAATACCCCCAATAATCCAGAAACCCTAAGGGAGTCGACGAAAATCAATTCCAGCTGCCGGAAGTTCTAGAACCACCAGATCCAATCTAGACACCATCACAAAGGGGTTCATTATCCTCATTGGTGCCTCTCCGATGATGTGTGAGTAATTCATTGTAGACCTACTGGTCCATAGTTAGTAGCTAGATGGCTTCCTCTCTCTCTTTTGATTCTCAATACAATGGTCTCTTGGAGATCTATTTGATGTAACTCTTTTTGCGGTGTGTTTGTTGGGATCCGATGAACTTTGAGTTTATGATCAGATCTATATTTTTATCCATGAAAGTTATTTGAGTCTTTTGATATCTTATATGCATGATTACTTATAGCCTCCTATTTCTTCTTCAAATCTTTGGTTTAGTTAGGCCAACTAGATTGATTTTTCTTGCCATGGGAAGAGGTGCTTTGTGATGGGTTCGATCTTACAGTGCTTGATCCCAGTGACAGAAGGGGAACCAACACGTATGTATTGTTGCTATTAAGGAAAACAAGATGGGGTCTATTTCTACATAAATAGATCTTGTCTACATCATGTCATCGTTCTTATTGCATTACTCCGGTTCTCCATGAACTTAATACACTAGATGCATGCTGGGTAGCGGTTAATGTGTGGAGTAAGAGTAGTAGATGCAGGAAGGAGTCGGTCTACTAATCTTGGACGTGATGCCTATATAATGATCATTGCCTAGATATCGTCATGATTATTTGAAGTTCTATCAATTGCTGAAAGTGCAACTAATCCCCGGGTGGTTTTGGTAATTCATAACAACATATAGCTCATTGAACTAATATCCATTCAAGTTGAATATTTCAGAAAGTTCAATGATTGGCATGTCATGGACTAGAGATGTGGACCCCTCAAAATGATAAGGAAAAATATTGGCAAAAACTCGAGACTCTTCATTTCTATTTTAGTGATCCAAGATCACATTGAGTCCATAGAAAAAGCCAACACTATTAAAAGGGGATGAGGTGTTGTTTAATGGTCTACTTGCTCAAAATGCTTAGTGATATGCTCCAAAGCCATCAACCTATTTCTCAAATCCAAATATGTCCTAAACCTAAAGTCAAACTCGGCCCCCACCGATTTGATCTATCGGCGCCACCGAGTTCCTTTGACATAGCCACTGCTAGAAGCCCTAATCAGTTCGGTCTCACCGATAGGGATTTTGGTCTCACCGAGATGGGATTGCAAACTCTCTGTTTCCCTTCATAACATTTCGGTCCCACCGGAATGAGCGATCGGTCCCACCGAGTTCGCAATGCAAACTCTCTGTTTCCCTTTCGTAACATTTCAGTCTTACCAAAAGGAGCGATCGGTCCCACCGAGTTTGCCTGATCAACTCTCTATTTGCTTATTGCTGAAATCGGTCTCACAGAGTTCATGCAATTGGTCACATCGAGATGAGGTTTTTCCCTAACCCTAGCGCATCGGTCCCCCCGAGTTGATCATGTCGGTCCCCCTGAGAATCATAATGTTCACATTTTGAACTAAATCGGTCTCACCGAGTTCACCTATTCGGTCTGACTGAGTTGGGTCAAATGTGTGTAACGGTTAGATTTTCATTGGAGGCTATATATACCCCTCCACCCCCTTCTCTATTCAAGAGAGAGCCATCAGAACGTTCCTACACTTCCACTACTCATTTTCTGAGAGAGAACGACCTACTCATGTCTTGAGACCAAGATATTCCAATCCAACCACAAGAATCTTGATCTCCAGCCTTCCCCAAGTTGCTTTCCACTCAAATAATGTTTCCACCATAGCCAAATCTGTGAGAGAGAGTTGAGTGTTGGGGAGACTATAATTTGAAGCACAAGAGAAAGGAGTTCATCATCATCACACCATCTATTACCTTTTGGAGAGTGGTGTCTCCTAGATTGGTTAGGTGTCACTTGGGAGCCTCCGACAAGATTGTGGAGTTAAACCAAGGAGTTTGTAAGGGCAAGGAGATCGCCTATTTCGTGAAGATCTACCCAAGTGAGGCAAGTCCTTCGTGGGCGATGGCCGTGGTGGGATAGACAAGGTTGCTTCTTCATGGACCCTTCGTGGGTGGAGCCCTCCGTGGACTCGCGCAAACGTTACCCTTCGTGGGTTGAAGTCTCCGTCAGCTTGGACGTACAATAGCACCACCTATCGGAACCACGCCAAAAATCTCCGTGTCTACATTGCGTTTGCTCTCTCCAAACCCTTCCCTTTACCTTCATATGCAATGTTTTACTTTCCGCTGCTACACTCTTAGAATTGCATGTCTAGGTTAATTGCTTGACTTGTGCTAAGTTGATAGAATTTGCCAAGACTTCAAATTGGGAAAAGGCTAGATTTTTATTTGGTCAAGTAGTCTAATCACCCCCTTCTAGACCTACTTTCGATCCTACAATTGCCCAACAGTAATCTGTTTACCCACCATATGCTATTTTTCTCGAGAGAAGCCACTAGTGAAATCTATGCCCCCCGGGTCTCTTCTTTATTATATTTGCCTTCGCGATCTATTTTTATTTGCTTTTATTTTCAGATCTATTAATCCAAAAATACAAAAATATCTTGCTGGAATTTTTATTTATTTATTTTATCTTGAGTTCCTGCGAGATCTATTTGTCCAATCTACTACAATTTTACCTATCTTTTTACCCGTGAGGGATTGACAACCCCACAGTTATGTCGGGTTGCAAGTATTTGTTCTTTGTGTGCAGGAGCTGTTTACATGGTGTTGTATGGTTCTCCTACTGGTTCGATAACCTTGGTCTCATCACTGAGGGAAATACCTACCATAGCTGTGCTGCATCATCCCTTCCTCTTTGGGGAAATACCGACATAGTTCAAGCTGCATCCAAAGGAATTTATGGCACCGTTGTCGGGGAGACATCACCAACATCTACCAGGTTCCTAGTCACAAATCTCTTCTTCTTGCAACTTACGTTATTTTCCATTTCCTCTTGTTTTCCTCTCCCCCACTTCACAAAAAATTGCCATTTTTATTCGCCCTCTTTTTCGTTCGCCGTTTTCTTGTCAGATCTGTTTTTGTGCGCTATCTTATTGGCCATTTTTTGTCGTTATGGATAGCTCTTCCTCTATTGCCTGCATCCCCAAGAATGTCGTTCTTAACTTTAAGCAAAGGGGAGGGGAGAATTTAAAGGATGCTTGGTATACATAATAGATCTATCCATAAGCAATCTACCATTGTTCTTCTCTGTTGTTTTTATGTGGGTATCACCACTTGGTATAGATTCTTCATTGATACGATTACCTGTGGGAATTTCTTGATGTGTCCCTCTCTTGATGCTTTTAATGCTATGAGAAATTTAGTGGGCTCATCACCTCTTATGATTAATGAAACAACTCTGACCCTTGAGCATGTTATGGAAAGATTAGACGCTATTGAAGTAAATGCTTACCAAGGAACATACTGAAAACTTGGATAAAAAGATGCATACTTTTGCTACTAAAATTGGGTCAAAAGCGGGAGAGGTTTTTAAGTTGCTAAAAGACAAAGGAACTGTGATTCATGAAAGAATTAAAGAAAGCCCGTCTCAGATTAATAAACTGGAAGAAATATTTAGTAATCTAAGCACGGCTTTTGCTTTCGCTAAAACTATCGAAAAAAATCCCGTAAAAATTGGCAAGACTACTCAAGTTACTAAAAACAAGGGTGCAACTTCTAGTAATAATAAAGGAGATCTTAAAATGATTAGTATTCAACCAGATTTTGTTGAAGTTGTAAGAGATCCCATTGATAAGAATGAATTCCTCAATTTTATGCCTAGGAGCTTTGCTATTTTACTTGCTAAATCTTCGAGAAAATCTGATTGTGTTATTAAAGAGTTGGGAAATAAAGATGACAACACTTGAATCCTTTCATTATGCCTAGCTAGGGGCGTAAAACGATAGCGCTCGTTGGGAGGCAACCCAACTTGTATCTTTTTGCTTTTTTGGGTTTATTGTTGTTTGCAACAAAAGACCCAATTATGCCTCTATTTATATGTGTTTTTGTGGTTTAAATTAGTTTTTTTTTGCCAAGCAAAGCCTTTGGGATCATGTTGGGTGATGGTTGATTTGATCTTGCTGAAAAACAGAAACTTTTATGCTCACGAAAATAATTCTAATTTTTAACAGAAGCGTGATAAAATACTGATTCTTTTTGTAGAAGATTAATATGCACATTTCTCACGTTTTACTAATTTTTCAGAATTTTTGGAGTTACAGAAGTATTCGAGATATCCAGATTGCTACACACTGTTATGTTTTTGACAGCTTCTATTTTCGTTGTGTTATGTGCTTGTTTTGATGATTCTATGGTTTCCTTTGAAGTGTTTTTGCCATGGAAAAGTTAAAATACAGTAGATATAATACAATAACAAAATATGAATGGGTTTTCAATAGTACTTAAAGTAGTGATTTGCTTTCTTATAATGACGGATCTCACGAAGGTTTTGCTGAGTTTTGTGTGATTGAACTTTTCAAGTTTTGGGTGAGATCGCGATGGGTGAAGGAATAAGGATTAGAAAAAGGCTAAGCTTGGGGATGTCCGAGGCACCCCAACATAATATTCAAGAAGTATCAAGCAACTAAGCTTGGGGATGCCCCCGAGTGGCATCCCCGCTTTCTTCTAACAACCATCGGTATTCTACTTGAAACTATATTTTCATTCGTCACATATTATGAGTTTTGCTTGGAGCGTATTGTATGATATGAGTCCTTGCTTGTTTTTCTTTTTAATTTTTAATAAGCGTCCTTGCTGTACACACCGGTTTTGGAGAGCCAAATTATGCTATGCTTTCTCCTATGCTTCACTTAAATTTTTAGAGCCTTGGAATTGCTCTAGTGCTTCACTTATATATTTTTGAGCACGGTGTGCTTTGTTATCTTTGTATAAGTTCTCTAATGCTTCACTTAGATTAACTTGAGAGAAAGAAATATGATGCTCATGTTCTTCACTTATATTTGTTTGAGCTTATTAAAAGCAACATGTGAAACTAGTTCCAAAGTGATAGATATCCAGGGAGGATATAATAAAAACTTTCATGAAGATCATTGGACAAAATAAACTTGATTCTTTGTAATAATTTTGAGATATGATGATAGTGATATGTGAGTCATGTTGATGAGTAATTATGCTTTAGTAAGAATATTGGTGTTAAGGTTTGTGATTCCCTATGCAAGCACAAAATTCAATAGTTATGCAATGAAATTACATCCTACTACCCCGCAAAAAAATTACATCCTACTTGTGGTGCATTATTCGGTGTTAGTTATGCTTAATGCTTGCTTATGAGATTTTTTGTTTCTTGGTTGGATGCGTCTGAATCTTTTGCTAGCCTTGATTTGCACTAAGTATGATCACTACTTGTGCATCCAAAATCCTTTAAACCAGTTTTTTGCCACATGAGTCCACTATACCTACCTATATATGCGGTATTCTTTTTCCATTCTAAGCAAATTTGTATGTGACATCTCTAATTTTCAAAATAAATTTATCTTTTGTGTGCTCGTACCGCTCGTGGAACGGTAGGGGGTGGCTGATATATTTCCAAGCTAGATGTGTTATTCTCAAGATGAGGGTTTATGCACTTGTCATTGCACGAGAGTACGACAAAGGTATTAGGGATGCCTAGTCCCGAAATGAAAAATGAATTTACTTTATGTTGTCGAATAATAAATTCCTTGGGAAGTGTTGGTATGGAAGGCACCCGTGGATACGGTTAGCCATGGAAAGTGAAAGTATGGTGGAAAAAGGAATAAACTTTATATTATGTTTGGGAACCGCCTATGATATATCTAGCATGGAAAGTATTGGGAACTACTCAATCGTTCTCGTTGACAGGAAAATCATGCCACCCAAAAAGTTGTATCCCTATCTTTTTCGCTCTGAGCTCTGGCACCTCTACAAATCCCTACTTCCCTTTGCAAAGGGCCTTTCTATTTACTTTATGCAAGTTTTATTTTTACTTGAGTCTCCATCTTCTCTTATAAAGCACCAACTAAG
The DNA here is from genome assembly GCA_021605145.1 of Aegilops bicornis. Lineage (NCBI taxonomy): Eukaryota > Viridiplantae > Streptophyta > Magnoliopsida > Poales > Poaceae > Aegilops > Aegilops bicornis. The sequence continues at coordinate 402,458,931 of CM038673.1, read as the reverse complement.
GGGCACTATGATTGTACTTGAGCATTGGGTGTAGCTAATATGCGAGTGTGTTTCATGAATGGATCAATGACTGAGCATAATGGGCTAGGGATAACTTGCTTTAGTGTTGATATTTTGAAAGACATGGTTGCTTGTTGATATGCTTGAGTATTAAAGTCCTCATGTGAAAACTAGACTATTGCTTTGAACCATATAAAAGTCCAAATGTCCATGCTACTAAGAAAAGAATGTTTAAGCATTCCACATCAAAAATTCTGTTTTTATCATTTACCTACTCGAGGACAAGCAGGAATTAAGCTTGGGGATGCTGATACGTCTCCAACGTATCTATAATTTTTGATTGTTCCATGTTGTTATATTATCATTTTTGGATGTTTTACAATCATTTTACAATCATTTTATATCATTTTTTGGGACTAACCTATTGACATAGTGCCAAGTGCCAGTTGCTGTTTTCTGCTTGTTTTTTACATCGCAGGAAAACAATATTAAACAGAGTCCAAATGCAGCGAAACTTTTTGTGGATTTTCTATGGGCCAGAGAAGCACCTGGTGGGTGCCCCGAGGGGGCACAACTCACCAGGGCGCGCCTGGGCCCCCAAGCATGCCCAGGTGGGTTGTGCCCACCTCGATGGCCTCCTGCACCACCTCTTTGCTCTATAAATACCCCAATATTCCAAAAACCCTAAGGGAGTCGACAAAAATCAGTTCCAGCCGTCGCAAGTTCTAGAACCACCAGATCCAATCTAGACACCATCATGGAGGGGTTCATCATCCTCATTGGTGCCTCTCCGATGATGCGTGAGTAGTTCATTGTAGACCTATGGGTCTGTAGTTAGTAGCTAGATGGCTTCCTCTCTCTCTTTTGATTCTCAATACAATGGTCTCTTGGAGATCTATTTGATGTAACTCTTTTTGCGGTGTGTTTGTTAGGATCCGATGAACTTTGAGTTTATGATCAGATCTATGTTTTTATCCATGAAAGTTATTTGAGTCTTTTGATATTTTATATGCATGATTACTTATAGCCTCATATTTCTTCTTCAAATCTTTGGTTTAGTTAGGCCAACTAGATCATTTTTTCTTGCCATGGGAAGAGGTGCTTTGTGATAGGTTCGATCTTACGGTGCTTGATCCCAGTGACAGAAGGGGAACCGACATGTATGTATCGTTGCTATGAAGGATAACAAGATGGGGTCTATTTCTACATAAATAGATCTTGTCCACATCATGTCATCGTTCTTATTGCATTACTCCGTTTCTCCATGAACTTAATACACTAGATGCATGCTGGACAGAGGTCGATGTGTGGAGTAATAGTAGTAGATGTAGGCATGAGTCGGTCTACTAATCTTGTACGTAATGCCTATATAATGATCATTGCATGGATATCATCATGATTATTTGAAGTTCTATCAATTGCCCAACAGTAATTTGTTTACCCACCGTATGTTATTTTTCTCGAGAGAAGCCACTAGTGAAATCTACAACACCCGCGTCTCTTCTTTATTATATTTGCCTTCGCTGTCTGTTTTTATTTGCTTTTATTTTCAGATCTATTAATCCAAAAATACAAAAAATATATTGCTGCAATTTTTATTTATTTATTTTATTTCATGTTCCCGCGAGATCTATTTATCCAATCAACTACAATTTTACCTATCTTTTTACCTGTGAGGGATTGACAGCCTCTCTCTTACGTCGGGTTGCAAGTATTTGTTCTTTGTGTGCAGGAGCCGTTTACGTGGTGTTGCGTGGTTCTCCTACTGGTTCGATAATCTTGGTCTAATCACTGAGGGAAATACCTACCGTAGATGTCCTGCATCATCCCTTCCTCTTTGGGGAAATACCGATGTAGTTCAAGCCGCATCAACCAATGACCAGGAATTGATAGGAGGCTCCCAGGCAGGAGGCATGCGCCTTTTCGATCTTGACGTCGTTGTTTTGCTCAACCTTCTTAAGGCAAACTTGTTATCTTATGTCTGTACTCAGATGTTGTTGCTTCCGCTGTCTTGATTATTCGAGCCTTCGTGGCCCTGGCTTGTAATATAAGGCTTTATGTTTGAATTTGTGTCTAGAATTGTGTTGTGATATCTTCTCGTGAGTCTCTAATCTTGATCATGTGAATTTGCGTGTATGATTAGTGCATGATTGAGTCGGGGGCGTCACACAAACTATAGCAAAATAACCAAAATATAGACCACAAAAACATAAACTGATTGGACCAACGGAGGAGTCACATACCAAGGAGTAATCCCCCCGCACAGTTTCGGAAACGAAGCTCTGAGCAAAGAGATCGAAAGTCTCACAAAAATGAATAAGAACACGGGAAAGAGAGCAAGGATACATTTTTCTGGACGTGGAAGAAGGCAGTGGGCATGGGCACTATCTGAGTGGGGTCTCGTGGGACCCACAAGCTCATATCATGCTCCTAGGGGAGGCGCGCCCCCTGCGCTTGTGGGCCCAGGATTGACCCCTTATGGTAATTTTTATATAAAAAATCCTTAAATATTCAAAAAATATCATATTAAATTTTCAGGACATTCTAAGAACTTTTATTTTCGGGACATTTTTTATTGCACAGATAATTCAGAAAACATGATAAACAGGGTATTCTAATGCATTAAACAGTATTCAAAACTAAATTTAACACAGGATAAATAAGGTTACAGAGATTTGTTCTTATGGAATTCATCGATCACATGCTCCTCGTAAAGAATCCATTAACAAGGTTGATCAAGTAGTATTAGCAAACTATTTTCGAGTGACATAGAACCGAAGAGTTTTTGTGTAGCACTAAGTTACCTCAGCTAGGATATGCATGGTTCCAATTATAAGAGTTGGGTATTTCTTTTCACGAACCTAAAGAGGAAATTCAGAGCCTCCAATAGTGATAGTCGCAACTTTTTTCAATAGAATTGAGATTGTTTACTTTACTTGGCTTCCTCAAGAAATAAATTGTATGCTCATTACCATTAACATGAAAAGTGACCTTGCTTTTATTACAATTGATAACAGCCCCTATAATATTCAGAAAAGGTCTTCCAAGGATAACTGACATGGTGTCATCCTCGGGCATATCAAGAATAAGAAAGTCCGTTAAAATAGTAAAATAAGCTACCACAACCGAAACATCCTCACAAACACCAACAGGTATAGCAGTGGATTTGTCAGCCATTTGCAAAGGAGTTTTAGTGGCAATCAACTTACTCTAGTCAAGTCTTTCATAAAGAGAGATGGGCATAACACTAACACTAGCCCCTAAATGACATAAAGCAGTTTTAACATAATTGTTCTTGATAGAGCATGGTATAGTAGGTTCCCCAGATCTCCTAGTTTTTCACATATTTTTCCTTTGAAAGAATAATTTGCAAGCATATTAGAAATTTCAGCCTCAGGTATTCTTCTTTTATTAGTGACAATATCTTTCATATATTTAGCATAAGGAAGCATTTCCATAGCATCAGTCAAAGGTACTTGCAAGAATATTGGTCTAAGCAATTTAGCAAAGTGAGTGAAAGCATTTCCATCTTTAGATTTTTTTATCTTTACTAGGAAAGGGCATAGGTTTTTGAACCCATGGTTCTCTTTCTCTACCATGCTTCCTAGTAACAAAATCTCGTTTATTATATATATTATTCTTAGGAGGTGGGTCATCAAGTTCAACTTCAGGTTCTGTTTCTATTTCATTATCAGATTCCTTATTATCATTAGGTTGAGCACTAATATGATCATTACTACCATCATTTTTATCATTATCAGTAGGTACATGCTCATCACCAGATTTTGTCTCACCATCAGAAATAGAAATATTATTAGGATTCTCAACAGATTTTTCTATAACGGGTTCACTAGAAGCATGCAAAGTTTTATCCTTATTCTTTTTCTTGTTCTTCTTAGGTGAACTAGGTGCACTATCATTAATTATTTGAGAATCTTGTTCAATTTTTTAGGATGACCCTCGAGATTCAAAGGTCCTAAGTCATTTTACCACCTCTAGTCATTAATCTAACAACATGATAATTAAATTTATTATTCATGTCTTTAAGCAAATCATTTTGTGATTTAGAAACTTGTTCTAGCTGAGTGTGAACCATAGAAAAATGCTTACGTAAACCTTTAACATCATTGACAATTCTAACCATCAAATCACTTAAACGTTCAATCATAATAGCACCGTGTTTCATTTGATCACTTATTTGTCTATTAAAGTTTTCTTGCTTAATAATAAAATTATCAAATTCATCTAAGCACCGACTCAGAGATTTATTATAAGGAATATCACCCTCATCAAACCTATACAGAAATTTTACCTCTACTACCCGTGTCATGATGTCGAGTCCATGTATTTCTTCAATAGGTGGTAGATTTTTAACATCTTCAGATTTAATACCATTCTCTTTCATAGATTTCTTTGCTTCTTGCATATCTTCTGGATTGAGGAACAAAATACCTCTTTTCCCCGAAGTTGGCTTCGAAGGTGGTTCGGGAAGTGTCCAATCATCGGCATTTCTCAATAAGTTATTGAATAGTTCCCGAGCTTGTTCAATTGTTCTTTCCCTGAAAACACAAACAACAGAACTATCTAGGTAGTCCCTAGAAGCATCGGTTAGTCCATCATAAGAGATATCAATTATTTCATTTTTCTTAAGAGGATGATCAGGCAAAGAATTTAATAATTGGAGAAGCCTCTCCCAAGCTTGATGGAGATGCTCTTCCCCAAGTTGCACAAAGTTATATATTTCCTGTAAGGCAGCTTGTTTCTTATGAGCAGGAAAATATTTTTCAGTGAAGTAGTAAATCACATCCTAGGGACTATGCACACAACGAGGAACAAGATCATTAAACCAGATTATAGCGTCGCCCTTTAATGAGAAAGGACATAATTTAAGAATATAATTATAACAGATCTTTTTCTCTTGAGAAAATAAGGTGGCAATTTCATTTAGCTTAGTTAGATGTGCAGCAACAATTTCAGATTGATAACCATGAAAAGGATAATCCTTATCAGTAACAAAAATAGGAGATGTTCCAAACTTAGGATCATATTTCATCATTTGGTTCATAGCCTTTTCTTTTAGCTTAAATGTTTAATCTTTAAGAGTCTCCCTATTTTCACAAGCAAGCAGTTCTTTAGCAATGTCATTATCAATAGTGTAACCTTTAGGAACATCTAGCATCTTAGTTCTAGTACTAGGTGTAGTAGGTGAATCATAATTTTTTGATTCTTTAGCTTTAGCAATATGAGCATCAAGTAATTCACGATTCATCAATTAATTGGTAGCACCATCATGAATATCATCAGTAGCAGAGGCATTATCAATTTCTTGTGACGTCGTGGAATTGTCACGGCAGATGTCCTAGTGTGAGGACTTAGTCGTGGAGCCATTGCAACTAGGTTAGCTTAAAGGGGTTAAATGGGATAAAGGACACAGGGAGTTTATACTGGTTCGGCCTCTTGCGGTGAAGGTAAAGGCCTAATCCAGTTTGAGGTGGTATTGCTTATGTTTCGATTACCAGGGAGCGAATACGCTTGACCTAGCTATCGATCTCTTGTTTCTTGCCCTAACCCGCAGCAGGGTCATCCCTTTATATACACAGGTTGACGCCCGGTGGCTCATAGAGTCCCGACCAGCTCATAAACGTGTCCGACTCGGTGACTAACTGTACATGCCTTATAATACAAGTCAGACATACATGGTGGTTTACACTTGTTGGGCCTTAAGTCGCCTTTGGGCTTCGGGCCCTCAATGAGTCGACATAATGAACCGCCATCTTCAGCATCTTCATGGACTTTGTTTTGATAAACCGCCATGAGCATAACCCGGCCCCTCCTGGGCGGGTTACACTCAATAGCTACATCCCCAACATTAGGCCCCAAGTTGATTTGAACTTGTCCATATCAATCTTCAACACTTAGAAAAAATCCTTCTTCATTATCTTTGTGAAGCCTTATAACTCGCCGTGACGTCATCTCCTTGGATCATGGTAACCCGCCGTGATGTCACATGTTATTAATATTACACAAAGCCCATATCTTAATACATATCCTTCCTTTTAATGAATCTTCCGAAAATCGAGGCGTCTGCGCTATCTCATATCCATTTTTTGGCCTCCTCGATTCCCGCGCATGTCACTTATCCTTTCATCCTATAAATAGGGTCAGGGGCCCCTTTCACTTTCCCCCCTTGCCTCTTCGTCTCTGTCTTCCACCTCGCGACGCCTCAGCACTCGAGCTCTGCCGCCCCCGTCGACTTTCGCCTCTGCCTCAACAACGGCCGCTGCACCAACCTGATTTGACCAGATTTCGTCCACGCGTCTCCGCTGTCCAATAGCCCTGGTGAGTTCTCCTTCTTCCTATCCTCATAGATCCCATTAGGGTTTCCGCGAGTTCGTTGGAGTTCATCTTCGCTTTTCACTGCAGCTTGTGATTTTTGATTCGAACTTGGTACTCATCCTATGCGGTAGTAGTCGTGGCACTCCTTTTTACTATTAGAATATCTCCTCTGCATAAGAAATCCAATTTGAACCCATGAACTACTCACGTATTATAATTTAGGTCTAAATAATTTTTCCATTAACTGAAGTGCCGTAGATCCAAAATCATAGCATCAATCCATGAAACCTGTTTTTCCAACACTTAGCAATTTTTGTCCTTTCTCAGATCTGTACTTCAATATCAGTGTGGGCGGCTTAACTTATAAATAGTAACCCGCCAAGTACCATTAGTCCCCTCTTAAGCCGCCAGTAGCTCATCCTTACAACTTTCAATGCCAATCTCCGGTTTAACACCTATGCATGCCTCATTATTGTCTGCCTTTTAATCATAAGCCGGCTTAACTATGTAATATTGAACCGGCGTAATCTTTCTTTCAGATAATTGAGAAAATGGCTAAGACATATACTTCTGGCAACTGGGTCCAATCCTGGGTTACTGAAGAAGAACTGAACAACTTTGTCGCCACTGGCGCCTTAGCCAAGAAAGAGGTCATCCACGGGAGGGCCCCTTGTGAAGAAATTCCTCCTCAACTGAAAGATGGAGAAGTAATTGTTTTTGCTAACCACTTGAGTCGGGGGTTCAGCCCACCCAGCTCAAAGTTTTTCCGTGATGTGCTTCATTTCTTCCAACTTCTCCCTCAAGACATTAGACCCAACTCCGTGTCCAACATCTGCAATTTCCAAGTATTCTGTGAAGCTTATCTTCAAGAGGAGCCCACCGTTGACTTATTCAGAGAGTTCTAATGTTTAAACCATCAAACAGAGTTCACTGACGGGCCATGCCAAGAGCTCGGTGGAGTCTCAATTCAAAAGAGGAAAGTAGTCATCTTTCCCCATGCCAAGCCACATAGTCACGCCAAAGACTGGAACCAAACTTGGTTCTATTGTCAAGATACATCTCCAGCCTGTGAGAATCCTCTGCCGGGTTACCGCGACCACCGACTTAGCAGCACACATCCACTCCCCCAACGGCTCAATGCAAAGGAACGGGCCAAATATGCACCAGCCTTTTCAAAGCTCAGAGCCTTTATGGCCAATGGCTTAACCAGCGTCGACTTTGTCCCGTGCTGGCTGTCTTGGAGTATCTTGCCATTAAGTCGTCGCCCCGGCTTAATGTGCGAATACACTGGTGATGTGAAAGATCCTCAGCGCCACTGTGACATTCAACTGTCTGATGCGGAAATTACTGAAGCCACCAACAAATTGCTGAATGAATCTTTAAAGGAATGCAGCAAAACTGGACTTAGTCCTTTCTGCACCTTCAACAAGCCGCCAGCTGTAAGAGTTGCACACCTTCGTCTTACTCCATATTTTTAATAATTATGCCTACTTATAATCTTTTCAATCTTAACAGGCTGATTCTCCGTTTTGGAAGAGGAAAACACAGGATAAGTCGGCCAGACCGGCTCGTACCAAAACCAAAGCCTCCAAGAAGCCTACCAATAAGACCACCGAGTCCGTCGAGTTAAACATTGATGATGACAATGATAATGAGTCAGAGATAGAACTTGACTCTCTTGGCTCCTTTTTTTATATATCTCATTAACAATGATTGTTGTCAGGACGAGGCCAGCCATGCAGATGACGTAGAGGTAATTATTCTTCCTTCCGGCTCAGAACCTCTGCCAACATAGAAAACCCGACAAGTAAGCCGGAAAGTAAGTTTTTCTCACCCTCTAGCTCACTTGGATCCCAACTTTCTTTTGAAGAAACAACAACACGAAGCTCGCCGAGTCACCCGGCATAGTGGTGGACAAATCACCTCCTCCGGCTTACCAAATACGCCAGTTCGCAAATGCCACCCAGAGGTCTTTCATATTTCTGATATACTTTATCCCAAGGCGGGTCATTTCCGACAACCCCTTAACCCGTCTGATTCAAACTATCAGGGGACATCTCATTCCTCTTTTGGCGAGTCAATGGGAACACAAATCCTAGCTTTCAAAACTGTACCTGGGTAAGGGTATATTCAATCATTGAAACTTTATGCCTCATCATTATATTAACCTTTTATATGCTTCTTATTTTCAGGGGCCAGGCCAGACCCAGCAAGAAAGCGAAGCTGAATAAGCCGGTCGACGACTCCAATCCGTCTGAACCGAGAAAACAGTCGTAACCTTCTAACCCAATCGCTGAGGCCACTCTTGATGATCCACCACCACAAGATCATGGAGTCTCCATAGATCATATGGGCATTGACCCGGTGACTGATAAGCCGCCAAGCCCACTATAGTCGCTGACGATAAGACTGACAATGTTGTGGTCACTAGAGTTGGTTACACAGCACCGGATAACCCCACTGTCTTGTCCAAACACAGCGCTAAGGAAGAAACTTCCACTATTGATAAAGGCAAGTGGAAAACGGACTCAGAGAACTACACTTAGTTTAGTGCTCAAGACCTCCATTCTGGCCTCCTAAACCGCCTATACACCAGCTGTGATTTTGAAGCCGGCTTAATAAACCTGATGAAGGAGCGTTATGAGGTAAATGCTGCAACTCCTTATATGAATATACTTCCCTTAGCCGCCAAGTTTATTGGACATGATAGAATAGAATGTGTTGTAAACTTTCAGTAGCCGCATAGATCAACTCGGTAGCCCCAAGGGCCGGTTTATACTTTCAATATGAACTGGGACTTTATAATACCAGCACTTCAACTTTGCATCTGTAGCCCCCAAGGGCCGGCTTAATAAATATGTTACGCCGGGACTTTAGCTCAGCAATAATCAACATTGCATCCGTAGCCCCCAAGGGCCAGCTTAACAAATATGTTAAGTCGAGACTTTAACATGGCAAAGATCAACATTGCATATGTAGCCCCCAAGGTTCGGCTTAACAAATATGTTAAGTCGAGACTAATCATCTAGCGGGAGATCCATAATCCCATTCGTAGCCTTCGTAGGCCGGATCACTGATACGTCTCCATCGTATCTATAATTTTTGATTGTTCCATGCCAATATTATACAACTTTCATATACTTTTGGCAACTTTTTATACTATTTTGGGACTAACATATTGATCCAGTGCCAGTTCATGTTTGTTGCATGTCTTTTGTTTCGCAGAAAATCCATATCAAACGGAGTCCAAACGGGATAAAAACTGACGGAGATTTTTTTGAATATATGTGAATTTTGGGAAGTAGAAACAACGCGAGACGATGCCCGAGGGGCCCATGAGGGTGAGGGGCGCGCCCTAGGCCCTCATGGCCACTCCATAAGGTGGTTGGTGCCCTTCTTTCGCCGCAAGAAAGCCAATATCTGGATAAAAATTGTGTCCAAATTTCAGCCCAATCGGAGTTACAGATCTCCGGGAATATAAGAAACGATGAAATGGCAGAATGAGGGAGCGCAGAAACAGAAGGAAACAGAGGGACAGATCCAATCTCGGAGGGTCTCTCCTCCCTCCCATGCCATGGAGACCAAGGACCAGAGGGAGAACCCTTCTTCCACCTAGGGAGAAGGCCAAGGAAGAAGATGAAGGAGGGGGGCTCTCTCCCCCTCACTTCCGGTGGCGCCGGAACACCGCCGAGGCCATCATCGTCACCGCAATCTACACCAACACCTCTGTCATCTTCACCAACATCTTCATCACCTTACCCCATCTATCTACAGCGGTCCACTCTCCCGAAACCCACTGTACCCTCTACTTAAACATGGTGCTTTATGCTTCATACTATTATCCAATGATGTGTTGCCATCCTATGATGTCTGAGTAGATTATCGTTGTCCTATCGGTAATTGGTGAATTGCAATGATTTGCTTAATTTTCTTGTGGTTATGTTGTTGTCCTTTGGTGCCCATCATATGAGCGCGCGCGTGCATCACACCATAGGGTTAGTTGTATGTTGATAGGACTATGTATTGGAGGGCAAGAGTGATAGAATCTTCAACCTAGCATAGAAATTGATGCATACGGGATTGAAGGGGGAACAATATATCTTAATGTTATGGTTGGGTTTTACCTTAATGAATGTTAGTAGTTACGGATGCTTGCTAATAGTTCCAATCATAAGTGCATAGAATTCCAAGTCAGGGATGACATGCTAGCAGTGGCCTGTCCCACATAAAACTTGCTATCGGTCTACTAAAGTAGTCAATTGATTAGGGACAATTTCGCAACTCCTACCACCACTTTTCCACACTCGCTATACTTACTTTATTGTGTATTTATCTAAAAAGCCCCTACTTTTTATTTACGCACTCTTTATTATCTTGCAAACCTATCCAAAAACACCTACAAAGGACTTCTAGTTTCACACTTGTTCTAGGTAAAGCAAACGTTAAGCGTGCGTAGAGTTGTATCGGTGGTCGATAGAACTTGAGGGAATATTTGTTCTACCTTTAGCTCCTCGCTGGGTTCAACACTCTTACTTATCTAAAGAGGCTACAATTGATCCCCTATACTTGTTGTCGGATGTGGGGTTCCGGCAAAACCTTAAGGTTCGAACACTTGGGTGCGCGCGAAGTCTTTCCCTTCTACCGATCTACGCACAAGCTCGCTAAGATCTCGCGGACGAACTCGATGAACTCGCAACACAGAAAGACACAAGGTTTATACTGGTTCGGGCCATCGTTGTGGTTTAATACCCTACTCCAGTGTGGTGGTGGTGGATTGCCTCTTGGGCTGATGATGAATAGTACAAGGGAAGAACAGCCTCCTGAGGTTGAGGTGTGCGTACTAACTTGTGCGCGTTTCTGGATCCGATCCCTACTACTGTGGTGGCTAGACCTATTTATAGAGGCCCTGGTCCTCTTCCCAAATATTGAGCGGTAAGGGAGCCAATAACGGTGGGAAAATTTGAAGGGGGAAAACTAGTACAAGCTATCCTGACAAAAGCGGTCTTCGCCTACGAAAAGCTCTGGTGGTGACGCCGTCTTGGGCTCCATGACGCGGTCGTTGCACCAATATAGCAACCTTTTCCTGATGCCTCTCAGTACTCTTCGCCTGCGATGGCCTCCTTAGCACCAAAGAGGAAATAAGGACTCTGCGCGTGCTGGCGCCCGCTTGGTGCCGTTCATCATGGCTCACGTCACGAGAGCCTCGTGAGGTTTACCCCGCCTTGATATCTCTGCTCCTCGCGAGCCTGCATGGCTAGGACACTCCAGAGGAGGTCTTGCATCGTCCGCCTCGCGAGGCTTGGACCCTCGCGAGGGTCTTGGATGCCTTGTTGATGACTATGGGCGACGGCTCTTTGGCTTAGCCACGCCAGGCCGCAGCGAGCAAGTCTGGGGACCCCATTCCCAGAACACCGACAGTAGCCCCGGGCCCAAAGTGCGCTTCGGGCTTCGCGGCGAAGCCAAGGGTCAAGTTCGGAGCACCGCGGGCCCCAAAAGCCTGTGGCCTCGGTTGACGCGTGGCGATTGATTGGACGTGGGCGTCTCCGCTTCCCGACGCTGCCTTTGAATCCGCCTAGCTATGCGGCCTCCGGCGGCCTACACAATTATTCCCCGTCGCCTGCGCCTTGCTCCCCCAATCCCCTTGCTTCCTCGAGACAATGTTTCTCTTCTCCAATCTGACTTGCGTTCCGCCTGCTCCATCGCCATGGCCCCGGAACAAGCTGAAAAGGGGGAGAGACCTCTACCTCTGCCAGCTGCGCCTCCGTCCTTTGCGTCGGTGCTCGGCCGGTCTCTGGTGCTCAACGACGAGGCCATGGACAAGGTGCGCCCGATGCTTGCTTCTAGCTTCAATGAGTGGGGGGAGACGGTGGCTTGGCCTACGTCTCGCACTCGCACGGCTCAGGCGGCCACCGAGGTCCCAATCTTCATAGATGCCCTCTGGGCTTGCCTGATTCCTCCCTTCTCCGCCTTCTTCAATGCGGTGCTTGAGCATTATCAGATCCACATGCTGCATCTTGACCCTCAGTCTGTGACTGAAAGCACAAGTGCTCCCTAGGTGGTTTTGGTAATTAATGTCAACATATCTCTTGTTGGACTAACACTTTTATCTAGTATGTTTCAGATAAGTTCAATAATGGAGTGGCATGGACTAAAGGATGTGGGAACTCCTTCAAGATGCTAAGGACAAAGGATTGGCTCAAGCTTCAAGCTCAAGACTCTTCATTTTACATTTTGGTGATCCAAGATCACATTGAGTCTATAGGAAAAGCCAATACTATCAAGGAGGGATGATGTGTTGCTTAATGAGCCTCTTGCTTCATGTGCTTAGTGATATGCTCCAAAACCCTCAACTACTTTCCCACTTCCACACATATGACCTAAACCTAAAGTCAATCTCGGCCCCATCGATTCTTTCTATCCGGCGCCACCGAGTTCAGTTGTCACAGCCACTACCACAAACCCTAGGCAAATCGGCTTCACCGATAGGGATCTCGGACTCACCGAGATGGGATTGTAATCTCTCTGTGTATGTCCATTACCAAAATCGGTCTCACCGAGTTTGTGAAATCGGTACTACCGAGATTACAATGCAAACTCTCTGGTTAACTTATTACCAAAATCGGTCCCATCGAGTTTGAGTAATTGGTCCCACCGAGTTTGCCTGACCAACTCTCTGGTTAGCTAATTACCAAAATCGGTCCCATCGAGTTTGTGTAATCGTTCTCACCGAGGTTACGTTATGCCCTAACCCTAACCATATCGGTCCTACCGAGTTGCATATCGGTCCCACCGAAAAACCTAACGGTCACTAGGTTTACTAAATCAGTCCGACCGAGTTTGTTGATTCGGTCCCACCGAGTTTGGTAAATTGTGTGTAACGGTTATATTTTGTGTGGAGGCTATATATACCCCTCCACCTCATCTTCATTCATGGAGAGAGTCATCATAACAAGCCTACACTTCCAGCATCCTATTTCTGAGAGAGAACTACCTAATCATGTGTTGAGGCCAAGATATTCCATTCCAACCATATGAATCTTGATCTCTAGCCTTACCCAAGTTGCTTTCCACTCAAATCTTCTTCCCACCAAATCCAAATCCTGTGAGAGAGAGTTGAGTGTTGGGAGACTATCATTTGAAGCACAAGAGCAAGGAGTTCATTATCAACACACCATTTGTTACTTCTTGGAGAGTGGTGTCTCCTAGATTGGCTAGGTGTCACTTGGTAGCCTCCGACAAGATTGTGGAGTTGAACCAAGGAGTTTGTAAGGGCAAGGATATCGCCTACTTCGTGAAGATCTACCGCTAGTGAGGCAAGTCCTTCGTGGGCGACGGCCATGGTGGGATAGACAAGGTTGCTTGTTCGTGGACCCTTCGTGGGTGGAGCCCTCCGTGGACTCACAAGAATCTGTTACCCTTCGTGGGTTGAAGTCTCCATCAACGTGGATGTACGATAGCACCACCTATCAGAACCACAACAAAAACATCCGTGTCTCCAATTGCGTTTGAATCCTCCAAACCCTTCCCTTTCCATTCTTGCAAGTTGCATGCTTTACTTTCCGCTGCTCATATACTCTTTGCATGCTTGCTTGTTATGTATTGTGAATGTTAAACTTGTGCCTAAACTCCACTTAAACCAAAAGAAGTTAAAAATTGCAACTTTGGTACTTAGTGTCTAATCACCCCCCTCTAGACACCTCTTCTCAAGATCCTACAAGTGGTATCATAGCATTGGTCTCCATTGCCTTGGTTTAATCACCATTGGAGGAAGATGGATGAGTCTACTTTGGGGAGTCTTAGACATAGAGTGCCTATTCTTGATGGAGAGTATTTTCGTGAGTGGAAAAATGAGATGCTTGTAATTTTCAATCAATATCATTTGAACAAGTACATTGCTAGCCCTTGTGCACCTCATGTTGATCCTATGCATCCTACCCTTGATGAATCAATTGACATGACTAGAAATCTTAGAACTGTTAATCTCATCACTAGAGGCTTGCCTAGAAACTTAAATAGAATATTGCCTACTCTTGAGTGTGCCTACACTATATGGAAATTTCTTGAGGAACGCTTTCCAAATTATTCCTTGAAAAATCTAGATGAGATTCTCCATAAGTCTATTGCCTTGAGTAAGATGAATACTAGTGATCCTATATTTGGTGATCGTCTATTTGAATTTACCGACCTTATGCGTGCCAAAGGAGATGTTGGAATTATTGGTGATATTATTTCCGAAGCTATAAGAATTCATAAGCAAGATCATTGTCAAACTCACTCTAACGAATTACCCTCTCTAGGACTTGATCCACCACATGACGATGTTGAACATGGATACTATGATGAGGATGATGATAGTGACTTCAATCTTGATGATGCAATGAGACATTTTGGTCTTATGGTAAATCTTCGGGGATATGTGTCAGGAGGAAAGGAATGGGTTCTTGACAGTGGATGTACCGAACACATGACCGGAGATAAAGACATGTTTCATGAGCTTGCTGAAAATTATAGTCCTCGAAATTATGTCACTTTCGGTGACAACTCAAAGGGTAAGGTGGTTGGCCTCGGTAAGGTGGCCATCTCACATGATAGCTCCATTCAGAATGTCATGCTCGTTGAATCTCTTGGCTACAACTTACTTTCGATATCTAGACTTGCTGATTTCGGTTTCAATGTCCTATTTATCAAGTAGATTGCCAAGTGTTTCGTCGAGACAATCATAAAATGGTCTTTACCGGTAGACGTAGAGGTGATCTTTAAATTGTTGATTTCTCAAAAAAGGCACAACCTAAAACTTGCTTCATTGCTAAATCCTCAAAAGGTTGGTTATGGCATGAGCGACTAGGTCACGTTGGCATGAGAAACCTTGACAAGCTTATTAAAGGGAATCATATCCTTGGTGTTAACGATGTCATATTTGATAAGGATAGACTCTGCAGTGATTGTCAAGTAGGTAAACAGGTTGGAGGAAGGCATCTCCTGAAGAACATCATGACCACAAGGAGGCCACTCGTGCTACTTCATATGGATCTCTTTGGTCCCAACGCTTACAAAAGTCTCAGTGGAAATTCTTTTGGTCTAGTTATAGTTGATGATTTTTCAAGATTTACGTGGGTGTTCTTTCTCGATGATAAATCGCAGGCCAAAAGATCTTCAAAAACTTCACCAGGAAGGCTCAAAATCAGTTTGAAGTGAAGATCAAGAAGGTTCGCAGCGACAACGGAACGGAGTTCAAGAATGCAAACGTGGGCACCTTTCTTGAAGAAGAAGGGATTTCACACGAGTTCTCGGCTACGTACACACCTTAACAAAATGGAGTTGCTGAGAGGAAGAACCGGACGCTCATTGAAATGGCGAGAACGATGCTTGATGAGTACAAGACGCCGAAGCACTTTTGGGCAGAAGCGGTTGAGACAGCTTTTCATGCAACAAATCGCTTGTATCTTCACAAGCTACTCGGCAAGACGGCATACGAGCTCCTCATCGGTAACAAACCCCAAGTTGGATACTTTCGAGTATTCGGCTCAAAGTGGTACATTCTTGATAAGCATCGTCGTTCAAAATCTGCTCCTAAATCACATGAAGGTTTCCTACTCGGTTATGGCTCAAACTCTCACACATACCGTGTCTACAACAATTTCACCCGAAAGGTTGAAGGGACGGTAGATGTGAAGTTTGATGAATCTAACGGCTTGCAATAGAGCAATTGCCAATTGATGTAGGAGACAAAGATCCTTCAGAAGCAATCCAAGACTTGTCTATTGGCAAGGTCCGTCCAACGGAGGTGAAGGAGAGTACCTCGTCTGTACAAGTGGAAGCTTCTACTTCACGACAAGGTGAACCAAGAGTTGATACAGAAGCATACACAAGTGGAACACACCAAGATGAAGAAAACGAGGAAGAACATCACGAACGTCAACAACCTCCTTCTCCACCACGACAAGAAAACGACAACGCCAACAATGAAGAAGATCAAGAAGAAGGAAAAGGACAAGATGAGGAAGATGTTCAACCAAAACCCAAGCAAAAGATTTCACGAGTTCGAGCAAGAATTGCTAAAGACCATCCCGTGGAGCAAATCTACAATGATATTCAAACTGAATCACTCACTCTAAAACTCATTTAGCTAACTTTTGTGAAAACTATTCTTTCATCTCTAGCATTGAACCTATGAAGGTCGAAGAAGCATTGCAAGATCCGTATTGGATAAATGCTATGCATGAAGAGCTACACAACTTTGAGAGAAACCAAGTTTGGACGTTGGTTGAGAAGCCCGACAACAACCACAACATCATCGGTACCAAATGGGTGTTTCGCAACAAGCAAGATGAAGATGGACAAGTAGTTCGCAACAAAGCACGTCTAAATCGCCCAAGGCTACACACAAGTCGAAGGTATGGACTATGGTGAGACTTATGCTCCGTTGCTAGACTTGAGTCCATTCGCATCTTACTTGCCTATGCTAATCACCATGATATCACCTTTTACCAAATGGACATTAAAAGTGCGTTTCTAAATGGTGAAATAGAGGAGGAAGTTTATGTTAAACAACCTCCCGGCTTTGTCAATCCTAAGAAACCAAATCATGTTTACAAACTTCACAAAGCCCTTTATGGTCTTAAACAAGCTCCTAGAGCTTGGTATAAATCTTGACCAAGTTTCTTCTTGAAAAGTGATTTGAAATTGGGAAAATTGATTCCTCACTTTTTACTAAAAGGGTTAATGGAGAATTATTTGTATGCCAAATTTATGTTGATAATATCATATTTGGATCAACTAACCCTCATTTTAGTGAGAAGTTTGGAAAGCTAATGTCGGAGAAGTTTGAGATGTCAATGATGAGTGAACTCAAATTCTTTCTTGGGTTGCAAATCAAGCAAACTAAGGAAGGTACTTTTGTTTCTCAAACGAAGTACACTAAGGACTTATTCAAGAAGTTCAATATGCAAGAGTGCAAAGGTATGTCTACACCCATGCCTACTAGTGGACATCTTGATTTGACCAAAGATGGTAAACCAGTTGACCAAAAGGTTTATCGCTCTATGATTGGTTCACTGTTATACTTATGTGCTTCATGTCCCGATATTATGCTAAGTGTGTGCATGTGTGCAAGATATCAAGCTGCTCCTAAAGAATGTCATCTTAAGGCCGTAAAAAGGATAGTGAGATACTTAATTCATACACCAAATTTTGGCATTTGGTATCCTAAGAGGGCCTCTTCGATCTTGTTGGCTACTCCGACTCGGACTATGCCGGAGACAAGGTTGATAGAAAGTCCACTTCGGGTGCTTGTCAATTTCTTGGTAGATCTCTTGTGTCTTGGTCCTCCAAGAAACAAAACTCGGTATCCTTATCTACCGCCGAAGCGGAGTACATTGCCGCTGGTTCATGTTGTGCTCAATTACTTTGGATGACCCAAACTCTTAAAGATTATGGGATATATGTGAAACATGTTCCATTGCTTTGTGGCAATGAAAGAGCTATCAAAATTGGTCATAATCCCGTACAACATTCTCGAACTAAGCATATTGAAGTTCGTCATCATTTCATTCAAGATCATGTTGCTAAGGGTGACATTAAACTTAAGCATGTTCGCACCGAAAATCAATTAGCGGATATATTTACTAAACCCCTCGATGAGAAAGTGTTTTGCAGGTTGAGAGGAGAATTGAACATCATTGATGCTTCAAACTTGGAGTAGAAACTCCATTGGATACATGCAAGACATGAGCTTATGACTAATCCATGATATCTCTCTTATGATGAAAATATTATATCTTGGATATATTTGCATCTTGCATGTTATCTAACCCATGTAGGTACTTGGTTGAATCAAACCCCATTTTGAGCTGAAGCGATGAGTATGACCTATGATCAAGTGATCTCACTTGACTCCTAAGTCAATATACTCTAACATAGGTAACTTTGTCGCCGACCATCTCTAGATGAAGTTCTCTCGTGTTCTTTTATGTGGTTTTGCATCTTTCTCATGCATATTTGTTTCCCCTTTCAGAAAAAACTTCATCTAGATTTCCTTTCTTTTCTTTCTTTTCTTTTCAGTTGCTCTGCATTTCCTGCATCCAATTCATTGCATATCATTCAGTAAATTCCTTGCAAATCTTTGTGAGATCTTACTAGTCTAGTGAGCTGAGGTGACAAGTGTTTTCTCTGTGATGAACTCGGTTTCACCGATTTCGTTTTTGGTCCAACTGAATCCTTTCGGTACAACCGAAGCATACCACTCGGTGCCACCGATTTCACAACAGGAAAAATAGTTTGCCACTTATTCTGTGTTTCTTCTGATCCAGCTCCACTCAATGAATCTTGTCCTCTACAAGCATCACATTTTTTATCCGATTGCTTTGTGTTGTGACTCAAGGACCAAACCCATTCACAACAAATTCCAGAAGACCCTTCTTGGAAATTGATGTCAAAGGGGGAGAGAGAGATCACATCAAAGCTTATCACTTCCAAAGGGAGAGAGAGAGAAATCTCCAGGGGGAGAGAATACTCAAGGATCCCAGATGCTTGATGTTCAAGAGGAGAGATGCCACATGTCTTTTTGGGGGAAAGACATGTTCATATGTGCTTATTTGCATTAAGCTCTGTTCATTTATATCTTTCAGCCCTGATTTTCTGTTCCATATCTTCTCCTAGTATCCCATGCTAGATTCAGGGGGAGCAAGACATCTAAGGGAAAGAAATCATTTAAATTCATTGCATATCTTTACTCTTGGGGACATGTCTAATACAATGTGGTACTCAGTACTCACTCTCTACATGTCATCCAGTCTTGGTATTCTTGTGGTTTCTTACATTTGCTCTGGCTAGTAGATGTACCTGTGTTATCTAACCTTGTTTGTGCAGGTTCATTCCACCCTAAGCCAACTCAAGACGACAAGGTAAGTATATGCATCACACTCATGTGTATGAGGAATTCTTGCTGATGTACATACTGTTTGCAAGAAGGACTCATGAGCATGAAGGTATTTTCTTTAATATTCTTTGCTCTGATGCATATGGCCAAGATACATGTAACACATTGCCTACTCCATCATGGTTTTGCTCTCACATGCTTCTATATTCCATATTCACATGATTGCATACATGTAGGGGGAGCCTATGCTTGTTACATGTCTTTCCGAAGCTTTACTTGCTATTCTTTATATCTTTATCTAAAGCTTTGATGTATGTTGCCATCAATTACCAACAAGGGGGATATTGAAAGCACAAGTGCTCCCTAGGTGGTTTTGGTAATTAATGTCAACATATCTCTTGCTAGACTAACACTTTTATCTAGTATGTTTCAGATAAGTTCAACAATGGAGTGGCATGGACTAAAGAATGTGGGAACTCCTTCAAGATGCTAAGGACAAAGGATTGGCTCAAGCTCAAGACTCTTCATTTTACATTTTAGTGATCCAAGATCACATTGAGTCTATAGGAAAAGCCAATACTATCAAGGAGGGATGAGGTCTTGCTTAATGAGCCTCTTGCTTCATGTGCTTAGTGATATGCTCGAAAACCCTCAACTAGTTTCCCACTTCCACACATATGACCTAAACCTAAAGTCAATCTCGGCCCCACCGATTCTTTCTATCCGGCGCCACCGAGTTCAGTTATCATAGCCACTGCCACAAACCCTAAGCAAATCCGTTTCACCGATAGGGATCTCGGTCTCACCGAGAAGGGATTGTAATCTCTCTGTGTATGTCCATACCAAAATCGGTCTCGCCGAGTTTGTGCAATCGGTACTACCGAGATTACAATGCAAACTCTCTGGTTAACTTATTACCAAAATTGGTCCCACCGAGTTTGAGTAATCGGTCCCACCGAGTTTGCCTGACCAACTCTCTGGTTAGCTAATTACCAAAATTGGTCCCACCGAGTTTGTGTAATCGGTCTCATCGAGATTACGTTATGCCCTAACCCTAACCATATCGGTCCTACCGAGTTGCATATCGGTCCCACCAAAAAACCTACGGTCACTAGGTTTACTAAATCGGTCCGACCAAGTTTGTTGATTTGGTCCCACCGAGTTTGGTAAATTGTGTGTAACGGTTAGATTTTTTGTGGAGGCTATATATACCCCTCCACCTCCTCTTCATTCGTGGAGAGAGCCATCAGAACAAGCCTACACTTCCAGCATCCTATTTCTAAGAGAGAACTACCTACTCATGTGTTGAGGCCAAGATATTCCATTCCAACCATATGAATCTTGATCTCTAGCCTTCCCCAAGTTGCTTTCCACTCAAATCTTCTTTCCACCAAATCCAAATCCTGTGTGAGAGAGTTGAGTGTTGGGGAGACTGTCATTCGAAGCACAAGAGCAAGGAGTTCATTATCAACACACCATTTGTTACTTCTTGGAGAGTGGTGTCTCCTAGATTGGCTAGGTGTCACTTGGGAGCCTCCGACAAGATTGTGGAGTTGAACCAAGGAGTTTGTAAGGGCAAGGAGATCGCCTACTTCGTGAACATCTACCGCTAGTGAGGCAAGTCCTTCGTGGGCGACGACCATGGTTGGATAGACAAGGTTGCTTCTTCGTGGACCCTTCATGGGTGGAGCCCTCCGTGGACTCGCGCAATCGTTACCTTTCGTGGGTTGAAGTCTCAATCAACGTGGATGTACGATAGCACCACCTATCGGAACCACGACAAAAACATCCGTGTCTCCAATTGCGTTTGAATCCTCCAAACCCTTCCCTTTACATTCTTGCAAGTTGCATGCTTTACTTTCTGCTGCTCATATACTCTTTGCATGCTTGCTTGTTATGTATTGTGAATGTTAAACTTGTGCCTAAACTCCACTTAAACCAAAAGAAGTTAAAAACTGCAACTTTGGTACTTACTGTCTAATCACCCCCCCTCTAGACACCTCTTCTCAAGATCCTACACTGACTCTCCTCGCTGTCTTTGCCTTCGTGTGCGAAGCCATGGTTGGCATAGCCCCTTCTGTGGCCCTCCTCCGCCATTTCTTCTCATTGCATCTGCTCGACCCTCAGCAAAGCTCAGGGTGTGTGAGCTTCCAGGCCATGGCCGCGGCGGCGGGCGAGGGGATCGACTTCGAGCTTCCTCCATCCTTGAGCAAATTTCAGACACGATGGGTGTTCGTTGATGCATGCGTGCTCAGTCCTCTTCTCCAGGCTCCGCCACTGCCCGCTGTTCCTAACTCCGGCTGGAGCCATCAGCGGCTCACGAGCCCCCGCCTCACCCACGTCTGGTTCAGGTTGAGGTTGATGAAGGATCGCGGCGTGACCGCGCCAATGCTGGTGAAGGAATTCGTCAAGCGCCGGGTTGCTCCGCTTCAGCACCATTCTCGCCCACTGTGGATCTTGCTCAACAGCCAGGACCACATGAGGTTTCAGGAGTTTGGGCTCCTTCTCAGGACGCGGCAGTCAGCGCTCAAGGTCCTGACGGGTGTCCCTTTGCCGGCCGAACTGCCTGGGAAGAATTGCTTACTGTACCGCTGCAAGAACAAGGATGAATTTGCAGAGAACATGCCTCCTTTTGATGAATGGGGGCCGCAGCCAATTGGCCTGGAGGGGCCTCGTGAGAACCCCGTCGTCATGGTTCCCTTCCTTGCCGCTGGTGCCGAGCTCGCCCCAAGCGACGGTGCGGGTGGGCGAGCTCCGACGGAGGCCGGTGGCTCAAGTGCTGAGGAGCACATGTCGAGTGGTGATCCTGGGGCATCGTCTTCAGGAGCATGCCACCCCCCTCCTGAGGCGTCGGTTGCTGAGGAGACGCAGCATGCGACTCCTAAGGCCAAGGCTTCAAGGGCCTCGGGAGGTTGTGGTGAAACGGTGCCTGGCTGTTCACCGCGACCGGGCACCCTTGAAGACATCCTTCCACGCTCTTCTTCATCTCCACCGCGCACCGGTCGTCACGTCCAGCGCTTTGGTCGGCTTTGCGTAGACTTCGAAGAGCTCCACAAGAGGAAAGGGTCCCCTGGCGCCAGCAATATCTTCCGGCCGTTGAAGCAAAGGAAGTACATTGCCGTCGACGTGTAAGCACCGTGCTACCATAGCTTATTATGCGCTGCTTTCTTCTCTGATGCCAGTCTTTCAGGGCTCCTTCCACCGAGGCTGTCGAGTCTCCTGAGAAACGACCTCCTTCTTCCTCAACTCTTTCGCCGGCCTCGAGCGCTCTGAGTCCGCTTGTCGCCCCTAGAGCAGGGTTGGTTGAAGGGGCACTCCTGCCTTCTTGGCGTGCTGAACCTGTGACCCTGTCGCTCCTCCCCCCCCCCCCCCGGTTGGGCGTGGAGCTTGGCAGGCGTGCCCAAGACTCCTCCGCTGGTCATGGACGACAATTTGTTAGCTTCGATCTTCGGCTCCTCTTCAAGCAGCACGCCCCGGTTAGCTTGGGCTCCTCGCGAGGACTGGTTGACGTCAAGCTCGGCGTCAGCCCCCAGCCCCCTGCCTGGAGGGGGCGCACCACTTGGTGCCACGCCTGCAACCCCCGAGGCGGAGGACGAGGTGGGCCGAGCGTTCGAGATCGAGCGCAGACGGAGCATGGTTCGTCACGAGCTCTTCCAGGAGGCGATGGGCGCAATGTGTCGACTTGGTGAAGAGCTCGCGAGTGTCGATTCACGTCTTGAGGCTGAAGGTCTCCGGCTGGCGGAGGAGCGGCGCAAGCTGAAGGTGGCCATCAACCTCGGCCGCTATCAGCGTGACCTTGAGAACGCGAAGGCCGAGGCGTCTCTCAAGGTTTCCCATGAAGCCCGCTCACGAGCTTTGGACGAGGCTCGCGAGGCTGCGGAGAAACGCGCATGGGAGCTCCAGGCCTGGAGCGCGTCTCTTGAGCAGCAGGTGGAGGCGCGCAGGGCCGCTCTTGCATTCCTGAGGGGAACGCCTGCGGAGGAAGAGGAGCTCCGGAAGCGTGAGGAGGCGCTGGCCCTGGAGGCCGTGGAGCGCAGCCTCGAGCTTGAGCAACTGGAGACGAGGGAGTGTCAAGTTGCCCAAGCAGAAGATGCCGTCGGGGCTCGCAAGACCATAGTCGAGGAGGAGGTTGATCGCCGGGTGGCCGAGGTTTGTGCAGATCTGGAGGGTAGGTATGACCTAAAGCTGAAGCTCGCAGGCGCGGAGGATGAGGGCAGGGCCGATGCCCTCAGGCCCAGGTTGGACGAGGCTGAGAGGCGTGCGAAAGCCACGGCTGCCGCCCTGGTTAAGGCGCAGGCGGACTTGGCCTCCGCCAGCGCTGAGCTGCGTTCCCTCCGGAGGCGGGTTGATGACGTAGAGGCCGTCGCGATGCAAAACACGGAGGAAGTGCTCCAGCGATGAATGCTGGAGTGCGAGCATGCCCCTATGCTTCAGGATCTCCGGAACAGGGCCAATATCGCCCTGGGCCATATTTGCAACGTGGAGGCGTCGGCCCCTCACTCGAATGATTATGCCAGCCACCTGACCCTCTTCACCGAGGTGGTGATGCGCCTAGAGGCTTGATCTGCCATAGCTCGCTAGCTTGTGGAGGAAAGGGGTCGTGGCCTGCTCGAGCGTGCTTTCTCCCGTGTCTTCAGCTACCTCCTGAATGCCGAACCCAACTTTGATCTCGACGCCGCCATCGCCCCCGTACCCACGGCTGTCCGGGGCGACCTAGCACGTTGGGTTGAGGACAATGTGGACGCGTTGGTCAGGGCCTTCACTTCGGAGGTTGACGTGGTAGTGGTCATCGCAGACGAAGGCGACGTGGTTGACGACGGCAATGGGGGCGTCACCGATGGCGGCGACGATGCCGATGAAGACGACGACAACGCGAGTGACGCATCCACGGGTGATGCAGCGAGCGACATTTCTGGCTGATCCCTTGTTCTCCTGTCATTTCATCCTGCGCACAAACTCGGGCGTGGCCCTTGGAAAACTTGTAAGAGCATTTTGAGAGGGGGATCCCCTCATGTAAGCAAACTGCAAATTTTACTTTCTTATGCAATGCGAGTTTGTGTCTCCGTGAGCTCATGAATCCGGGTGCGAGTTCTCTGTCGTGGTTTACCGTAGTTAGAGCCAACTTTGAGCTGGGTCGCGAAGCGTTGAGTTTCTGAGAACCCTGTGGAGCTTGTCGCCTCGTCAGAAGTGGCCCCACTAGAGGTGAGCACCAGTTGTAGTGCTAGCGCGCACTTGGCGTGCGCGCTTCGCGCTGCCCCGCTCGCGAGGAGCTCGTGAGTGGAAAGCGACGGACATGAGTCTGGGACAAAACGAGGTTCAGAAGGCAAGAAATTGCTTGAACAAGAAAAGGCTCCCCCCGCGCGCAATAATAAAAACTCAACTTCAACTCAAATCCAGATCCAGAAAGCAAAGCTACAGAGAAAGAGATCCAAATCAAGAGGCCGCGTCCGACACCTAGTCTAGTCTTCTGGTCTTCAAGTCTTCTCACCAGCGTGGAGCTAAGTGCTTCCACTAGGCGTGGGAGGGAGCCCCAGGGCCTGAGGCCGGCACCCCTGAGACTCTGGGCATGTACAGCCCCAACTCATTATTACGTGAGAGTGTCATGGGCGGCGAGCTTCACAGGCACTGGGCCTTCTTCATAGGTACTGGCCTTGCTTCATATCGCCAGATGAGGGCCCCGCCTTGCGCCACCCTTGACCTCCTTTGAGCCGACCGGTCACCGGGACGACACGAAGGAGGGAAAGGGGACGCCAGCGGTGCCATTGGCGACCACAGGTCCTCTGCCGGGGGAAGGGTTGTCGAGGCCTCCCCGGCAGAGGGCCTACCTCCGGGTGTCGCCAGGCGTCGCGCGCCGCGGGGAGGGGCCTTGCTCCTGG
Source organism: Aegilops bicornis (assembly GCA_021605145.1). Classification (NCBI taxonomy): domain Eukaryota; kingdom Viridiplantae; phylum Streptophyta; class Magnoliopsida; order Poales; family Poaceae; genus Aegilops; species Aegilops bicornis. The sequence goes on along the minus strand of CM038673.1, from coordinate 402,433,842 downwards.
CTCCCTCCCGGCGGCCCCCAGCGTGTCTCCCTTGTTGGAACGGGTGCTGCCGTGCCAGGGTCGTCGATCGACGCTGCAACCTGATTCATCTACATCCCATGGTTAGCATAAGCCTGTTCCTGAGAGATTAGCGGTACCCTGTAGTTGCCGTTGTCGGCGCAATCGTTGTGGTTCTCCATTGGTTCTTGGAAGGCTTCGGCTCCTAGCACCCCCTCTCCCCAATCTTCTCCAATGAATGAGCCGGGGTCATCCTCTGGTGCATACTCTTGGTCCATCATGCGGGGCATGTAGGCTTCCGGGGCCGTCACCCCGAACACTTCGCCGTGGTGCCCCACGCTCCATGTTGCTCGGCCCACGGTGGCGTTCTGAGGATGGTAGCGTGGCATCCGGCAAGGACCATGGAGGGCGACGCTTGCGCTCGCGCTTGTCGCGGACGGCATGGGGGAGTCGGAGCCCCCTACGCAGCCGGCCGTGCTGATGTTGATGAAGCCCCCGGGCGTAGTTGATGGCACGCGGATGTGGTGAAGTTCACCGTGCGGCCCTGCAGTGGCCTGAGGAGGAAGTCGATAGCAGAAGGGTGGTGCTCCCGATGCCGCTACATCCAGCAGCTCGGCTACACGCTCCAGCAGCATATCCCGGCCGGTCTCCATCAGTCTGCATCGCAGCAGCTCCCTTGCCACAGTGAGTGCCGCCCGCATGTTTGCTTGCTCCCGCTGTGAGTGCGGTGAAATTGCCGCGACATGGCTCGCCGCTCTTGCCGCGGGGTGAGGGTGGACGACGCCTGGCCACGCTGCCCGCGCCCGGCGGAGTTTTTGGCGCTCGTGCCGCCTGGAGTGCGGGGTCGAGATCTTCATGGGCAGGCGGCGCTGCCCGGGCTGGCCAGGCTGCCCAGCGATCGGAGCCGGCCCTTGAGTCGCCAGACATCATGGCTGTGGAGTGTCGGCGCACCCATACCTGGCGCGCCAAATGTCGGATGTGGGGTTCCGGCAAACCCTTAAGGTTCGAACACTGGGGTGCGCGCGAAGTCTTTCCATTCTACCGATCTACGCCCTAGCTCGCTAAGATCTCGCGGATGAACTCGACGAACTTGCAACGTAGAAAGACATGAGGTTTATACTGGTTCGGGCCGCCGTTGTGGTGTAATACCCTACTCCAGTGTGGTGGTGGTGGATTGCCTCTTGGGCTGATGATTTATAGTACAAGGGAAGAACAACCTCCTGAGGTTGAGGTGTTCTTGTGCGTACCAGCTTGTGCACGTTTCTGGATCCGATCCCTACTACTATGGTGGCTAGACCTATTTATAGAGGCCCTGGTCCTCTTCCCAAATATCGAGCGGGAAGGGAGCCAACAACGGCGGGCAAATTTGAAGGGGGACAACTAGTACAAGCTATCCTGACAAAAGCGGTCTTCGCCTACGAAAAGCTCTGGTGGTGACGCCGTCTTGGGCTCCATGATGACCTCCGTCTCGCCGTCCTCCTGGTCTTGCTCTTGTTGCACCAATATAGCAACCTTTGCCTGATGCTTTGGTACTCTTCGCCTGCGATGGCATCTGTCGGTGTCAAAACCGGCGGATCTCGGGTAGGGGGTCCCGAACTGTGCGTCTAGGCGGATGGTAACAGGAGACAAGGGACACGATGTTTTTACCCAGGTGCGGGCCCTCTCGATGGAGGTAAAACCCTACTCCTGCTTGATTAATATTGATGATATGGGTAGTACAAGAGTTGATCTACCACGAGATCAGAGAGGCTAAACCCTAGAAGCTAGCCTATGGTATGATTGTTGTTCGTCCTACGGACTAAAACCCTCCGGTTTATATAGACAACGGATAGGGTTAGGGTTACACAGAGTCGGTTTACAACGGTAGGAGATCTACATATCCGTATTGCCAAGCTTGCCTTCCACGCCAAGGAAAGTCCCATCTGGACACGGGACAAAGTCTTCAATCTTGTATCTTCATAGTCCAGGAGTCCGGCCAACGGTGATAGTTCGGCTATCCGGACACCCCTAATCCAAGACCCCCTCAGCATCCTTAGCACCAAAGAGGAAATAAGGAAGCTGCGGGCGCTGGCGCCCGCCTGGAGCCTGCTTGGTGCCGTTCGTCATGGCTCACATCACGAGAGCCTCGTGAGGTTTGCCCCGCCTTGATATCTCCGCTCCTCGCGAGACTGCCTGGCTAGGCCACTCCAGAGGAGGTCTTGCATTGTCCACCTCGTGAGGCTTGGACCCTCGCGAGGGTCTTGGATGCCTTGTTGATGAAGATGGGTCGTACGGCCTGCTGGCTTAGCCACGCTATGGGCCGTAGGCAGGCAAGTCTGGGGACCCCCGTTCCCAGAACACCGGCACTTGTGGGTTATCAAGACCTTTTTCTGGCGCCGTTGCCGCGGAGTTATAGCGTGGGGTGAATATTCTCGTGTGTGCTTGTTTGCTTTATCACTAAGTAGTTTTTATTTTGTGCTCTTGCTTTCTACCTTTAGTTATGGGTAGGAAACGCAAAATACCAAAAAAAATTAGTTGTACCTACTGAACCAATGGTTGAAGAACCACTCAAAATCTATCACACTCCTGAAGCTTTTTACTTGGATCATCTTCGATCCCTGTGTGCTCGGTCTGAAACCCCAACTAGCTTAGTTGAAGGCAAATCTTTAGATGAGCATGCTTGTTATGTGCGACGCCGCATATCTGAAAAAGGGAAACTTTTACTGGATCAAATTCATCGTTTGCAGTGCTATGCCTGGAATTTATGTGAAATATATGATTTTACTTGTTGTTTTGAAAACCCTAAGAAACACCTTCGTACCAATGTGAGTTTAGTGATAATGGAATCGTATCTTTGTATGCTAAGGGTGTTTATAATTACTATGATGTTCAACAAATTGAACAATTTGTTGCTTTTAAGGGTGCTTATGAAATTGCTTCTTTGATTGAAACGTATGATGCTACTCTTTACAAATCTAATTTTTTTGCCATAATTAAATATGTTATGATAATTATGCTTCTAATGCCTATGTTAAACCATATATTGAGGACTTCTCCACTGTCCAAGAAGAGACTAATATTTTGCAGGAGTCTATGAAAGAAGAAATTAATGACATTGTGAGCTCATTGGATGAAAAAGATGAGGAGGAGAGCAAAGAACAAAAGGAGGAAGAGCGGACTGATCACCCGTTCCCACCATCAGATGAGAGTAACTCTTTATCCCATACATTGTTTAATTTCCCTTCGAATTTACCGAAGGATGAATGCTATGATGATTGTTATGATCCCGTTGATTCTTTTGAAATATCCCTTTTTGATGATGCTTGCTATGCTTGTGGCCAAGATGCCAATATGAATTATTCTTATCGAGATTAACTTGCTATGGTTCCTTATGTTAAACATGAAATTGTTGCTATTGCACCCACACATGATAGTCCTATTATCTTTTTGAATTCTCCCGACTACACTATATCGGAGAAGTTTGCCCTTATTAAGGATTATATTGATGGTGTTGAGGATATAGCTACTGAGTGTAAACCGGCCAGGAGGGCTCGGTTCACCCTCGACTATGCTGAAGCCCATGAAGATCCAGAACATGGCGTTTTACTAACGATGCTTAGAAGCCCACAGCCCAAAGGCAGATTAGGGCCCATAGTGGTAAACCGCCATGACTATGTAAACTTGTAATATAAGTTAGGAAAGGAGAGATCGAGCTGGACACTTTGTATGAGTCGGCCTCGGGTTTCAGTAGACCGCCGGGCGGCCAACCTGTGTATATAAAGGGACGACCCGGCGGCGGTTCAGGGACAACAGACAAAAACTCGAGACTCAGGCAAGCGTATTTTGCTCCCTGGTCATCGAAACCCAAGCAATCCCATCACAACTAGACGTAGGCTTTTCCCTTCATCGAAGAGGCCGAACTAGTATAAACTCCCGTGTCCCTTGTCCGGTTTAACCCCTTCAAGGTAACCCGTTCCGATGGCTCCACGACTAAGTCCTTTCATGAGGACATCTGACGTGTTAATTCCACGACAGTTGGCGCCCACCGTGGGGCTATCGCACGATGGTGTCGAGTTCTTGAAGGGCTGCTCTGAAGGACTTAAGGGGTACATGATCGGGTCAGATGACCAAAAGTCATCGCGCAAGCTCTACATCGACGACGAAGCGATGGGGCCCCGAGGTCGGCTTGATCGAGTACGGTACCGGGTCCCTTCGGCAGAATTCATGTCTTCATCGGCAAGATCGGGCGAACCGGGCCTCGAGCCGACATCTGCACCGACCTCGCCGAGATGGCTCAGCGGCGAAGTCCAGCCCGGTTAAGCCCGCCGTGAAGCGTCGTTCGTAGGATGTGTCCATGGGATCGGATCTGAACCGTGTCTCGAAGACGAGATGGACGTATACTCGACGGCGAAGTCATCCATCGCTAAACCGAGTCCTTGTACCAGATTCATAGCGGTGTGTTGAAGGATATTCCGATGGCAACAGATTCCAGACCTCCTTGAACCGCCAAGTCGGGTTGCTGTTTACATGGCGAACACAACCCACGTTGCAGCTTCTTCATCCATCGCAGCGATTTAACACCGGATCAGCGGCGCGCAGAGTCCCGGCGCCGTCCGGCGCAAGTCCTCTCCGGTTTGATGGACGCTGGCGACCTTTGTTGACCGCAACAGTCACCCCGGAGACGCAGGATCAGCACAATGCGGACGTTGCGAAACTGAAGGACCAAATAGCACATGCTAAGGAGGACCTGGCAGCTGAGGATGCTAGGATGGATGAAGAACGGGCCGCTTTGGATGCTCAATCACAGTGGATACAGGCACAGAATTACCAGCTCATGTTGGATCGGACCGCATCAGAGGATGTAATGCGAAGGAAGTATCGGTCACGCCTGCCGCCGGTTTACGAAGGGCTAAATCTCTTTCAGACGCCAGGCGCTGGGCCGAGCAATCCGGCAGCTGCAAACCGGACGGAGGCACCTAAGACGGCTCCGGATCAACTACGGATAACAGAGCCACCCCGACGAACAGATAACCCGCCGCAATACATGTCTACACCATCGGGTCACTTCTCGAGCCCTCTGTATAACATGATTGCCGTAGCTTCATGCCTGGCGGCCATTCCGATGGAAGGTGATTCAATAGCAGCAGTTGAAACGCGGCGGGCGAGAGATCTTCTGCAAACCGCTGTGGTGCAGCAGCAGGCTTATTCATATAGTCGGGATAGAATTCATTCAACCCCTCGTCCGAGCCCAACTTATAGCAGGCGTATGGATGAACCGGAGGTGTCTAGCAGCGCGCGGCATCGCAATGTTCAAGATGTGGTGGATCATGGCAAGGCACGAAGGGATGCCGCTTTGGGTCGTTATCAACCTGCCCCGGTTCGGCCAGCAGCGTCTGTTGACCGAGGCACCGGGCTTGCCTTCAGTTCCTGGGGAGTGTCGTGCCTTATTCCGGCTCTCTGCAATGTGCATTTGCCCAAAGATTTCAAGGGTCCATGCAAAGTGCCTAACTACATGGCGGATCAGCCACCTGAAGCGTGGGTCGAGAGTTATGAGATGGCAATGGAGATGCTAGATGTAGATGAAGCAGCTTGTGCAAAGTACTTCACGATGATGTTGGAGGGAACAGCCCGTACTTGGTTGAAAAATCTGCTAGCTAATTCCATCGAGTCATGAGATCAGTTGAAGGCCCGGTTTATAGCCAATTTCAAAGACACGTGCAAGCAGCCCATGTCCATTGTGGATCTGGATGCTTGTGTTCAATGAGATAACGAGTCCACAACTCATTGGGTACGCCGGGTTTCAGAAGTTTTACACTCGTCCGACTGGATTAACGCTGGTCAAGTGATTATCACACTGGAGCGCAATTGCCGGTTTAAGTCACTGAAGATGAAGTTGGGACGGCTCAAGCGCCACTGCAACGACATGGGAACCCTCATGGCAGCCTTGGTAAAGTATGCCGATTCTAATAATACCAAGGATCCCGATTCTGATAATGAGAAACCGGAGAAGGGAAAGAAGAATGGTGGTGCAAAGGGACAGCAGCACAACCAAGGAGGCCATGGGAATAATGGTAAGCGTAAAGCGGATTCAGATTTTGTGGCTAATGCTAATGTGCAGTGCCGAAAAGGTAAACCGCCTCAAATAGCAATGGGCGATGAATCTGGAGCGTTTGTTGAATCAGCCTGTCCGAAGCATGGGACCTAGGAGGCTCCTGCAACGCATCTCTGGAAGGACTGTAACATTATGAAGGAGTTCAAAAACTCTGATCTTTTCTGGTATGATCAGGGTCCGTCGGGCGGTTCAGGTCCAGGTTTCCATGGTGGCGGCAGGTTCAAACTCTGGGTTTCAGAGTAATCATGGCAGCCAGAACAACCAAGGTGGTAATAACCAGCAGAATAATCAAGGGAATCAGCAGCAGTCGGGTTACCAGAGTCACCCAAAGCAGTTGAATGGTGGGCAGTATCATGTGTTCACCACTAGTCTGTGCAAGCATGATCAGAAGCTTCACAAGAGGGCAGTCAATGCTGTTGAACCGGCCGTTCCACGTTATCTACGGTGGTCGGAACAACCTATTGTGTCGAGTAGGGAGGATCATCCGCCCCGGGTTGACAATCCGGGTCAACTAGCTCTGGTGGTGGCGCCTCAGGTGGGAGGTTTTAAGTTCACCAAAGTACTCATGGATGGAGGAAGCAGTATCAATATTCTGTATTATGAGGCATTCCGTCGCATGGGGTTGATAGATAAGAATCTTAAACCGTCCAACACTGTTTTTCATGGTGTGGTACCAGGTAAATCGGCGTATCCCGTAGGTAAGATCGCTTTGGAAGTTGTGTTTGGTGATGAGCATGAGTCTAGGTCTGAGACATTGACCTTTGAGCGGCCGTATCATGTGCTGTTTGGGCGGCCGACTTATGCAAAATTCATGGCAAGGCCTTGTTATATTTATTTGTAGCTCAAGATGTCGGGTCATAAAGGGACTATCACGGTTCATGGAAGTCGAAAAATCGCGTTGGATTGCGAGGAAGGTGATGCGGCTTATGCTGAGGCGGTTTGTGCTATAGAAGAGCTAAAGTTTTATAAGGAGAATGTTGATCCGGCAGATATGACCCTTCTGAAGAAGCCCACCACTGAGCATGACCCAACCCTGCATTTCAAACCGGCTGACGAGACTAACCTGGCTGACTTCGTACCTGGCGATTCTTCCAAGCAGTTCAGCATCAACACCAATCTGGATCCAAAATAGGAAAGCGCGCTCATCGAGTTCATCCGTGAGAACCGGGACATTTTTGCCTGGAAGCCTTCTGACATGCCAGGTGTACCGAGGGAACTCGCTAAGCACACTCTTAATATTGATCCGATGTTTAAACCAGTCAAGCAATTTCTTCGTCGCTTTAATGAAGAAAGACGCAAGGCAATTGGTGTAGAGGTAGCCCGACTGTTGGCTGCTGGTTTTATCGTCGAAGTGTTTCATCCTGAATGGTTGGCTAATCCGGTGCTGGTTCTTAAGAAAAACGGCACTTGGCGTATGTGTGCGGACTACACGGACTTGAATAAGGCTTGCCCGGCTGATCCTTTTGCTCTCCCGCGTATTGATCAGATCATTGGTGCGACGGTGGGTTGTGAGCGCCTGAGTTTTTTGGATGCTTATTCAGGATATCATCGGATCAACATGGCAGTTAAAGACCAGGAGAAGATAGCCTTCATCACTCCTTTTGGAGCCTTCTGCTATGTTTCTATGCCCTTTGGGCTCAAGAGTGCTCATGCAACTTATCAGCATTGTGTGCAAAATTGTCTTCACACGCAGATTGGGCGTAATGTTCATGCTTATGTGGATGACATTGTGGTAAAATCCAGGAAGAAGGAAACAGTGATCGATGACCTCAAGGAGACGTCTGACAATCTTCAGATTTACAAGATAATGCTTAATCCGGATAAATGTGTTTTTGGTGTTCCAAAGCAGTAAGCTTCTCGGTTTACGGTATCCAACAGGCATTGAGGCTAACCCAAAAAAATTAAGGCAATCACATCCTGGCTAAACCGAAGTGTATCAATGATGTTCAGCGTCTCGCAGGTCGGATTGCAGCCCTTAGCCGGTTTATCAGTCGTTTGGGAGAGAAGGCAATTCCTTTGTATCAGATGTTGAAAAAGACGGATGACTTCGTCTGGAGTGACGCAGCCAATGCGGCCTTTGAGGAGCTAAAGCGGCAGTTGGTTGAACCGCCGGTTCTTGCAGCCCCAGTTGATCATGAGCCTTTGCTGTTATACGTGGCTGCCAATGCCCGAGCGGTCAGTGTGGCAATTGTGGTTGAGCGTAAAGAAGCTGGGAAGGAATATCTGGTTCAACGACCTGTATACAACGTCAGCGAAGTCCTGATCGAGTCAAAACAACGCTATCCACATTGGCAGAAGTTGGTGTACGGGGTTTTTATGGCGAGTCGAAAACTCAAGCAATATTTTCAAGGCCATCCAATCACAGTGGTTAGTTCTGCTCCTTTGGGTGATATAATTCAAAACAGAGAAGCAACTGGCCGGGTTGCAAAGTGGGCAATCGAGCTTGGACCACACGGTTTAAAGTATGTACCTCGAACAACCATCAAGTCTCAGGCTCTTGTGGATTTTATCAATGACTGGACCGAGCTGCAAGCACCGGAAGATAAACAGGATAATACGTACTGGACCATTCATTTTGATGGATCCAGACAGTTGGAAGGCTCGGGGGCTGGAGTTGTCCTTACTTCCCCTCGAGGGGATAAAATTTGCTATGTCCTCCGCTTGATGTTTCCTAGTACTAACAACGCAAATGAGTCTGAAGCTTTACTCCATGGTCTCCGTGTGGCCAAAGAGATGAACTTAAGTCGAGTTCGTTGTATCGGAGATTCTGATCTGGTGGCTCAGCAAGTTTCTGGTACTTGGGATTCTAAGGGTCCACTCATGGCGGCTTACAGGCGTGAGGTGGATATTGTGGCGGGTCATTTCAAAGGGTATCAGGTTGAGCATATCTATCGACGCAAAAACGAAGCAGCAGACGCTTTGAGCCGGCTTGGATCACAGCGTAAACCGGTACCTCCTAACACCTTTTTAGATATCTTGCATAACCCGTCTGTTAAGGTGCCTACAAAAGAGGATTTGGCTGTTCCGGATTCGGAGGCTCAGTTGGTGGCCGCTTTACACGTTATACCAGATTGGACGGTTCCATATCTGGCGTATATGAGCCGGGGCGAGCTACCAAATGATAAAGTTACGCTTGATGATAGTCCGCGGTCCAAGTCAATGGTTATTCACAATGGCGAAGTTACACCGCCAGAAGCGTTTCGGGCGTATTTCAGCGTTGTGTTTCTCCGGAAGAAGGCCAAGATATCCTACGGGAAATTCATGAAGGGGATTGTGGTCATCATGCCGGTTCAAAGTCCCTGGTCGCAAAATCTTTTCATCATGGGTTTTACTGGTTGACAGCTCATGCTGATGCGGAGGATCTGGTAAAGCGATGTGATGCTTGTCAAAAAATTTCACGCAGAGCTCATATTCTGGCTCAGGAACTACGGATGATTCCTATTACTTGGCCTTTTGCTACTTGGGGGCTTGATATGGTGGGACCCTATAAACGTTCCCAGGACAAGAAGACCCACCTGTTGGTGGCAGTTGATAAATTCACCAAGTGGGTTGAAGCGGGGCCTGTTAGCAAGTGTGATGCAGCTACCGCGGTTCAATTTCTCAAAAAGATTATCTTCCGCTTTGGCTTTCCACACAGTATCATCACGGATAATGGTACCAACCTTTCCAAAGGTGAGATGGAGGATTTCTGTCAGAGAGAGCACATCCGGCTTGACCTAGCATCTGTGGCACACCCTCAATCCAATGGTCAAGCGGAGTGAGCTAATCAAGAAATTTTAAAGGGTCTTAAACCCCGACTCATGATTCCCTCGAAGCGAATGCCGGGTTGTTGGGTGGAAGAATTACCTTCTGTGTTGTGGAGTATCAACACCACCCCCAATCGATCAACAGGTTACATGCCTTTCTTTATGGTATACGGGGCAGAGGTGGTTCTCCCAAGTGATATACGTCATGACTCGCCCCAGGTTGCTAATTATGTTGAAGCGGACAACGAGCAAGCTCGCCAAGAGGCACTGGACCTGTTAGATGAAAAACGGGATATGGCTCTGGCTCGATCGGCGGTTTATCAACAAGATCTACGGCGTTATCACAGCCGCCGGGTTAGGACAAGAACCTTTCAAGAAGGTGACTTGGTGCTCCGGCTCATCCAGGACCAGACCGACATGCACAAGTTATCCCCGCCTTGGGGAGGACCCTTTGTGTTCAGCAAGAACCTGCACAACGGATCATACTACCTCATTGACGTTCGAGACAACTCACGCAACTCTGAGGAGGAGACCCGGCGGCCATGGAACATAGCTCTCCTCCGGCCTTATTACACTTGAGCCATAGGCTCTTCTTATGTACATATTTCGACAATGTATATATTATGATCAATAAATAAATTAGCATCCTTGCTCTAAGCGGGGCCTCTGCTATTTTTTCTCAAATATCCTTTGAGTTACATGGGGGCTTCAGCTGACAAAGCGGAGTGCTACCTGTTAAACCGGCTATCAAGCCGCAAAGCTTGGGAGCTTCACACCCAAGGGGCCAAAGAGAGTCTGGATGCTATGCACAACTCAAACATAGGCACCCATCACGTTACTTGGGGGCTTCTTGTGTCAAATACCAAGGAGTTTGAATGGACCCTTGTAGCTGGGTATCGACCCACGGCTTGGAAGCCTGGTATATTTACCTAAAACCCCGGGTTAACTGCCTTCATCAAGTAAGACACTCCTATCCAGGTCATCCTGGCACGGCCCTCCGAACGTTTGACAGTTACTCTCATTGAGACCCTGCACTTGTCAAAGTTAAAACGGTGATTGGTTAGTTGGAGGTCCATCTTAAAAGGCTTTGTTAAATGGTTCAACTCAGCGGCCTGGCAGCCCACAAAAAGCCTCGAATTTGGGTCTGGCAGCCCTCAAAAAGCCTCGACTACACGGTTTTGTTTGCGTTTTGCTGAATTTTATGTTAAACCGATATTCTTGGCCTGGTCAGTCATTTTATTAGCCCGGTATTCTTTAAACTGGCTTGGTTTGCAACTACACGTTGACAGACCTTATTCTTAAAACGGAGTTTGTTAACCCGGTCTGGCGTTGATTACCAGTCACCAGCTTTGATCATCTGGTGTGCAACATCACCCGGTATGACTTACTATACAACATCAGTACATGATTGGATTATACAAAGAATTTCAGATTTGGGTTTTCACCCTTATTACAATCAAAGTTAACCAGCTGACTAAACAGGGATATTACATCACAGGTATGAATCATTTCATATTTTTACGGTTTGATTATCAATCAACCCTTTTCTTGGGCATTATGACTCGTCCGGTGGTAAACTACCAGGACCCTGTTTCTTTTTATGCACAAACAGGAGTTGCATATTATGATGTCTGAAGCAAAATTGGCATTGACATGGTGGATCACGTAAAGTATCTCCTCCTGCACGATGGTAGCAGATCAAAATAGTTTTTGCTACCCTATTACAAGGCATTCAGAGGCCCAAAATACGGAATTGTTTCACAACGGACAGCTTTCGACGTATCAACCGACTTGACGGATTAAGCTTCATCGCCGGGTTGATGTGAAGTAGATGGGTCATCCGCGCCGATTCAGCCTCCTCCTCCCCATCCAATGGCCGGAAGTCATTGGTGGTCCAGTCAATCCGGGTTAAAGCCTGAAAGACAGCCTCTTCACTTATAAGCTCAGCCGGATCAACGTCAGGGGCGTAAGTGTGCTTACGGATTGGTGGAACAAGGTTCTGCACTTCAGGAATAACAGCTTCAACCCGTTTGTTGTTTGCGTCGTAGAAGGATCGGTGAACCATCGAGTTAGCCTCTTACGCCAACCGACTTCGCCAGAGGACACATCTCCCTTGTTACCCGTTTGAGGGCGTCGTTGTCAAATACTTCGCCGTTTTCTTGTGCACTGGGGAAGCCCTTGGCTATATCAGCCGGATCAAGATCAGGTATCCATGCCTTGGCTCGAGTCAGTGCTAGTAAAGCACCATTCCGGGCAGCGGATCGCTTCAACTCTTCTATCTGCGCTGGCATCATAGATAGCCGGTCGAGCGTGTCCTTGATCAGTGTTGGATCCGCATTGTCATAAGAAGTGGCGCAGATAACCCGTTGGACGCCGGTATACAGCTGTTCAATTAGCGTATATGCGGCCTTGAGTTTCTTCCGCATATCAGAACACAGATGAGCAATGCGCCTACCTATAGTGGTTTAAGAAGTTCATGTTAAACCGGAGAAAATTTCAAAGCGGAATATTCGTAAAGCCTTGGTAAACAGTGCTTACCAAATATTGTAGAGGTCATGGCATTGACTTGGCGCTTTAATCCAGTAAGCTCTTCCGTCACCGGTTTAAGAGCTGATTCATTGCCTTCCACCCGCTTTCAAAGAATCCAGCCTTTTCAGTATCCCAGTTGGCCTGCTCAGACTTGAACCATTCCTTGAGCTGCTCCATGGTGGCTAAGGCGGTTTTCAACTCATCCTTGGCCTTGGTGGTTTCTGCGTGTTGGGATTTCAGATTTTCTTGAAGGTCAGCAATTTGTGAGACTTTTTGGCTTATCTCACTCTGCAACAGTAAGAGAGCATGTTAATATCTTTGTTAAAGTCCCAAGCATCTAACCAGTTATACACTTGGCACTTGGGGGCTAATGCGGATCATTTTTATGCTGATTATTGAAGTCCCAAGGATTAATACAAGTTATAGTCATGGCACTTGGGGGCTAATGTGTGTTTGATCAGAAATACACAAGGAAATTTAATAAAGTACAGTATGGAATATACAAAGTCCCGGTTTGACTTTCTAAAGACAAACTGGCCCTTGGGGGCTACAATGCAATGAAGGTACATAGCAAAGAGCAAAATTGTTTACCTCACAGCGCTCCTTCATCAGATTTACTAAACCGGCTTCATAATCACGGCTTGTGTAAAGCCGGTTCAAGAAGCCGGAGTGAAGGTCTTGAGCAGAAAGATCGACATAAGCTGACAAATCAGTTTTCTCCTTCCCTTGCTCATAGCAGCAAATTCATCCTTGGCGGTGTGCTTTGATAGAGCAACCGGATTACCAGGCGGTATATGCGTACCAAGAATAACAACGTCATCATCTTTGGCCGGACTGGATGAATTGACATTCTTACTGTGGCTTGGCGCCTTGGTAGCGTGGCTTGGCGGTTTGTTAGCGGGCTTGGCGGATCAGCCAGCTGAGCCCCGCTGTTCCAATCGTTGGACATGGAGGAGCAGGAGGATGTGAAGTATCAACCTCTACATTCGGTTCAACCTCTGGCGGGTTAGCATCAGCATCTTGGTTTTTCCCAGCAGAGCTGTCTATAGCAACTTCAGGGTCTTCGCCATGATGCTCTGGAGTCTTTTCCGGATCAACATCAATGAGGGTCGCTGGTCTTGGCTTTCTTACTTAATCGAGCCTTGGCACTACAACATCAAAGGTTAGAATATGGCAAACCAACAAATAAAAGAAACAAATTAAGGAGTAATATACTTACCCAAATGTATTTACTTTGAGAGGAGGCACGAGTGGTTGATGAACCACCAGACGAGTTGGAAGAAGCCCGGCAATTCGGCCGACGGATTGAGAGGGCATTGGAAGAAACCTTTCAAAGGATAAAGTTTTCAGGAGAACAAGTCACCTCACGACGATGTTTTACGGGTTGGCGTATCAGCTAAACCAGACGACGTGATTTGTTGACCGCTATGCCGGGTTGTGCGACGTTCTTCAACTTGCTGTGTCTCCAAAGAAAATTTTGGATCCAAATGAGCAAGGGGGTGAGATTGTTTTACTTTTCAGAGTGTGCGGCGAATTCTTTGAACCGGTACAAGATCTGAATCGGAAGAAAAAAGGATTACCTCAACATGTTCTGCATGGCTGGCCTCAGCATCATCCTGGGAATAGTAATTGTCAATAAGATGAATGAAAAACGAACCAATTGTGTCAAGTTCTACCTCAGCTTCTGATTCTTCATCTTCTGGCGGATCAGAAGACTCGGTGGTTTTCTTCTTGCCAGCTTTCTTGGTGGCCTTGGTTTTTGCACGAGGAGCCCAGGCCGGTTTAGTCCGTTTCCAAAAGGAGCTGTTAGCCTGAAATTAAGACAAGGAAAGGTTAGTACACAGTCAATACGGAAGCAAATTAGTAAAGTATTTAGATGAACTTTACCGCTGGCGGTTTATTGGAGATACAAAACAGAGCCAACCCGGTTTGGCTACTGTAACACCCCAAAATTTTGACCAGGTTTTAATTATTAAAATTTTGCCAGGAGTTTAAAAATTTTGCTTTCTGGATTTTTTTTGTTGATTTCAGAACCCCTTTTCTTTAATATTGAGGAGTTTTACCCAAGTGGAAACTTTCCAAAAATGTATTGGACTTCTATGCTCTCTCAATATAACAATTCTTAATCAGTAGATTTATTTATTTAATTATTTCTCTCTGAGCTTTATTCCTTAAAATGACTTCCATTAGTTTTGGAGCTCTTTTTGAACTACAACCATTTGAGTAATTTAACTAAAATTCCAACCAAAATTTGGAGATGTCATGTGATGTTTCTAAATCACTTCTATGCAAAAATTTATTTCATTCATTAAATATTTTGAGCTCTACACCATATTTTTTCAAATCTGATCCAGTTGGCATATTTGCACTACAGCCTATTTAAATATTTCTTTAAAGCCTCCACCAAAATTATGGGATGTCAGTGGTAGCATGCAATCCAACTTTATGCAAAAACCTAGTGATGTTCCTTGGAAAAATTGAGTGAATCAGCCTCTTTTTCATTCTGGTCCAGCCTTGTGATTTCTACTGCAACCCTATTTATTTTTGCTCTAGTGACCTTGTGCTTTCTCCCCGCTTGTAGTCAACCCTACAAAACCCCTAAGTCCAGGAGCATGCACCCATTGGGACATTTTTGGTTCATGTAATGATGCCATTTACACCCTATCCAGAATTGAAGTTTTGCAAAACTTGCACTAACAAGTTTCTTCATTTGTCAAACTAACCTCACCACCCTCTCATGCATCTAAAGAGACCCCACTCTGGAAGTTTTGACCACCCCAGGTACTGCCTAGATGCCTCTGGCATTTTGTCAAACACCCTGTGTGCATAGACAGATTTGGCATGGTTGAAGGTTTTGTGTTGTGAACTTCCCCCTTGTCCAAACCAAGCTGTCTAGTAGCCATCTAACTGTCTCTAACCTAGGCCTCTGGATTTGCAGTGGCTCTCTATCAATTTTGGTCGCCCTGGCATTTCGTCGAACGAGTGCCGTGCACGCCCGGAGCGCGAGCAGAAGCGCTGCTTTGCACGTGCTTGCGTCCGAGCCAAAGACGCCTCGGATAAGTTTCCCCAAGCTCATCCTGATCCTCTCCTCTCGCCACGCCACGCCAGAAGCCCGACCGCCTCGCCGCAGCTGCCGCCAAGAAGCCGCTTGGCGGCACGCCCACGGCCAAGATCCGCCTCGCCATGGGCGGCACCGCTAAACCACCACAGCGCCACCGCCTCCTTAGACAGTGGAGCGTTCGTTGTTAGCCCCTGGAGCTAGCCAGCCACCGCCACGTCGCCCTGCAGCACAGTAGGGCGGTCCGCCGACGAGCTGATCCATGGCCGCCGTGGACCGACGTGGTTGTGCTATAAAAGGAAACCCCCGAGCTCCTCCGAGCACTCAGGCGGCCTCACACCGTCTCCCTAGTGCCCCCGTTGCCATCAATTGAAGAGGAACATGCCGTCTTCACTCTCTCCGGTCAGCTCGGCTGCCGCCTCGTCAGTTCACCCCGGGCGCCACCAGTGGCCTCCCCACCTTCCCATCACCACCACTGACTCCCCTTCATCTTATGGAGCCGCCTGCACCCCAACTACGACGGAGCATCACCCCAGCCCGAGCCCCCAAATCCACCAAACCTTCCCTCCGCCAAGGTTTCGCCACGGCGATTCCCTCCACCCCCGACGAACCTACAACCACCGGAAAGACCGCCCTAGATCCATGGATCCATCCCTGCCCTCAACTCCCCGCGAGGAACCACTGTTCACCGGCGACGATCGCCGGAGTCCCGCCTCTGCTCGGGCAGAGGAAGAGGAGGGGTTGGAGACTAGTCAAACATGACTAGTGGGCCCCCTGGACCCACTGTCAGTGACTCCCTGTGCGGTCCACGCTGGATAAGTGGAGGCGTAAAACCTCAAGCACGCCTCCTCTGCCTGAAAGCATAATCCCGTTTGAAACGTTTTCTTTTTCTGTTTTTTTTAAAACAGATTTTTACCAAAACTTTGACTAGCTATAACTTTTTAAATATAACTCCAAATGAGTTGATTCTTTTTCCTACCTATCTCAAATATTATCTAGTTTATTTTAAGATTTATTTCAAAAATTTCAGACAACTTTTTGGTACTGTTTTTAAACTACATATTGATTCAAAAATATTTTAAATAGGATTTTTGGAGAGAGGAGAAAGCTTTCAAGAGTTTTGGAATGCACCCTACCTCCCCACGACTTGAAGGCAAGCATTCTGAACCCTGGCATAATATTGTGTGTGTTATTTGACACGGTGACAACACCACCCCGACACGGGCATACGTCATTTTATGTGATGATGTGTTCCTACTCATGAGAGCATATTAACGATTTCATACTATTGGTGTTTGATATGGTTGTGATGGTAATCACCGTCATATGCCTTTCATGCATACCGGAAGGGAATCTGGGAAAGCCTCTGTCTTGGGTAGACACGGTTTGTCCCTAATCCTCCGTCGAGACGGTCGTGTCCGGTATGGCATGAGGGGGTATGTCGCGTGGTGTTTCTGTCTGTTGGTTGAAGTATATATTGTTATGCTAATCATGCAGGGAATATTTAAACCTCCTGAGACGACCATAGATAGAGTATTGATCCGTAAAACCCCATACTTGTTCATGCTGCCACTTGTCCCCGCCATAGGTAGGGTACGGTTCAAGAAGTTGTCAACCCTTTCCTAGCACACACCGCATGAGAGGCCATGGTGGAAGATATCGAAGGCATCCGGTAGGCATGCCACCTGGTCCGGGAGCATGGGTGTTTCGGTTGTAGCCGAAGGGGTAGCTCCCCTAGTTTGCGCGCGGTATAAATTTTGTGATCCCATGTTCGTCGAGGTTGTAGCCTCCCCACTTAGAGATTCGCTTAACAGATGTCGTGGGTGATTACAGACACCGGTAAGTTAGGCTGGTGTGTGCAGATAGGTGTGTTTTCAATTAAAAGGCCGTAATTAGTCCCGATGGACTAAAGGAATCCGTTACTCATGGGTAAAGAGTACACTCTCTGCAGAGATTAAACCTATTCGAATAGTCGTGTCCATGGTTAAGGACTACAGTCTGGGATGGGTCAAGTGTCGGTCTTAGTGTCGGTCTTCGGAGGAGAAACTGTTAAACCAGAACTGGGATCACGACTTGGGACTTGTGATGATCATGATTATTATTTGTTGTGGACTAACCCGTTATATTATTGGAATTATCAAGTATCCCTGGGATGGTTCTACCTCCTGGATATTCACTGTGATTATTTATAAGCCCTTTATGTGGTGTCGCTGAGACGCCCGACTGTGGCATGCTTGTCATTTATTTACCTTATAAGCCCTTTATGTGGTGTCGCTAAGACGCCCGACTGTGGCATGCTTGTCATTTATTTACCTTATAAGCCCTTTATGTGGTGTCGCTGAGACGCCTGGATCGTGGCACGCTTGACATTTATTTACCTTATAAGCCCTTTATGTGGTGTCGCTGAGACGCCCGACTGTGGCATGCTTGTTATTTATTTATTTATTTCATAAGCCCTTTATGTGGTGTCGCTGAGACGCCTGACTGTGGCATGCCTGTTATTTATTTTATAAGCCCTTTATATGGTGTCGCTCAGACGCCCAACTGAGGCATTTCTCATTGTTTACTAACCTTTCGAGGCGTCGCTTCAGACACCCGATCGGTGCATTTTATTACTACTATGTTATTGCATATCCATAAATAACCTGCTTGCATGCATCAGAGATTTTTTTTCTGTGACTGACGTCATGATCTTAAAAATTTTCAGAACATAATTATCGTTGTTATATTATACCCGTGTTCATAGTGTTTGCGAGTACATTCAAAAGTACTCACTGGCTTGTCCCTGGCTATTGTCTTGGCCAGATTTCTTGCACGGAGAGGAGTGACCGTGATGACAGCCCCGGAACCTAAGCAATGGTGATAGCAGCCTTGCGAAGATAGGAGTTATCCTGGTCAGTTGTTCCTGTGGGAAATGGAGTCCCATAGATGCTAATGATCCACAAACCGCTTCCGCCATCAACCACTAGAAACCATTTGTTGTACTCACAGGCCAGAATGGTCTTGTACTGCATATTTTGTATTTTGCTTGGAATTTCTGTATCAAGTTGGTGCTTCATCAGCTTACAATAATCCTGGGGCTGGTGAGCACAAAGGCCATTTTCTGGAAATTAATACCCGGAAAACCGGTCGCTACAAACTTGGTATCAGAGCCAGGCTGACCATTGGCTAATCCTATCTTAGCCAGGTCAAAAAACCTAGGTAAACCAACCCATCAGACCTTAACCAAACCCCGGCCAAGCTTCTCGTGCAAGATAGCCACACTGTGGACCTGACACCTTTTGACAGTCGGTGCCCAACCTATCATCTTAGCCTGTCGATCACGCGCCAGTGACCGACGCCCAATGTGTCCCATCCACAAGCGTGCGAAGGAAGACTCCGTCCCCTTTTCTATAAAAAGGGCACGCTAGCTTCAACCCAGCACAACACAACCTCTCCCCTGAACCAAGCCATAATGCCTGGCCCCGTAGTGCACAATGAGACCACAGCAACCAACCTTGGAGGTTTTGTGACCATACTCGCAAACCTCACCCGCCGTGCCTATGCGTTAGAAGAACCCCTAGAATATGTTGTGTACCAAGGACCCATGAGCGGTGAGAGCCGTCAATTCTGGGCCATCAGGCACATCTACGGTAGGGGTCTGTCACCGTAACGCCTCTGTGTTCACCGGAAGGACAACTTCCTTCGAGCCACAAGCCATCCAGCTACCGCCGAGAGGCTATAGTTCAACTCCGGCAGTTGTCGCCCAGAGTTAGCTGTCGCTCGTTCTACTACTACCCCAGGCGTGAAGGGTATGGTAGACCACCCCAAGTTGCCAACGGAGATCACGAGATGGATCCTGCTTGTTGCACCTACTGCGCTATGTAGGCGCACTAGAGGCTCTGTTCGATCAAATCACCATTGATCTGATCGCAGCCCGTGGAGAGCTGGTTCACCAAGGCCCGGCAAGCAGGGAAGATGAGCCCGACGCCGACAACCCAGTCGTGTTGTTCGGACACCCGATCGAGACCCTAAGGTCAGCCCCAGCCATCAACCAAGGTGCTTTGATGACCCCAGAAGTGCTTCGTCGCCTTTTGGGAGCACACTCCAATGGGATTGTGTCCAACAACCCCCGCGATGGTCATCATCGCCACCCCGACCCTGCAGCCCCTCAACCACCTCCAGCTAATCCCGATGGTGAGACCCGCGGAGAAGCCTCGACATCCACAAGGCACGCCCATTTGGATATAAACGAGGTAGACTAAGTCACCCGAGTAGTGCCGAGTCTCAGTGTATCCTCGCTTTGTAATCGAGTGACTTTGTAAATAAAAGCAACCTATTGTTGTGCCTCTGTCTTAATAGTAACCTTGCATATTTGTGTCAGCCTGCAGTTGCATTTTTGTCCCAGGCACAGCTACCAAAACCAACCCCGAAGACACCCACAGTAACACGTCCCTTTTTGAGATATGTGTATCTGTGGCTCTGACCCCGACCCTTGGAGCTGATCTAGCAAATTTATTACCTTTCACCACGGTAAATAACCCAGCCCGGATGCTATATAAGAAGGCCACCTCGTGACCTTGCCAAGCACCCCTCACCTCGTGCACCATCCTCACAACCATTTCTTGCCATGCCGAGCCCTAGTATTTATCTGAGAACCCCAGATGCAACCCCGGGTAGTTTTGTCAAAATATTGTGGGACTTTACCTGTAGTACCATGGGTTCTACCCAGCCACCCCAGTATGAGCTGTTCAAATCGATAATCACCCCTTCCACCTCGAAATATTGGGCAGCAGTACACATCCCTCCCGTAGACTCCAACTAAGACCCAACAGAGGTCTCCTTCGTGGGGAAATCTATGCCGACCCCACATATGGCCATAGAAGCTGCTGCCACGGCGCTTGCTCGCCTTCGATTCGCGGTACCCTATGCCGTGAACGAGGGTAATATTACTTTCCGAGCCGTGCAGCACCCGGAGAAGTAATATCTTTTCCCGGTGGTCGATTTGAGAGAGACCCAGTACTGGCCAACCTTGTCCAGTACGTCATCGCTCAAGAACGGTTGAACCAGCGAGTTATGGGTTATCTCCAGAGTCTCGCTGACTTGAATCCTCAAATTGCCATCGGCACTACCGAGGCCGACCAGGAGAGATACATACATCGACTGGTCAATCCACTCCCTCCAATAGAAGAGGAGTGTGTCCCAGTACCAGAGACATTTTCGCGGGACCCCGTCCATACCGTTTTCATTTTAGACGTCACTGATGTGTTTATTATTGCAACGTTCATTATTGCGTTGTAACTTATGCATAGTACCCTGAGTTTGTGCGACGAGTCGATTATTTGGTTTCTACTAATATGAGTAGTTTTCTTTGTGATTTTTTTAAGTTAACCATTGTCCCCGCGAAAAATCCTGGAGTGAGATTTCTTTTCTCTGAGTTGCTGCATCTTTAATCTTCTCACGACATGGATTATTTTTTATTCATGCAGCACCATGGCAGCAGACCCACAACCACTCGGACTCTTACACTTCTTGCAAAGACACGTAACCATGTTGCATCTCACCGACCTCTCCCTAAGCGCACCACAATCTCTAAAGGAGAGATTAGCGGATAATCATCCTGATACTAATCACCTCCGGCACACCGACAACAGTTAACACCCGGCATCACACCTAGTCCTCGTGATCACCGCCACCGGGAGCACCAGCACCCGAGCGGCAGCATCACGGTGATCATCGAGGATCATCGCGCACGGGAGCACGGAGAGCCCCAAAGATCGCCGCCAGCCCTCCGCACACCGTGATCACGTACCAGTCCGGCACCGCCTCCGCCATTAGAGCCTCGCCTCGAGCTCCTCAAGCGATAATGGAGGAGAAGGAGGAGGAGAAGCGAGGCCAGGTGCGAAGAAGAAGAAGGAGCACCGCGGTCGTTTTATAGCTCGAGATCGGTGTACGGTGGGCGAGGTCCACCAGCGCCGCTCATCGCCTGATCGCCGGTGTTCGGAGGCGAATCCGCGAGCAGTTCCGGCAGCGCACTGGTCCGCGAGGTGAGTGCATGCTGCACCGTGAAGAAGCACGCCAAGACTACCACAAGACGGCCTAGATGCCCTACGCGCTAGACGTCGCCGGTGGAGAAAGCGGGAAAGCGCGTGGGGGAGAGGAAGAAGAGAGAGCCAGAGGAAGAAGGAGAGACCGACAGTGGGCCCTGGGTCCACCTGTCAGCCAGAGGGAGCACTGTGTTCTCGGGTACGACCAGCGTATTTTAGAATTTAGAATTTATTCTAAATTTGCTACGTCCAACATAGAGATCGCTCGTTTTTCCCTAAAACGTGGATTTCTCCACACAACGCCAGTGTCCCACACTGTAGTTTTACACCACTTATTGCCCTCTCACTGTAGCCGCATTTTACCGATTAAGTAAGGTAATTGTTCTGATTTGGTAAAAGTAGTTTTTTATAAAAACAATCCTTAGCAAATCTCGAGGACGAGATTTTTCTTAAGGGGGTAGTGTTGTAACACCCCAAAAATTTAACCAGGTTTTAATTATTAAAATTTTGCTAGGAGTTTAAAATTTTTGCTTTCTGGATTTTTTTTTGTTGATTTCAGAACCCCTTTTCTTTAATATTGAGGAGTTTTACCCAAGTGGAAACTTTCCAAAAATGTATTGGACTTCTATGCTCTCTCAATATAACAATTCTTAATCGGTAGATTTATTTATTTAATTATTTCTCTCTGAGCTTTATTCCTTAAAATGACTTCCATTAGTTTTGGAGCTCTTTTTGAACTACAACCATTTGAGTAATTTAACTAAAATTCCAACCAAAATTTGGAGATGTCATGTGATGTTTCTAAATCACTTTTATGCAAAAATTTATTTCATTCATTAAATATTTTGAGCTCTACACCATATTTTTCAAATCTGATCCAGTTGGCATATTTGCACTACAGCCTATTTAAATATTTCTTTAAAGCCTCCACCAAAATTATGGGATGTCAGTGGTAGCATGCAATCCAACTTTATGCAAAAACCTAGTGATGTTCCTTGGAAAAATTGAGTGAATCAGCCTCTTTTTCATTCTGGTCCAGCCTTGTGATTTCTACTGCAACCCTATTTATTTTTGCTCTAGTGACCTTGTGCTTTCTCCTACTTGTAGTCAACCCTACAAAACCCCTAAGTCCAGGAGCATGCACCCATTGGGACAGTTTTGGTTCATGTACTGATGTCATTTACCCCCTGTCCAGAATTGAAGTTTTGCAAAACTTGCACTAACAAGTTTCTTCATTTGTCAAACTAACCTCACCACCCTCTCATGCATCTAAAGAGACCCCACTCTGGACGATTTGACCACCCCAGGTACTGCCTAGATGCCTCTCGCATTTTTTCAAACACCATGTGTGCATTGACAGATTTGGCATGGTTGAAGGTTTTGTGTTGTGAACTTCCCCCTTGTCCAAACCAAGCTGTCTAGTAGTCTTCTAATTGTCTCTAACCTAGGCCTATGGATTTGCAGTGGCTCTCTAGCAATTTTGGTCGCCCTGGCATTTTGTCGAACGAGTGTCGTGCACGCCCGGAGCGCGAGCAGAGCGCTGCTTTTGCACGCGTTTCACGTCCCGAGCCAAAGACGCCTCGGATAAGTTTCCCCGAGCTCATCCCGGTCCTATCCCTCTCACCACGTCACGCCAGAAGCCCCGACCGCCCCCTCGCCCCCTGCAGCATTGCCAGCAAGCCGCTTGGCGGCACGCGCAAACCACCACAGCACGCCAGCTCACCTCCTTAGGCAGTGGAGCGTTCGTCGTTAGCCCCTGGAGCTAGCCAGCCACCGCCACGTCGCCCTGCAGCACAGTAGGGCGGTCCGCCGACGAGCTGATCCACGGCCGCCGCGAACCGACATGGTTGTGCTATAAAAGGAAGCCCCCGAGCTCCTCCGAGCACTCAGGCAGCCTCACACCGTCCCCCTAGTGCCCCCGTTGCCATCAATTTAAGAGGAACATGCCGTCTTCACTCTCTCCGGTCAGCTCGGCCGCCGCCTCGTCCCGGTTCACCCCGGCGCCATCAGGGCCTCCCCCACCTTCCCATCACCACCACTCGACTCCTCTTCGTCTTGCGGAGCCGCCCAGACCCCTAACTACGACGGAGCATCACCCTAGCCCGAGCCCCCAAATCCATCCAAACCTTCCCTCCGCCGCAATGCTCGCCGCCGGCGATTCCCTCCACCCCCGACGAACCTACAACCACCGGAAGGACCGCCCTAGATCCGTGGATCCATCCCCGCCCTCAGCTCCCCGCGAGGAACCGCCGTTCACCGGCGACGATCGCCAGAGTCCCGCCTCTTCTCGGGCAGAGGAAGAGGAGGGGGTGGAGACTAGTCAAACATGACTAGTGGGCCCCCTCGACCCACTGTCAGTGACTCCCTGCGCGGTCCACGCTGGATAAGTGGAGGCGTAAAACCTCAAGTACGCCTCCTCTGCCCGAAAGCGTAACCCCGTTTGAAATGTTTTCTTTTTCTGTTTTTTTTTAAAACAGATTTTTACCAAAACTTTGACTAGCTATAACTTTTTAAATATAACTCCAAATGAGTTGATTCTTTTTCCTACCTCTCTCAAATATTATCTAGTTTATTTTAAGATTTATTTTAAAAAAATTCAGACAACTTTTTGGTACGGTTTTTAAACTACATATTGATTCAAAAATATTTTAAATAGGATTTTTGGAGAGAGGAGAAAGCTTTCAAGAGTTTTGGAATGCACCCTGCCTCCCCACGACTTGAAGGCAAGCATTCTGAACCCTGGCATAATATTGTGTGTGTTATTTGACACGGTGACAACACCACCCCAACACGGGCATACGTCATTTTATGTGATGATGTCTTCCTACTCATGAGAGCATATTAATGATTTCATACTATTGAAGTTTGTTATGGTTGTGATGGTAATCACCGTCATATGCCTTTCATGCATACCGGAAGGGAATTCAGGAAAGCCTCTGTCTTGGGTAGACACGGTTTGTCCCTAATCCTCCGTCGAGATGGTCGTGTCATGTATGGCATGAGGGGGTATGTCGCGTGGTGTTTCTGTCTGTTGGTTGAAGTATATATTGTTATGCTAATCATGCAGGGAATATTTAAACCTCCTGAGTCGACCATAGATCGAGTCTTGTTCCGGTAACCCCCATACTTGTTCATGCTGCCACTTGTCCCCGCCATAGGTAGGGTACGGTTCAGTAAGTTGTCAACCCCTTTCCTAGCACACACCGTACAGAGAGGCCATGGTGGAAGATACCGGAGGCATCAGGTAGGCATGCCACCTGGTCCGGGAGCATGGGTGTTTCGGTTGTAGCCGAAGGGGTAGGTCCCCTAGTTTGCGCGCGGTATAAATTTTGTGATCCCATGTTACATCGAGGTTGTAGCCTCCCCACTTAGAGTTTCGCTTAACAGGTGTCGTGGGTGATTCCAGACACCGGTAAGGTAGGATGGTGTGTGCGGATAGGTGTGTTTTCAATTAAAAGGCCGTAATTAGTCCCGATGGACTAAAGGAATCCGTTACTCGTGGGTAAAGAGTACACTCTCTGCAGAGATTAAACCTATTCGAATAGCCATGTCCATGGTTAAGGACTACGATGCAGGATGGGTCAAGTGTCGGTCTTAGTGTCGGTCTTCGGAGGAGAAACTGTTAAACCAGAACTGGGATCATGACTTGAGACTTGTGATGATCATGATTAGTATTTGTTGTGGACTAACCCGTTATATTATTGGAATTATCGAGTATCCCTGGGATGGTTCTACCTCCTGGATATTCATTGTGATTATTTATAAGCCCTTTATGTGGTGTCACTGAGACGCCCGACTGTGGCATGGTTGTCATTTATTTACCTTATAAGCCCTTTATGTGGTGTCGCTAAGACGCCCGACTGTGGCATGCTTGTCATTTATTTACCTTATAAGCCCTTTATGTGGTGTCGCTGAGACGCCCGACTGTGGCACACTTGTCATTTATTTACCTTATAAGCCCTTTATGTGGTGTCACTGAGACGCCCGACTGTGGCATGCTTGTTATTTATTTATTTTATAAGCCATTTATGTGGTGTCGCTGAGACGCCCGACTGTGGCATGCCTATTATTTATTTTTATAAGCCCTTTATGTGGTGTCGCTCAGACGCCCGACTGAGGCATTTCTCATTGTTTACTAACCTTTCGAGGCATCGCTTCTGACACCCGATCGGTGCATTTTATTACTACTATGCTATTGCATATCCATAAATAACCTGCTTTCTTGCATCAGAGATTTTTTTTGTGACTGACATCATGATCTTAAATTTTTTTCAGAACATAATTATCGTTGTTATATTATACCCGTTTTCATAGTGTTTGCGAGTACATTCAAAAGTACTCACTGGCTTGTCCCTGGCTATTGTCTTGGCCAGATTTCTTGCGCGGAGAGGAGCGACCGTGATGAGAGCCCCGGAACCTAAGCAATGGTGATAGCAGCCTTGCGAAGATAGGAGTTATCCTGGTCAGCTGTTCCTGTGGGAAATGGAGTCCCATAGACGCTAATGATCCACAAACCGCTTCCGCCAACAACCACTAGAAACCATTTGTTGTACTCACAGGCCAGAATGGTCTTGTACTGCATATTTTGTATTTTGCTTGGAATTTCTGTATCAAGTTGGTGCTTCATCAGCTACCAGTAATCCTGGGGCTGGTGAGCACAAAGGCCATTTTCTGGAAATTAATACCCGGAAAACCGGTCGCGACAACTACATGCAGAGATCGGTTCATCAAGCATTTTCTTCACCGATTCAGTAACTTCAAGATCAGTTATTACTATTTTGTGATATCGTTGAGGGTCTTTGACATCACCAGTATATTCATGCATCAATCCGGGGCGGCGGCTTAAAGGTAAAATGCCCCAAGAAACCCAAAGGCGGACAAGATCAATGCCAGTTAAACCGTTGGCCATCAGAGCCCGGAGCTTGGCGAGTTGAGGTGCAAAATTCTTCTGTTCTGCGCGGTCAAGCGTAAAGGTAATGGGTGGCCGTTGCTAAGCCGGTGAGGGCGATAACCCGGCAAAGGATTTTCTCCATCAGGGGCAGTGTTCCGGCAGTAAAACCAGGTATGATTCCAATCTTTAGGATGGCTATGATGTTTTGCATGAGGGAAGTCAACTTCTTTCCTTTTCTGAATTGAAACGCCGCCAAGCTCTATGTTGGGACCATCTGAGAATTCCGTACGGCGGTTCAAATGAAAGAAGTCCCAAAATAGCTCCACGGTTGGCTCTTCTTGAAGATAGACTTCGCAGAATACTTGAAAGTTGCATATATTGGACACAGAGTTCGGACCAATATCTTGCGGATGGAGTTGGAAGCTTGCGAGGACATCCCGGAAATTTTTTGATCCGGGCGGACTGAATCCCCGGTCTAAGTGTTGCATAAAAACAATCACCTCTCCTTCTTGAGGTTCAGGTGGATATTCCGATTTCGGAACTCGCCAGTGGAGAACCCTTTTTGAGGCTAAAACACCAGTGGTGACATAACCGTTGATTTGTGTTTCCGTGGTCCGGGACGGAACTCAATTGCAAGCAATAATTGTTTCGCCATTCGGAAGGGGGAACTGAAAGGAAAAGCAAGTGTCGGTTTTACAATTTACGGTTTAAGGTGTACAATTCAGTGTTAAACCGGAGAAAAATACTATGCAAGGTTCAGTTGGCGGTTTAAGAGAGGGCTAATGATATATGGCGGATTGGCTATCAAAGGTTAAACCGCCCATAGGCAGAAGGGCCAAGATTCAAAATTTCTACTAAGTGTTGACAGAAACAGGTTTCACACAATGCTCAAATTTATTTGGATCTACCGCACATCTGTAAAGCAATTTTTTCTGTGATCTCTAAAGGCGTTAAGCAGAACAGGGAAGGTCGTATATTCTACAGAAGAAAAGGAAGATCTGCTAGCATTAAAAATGGATGCGGAATAACTACCGCATGAGATCTACACTGCTATTGGATCAAAACTACCGCGGTAGAAGGAAGGACGAAGAGGAAGAATGAAGAACTGTACAGATGAGCTCGCGAACCCTAAACACAGATCTAAAGATGAAGGAAAGAGGAAACTTACCACTGCAGATTTACTGCGGAGGGGTGCGACGAGTTTCTGATATGTTTTAGGTTGATGCAGCGGCCTTTGTCGATGCAGTTTTCAAGGGTTGCGGACGGCGGCGGAGCTTCAGAGCTTGGGCGTCGCGAGGAAGAAGAAGGTACAGAAGGGGAAGAGAGAGAAGGGCCATCGGGCCTTATTTATAGAGGAAAGAATAAATGGCAGGCGCGAGAATCAAGGAGCCTGAAGTGGCAGAATGGGTGCGCCTGTCGCCTCGATTTTCGGGATAGCCATTAAGTGAAGGGAGAAGACAATATGGCGGTTTACGAAAATACAAGAGGACGCCTACAAGATATCTTTGAAGTATTGAAGATTGACATGAACAAATTCAAATCAATCTGGGGCCTAATGTTGAGGATATAACTACTGAGTGTAAACCGGCCAGGAGGGCCTGGTTCACCCTCGACTATGCTGAAGCCCATGAAGATCCAGAAGATGGCGTTTTACTAACGAAGCTTAGAAGCCCGCAGCCCAAAGGCGGATTAGGGACATAGTGGTAAACCGCCATGTCTATGTAAACTTGTAATATAAGTTAGGAAAGGAGAGACCGAGCCGGACACTTTGTATGAGTCGGCCTCGGGGCTCTATAGACCGGCCGGGCATCACCCTGTGTATATAAAGGGACGACCCGAGACAACAAACAACAACTCGAGACTCAGGCAAGCGTATTTCGCTCCCTGGTCATCGAAACCCAATCAATCCCATCACAACTAGACATAGGCTTTTACCTTCATCGAAGGGGCCGAACTAGTATAAACTCCCGTGTCCCTTGTCCGGTTTAACCCCTTCAAGCTAACCCGTTGCGATGGCTCGACGACTAAGTCCTTTCATGAGGACATCTGACGTGTTAATTCCACGACAGATGGGTTGCGTTTTACTACTACACATGATGATTTTGATAGATATAATATGCATGTGCTTGCTGCTCCTACTTGCAATTATTATGAGAGAGGAACTACATCTCCGCCTCTCCATGTTTCCAACATGATAAAATTGCAAGAAACTGTTTATACTCTGCATTGGCCTTTACTATGTGTGCATGAATTGTTCTTTTATGACATGTCGATGCATAGGAAGAGAGTTAGACTTCGTTGTTGCATGATATATGTTACTTTGTGCTCACTACTAAATCACAAATCATTGTTACTTAAAATTGGCTTTGATATACCTTGGGATCCGGGTGGATCCATTACTTGAGCACTTTATGCCTAGCTTAATGGCTTTAAAGAAATCGCTGCCAGGGAGACAACCCGGAAGTTTTAGAGAGTCATTTATTTCTGTTGAGTGCTTTTATCAAGTTTTAAAAAATAAAAAATAAAGAGGGGAACCTAAAACCTTTTCAAAAAGGAAAGTGAAAGTGAGAGAGACAAGCATTGTTGAAGTGGGGGAGCTCCTTGAACTTTGTTCATGCTCACGGAAACTTTGTGAATCTTTATTACAGAAACTTTTCAACAAAAATAATCATCCCCTTGTACAATTACATTGTATTATAAAAATAATGTGCCAAGATTTGCCTTTAGGATGTTTACATTGCTTGTTGGTTTGTGCGGTGCAAAACAGAAACTTTGGCTATAGTGCGCGATTTTACATTTTTTACTGGAACGACGAACGCTTCTGAAACATTTTGCACTGTCTTTGTATACAATTTTTTTATTTTTCCTAATTGTTTCAGAATTTTTGGAGTACCAGAGGTATGGTGAATGTTCAGATTACTACAGACTGTCCTGTTTAAGAGAAATTATGGTTTTGATGCATTGTTTTGCTTGTTTTGATGAAACTATCGATTTCTATCAGTGGATTAAGCCATGGAAAAGTTATATTACAGTAGCTACAATGAAAAAACAAAGTATGAATTGGTTTTCAACAGTACTTACTAACGGATCTTACCGAGCTTTCTGTTGAGTTTTGTGTGGATGAAGTGATCAAAGATCGAGGAGGTCTCGATATGAGGAGAAGGAGGAGAGGAAAGAGATCAAGCTTTGGGATTCCCAAGGCACCCCAAGTAAGGATACTCAAGCGTCTAAGCTTGGGGATGCCCCTGAAGTCATCCCATCTTTCTTCAACAAGAATCGATATGTTTTCGGTTTCTTTTCGTTCATGTGATATGTGCAAATCTTGGAGCGTCTTTTGCATTTAGTTATCACTTTTATATGATGCACCATGCTGGTATGAGATAGTCCATGGTTAATTTATAGAATGCTCTTTGCACTTCACTTATATCTTTTGAGTATGGCTTTATAGAATGCTTCATGAGCTTCGCTTATATCATTTGAAGTTTGGATTGCTTGTTTCCCTACACATAGAAAACCGCCATTTGTAGAATGCTCTTTTGCTTCACTTATGTTTGTTAGAGCATGGGCATATCTTTTATAGAAAGAATTAAACTCTCTTGCTTCACTTATATCTATTTAGAGAGATGACAGGAATTGGTCATTCACATGGTTAGTCATAAAATCCTACATAAAACTTGTAGATCACTAAATATGATATGTTTGATTCCTTGCAATAGTTTTGCAAGATGGTGATATTAGAGTCATGCTAGTGGGTAGTTGTGGATTTTAGAAATACTTGCGTTGAAGTTTGTGATTCCTATAGCATGCACGTATGGTGAACCGTTATGTGATGAAGTCGGAGCATGATTTATTTATTGATTGTCTTCCTTATGAGTGGCGGTCGGGGACGAGCGATGGTATTTTCCTACCAGTCTATCCCCTAGGAGCATGCGTCTAATGCTTTGTTTCGATAACTTCTAGAATTTTGCAATAAGTATGTGAGTTCATTATGACTAATGTTGAGTCCATGGATTATAAGCCCTCTCACCCTTCCATCATTGCTAGCCTCTTCGGTACTGTGCATTGCCCTTTCTCACCTCGAGAGTTGGTGCAAACTTCGCCGGTGCATCCAAACCTCGTTGTCGGGGATATACCCCGCAGAGTAACCCGGCCGGAAGTATAACCCGGCCGAACTTGGCGACTCACTAATGACCCGCCCTGGCTGGACGACATACTAAGTGACCCGCCCGATCCTGGTGACTTATGGGTGACCTGGCAAGCGGATCAGAAGAGCGACAAGACCCGGGGGCCCAGGAGGCTCAAGGCCCAGAAGGCCGGCTTACGTTATGATAGGCCGGCTTAAGAGGAAAGGTGTAAGGAGTATCTCCCTTACAAGGAATCAAGATCCGGACATGTATTCGGCTTGTAGTACAAGATAGGCTAGTCCTACTAGGACTCCACATGTAACCCGCCCCTCTAACTTATATAAGGAGGGGTAGGGCTCCTCAAAAAGAAACAAGAAACAAGATCTAGGGCTAGACACAAAGGGAGAGCCGGCTTACTGGCGACTCTCTCATGATCATAATGAGACCTAGCCACAAACAGCATGTAGGGCTATTACCGGACGATGTTTCCGGGGTTCAAGCTGTCTAAACCCTTGTCTGCGTGTTGATCCGCTGCATCTCTCGTCCCACTCAACCCCTCTCAAGCTACCACATAGATGCGTTGGCCTCGCGACTAAGTCCTGACACTAAGGACATCTGCCGTGACAAATCCACGACAGTTGGCGCCCACCGTGGGGCCAACTGTCGTGGAATTGTCACGGCAGATGTCCTCTTGCAAGGACTTAATCGTGGAGCCATCGCAACTAGGAAGCTTAAAGGGGTTAATCGGGACAAAGGACACGAGAGGGTTTATACTAGTTCGGCTCCTTACGGTGAAGGTAAGCCACGTCTAGTTGGGTTGGTATTGCTTGAGGTTTCGATGACCGTGAGAGCAAGATACGCTATGCCCGGTCCTTGAAGGGTTGTTTCTTGCCCTAACTCCGCCAAGTGGTCGCCCCTTATATACACGGGTTGACGCCCTGCGGCTTACAGAGTCCCGGCCGGCTCATAAACAGTGTCCGACTCGGTGACTAGTCAAGTCTACCTTATGATACAAGTCATGTCATTATGGCGGTTTACTACAATGGGCCTTAAGTCGCCTATGTTCTCTTTGGTTCGAATACGACCTATGTTTGAACAGGAAGCCCCCAAGTGACCATGAGAGTAAATAATACTAAGGGCCAGGTAAACATTATATGTGTCAATTTTCAGAAGTTAAGTATAATGTTCTACTTATTTTTGGGATCAAGTAAGCCGGTAAGGTACGCCTCAAACCGGCTGATACTTATGATGTTTTGGTTCCTACTCCGGATTAACATTATTTTACATGACCCCGGATGTGGTGAGATGCCAAAGGAATTTTTTTTTATGCATAGAGTAAAGCAGAAAGCTTTTGGATGATTCAAGTAAGCCGGCAGTGCACATTGCTGGCGGCTTGAGACATTGTTAAGCACCACAAAACATGCGCGAAGGCATGACAGAGAAGAGGAGTTCATGCATCCTAATCAGGATTCCTTGCAAGAAAAGAAGATCTGCTGGTATATAAAATGGATGCGGAATAGGTACCGCACGAGATTTATGCTACTATGGGATCAAAAGGAGCCACGCCAGAGGAAATACGAAGAACAGGGGATGAACTACGAACTGTACAGAAGAACTGTCAACCCTAGCATAGATATAAGATTGTCGGATTTCGGGTTCCGGCAGACCCTTGAGATTCGAACACTGGGGTGCGCGCGGAGATCCAACCCTCCACCGTCTCGCACCTCCCCGAATCGCTGGGACCTAAACTACTAAACGGAACAGCACAAGAGACACGAGATTTATACTGGTTCAGGCCACCATTGTGGTGTAATACCCTACTCCAGTGTGTGGTGTGGTGGATTGCCTCCTGGGCTGACGAGGAACAATACAAGGAAGAACAGCCTCGCGAGGGTCTGTTCTTGGCGGGTTCGATGAACTGCTAGGTGGTGTTCAGTCGCTCTAGCTACTGGTTTCTTGATGAGGATCGGGTCTCTGTCTTTCTCTGGATCCCCCTCCTCCCGCTCTGAGTGTGGCTACTCCTACTTATAGGCGAAGGCCCTGGGCCTCTTCCCAAATATTGAGCGGACAGGGAGCCAACAATTGGCCACTTTGAAGGGGAACAGCGGGTACACTTATCCTGACTAAAGTTGGTCCTCGCCTGCAAAGGCTCTGGTGATGACTCCTGCTTGGGCTCCACGATGACTCCCTTCCAGCCGTTGGGCTGGTCTTGGTCTTGTTGCACCGAAACAGATGCCTTTGCTTGATGCTCTCGCCTGCGCTTGCTCCCTTTGCACCAAAGAGGAAAGGAGGACGCCAGACGGCCCGGGCGCCTGACCGGGTGCCCTTGGTCGTCATGGCTTGTTTCATGGGCACCTCGCGAGGTACCCTGCCTTGAACTCTCCGCCTCCTCATGAGCCAGCTCGACGAGGCCGTGCACGAGGAAGCTCCTTGTCGTCCCGCCTCATGAGGCTTGGCCCCTCGCGAGGGTCTTGAGCTTGTGTTGATGAAGATGGGCCGTCTGGGCCTCCTTTGAGCCACGCCTGCAGACGCAGTGTGCAGTAAGTCTGGGACCCCTGCTCACGTAATCACGACAAGAGCCCACGGGCCCACGGGCGCCCGAACTTGGCCGAACAGAGAGGCGAAAGGGCAAGTGCAAAGCGTCATGGGGCCCTAACCTCATGGCCTTGGGCGTCGCGTGGCGGTTGATTGGACGCGTGCGCCTCTGCAACCGCGTGGGTTGATAACAGAGCGGCATCTTCCTTGCCTCCTTTACTTTTTCCAGTTGCTGCTCAGATCCCCTTTCTTGCGCCTCTCCTATCCGCTTCCAAGATCTTCAGATCCACTCCGCCTGCGTGCCCTAGCCAGTCATGGCGCCTCGCCAAGCCCCGGCCGGAGCTTGGTACTCTCCTGCCTTGGACCCGCCAAATGTGTCAGGGGCGAGCCTCGCCCTGGTGCGCCGGATGGCGGAGGCGCAGGGCGTCAATGGAACAGAGGCGTTCAAGGCCGGCTCCTCCTCCCCTGAGGGTCGGGGGAGTACCTTCTACCCGTTCTTCATGAGCGCCATCATTGCTGGTCTGGTGCCTCCCTTTTCCGAGTTCTTCTTCTCCGTCCTCCGTCACTACAACATTCAAGCTCTGCACCTCCATCCCAACTCCGTCCTTCTTCTGGCAATCTTCGCCTACTATTGTGAGGCCCATGTTGGGGTGAAGCCCTCGGTGGCCTTGCTGCGCCATTATTTCTCCCTCCGAACCTCCCGTGGTTCCGCCTCCAGCGTCTTGTGAGCTTAAATCGCATCTGGCGGAGCCATTGCCATTTCAAACCACAGGAAGCGGATTGAGGGCTTGAGGAGCAAGTGGGTCTTGGTGGATGCCGGGCGCATCCACCCACGATCGATCCTGCCCACGGAGCACCCCGAGAGCTCCGACGATCGGGTCCCGAGTGGAGCTTGGATCCCAGCAAGCTGGTCTTTGGAGAAGATGGATGCAGATCTGAAGCCGGCCAACGCGGCGGCGGCGAAGCTGACTGGTGCATCGCTGCTGAGGGAGTTCCTGGAGCACCAACTGGCTCCACTTCGTCAGTGCTCGCTTCCGATGTGGAGGCCTCACTCGAGCCCCGTGGCCCTGGCCAGCGAGGATCTGGCGACGGTCCTCCAGTCCTTGGTTGGGGCGATGTGGCGACGAGGCGCCCAGCGCCCTGTTCCTTTGCGAGGATTGGGAGTAGGTTGTGGGGCCCATGCCTGTCTTCAATGGGGACAGGCCCGTGCCCGTGGAGGCTCCGGAGGACCTGGTGGACGTGTCCTCTTCCGACTCCAGCGAAGAGGAGGAGGAAAGAGAGCCGGGAGAGGGGGTTGATTCGGGGGCGGAGTCAAGGGCTCCTCCCCTGCGGCGCAGGTCCCGCATTCTCCGCCTCCCCCAGAGTGACGACGACGAGGACGAGGATGAGCAGGGAGGCAGAAGCCTGCCCCTGATCCCGAAGAAGGACCGAACTGGGCTGGTCCCCCGCGGGTCCGCCCCGGCCCCGGGGCGATCCGCAGACGCGCCTCCTGCTCCTGGTCCCCTTGAAGCTGATCCCTGCAGCCGGCTCTCGGGCTTCAAGTATGGCCGGAGGCTGCTCGAGTCCACCAGCTGACGACCTGTAAGTGCTCGCTTCCCGTCTTGATTATTGCTCCGTCGACGAGATCGATGTCCATGTCATTCGGCCAGGCTGGCACCCGCGGCGAAGAAGCTGAAGGGGGTCCTGAGGCCCCATCCATGGCGGTGCCTCTGCCTGAAAAAGAAGATGATCCTGATGCCCAGGCCTCTCCTGCCCGGGCGTCCTCGCGAGGCCTGGCTGAGCTCGCTGGGGCGAGGTCAGCCCCCTTGACCCAGGCGACTCTCGAGGTGGCCTTGCTTGGCGCTGCCTCCTTTGTTCTTGCGGCGCGCTGGTTCCGCCTCGAGCGCAGTGGTCACCTGGCCGTCTTCTCCTCCTACTCCATCGACCGCTGCTCCTCCGAATGCTGTTTACGGATCGCGCCGTTGCGGACTGGACCGCTGCGGCAGGATCTTCTGGCGCCGACTCCGTCGATGGCTGGGCGTTTGGGTAACCTTCTGGCTGGATTCGCTCGATGCTTTGATTCGGCGGCGCTGGTCCAGCCTCGACGGCTTGACGAGGAGAAGCGAGCTGTCCGTGAGGCGAAGATTGCCCGCGATGCTGCCTCGGGAGGCAGCCAGCATCCAAGGTCGCTGTGAGACGCCGGAGAGCGGTGAAGGACCTGCAGAACCAGCTTGCCGAGGAGACCCGCCTCCGCCAGGAGCAGGAGGGAAGCATGAAGGCTCGCGAGGCGGCCGTCAAGGACCGGGAGGCCAGGCTCAAGAAGCGCCACGATCGCCTAGGCGCGCTGGAGCAGGAGCTGGAGGCGAGGAAGGTCGAGCTGGACGACAAGGCACGGGTCCTTGCAGAAGATCGCGTGGCCTTCACGGATATAGAGGTGAAGGCTCGCTCTTTGCTGAGGACGCTTTATGACAGCGGCCTGGAGAGTCCGCTGGCCAGCGCCGAGGATGGTCCC
The DNA here is from genome assembly GCA_021605145.1 of Aegilops bicornis. NCBI lineage: Eukaryota > Viridiplantae > Streptophyta > Magnoliopsida > Poales > Poaceae > Aegilops > Aegilops bicornis. Next base: position 402,398,354 of record CM038673.1, on the reverse strand, counting down.
GCCAAGCTGCTTCCCTTCCTGGTTCGCGCTCTTGAAGATGTTACCCTTGGCCTTGGCCCTACAGCCAAGGCCGAGGCCCGTGTCTTGTCTTCTGCGGCACTGACGCGGGTCCTCACCCACGTCTACCTTCGCGATCCCAGCATCAACCTGGACAGCCTGCTGGAGCCAGCAAGCGGCGAGCATGCAGTCGCCGCTGCCGAGGCCGTGAAGGGTCGCGCGGAGGCTCTGTTGGGGAAGTTCCGGGCCTTCAGCACCAAGCCGAAGCGAGGCGCTGCCGGCCCTGCTGCTCCACGAAGCGAACCCACTCCGCGCTGCTCTACCGCCAACAAGTGACTCCGTTGTGGCTCCTGTCTTGCTTTTAATTCCTGCACATGTATCATGCCTCGGGGAGGCGTTTAAACTTGCATTTGGTATTGCGATAACAGTGTGGACTGTAATATTTGCTTTCGAATTCCTTGAAATTTGCGCTTCCTACTTGCTTATGTTCTATGCCGGCAGAGCCCGGCCCCGCGCATACCTCAGCCGCCATTAGCCCCGACCGGAAACCAGGACGGGACCAAGGAGGGAGGGGCTTCGTGACAAGTTAGGCTCCTGAGTCGCGATGCTCAGGAGTCCCCCTTGGCGCACGAACAACAAGTAGGGAGGTGAGACACGGGTGGATCTACCGTTCTACGTCTGCAGAGCCCGGCCCCACGCATACCTCAACCGCCATTAGCCTTTCGGAACTAAGGGGTGAGGGGCTACGTGACCAGTTAGGCTCCTGAGTCGCGATGCTCAGGATTCCCCTTGATGCTCAAGCGGCATTCGTACCTTCGCTCCGCTCGGGGAGTGACGTCACGACGAACCAGGCCCGAGGGGCCTGGCTGGGTGGCGTCGTCTGGCGTGACTCCAGGCGCAGCCCCTGCCCAGCCTCGCTGGGCGCTCCCGAGGAGGCGTTGCGACGAGGCGGACACCGAGCTCTGGGCTCCACGAGGTTGATGCGACCGGAGGCCACCCCAATTGTTGATCACCGGTAGCGGAGCATAGCGCTTCTGCATGCGTCACGGGCATAGCCGCTCCTCGGCGGTGTCGTCACCAAAGACGGAGCATGGTGCTTCCAGCAGTGCGTGGGAGGGGCTCTCCTCGGGAGGAGCCCCGAGGCGTATCTGGCCCACCACGACACATGGCCGCACGGTAGGGCTGGACGAGGTGTATCTGGGCACCCGTGAGCGGTAGCGGGACTCACGGGCCCTACCTCAAGGCGGGTTGCGCTTGGCTCTAGGCCTTATCTTCGAGTGTGTTCTTGCAAATTTGGCGGATGCGGTGCTCTACGTCTTGGTCCGGCTCTCGGGCTGGTCTCGGCCGTCGGTTGGCAAGCCGGTCGCGATGCCATGGACAAGACCAGAGGGTGAGGGCCGGAGAGCGGTAGGAGCCCCGAGTCGCGATGCTCGTGCACCCCCCTTTAACGCGCAAGTCGGGTTAGATGCAGACAACTCACGTCCTCGGGTCCCGGCTCGGGCTGGTCTCGGCCGATTCTTTGGCAAGCCGGTCGCGATGCCATGGACAAGACCGGAGGGTGAGGGCGGAGAGCGGTAGGAGCCACGAGTCGCGATGCTCGTGCACCCCTTTAACGCATAAGCAAGTTAGATGACGAAACTCTACGTCCTCGGGTCCGGCTCTCGGGCTGGTCTCGGCCGTGCCGGCAAGCCGGTCGCGATGCCATGGACAAGACCAGAGGGTGAGGGCCGGAGAGCCGGTAGGAGCCCTGAGTTGTGATGCTCAGGCACCCCCCCTTTAACGCGCACGCTGGGTGGGATGCCGAAACTCTACGTCCGCGGGTCCCGGCTCTCGGGCTGGTCTCAGCCGTCACTGGCAAGCCAAGTCGCGATGCCATGGACAAGACCGGAGGGTGAGGGCGGAGAGCGGTCTGAGCCACGAGTCGCGATGCTCAGGCACCCCCTTTAACGTGCAAGATTCCGTCACCCAGGAAAAGGCACCAAATAACAAGCATGGTGGAGCGAGAGCATAATCCTAAGGAAAACGTAGGAAGGATACATGCCGCTGGGACAGGCCCGAGCGGCTTGGGGATGATGCAGCCCGAGGGGCGCCCCCAACAGAGATAGGCTAATGACATGAAATAAAGGGATACATGCCGCGAGGACGGACCCACACGGCACAGGAATAATGCGGCCTGAAGGCGCTCCCGGCCTGAAACGAAACTTAAAGATGTCACCTGGTGATGTTGGGGACGAAGGGGTGTTGGTGTAGCAGACTCGGTGGGCTGCGGGAGCCGACCTCACGAGCCCCCAGGGCTAGGGGCCTCGGGAGGATCCGGAGAGGCTGGCGGCTCCTCGCGGGCCATCTCCATCTCCGCCAGGGCTGCGGCGTGCGACCTCTTGAGCCTCGGGATGGTCCTCATGAGGCAGTGCTTGCTGCCCGCGTTTGGAAGGCCATAAGGCATGCGCATGTAGCTGTGGGGCGGACCCTCGCAACGTCCCACTCGCGAGGGCCAGAGGCGCTCTTGAGACGCGGCTCGGTTGAGCCCTGGTATGTCGATGCAGATGCGCGGCCCACCATCCTCGCATGGATGGGGGCCACAGTGGCAGTGGCGGCTGCCCCTCATGACCCTTGACTCTGTAGCTCTGAATGGCCTTGCCGACGAACTCCCGAGGGTTCGGCCCTCCTTGCCTTGCTCCTGCTTGCGGAAGCGTGCTTGGCACGCCTCACGTGGTGCCCAAGCGCCTCGAGACCTTGGCGAGGTCGGCGGCCCTCCAGGGGAGAGCCCCGAGCCCTGCTGAGGAGGGCGCGGCGCTTTCCTATGCGATGGAGGGAGGCTCCCTTGGCCCTGCTTGGCGGGCCACGAGGGGCCTGCCTCTTGAGGAGCCGGGCGGTCGATGTCTTCTTCTTCTTGGAGTGCGGCCTCGGGAGGCCTCCTGCCGCTTCTTGATGCAGGTCTTCTAGCGATGCGGCCTGAAAGGCTCGCTCCAGGGAGCACACTGCGTCTCTCTCTCTTCGCAGGGCACCGTGATGACCCCGCCGCTTCCTGGCATCTTGAGGATGTTGTAGCCATGGTGAGTTACGGCCATGAATTTGGCCAACACTGGGTACCCGAGGATGGCGTTGTACGGCAGGCGAATGTGGGCGACGTCGAAGTCGATGAGCTCGGTGTGGTAGTTGTTGCGAGCCCTGAAGGTGACAGAAAGGCGGACTTTCCCGATCGGGACCGTGGAGCCGTCGGTGACTCCGGAGAAAGGCTTGGTTGGCTGAAGCTGACTGTAAGGCACTTGAAGATTGTTGAATGTCTCCACGGACAGGACGTTGAGCACTGCTCCGCCGTCGATGAGGGTCTTGGTGACTAGCAGATTGCTGATGATTGGGGAACAAAGCATCGGGAGAACTCCGGCTGTGGCTGCGCACTTGAGCTGGTCTGCTGAGTTGAACGTGATGGCACACGCCGACCACCTGAGAGGGCGCGTGGTCTCGAGCTTGGGGAGGACTGCATTCACTTCACGGGCGAACTGCTTGAAGATGCGCTGAGAGGCTGGGGCTTGAGCTCCGCCCAGGATGCAGGCAATTGCACACGGTTCCTGGAAGCCCCCAGCCCCTCGGCCCCGATGACGGTCTTCAATTCTCCTTGGCGGCAGCGGAGGGAGGCCTGCGTTCCCCTGCGGGCGATCCTCGCGAGGCTGATCCCTCCAGCCTCCCTCGTGAGGCGGGTCTTGCCAGCGGTCCTCGCGAGGTTGGTCGCGCCACCCTTGGCGCGGGCCGCGGTCTTCCCAGCGTCCTACATTCCTTCCTCCTCCTCGGTCGTAGCCCCGGTCGCTGCGCTCGGGGCGTCTGCTGACCCTTCCTTCACGTACGGCTCGGAGCTCTTGGCATTCATTGGTGTTGTGGGTGTGGAGGTCGTGGTACACGCAGTACCGACTGCCCTTGGAGGACTCGGGCTAATCTCTGCCTCGCTTGGTGTCTCGTTCGGCCGCGAGTACGGCAGCCCCCTTGCGCTTCATGTCCTTGGCCTTGGACTTCTTTTCTTCAGGATCCGCGGCAGGCAGCTCGAGGAGGGAGAGGCGCCCCTCCTCAGCCCTGGCACACTTGGTCGCCAAGTTGAACAGCTCCAAGGAGGTGCACATATCCTCATGCATCGCCAGCTCCTCCTTCATCTTGACGTCGCGCATGCCGTCGGAGAAGGCAGAGATGATGGCCTCCTCCGTTACCCTGGGGATCTTGAGGCACGCGTTGTTGAAGCGCTGGATGTACTTTTGCAGGGTTTCCCCTGGTTGCTGCTTGATTCGGCGCATGTCGCTTAGGGCGGGTGGCCGGTCGCGAGTACCTTGGAAGTTGGCGATGAAGCGGGTGCGCATCTCAGCCCAGGAAGAGATCGTGCCTGGGGCCAGATTCAGGAGCCAGGTGCGGGCTCCGTCCTTGAGCGCCATGGGAAACCAGTTTGCCATGACCTTTTCATCCCTGTTGGCAGCCTCGATGCCCAGCTCAGAGCTGGAGGAACTCTGAGGGTCATTTGTGCCGTCGTAGCAAGGAGGCAGGTCTGGCTTGAACTTGGCGGGCCCGCGACGCAGCTCGGAGGTGAAGGCACGACAGCCCGCCCCGATGGGGGCCTCGGACAACGAAGAGCTTGGTCTTGTGGGCCTCCCTGCGCCCTTGGCTGGGGCAGCGCAGGTCTGATGTCTTTGAGCGGAGGCGCTTGGGCAGCTTCTTGTGGGCGAGGAACTTCTTGACAGCTCTGCTCCTGCCGCGCCGGCGCCTGGTGGAGCGGGTTCCGCCCAGGGGCCGCGCGCCTTGGGGCCAGGGTGCCTTCTTGAGGAGGAGGCGGCTAAGGCGCCCCAGGAGCTTCATCACCCACGCGGGGCGGGGTGCGGTGCAGCGAGACGGACGGTGCGGGGGCGCCTCCTGCAGCGCGGACGAGCTCAGCGACTCGGTCAAGCCATTCTTCGTGAAGCGTGTCGGCAGGCGGTAGCGCAGGAGCTCGTTTGCCGCGATGAGTGCAGCTTCGGGCCTCCATGGCGCCTTGAAGCGCGCGTGGCGAAAGAACCAGCGGGGGTAAGCGAAGGCGTGGCGGTGCGGCCGTCCCGCCTCATGGACGGGTGCTGGGACGACACTTGCTGCTCGTTCCCTGCCGGGCCGGTGGTGGCATTGACGGCAGGTGACGGGGAACGACGAGGGCGCCCACCGACGGGAGTTGTCTGGACGACATGGGAGGCGAGGGCGGCTCGGCGCTCGGCGCGGGCCCGATGGGCGTCAGACATGGTTGCGGTGGTCGGGGAAGAACGAGGCGACGAAAGGCAGATTCCGGCGCACCCCTACCTGGCGCGCCAAATGTCGGATTTCGGGTTCCGGCAGACCCTTGAGATTCGAACACTGGGGTGCGCGCGGAGATCCAACCCTCCACCGTCTCGCACCTCCCCGAATCGCTGGGACCTAAACTACTAAACGGAACAGCACAAGAGACACGAGATTTATACTGGTTCAGGCCACCATTGTGGTGTAATACCCTACTCCAGTGTGTGGTGTGGTGGATTGCCTCCTGGGCTGACGAGGAACAATACAAGGAAGAACAACGTCACGAGGGTCTGTTCTTGGAGGGTGCGATGAACTGCTAGGTGGTGTTCAGTCGCTCTAGCTACTGGTTTCTTGATGAGGATCGGGTCTCTGTCTTTCTCTGGATCCCCCTCCTCCCGCTCTGAGTGTGGCTACTCCTACTTATAGGCGAAGGCCCTGGGTCTCTTCCCAAATATTGAGCGGGAAGGGCGCCAACAATTGGCCACTTTGAAGGGGAACAGCGGGTACACTTATCCTGACTAAAGTTGGTCCTCGCCTGCCAAAGGCTCACGGTGATGAGCCTTTGCTTGGGCTCCATGATGAGTCCCTTCCGGCCGTTGGGCTGGTCTTGGTCTTGTTGCAATCAAACGGATGCCTTTGCTTGATGCTCTCGCTGCGCTTGCTCCCTTTGCACCAAAAAGGAAAGGAGGGGCGCTGCTTGTGAGCTGGCGCCTGGCAGCGCCCTTAGTCGTCATGGCTTGCTTCATGGGCACCTCGCGAGGTACCCTGCCTTGAACTCTCCGCCTCCTCATGAGCCAGCCCGACGAGGCCGTGCTCGAGGAAGCTCCTTGTCGTCCGCCCATGAGGCTTGGCCTCGCAAGGGTCTTGAGCTTGTGTTGATGAAGATGGGCCGTCTTTGGGCCTCCTTTGAGCCACGCCGCCTTGGCATGAGCGAGCAAGTCTGGGGACCCCCGTTCTCAGAACGCCGACAAAGATGCAGAAAGGGGAAACTTATAGTGCTGGATCTGTTGCAGAGGGGCGCTGCCGTTCTCTGGTCGGATTCAAGTTGATGCAGCGGCCAAGGTTGATGAAGACGAGGGGTTCGACGGCGGCGGCGGCGGAGCTTGAGTGACAGAGAAGAGAGGAAGAAGACGACTGGAAGGAGAAGAATGAAAGACCTAAAGTCGCGCCTATATATAGGGAGAGGGTAACCGAGACAGTGTGGGAAACAAGGAGATAAGAATTACTATCCAGCGGCCCCGACTCCTCGATTCTCGGAATGGGCAATAAAGACAAAGATCCGTTGGGCCGATTCGGCGGAATAAAAGGAAAGATGACGTCATGACGGGTTAACACGGATCCAAAGAGTGACGTCACGCCGGGTTAAAAAAGTCTTTTTGCGCAGTCCAAAGACTGAAGATTTACGTTTAAGTTATTTTAAGATTGACATGAGCAGGTTCAAATCAATCTGGGGCCTAATGTTGGAGATATAACTATTTGTGTAAGCCGCCCAAGAGGGGTCGGGTTACGTAAAGAGTTACCAGACAGAAGCCCAAGTCAAAGCATGTAGTTGGCGTGTCAACAAGTGGCCTAAGGCCCACAGGCGTCTTAAAGCACGTTGTAGTAAACCTCCATAATGGATTGCATTGTATCATAAGGTAGACTTGACTAGTCACCGAGCGGACACTGTTTATGAGCCGGCGGGACTCTGTAAGCCGCAGGCGTCAACCCGTGTATATAAGGGGCGACCGCCCGGCGGCTTAGGGCAAGAAACAACCCTTCGAGGACCCGGGCATAGCGTATCTCGCTCTCGGTCATCGAAACCTCAAGCAATACCAACCCAACTAGACGTAGGCTTACCTTCCTTTATGAGGAGCTGAACTAGTATAAACCCTCTCGTGTCCTTTGTGCCGATTAACCCCTTTAAGCTTCCTAGTTGCGATGGCTCCACGATTAAGTCCTTGCAAGAGGAAATCTGCCGTGACAATTCCACGACACCCGTGATACGATACGCTCTATCACACATAAGCCTCCTTATATCTTCCTCAAAACAGCCACCATACCTACCTATCATGGCATTTCCATAGCCATTTCGAGATATATTGCCATGCAACTTCCATCATCATCATCATTTACATGACTTGAGAATTTATTGTCATATTGCTTTCCATGATCGTAAGATTGCTAGCATGATGCTTTCATGGCTTGTCCGTTTTTTGATGTCATTGCTACGCTAGATCAATTTAGAAAAAAATTTGATTCCAAGGAAGTATGAGGTTCAATACGCTCTTCAGTGCTTTACAGAAAGTGTTGCAACCTGGTGGAAAATGCATCAAGCCATACAAGGATTTAATGGAGCAAGAACTTGGGGAATTCAAGAAGACCTGTTGAGATCACGTCTCATCCGGAAGCACTATGATAACCCGAAGAAGAAACCTTGTGCCTGCAGGATTTGCGGAGAAATAGGACACACCAATGAAGAACACAAGGATGGATGCCCTCATTGTGAAGGAAATCACCCAGCTGAAGAATGCCTGACTGGGTAGGTTACTTGTTTCCTGTGTGAAGGAACTACACACTACCCTGCTCAATGTCAGATTTACCCCAAGGTACAGAAAATTACCAAGCAGCGGAAGGAAGCCATGAAAGAAGCCCTCAGGGAAAATTCAGAAGAACCTGTAATGAAGGAAGTTATTGAAGACCCTGAAGGTGAAGGCCTAAACAAAATTTTCGCCCAAGCCTGCTATTCATGTGGAGAAGAAGGACATTTTTCACAGTATTGCACCAAGGAAAGAAAAGAGTATCTGGGATACTTCCCGACGGAAGCAATAGAGTTTGATCCACAGGAAATAGAATGTTTGATCGTAACGAAGAAACCGGGAAGAGAAAACAAAGACACCCTCAGAACAACCCAATTTCTGCAAAGAGGGACAAGAGTCATATTACCTGTTTTGAATGTAAGGACGCGGACATTATGCCAATCATTGTCTCGAAAGGAAGCAAGGAACTCAAGGAGGTGCACCATCTCCAAGAAGCCCAAAGACTTATCGAGAGTTATGTGTTTTCATTGCAAGGAAGCAGGACATTATGCTACTAAATGTTCCTACAAGAAGGAAGCTGGAGTTGAGTAGTTGGAATTTTGATATGGATAATAAGAGTGGTAGAAACCAATTTTTCTTTTTTTCTTCATGAGTACAATAAGTTGAGTTATGTAATGGGTGCTCAGAGTTTGTAATGGATTCATGAAATCAATAAAGTTAAGGTGACATGTTTTCATATGTTTAATTGTATGAGTTGTTACTCTATGAACACAGATGTTGACCATTTTCGAGGATATGAGAAATATGGTTTTATGGGTAAAATTGTGCATTTCACCTTAAGGGTGGCAGTACCCTATGAGAACATTTAATTTATGGAAAGGGAAATGTGTCCCAAAGATTGGAGTTTGGATAAAATAAGTATGAGTTGTATTCTAATATTTTGGTTACCTCAGGAGTATGAAGGAATGAAGTAATATTGGATTTAAATGAGATGTAATGTTGAAATATGGAACAATTGTAACTCCAATGATGAGTTAAAGCTATGCAAGTATTGAAGTGGGCCCACAACCCATAGGCCCAGGAATTAATAAGGATCAAGTACTCCCTGGAGGAAGAAATTCTGGAAGAAGCTGTGATTTCGTCAGCAAACGTTTCATAGGACATTACGTAAAAACCTAAGAGTTGTGAAGAACGATAGATGTTTTGTTCAGCTTGCAGAATCAATGGATTTACTCGAACCCAGTTCGAGGACGAGAGAAATTTTGCAATGCTTGTGAGAATTCCCGAGTGTTAGAAATGCGAGATTCGCTAAACCTTATACAGAGTAATGATTTGGGTGCCGAATGGATTGATCACCATACCGACTTACTCTGGTCATTCGCTCCTGCTATATGGAATGGTAAATCAGTGACTTACCCATAGTAGAGAGACGACGATATCAAACCTTGTTTAAACCATAGAATGGTAGAACGATGGACCCTCAGATAGGCATCCATTGCCAATCGTAGGATATACGGTGAGATTCAACCCAGACCCTTTTCTGCAGGAGAAACCATTAATTGTTGACCACCATGAGATTTCGCTAATTAATTAGAATTGGCGACAGACCTGTCAGATATGAAGACCCAGTCTCGGAAGAACCTCACCGGGATGAAAGGACACGTGTTTGAGGAAAAGTTTGTGACCCTATCGGAAGAGCCTCAGTGAAGGAGTTATTCCAGAGAATATGAGAAGACCGACACCATCAACCCAAAGGATGGAGTACATGAATTTTGTCGGAACCGTAACCCTGCTTTTAAGTGTGGTAGCACACTAGACCATTCCGATCGACGGATTTGCTGGAAGACCCCCAAACCCTAACCTTTTCTTGCTAGCCTCTTCGAATCTCGAGGACGAGATTCATTTTAAGTGTGGTAGATTTGTAACATCCCAAAATTCTAAATTTTGGAATGTTATATTAAATAAATAATTCTGATTGTTTGTTTGATTGTTGAGTGATTGCTTGTGTGAAATTGAGTGAAATTTGAATCTTTACGAAAGTTGAATGAGAGGAATGAAATGACTTTCCCAAACTTCCACCTTGCATTTATGATCTCCATGAATTCAAATTCATTTCATCACAAAACCCTAGAGTGAAGATGATATGACTCTTCCATTTAAATAAATGAAAAGGGTTTTGAAAAGATTTGAATTCCATCTGAAAATATTTCAAATTCAGAAACTTTATGCAACTCAATGATTTTCATTAGGGAAGATAAAATGACTTCTTCAGATTATATGAAATATGAGTTGGAAGTTAAAAAGAATCAAACTGAAAGTCATCTGGAAGTATTTTAAAATCCCCTTTCAATTTGGAATTATTTGGATTTTATTCAAATTATTTTTCTCCTAAAAATAAATAAATGGGAATAAGGGTAAAATGATTCCCTTCAATGGAAAATTAGGAGAAAATAATTTTGAAATCATTTTTTTGTTTTAAAAATGATTTTTGTTGGGTTTTATTGCAACAGCAACACTATTTGAGTTTTGTAAATTTTTGAGGATTTTATTTGAACTTGAAAAATAGTTCATGTTGTAGGAAATCTTTTTCTGAAAATTTTGATATATTATATGTCTATATAATATTATTTATTTATTTATTTGTGTTGTTTTGTTGTCTATGTTTTATAAAAAAAACAGGACGAAGCCACCGAGGCCCAACTCTCTCTCTCTCCCTCGGCCCACCTATGCGCCAGGCTGGCCCAGCAGCTCACCCGCGCCGAAACCCCTTCGCACCGCCCGCCCGCTCGCTCTCCTCTCTCCCTCTCTCACTGACCGCCGGGTCCCACCGTCCGATCGCTCTACCCGCATCTTCCTCTTCTTCCTCCCCACGCCAGAATCACCGCCGCCGCCGCCGGAATCCCATAGATCTCGGGATCATCTCCCCGATTCGCCCCCTCCTCCAAGTCGACCCCGCCCCTATAAATACCTCTCCCCACACCCCCTTCCGCCCCATCCCGACCCCCCAAACCCACACCGCACGCCGCCCATGCGCGCCGGAGCCCAGTGCCCCGCCCCCCCCCAGCCGCCCCACCGAGCTACTCCGACCCCCTCGCCGCCCCCGAGACCACCTCCGGACTCCCCTCGCTCGTCCGCATCTCCCCGTGCCCTCGCCCGAGCCCGAAACCCACCGGAGCACCGTCATCCGCCGACGCCCGAACGCCACCGCCGCCTCAACCTCACCGCCGTCCTCCTCTGACGTCCCCGAGCTCACCGCCGACCACCATCGTTATCGCCGTTGTCTTCCGCATCGCCTGGGCGTCTTCACCGTCGTCTAGGATCACCGGTGGCCTCGCCTGCGTCGTCCCCGAGCCGCCACCGCCGCCGACGACCTCGCCGGAGCTCGCCCCACCACGGTGAGCCATTCCCCTCCGTCTGATCTGTTATTGACGGCGTAGATTAGATGTAATGAACGGGTAGGTTTTTTTTTATTAGATCGGTTTAGTTCCGGTTTTTATACGGTTTATGTCCGGTTTGGTTCCATGTTTAGTTAGACCGGCCCGATTGGTTTATTTCTGCTGAGCCCGTATAAGTTTCAGTTAAAGATCGCTCGCGCGTTAGATAGTTTTAGAGCGCTCACTTTCGCCCGTTAAGCTGCGTTAGTTTTTTTTCCTTAGTTTTATTTTTCGTTTACATTTTAGAAGCAGAAAATGTTTCAATTTTAGATTTCTTATAACTTTTATATTTTAGATCCAAATTGAGTGATTCTTTTTGCATTGTGTCACAAATTTGCTTAAGTTTCTGTTTGTGTACTTAGGTTTCAAATTTGAATAGTTTAGATTTGAATTTGATGAAATTTGTTCAAATCACTAATTTGGTCATATTTTGAGTTTTACAAAGTATTTTTGATTGATTCTTTTTGCTACTGTTTTATTATGGTTTTGTCTATCCAGTATCATATACTTCTTTATTTTTACTTTATTTTTAAATTAGGTTTTTAGCAAAACAGTACTGTTTTAGTTATAGCTTTGTTTTAGTCTTTTCTTTATTGTTTTTATTAGTTTTAAATTATTTGTTTTGTCACTTTTGACAAATTTAGTTTTGTTTCTGTTAGTAAACCAAAGAAAATTTTGTTTTTATTTTTAAAATTTATTTTATTTAGTTTTGTATGAAAAGTTGTTTAGGTCATAGTTAGTGTTTCATAAAAGCTTTTTATTTGTTTCTTTTTGCAAATAAAATTTTATAAAAAAAAAATACTTTCTCTTAACTTAGTTGTTTTACATTTTGTTTTTTTTCTGTTAATTTATTAGTTTATTGTTTTAATTGTTGTTAAGTTTTACTTAGGACAAAACTATTTTGTGTTATGTCTTAGAGTTTTCTTTAGTAGTTTTGTTGTGTAGTTTTCCTTTGTTTTTATTTGGTGTCCCTTGATTTGCATTTTTATTTGTTGGTTTTATTATGAGTGTTAGAATTGTTTGCTAGGATGTTTGCTTATATGAATGCTATGACTATATAGATTTTCAACGGAGTGACGAATAGTTCTACCAAGTCATTATTCGAGAGTGTTGTTATCTTCATCAACGTACCAGGCAAGTTCACTTTGACCATGTTTTTCATACCTATGTATTTTATTACATCTAGTGTCATCTTCGCAACAATCCCTCCAGTAGTGATATTGAATCCTTGTAGTTGAGTAGTATGCATGAGGTAGGAACCCATCACCCTGTTACCAAGCCGGGACGTTATTTATTTTAATGCTACGCTATAGTAGACGGGGTTGGTATGAGTGCTCGGAGTGGTGTGAGAATGGAGGATCTACGTCAATGACAACTCCATGATGGAATCTGCAAGGACTGCATCTTCAAGGCCTCAAGACTTCAAGACTCGAGACAAGAATTCAATACACACTCTTTGGGTGAAGGATGGTTGAGGGGCACCTGGAGAAACCGGTGGTTGGCGGGATGCATGGAGAAGTGCCATGACATATTGCGAAAAGCTTCACCCAGACTCAAAGAGACGGAAGAATACTTCATGCCGGAAGCTTACATGCAACCGCAAGTCATTATGGGCTCTGGCTTGGTTGACCTTCGTTGTGACTCTGGCTGGGACGGTGCTAGCCGATGTAGAACTACGGTAGGATTGGATGAGCACCGGACAGTGGTCAGAGGAACTCTTCGGAAGACCATGTTTCGCCGTCTTGTTCTCAAACACCACGAAGTGCGAACGTAAAAGAGGGATTGAATCTTGCGGGTAAAGTGTACAAACCTGCGCAAAAGGGTTAAAACCTAATCGATTAGCCGTGTCCCGATTACGGACAATTTGAGCATCTAGACTTGGATCTATCTCGAACTCTCAACACCGGATTGATAACTTAATTGTGGGCAACTTATGATGATTTTGGGCTATGAGACATCGGTTGGCGGAACCATGTCATGATAGAAAACTCCATAGTACAGACTTCATTTATTCCTTTGATGTAGGGAAAATAAATCAACTTTTACGCAAAACAAAACTCAGACACGGAGCCACAAAGCCATATTGCATATAGTATAGTTTTATCATCTGTTTTCTCATGTTGTGATCTTGCCGGTACATTCAATGTACTGACCTACACGGCTGCAACGTATCATGTTGCAGATACTTTCTTCCGACGAGTAAGAGTATAGTACAGGGTTACGGTCTACATTCAACTTGCCGATGGCGTTGATGGGACTCCATACCCGACTATTTGTTTCCGCTGTGACTTATGAGGTATATATCAGTTTTACGTTAATTATACATGTGATTGCACTTTGATATATACATTGATGTACTGTGTGTGCCAAAGATATCTTGATCCGTGGATGGCACAAAGAACACGTAGGCTTGACCGTCCCGAGGTCGGGTCGCTACGCTTAGTAAGGCAGCTCCGATTGCCCAAAGGGCCAAGATTACCACGGCAAACCCCAACTCCACCAGTTAGTACGCCTATTCTTGTGGAGGAAGCACAACTAGCTAGTCATAGTTTAGCATCTATCAAATTTGATGTTGTTAAATCGTATGTGCGTATCTTCCCATCTTGGAAATATTATACTGAAGATGAAGGAAAATGCCAGTTGCGGGTGTTTGTCCAGGAGTTATGTGTAAGTAATGTTATTCATGGCAATTACTTTGCTTTATCCCATACATCCTACCTCCATGATGGTTATAATATAGCAAATTTTCCCATTTTTCTCTATAGAGAAGGACTGATTTGGAAACTCAGGATGAGGTAATCTGTGCTAATACCTCTGCTATCTTCAAGAATGCTTGGTGGCGATGTCGGAATTACACGAAGAAAATGTACTTCACCGGCAAATAAACTCATCAAATTCCCTTACGTTCTCTGAGACACATTCTTTGGGCGATGATTTGAGGAACGCCTTGTTCTATCTTGGTCCTGAACTAAGAATGTGGTGAGGTCTATGAGCTCATTTTCTATTTTTAAGTACTATATTCTTGCGTCTTACTGTACTCTGTTCATGTAGAACAAGTGCCTAAACCTGAAGAACAACTGTTCTAATTTATGATTCCATTGCTATCATAGTTCAAAAAAGCGCTAGGCGTTAATTGTGCATTTTGCCACTGCCTTGCACTTTACTGACCAAAGTGCATGCTTATGTGCAGTTATGGACAGATTAAGCGTTGTTATGCACAATGCGTTTCGCCAACGCCTAGAGCCAAGGCGCGCTTAAGAGCTCGCTTAGGAACGCCTTTTCTAACTATGATTGCTATCATGCATACTGCTTTGCTATTGTATCACTGTATTTACTCATACAAACTTATTTTTAAATTGAAGGATCCAATCGAAACTCCAATGTCACAGCAAGTATGTTCACGCATGTTTCTTTAACAGGCTTGCTCTTATCAATAGCTCTCTTGATTTCAATTTCAACTGTGTATACAGTTGACTTCTCATATCATGCACATTACTAGCATCACAACAGAGCCAATAGTGTTGTTGTACATGTAGACCCGTGGTACCCATATGAAATCTTGTTGTGCCATGTGTTTCCCATGCTTTGTATTCTTTCACTGCTGCTTTGTCTTGAACTGATATGATTTGAACCGTGTCTCTATTTTGATTTGGCAAGACAATGCAGTGACCATAGGACATAGATATATGTTTGTTTGATGCTTTTATTATGTACTAGTACTTGGCAATAGAAGACTTGGTAGTTTAATCCTGTCCACCATACTAATGAACTGGTTCACGAAATGAGTTTCATATACTAGTACATGCTAAACCAGTTATGTATGCCTTGTTTCTTCTTTTAGAATCTTGTGAGAATATTGGGGAAGAGTGCCTTATTAAGCAATGGTAAAGGAAGTAATGCAGATAAGGTTCAGGGATAGTGACACATCCTTGTTGGTCTCAAAGAAAGCTGATAAAACAGCTAAGGAAGACTATCTAGAAGACGGTGAGACAACCCCAAAGTCTGTCTTGGTTTAGTGTTCGACTTCTTGGCCACTACCGCTTGCAAAAGCTATTCAAACTCCTTTATGCGAATCAGTTCGGTTTCTTGAGTCTCAACTACAAGCTGAAAGACATCGATCAGCTGTGCCGCAACAAGAAGCGGAAGGACTGTGGAAGTCCCTGGAGCATTAGATGCATACTTTCTGGTGCAACAGCAAGCATTGGAGGATTTTAGCGCCAAACAGGACAAAGCTAATAAGCTTGCTAAGCTTATTGCCAGCATGGTGGATACCACGTTTCTTGAGCTCTTCTGAAGTTGTTTCAGTTATGCTCTTGTTTTGCTGCCGCGTTTATTTGCACTCGTAGCCAATTTTGAGGGCCAGTGTATGTAATATGCTGCTTTGTTCCGTATATTTGCACTGGTGGCGAACTTTGATGCCCAGTGGATGTAATATGTGTAATAGCGGTAATAGGCTAGCGTTAATTGCTTGCTTATTTATTTCCTTATTGTCTTGTTTAGTTGTTTGCTTGTAGTCACTGCAGTTCTTTTTCTGTGTTTTTCTAGTGGCCACAATAACCTATTTTCGGAAACTAGGCCAAAATAATCATGGCAACACACGGGCTGTTGTAACCATGGGCCTCCTGTGGGCCGTATGATCCATGGGCCTTCTACGGGCCGTAGGATACATTGGCCTTCTATACCGGCCATAGGATCCATGAGCCTTCTACGAGCCGTACGATCCATGGGCCTTTTATGGGCCATAGGATCCATGGGCCTTCTACGGGGCGTATCATCATTTCGCCAATCATGGGCCATACTATTCATGGACAATAACGGGCCGTTAATAGGCCGTATTTGGTAACTCTATGAAAACAGCCCAACGGGTTTTTTTCGACATGAAAATGGCCGAACGTATTAACGGGCCACAAATGGGCCGACTGTAACCACGGGCTAAATATGGCCCACAAGCAGAAAATGACAGTAACGGGCTGTAAGTAACCGAATGCTCGAAATGAGCCCAATAATAAATGGGCCCTGAGAAGGCCGAAAGATAACATGGGCTGGAAACGGCCCAACGGAACAATGGGCCATTAATGGGTATAAAGTGATACAGTGTTCATTACGGGCCAGTTTTACCACGGGCCATTAAGGGGCCGAGGGTTACTAAGGGCCTCATATGGGCCGAAAGACGTCATGGGCCATACATGGGCCGGAAGTTAAAACGGGCTGGAATTATATTGGACGGCCCAGATGACGCTACTAGGCCTAATTCGAATAGGCCATAAACGGGCCCTGGGATAGCGGGCTGTAAAAGGGCTATATGCGAACAGGCCGTTAACAGGCTTGCCGTGGGCCGGCCCGCCACCTTTTGACCAAGTCAAACAGGCCGGCCTTTTCACACGAATGGGCCTCTGTTGGGCCGTGCCACGTGTCGACGTATCATATGTGCTTTGGGTCCAATGAGTGGATGACATCTGTCCCAACGGTGAGCCGACACGTGTTTCCTCCAGCCAATGATGATTTTACACGTGGAAAATCCCCATTGGTCGGGTCATTAACGAGTTATTGGATCCAAAACCGGATCCGATAGCTTAACAGCGTTCCATTACGGTGGATGCCACGTGTCGGTCACCCTTGACGAAAGCACTTCTGTGACGCGCGAGTTATCGTCATGGAATGGACACTTCCGTGATGATAATTTTGGTAATGTCATGGAACACTTCTATGATAGCACAGGTATGACTATCTTAATTCTGTCATAAATTTGTCCCGGATGTACATGCATGACAGGAAACGTGACCTACTGTGACAAACACGTATCATCACGGAAGTGTATTTTTTTTGTACCGATTAAGACTGGTGAGCCGGCGTTGATGTGATCCGATGAGTGCACGATAGCCAAGACCGGCGCACCCAATGGGTTGTTGACTCGCCCTCTTCTTGGATACAAGTGTCCAAATCCACAATTGACATAGGCTGCTTGCACGTATCTTTGCAATTCTGGATAAATCGGGCTTTTAACTCGGCCCATGATCCAATGAAGTTGGCTGGCAGCCCTTTCAACCAAGTACGGGCCGTTCCTTCCAACATCATAGTGAAATACTTAGCACATGCAGCATCGTCAACATCCAACAGCTTGATACGTCTCCAACGTATCTATAATTTTTGATTGCTCCATGCTACTTTATCTATTGTTTTGGACTATAATGGGCTTTATTTTCCACTTTTATATTACTTTTGGGACTAACCTATTAACCGGAGTCCCAGCCCAGAATTGCTGTTTTTTGCCTTTTTAAGTATTTTGAAGAAACAGAATATCAAACGGAGTCCAAACGGAATGGAACCTTCAGAAACGTGATTTTCTCACCGAACGTGATCCAGGAGACTTGGACCCTATGCCAAGGCACCAGAGAGGCGTCACGAGGGTGGGGGCGCGCCCCCCTGCCTCGTGGGCCCCTCGAAGCTCCACCGACGTACTCCTTCCTCCTATATATACCTACGTACCCCCAAACAATCAGAACAGGAGCGAAAAACCTAATTCCACCGCCAGTAACTTCCTCAGATCCACGAGATCCCATCTTGGGGCTGTTAGGAGCTCACGGGAGGGCATCTACCACGAAGGGCTTCTACATCAACACCATAGCCTCTCCGATGAAGTGTGAGTAGTTTACTTTAGACCTTCGGGTCCATAGCTAGTAGCTAGATGGCTTCTTCTCTCTTTTTGGATCTCAATACAATGTTCTCTCCTCTCTCGTGGAGATCTATTCGATGTAATCTTATTTTTGCGGTGTGTTTGTTGAGAACGATGAATTGTGGGTTTATGATCCAGCTTATCTATGAATAATATCTGAATCTTCTCTGAATTCTTTTATATGATTGAGTTATCTTTGCAAGTCTCTTCGAATTATCCGTTTGGTTTGGCCAACTAGATTGGTAGTTCTTGCAATGGGAGAAGTGCATGGCTTTGGGTTCAATCTTGCGGTGTCCTTACCCGGATGTGAGAAAGGGTTGCAAGGCACGTATTGTATTGTTGCCATCAAGGATAACAAGATGGGGTATTTATCATATTGCATGAATTTATTCCTCTACATCATGTCATCTTGCTTAAAGGCGTTACTCTGTTTTTATCTTAATACTCTAGATGCATCTTTGGATAGCGGTCGATGAGTGGAGTAATAATAGTAGATGCAGAATCGTTTCGGTCTACTTGTCACAGACGTGATGCCTATATACATGATCATACCTAGATAACCTCATAACTATGCTCAATTACATCAATTGCTCAATGATAATTTGTTCACCCACTGTAGAATAATTATGCTCTTGAGAGAAGCCACTAGTGAAACCTATGGCCCCCGGGTCTATTCTCATCATATCAATCTCCATCACTTTTATACTTGCTTTGTTTTACTTTTCCTTTACTTTTTACTTTGCATCTTTATACCAAAAATACCAAAAATATTATCTCTATCAGATCTCACTCTCGTAAGTGACCGTGAAGGGATTGACAACCCCTAATCGCGTTGGTTGCGAGTAGCTATCGTTTTGTGCAGGTACGAGGGACTTGTGCGTGGCCTCCTACTGGATTGATACCTTGGTTTTCAAAAACTGCGGGAAATACTTACGCTACTGTGCTGCATCATCCTCTCCTCTTCGCGGAAAACCAACGCAAGCTCAAGACGTAGCAAGAAGGATTTCTGGCGCCGTTGCCGGGGAGTCTACGCAAAAGTCAACATACCAAGTACCCATCACAATCCCTATCTCTCGCATTACATTATTTGCCATTTGCCTCTCGTTTTCCTCTCCCCCACTTCACCCTTGCCGTTTTATTCGCCCTCTCTTTCCCAATCTCCTCCTCTTTTTCCGTTTGCCGTTTGTTTGCTCGCGTGTTAGTTAGTTTGCTTGACTTCATGACTAGTCTCATATCTTCCCCGTTATCTCCCGAGAATGAAGTTCTAAATTTTAAGCAAAGGGAGGGAGAAAATCTAAAAGATGCTTGGTATAGAATTTGCAATGCTCAAAATAGATCTACCAGGGAGCAATCTACTTCAGTTCTTCATCGTAATTTTTACGTAGGTGCTAATCCTTGGTATAGATATATCCTTGATACCATTACCGGAGGGAATTTCTTGGGTAGCCATACTTTTGATTCTTATAATGCTTTAATAGATTTATTTCGCTCACCTCCTCTTTTGGTTAATGGAACTATGTTAACTTTGGAGCATGTTATGCAAAGGCTTGAAATTATTGAAAACAAAGTTGCTACCATTGAATCCATTGAAAATCTAGATAAAAATATCCATAATCAAATTACCCAATATGGATCTAAGGTAGGACTGACTTTCAAAAAATATTAACGAGAAGGAACCCATGGTTAATGAGAAAATAAATCTAGATTCTACTCGAATCGATAAACTTGAGGGTATCATTACCAACTTGGGAACCGCTTTTTCTTCCGTAAAGAATACTCCTAGTCCTCCCACTAAAATTGCCAAGCTTATGTATGTTCCTAAAAATAAGGGTGAATCATCTAGTAAGGAAGCTGCGGATCTTAAATCTATAAGTATTCATCCCGATCTTTTTACTATCATTAAGGAACCATTTGCTACAAATGAATTTTTTCGATCTTATGCCTAAAAGTTTGATAATTACTAGAAATAAAGAAATCTATAAGAAAGATAGATGCCTCATTGAAGAATTGCCTACCAAAGATGGCAATACCAAGATCTATCCTCGCTTTTATGCCTAGCTAGGGGCGTTAAACGATAGCGCTTGTTGGGAGGCAACCCAACTTTATTTTTTGTTTTTTGTTTTTGCTTCTGTTTAGGAATAAATAATCCATCTAGCCTCTGTTTAGATGTGGTTTTATCTTTTAATTAGTGTTTGTGCCAAGTTAAACCTATTGGATCTTCTTGGATGATAGTTATTTGATCCTGCTGTAATTTCCAGAAACTTTGCGCTCAGTGCCCGAATTGTTAAAAATCACCAGAACGTGATAAAATACTAATTCCAATTTCTGATGATCAGTAAACAAATTTTCCAGGTCGTCCAATTTTGGTAGAATTTTTTGAGTTCCATAAGTTTGCTTTAGTTACAGATTACTACAGACTGTTCTGTTTTTGACAGATTCTGTTTTGCGTGTGTTGTTTGCTTATTTTGATGAATCTATGGCTAGTAAAATAATTTATGATCCATAGAGAAGTTGGAATACAGTAGGTCTAACACCAATATAAATAAAGAATGAGTTCATTACAGTACCTTAAAGTAGTCTTTTGTTTTCTTTCTCTAACGGAGCTCACGAGATTTCTATTGAGTTTTGTGTTGTGAAGTTTTCAAGTTTTGGGTGAATTCTTTTGATGGATTATGGAACAAGGAGTGGCAAGAGACTAAGCTTGGGTATGCCCATGGCACCCCCAAGATAATCCAAGGACACCAAAAATTCAAAGCTTGGGGATGCCCGGAAGGCATCCCTCTTTAAATCCACTTCCAAATGTAATTTACTTGGAGCTATATTTTTATTCACCACATGATATGTGTTTTGCTTGGAGCGTCTTGTATTATTTGTGTCTTTGCTTGTTAGTTTACCACAATCATCCTTGCTGTACACACCTTTTGAGAGAGCCATACATGAATTGAAATTTGATAGAATACTCTATGTGCTTCACTTATATCTTTTGAGTTTGATAGTTTTGCTCATAGTGCTTCACTTATATCTTTTGAGCGTGATAAGTTTTGCTCTAGTGCTTCACTTAGATCTTTTAGAGCACGGTGGTGGATTTTTTTAAAGAAACTTGATCTCTCATGCTTCAATTATATTATTTTGAGAGTCGTTAATAGCATGGTAATTTGCTTAATGTTAATATACTTGGTATTCAAGATATGTGAAACTTTCTTTTGAGTGAGTTGAATACTAAGATAATTTTCATGCTTGATAATTGTTTTGAGATATGGAGGTGATAATATCAAAGTCGTGTTTGAGTAGTTGTGAATTTGAGAAATGCTTGTGTTGAAGTTAGCAGATCCCGTAGCATGCACGTATGGTTAAAGTTGTGTAAAAAAATTTGAAACATGAAGTGTACCTGGCTTGTGCATCCTTATGAGTGGCGGTCGGGGACGAGCGATGGTCTTTTCCTACCAATCTACCCCCCTTGGAGCATGAGCGTAGTACTTGATTTTTGATGACTTCTAAATTTTTGCAATAAGTATATGAGTTCTTTTGACTAATGTTGAGTCCATGGATTATACGCACTTTTACCTTTCCGCCTTTGCTAGCCTCTTCCGTACCGTGCATTGCCCTTTCTCACCTTGAGAGTTGGTGCAAACTTCGCCTGTGCATCCAAACCCCGTGATATGATATGCTCTATCACACATAAACCTCCTTATATCTTCCTCAAAACAGCCACCATACCTACCTATTATGGCATTTCCATAGCCATTCCGAGATATATTGCCATGCAACTTTCCACCGTTCCGTTCATCATCATCATGACATACTTTACTTTTGTCATATTGCCAGTGCATGATCACGTAGTTGACATCGTATTTTTTGGCAAAGCCACCATGCATTATTTCTCATACATGTCACTCTTGATTCATTGCACCATCCCGGTACACCGCCGGAGGCATTCATATAGAGTCATACCTTGTTCTAGTTTCGAGTTGTAATCCTTATGTTGTAATCAATAGAAGTGTGATGATCATCATTATTAGAGCATTGCCCAAATAAAAAAAAGAGAAAGGCCAAAAATAAAAAAAGAAAGGCCCAAAGAAAAGAAAATAAATAAAAAGGGCAATGCTACTATCTCTTTTTCCACACTTGTGCTTCAAAGTAGCACCTTGTTCTTCATGTAGTGAGTCTCATATATTGTGCTTCAAAGTAGCACCTTGTTCTTCATGTAGTGAGTCTCATATATTGTGCTTCAAAGTAGCACCATGTTTTTCATATTGTGAGTCTCATAAGTTGTCTTTTTCATACTAGTGGGAATTTTTCATTATAGAACTTGGCTTGTATATTCCTATGATGGGCTTCCTCAAAATGCCCTGGGTTTTCATGAGCAAGCAAGTTGGATGCACACCCACTAGTTTTCTTTTATTGAGCATTCATAGCTCTAGTGCATCCGTTGCATGGCAATCCCTACTCCTCATGTTGACATCAATTGATGGGCATCTCCCTAGCCCGTTGATTATCCTCGTCAATATGAGACTTTCTCCTTTTTTGTCTTCTCCACACAATCCCCATCATCATATTCTATTCCACCCATAGTGCTATATCCATGGCTCACGCTCATGTGTTGCGTGAAGGTTGAAAAAGTTTGAGATTATTTAAGTATGAAACAATTGCTTGGCTTGTCATCGTGGGGTATAGAAGTTGGGAACATCTTTGTGTGACGAAAATGAAGCATAGCCTAACTATATGATTTTTTAGGGATGAACTTTCTTTTGCCATGCTATTTTGAGAAGACATGATTACTTTCATTAGTATGCTTGAAGTATTATTATTTTTATGTCAATATGAACTTTTTTCTTGAATCTTTCGGATCTGAATATTCATACCATGATTAATAAGATTTACATTGAAATTATGCATATGTATCACTCCGCATGAAAAATTCTCTTTTATCATTTACCTACTCGAGGACGACGAGGAATTAAGCTTGGGGATGCGATATGTCTCCAACGTATCTATAATTTTTATTGCCACATGCTACTTTATCTATTGTTTTGGACTATAATGGGCTTTATTTTCCACTTTTATATTACTTTTGGGACTAACCTATTAACGGAGGCCCAGCCTTAATTGCTGTTTTTTGCCTTTTTGATTTTGAAGAAACAGAATATCAAACGGAGTCCAAACAGAATGAAACCTTCGGAAACGTGATTTTCTCACCGAACATGATCCAGGAGACTTGGACCCTACGCCAAGGCACCAGAGAGGTGGTCACGAGGGTGGGGGGCACGCCCCCCTGCCTCGTGGGCCCCTCGAAGCTCCACCGACGTACTCCTTCCTCCTATATATACCTACGTACCCCCAAACAATCAGAACAGGAGCCAAATACCTAATTCCACTGCCGTAACTTCCTGTATCCACGAGATCCAATCTTGGGGCCTGTTCTGGAGCTCCGCGGGAGGGGGCATCTACCACGGAGGGCTTCTACATCAACACCATAGCCTCTCCGATGAAGTGTGAGTAGTTTACTTCAGACCTTCGGGAACATAGCTAGTAGCTAGATAGCTTCTTCTCTATTTTTGGATCGCAATACAATGTTCTCCCCCTCTCTCGTGGAGATCTATTCGATGTAATCTTCTTTTTGCGGTGTGTTTGTTGAGACCGATGAATTGTGGGTTTATGATCCGGCTTATCTATGAATAATATTTGAATCTTCTCTGAATTCTTTTATATGATTGAGTTATCTTTGCAAGTCTCTTCGAATTACCCATTTGGTTTGGCCAACTAGATTGGTAGTTCTTGCAATGGGAGAAGTGCATGGCTTTGGGTTCAATCTTGCGGTGTCCTTACCCAGTGACAGAAAGGGTTGCAAGGCACGTATTGTATTGTTGCCATCGAGGATAACAAGATGGGGTATTTATCGTATTGCATGAATTTATTCCTCTACATCATGTCATCTTGCTTAAGGCGTTACTTCGCTTTTTAACTTAATACTCTAGATGCATCTTTGGATAGCGGTCGATGAGTGGAGTAATAGTAGTAGATGCAGAATCGTTTCGGTCTACTTGTCACAGACGTGATGCCTATATACATGATCATACCTAGATAACCTCATAACTATGCTCAATTCGCCAATTGCTCAACAGTAATTTGTTCACCCACCGTAGAATACTTATGCTCTTGAGAGAAGCCACTAGTGAAACCTATGGCCCCCGGGTCTATTCTCATCATATCAATCTCCATCACTTTTATACTTGCTTTGTTTTACTTTGCCTTTACTATTTACTTTGCATCTTTATACCAAAAATACCAAAAATATTATCTCTATCAGATCTCACTCTCGTAAGTGACCGTGAAGGGATTGACAACCCCTAATCGCGTTGGTTGCGAGTAGCTATCGTTTGTCTTGGTACGAGGGACTTGTGCATGGTCTCCTACTGGATTGATACCTTGGTTCTCAAAAACTGAGGGAAATACTTACGCTAGTGTGCTGCATCATCCTCTCCTCTTCAGGGAAAACCAACGCAAGCTAAAGTCGTAGCACAGCTCCATTGCCATCTCATAACTCTCAACCCACGCTTGAGGGGGTAAGTCAGCTGTGTAGTTAGGCACCTTACGAGGACCCTTGAAATCCTTGGGCAAACATACATTACGTAAAGCCGGCACTAAACATGGCACTCCCAAGGTTCTGGAGGTTACACCTATCTCCACCGAAGTTGTCAGATAAACCAGAGAATGTTGATGAGTCACATGCTGAGCCGCCAGCTCAGCCACCCGACGTGCTCCGCCCTGATCCACCAAGACCTGAGTATTAATGCCATTATGCGCCGGGTCATGTCCACGAGGCTGGTTACGACGTCTGTCGCTGCTTGAAACTATTGGTGAACCAATGCGCCTGCTATAACTCCGACTTGGCCGAGGGGTTGAGTGAATCCTCTCACGGCTGTAAGAGTAAGCCTCCTGCTGAACCAATGCTATCTGAAGAAGCTCTCTAGCCCTTCGTGTTTCAATCGCAGCTGGAGACTCGCCATCAACTGAGAGAGCCGCCAATCGTGTTGCCGCAACGATCATATTATCCAAAGGGTTGGGATAATGACCCGGTGGCGTCGGCACATACTGTGGCGAGGTAGCATTCAAACGAGGCGGATCTGTCATGCGTGGCTAAGCCGGCGCTCCAGTCCTAGGCGTGGCTACCACCCGGTTTACATATGGCGGATTACTGGTCCCTGCTCCAGGCGTATTGAAGAGGTTACTCGGCTCATAAACCGGGGGTAGATGACTCCGGTGTCTCCTCCTCAGGATCTCGTTTGAATCATTCTGATCCAATGTGAGCCGGTAAGAATCCTCTTGAATCTGATGTTCCTGAGCATCCAAAACAACCCGCTCTGCAGTCATCCTACCGTTCTTAGCCGCCAGCTCTTCCTTGGCTTGAGCTATCTCCTCTCGCAGTTTAGCCACATCCACCTTATGTTGTTCTTGGTTGTCCGGGGTTACCTCAACCCCCATCAAGGTTGCCAGAGCCTCCAATAGCTCTGTTAAAACTTGAGCTGGCGGGCGCGCTAAGCCGCCAGTACCAGCCGCAGCTGCAGCCGCTAAATTAGAGACCATATCCACAGCAGCCGTTGACCCAAGCACCGGCTGTGTACCGGCCATGAAGATCGCCACCCTGTTCGGCGGATCATAGGGGTCCGGAAATAGTGTAACCATCGGAACAACCCCCAAGCAGGCCATCTTGCAGCTAATACATTGAGTTAGTCTCGCCTGTGGACGATTCACCATCGGAGTAGACGGCCGTATCACCGCCAGACACAGATCCTTCAAATTCTGCCCCATGGATAAATACAACGAAGGCACGCTTCACGGCGGGTTGAACCCGGGCGGGTCGTGCACGCTGAGCCGTC
This sequence comes from Aegilops bicornis, assembly GCA_021605145.1. NCBI lineage: Eukaryota > Viridiplantae > Streptophyta > Magnoliopsida > Poales > Poaceae > Aegilops > Aegilops bicornis. The sequence goes on along the minus strand of CM038673.1, from coordinate 402,372,577 downwards.
TCAACGATGTCGGTGCAGATGTCCCGCTCAGGGCCCGGTTCACCGATCTTGCCAATGAAGACGTGGATTCCTCCAAAGGGGACCCAGTACCCGTACTCGATTGAGCCGGCCTCAGGGCCCCAACCTGCATCGTCGATGTAGAGCTTGCCGCGACGACTCTTGGTCATCCGGCCCACAGCGTATCCCTTTATCCCTTCGAAGTTGCCCTTCAAGAACTCAAAACCACCATGCGCCTGCCCCAGGTGGGCGCCAACTGTTGTGGAATTTTCACGGCAGATGTCCTAGTGTGAGGACTTAGTCGTGGAGCCATCGCAACTAGGTTAGCTTAAAGGGGTTAAACGGGATAAAGGACACATGGAGTTTATACTGGTTCGGTCCCTTGCGGTGAAGGTAAAGGCCTAATCCAGTTTGAAGTGATATTGCTTATGTTTCAATTACCAAGGAGCGAATACGCTTGACCTAGCTTTCGATCTCTTGTTTCTTGCGCTAACCCGCCACTGGGTCGTCCCTTTATATACACAGGTTGACGCCCGGTGGCTCACAGAGTCCCGGCCGGCTCATAAACAACGTGTCCGGCTTGGTGACTAACTGTACATGCCTTATAGTACAAGTCATACATACATGGCAGTTTACACTTGTTGGGCCTTAAGTCGCCTTTGGGCTTCCGGCCCTTAATGAGTCTACATAATGAACCGCCATCTTCAGCATCTTCATGGGCTTTGTTTTGATAAACCACCATGAGCATAATCCGGCCCCACCTGGGCGGGTTACACTCAATAGCTACATCCCCAACATGCGACATATCAGATCGAATAATAGGTGGTGATGTCGCAAGCTGAGTTAAAATAGAAGGTGAATCAAGTGTAGACCGAGTTGACAACAACAACAATGACAACAACAATAATAGTAGTAGTAGTTAGCAAAGACAATATGATCAAAGCGTAGGCATGGAGAAGCGATGGATATTTGGGTGAAATTCATAATGTAACTGTCACAACCTAGAGCGCTACAAAATAGCTCCAATTCATCAATCATATGTAGGCATGTATTCCGTATATAGTCATACCTGCTTGCAATAAGAACTTGCATGGCATCTTTTGTCCTACCCTCTCGTGGCAGTGAAGTCCTAATGGAAACTATGGGTTGTTAAGGAGCTCCTTTTAATAGAGAACCATAACAAATCATTAACACATGCATAGTAAATACATGAACTCCTCAAATTACAATCAGCCCCGGAGAGTATCCCAATTATTGTCACCTTGGGGTCTACAGACCAGAACAATAATACATGGATATATCTTGCAGATAGGATCAAGAACTCAAATATATTCATGAAAATATAACAGGTTCAGATTTGAAATCATGGCACTCGGGCCCTACTGAAAAGCATTAAACATAGCAAAGTCATAGTAACATCAATCTCAGAACATAGTGGATTATATGGATCAAGTGCTAACAAATTCACTCGATTACATGATGAATCTCGTCCACCTCCATCTACATCCAGTATGCCTATGAGGAAATTACTCACTCTCACTACAAAAAAAGACACATCCGTGATATTTTGGGCCGAACGAAAAAATTCTGTCATACTTACGAAACTTCTATGATGATAATTGTCACAAAACCCGGTATCATCATAAATGTGGTGGGCTCCTACTTCTATGACAAAAAATCATGACAGAAAATGCTCTTTTCGTCCTGGGTGGGCCGGAGACGCAACTGCATGACATTCTTTGCCGTCCATGACGGAGAAAACCGTGGTAGAAGCGAGGGCGAGGAAAATATAGAGGGAGTTCCCAGTTACAGTGGGTGGTTGGGGGCCGAGCGATGCGCGTTTCTCTCGTATGTAAGCGCGTGTGTGCGCGGCGTTGGGCTCTAACTGAACCCGACTGAGGCGTTGGGCTCTAACTGAACCCAAGCGATTGCAGAGCAGGCTACGCGTTACTGAACCCGAGCGATCGATCGATGGCTGTTAACTGAACCCGATCAAGCGATTCCTTCGCTACTGCTACTAACTGAAGCCAATCGATACTGCCTCTGGATGAACAGTGAGCGTTGTTGGGGGGTTTGGATGAACAGTTCCGGTGGGGGTTGGATGAACAGGAACCCGTGGTAGTAGAGGCCGTTGCCTCTGGATGAACAGTACCCCGATCGATCAAGTCGGTGGATGAACAGGACCCCGTGCAGGGCTGGATGAACAGGATCCGGTGGATGGCTGGTTGAACAGTAGCCGGTGGAGGGCTGGATGAACAGTAGCCCGTGGAGGGGTGGTTGAACAGGACCCCGTGGAGAGGGCTGGTTGAATAGTAGCCGGTGGAGGCGGGATGAATAGGAGCCCGTGGATGAACAGTCACAGGTGTAGGCTGGAGAGGACGATGGTGGATGAACAGTAGCCCATGGAGGCTGGAGGAGGTCAACGGTGGAGATGAACAGTATCTCGTGGAGTCCCGTTTTCGGTACGCCACACCCCTCCCGATGAATAGGACCCCCTTTTCGACTGTAGCGCTCCAACACAAGTCTGTTTCCTCCATTTTGCGGTACGCCACACCCCTCCCGATCAACAGGACCCCGTTTCAACCGTAGGAGGTCTGTTTCCTCCATTTTGCGGTACGCCAGACCCCTCCCAATGAACAGGATCTCGTTTCCACTATGGCCGGTTGAACACAAGGCCGTTTCCTCCGTTCTGCGGTACGCCAGGCCTCGTTTCCATCGCATGTTCCGTCCAAGCCGGTTGGCTGCACGCGTTCCGTTGCCTCCCGATGAACATGGCGCATTCTATTGCCTCCCCATGAATACGATGACGACACAGTTTCTCCGTTCCAACCCAGCCATGTACACGAGCCCTGGCTGTACGTATGCGCGAGTAGGCATTCGAGACCCCGCCCGTATGTACGTATGTGGCCGTATTTTCTTTCTTGCACCCTCGCCGTTGTACGTACGTGTACATGCTATGTGCGCACCTTTACTACGACACGTGTGCACCTCTACTATGACACGTGCCCTTCCTTTCACGGCCACGATTCATCGCTGCAGCCTGCAGATAGACCGATCGACCAGTATGTATGTACACATTAGCGACCAGAATGACAACGCTACGTACGCTTCGACCGGGTGGGTCCTGACTGTCAGGCACTTCCTTGCGTGCAAAGATGTAGGTGGTGGGTCCCAGCAGTCAAGGGGTGAATCATTTTTTTTGCCCGTAATATGGACGCACTTCCTTGCGTGCAAAGATGTAGCTGCTGGGTTCCAGCAGTCAGGGGGGAAACATTTTTCTCGTGAAATACGGTGGCCCGTCCACTGTGTCCCCGATGACAGGTGGAGGAATCATTATTTTCCGCGTAATAAGGAGGCACTTCCTTGCTGCGACCGTGGACCCAGCTGTCAGCCTCTCCACGTACAGTACTCTTCCGATGGAAGTCGTTCCTTGACCACGTTGACCACGCCGCGCCGAGAGCAGCAGTGCAGTGGATGACGGCGAGGCCTAGGAAGGGGACGACACGGAGCCGGGGAAGACGCAATAGTGTATGCCCACGCGGAGAGGAGTAAGAGGGTTCAATGGTTCGACTTCAGTGTGAGGCTGCCGTCACCGCAGAATTACAGGGGGTGTGGGTGAGTGGAGGGATGGCCTGGCCAGTGGTGGGAGTAGTAGGAGGTGGTGAGGCCTCTGCGGCAGCATAGCCGACCATGGGAGGCAGGAGCAGGCGGCACGACCAGCGCTGCTTTGGGCGGCTGGAGCGAGAAGACCAGAGGTTGAAGAAGCACAACGGCCGTTGGATGGACATCGTACGGTCACTGGAGCTAGAATCGTTCATATTGACTAAGTTGACAAAACCCTATGTCCCCATCAATTTAGTGGGCCCAAGTCAGCCTCCCACTATGTTGGGTCCTAGCTAGACGGGGGAGTATTCATTTTTTGTGCGTAATAAGGAGGCACTTCCTTGCGTGCGAAGATATAGCTGGTGGGTCCGACACAGCCGGCCGGGGGGACGTTTTTTCACGAAATCTGAGAGGCCCTTCCGGTGGGTCCCAGATGTCAGGTGGAGGAATCATTATTTTGCACATAATAAGGAGGCATTTCCTTATGTGCGGCCGTGGACCCAGCTGTCAGCCTCTCCACGTACAGTCCACGTCCGATGGATGTCGTTTGTTGACCATGTTGATCGCGCCGCGCCGAGAGCACCAGGGCGGTGGACGACAGCGAGGCCTAGGAAGGGAACGACATGGAGCCGGGGAAGGCTTGGCAGTGGTTGCCCATGCGGTGGGGAGTACGAGGGTTTACCGGTCCGGCTGCCGTCACCGGAAAATAACAGGATGTGAGGGTGAGTAGAGGAATGGCCTGGCCAGCAATGGAGTAGGGTGGGGTGGTGGCTGTGAGGCAAAGACACGGCCACGAGAGGCGGAGCGAGCAGTCCCACCGGCTGGTTTGGGCGGTGGAGCAAGAAGATCGAGATATTGAAGAAGAAGCAGGCCGTTGGATTAACATCCAACGGTCACTCTGCTAGAATCGCTTGTGGACTAAGTTGACAAAGCCTTTCATACACGCCAACCTAGTAGACCCACAAGTCAGCCTCCAAATCTGTCCCAAACGACATACTGACCCGAAATTTCTAGCGATTCAAATTAATTTAAAAACTAAACATACCTTAATTTAAATCCAATGAAATTTTACCCAAGACAAAAACAATGAAATTTAAAATATCAAAATCCGAAAGAAAAAAGTATTTTGGAACTAATTGCCTGTTTGCTGTATTTTTTCATTTCACAACCCATTTATTATTACTTATAGCCCATTTTCTGGGCAAAATGCATCCCTCCTCGTCTTGAAAGATTTCCGGCCTAGCAGGGCGTAGAAAAGAAAGTAGGCCTACATTGGTTATTCTGCAAAAAACAAAATAGCCGGGCTAGCCATTTTCAGAAAGGAAAAAAACAAACTGCGCTAGTCATGTGCTAAACATATGAAATAAAATCCTGGGCTAGATGGGCCACAGCTCCCGCACAAACCAGTTCCCTTCTCTGTCCCGAAAAAAATTACTACGTGCGCTGCTGGGTCCCTACTGTCATCCTCACCATGCACAGGCATCTCCTTATTCCTCTCGGTTGTTGACCATGTTGACAACACCGGAGGGAGGCGCCGTGGCGAGCGAACCAAGGCGGAGGATGATGGTGAGGCCTCGGACGGGAACGAACAGGAGCCGGGGAAGAGGCGCAGAGTTTTAGGGTGCGATGTGGCCATGATGCGTGCATGGCAGCACAACTAGCCTTAGGAGGCAGGAGCAGGCGTCCCGCCTGCGCTGGTTTGGCTTTGGCGGCTGGAGGAAGAAGAGAATGAAGAAACAGGACAGACGTTGAATGTCAATCCAACGGTCAAGGTTGGCACAATCGTTTGTTGACTAAGCCGACACCAAGTAGCATACTCCATCCTCCTCCTAGGGAACATTCGCCACATAAGTGACTAGGACCCTTGGTATTCAACTAAGAGGCCTTGGGTTCGAGTCCTAGGAACTCTCAATTTTGTGCTCCTTCCTTCCTCTCAAAAAAAGAAACAAAATCAAAGACTTGAGAAGGCGTACAGAACAAGCTAGTGTACCAGTAAAGAGGCGTTGCTGAGTTTTAGAAAAAAAAGAGACGTGCTCCTGTAGGTGGTTCGAATCCAAACCTAGACTATGACTATATATGGTGCTATGCTACTCTGCAAGTAATGAAACTGACATATCCAACGTTCGCTTCTCCTCTTCTCTACTTACTCTGCCAAGCATCAGAATCTCCGGCCACAGCAACCATGTCCGCTCGCTGCTCGTCCGCCTGCCCTTTAGCAGGCAACAACCAGATAAGCGCCAAGTCGCCACCCATACCATCGCCTATGGGTCTCATCACACCCCCGCCAGCACACAAACTGCAGCCGGTTGCTCATCGCAAACCGCTACCGTTGGTGTGGTGCCACTGCTGCAAATCACGCAGAGTCATCCGCCGCGTCTCCACCACAATCCTCAACCCTGGCCGAGTCTTCTACAAATGCCCAAATCATGGGGTAATAATATGTTTAAGTGTTGTTCTGCTGCTTTCAGTTGCTGATTTTTTAATAGTTTGGTTGATGATCTTCCAATTTGATTCGTGCAGAAAAGGGAAGATTCATGTGATTTGTATTTATGGGAAGTTGTTGATGTGGGGGAATGCAACTACGCTGATTATTTGGTTAGCCGAGGAATCCCAATACTAGTAGGTTGGGGTGTTGGACAAGTAACTGAAGGAATGGCAGAAGATGAAGATGTTGAGCAGAAGGTTAAAGATGCAGTTCCTCTAATCATGGCCAAGCAACAGCTGCTGAACAACCTTGACAGCAATGAGGAGATGAAAGAGCTTGTGAAGATAATGGACAAAATCGATGTGCTCTGTAGGATGATTGTCTCTTTATTTGCAGTGTATGTAGCACTCGTGATGTATTCAATGGCTATGACATGAGCACTTTGCTGAAACTAGTAATGAATGAAACATGTGTAGCAGGTTGGGCGTAGTGTTGTGAACATCTAATGATTTCTATTAACGGAAATCGGGGGGTATCCCCTTTTTCTCATAAATAAATAAATAGCAGAGGCCCTTTTGCTAATAAATAAATAAATAAACAAGCAGAGGCCCTGTCGGGTCAGCTTTGTTCCCATTCGAAGACGTCGAGCAAATTGCAGTCCAACAGCAAACTATGTCATCAAATTCAAGTTTCACAGCCAAATATGAGTACAACTAAACAACAATGTCGTCATGTTTTACTCGTCATACAATCACCAAACACAAATCAACATACATAACAAGTGATGTTCTCACAGCAAAATACTAAACAACACGTTCATCAGGTTTCAGTTGTCATAGCAAACATAATTTCACATAGTAGATAAAAAACATATTCTGACAGGAAAATATGACAAAAGCAATCTAATTATCATCCGCAGCAGCAGCGTCAACATCTTCACCATGTGTATCAGTCTGAATCGTAATTCCCCAGTGTTTCTTCTTCTTCTTCATTCTCAGTGTCCTCGAACGTTGGCCTCTTCTTGATCAACTCTTGTATGTCCACAGCACGACAGGCAATCTTTTGGCCAGCGTCATTGTCATGATGGTTTACAAAGATATTGGGAACATCTGTGGAATCTTGTACATCAGGAGTAGTGTAAGCATCATCTTGTTGTGCAACTTCACTAAATGAATTCCTCTGCTCAAACCTTTTCAATACTCTCCAGTCATCGCTACGTGCAAATGTGTCTTCCAAGAAAAATATCTATGTTGCTTGATTTGCCAAAATAAAAGGCTCGTTGGTCTGGTACGCCGCCTTGACATTGATGGATTTGAAATAATCATCAGCTCTGGGTTTTGCGATCACGGAAAATAGGTTATACCAACGACAAAGACTGTAACCACACACCGATGATCCTCGAAACTGGAGATATACTGCAACTGAACAATGTCTATTAAGTTAGCATACATTTTAGTTGTCACTCTGCCGTACGTATCCGTGCTCATGATGGCACTGTTTTGTGTCTTCCTGCCTTTGTCGCGTGCAAGGGTGTTGTAGCGCACATCTCCAACAATGCAAGATTCAAAATTTCTTACCCGAGTATCAGGACCCATTGCTAGTGCGGAAAGGGCATCATCAACTGCCTACCCATCCTCCCGCATCTTCTTAACCTATGTTTAGAAAATAGACAAGTTGATCATCTTATGTACTCAATATATTAAAAAAAGCTGACAGTGCAATTCAATAGCTTACATGGCTCTTGAGCCATTTCGCAAATCCTGCCATAACCAGTTTGTCAATGTTTCTTGGATTTTGCGGCAGTAACTCGTTTTTGTAGATGTCGCACAACATAGTGATCACGTCAAACATCTAAATATATAGGAATGTGCTGCAATTTTAGTAGATTACGATTTATAAGCTGCAGTACTTAGCACTTACTTGATATAAGGTAGTATCTCAGGACAATTATTCAACACATACCAAACCATTTTGTCCAAATCTTTAGGTTTGTCCTCTTGTCGACTCTTCCCTGTAACTCAAACAGAATAATCGAAAACATTGAGCCCGGGATTGTCTTCACCCACCTCTTTGCTAAGCTGATCAGCTGTTTCAATGTATTTTGAGCAGAATGTCAACACTTCTGTAGCAATGTAGGCCTCTGCAATGGAACCCTCAGGTCTAGCTCTGTTCCTGACATAGCCCTTGAAAGTGCCTAGCCGCCTTTCAATAGGGTACATCCAGCCATACTGTACTGGACCTCTAAGTAGCGCCTCATCAGGTAGATGAACAGCCAAATGCACCATCACATCAAAGAAGGCTGGAGGATATATCTTCTCAAGGTCGCATAGGATAGTTGGTATCTTGTCTCTAAGACGCTCCAAAGCATCTATCCTGATATTTCTCTGCAAAGTTCCTCAAGAATTGTCCCAACTCGCAACTGCTCTTCTGTATAAGTCAGGGCGGCCCAATCCTCTAAGGATAACAGGTAAAACCCTTTGAAGTAGGACGTGGCAGTCATGAGTTTTCAACCCTTGTACCTTATTTCCATCTCAGACCGACTCTCCTTTCGGGGTTGGAAGCAAATCCATGTGGGAATCTCACACGTGTGAGGACCTCGCAGAATTCTTTTCTTTTCACCTTGTCCAAGACGCATACAATTTGTTGCCATATCCCGTGGTTTACCTTCATCTTGCACCTGCAAATCCTTTCTCGATACCAGATGTGTCAAATCAATCCTAGATTTTAAGGTATCTTTCGTCTTGCCTTCAATATTAAGAAGTGTGCCGACAATGCTGTCACATATATTTTTCTCGATGTGCATCACATCAAGATTATGCCGCAGATCCAAATATTACCAATGCTCCAAGTCCCACAAAGTGGACCTCCGGGTAAACAATAATCTCTCTTCTGCCTTGCCACGCTTCGTTTTCCCACTACCATTACGAGGATGGTTTCCTACTGTAATATGCCTGATCTTCTCTAATTCCACTTGCAACTCATCGGCGGTGAGCCTCTTTGGTGCATCACGGTTTTCATGCTTTGCATTGAACACATGTCTTCGGTATTTTGTAGGACGCGGCTTGTCCTTGGCCAAGAAACGGCGGTGTCCAATGTAATAGATCTTGCTACGTATTGCGTATGACAGCGGATTCCTGTCACAGCGAACACATGCATTGTAACCATGTGTCGTTCGCCCTAACATAGTGCCCAAAGCCGGATAATCATGGATGCACCAAATTATAATAGCACGCAGAAAGAAATCAGCTGGTGGGCTGCTATATAGGTCTCGAGTGAGAATACCCTTCCATAGCTGTTGAAGTTCCTCCACAAGAGGCTCCATGAATAAATCAAAATCCTTTCCAGGACTTTTTGGACCTGGGATGAGCAAGGCCATCATGTAGTTTGATTCTTTGGTACAGACATTTGGAGGCATGTTGTAAGGGATAACAAGCACTGGCCACGTGCTATATGTGGCGCTCTGGTGGCCAAATGGGTTAAATCCATCTGATAAGCCAAGTCTAATGTTTCTCGGGTCAGCAGCAAACGTTTTTGTGTTTATGATAGAAGCTTTGCCACTCACTACCATGAGATGGATAGCTCATTACATTCTGATCTCTGTACTCCTGGTTCCTAGAATGCCACAGTACATCCTCTCTTATTTTAGCATCATGAAACAACCTCTGCAATCTTGGTGTAATTGGAAAATGTCTCAGAACATTATGAGGAACCCTCTTCACAGCATCGCCATCTTTCCATCTTGATGATTTGCATTTCGGGCATTCACTTAAGTTGGCATAATCCTTCCGGAACAGAACACAATTATTCTTACAAACATGGATCATATCATATCCAATTCCAACTGCAGGAAGGAAATTCTTCATTTTATGGTAGGTGTGTGGCAGCTCAGATGCATATGGGGAAGATTTGCGGAAAGCAGCCAACATCGCATTGAATGCTTTGTTGGTCATCCGCTCAGATGTCTTCACCTGAAGAAAGGTGACCATAGCTGAGAATACTGACAGCTTATTTCCTGGGGTGACAGCCACGTTGCATTGTTCCAACATGCGGGCCCACCGTTTTTCTTCTGCAGGTGAAAGTTCACGAAATGCACGAGCATTTCATAGCATTGTTTCAATGTTGGTCAAACTCACTGGCTCTGCCACCACCACCACCTCCTCCTCTTCCACCTGAGCATCAGGCAGGTCAATATGGTGATCTACTGCTTCCACGTAGTCAGTAACATTGATGTTCACAGCTTCACCATGATGAACCCACCTAGTATATGTGGCCGACATCCCATACAAGTGTAGATGATTTTGCATAGTTGAATGGGGTCTTGTAACTGAATTCATACAACTGCTACACGGGTAGAGCAAATATAATTTCGGACCACCGTACTCAACTCTGATAAAGTTCATGAAGTTTTCAACCCCCTTGACATATGTAGTGGAGAATCTTCAAGCAGAAGTTATCCAAGTCCTGTCCATCTGTTAGACATACAAATTAGTTCTGCTACTAGATATTAGAGGAAAAACATATATGCTTTTTATCGGGGGAAACGACACCTATGGGATCACTAGAATCCCTTCTACGGTTGGCGGGCGCGGGGCTGTGGAAAGAGCGGGATTGAGAGATCAACGTGGGGGGGGGGGGTTATCCAGGTTCGGGCCGCAAGTGATGCGTAATACCCTACTCTACTCCTGCTGGTTTCTGTTTATCTGGTGTTCTTGGACTAGCTACAAGGCGTGCAGGGTCCAAAAAGTCCCAATCCCCCCCCCCAATATGCCGCGAGCCTCCTTTTATTGACAAAGGGGCAGCCACAGTGGCACACAGGAGGTGGAAAGCTATACACTGGTCGAGTCTATTCTCTGGCACCATAGGACAAACACATTTTATGCGCTGCCGACGTGCCCTTCTTGCTTTATTGGGGACAGCGAGGAAGCTCGTCCGAGCTGTCGCTGCCCCCTAGCTTTGACGCGCGTCCGAATTGACGAGGCGTGTAGTGCCACGCTGGCTGGCTGGCTGGCTGGCTGCTGAGTTGGTGCGGTGGCAGAGTCTTCACAAAGATCTGCATGCCACCACGCAGGTGCTTGCTGAGTTGGCCTATCGGCCGCATGTCGCCACGTGGGTGCTCGCCTAGTTGGTGGGCTGGCAGCTGTATGGGAACGGCGGTGGAGTCTTGGTAGATGTGGGCTTGGCTGCGTCCCTACGAATGTCTTCGGCAAGGGTATTGCCGGGGCCCCGGCAAGGGTCTTCCCATGGCACCGCGGTCTTCCCCGGCAAGGACCTTGCCGGGGGTCTCGTGGGTTTCCTTGGCAAGGATCTTGCCGAGGATCATCGTCTTCTGGTTCTCATCTGATCTTGTGTGCTTCTGATCTTCACAAAGATCTGCATGACACCATGGAGGTGCCTCCCAAGCCTTGGTTCCAATGCGGTTGATGGTGTTGGAACTCTTGGGCTCAAGGGTGGCGGCTCTACTGGTGTCGGGCAAGTTGCCCTGGCGAGGCTCTTGCCGGGGCTGTGGAGGTTGCCCCGGCAAGGGCCTTGCTGGGGGAGTCCACCTCGCCCCTCTGCTCTTTGCGTTTCTGTCTTGGCGTTGCTCTGGTTGTCTTGTGATTTTGCTTCCTCTGCCCCGCCAAGGGTGGCTAGGGGCGTGGGGCTGCGACTGCCCGCGCACAAGTAAAGGGGTGAAAAAAGGGACCCCTACTTTTGTACACCGACAGGAGACCCAGGGCCTGGGCCACATATAAGCGCGGGGCGTTATTGGGCCAGGCCCAGAACGATGCGCGGGCGCACGTGCGGCGGAGTTTTTACTGCAGTAACTTCCCCGCCCGCTGCGCTTCCCCACGACCCGCGTTGAATGAGCGATGTGGGGGGCATGCGTGGAGTGACCTCAGCATGCTTGCTTCACTCCGCGGTTTCAATAGTAAAGAGGCGGTCCACGTTCTCCTCACAAAACTAGAGGAAACTGTAGAGGCGCGGCTCATTTACTAAGTAGACTTGGGTCGAGGCCATCATGGCGCCCACGCCCTACGATCACGGGGCGTGAAACAGCCGCTCCACTTACCATCTGAGTCCTGGATCGCCCGCCACGTGTCCTCTATGCGTCGGGAAGGGCAGGCGATGGACACAGTAGGCGTGGGTTTTAATGTCGGGGCAGGGGGCCGAGCGCCGCTGATTGGGGTAGCGGGTCGGCCCCGTCCCCTTGTGCCTTTGGTGGTTGGATTGGTCGATTGGGGCGGTCGTGTTCAGGCTCGTTTGGCCTCATCCCTCTATATAAGGGGAGAGGGATAGCGCCTTCTCACACCCATCTTCTCTCAATCTGATCTATTTTCTTCCCTTCGTCATGGCGAGAGGGCGTGGTCGGGGCAGTGCCCCTGCGGAGGCGACCAGGTCTTCCTCCCGCCAGAGGGCAGCGGTGGTCAAAGAAGATCCGGACACCCAAGATGAAGGCCACGCTAGAGGTAGAGGCACCGGCCGGGGTCGCGGTCGGCGAGGTGGTCGAGGCAGAGGCGGGCGTGGACGGGGGATACCCGCATCGTCATCATCCCCGTCTCCATCTCCTCCGCCATCTCCTCTTGCTTCATCGAGCGGCCACGTCGGGGATTTGGCGCTGGAGTTCATCCCCGTCTTCCCGAAGCGTTTGCGAGGGTGCTGGAGATCGACCGGCCAACGAGGCTAAGGTTTCACATGGAGGGGTGTTGCTATGGCGACATGCGGGTGAACACAGGGTTCCCCGCCCCTCACGTGATGCTTCTTTGTCAGGGCTGGAAGACCTTCGCACGTGCGCATTGCTTGATGGATGGGCACGTCCTCTACTTCAAGCTAGCGAAGAGCGACCTGCTCTCCATCAAGGTCTTCGGGCGCTCGGGACACAGGCTAGGGTGTTGTTTCGAGAGCTTGACCGATGGCGAAAGATCCTCTTCTGGCGAGAGTGACAAGTAGGACCACGACAGCGACGAAGAGGGTAGCGGGCGGGAGGATGACGGGTCCGACTAGGCGTCGGACACACCATCCCTGGGTGGCGCCGGCAGCACCGTCATCTGCATCGCTAGCCCCTTGAACTTCTCGGGGTCGCCTCCTTGGGCGGCGGTTGGTGTGGGAAGGCCGGGGAAGACGAAGAAGGCGGGTGGCGGGCCGTCAAGTCGGAGTACACGGGTACCGACGCCTTCGTCGCGTATTGCTGGCCCGCTGCCTCATCTTTCGGCTCTTCTCTCGGCACCATCATCGCTAGCCCTCTTCTGGACGGCCACCGGGATGTTCTTTTGGTGCCTTCTGCTGCTCATACCTCCCCTAGGCACTCCTTTTGCCCTTCTGCCTCCTTGTTTTATTTCCTGAGGAGAGGGACAAGAAAGGGATTATGGCCACCTAATCTCTTTTTAGTTTTTAAGCCTACGGGCCCTAGTAAAATTTAACCCTTGAAACCCCCTGCTCATGTATGCATTCTGTACGAACTGTACATATTTGGAACATATTAATGAAAAAGGGTGCTTGCCGGGTTCTTTGTGCGTGAGCGAGGCCCATGCCAAAAAATGAATCCTTGTTATTTTTAAAATAAACATTGTCGCCCGACAACAGGCCTTGTCGTCCCCTCACCTCATTCATGACCATACTCACGCTCTCGGCTGGGGTAGGGGCGAAGTAGGGTTAGGCCCTTCGTTTGCTTCCTTGTCACCGCAAGTACAACCAAGTTCCGGCCCAGAGAATAGTTCTTGGGCACAGGAAAGGGGGGGGCATGGTGGCTCAGGAATAAACGAGGCTTCATACGTCCCAATTCCATAAAGGAATGCATAACAGGGGATAAAGGACTTATCTGGATCTGCAGCCCCCGGCAACCTTGGCCTGCCGTGGTCGGGTGCTTGAATCTGTAGCCCCCCCGCAATGGCTTGCCGGGGTCGGGGATGTCGATCCGTCTCCCTGCCCTTAAACGGCTTAGCAGAAACGCCCGTGTAGCCTCGAACCAAAGAAAAAACTGGAAAGGATGGAAAGACACACACACGACCTCTATGCCAGGGGTTAGTTGCCACCAGGCACTATCAACCCTACCAAAGAGAGACTTAACCTAGCATGCATGCTAAAACTTAGGGCGCCAATGCTTCATTTATTTATGCTCAGGGTCTGCTCCTGGCTTTGTACAAAGGGTTATATGCCTTGTAGGCAAGGCTCGTACAAAAGGTGGCTTGCCGGGAGGCCCGGCCGCGCCTCATGGGTAAAACTTACGAAGATGTTCGATGTTCCAGGAGTTGCTCACTAGGATAGCATCTTCGGTCTCCAGGCGGACTGCGCCAGGCCTAGTGACTTGTATTACCCGATAAGGGTCTTCCCACTTCGGCGTCAACTTGTTGGAATTCTTGGCCGACTAAACGCGCCGAACAACAAGGTCGCCTTCCTCAAGACTTCGGGCATGAACCTTGCGGCTATGGTAGTGGCGCAAGGCATGCTGGTAGCGTGCAACTCGCACAGCCGCCCGAAGACGATCTTCCTCAACGAGCGTCGCGTCAGCTTGCCGCAACTTCTCTTGCTCAAGCTCGTCATAAGCGAGCACTCGAGGTGACCTGTATGTGAGTTCCCCGGGGAGAACTGCTTCTGCCGCGCATACCAGGGCAAAAGGTGTCTGGCCGGTGGCTCGATTTGGCGTTGTTCTGAACGACCAAAGAACCACCGGAAACTCATCAATCTAGTGCTTTCCGCACTTGTGCAGCCTGTCAAAAGTATTTGTCCTCAGGCCTCGCACTACTTCAGCATTTTCCCTCTCCGCCTGGCCGTTGCTCCGTGGGTGTGCCACTGAAGTGAAATAGACCTTGCTACCGAGGTCCTGAATGTATTGCATGAAGGTGCAGCTTGTGAACTGCGTGCCGTTGTCGGTGATGACTCTGTTCGGCACACCAAAACGGCAAACTAGCCCCTTGAAGAACTTGACGGCTGACTGTGCTGTCACCTTCCTTACCACTTCCACTTCGGGCCACTTTGTGAACTTGTCGATTGTAACATACAAGTACTCAAAGCCCCTGACAGCACGGGGGAAGGGGCCCAGTATGTCGAGCCCCCAGACCGAAAATGGTCAGGAGAGAGGGATTGTTTGAAGGGCTTGAGCTGGTTGATGAAGCTTCTTCGAATGGAACTGACATGCTTCACACTTGGTTACTAGCACAGCTGCATCCTAGAGGGTTGTGGGCCAGAAGAAACCTTGCTGGAATGCTTTGCCGGCAAGGTCCCTTGGCCCTATGGGGGAGCCACACATACCTCCATGTATCTCTACCAATAGCTGTAGTCCGTCCTCCTGAGGAATGCACTTCAGCCTGACTCTGTTTGGCCTCCTTCTGTACATGGTATCATCCACAAACTGGTACACGTTGGACCGACGGGCTACTTTCTCTGCTTCTTCCTGCTCCTCGGGGAGCTCTCCTATTTGGAGGCAATGGAAGGTGGGCTGTGCCCATGCCGGAGCCTGGGGCTCGACGGGAAGGACCAAAGGCACATCTCCGGCCGTAGGGGCAGCTACCTCTATGGTCAGGGCCTGGGGCCCCGTCGGAGGTAGTTGCCCCTCGGCAAACTTGGGGTACCCGGCAACCTCCTTGTCGGCGGCTCCTAGGAGCTCAGCGGGAAGGTACTTGCGAAGGCTTGTCTTCCTTCACTTGTTCTTCCCTGTTGATGGCTCTACGGATGGTTCTATTAAATGAAGTAAAAAGGTACCTAGTTCCACAGGCAACTTGAGGGCAGCGCGTTTCGACAGGTCGTCAGCAATGTTGTTCTCCGCTCCGGGAACATGTTCTTCCTATAAGCCGTCGAAACATTCTTCCAACTTCCTCACTTCATTCACGTAGGCCTCCATCAACGGGCTCTGGTATTCCTTGTTAACTTGCTTGACGACGAGCTGCGAATCACCTCTGATGGTGAGCTTCTTGATTCCGAGGTCTTCCGCGATCCTGAGACCGGCAAGCAACCCCACGTACTCCACTGTATTTTTCTTTGATTTTTCCCAGGGGAAGTGCACCCGGATTATGTACTTGAGGTGCTCTCTTTTGGGTGCAGCGAGTAGCACGCCAGCACCAGCACCTTGGAGTGAGAAAGCACCGTCAAAGTTCATAATCCACTCACTGCTCGTCTCCTTGTTGGGAAGGTGGTCTCTTGGATCTCCTCGTCGGGCGTTGCAGTCCATTCTGCTATGAACTCTACCAAAGCTCGGCTCTTGATCGTTGAAGTACTTTCAAACCTGAGGCCAAAACTCAACAGCTCCAATGCCCACTCCACAATCCTCCTGTCACATCTGGGTTATGCAAAATCCGTTGCAAAGGGAGGCGGGTGACGACGGTGATCTCGTGTGCTTGGAAATAGTGGCGCAGCTTTCTTGAGGCCATGAGAAGGCCAAAAAGCAGCTTCTGCATTCCAGAATATCTTGACCTAGCCCCCTGCAAGAGGGAACTGACAAAATACACTAGGGGCTGCACCATCTTCTTCTTCTGTCCCACTTCGCCCATCCGCTCAGGTCCTGCCTCGGCCGCCCGGAGCCTTGCCGGGGGTTCTGATTTGCCGGCGCCAGGCTCTGTCGGGGAAGACCCCGGCTCGCCATCCGATGGCTCTCCTGCAACTGCTGCTTCTCCCTCAAGTTCCCTCTGCGCCACCAGCACAACACTGACCACTTGATTCGTTCCTGCTAAGTACAGCAGCAACGGCTCCTGTGGTTTGGGCGCGACTAGTATTGGCGTGGAGGAGAGGTACCTCTTCAAATCTTGCAGTGCTGCCTCTGCCTCCGGAGTCCATTCATTGAAGGTCTCCATCAGGAATCTGCAGCTTCTTGATCACAGCGGGCGAGATCAAATTCAGACCGGCCCCACCGTCAACCAGCACTCTGGTCACCTTGAGGTTGCGTATTGTTGGTGAAACCAACAATGGCAAACACCCGACCGCAGTTGTGCGGTCAGGGTGATTCGGTGTCAAAAACGATGGGTGTGCGGGATCACTTTAGTGGCTTTTGGGCATCGAACGACGGCTCCGCCGCAATGACCTCATGCGCCCACTGCTTCAGCTCGCGGTGTGAGGTGTGCAACGAGGCGCCACCGTCGATGCACATAGCCTCTGTAGCCTTCTGGAACTCGTTCTCGCCAGACTCGTCGTCCTCATCATGATCATCATCCTCCTCTTTCTTGTCGTGGCCCCGAGCGGGCCTCTCTTGTTGGTTAACTTTGCCGCGGTGACCCCCTTGGCCGCCACACTTCTTGTCGGATCCCTCAGCACCATCCTGACCCTTCTCCTTGTCTCGCCTTTCATGTTAAGCCTTCTGCTTTTCCGCAAGCAGCTCAACTTGCCGGCAGTTCTGGAGGTCATGGCCCTTGGTGCGGTGGATCTTGCAGTACTGCTTGTCGGAGCCTCCTGGCTTGCTGACGGCCGCCAGGGCCAAGCAAGCGGCCTAGCCGGCAACCTCCTTGCTGGGGTCATCGGCCTTAGCCTTTTTGGCGGCACCAAGCTCGCCGGATCCCTCAACGGCAAGCATAGTCTTGCCCTTATGCTTCCTGTTGTGGCGCCGTCCCTTCTTTGTCGGGGCGGCAATATCTTCGTCTGTGGAGTCGGTTTCCGCACCGGCGTCCTTGCCGGGGTACTTCCTCCCCTCTTCAGCTCAAGCACATCTATCGGCCAGAACATAAAGTTCGGCCACATCTTTGACATTGTTCATCGCCAACTCTTCACGCATCTTGCGGTTGCGCACATTCTGATGGAATGCGCTGATAATGGTGGCGGATGAACATCTGGGATGTTGTACTGCACTCGGCTGAACCTCTGTATGTACTTGCGCATGTTTTCACCTTCTTTCTGGGGGATGATATGCATGTCGCTTGCCTGGCCATGAGGTTGGTGGCCTCCGGTGAAGGCACCAACAAAATCATGACACAAATCCGACTAGGAAGAAATGGAATCCGCTGGCAAGTGCATCAACCATGACATGGCGCTGGGTTTGAGTGCCAACGGGAAGTAATTGGCAATCACCTTGTCGTCGCGAGCTCCAGCAGCTTGCATCGCGATGGTGTAGATGCTGAGGAACTCCGACGGGTGGGTCTTGCCGTTGTACTTCTCGCCAACATCGGGCTTGAACGTGTGGTGGGAGGGCCACTGGAACTGCCGCAGCTCTCGGGTAAAGGCTGGACAACCCACCTCGTAAGGCAGGTCGCCGGGGCCCCCGGCGCCGGGTGGTCCATAGTAGGCCCCGCGCCCGATCGGTGATAAGCGCGTCTCCCGTCGTCGTTCGATGGTAGTTCGCAAGTCTTCCTGGGCCCGTTCCCGAAGGACTTGACGTTGGTCGCGGCGGGTTCGCGGGTTGGATGACGCTGTGGAAACGTTGTCACTGACGTCGGGTCAACGGACCGCTGGCTGTTGTTGCGGCCGTGTGGGGGGGGGGGGGAGAGTGCACCGTGGTCACAGCATCTCTGGTCTCCCCACCGCCGGCATGCACCGGCTCGTCAGGACATTGGTGCGAGGGTCCCGTCGGGAGTGGCTCATCTTTGTTGGCGAAACTGACAAGGCTTCGGATGGTGGCTCTCCACTCGTCGAGCTTCTCCGCAGCAGGGGGAAGTCGAGGAGCAGCTGCACGCACGACAGCGCTTCTGCTGGCGTAGGCGGCAGCGAGACCTGCGTAGACCGTGACGCACTCCGGCTTCTAACTGGGTTAGAAGGGGCTCTGTCGTGGTCTCGCGGTCGCACACCGCCCGCACCGGCGTCTGAGCGTGCACGCCGGCCTGGTTCGTCCTGTGAATGGCGCACAGGGCTCTTTCCGCAGCGATGCCCGGGGGCTCCGGCATCGCGGTGTTGCTCATCGTGCACGGCCTGGGAAGAGCGCGGCACAGGCGCCAGCTGGGGTCCCGTAGAGGCTGCTGTGCCACCCGTGGGCAGCACGGCCCCGCCCCCGGACCCAGCGGCGCATGGCTCATCGTCTCAGATTCGGACGACGCCGCTCGCCTGGCTCCGATCACCAGAATGTGTGGATGCACCCGTCCGCCTACTCGCGCTGGCGCGGACGGGCCGGCCCCGGACGAGCCGATCGCTGTGATCCCCTTTTTTTGGGGGCCATGGTGATGATGAAGTCGGTGTGCTAACCTTCAAACCGGATTTTCATAGCATGCGCCCCCTACCTGGCGCGCCAAAGATGTCGGGGGAAACGACACCTATGGGATCACTGGAATCTTTTCTACGGTCGGCGGGCGCGTGGCTGTGGAAAGAGCGGGATTGAGAGATCAATGTGGGTGGGGGGGGTTACCTAGGTTCGGGCCGTAAGTGATGCGTAAGACCCTACTCCTGCTGGTTTCTGTTTATCTGGTGTTCTTGTACTAGCTACAAGGCATGCAGGGTCTAAAAAGTCCCAATCCTCCCCCAGTATGCCGCGGGCCTCCTTTTATAGACAAAGGGGCTGCCACAGTGGCACACATGAGGTCGAAAGCTATACAGTGGTCGAGTATATCCTCTGGCACCGTAGGAAAAATGCATTTAATGCGCAGCCGACGTGCCCTTCTTGCTTTATAGGGGACGGCGGGGAAGCTCATCCCAGCTATCGCCGCCTCGCCTGGCTTCGACGCGCGTCCGAACTGACGAGGCGTGTAGTGCCACGCTGGCTGGCTGGCTGCTGAGTTCATGCGGTGGCAGAGTCTTCACGAAGATTTGCATGCCACCACGCAGGTGCTTGCTGAGTTGGCCTAGAGGCCGCTGTCAGATGTGGGGTTCCGGCAAACCCTTAAGGTTCGAACACTGGGGTGCGCGCGAAGTCTTTCCCTCCTACCGATCTATGCTCTAGCTCGCTAAGATCTTGCGGACGAACTCGACGAACTCACAACACAAAAAGAGACACGGGGTTTATACTGGTTCGGGCCACCGTTGTGGTGTAATACCCTACTCCAGTGTGGTGGTGGTGGATTGCCTCTTGGACTGATGATGAACAGTACAAGGGAAGAACAGCCTCCTGAGGTTGAGGTGTTCTTGTGACTAGGCTCTCGATCTGTTGGATCAAGCTCGGATCAGATTGCCCCTACAGTGGTGGCTAGCTCTACTTATATAGGCCCTGGTCCTCTTCCCAAATGTTGAGCGGGAAGGGAGCCAACAACGGCGGGCAAATTTGAAGGGGGACAGCTAGTACAAGCTATCCTGACAAAAGCGGTCTTCGCCTGCGAAAAGCCCTGGGGTGACGCCGTCTTTGGCTCCATGATGACCTCCGCCTTGCCATCCTCCTGGTCTTGGTCTTGTTGCACCAATAAGGCAACCTTTGCCTGATGCCTCGCTACTCTTCATCTGCGCTTGCCTCCTTAGCACCAAAAAGGAAATGGGGACGCTGTGCGCACTGGCGCCCTCCTGGCACCCGCCTGGCGCCGTTCGTCATTGCTTATGTCACGAGTGCCTCGTGAGGTTTGCCCCTCCTTGATATCTCCGCTTCTCGTGAGCCTGCCTGGCTAGGCTACTCCAGAGGAAGTCTTGCGTCGTCCGCCTCGCGAGGCTTGGACCCTCACGAGGATCTTGGCTGCCTTGTTGATGAAGATGGGCCATACGGCCCGCTGCCTAGCCACGCTGTGGGCCGCAGGCAGGCAAGTGTGGGGACCCCCGTTCCCAGAACGCCGACAGTAGCCCCCGGGCCCAAGGCGTGCTCGGGCTTGGCTTCGCGGCGAAGCCAAGGGTCAAGTTCGGAGCGCCGCGGGCCCCAAAAGCCTGCGGCCTCGGTCGACACATGGCGGTTGATTGGACGTGGGCGTCTCCGCTTCCCCATGCTGCCTTTGAATCCGCCCGGCTATGCGGCCCCTGCGGCCTACACAGTTATTCCTCCGCCTCTTGAGCCTTGCTTCCCCAATTACTCTGCTTCCTTGCGACTGCTTTCTCTTCCCCAATCGACTCGTGCTGCACTTTGCTCCATAGCCATGGCGCCCCAAGAAAGTTGAGAAGGGGAAGAGCCCTTTGCCTCTTTCGGTGACGCCTCCGCCCTTCGCGCCGGCGCTCGGCCGGTCTCGCGTGCTCAACGACGAGGCCATGGACAAGGTGCGCCCGATGCTTGCCTCCAGCTTCAACGAGTGGGGGGAGACGGTGGCTTGGCCCGCGTCCCGCACTCGCTCGGTTCAGACGGCCACTAAGATTCCAATCTTCATCGACGCCCTCTGGGAAGGCCTGATTCCTCCTTTCTCTGCCTTCTTCAACGCTGTGCTTGAGCAATATCAGATCCACATGCTGCATCTCGACCCTTGGTCCGTGACACTTCTTGCCGTTTTCGCCTTCATGTGCGAAGCCATGGTGGGCATTGCTCCTGCAGTGGCTCTCTTCTGCCACTTCTTCTCATTGCATCTGGCCGACCCTCAGTAGTGCTCAGGGTGCGTGAGCTTCCAGTCTGTGGCTGCGACAGCAGGCGATGGGATTGATTTCGATCTCCCTCCATCCACGAGCGATTTCCGGATACGTTGGGTGTTTGTTGATGCTGGTGTGCTCAGTCCTCTGCTTCAGGCTCCCTCGGGGCCCACTGTTCCTAACCCCGGCTGGGGCCATCAGCGGCTCGCGAGCCCCGGCCTCACTCGTGTCTGGCTCAAGTTGAAGTTGCTGAAGAATCGCGGCGTGACTGCGCCGGTGGTGGTGAAGGAATTCATCCAACGCCGGATCGCTCCGCTTCAGCGCCATTCTCGCCCAATGTGGACCTTACTCAGCAGCCAAGACCACATGAGGTTTCAGGAGTCCGGGCTCCTCCTTGGGACGCGGGGGACGGTGCTCAAGGTCCTGACGGGTGTCTCTCTGCCGGCCGAGCTGCCCAGGAATAGTTGTGTGTTGTACCGTTGCAAGAATAAGGATGAATTTGTAAAGGACATGCCTCTCTTTGACGAATGGGGGCCGCGACCGGTCGGTCTGAAGGGGCCTCGGGAGAATCATGTCGTTGTGGTTCCCTTTCTTGCTCCTAATGCTGGGCTCGCCCCAAGTGACGGTGCAGGTGGGCGAGCTCAGCCGGAGACCGGCGGCTCGTGTGCTGACGAGCATGTGCCGGGCGGTGATCCTGGGGCATCGTCCTCGGGAGCCTGCCACGCCCCTCGCGAGGCGTCAGTTGCTGTGGAGACGTTGTGTGCGACCCCCGAGGCCAAGGCTCCAGGAGCCTTGGGAGATCGTGGCGAAATGGTGCCCGGCTGTTCGCCGCAACCGAGCACCCCTGAAGACATTCTTCCGAGCTCTTCTTCGGTCCCGCCGCGCTCTCGCCGCCATGTTTAGCGTTTCGGTCGTCTTTGCATGTACTTCAAGGAGCTCCGTAAGAGGAAAGGATCCCCCAGGGGCAGCAACGTCTTCGGACCGCTGAAGCGGAGGAAGTACTTCGCCATTGACGTGTAAGTATCACGCGGTCGTGGCTCTCCATGTGCTGCTTTCTTCTTCTGACGCTCGTCTTTCAAGGCTCCATCAACTGAGGCTACCTGATCTCCCGAGAAGTGGCCTCCTTCTTCCTCAACTCTTCTGCCTGCCTCGAGCGCTCCAAGTCTTGCCCCTAGGGCAGAGTTGGCTGAAGGGGCACTTATGCCTTCCTGGCGTGCTGATCCTGCGGCCCCGTTGCCTCTCCCCAGTAGACTGGCGTGGAACTTGGCAGGCGTGCCCAAGACTCCTCCGCTGATCTTTGGTGGTAGCTTGTTGGCTCTGATCCTCGGCTCCCCCTTGAGTGGCAAGCCCCAGCAGACATGGGCTTCTCGCGAAGACAGGCTGGTGTCTGGTGCGGCGCCAGCCCCCAGCCTCCTGCCGAGGGATGGCGCGCCATGTGGCGCCCCGCCCGCAGCCCCCGAGGCGGAGGACGAAGAAGGCCGGGCGTTCGGGCTTGAGCGCGAGCGGAGCGTGGTTCGCCATGAGCTCTTCCAGGAGGCGATGAGCATGATGAGCCGGCTTGGTGGGGAGCTCACGAGTGTTGATTCACGTCTTGAGGCGGAAGGTCTTCGGCTGTTGGAGGAGCAGTGCAAGCTGAAGGTGGCCATTAGCCTCGGCCGCTATCAACGTGACCTTGAGAACGCAAAGGCAGAGGCGTCTCTCAAGGCCTCCTACGAGGCTCGCTCACGAGCCTTGGAAGAGGCTCGCGAGGCCGATCGCCGCCGTGAGGCCGCGGAGAAGCGCGCTTGGGACCTCCAGGCCTGAGGCGCGTCTCTTGAGCACCTGGTGGAGGCGCGTAGGGCCGCTCTTGCGTCGTTGAGGGGGACGCCCGTGGAGGAAGAGGTGGTCCAGAAGCGTGAGGAGGCGTTGGCCCTCGATGCCATGGAGCGTAGCCGCGAGCTCGAGCAACTGGAGATGAGGGAGCGTCAAGTTGCCCAAGCAGAGGATGCCGTAGGGGCTCGTGAGGCTGGAGTCGAGGAGGAGGTGAACCGTCAGATGGCTGAGGTTCGCGCGGACCTGGAGGGCAGGTACAACCTGAAGCTGAAGCTCGCGGGCGTGGAGGATGAGGGCAGGGCCGCTGCCCTCAGGCCCAGGTTGGACGAGGAGAGGCGCGCGGAAGCCACGGCTGCAGCCCTGGTCACGGCACCGGCGGACTTGGCCTCCGCCCGTGCCGAGCTACGCTCCCTCCGGAGATGGGTTGATGATGTAGAGGCCGTCGCGAGGTAGAACACAGAGGAGGTGCTCGGATGCCGAACACTGGAGCGCAAGCACGCCCCCATGCTTCAGGAGCTTCGGAACAGGGCCAATATCGCCCTGGGCCACATTTGCGATGTGGAGACGCCGACTCCTCACTCGAATGATTACGCTAGGCACCTGACCTTCTTCACCGAGGTGGTGACGCGCCTGGAGGCTCGATCTGCCCAAGCTCGCCAGCTCGTGGAGGAAAGGGGGTGTGGCTTGCTTGAGCGCGCTTTCTCACGCGTCTTCAGCCATCTCCTGAATGCCGACCCGAACTTCGACTTTGACGCCGCCATCGCCCCCGTACCCATGGCTGTCCGGGGTGACCTGGCGCGCTGGGTCGAGGACCGTGTGGACGCGTTCGTCAGGGCCTTCGCTTCGGAAGATGATGCGGTGGTGGTGCTCGCAGACGAACGCGGAGTGGTCGATGATGGCGACAGGGGCGCTGCCGATGACGGCGATGAGGCCGATGAAGACGACGACGATGCTAGTGACGCGTCTGCAAGTGACACAGCGAGCGATATCTCCGGCCGATCCCTTGTTCTCCTGTCATTTCTCCCTGCGCATAAACTCGGGCGTGGCCCTTGGAAACTTGTAAGAGCATTTTGAGAGGGGGAGCCCCTCATGTAGACAAATCGCAGTTTTTATTTTTCCATGCGGTGTGAGTTTGTGTCCTCGTGAACTTGTGAATCCTGATGCGAGTTTTCTGCGTTGGTTTACCTTAGTCAGCGCCAGCCTTGAGCTAGGCTGTGACGTGCCGAGTTTCTGAGAGCCTTGCGGAGCTCGCCGCCTGCCGGAGGGGGCCCCACATGGAGTGGGCAACAGTTGTAGTGTGCGCTCGGGGCGCGCGTGCGTCGCGCAGTCCCGCTCGCGAGGAGCTCGTGAGGGGAAGGCGACGGACATGAGTACCGAACAAAGCAAGATCCAGAAGGCAAGAAATTGCTCAAACGAGAAAAGGCGCCCCCGCATGCATCGATAAAAACTCAGCTTCAACTCAAATCCAGATCGAAAAAGCAAGGCTACAGAAGGAAAGATCCAAAGCAAAAGGCCGCGTCCGGCACCTTGTCTAGTCTTCTGGTCTTCAAGTCTTCTCACTAGCACGGAGCTAAGTGCTGCCACTAGGCGTGGGAGGGAGCCCCAGGGCCTGAGGCCGGCACCCCTGAGACTCCGAGGCGTGTACAGCCCCAACTCATTATTACGTGAGAGTGTCACGGGTGGCGAGCTTCACAGGCATCAGGCCTTCTTCACAGGTACCGGCCTTGCTTCATATCGCCAGACGAGGGCCCCGCCTTGCGCCGCACTCGACCTCCTCTGAGACGACTGGAGAACAGGACGAAACAGAGGTGGGAAAGAGGACGCCAGCGGTTCCCTCGGTGACCACAGGTCCTCTGCCGGGGGAAGGGTTGGCGAGGCCTCCCCGGCAGAGGGCCTACTGTCACATCCCTAGTTCTGGTATGCTCAAGACTAGGTAGTCATGTGTGCATCATGTTTAAATTCCATTTAAATTTTGAAATGAGGATTTGTGAAACCCTCAGAATCATTTTGGAAATGACCCAGAGAAAAATTGCTCCAAAAAGGTCCAAGAAAATGTTCATGTTGTTCTCTGAAAATATTGGACAGGGATGAAAATTAAACCAATATTTTTAGGAGCTCATAAGTGTTTATTTTGGGCATTTGGATTAATCCGATAATTATTTGCATTGGATATATATATATATATATATATATATATAATATGTCCAAAAATTATGCCATTTGTTGAGGAGCTCTGGAATAATACTACTAGTTCCTACAAAAATTGGCATCAGGAAATAAAATGATTTAGTATTATTATTAAATCAAAACAAATGTCAGAAAAATAGAAAAGAAACATAAAAGGGGAAATCCTTACAGACTTACAGGCCACTTGCTGGCTCGGCTCAGGTTGCCCAGCCAATCGGCCCTCGCCGATCCGTCTCTCTCTCTCGCCAGAGGAGGGCAGGCGTGTGCACATGGCCAGACGTATCTTGTGGCAAGACGCACCGGCCTTGCGTCCTCGTCGCTTCGAACGCATGACGACGCCACGCGCCCCCCGGACCCTCTCACTCTCCCCCAGTCCTCTCCTCTCCTCTCCCTCGCTTTCTCTCTCACGGTCGAACGCCACCGCCACCGCCGACGAGCACCACCGTAGCCACCGCCTCCCCCTCTCCTCTCCGACACGCGCAGGAGCTCCGTCTCCTTGCTTTGTAGCCTCTCCGCCAAGCTGTGCATCGCCGGACGCCCCGTGGAGTCGTCGCCGTCACCTTCATCACCTCCGACCGCCGTGGATCTCCGTCGCCGCTCGCCGCCGTCAGCGCCTTCCCCGAGCTCGCTGTCGTCTCTTCCGGTCCCCTGTGAGCCACCCCCTCCCCCCGCGGCGGGTCCCCCGTCTCTACTGCCTCCCCGTGCCCCGTAGCCGCGCCGCTTCGAAAACCAAGCTCCGGCCGCCCATGAAGCTCCGGCTCGGCGCCCGCAGCCTCCCACCGCTTCACGGATGCGGACGATGACGGCTACGCCCGGTGGTCTCCATGGCGTCCGGCCCGCCAGAAGCGCAAGTCCGGCGAGTCGCCGCCGTGTTGTTGGTCGCCACCGGCCAAAACTCCGGCGGGCTGGCGTGGATGTTAGTTAGGTGCTAATCACCACTCAATTAACCCCCTGACACTGAACAGTGGGCCCCAACGCCACTAATCCTACTATTAGAATAATCTAACCCCCCCTGTTTAACCCGTGTCACTGACGTGTGGACCCCACAGGTCAGGTTTGACCAGTCAGCACTGCTGACTTGGTGACGCAGTGCTGACGCAATTATTTATTTTCTGGATTTAAATTAAATCAGGAAATTCCAGAAAATGATTCAAACTTCAAAAATCCATAGAAATTCAACCGTAGCTCAGATTGAAATAATTTATATATGAAAAATTATCAGAAAAATGCAATCTATCCATCTGTTCTAGTTTCATGCATGAAAAACCAACTTATACCTATTGTACAAGTGAAACACTAAAATGGCATATATAAGAGCTTAATCTGGAGTTGCATTTGAACCCTCGATTCAAATGGACTTCATTCAATTTGAATACTTGTTGCATTAGATCAAACAGCATCACATCTTCATGCCATGTTCATGCATCATCTTGTTGCATATGCTTGTGTATTGATTGTTGGCACCGTTCCTTCTCGATAGGTCCAGCTCTGGAGAGTGCTTTCGAGAGTACCATGTCGTGAAGCGGTGCCTCCCTTGTTGATTTACCGGGCAAGCAAATCCCTTGTTCATTCCGATACAATCCTACTCATTACTCCTGCTCTCAGTTATTGCATTAGGACAACAACGATTCATACGCTACTTTGTCTTTGCGGTAGTTGAACCCATTCCTCTACATGACCTGTCATTGCCACAAGAAATAGTTGAAACCCACTAGCATGTGTAGGAGTTGATTGAGCCATGTTGTGTTCCTACCATGCCATGCCTGCTATTGCTTAGAGTTGTGTCAGTCTGATTCATTGGGAATGAATTGGAGTGCGGTGCTACGTTACGATCTTTGAGAGTGAAGTGTGTGAACACGATTTGGTAAAGGTAGCGGTGATGAGCCATGTAGGAGTACATGGTGGGTTGTCTCCTTTGGAACCGTCCTTAAACCTTTGAGTTACGTGTATGTTGTCCAATGACTAGCTACTACCACACATTGGAATGCTTAAGCGCCCCTCTCGACTTATTAACCAACTTGATCTCTATCCAGGAGTCGCAACTAATTTCTGGTGTTTGTAGGTAGTGTTATTTTTCTACCAAGTGGCACCCGTCAGGGTGGGCTTGGGACAGACTAAGCACACGTGGCCTGGTGTACCGAGTGGCACCCTGATGGTGGGCTCGGGAACCCTGCACACATCGTTTGGGCCCGTGAGTGAAACCCCGGCCGGATCTCCTTGCGGATGGAACCCGAATAGGCGATAAACCTGGACTAGAGTCTTGTGTGGTTAGTCAGGTCGTGGCCGACACCCTCTCCAGGCTTCCGCTTGAAGGTTGTCGAGATACATGACGTGTACATGGTGATAAGTGGTGAGAGCGTGTGTGAAGAAGTACACCCCTGCAGGGTTATCATGATCTATTCGAATAGCCGTGTCCTCGGTTATGGACTTCTTGGATGCTTACGTGGTACATAGACAACTTGAAGTGGATACTCTAAAATGCTCAAGACAAGTGTGAGTGCTATGAATGGCCTTCTCGTAGGGAGACGGGAATGAATCCATAGTAGTGTATTGATGTGGTGATTCGTGGACTCGTGTGCGCTGTTTCACCTCAAAGAAGTTTCTCGTAGTCGTAGAACGGGATAGCCACTGAGTCAAAGCTGGCTTGCTCCAACTAAACCCCACATTACCTTCTTGATACAAATGCATGTATGATAGGATCTCGATGTAAGTCTTGCTGAGTACCTTTGTACTCATGTTGCTTTATTTATGTTTTTGCAGCGGAGATTTCGGTCTTACTAGTAGTTCCGCTTGGACTTGACGAGTAGCTTGTTACCTCGGCTACGATCTTGTACCCTTGGGAGGGTCTTGTAGATAGTCAGCTTCTTAGCCTTTTTATTTTGTAGTTATGCGTACTCGGACATGTAATGCTTCCGTTGCTTGTATGCTCTGAATGATGGGTCATGTGACCCTGTTTGTATTTAATGCTATGTGGCTCTTCTGGGCCTTTATCTATATGAGTTTGCGTTATGTTGTGATGCCATGTTGTACATCACATACTTGCATGTTATGCGTACGTGTAACGTGTATTGCTATGTGTGGGATCCGACAACCTAGTCGTCTATCCTTGGTAGCCTCTCTTATGGGGAAATGTAGTCTAGTGCTTCCACCGAGCCATGGTAGTCCGCTTCTGACCCGGTTCGGAGTCTGCTAGCCCAAAGACTATCGCTCAGGAACACTTAGGCTGGCGGCGTGTGATTCACTTTGTTCCTGTGTCTGCATCCCTTCGGGAAATGTCACGCGGTGACATCCGGAGTCCTGCCTAACCTGCTACAGCCGGGTTCTGAGTCCTGTTAGCCAGTTACTCTGACCCGGATTCACCTGCTAACGGCCAAACATGCTCGATGTTGTTTAATGTATGCTGTCCCCGTAAGTTAGTGCCACTTTGGGTTCATGACTAGTCATGTCGGCCGGGTTCTCTGTCATATGGATGCTAGCGACACTATCATATACGTGAGCCAAAAGGCATAAGCGGTCCGGGCCATGGTAAGGCGACACTTTCATTAGAATCTGCGTGCGTGAGGCCGCAAAGTGATATGAGGTGTTTCATGCTAGATCGGTGTGACTTAGAATCAGGG
The DNA here is from genome assembly GCA_021605145.1 of Aegilops bicornis. Lineage (NCBI taxonomy): Eukaryota > Viridiplantae > Streptophyta > Magnoliopsida > Poales > Poaceae > Aegilops > Aegilops bicornis. Next base: position 402,343,651 of record CM038673.1, on the reverse strand, counting down.
TCCCGACACCTACCTTCGGGTGTCGTCAGTCGTCGCACGCCGCAGGGAGGGGCCTTGCTCCTGGCTATCTCTCGATGGCCCCCATCGCGTCTCCCTTGCCGGAGCGGGTGTCGCCGCTCCTGGGTCGTCGATCGACGCGGCAACCTGGTTCAACTGTAGCCCATGGTTAGCGTAAACCTGTTCTTGAGTGACTAGTGGTACCCTGTAATTGCCGCCGTTGGCGCGATCGTTGTGGTTCTCCGTTGGCTCCTGGAAAGCTTCCGCTCTTAGCGCCCCTTCTCCCCAATCTTCTCCAATGAACGAGCCGATGTCGTCCTCTGGTGCGTATTCTTGGTCCATCATGCGGGGCACGTAGGCTTCCAAGGCCGTCACCCCAAACACCTCGCCATGGTGCCCCATGCTCCACGTTGCTCCGCCCATGACAGCCCGATTTTTTGCCCTTTCTTTTTCTTTTATTTTTCTGAGGTTTTTGCTTGAGTTTTCTTTTTTCATGGCCTTGTGGTCTGGAAAGTGAAGAAGATGAACTCTTCTTTGCTTCCAGAGTGGCTTGTCATACCCAAATCCTTCCCTAGACCCTGTAATTTTTATCCTAGCCCAAACCCCAATATTCTTCTCCTTGGGAATATTCCTTTTCTATTAAAGGAATAATCCAATTTGCCCTAGGTTGTGAAGCAACCTATATTTCTATCACTCCTAAAATTCCCAAATAATTCTCATAAATTGTTTAGGTCCTATCTTCATCAAATATGACAAAATATTTAATTTTCCATGTTCTTCATCATGCTCAATTAATTCATTTCCTATTCTGCCCTAAATGGCAGAATGTGAAGCAAGTGCCATATATCTTTTCCCAATTAAACTAAAACTCCTTGGACACCTTTTCCTGTCCATATCATTGCCACATGCCAAAGTGCAACCTCATTTGCCTAGTAAATATTCCTGAGCAATTATTCAAAGTTCCTGTCTGAGGGAAGTGGTTGTGAAGGAAGTACAAGCTAGGCATATCCAAATGAGTTGCAATTTTGCATGATCCCTCATATCATCATATCATAGCCCTCCACCAAAGTAGAGCTCATGGAATGCCTCCATGAGAGCTCACCTTTAATTCTTTGATCCTGTCCAAAATTTCAGATTGTGAAGCAAGTATATTTTATCTTGCTCCATTATGGCTGCCAATTTTTCTAGGCCTTCTGTTATCCATATAACCTACCTCCACCCATTTTGGGCATGTTTCATCAAGCCATTTGTCCTCTAGAATTTTTCCAAGTTTCTGGACAGAAATGATGTTTGTGAAGCAAGTACCATTTTGGATGGTCCATATGGTATGAGCTTTTTACAACATCTTTATATGTCCATATCATGAGGATTTGCCAAGTTTCATCCCATTCCATAACTCCATGTGAGTACATCATCCTAATCTTGATTCTGGACCAGTTTATGCGGTTGTTAAGCAACTACATTAAATCTTGATACAAACCCCTCCATAGTTACCAGGATGTAAGTCCTTCTTTACCTCAACCTCCCAGACAACTCCATTTGACCCAATCACCTCCCTGTTGAGCAGCAGTACACGATCAAGTTTACTGCAGTAAACTTCAGGTGTTAACTGCCATTTAACCGTGTCACTTTTAACCAATCTACCACCGCAGTTGCAACCTCCCCAGGAAGGACTCCACCCCAGACATCGTTTGGCTTAGCTCGTGGCACTGTGTGCACCAGTGCACGCGGTGACCACCGCTTTGGCATGCAATGGCCGCGCCCAGAATGGCTTCTTGCTCGGGCACCTTCTCTGCTCGGCATCTCAGCGAGCACGGGCATGTCCAGCAGCTAGCCCGCATTGTCGCCGTTCTCCTGGAGCCCTTCCCCCCTCCGTCAGACCCTCCGTCAGCTCTCGTCGCTGCTCGCCCACGGGAAGCCTGTAGCCGACCGGGCATTTATGGCGCCGTGGCCGTTTCCCCTCTTGTCCCCGAGCTCTGCTCGTCCCTGTGCACCTCTGTAGCACGTCCTCTTGTCCCTCGTCGTGCTCCAGCGCCCTCCCGTGATCGCTGCCGTCGCCAGAACCTTGGCCGAGCGCGAGCGGCGGCACCCGAGCACATGCCCCTCGCCCCGCGGCTATATAAGCCAGCCCCGAGCCTCTCCCGAGCACTCCATCAGCTCCTTCATGATCCTCTAGCCCTCCCCATCCTCTCCCGGAGCTCGAGAGCCCCTCCTCGCCTCTCTCTGTCGCCATGGCTACCGATTCCTCCGCCTAAATTGGCGCAGTGCTGGCCCCGTCTCTCCACCCCTCCACCACCAGAGGCCTCCACCACCACCCCCGAGCCTCCCCAGCCCCTCCCCGCTTTGCCGGAGCACCCGTGACCGCGAGCCCTTCGACGCCCGCAGCTCCCCCCGCCGCGACCATGGTCTCGACCTGCCCGATGCTCCCTGACGCTCGGGTGGTGGAGGGACAGGTCCGCCTCGCCGTCCTGAGCACTCCGGCGGTCCAAGCTCCGCTGGAGGTGGCCCGAGTGGCCGGAGCGAGCGCCGGCGCCGGCGGCCTCTCCTCTGCTCTACGTGCAGCGTTGGGAGAGGAGAAGGAGAGGCCAGGAGGAGGGCGTTGACCTTGCGTGGGTCCCGCGAGCCCCGCGCGTCAGCCGCACACCCGTTCACTCAGCCAGGCGCTGACGTGGATTAGTGGAAACGTATTCCTTAGAATACGTTTTCACTAGTTGAAAGCATAAGATGCTGCTGTGCTGGGCAGAAATGCGTTTTTGCTGCACCGAAAGCGTATTTCCTCGAGTGCGCGTTCTATTTTTCCGGTTGAGGTCCTGTTTGTGAAGATTTTCTTACAAATGGGTCCCTGGCAAAAAAACTATCATATCTTTTTGACCACAACTCCAAATGAGGTGATTCGAAAGCGCACTTCTTCATCTCGTCGAGCCTGTTCTGTTGGTTTCATTTTCACTATGGTTTGACACTGTGAAAATTACCTTTTTGCCCTTGCACGTAAACAGCCCCTCCGAGAGAGAACTATTTCCGGCAAATCTTTCCGCGGTTTCACCGCACTTCTCCCCGGTGCCTTCTTCACCCCCAGGCAAGCCACAATACCCACTTTCATGATAGTCATGCAGTAGCCATGGTTCTCAACTTGAAAATTTATTAAATGATTGCTTGTTTAAAATATGGTTATCATTGTTTCGGTAATGTTTCTGGGTTAGTGCTTACTTGCTTGCTATGTTGTTATGCACCTGGTTATCATGCCCTGCTAGTTGCTAGTATTACTTTCATATTGCCATGCTTGATAGTCGTACATGTTGGGTTGGTCATGTTCTTGATTGCATGACTAACATCGATAATCGAAAATCTTGTTAATATGCATTGTCCCTTTACTACTAGTTGGTTAAGTGTTTATTCGGTAATGTTACTGATGAGTTCTTGCATGATATTTATGGTTGATGCTAGTGGTCATGTTATGCTAGGAGTAGTGTTGCACTTGTAATATTTATGCTTGTCGTTATGCCATGTTCAGTTGGAGATTATTCATAATTGATGTGGTGGATAGTTATGTTACATCCCGTAATTATGTTGACATCATGCTCATGCTTTGTAAATGCATCATGTTATTTTATCATGACTCAGCATATTGCATTCAAGTTTAACCAGATTAAATTAAACTTGAACAATTGTTGGCTCAGTCATGGTGCCACCAAATCGATCTGACCTGTGCAACCACGCTTACCCTATGGGGGGTCCTAACTGGGTCTATTGTCATGCCTCTCACCGGTGCCTCCCGCTAGGGAAGGTTATCTTGTGGCGCTACCGATCGAGTAGGACGGCATAAGCCTTGTGTGCCCGTGTTAGGTTTTGAGCTCATGTCCCCGTTTGGGACCGTTTTTGCCATGACGGTGGCTGTTGGTGCCTTTGGTAGGCACGGGGCCACCCAGAACTTAGCCCAAAGGGGAGTTGGTCAGAGTGGCTGGGGAGCGTCATGGCAGTAGGACCGTTTTGTCGGAACGCTTTGGTCCACCCAAATGGGAGTGCGAGGCTAGGGTTCTGTGGTGTGGGTACAGTGTGCTAACCTCTATAGAGTGTGTATATAAAGTCTATCGATAGCAACCCAGTTCGTGTCGGTCCCACCATGAGTCAACAGTATTAATAATAACTTGATTAATGACAACCCCGGTTCGACGATGAGATAAGTTGGTTGTGATTGTCGGAATGATCACCGTTTGAGACCAAGTGTTGGTCATGGTTGTGATCGCTGGAATGATGACCATGGTATCGAGGATACCGAGTTGTTGGATATTCGTGATATTGTGCGAGAATCGTGGGTAAAGATCAAGCTCCTTGTGGTCATTTAATGTTTACTACGGTATTGTTTATACCAAGCTTGATTTGATCCTGAGATGATAGTGTGATGTTCGAGGTTGGTAAGTGATGCATGTGATGGTTACATAGTAACCCGAGCGGAATAAATAGTGCATATAGTGTCTTCATGTTGCATGCTAGTATCGTCGAATTCATATGTTCATGCTATGATCATGTTGTTCTAGCTGTATCATGTTCATGTTGCCTTTGGATTTTTAGTGGCTATTATGATTATTTTCATGATGGTATCTGGTATTATTTTGGGAGTATTACTTTGGATGTCATGTTGCTCATGTCATGTTGTTATAAGGATCTCATGTTAATTTCTGCTTAACCTGTAATTGCCATGCTGTTGTTTGTTTTGATTGCTTTTGGTTATTGTGAGCTTGCAAGTACATTCAATGTACTGAGCTCGCGTGTCATGCCAGCTTGTAGGTCGTGCCTGGATTCCTTGCTTGTTTGGTGTTGTTCCTGTGTTCGCGAGCTAGGATAAGCGTTCCAGCCAGAGTCCCTCCGGAGTGGAGTTCACCACCGTCGTCGTTGTTCCGCTGCTAGAAGTTTTTCCGCTGCTTCGAGTTGTTCTAGTGCTTGCATAGAGCAACTGAGGATGGCGTAGTGTCGCCGTGCCGATGTTATTCATTGTAATACCGGAGACCTTGTAATCGTATTGTGTAATAATAGAAAGCTGGTTTGTTCTATGCTAAGCAGTTCCGTATTCCAGAAGACTTCTCCTGGATCTCTGGGTTGGAATACGGGGCGTTCCAGTTTTCTCTGAGCCGGGGTGCCACAACACTTGGTATCAGAGCAGGTCTGGCTGTAGGATGCCCTAGCCCGCGCGAACGTTAGAAAGCGGTAGTATAGACCCCAGTTGGTTTGTTGCACTTGATTGTTGCATTTGTTTGTCACATAGCATGCATATAGATTATTATTTTGTCATTAACGGTTAATCTTGTGAGCGTAGGTGGCATCGTTTTCGGTCCACCGCCTGCACCATCTTTCTTAGCATGCCTGCTCCTCGGTGTGATGCGACCACATCATCATCCATGCCCTCCATCTCGTCCCCTTGGCAACCGTTGCTGATCCTTGTTATCAGAAAAGGGAAATGCCATTAAACCCCGTCTTCCACTGTTATCTTGCCTGGTCATTTCATTCTTTGGATGGGTACGATTCCCTTCGTGCGCTTGATAATGAGGTGGTCGTGACTTTTGTGTCTCGCTACTTGATCGTGAAGTCCGTCCTGACCTGTGTATCCATCCAGATCCAACCACTTTTCCGCCAGTGCTTGGTGTAGCTTCGGTTACGCCAACTCCTTCCACACATGGATATAATTTTCGTGCACACCGCCACATCATATTAGACCGTAATACTAGAGTTTCTGCGTGATTTGTGTGCTTAGGTGTGCATGCATATTATGGTGTGAGTAGCAGTAATATGTGATGATTGCTTGATTAATTAAATTAGTAGTATGCTTGTGTGCTTTTATTTTAGTCGTTTCTTCTGTTTCTTTCTTTGGGCCTTTAGTGTTACAAAAATTTTCCCTATTAAAGTTGCTCGTCAGCCGACACCGGACCCGAAGAGTGAGCAAGAAATGCATATATTTGGAAACTCAGCTAAACAAAATGGAATTGTCAGCACACTGCAGTGAAACTGGAAATAGCTCGTCTGAATACAAAAGAAATCTTGGATGGAATGTCAGTATAAAGTTTGCATTAACGTGCACTCCTCACAACAGTATGGAATTCTCAACCGACTGCATTCAGATTGGGGGATATCTGATCATGTTACTGAGTGTCAAGTCTCTCTTAGCGTGCACTCCTCATAGCAGAAATGATCAAATCAGCAAGAAGATAAATTTTGTGTAAGGTTGACAGAATATTATCAAAGGTATGGTTCAGAAACAAGTTTAATTTTTTCATTGAGGATGATTTTGGAACCCGATGTACTTGGAAGCAAGCAAAAATATGGCATGTACTCAGAAGGGAGGATAGTCCTGCAAAACCCCTTTTCATACAAGAAATCAATAACAAAAATATTAAGATGGTTATATATGTGGATATCGGTCCGCATATCACAATAAGAAACTTCTGGTGTAAGCAACCCAATCTTCCCTCGCAAGATACCTGAGAAATTTCCAAGGCAAGATTCATCTATCTTCCTTAGTACGATATATGGATGATTTACCGTACAAGGTACTCTGCCTTCTTGATGAGGGCAACCGAAAAAGCTTCGGCGTAAGGTCTTCGAGTCTTTCCCCAGCAAAGTCTTTAAGGGGGTAAGCTTCTGAAACACGATACCAGTCTTCTTCAGCAAGCTGTCCGATGAAAGTTTCAAGTGCAAGCCAACCAATCTTCTTCGGTAAGATATTGCTACAAGGTAGTACACTGTGAATTGACAGCATATGGCAGTGAATCCCAAGAATCAGATCCACAACATTTTGGTCAAAATCAAGAATCAGTCAGAATACACGTCTGTCTCGGGAACCAGATTCTCATATATATATATATATATATATATATATATATATATATATATATATGCGGTGAGCATACCACCAAGATCTTACAAGTCACTCGGGTGAGAATCTGACAACCACGTGAGGATGACTAAGAGAAGAAAGCCAGTATACACCGCAGTGTGACAAAGGATTATGAGGATTGACGACATCAATGAGCTCAATGCAAGTACCTGTGAACCTGGAAAATGATCCTGGTTCGGATGATCATTTTCCTGCAGTCAGAACTTGAGGGGTGTTGAACCTGCCATTTAATGGGGTACCCTGTCAGAAAAATGAGGATAAGCTGCAATTGCCAAAAATTGCACCGACAGTACCTATGGTGATACGAAAAAGCAATATGACCCAGCTCTTTCTGCCAAGGATCCAGGCCAAGAAAATTATAATGAAGGAGCAAGACCAGTGACGTGGGTATGAAACTTGTTGCAAGACCTGCGTGGTGCAGAACCACCGTCAGTCAAGTCTGCAGATATTATCATACGGGTCAAACTCTTATGCTAGCCATGACAGGCGACAATCAAATATTTGGTACGGATCCGATACTCAAGACAGTGGAACCAGTTAAGATGATTCAGAAACTTCCGCGATAAGCCAGAATCTGTCAGGAAAGCGGTTATGACCGAACTCACTGTTTGGAACCCGAAGGACCTGCATTTAGTGGAGAAACCCAATGCAAGGAGTTAGAGCTTGGGTGTCCACTAGAAAAATCTGATCACCAACTCATGAAAGATTGTCAGTGCCGGATGACACACCCAGCGGAAATCACTCTTGAATTTGTGAGACCGATATATATTTCAGTCATGAGGATCAATCACCGTCAGCTAAGTCAGCAGATCTAAAAAGAAATTTGGAGCCTGTATAAGCATGAACAAGCAAGGTAAGATCTGACAGAATATGGATATATTAAAGCAAACCACCCAGGGGCCAGTCAGATAAAAATTTAGTGGGAAGAAAAATAAGAAAAAAGGATACCCGAGTTGGAAACGGTTTCCTTAAGTCAGTATCTTCATACTTGTTCCCTGAGCAACCAAATCTCGAGGATGATATTTCTTTAAGGGGGTAAGGTTTGTGTCAGCCTGATTTTTGGCCCTTTCTTTTTCTTTTATTTTTCTGAGGTTTTTGCTTGAGTTCTCTTTTTCCGTGGCCTTGTGGTCTGGAAAGTGAAGAAGATGAACTCTTCTTTGCTTCCAGAGTGGCTTGTCATACCCAAATCCTACCGTAGACCCTGTAATTTTCATCCTAGCCCAAATCCCAATATTCTTTTCCTTGGGAATATTCCTTTTCTATTAAAGGAATAACCCAATTTGCCCTAGGTTGTGAAGCAACCTATATTTCTATCACTCCTAAAATTCACAAATAATTCTCATAATTTTTTTGGGTCCTATCTTCATCAAATATGGCAAAATATTTAATTTTCCATGTTCTTCATCATGCTCAATTAATTCATTTCCTATTCTGCCCTGAATGGCAGAATGTGAAGCAAGTGCCATTTATGTTTTCCCAATTAACCTAAAACTCCTTGGACACCTTTTCCTATCCATATCATTGACACATGCCAAAGTGCAACCTCATTTTCCTAGTAAATATTCCTGAGCAATTTTTCAAAGTTCCTATCTGAGGGGAGTGGTTGTGAAGGAAGTACAAGCTAGGCATATCCAAATGAGTTGCCATTTTGCATGATCCCTCATATCATCATATCGTAGACTTCCACCAAAGTAGAGCTCATGGCATGCCTCCATGAGAGCTCACCTTCAATTCTTTGATTATGTCCAAAATTTCAGATTGTGAAGCAAGTATATTTTATCTTGCTCCATTATGGCTGCCAATTTTTCTAGGCCTTCTGTTATCCATATAACCTACCTCCACCCATTTTGGGCATGTTTCATCAAGCCATTTGTCCTCTAGAATTTTTCCAAGTTTACGGACAGAAATGATGTTTGTGAAGCAAGTACCATTTTGGATGGTCCATATGGTATGAGCTTTTTACAACATCTTTATATGTCCATATCATGAGGATTTGCCAAGTTTCATCCCATTCCATAACTCCATGTGAGTACATCATCCTAATCTTGATTCTGGACCAGTTTATGCGGTTGTTAAGCAACTACATTAAATCTTGATACAAACCCCTCCATAGTTACCAGGATGTAATTCCTTCTTTACCTCAACCTACTAGACAACTCCATTTGACCCAACCACCTCCCTGTTGAGCAGAAGTACACGATCAAGTTTATCGCAGAACTTCGTGTGTTAACCGCCATTTAACCGTGTCACTTTTAACCAATCTACCACCGCAGCTTGCAACCTCCCAGAAGGACTCCACCCCGGACATCGTTTGGCTTAGCTTCGTGGCACTGTGTGCACCAAAGGCACGCGGTGACCACCGCTTTGGCATGCAATGGCCGCGCCAGAATGGCTTCTTGCTCGGGCACCTTCTGCCGGCATCTCGGGCCGAGCACGGGCATGTCCAGCAGCTAGCCCGCATTGTCGCCGTTCTCCTGGAGCCCTTCCCCCTCCGTCGACCCTCAAAATCGGCTCGTCGCTGCCGCCCACGGGAAGCTGTATGGCCAGGGCATTTATGGCGCCGTGGCTGCTTTCCCCTCTTGTCCCCGAGCTCGCTCGTCCACCTGCACCTCTCAGCACGTCCTCTTGTCCCTCGTCGTGCTCCAGCGCCCTCCGTGATCGCCGCCGCCAGAGCCTTGGCTGAAGGAAGGGCGGCACACGAGCCCGTGCCCCTCACCCCGCGGCTATACAAGCCAGCCCCGAGCCTCTCCCGAGCACTCCATCAGCTCTTCCACGATCCTCTAGCCCTCCCCGTCCTCTCCCCGGAGTTCGAGAGCCCCTCCTGGCCTCTCTCTGTCGCCATGGCCGCCTATCCCCTCCGCCTAAATGGGCGCAACGCTGGCCCCGTCTCTCCATTCCTCCACCACCAGGGGCCTCCACCACCACCCCCGAGCCTCCCCAGCCCCTCCCCGCTTCTCCGGAGCACCTGTGGCCGCGAGCCCGTCGACGCCCGCAGCTCCCTCCCACCGCGACCATGGTCTCGACCTGCCCGATGCTCCCTGACGCTCGGGTGGTGGAGGGACGGGTCCGCCTCGCCGTCCTGAGCACTGCGGCGGTCCAAGCTCCGCCGGAGGTGGCCCGAGTGGCCGGAGCGAGCGCCGGCGCCGGCAACCTCTCCTCTGCTCTGTGTGCAGCGTCGGGATAGGAGAAGGAGAGGCCAGGAGGAGGGCGTTCACGTTGTGTGGGTCCCGCGCGTCAGCCGCACACCCATTGACCCAGCAAGGCGCTGAAGTGGATTAGTGCAAACGTATTCCTTAGAATACGTTTTCACTAGTTGAAAGCGTAAGATGCTGCGGTGCTGGGCGGAAATGCGTTTTCGCTGCACCGAAAGCGTATTTCCTCGAGTGCGCGTTCTGTTTTTCCGGTTGAGGTCCTGTTTGTGAAGATTTTGTTACAGATGGGTCCCTGAAAAAAAAACTATCATATCTTTTTAACCACAACTCCAAATGAGGTGATTCCAAAGCCCAATTCTTCGTCTCGTCGAGCCCATTCTGTTGGTTTCATTTTCGCTATGGTTTGACACTATGAAAATGACCTTTTTGCCCTTGCACGTAAACAGCCCCTCCGAGAGAGAACTGTTTCCGGCAAATCTTTCCGCGGTATCACCGCACTTCTCCCCGGTGCCTTCTTCACCCCCAGGCAAGCCACAATACCCACTTGCATGATAGTCATGCAGTAGCCATGGTTTTCAACTTGAATATTTATTAAATGATTGCCTGTTTAAAATATGGTTATCGTTGTTTCGGTAATGTTTCTTCGTTAGTGCTTACTTGCTTGCTATGTTGTTATGCACCTGGTTATCATGCCCTGCTAGTTGCTAGTATTACTTTCATATTGCCATGTTTGATAGTCGTACATGTTGGGTTGGTCATGTTCTTCGGTGCATGACTAACATCGGTTACCGAGTACTGTTAATATGCATTGTCCCTTTACTACTAGTTGGTTAAGTGTTTACTCGGTAATGTTATTGATGAGTTCTTGCATGATATTTATGGTTGATGCTAGTGGTCATGTTATGCTTGGAGTAGTGTTGCACTTCTAATATTTATGCTCGTCGTTATGCCATGTTTAGTTGGAGATTATTCATAGTTGATGTGGTGGATAGTTATGTAACATCCCGTAATTATGTTGACATCATGCTCATGCTTTGTAAATGCATCATGTTATTTTATCATGACTCAGCATATTGCATTCAAGTTTAACCGGATTAAATTAAACTTGAACAACTGTTGGCTCAGTCATGGTGCCACCAAATCGATCTGACCAGTGCAACCACGCTTACCCTATGGGGGGGGGTCCTAACTGGGTCTATTGTCATGCCTGTCACTAGTGCCTCCCACGAGGTAAGGTTATGCGCGGGCGCTACCCTGATCAGGTAGGACGCATAATCCTTGTGTGCCCGTGTTTGGTTTTGAGCTCATGTCCCCGTTTGGGACCTTTTTTGCCACGACGGTGGCTGTTGGTGCCTTTGGTAGGCACGGGGCCACCCAAGACTTAGCCCAAAGGGGAGTTGGTCGGAGTGGCTGGGGAGCGTCATGGCAGTAGGACGGTTTTGTCGGAACGCTTTGGTCCACCCGAATGGGAGTGCGAGGCCAGGGTTCCGTGGTGTCGGTACAGTGTGCTAACCTCTGCAGAGTGTGTATATAAAGTCTATCGGTAGCAACCCAGTTCGTGTCGGTCCCACCGTGAGTCAACAGTATTAATAATAACTTGATTAATGACAACCCCGGTTCGATGATGAGATAAGTTGCTTGTTGTCGCCGGAATGGTCACCGTTTGAGACCAAGTGTTGGTCATGGTTGTGATCGCCGGAATGATCACCGTGGTATCGAGGATACCAAGTTGTTGGATATTCGTGATATTGTGCGAGAATCGTGGGTAAAGATCAAGCTCCTTGTGGTCATTTAATGATTACTACGGTATTGTTTATACCAAGCTTGATTTGATCCTGAGATGATCGTGTGATGTCCGAGGTTGGTAAGTGATGCATGTGATGGTTACGTAGTAACCCGAGCGGAATAAATAGTGCATATAGTGTCTTCATGTTGCATGCTAGTATCGTCGAATTCATATGTTCATGCTATGCTCATGTTGTTCTAGCTGTATCATGTTCATGTTGCCTTTGGATTTTTAGTGGCTATTATGATTATTTTCATGATGGTATTTGGTATTATTTTGGGAGTATTACTTTGGATGTCATGTTGCTCATGTCATGTTGTTATAAGGATCTCATATTAATTTCTACTTAACCTGTAATTGCCATGTTGTTGTTTGTCTTGATTGCTTTTGGTTATTGTGAGCTTGCAAGTACATTCAATGTACTGACCTGGTGTGTCGTGCCAGCTTGCAGGTCGTGCCTGGATTGCTTGCTTCTTTGGTGTTGTTCCTGTGTTCGTGAGCTAGGATAAGCGTTCCAGCCAGAGTCCGTGCGGAGTGCAGTTCACCACCGTCGTCGTTGTTCCGCTGCTAGAAGTTTTTCCGCTGCTTCGAGTTGTTCTACTGCTTGCATAGAGCAACTGAGGATGGCGTAGTGTCGCCGTGCCGATGTTATTCATTGTAATATCGGAGACCTTGTAATCATATTGTGTAATAATAGAAAGCTGGTTTGTTCTATGCTAAGCAGTTCCGTATTCCAGAAGACTTCTCCTCGATCTCTAGGCTGGAATACGGGGCGTTCCGATTTTCTCTGAGCCGGGGTGCCACATGACGCTTGTGCTTGTGCTCATCGAGGGCGACATGGGGAGATTGGAGATCCCTGCGCCGCCGGCCGTGCTGATGTTCACGAAGCCCCCGTGCGTAGTTGGTGGTGCACGGACGTGGTAATGCTCGCCGCTGCCCCGCAGCGGGCACGGGGAGTCGATGGCAGAAGGTGACGCCCCGACGCCGCTGGCCCAAAGAGCTCAGCGACTCGCTCGAGTAGCGTGTCTTGGCCGCTCTCCATCAGCCTGCATCGTAGCAGCTCTCTTGCCACCATAAGTGCCACCCGCATGTTCGCTTCCTCCCGCCGTGAGTGCGGCGCCGTTGCTGTGGCGTGGCTTGCCGCTCTCGCGGCTGCCCGTACTTGCCGCGGGGTGAGGGTGGTTGACGCTTGACCGCGCTGTCCGCGCCCAGCGGAGCCTGGTGCCACCCGTGCCGCTTGGGGTGCGGGGTCGAGATCTCCGTTGGCAGGCGGCGTCGTCCGGGCCGGCTAGGCAGCCCAGCGGTCGGAGCCGGTCCTTGGGTTGCCTGACATCGCAGTTGATGAACGTCGAGGAGCTGATTGGCGGAGAAGAAGCTCTGGCGCACCCCTACCTGGCGCACCAAATGTCGAATGTGGGGTTCCGGCAAACCCTTAAGGTTCGAACACTGGGGTGCGCGCGAAGTCTTTCCCTCCTATTGATCTACGCTTTAGCTCACTAATGTCGGATCACGGGTTCCGGCAGACCCTTAAGGTTCAAACTCTGGGGTGCGCTCGGAGATCCAACCCTCCACCGTCTCGTACCTCACCGAATCGCAGGGATCTAAACTACTAACAAGAACAACGCAAGAGACGCAAGATTTATACTAGTTCGGGCCACCGTTGTGGTGTAATACCCTACTCTAGTTTGTGGTGTGTGGATTGCCTCTGGGGCCGACGAAGAACAGTACAGAGAAGAACATCCTCGCGAGGGTCTGTTCTTGGTGGGTGTGATGAACTGCTAAGTGGTGCCCCATTGCTCTAGCTTGAGGAACGGGTTTCACTCTCTCTCTGGATTCCGACTGCTCGATCCCCTCCCCTTTCTGAGTGCGGCTACCCCTATTTATAAGTGAAGGCCCTGGGCCTCTTCCCCAAATATTGAGCGGGAAAGGCGCCAACAATTGGCCATTTTGAAGGGGAACAGCGGGTACACTTATCCTGACTAAAGTTGGTCCTCGCCTGCCAAAGGCTCTGGTGATGATGCCTGCTTGGGCTCCACGATGATCGCATTCCAGCCGTTGGGGCTGGTCTTGGTCTTGTTGCAATCAAACGCGGATGCCTTTGCTCGATGCCCTTGCTCGCGCTTGCCCCTTTGCACCAAAGAGGAAAGGAGGAGGCGCTGGCCGGGCGCCTTTGGTCATCATGGCTAACGTCACGAGCACCACGCGAGGCACCACGCCTTGAACTCTCCGCCTCCTCGTGAGCCAGCCGACGAGGACGTGCTCGAGGAAGCTCTTGGTCATCCGCCTCATGAGGCTTGGCCCCTCGCGAGGGTCTTGAGCTTGTGTTGGTGAGGATGGGCCGTCCTGGGCCTCCTTTGAGCCACGCCGCAGGCCGCAGGCAGGCAAGTCTGGGGACCCCCGTTCCCAGAACGCCGACAGTAGCCCCCGGGGCCACGACGCGCCCGGACTTGGCCGTGCGGAGAGGCGAAAGGGCAAGTGCGAAGCGTCGTGGGCCCTAACAGCCTGTGGCCTTGGGCGCCGCGTGGCGGTTGATTGGACGTGGGTGCTTGCTCCCCCACGACGCCATGGTAACCGCCCGGATTCGACAGGTCCTTGGATGCAGAGTTGGGCATGATGACTGGTGATCGTGGAGGCCGACGGTTGGCCTCCGCCGGCTATAAGTACGAACGGCGTGCGCTCCTCGATCCATCCTTCGCTTCGTTTCTTCCTCGTCTTGTCTGGTTGCAATGGCTCCGATCCGCCGGTTCTCCAGGGAAGAAAAGGGAAAGGCTCCGCAAGAGGATCCTGACCCGCTCCCCCAAGAAGCGGCTTGCTCTTCCGGTGTCGTGGCATGAGCCTTGAGGAGGCACCCGCGCCTGGTGCGCGTGAATCGCCACCGTGGTTTCCTCTTCCCTTGTACGCTGGATTGGTGGCCTGAAGCGAGGCGACGCTGGGCGCCATGGCGGCGCCGTCGGCCGAGCGCCGCGGGTCAAGAAGGTGTGCGTCTTCCCCCCTGGAGTCCACGCCGAGGGTTCCTGCCGGGAATTCGTGCTCCGCGTCGTCGCGCCTCCTAAGTCTTGGATCCGACTTCCTTCCTTCTTCGCCTCCGTCGTCCGGCAGGGGGAGCCCCTGGGACTCTGGCTGCAGCACGCCGGCTGCGGCGCCCTCGCGACCGGGGCAGAGGTCGCAGTAGTTGCCCCGGGCGAGGTCTTCATGACTCGTGGCTGGAGCGAGATTGCCCGGGTTTGCAGGGCGAGGGGCGCCCTCACGATCCACCTGGAGTACGACGGCGCTTCGGTGATGTCCTTCAAGCTCTTCGACGCGGAGGGTCGCCGGCTGGAGTGCTGCCCCGGGAGAGGTGGTCGGGGTTCTACTGTGGTGAGACAGAGGTCAACCGCCCGCTCCCTTGGCAGCTTCCCAGGCGACGAAGGCGCCGGGGGATCCAGCGACTCCGCCGAGCTCTTCGCGACGCCAGAGACGAGCGACGACAGCTACGAGCCCCCGAGCCTGCGCCGCTCCCGAAGCAGGGCGGGCTCGTCAAGTCGTCGCCGCCCCTGACCTGGATGGGGTTGGCTCCGGACCGGGTGGCCCACTGTTGATGATGGCGTCCGCCGCGGTGGTCCCTGTAGATAGGACTCCTTAGGATTCGCGTCTTTTGTTCCTGCGAAGAGGCAAGAATGTACCCCGTGTGGGCTTGTAAGATATATGTAGCTTCGTTTATCAATATGATCCTTGTTATGAGGCAATGCGGGATGCTCATTCCGTCCTAGCTCAGCTCCTTCCTTTCAGACCTCGTGAGGGCTTGGTGCTCTGTGCCGGCAGGTCCCAGTCCCAAGGCGGCTTCAGCCCGTCATGGTATGCCAGGTCGCGATGCCGTGGCCAAGGCCAGGAGGTGAGAGGCCCGAGGTCCGGTAAGAGCCTCTGAGTCGCGATGCTCAGGGGGTCCCCCTTGGCGCTCAAGCAGCCATCAGTCGGTGAGAAAGGAGAGCCACGTTGCTAACACGGAGTTGCATTGAGTGCGGGGATGGTGTTGCGATGACTAGTGTATCCGGAGGGTGACTTATCTCAAGGGTTAGGGCGATGCTTCCTGGCGCGGCGCTAGGTCCGTGCCCCGGCCGGGCGAGACCTGCATGGCGAGGTCGCCTGCGTGCTCCTCGGAGGGGCCCCAGAGGTTCACCACAAAGGGAACAAGAGCTCATGGGGCGATTGTCAGTCCTGCCGTTAGTTGTTTTGGAGCGGCGCGAGAGGCCTCGCGAGGTGTGCCGGGGCACTCGTGAGCCAGCGCGGGACTCACGAGGCCCTACCTCAAGGCGGGTTGCGCCTGGCTCTAGGCCTTATCTTCGAGTGCGCTCCTGCAAAAATGGATAGATGCCGGTGCTCTACGTCTTCGGGTCTCGGCTCTCGAGCTGGTCTCTACCGTCGCTGGCAGGCCAGGTCGCGATGCCATGGACAAGACCAGAGGGTGAGGGCCGGAGAGCCGGTAGGAGCCCTGAGTCGCGATGCTCAGGCACCCCCTTTAACGCATAAGCAGAATTAGATGACACAACTTCACGTCCTCGGGTCCCGGCTCGGGCTGGTCTCTACCGTCAGCCGGGCAAGCCAGGTCACGATGCCATGGACAAGACCAGAGGGTCGTGGCGGAGAGCCGAGGGAGCCCCGAGTCGCAATGCTCGTGCACCCCCTTTAACGCTGCTAAGCTGGATTGGATGACGAAACTCACGCCCTCGGGTCCCGGCTCTTGGGCTGGTCTTCACTGTCCGCCGGCAAGCCGTGTCCCGATGCCATGGACAAGACTAGAGGGTGAGGGCCGAGAGCCGGTAGGATCCTCGAGTCGCGATCTTTGAGGCACCCCCTTTAACGCTGCAAGATTTCGCCGCCAGGAGAAGGCACTAAATAACAAGCGTGGTGGAGCATAATCCTAAGGAAAACGCATGAAGGATACATGTCAGCTGGACCGCCCGAGCGGCTTGGGGATGATGCAGCCCGAGGGCGCCGCCAATGTGGTAAGCTAAGGACATGAAATAAAAGGATACATGCCGCGGGGCGGACCCACGCTGCCTGGGAATACGCGCCTGAAGGCGCCCCACCAGAAATAAAACTTAAAGATGTCACTGGTGATGTTGGGGATGAAGGGCTGTTGATGTAGCAGACTCGGTGGGCTGCGGGAGCCGATCCTCACGAGCCCCTGTGCTCGGGGGCCTCGGAAGGCTCGAGGCGCTTAGCGGCCCCTCACGGGCCATCTCCATCTCCGCCAGGTGCGGGCGTGCCCGACCTCTTGAGCCTCCGTGATGGTCCTCATGAGACGCCGGTGTGCAAAGAACGCGCTTTGGCGTGCCATAAGGCATGCGACGTAGCTGTGGTGGGCCTCGCAACGCCCCACTTGCGAGGGGCCAGAGGCACTCTTGAGATGCGGCTCGGTTGAGCCACAGTGAATGCGTCGACACGGCAGCTGAGCCCACCATCCTCGCCTGGATGGGGGGCCACAGCGGGCAGGCGGCGGCTGCCCCTCATGACCCTTGACTCCTGTAGCTCCTGAATGGCCTTGCTGATGAACTCCTGAGGGTTCTGTTCTCCCGGTCTTGCTCCTGCTTGCGGGAAACGTGCTTCGAAACACGCCTCCATGTGGTGCCCTAGCACCTCCCTCGAGACCTTGGCGAGGTCGGTGGCCCTCCAGGGGAGAGCCCCCGAGCCCTGCCCGAGGAGGGCGCCGGGCGCGCCTTCCTATGCGATGGAAGGAGGCTCCCCTGGCCCGGCGCGGGCCCTGAGGGGCCTGTCTCTTGATGAGCCGGACCGGCCGATGTCTTCTTCTTCTTGGGTGCTGCCTCGGGAGGCGTCCTACCGCTGTGGTCTGGGTCTTCCAGCGATGCGGCCTAAAAAGCTCGCTCCAAGGAGCACACTGCATCTCTCTCTTCACAGGGCACCGTGATGACCCCGCCGCTTCCTGGCATCTTGAGGATGTTGTAGCCATGGTGGGTCACGGTCATGAACTTGGCCAATGCTGGGTACCTGAGGATGGCGTTGTACGGCAGGCGAATGTGGGCAACGTCGATGTCGATGAGCTCGGTGTGGTAGTTGTCGCGGGCCCCGAAGGTGACAGGAAGGCGAACCTGCCCGATCGGGACCGTGGAGCCGTCGGTGACTCCGGAGAAGGGCTTGGTTGGCTGAAGCTGGCTGTAGGGCACTTGAAGATTGTTGAAGGTCTCCGTGGACAGGACGTTGAGCCCTGCTCCGCCGTCAACGAGGGTCTTGGTGACCAGCACGTTGCTGATGATTGGGGAGCAAAGCATTGGGAGGACTCCGGTCGTGGCTGCGCACTTGAGCTGATGCGCTGAGCTGAACGTGATGGCGCACGCCGACCACCTGAGAGGGCGCGTGGACTCGAGCTTGGGGAGGACTGCATTCACTTCACGGGCGAACTGCTTGAAGATGCGGTGGGAGGCTGGGGCTTGGGCTCCGCCCAGGATGCAGCGATCGCTGCGCTTCTCGAAGCCCCAGCCCCTCGCCCCGATGGCGGTCTTCGATTCTCCTTGGTGGCGGCGGCAGTGGACGGAGGCCCGTGTTCCCTTGCGGACGATCCTCACGAGGCTGATCCCTCCAGCCCCCCTCGCGAGGTGGGTCTTGCCAGCGGTTCTCGCGAGGTTGGTCGCGCCACCCTTGGCGCGGGCCGTGGTCTTCCCAGCGTCCTGCATTTCTTCCTCCTCCTCGGCCGTAGCCCGTCGCTGCGCCAGGCGTCTGCCGACCTTCCTTCGCAAGCGGCCCGGAGCTCTTGACATTCATTGGTGTTGTGGGTGTGGAGGTCGTGGTACACGCAGCACCGGGCTGCCCTTGGAAGACTCGGGCTGATCTCCGCCCGCTTGGTGTCTGGTTCGGCACAGTACGGCAGCCCCCTTTGCGCTTTTACGCCCTTGGCCTTGGACTTCTTCTCTTCGGGATCCGTTGAAGGCAGCTCGAGGAGGAGAGGCGCCCTCCTCAGCCGGGCGCACTTGGTCACCAAGTTGAACAGCTCCAGTGGAGGTGCATGATCTTCATGCATCGCCAGCTCCTCCTTCATCTTGATGTCGCGCGACGCCGTCGGAGAAGGCAGAGATGATGGCCTCCTCCGTCACCACAGGGATCTTGAGGCGTAGCGTTGTTGAAGCGCTGGATGTACTTTTGCAGGGATTCCCCGGCTGCCGCTTGATTCTGCGCATGTCGCTCACGGCGGTGGCGGTCGCGAGTACCTTGGAAGTTGGCGATGAAGCGGTGGCGCATCTCGCCCAGGAAGAGATCGTGCCTCGGGCCAGATTCAGAGCCAAAAGTGGCTCCGTCTCCCCGAGCGCCATGAGAAACCAGTTCGCCATGACCTTTTCATCTCCGCTATAACCTCGATGCCCAGCTCAGAGCTGGAGGAACTCCGTAGGGTCTGCCGCCGTGCCGTAAATGGCGTGGGGGCAGGTCTGGCTTGATCTTGGCGGGCCACGCGACGCCCCGTAGCTCAGTGGTGAAGGCGCGGCAGCCCGCCGTGGCCGCGGGGGGCCTCGGACGGCTGAGAGCTTGGTCTTGCAGGCCTCTCTGCGCCGCGGCTGGGGGCAGCGCAGGGTCTTGACGTGCTGGAGCGGGGAGCACTCGGGCAGCTTCTTGTGGGCGAGGAACTTCTTGGCAGCTCTGCTCTTGCAGGCCGGGCGCTCGGGCGGAGCGGGTTCTCGCCAGGCCACGCGCCTTGGGGCTGTGGCGCCGTCTTGAGAAGGAGGCGGCCGAGGCGCCCGGAGCTTCATCGCCGCAGGCGCGGAGTGCGGTGCAGCGAAAGCAGACGGCGCGGGTCGCCTCCGCAGCTGGACGAGCTCGGGCGATGCGGTCGAGCCATTCTTCGTGACGTCGTCGGCCGACGGGCGGTAGCGCAGGAGTTCGTTAGCGCGATGAGTGCAGCTCGGGCCTCCATGGAAGCGGCGAAGCGGCGATTTAAGAACCAGCGGGGTGAGTGAAGGCGTGGCGATGCGGCGTCCCGCCTCATGGGCGAATCTTGGGGACGACGCTTGCTGCTCGTTCCCCGCCGGGCCGGTGGCGGCGTTGACAGCCGGTGACAAGGAACGACGAGGGCGTCCGCCGGCGGGAGCTGTCTGGGCGACGTGGGAAGCGAGGGCGGCTCGGCGCTCGGCGCGAGCCCGACGGGCGTCAGACATGGTTGCGATGGTCGGGGAAGAACGAGGCGAAGAAAGGCAGATTCCGGCGCACCCCTACCTGGCGCGCCAAATGTCGGATCACGGGTTCCGGCAGACCCTTAAGGTTCAAACTCTGGGGTGCGCGCGGAGATCCAACCCTCCACCGTCTCGTACCTCACCGAATCGCAGGGATCTAAACTACTAACAAGAACAACGCAAGAGACGCAAGATTTATACTAGTTCGCCACCGTTGTGGTGTAATACCCTACTCTAGTTTGTGGTGTGTGGATTGCTTCGGGCCGACGAAGAATCAGACAGGGAAGAACAGCCTCGCGAGGGTCTGTTCTTGGTGGGTGTGATGAATCGCTAAGTGGTGCCCGTTGCTCTAGCTTGAGGAACGGGTTTCTCTCTCTCTGGATTCCGATTGCTCGATCCCTCCCTTTCGAAAAGCGGCTACCCCTATTTATAAGTGAAGGCCACAGGCCTCTTCCCCAAATATTGAGCGGGAAGGGCGCCAACAATTGGCCATTTTGAAGGGGAACATCGGGTACACTTATCCTGACTAAAGTTGGTCCTCGCCTGCCAAAGGCTCTGGTGATGACGCCTGCTTGGGCTCCACGATGACTGCATTCCAGCCGTTGGGGCTGGTCTTGGTCTAGTTGCACCGAAAAGGATGCCTTTGCCTGATGCCCTTGCCTGCGCTTGCCCCCTTTTCACCAAAGAGGAAAGGAGGACGCTGCGTGGGCTGGCGCCCTTGGTCATCATGGCTTACGTCACGGGCACCTCGCGAGGCACCCCGCCTTGAACTCTCCGCCTCCTCATGAGCCAGCCTGACGAGGCCGTGCCTAAGGAAGCTCTTGGTCGTCCGCCCCGCGAGTCTTGGCCCCTCGCGAGGGTCTTGAGCTTGTGTTGGTGAGGATGGGCCGTCCTGGGCCTCCTTTGAGCCACGCCGCAGGCCGCAGGCAGGCAAGTCTGGGACCCCCGTTCCCAGAACGCCGACAACTAAGATCTTAAGGACGAACTCGACAAACTCACAACACAAAAAGAGACACAGGGTTTATACTGGTTCGGGCCACCGTTGTGGTGTAATACCCTACTCCAGTGTGGTGGTGGTGGATTGCCTCTTGGGCTGATGATGAACAGTACAAGGGAAGAACAGCCTCCTGTGGTTGAGGTGTTCTTGTGACTAGTCTCTCGATTTGTTGGATCGAGCTCGGATCAGATTTCCCCTACAGTGTTGGCTAGGTCTACGTATATAGGCCCTGGTCCTCTTCCCAAATGTTGAGCGGGAAGGGAGCCAACAACGGCGGGAAAATTTGAAGGGGGACAGCTAGTACAAAATATCCTGACAAAAGCGGCCTTCCCTGCGAAAACCCCTGGGGTGACACCGTCTTGGGCTCCACGATGACCTCCGCCTTGCCGTCCTCCTGGTCTTGGTCTTGTTGCACCAATAAGGCAACCTTTGCATGATGCCTCGGTACTCTTCGTCTGCGCTTGCCTCCTTAGCACCAAAGAGGAAATGGGGACTCTGTGTGCACTGGCACCCACCTAGCGCCGTTCGTCATGACTCACATCACGAGTGCCTCGTGAGGTTTTCCCCGCCTTGATATCTCCGCTCCTCGTGAGCCTGCCTGGCTAGGCTACTCCAGAGGAAGTCTTGCGTCGTCCGCCTCGCGAGGCTTGGACCCTCGCGAGGGTCTTGGATGCCTTGTTGATGAAGATGGGCCATACGGCCCGCTGCCTAGCCACGCTGTGGGCCACAGGCAGGCAAGTCTGGGGACCCCTGTTCCCAGAATGCCCACAACCGCACGTCGCCACGCAGGTGCTTGCCTAGTTGGTGGGCTGGCAGTTGTACGGGAACAGCGGTGGAGTCTTGGTAGATGTGGGCCTGGCTGCGGCCCCGCGGATGTCTTCGGCAAGGGTCTTGCCGGGGCCCCGGCAAGGGTCTTGCCGTGGCACCGCGGTCGTCCACGGTCGTCCCAGGGGTCTCATGGGTTTCCTTGGCAAGGATCTTGTGGCGACCGATTCTCCGGGTACTAATTCCCAGAAAATGGCCCTTGTGCTCATCAGCCCCAGGATAACTGTTAGCTGATGAGGCACCAACTTGATACAGAAATTCCAAGCAAATGTAAAATATGTAGTACATGACCATTCTGGTATGTGAGTACAACAAATGGTTTCTAGTGGTTGATGGCGGAAGCGGGTTGAAAATCATCAGTGTCTATGGGACTCCATTCCCCACGGGAACAGCTGACCAGGTTAACTCCTATCTTCGCGAGACTGCTATCACCGTTGCTTAGGTTCCGGGCTGCCAACACGGTCGCTCCTTTCCGCTAAGAAATCTGGCCAAGACAATAGCCAGGGACAAGCCGGTGAGTACTTTGAATGTACTCGCAAACATTATGAACACAGGGGATAATATTGTCTTGATGTGCTAAAAATATTTTATACTCATGACGTCGGTCACAACAATATAAATATAACTCGATGCGTGTAAGCATGTTATATATGAATATGCAATATCAAGGAAGTATAAAAGGTATAATGAAATAAATAACAAGCATGCCACGATCGGGCATCCGAGCGACACCACATAAAGGGCTTTAAAAGAAATGCCACGGTCAGGCGTCTGGCGACACCACATAAAGGGCTTTTAAAAGAAATGCCACGATCCGTCTGGCGACACCACATAAAGGGCTTTAAAAGAAATGCCACGATCAAGGCGTCGAGCAACACCACATAAAGGGCTTTAAAAGAAATGCCACGGTCGAGCGTCTGGCGACACCACATAAAGGGCTTTAAAAGAAATGCCACGGTCAGGCGTCTGGCGACACCACATAAAGGGCTTTAAAAGAAATGCCACGGTCGGGCGTCTGAGCGACACCACATAAAGGTCTTTAAAAGAAATGCCACAGTCGGGCGTCTGAGCGACACCACATAAAGGGCTTTAAAAGAAATGCCACACTCGGGCGTCTGAGCGACACCACATAAAGGGCTTTAAAAGAAATGCCACAGTCGGGCGTCTAAGCGACACCACATAAAGGGCTTTAAAGAAATGCCACGGTCAAGGCGTCTGAGCGACACCACATAAAGGGCTTTAAAAGAAATGCCACAGTCGGGCGTCTGAGCGACACCACATAAAGGGCTTTAAGCGAAACAATCACAGTGAATATCCCGGAGGTAGAACCATCCCAGAGATACTCGATGATAACAATAATATTCATGGGTTAGTCCACAACAATAATAATCATAATTATCACAAGTCACAAGTAATAATATCAGTTCTGACTTAACAGTTTCACCTCCGAAGACCGACACTAAGACCAACACTTGACCCATCCCAGACTGTAATCCTTAACCATGGACACGGCTATTCGAATAGGTTTAATCTCTGCAGAGGGTGTACTCTTTACCCACGAGTAACGGATTTCATTGGTCCATCGGGACTAATTCCTTCTATGGTCTTTTTGTTGAAAACACACCTAACTTGCACAGACCAGCTTATCTCACACGTGTCTGGAATCACCCACGACACCTGTCAAGCAAACTCTAAGTGGGGAGGCTACAACCTCGCGTAGCATGGGATCAAATTTTATATCACGCGCTCTAAGGGGTGTCCTCCCCTCTCGGTCTCAACCGGAAACACCCATGCCCCCGGACCAGGTGGCCTGCCTACCAGCTACAACCGGTATCTTCCACCCTGGCCTTTCTATACGGTGTGTGCTAGAAAGAGGTTGACAACTTACTGAACCGTACTCTACTTGTTGTAGAGACGAGTGGTAATCTGAAACAAGTATGGGGGTTCTTTGGAACAAGACTCGATCTACGGTCGACTCGGGAGGTTTAAGTATTCCTGCATGATTAGCATAACGAATATATTTCAACCAACAGAGTCACCGCTCATATTACCTTACCATGCCATACCAGACATAACCGTCCCGACGGAGACCGGCGTCAAACTCATGCCTACCCAAGGCAGAGGTTTTCCCGGGTTCCTTGTCGGTATGCATGCAAGACACATGAGGATGATTATCATCACAAGTGTGTTCGTTTCCAACAGCATGGAAATCACTAACATGCACCCATGCATATGATTATATCACATGAAATAACAAGTTTCTCCAAAGTGAGGTAGTGTTATAGGCGTGTCATCAAACACACAAAAATATTTATGCCGGGGTTCAGAATGCTTGCCTTCAGGTCATGGGAAGGCAGGGTGCATTTCAAACTCTTGAAATACTTCTCCTCTCTTCAAAAATCCTATTTTAGAAATATAAATGAATTAACACAAAAATAAAAACAACACAAAAAGTTGTTCTGAATTTTTTTCAAATAAATCTTAAAATAAACTAGACAATATTTGAGATAGGTAGGAAAAGGAATCAATTTAATTGGAGTTGTATTTTAAAAGATACAAAGAGGTCAAAGTTTGGTCAAAATCTGTTTTTGAAATAAAATGTAAAAAGAAAACGTTCAAATAAAAGCATTACGCCGAAAGCGTATTCGGAAAAGGTGCTTCCACTTACTCCTGCTTGGCAGACGGTGGCTTGGTCGCCGACGGTGGGCCCGCTGGCCTTGGTCGAGTTTGACCATCCACGCGCGCGCCATCTCCCCTCTGACCGAACGGAGGCGGAGCTCCGGCGAGGTTTTGCCGGCGAACGGGCTCGTCTCTTGGTGATCTGAGGGTATGGGTGTACTCAGGGGGTCGAGACGAGTCTGTGGGTACCCGCCATGGTCGCTGACGTGGACGGAGTTGCCGGCGACGAGCCAAGGGCGGAGCCGGCGTTCGGGTGGATAGTGAGTTTCGGGCTGCAGAGGTCTCCGACCAAAATTGATCGAGGGGTTGCACTCGCGAGGGGGAGGGGGAGTTCTTGGTGGAGAGAATGGAGAGGGAGGGGCACTGGTGGCGACAGAATCGGTCGGAGCGAGGCGGCGACCGAACTGGCCGGACTCGGGGAAGAAGGCCTTCCCCTCCTCGAATGTTGGCGAGGTAGCTCTAGGAGGATCGAAGAGGTTGCCTGAGAACACGATTGGTCTCCGGGGCCCTTATATACGCGGTGGAGGTCGGTTCCGAGGCGGCCGGCGATAAGGATGGCGGCGAACCGTCATTCTGTAGCAATGGCGATGTGGCGGCGACGGGCGCTAGAGGACGAAGCTGCGGCTGAGTTGGAGATGCTTAAGGGGGCAGCTGGCGAGCGGAGGAGGTTTGGGCGGCGCCGTCCATGGATGGGGCATAAGCGTGCCGCCAAGGAGCTTCTTCGCGGCGCCACCAGAAGCGAGCCAGGGCGTCGGGGCTCTTGGCACGACGCCAAGCAGGGCGAAAGGATCAGGGTGAGCTCGGGAGGTTTATCCAGGCGCGCTTGCTCGGGCGCTGGACGCGTAAAACGCGTGCTACTGCTGCTCGTGCTCGGCGTGCCTGGCTCCTTTCGACGAAATGCCAGGATGGCCAAAACAGCTAGAGATCAAATTCAAATCCACAGGTCTGGGTTAGACACCATTAGCAGGCTACTAGACAACTTGGTTTGGACAGATGGGAAAGTTCACAATGCAAACTTACAATCAAGCCAAAACTGTCCATGCCCACAGTGTGTTCGACAAAATGCCAGATGCACTTAGGCATTTCTTGGAGTGACCAAAACTTCCAGAGTGGGGTCTCTGTGGGTGCACAAGAGGGTGGTGAGGTTAGTTGGTGAAAAGCACAAACTTGCTAGTGCAAGTTTTGCAGAACTTCAACTCTGGACAGGATGTGAGTGGCATTATTTCATGAACCAAAAATATGCCAATGGTTGCATGCTCCTGGACTTAGGGGTTTAGTATGGAGGGCTACAAGTAGGAGAAGGAATTCAAGGGCCAAAGAGCGAACAATAATAGGGATGCTGTACAAACCATCTTGATGGACCAGAATGAAGATTAGGTTGATTCACTCAAAAATTTCAAAGAACATCCTTGGATTATTGCATATAATGGAATCATATGCTGGTACTGACATCCCATAATTTTGATGGAAGCTATAAACTAATATTTAAAAGGGTTGCAGTGAAAAATTGCCCACTGGACCAGAGAAGAAAAACATGTGTAGCACTCAAGATATGCAATGAATGAAATATATTATTGCACTAAAGTGATTTAGAGACATCACATGACATCTCCAAATTTTGGTTGGATCTTTAGTTAAATTTATCAAATGGTTGTAGTACAAAAAGAGGTCCAAAACTAAAAACAAGTCATTTTAATGAATATAGCTCAGGGTGGAATAATTTAATAAATAAATCTACTGATTAGGAAATTTGTTTTAATGAGAGGGCACAGAAGTCCAATATATTTTGGAGGGATCCACTAGGGATAAATTCCTTAATTTTAAAGGAAAAGTTCTGAAATCAACAGAGATATTCTTGCAGGCAAAAATTTTAAACTCCTGGCAAAATTTTAATAACTAAAACCTGGTTAAATTTTTGGGGTGTTACAGTTACTACCCCCTTAAGAAAAATCTCGTCCTCGAGATTTGCTAAGAGCCGTTTGGGAAAAACCAATACTCCATATGCGTCCGAGCGGTTGTGAGTCTGCTGCCGTGGTGCTGCGTGAATGAACATAAACTACGTAGTGAGGGGATAAACGATGCAGCAACCCGGGGAGAAGAATTCTCATTCTAGGATTTCTCCGCGGTTACACATGTTGCTCGGGAAGAAAACCACTCACAAACGTAAGAACTAAATACTCGACTCGTCGCACAAATTCGAGGTACCACGCATAATTTACCACATAAAAGTAAATGCTGAAATAACAAATACAGCAGTGACGTCTAAAGTGAGAATGGTAACTGGTCAGGGTCTCGAGGAAAAGTCTCTGGTAGTGGAATACACTCCTCTTCTATCGGAGGAAGTGGATTGATCGATCGATGTATGAGTCTCTCCGGATCGGGCCTCAGTGGTCTGCCGATTACAATCTGAGGGTTTAGATCAGTGAGATTCTGGAGATAATCCATTACTCGCTGGTTCAGATGCTCTTGAGCGATGATGTACTGGATGAGGTTGGCTAGCACTGGGTCTCTCTCAATCCGCCCACCGGGGAAAGATGTTACTCCTCCGGGCGTTGCACGGCTCGGAAAGTAATAATATCCACGTTCGCGGGCATAGGGTACTGTGGATCGAAGACGAGCAGTCGCTTCTTTCGCAGCAGCTTCTATGGTCAAGCGTGGGGTTGGCATAGATCTCCCCACGAAGGAAACTTCCGTTGGATCTTGGTTGGGGTCTATGGGAGGGATGTGTACTGCTGCCCAATATTCCGAAGTGGAAGAGGTGATTCTCGATTTGAACAACTCGTCTTTGGGGTGGCTGGGTAGAACCCATGGTACTGCAGTAAAGTCCCACAATATTTTGACAAAGCTACAGGGTTGCATATGGGGTTCTCAGATAAATACTGGGGCTTGGCATGACAGGAAAAGGTTGTGAGGGTGGTGCACAAGGTGTGGGGTGCTTGGTAAGATCACAAGGTGGCCTTTATATAGCAAAGGAGCTGGGCCATTTTACCATAGTGAAAATTTACCCGCTTAGCTCCAAAGGTCGGGTCGATGTCGAGATACACATATCTCGTAAAGAGGCGATATTCTTGTGGGTGTCGTCGGGGTTGGTCTTGGTAGTTGTGCACGGAAAATGTGCAACTATGTGTCGACAAACCACGCATAAAGCTACTATTAAAATAGAGGCACAACGACAGGCGGCGCTTACTCACAAGGTTACAAGATTACAAAGCGAGAATACACCGAGATTCGGCACTACTCGGGTGACTTAGTCTACCTCGTTTACATCTAAATGGGCGTGTCTGGTGTATGTCGAGGCTTCTCCATGGGTCTCACTGCCGGAATTAGTTGGAGATGGTGGAGGAACTGCAGGGTCGGGGTAGCTATGATGACCATTGCGGGGATTGTTGGCCACAATCCCGTTGGAGTGTGTTCCCAAAAGGCGACGAAGCACTTCTGGGGTCATCACAGTATCTTGGATGATGGCTAGGGCTGACCTCAGGATATCAATCGGGTGTCCGAACAGCACGACTGGGTTGTCGGTGTCGGCCTCGGTTTCTCTGCTTACCGGGGCTCGGCGAGCCAGCTCTCCTCGAGCTGTGATCAGATCAATATTGATTTGATAGAACAAGGCCTCTAGTGCACTTACATAGCGCACTAGGTGCAACAATGCGGGATCCGTCTCATGATTCCCGTTGGCAACTTGGGGTGGTCTACCATACCCTTCACGCCTGGGGTAGTAGTAGAATGAGCGACGATTAACTCTGGGCGACAGTGCACGAGATGAATTATAGCTTCTCGAGCAGCAAGCTGGATGGCTTGTGGCTCAAAGGAAGTTGTTCTTCGGTGAACCTCAAAGGCGTTCTGGCGGCGGACCCCTACCGTAGATGTGCACTGATGGCCCAAAAGCGGCGGCTTTCACCGCCCATGGGTCCTTGGTACACAACATATTCTGGGGGTTCTTCTAATGCGTAGGCACGACGGGTGAGGTTTGCGAGTATGGTCACGAAACCTCCAAGATTGGTTGCTGTGGTTATTGTGCACTATGGGACCTACGCGTAGGCACGACGGGTGAGGTTCTTCTAACGCGTAGGCACGACGGGTGAGGTTTGCGAGTATGGTCACGAAACCTCCAAGATTGGTTGCTGTGGTCATTGTGCACTATGGGACCAGGCATTGTGGCTAGGTTGGGGAAGATCTTTGTCTTTGGGTTGAGGCTAAGCGTGCCTTTTTATAGAAAAAGGGAATGGAGTCTTCCTTCGCATGCGCTATGCGAATGAGACATTTTTGCCATCGATCATTGGCGTGTGATCGACAGGCTAGGCGATAGGTTGGGCACCATGTCAAAAGTGTCGGGTCATTTGTGGCTATCTTATGCGGGAAGCTTGGTGGGGTTTGGTTAAGGTCTGGTAGCTTGGTTTGCCTAAGTTTTCCGACCTGGCTAAGATAGGATTAGCCAATGGTCAGCTGGCTCGATACCAAGTCTGTGGCGACCGATTCTCCAGTACTAATTCGAGAAAATGGCCCTTGTGCTCATCAGCCCAGGATAAGCTGTTGGTGATGAGGCACCAACTTGATACAGAAATTCCAAGCAAATGTAAAATATGTAGTACATGACCATTCTGGTATGTGAGTACAACAAATGGTTTCTAGTGGTTGATGGCGGAAGCGGGTTGAAAATCATCAGTGTCTATGGGACTCCATTCCCCACGGAACGGTGACTGAGTTAACTCCTATCTTGGCGAGACTGCTATCACCGTTGCTTAGGTTCGGGGCTGCCAACACGGTCGCTCCTTTCCAAGCGCAAGAAATCTGGCCAAGACAATAGCGAGGGGACAAGCCGGTGAGTACTTTGAATGTACTGCAAAACATTATGAACACAGGGATAATATTGTACTGATGTGCTAAAAATATTTTATACTCATGACGTCAGTCACAACAATATAAATATAACTCTGATGCGTGTAAGCATGTTATATATGAATATGCAATATCAAGGAAGTATAAAAAGGTATAATTAAATAAATAACAAGCATGCCACAGTCGGGCATCTGAGCGACACCACATAAAGGGCTTTAAAAGAAATGCCACGCGATGGGCGTCGGCGACACCACATAAAGGGCTTTAAAAGAAATGCCTGATCCGGCGTCGAGCGACACCACATAAAGGGCTTTAAAAGAAATGCCACGATCGAGGCGTCTGGCGACACCACATAAAGGGCTTTAAAAGAAATGCCACAGTCAGGCGTCTGGCGACACCACATAAAGGGCTTTAAAAAAATGCCACGGTCGGGCGTCTGAGCGACACCACATAAAGGGCTTGAAAAGAAATGCCACGATCGGGCGTCTGGCGACACCACATAAAGGGCTTTAAAAGAAATGCCACGGTCGGGCGTCGGCGACACCACATAAAGGGCTTTAAAAAGAAATGCCACGGTCGGGCGTCTGGCGACACCACATAACGGGCTTTAAAAGAAATGCCACGGTCGGCGTCGGCGACACCACATAAAGGGCTTTAAGAGAAACAATCACGGTGAATATCCGGAGGTAGAACCATCCCGGAGATACTCGATGATAACAATAATATTCATGGGTTAGTCCACAACAATAATAATCATAATTATCACAAGTCACAAGTAATAATATCAGTTACGACTTACGGTTTCACCTCAGAAGACCAACACTAAGACCAACACTTGACCCATCCTGCATCTGTAATCCTTAACCATGGACACGACTATTGAATAGGTTTAATCTCTGCAGAAGGCGTACTCTTTACCCAGAGTAACGGATTTCATTGGTCCATCGGGACTAATTCCGTCACGGTCTTTTGTTGAAAACACACCTAACTTGCACACACCGGCTTATCTCACACGTATGCAGGAATCACCCACGACACTGTCAAGCAAACTCTAAGTGGGAGGCTACAACCTCGCGTAGCATGGGATCAAATTTTATATCGCTGGCGCTCTAAGGGGTGGCCTCCTCTCGGTCTCAACCGAAACACCCATGCCCCCGGACCAGGTGGCCTGCCTACCGGCTACAACCGTATTTTCCACCTGGCCTCTCACATGCGGTGTGTGCTAGAAAGAGGTTGACAACTTAATGAACCGTACTCTACTTGTTGTAGAGGCAGTGGTAATCTGAAACAAGTATGGGGGTTACTGGAACAAGACTCGATCTACGGTCGACTCAGGAGGTTTAAGTATTCCCTGCATGATTAGCATAACGAATATATTTCAACCAACAGTCACCGCTCATATTACCTTACCATGCCATACCAGACATAATCCGTCCCGACGGAGACCGGCGTCAAACTCATGCCTACCCAAGGCAGAGATTTTCCCGGGTTCCTTGTCGGTATGCATGCAAGGCACATGAGAATGATTATCATCACAAGTGTGTTCGTTTCCAACGACATGGAAATCACTAACATGCACCCATGCATATGATTATATCACATGAAATAACAAGTTTCTCCAAAGTGAGGTAGTGTTATAGGCGTGTCATCAAACACACAAAAATATTTATGCGGGGTTCAGAATGCTTGCCTTGAGGTCATGGGAAGGCAGGGGTGCATTCGAACTCTTGAAATACTTCTCCTCGCTTCAAAAATCCTATTTTGGAAATATAAATGAATTAACACAAAAGTAAAAACAGCACAAAAAGTTGTTCTGATTTTTTTCAAATAAATCTTAAAATAAACTAGACAATATTTGAGATAGGTAGGAAAAGGAATCAATTCAATTGGAGTTGTATTGTAAAAGATACAACAGGTCAAAGTTTGGTCAAAATCTGTTTTTGAAATAAAACAGAAAAGAAAACGTTTCAAATAAAAACGTACACGTCGAAAGCATATTCAGAAAAGGCGCTTCCACTTACTCCCTCTTGGCGGACAGGCTGGTCGTGACAGTGGGCCCGCTTTGCCCAGTCGGGTTTGACCCGACCACGCCGCGCCGTCTCCTCCTCGACCGAGCGGAGGCGAGCTCCGGCGAGGTTTTGCCGTGAACAGGCGTCTCTTGGTGATCTGAGGGTATGGGTGTACTCAGGGGGTCGAGACGAGTCTGTGGGTACCCGCCATGGTCGCCGACGTGGACGGAGTTGCCGGCGACGAGCTTCGCGGCGGAGCCGGCGTTCGGGTGGATAGTGAGTTTGGGGCTGCGGAGGTCTCCGACCAAAATTGATCGAGGGGTTGCACTCGCGAGGGGGAGGGGGAGTTCTTGGTGGAGAGAATGGAGAGGAGGGAGCCTTTGGTGGCGGCGGAATCGGTCGAGCGAGGCGGCGATCGAACTGGCGGACTCGGGAAGAAGGCCTTCCCTCCTCGAATGTTGGCGTGGTAGCTCTAGGAGGATCAGAAGAGGTTGCCTGAGAACACGGTTGGTCTCTGGGGCCCTTATATACACGGTGGAGGTCGGTTCCGAGGCGGCCGGCGATAAGGATGGCGGCGAACCGTCATTCTGTAGCAATGGCGACGTGGCGGCAGCGCTAGAGGACGAAGCTGCGGCTGAGTTGGAGATGTAAGGGGCAAATGGCGGCGGAGGAGGTTTGGGCGGCGCCGTCCATGGATGCGGCCGCAAGCGTGCCGCCAAGGAGCTTGCTTCTTGGCGCCAACGTAGTGAGCCAGGGGCGGTCGGGGCTCTTGGCACGACGCGGCGAGGGGGAAAGGATCAGGGTGAGCTCGGGGAGGCTTATCCAGGGGCGCGCTTGCTCGGGCGCGGGCACGTGCAAAACGCGTGCTCTGCTCGCGCTCCGGGCGTGCACGGCGTCTGCTCGATGAAATGCCAGGATGGCCAAAACGGCGAGATATCAAATGCAAATCCACAGGTCTGGGTTAGAGACCATTAGCAGGCTACTAGACAACTTGGTTTGGACAGATGGGAAAGTTCACAACACAAACTTACAATCATGCCAAAACTGTCCATGCCCTGTGGTGTTCGACAAAATGCCGATGCACTTAGGCATTTCTTGGAGTGACCAAAACTTCAGTGGGGTCTCTGTGGGTGCACAAGAGGGTGGTGAGGTTAGTTGGTGAAAGCACAAACTTGCTAGTGCAAGTTTTGCAGAACTTCAAATCTGGACAGGATGTGAGTGACATTATTTCATGAACCAAAAATATGCCAATGGTTGCATGCTCCTGGACTTAGGGGTTTAGTATGGAGGGCTACAAGTAGGAGAAGGAATTCAAGGGCCAAAGAGCAGACAATAATAGGGATGATGTACAAACCATCTTGATGGACCAGAATGAAGATTAGGTTGATTCACTCAAAAATTTCAAAGAACATCCTTGGATTATTGCATATAATGGAATCATATGCTGCTACTGACATCCCATAATTTTGGTGGAAGCTATAAACAAATATTTAAAAGGGTTGCAGTGAAAAATTGCCCACTGGACCAGAGAAGAAAAACATGTGTAGCACTCAAGATATGCAATGAATGAAATATATTATTGCACAAAAGTGATTTAGAGACATCACATGACATCTCCAAATTTTGGTTGGATCTTTAGTTAAATTTATCAAATGGTTGTAGTACAAAAAGAGGTCCAAAACTAAAAACAAGTCATTTTAATGAATATAGCTCGAGGTGGAATAATTTAATAAATAAATCTACTGATTAGGAAATTTGTTTTAATGAGAGGGCATAGAAGTCCAATATATTTTGGAGGGATCCACTAGGGATAAATTCCTTAATATTAAAGGAAAAGTTCTGAAATCAACAGAGATATTCTTGCAGGCAAAAATTTTAAACTCCTGGCAAAATTTTAATAACTAAAACCTGGTTAAATTTTTGGGGTGTTACAGATCTTGCGGAGGATCGCCGTTCTCTGGTTCTCATCTGATTTTGTGTGCTTCTGATCTTCACAAAGATCTGCATGCCACCATGGAGGTGCCTCCCGAGCCTTGGTTCCAATGTGGTTGATGGTGTTGGAACTCTTGGGCTCAAGGGTGGCGGATCTGCTGGTGTCGGGCAAGGTACCTCGGCGAGGCTCTTGCCGGGGCTGTGGAGGTCGCCCCGGCAAGGGCCTTGCCGGGGGAGTCTACCTCGCCCCTCTGCTCTTCGCGTTTCTGTCTTGGCGTTGTTCTGGTTGTCTTGTGGTTTTGCTTCCTCTGCCCCGCCAAGGGTGGCCAGGGGCGTGGGGCTGCGACTGCCCGCACACAAGTAAAGGGGTGCAAAAGGGGACCCCTACTTTTGTACACCGACACTTTTTTATGAAGTCCAGAAAAAAATACCTAGGTCGATGTCTAAAGATATGGCAAGATATTTGGACGAGCAGATCTAAGTAACGAGATATATGTAAAGCTAGTTCAGCAAATAGATTTGAGTGCTAAATTATGGCAGGCTGTTTCAGCAGTCAATGATGCTGAGCACACAACCATCAAACTATCGAAGGCCATCGCAACAACAAAGATCGAGTATAAAACGGTGTACAACTATTTCACCTAACAGATTGGCTAGTAGACCATGGCAATCTACGTCACAATAAATATATGGCAGGACATTTTAGCAACTAATCGGGCTTGACATGACATCTCAGCTAAGCAGATTGAGTACAGAACAGGGCAAGGAAGCTTCTTAAGCAGAGCATATTGACTGTAAACTACTTCGGCAAATAGTGAGATTAACAGTGTCTATCAGCTAACATTCAGCGCTACACCGACATGCATGGGGCATCAGTCTAGAATGCGCGTAGCATGGGAGAAGCCGACCACCGTGCGTCTCCACACTAACATCGCCAGCGGTGGTGGCGCTGACCGTCGTGCGCCTCCACAAGAATGTCGCCACCGATGGTGGCACGGCTAGAGGACGGCAGTCTACGAGAGCGTACTGTGGGAGCGAGAGGATCGCCGTGTGTCCCCTCGATGAACCGTAAGCGCAGCGATATCGGTGACGGGGAGGCGGCTTTGGCGGCGAATGGAGTGGAGGGGACGGGGAGGGGTTTGGGGAATATTATTGGCTAGTTGGCCGAAGGGCGGTTGAATTTAGGATATGGGAGGAAATTTTTTGGGGGGCGGGGGGATTTTCGCATGGTGGGCGGGGCTTGTTTGGCACATGGTTGGTTTCTCCAAGTGCAATCCCACGTGTCAGTGAAGAGGCAAGCCAAAGCGCGTTCCGTTTGCGTGAGCCGTGTGCAGGACCGAACGTGTGTGGGGTGCAATGCGACCGCGACAGGGGCGCTGTTAGTGTACCGCCTTTTTTCCTTTTAATAAACTAGGTGCTTCACCCCCTAAAGAAAAATAACTTGGTGCTTCGCGCGATCCATCGATACTACTACTAGTAATCGGGTAATCCCGACTAAAACGGTGCGGCCGGGTCTTTTCCCGCACGATATGCTGGGAGGTTGGCTTCGTTGGGTTTTTTAGGACGAGTAATGCTACACCTACGTAATCCCAGTTACGCAATTAACGTAATGTGAAACGTGTGAGATGTTTATTGTAGATTGGGGGGAGGGAGGGGCCCACCACCATGAAAATCAAGGAGGAGAGAGAGAGGCAATTTACGTTAACCCTTTTGTAGGTTCCCATAGATGTAGAAAGATGTGAAATGCGTGAATGTGTAGTGGACGTACTATTGGAGTGCCTAAGATAAATTATGTATGTAGACTATATGTTTATTTTACTTCGCATGTTAGCTTTGTCTTGGTTCAATAAAAAGCAGAGTTGGTGATGATGGTGTGCTTGCCATCCTGCAACATAGGCCGTCCGATCTATATCTAACGGATAGGAAGGAAACTATGACAATTTGCCCGCACTCTTCTCCACATTTGCAGATAAGGCCTTCCCTCGTTCATCCTTTTCTCCCACAAGATCTTGATGTTTCGTGCAACACACGGGCATCTTGCTAGTACTCCTACAATATACTATCTTATTGTAAAAGTTCATATACACCGGCCGAGATTAATGCAAACATGGCATATTTTCATTACATTTTGAACTTTTATAGGACAGAAAACTAAAAGAAACCCGACCCTAAACCTATTCTACGGCGGTGACCGACGTCCTCCATCTGCGATCTCCATGTACGGGGGCGGGGTTCAAGACCCGAGAAGTGAAGGTGCGG
This sequence comes from Aegilops bicornis, assembly GCA_021605145.1. Classification (NCBI taxonomy): domain Eukaryota; kingdom Viridiplantae; phylum Streptophyta; class Magnoliopsida; order Poales; family Poaceae; genus Aegilops; species Aegilops bicornis. The sequence continues at coordinate 402,308,137 of CM038673.1, read as the reverse complement.
TCTCCGGCAAGGAAGAGTAGAACACGGGAGACGAACCAGCCAGTTGGCACACCATGCCCTGCCGCCTCCATGCCCTACTCATATTCGGAGGAGTCCCCGACCTCGGCAGTGCCGGACGTTGGACGACGGCAAGTAGGATGCGTGGATGACGGATCTCCCGTTGTCGGCCGCCAGCATGGCCACCGCTTGTGCGGCGACTTGAGCGAGGGCGATGACCTCAAGCTTCATCCCCGAAGAAAAGCTCTCCCATAGAGCGTTCGCGCTCGCGGTCATGGCGGATGTGGTGCCAGGTAGCAGGACGATGTGCTATGGTGTGGAGGTTAGCTGGGCGTTGCCGCTTTAAGTAGCGCATTCAAGTGAGGCCAAGCATCCCAGTGTGTCATTAAGTCGCCGGAGTTGGTTCCTCGGGCACCGAGCCTCTTAACGATGGCATACGGACGGAGGTCATGAATGCGGGCAGCTGGCACCGGCTGGGAACGCACCGCGCGATGGCGCGAGGGACGAGGGTTTTTGGTGTGCCAGGGTAGTCATCTGCGGTTGTGGCAATGTTGGAGATGCCCTTTGCTCACATGCGACCCCACATGTCATCGAAAATGCAAGACGACCCGTCATGGTCTCAGGTCCTGGGGATGCAGTTGGCCGCGCTACACCACACCGCGGAAGCGTCGTGATGCGCGCGCACTTCGGCGCCCCGTGCATCCTTGACGAGCCGGGTGTTGATCTGTTGGTCGTGCCACAGCGCTAACGCCATCCTCGGCACACTGAAACCCACCGTGTAAAGCTACGATGAGTGTGTCGCTCCCGCATGTCTCATTTGAACATTCCGCCGAGTATCATTCGCATGTGGGCCAAGACCATGCTTGTATTTCCAATGTTGTAATTTGTCTGACATGCATACAAACAAATGGTTCATTTAAAGTTTCACTTTGCCTCCACTATGTGTCGCTTCCCGTCTTAGTTTTGACATCCCATTCGGTTCATGCCCGACACATCTTGACGAGATCGATTGATGTTGAGAGATCAATTTGCATGTCGTGCAAGGAGATAAAGGTTTTGTCGGCGTTCTGGGAACGAGGGTCCCCAGACTTGCCTGCCTGCGGCCCATAGCGTGCCTAAGCAGCGGGCCGTATGGCCCATCTTTGTCACCAAGGCATCCAAGACCTTCGCGAGGGTCCAAGCCTCGCGAGGCGGACGACGCAATACTTCCTCTGGAGTGGCCTAGCCATGCAGGCTCACGAGAAGCGGAGATATCAAGGCGGGGCAAACCTCACGAGGCACTCGTGACGTGAGCCATGACGAACGGCGCCAAGCGGTTGCCAGGCGGGCGCCAGTGCGCGCAACGTCCACATTTCCTCTTTGGTGCTAAGGAGGAAAGCGCAGACGAAGAGTACCGAGGCATCAGGCAAAGGTTGCCATATTGTTGCAACAAGACCAAGACCAGGAGGACGGCAAGGCGGAGGACATCGTGGAGCCCAAGACAACGTCATCCCGGGGCTTTTCGCAGGCGAAGACCGCTTTTGTCAGGATAGCTTGTACAAGCTGTCCCCCTTCAAATTTGCCCGCCGTTGTTGGCTCCCTTCCCGCTCAACATTTGGTAAGAGGACCAGGGCCTCTAAAAATAGGACTAGCCACCACAGTAGTGGGGGGATCGAGCAGTTCATCGACTCCTCACACCACAAGTTCGCCCGCACAAGAACACCTCAACCTCAAGAGGTTGTTCTTCCCTTGTACTGTTCATCATCAGCCCAAGAGGCAATCCACCACCACCACACTGGAGTAGGATATTACACCACAACGGTGGCCTGAACCAGTATAAACCCCATGTCTCTTTCTGTGTTGTGAGTTCGTCGAGTTCGTCCGCAAGATCTTAGCGAGCTAGAGCGTAGATCGGTAGGAGGGAAAGACTTCGCGCGCACCCCAGTGTTCGAACCTTAAGGGTTTGCTGGAACCCCACATCTGACATTTGGCGCGCCAGGTAGGGGTGCGCCGTAGTTTCCCTTCCGTCGGTTCGTTGCTCCATCGCTCCGTCGTTTCCATGGCGGATGCTTGCCGTGCTCGAGCTGAGCGTGGGGTGCCCTCTCCGCCCGCGTCGCTCAGACGGCTCCTATAGGCAGGCCACCTCGTCGTTCTCCGTCTCCCATCGCCAACACTGGCACCGGCCCGGCGGGGAACAAGCAGCAAGCGTCCTCGCTGCATCCTTCGGTGCGGCAAGATGGCCGCACCGCTACTCCGTTGCTCACCCAGCTGGTCCTTTGTCCCGCGAGCACCGCGCTCCCATGGAGGCGCGAGCCGCGCTCATCGCGGCGAACGAGCTCCAGCGCTACCGCCCTGTCGATGACGTCTATGTGGAGTCGTTCGACCGCGTCGCCGAACAAGGGACACAAGGTTTATACTGGTTCGGGCCACCATTGTGGTGTAATACCCTACTCCAGTGTGTGGTGTGGTGGATTGCCTCAGGGGCTGATGATGAACAGTACAAGGAAGAACAGCCTCGCGAGGGTTTGTTCTTGGCCGGTGCGACGAACTGCTAGGGGGAGTTCGGTCTCTCTCTCTCTCTCTAGATCGCCTGATCTCTAACTCTGTTCCAGATTCCGGATCCCGGATCCTTCTACCCTGTGGTTGGCTAGTCCTATTTATAGGCAAAGAACCTGGGCCTCTTCCAAAATATTGAGCGGGAAGGGCGCCAACAATTGGCCATTTTGAAGGGGAACATCTAGTACACTTATCTTGACTAAAGTTGGTCCTCGCCTGCCAAAGGCTCTGACGATGACGCCGGCTTGGGCTCCACGATGACCTCCTTCCTGCCGTTCTGTTGGTCTTGGTCTTGTTGCACCGAAATGGTTGCCTTTGCTTGATACTCTCGCCTGCGCTTGCCTCCTTTGCACCAAAGAGGAAATGAGGACACTTGGCAGCGGGCTGGCGCCCTTTGGCGCCCTTGGTAAATCATGGCTTGCGTCATGGGAACCTCGTGAGGTACCCCGCCTTGATCTCTCCACCTCCTTGCGAGCCAGCCTGACGAGGTCGTGCCTGAGGAAGCTTCCTGTCATCCGCCCCACGAGGCTTGGCCCCTCGCGAGGGTCTTGAGCTTGTGCTGATGAAGATGGGCCGTACTGGGCCACCCCTTGAGCCACGCCGCAGGCCGCAGGCAGGCAAGTCTGGGTACCCCCGTTCCCAGAACGCCGACAGTAGCCCCCGGGCCCAAGGCGCGCCTGGACTTGGCTTAGCGGAGAAGCGAAGGGGCAAGTGCGAAGTGCCACGGGCCCTAACAGCCTGCGGCCTTGGGCGCCGCGTGGCGGTTGATTGGACGTGGGCGCCCCTGCTTCCCCACGACGCCTCGGCAACGGCATGAATTGACAAGTCCCTGCATGCAAAGCGGGTCATGATTACCTGTGATCGTGGAGGTCGACGGTTGGCCTTCCCCGACTATAAGTACGGAATGGCGCGTGCCCTTCCAGTCCATCTCTTCTTGCTTCTCCTTCTTGCCTTTGCTCCATATCGCGGCAATGGCTCCGATCCGCCGGTTCTCCGCAGGAGAGGAAGGAAAGGCCCCCCAAGAGGGTCCCGACCCGCTTCCGCCGAAGAAACAGCCAGCCCTCTGCCGTCGAGATGAGGGCGCCCAGCAGGAGGTGTTGAGGCCCTGGTATGAGCGGCCACCACCAGGGTTCCCGCTGCCCTTGTACGCCCGCATTGAGGGCCCTGAAGGAGTCGACTCCGTGCGCCATGGACGACGCTGCCATCGGTGCCGGTGGGTCACGGCGGTGCGCGTTGTTCCCCCTGGAGTCCATGCCGAGGGCTCCTCCCGAGAGTTTGTGCTCCACACCGCCATGCCTCCTCAGTCTTGGATTCGCCTTCCTCCCTTCTGGCTGCAGAGGGGATCTCTAGAAACTCTGCTGCGGCCACGCTTGGCTGCAGCGCCCTTGCGGCCGGAGGCGGAGGTCGGGGTCGTTGCTCGGGCAGGAGTCTTCATGACTTCGGTGGGGCGACATCGCCGGGTCTGCAGGGGACGAGGCGCCCTCGTGATCCACCCGGAGTGCGACGACGCTTTCGTGATGTTCTTCAAGGTCTTCGACGGGAAGGACGCCCGGCTGGAGTGCTGCCACGAGAGAGGTGGTCGGGCCTGCGCCGGCGAGACCAGGCTCGCCCGATCGCCCCTAGTAGCTCCTCGAGCGGCGGAGGCGTCGGAGGATCCAGCGACTCCGTCCGAGCACTTCGCGACTCACGGAGGCGGCGGCAGCGACTCTGAGCCCCAAGCTTGCGTCGCTCTCGGAGCAGGGCGGGCTCGTCAGGCCGCCGCCGCCTCTGATCTGGATGAGGTTGGCGCCGGTGCCTGATGGCCCACTGTTGATGATGGCGTCTCTTGCGGAGGCGCGTGTAGTTAGCGTTCTTTAGGATTTGCTTCCTTTGTCCCCTGCGAGGAGTCGAAAAACGCGCCCCGTGGGGGCTTGTAAGGTGCCTGTGGTTCTGTTTGTTAATATGATCCTTGTCGTGGAGTAGTGCAAGATGCTCATCCCATCTTAGCTTAGTTCGTCCTTTCGAACCTCACGAGGGCTTGATGCTCTGCGCCGACAGGTCCCGGTCCCAAGGCAGGCTTCAGCCGTCGCTGGTATGCCAGGTCACGATGCCGTGGTCATGGCCAGGAGGTGAGCGGCCCGGAGTCTAGTAAGAGCCCCTGAGTCGCGATGCTCAGGAGGTCCCCTTTAGCGCTCAAGCAGCCATCGTTCGGTGAGAAAGGAGCGCGACGTTGCTAACACAGGATTGCCTTAGGTGCGAGGTCGGTGCTGCGATAGCTAGTGTTTCCGGAGGATGATTTATCTCGGGAGTCAGGAACCGCTTCTTGGTGCGGCGCTAGGTCCACGCATCGGTAGGTGAGGAGTTGCCTGGCGAGGTCCCCGCGTGCCTCTTCCCTCTCGCCTTTTACTCCCTTTACGCTCTCGTCCTCGGGTCCGGCCCTCGGCGGGGATCAGCCGTCGTCGCTGGTATGCCAGGTCGCGATGCCATGGACAAGGCGGAGGGTGAGGGCTGGAGAGCCAGTAGGAGCCCATGAGTCGCGATGCTCAGGTACCCCCCCCTTTAACGTGCAAGCGGTTCGCGCGGACGAGAGTGAAGAAGACGCCGTGAGGGCCTCGCCTGACGCTGCTCCTTGAAAATATAATGCAGGTTCATCACAAGAAGAATAAGAGTTCGCCATGACAATCGACAGTCAGCCGTTGGTTGCTCTGGAGGGGTGACGAAACTTTGAAGGAGCGAGGTGGCGCCATGCGAACTGCTTTGCGGCGAGCTCAGCCATTCAGGTTTGTCGGCGTTGCAGGGACGGACCCATGCGCAAGCGCCGTGCCGTTAGGGAGCAGCTCCATCAGTTGGTGTCAATCGAGCGGGCGACTAGATCAAACACGTTAATCACAAAGGAGCAAGTTCATTTAGATAGGTGCAGGGAAGGCAAACATCGCTGGGTCTGGCCCGAGCGACTTGGGGATGATGCAGCCCGAGGGGCGCCCCCAATAAGGTAAACTAGAAACATGAAGCAAAAGGGATACACGCCGCAGGGACGTACCCACGAGGCCTGGGAATGATGCAGCCCTAGGGGGCGCTCCCAGCTGAAAATGAAACTCGAAGGATGTCACCTGATAATGTTGAAGATGAGCAGACGCTATGCGCTGCGGAGGCCGATCTTCACGAGCCCCCAGGCCCAGGAGCCTCGGGAGGCTCCGGAGGCGCTGGTGGCTCCTCACGGACTATCTCCATCTCCGCCAGGGCTGCAGAATGCCTGGCCACTTGAGCCTCCAGGATGCTCCTCATGAGGCGCTGGCGGGTGGCAGCCGCGCTCGGCAAACCTTAAGGCACGCGAATGTAGCTGTGGGGTGGACCTTCACAGCGCCCCACGCATGAGGGCCAGAGGCGCTCCTGAGAGGCGGATCGGTTGAGCCCTGGTATGTCGACGCAGACGCGCAGCCCTCCATCCTCGCCTGGATGGGGAGCTACTGGCGGCAAGTGTGGCGGCTACCACTCATGACTCTTGGCCTGCAGCTCTGAATGATCTTGGCAGACGAACTCCACGAGGGTTTGGGCCTCCTTGCCTCGCTCCTTCACGAGGGAAGCGTGCTGAAACACGCCTCAAGTGGTGCCCAAGCGCCTCCCTCGTGATCTTAGCAAAGTCGGTGGCCCTCGAGAGAGAGCCCCGAGCCTTGCTCAAGGAGGCGCCGAGCGCGCCTTCCTATCTGACGAAGGAGGTGCCCCACAGATGGGCGCGGACCCTGAGGGGCCTGCCTCCTGAGGGGTCGGGCCAGGCGATGTCTTCTTCTTCTTAGGAGCAGCCTCAGTGAGGCTCCCGCTTCTGTGATCTGGGTCTTCAATTGATGCGGCTTGAAAAGCACGCTCCAGGGAACACACTGCGTCTCTCTCTTCACAAGGCACCGTGATGACTCCACCGCTTCCTGGCATCTTGAGGACATTGTAGCCGTGATGGGTCACGGCCATGAATTTGGCCAAAGCTGGGTTCCCGAGGATGGCATTGTACGGTAGGCGAATGTGGGCGACATCGAAGTCGATGAGCTCGGTGCGGTAGTTGTCGCGCGCCCCGAAGGTGACAGGAAGGCGGACCTGCCCAACAGGAACCGTGGAGCCATCAGTGACTCCGGAGAAAGGTTTGGTCGGCTGAAGCTGATTGTACGGCACTTGGAGATTGTTGAATGTCTCGACGGACAGGACATTGAGCCCTGCTCCGCCATCGGTGAGGGTCCTGGTGACTTGCACGTTGCTGATGATTGGGGAACAAAGCATCGGGAGGACTCCAGCTATGGCTGCGCACTTGAGCTGATCCGCCGAGCTGAACGTGATGGCGCACGCTGACCACCTGAGAGGGCGCGTGGCTTCGAGCTTGGGGAGGACTGCCTTTACTTCACAGGCGAACTGCTTGAAGATGCGTTGAGAGGCTGGGGCTTGAGCTCCGCCCAGGATGCAAGCGATTGCGCGCGGCTCCTGGAAGCCCCCAGCCCCCTCGTCCTGATGATGGTCTTCATTTCTCCTTGGTTGCAGTGGTAGAGGAGGGAGGCCTGCGTTGCCTTGCGGGCGATCCTCGCGAGGCTGATCCCTCCAGCCTCCTTCACGAGCCGGGTCCCTCCAGCCTCCCTCGCGAGGCTGATCCTGCCAGCGGTCCTCGCGAGGTCGGTCGCGCCACACTTGGTGAGGGCCACGGTCTTCCCAACGTCCTGTGTTTCTTCCTCCTCCTGTGTCGTAGCCTCGATCATTGCGGTCGGGGCGTCGATCGATTCTCCCTTCTCGCACGGCTCTGAGCTCTTGGCATTCGTTGGTGTTGTGGGTGTGGAGGTCGTGGTACACGCAGTACCGGCTGCCCTTGGAAGACTGGGCTGATCCACTGCCTCGCTTGGTATCTGGTTACGCGCAAGCACGGCAGCCCCCTTGCGCTTCACGTCCTTGACCTTGGGCTTCTTATCTTCTGGGTCGGCAGCCGGCAGCTCAAGAAGGGAGAGGCGTCCTTCCTCAGCCCTGGCGCACTTGGTCGCCAAGTTGAACAGCTCCAGGGATGTGCACAGGTCTTCATGCATCGTCAGCTCCTCCTTCATCTTGACGTCACGCACACTGTCGGAGAAGGCTGAGATGATGGCCTCCTCGGTCACCTTAGGAATCTTGAGGCGTGCGTTGTTGAAGCGCTGGATGTACTTCTGCAGGGTCTCTTCGGCTCTTTGCTTGATGCGGCACATGTCGCTCACGGCGAGGCGGTCGCGATGCCTTGGAAGTTGGCGATGAAGCGGGTGCGCATCTCGTCCCAGGAGGAGATCGTGCCAGGAGCCAGGTTCAGGAGCCACGTGCGGGCACCGTCTTTGAGCGCCATGGGAAACCAGTTCGCCATGACCTTCTCGTCCCCGTTCAGCTCATAGAGCTGGAGGAACTACGCGGGGTCGGCCGTGCCGTCGTAGCGAGGAGGCGGGTCTGGCTTGAACTTGCCGGGCCACGCGACGCTGCGTAGCTCAGCGGTGAAGGCGCGACAGCCTGCAGTGGCCACGGGAGGCCTTTGGTGATGAAGGGCTTGATCTTGCGGATCCTCGTGCGCCGCCCTTGGGAGCAGCAGCGGTCTTAGGCGTCTTGAGGACAGGCCTTGTCGTGGCAGGCGGTGCGAGGGAGCACTCGGGCAGCTTCTTGGGGCGAGGACCTCTTGGCAGCTCTGCTCTTGCCGCTGGTGCCGGACGGAGCGGGTTCCGCCAGGGGGCCCAGCGCCTTAGGGGCCAAAGCGCCTTCTTGAGGGGAGGCGGCTGAGTCGCCCCGGAGCTTCATCGCTGCGCCAAAGGCGGGCGCGGTATCTGGCGAGAAGGGCGGCTGGGGAGCCCCCTGCGGGCCAGACGAGCTTCGGCGGCGTGGTCGAGCCACTCCTCGTAGACGTCGCCCGGCCAGGCGGTAGTCTGAGGAGCTTCGTTTGCCGCGATGGCGGCTCGAGCCTCCATGTGTCTTGTGATGCGGCGTGGGACGAAGAACCAGTTGGGGCGAGCGAAGGAGTAGCGGTGCGGACGTCTCGCCTCACGGATGGATGCTGGGACGACGCTTGCTGCTCGTTCCCCGCTGGGCTGGTGGCGGCGTTCACGGCAGGCGACGAGGAACAGCGGGGGTAGCCGCCGACGGGGGCCGTCTTGGTGACGCGAGTGGCGAGAGCGGCCCGGCGCTCGGCGTGGGCCCGACGAGCGTTCGACATGGATGCGATGGGCGGCGAATAACAGGGCGTCGGAAGACGGATTCCGGTGCACCCCTACCTAGCGCGCCAAATGTTGGATTTGGGGTATCGGCAGACCCTCTAGGTTCGAACTCTGGGGTGCACGCGGAGATCTCACCTACCACCTACCTACACCTCGTCGCCTTGCAAGGATCTAAACTACACAAAGAGCAACACAAGGGACACAATGTTTATACTGGTTCGGGCCACCATTGTGGTGTAATACCCTACTCAAGTGTGTGGTGTGGTGGATTGCCTCAGGGGCTGATGATGAACAGTACAAGGAAGAACAGCCTCGCGAGGGTCTGTTCTTGGCCGGTGCGACGAACTGCTAGGGGGAGTTTGGTCTCTCTCTCTCTCTCTCTCTCTCTCTCTCTCTAGATCGCTTGATCTCTAGCTCTGTTCCAGATTCCGGATCTCGGATCCTTCTACCCAGTGGGTGGCTAGTCCTATTTATAGGCAAAGGCCGTGGGCCTCTTCCCAAATATTGAGCGGGAAGGGTGCCAACAATTGGCCATTTTGAAGGGGAACATCTAGTACACTTATCCTGACTAAAGTTGGTCCTCGCCTGCCAAAGGCTCTGACGATGACGCCGGCTTGGGCTCCATGATGACCTCCTTCCTGCCATTGTGTTGGTCTTGGCCTTGTTGCACCAAAGTGGTTGCCTTTGCTTGATACTCTCGCCTGCGCTTGCCTCCTTTGCACCAAAGAGGAAATGAGGACACTGCGCGGGCTGGCGCCCTTGGTCGTCATGGCTTGCGTCATGGGCACCTCGTGAGGTACCCCGCCTTGATCTCTCCGCCTCCTCGCGAGCCAGCCTGACGAGGCCGTGCCTGAGGAAGCTTCCTGTCGTCCGCCCCACGAGGCTTGGCCCCTCGCGAGGGTCTTGAGCTTGTGCTGATGAAGATGGGCCGTACTGGGCCACCCCTTGAGCCACGCCGCAGGCCGCAGGCAGGCAAGTCTGGGTACCCCTGTTCCCAGAACGCCGACACTGCCTCCTTGCTATGTCGGCACCATGGACCCCGGGGAGTTCCTGCAGCTCTAAAAGCTGAGCATCGAAGCGGCCAACGGCGACGAAAAAGTCATGGAGAACTGGTTTCCCATGGCTCTCAAGGATGGGGCCCACTCTTTGCTCCTGAACCTGCAGCACGGCTCGATCTCCTCCTGGGACGAGATGCGCAACCGCTTCATCGCCAACTTCCAGGGCACTCGCGACCGCCCACCGGCCACGGGTGACCTGCGCCGCATCAAGCAACAGCCAGGAGAAACCCTCCAGAAGTACATCCAGTGCTTCAACAACACCCGCCTCAAGATCCCCAAGGTCACGGACGAGGCCATCATCTCCGCGTTCTCCGACGGCGTCTGTGACGTCAAGATGAAGGAAGAGCTGGCTATCCACGAGGAGCTCTGCACCTCTCAGGAGCTGTTCAACCTGGCGACCAAGTGTGCTAGAGCTGAGGAAGGGCGTCTCTCTCTCCTTAAGCTGCTAGCTGCAGGAGCGAAAGATAAGAAGACCAAGGCCAAGGACATGAAGCGCAAGGAGGCAGTGGTGCTCGCAGCGGAGCCCGACACCAAGCGAGGCAGAGATCAGCCTGAGTCGTCCAAGAATGGCCGGCCGTTCTGCGCCTTCCACAACCTGAACACCCACAACACCAGCGACTGCCAAGAGCTCAGAGCCATACGAGAAGGACGCTACAGTCAATGCCCCGAGCGCAACGACCGAGGCTACGGCCATGGGGGAGGACGAGGAGGTGGACGCTGGGGCGATCGTGGCCCGCGCCAGGAGTGGCGCGACCGGCCTCGCGAGGACCGCTGGCAGGACCAACCTCGCGAGGGCGCTTGGAGGGACCCGCCTCATGAGGATCGCCCCCAGGGCAACGCTGGTCTTCCTCCGCTGCCGCCACCAAGAAGGAATGACGACCACCACCGGGACGAGGGGGCTGGGGGCTTCCAGGAGCCGCGTGCGATCACTTGCATCTTGGGCGGTGCACAAGCCCCAGCCTCTCAGCACATCTTCATACAGTTCGCTCGCGAGGTGAACGCGGCACTCCCCAAGCTCAAGGCCACGTGCCCACTCAGGTGGTCCCAATGTGCCATCACCTTCAACTCAGCAGACCATCTCAAGTGCGCGGTCACCGTGGGCGCACTCCCTATGCTGTGCTCCCCAGTCATCAGCAATGTGCAAGTCACCAAGACTCTCATCAACGGCGGACAGGGCTCAAGGTCCTATCCGTCGACATGTTCGACAATCTTCAAGTGCCCTATGAACAATTCCAGCCAACCAAGCCTTTCTCAGGAGTGACTGATGGTTCCACCATATCGATAGGGAAAGTCCATTTGCCCGTCACCTTCGGCAAGCACGACAACTACCGCACCGAGCTCATCGACTTCGACGTCGTGCACATCCGCTTGCCGTACAACGCCATCCTCGGGTATCCAGCCCTGGCCAAGTTCATGGCAGTCATTCATCACGGCTACAACATTCTCAATATGCCAGGAAGCGGAGGAATCATCACGGTCCCATGTGAAGAAAGGGGTGCGGTGTGCTCTCTTGAGCATGCCTTTCAAGCCGCAGCAATCGACGACCCCGACAGCAGAAGTGAAGGCCCTCCGGAGACCGTCCCCAAGAAGAACTTGTCATGCTGCACAGGACCTCAAGGAGATGGCGCCGCGTCAGTAGCCTCGACAAGATCAACGCCCGTTCCAGGGGCGCCTCCCTCCATCGCATAGGAAGGCGCGCCTGGTGCCCTCCTCGGGCAGGGCTCGGGGGCTCTCTTCTGGAGGGCCTCAGACCTTGCCAACCTCACAAGGGAGGCGCTTGGGCACCACTTGGAAGCGTGCTTCACGTCATGCCTTCCTCAGGATAACACAGGGCAAGGAGTGCCCAGCACCCAGGAGTTCATCACCAGGACCACCCAAGAACTGCAAGAAGCAAGAGCCATGTGCGGCAACAGCCGCTCACAAGGCGCAGCTCCCCATCCAGGCGAGGATGCCCGGCTGCGTCTCTGCGTCGACGTCCCAGGGCTTAACAGGGCCGCATCTCAGGAGCGCTTCTGGCCATCACGTGCGGGCCGCTGTGAGGGCCCACCACACAGCTGCGTTCGCATGCCCTTCGGCTTGCCGAGCGTGGCGTCGGCCCATCGGCGCAACTTGCGGCAGGTCCTGGCATCTCAGGAGGCCAGGATCTGCGCCGTTCAGGAGGAGATGTATATGCTCTTCAGGGAACCCCCCGAGCCCCCAGAGCCTCCCAAGGCTCAGGGTCCCGGTGGCTCATGAGGAGTCATCCCTTCAACGCGTGCCTTCAGCTACATCAACTCTACTTCGTCTACAGAACCAGGTGACATCTTCCAAGTTCGTTTAAGCTAGGAGTGCCCCTTAGGCTGCATTATTCCCGGCCACACGGGTCCGTCCCTGTGGCATGTATCCCTTTGGTTAAGTCTTTAGCTTAGCTTGCTAGGGGCGCCCCTTGGGCTGCATCATCCCCAAGCCGCTCGGGCCAGACCCAGTGGCGTGTATCTTCCTGCATTTATCCAAGTTGATCTGCTCTTTATGCCTAACCTGCAAACGGCTATCGCCTGCTCGATTGCCGCACACCGCGGGCCTGTTCACCCTATGGAATCTGCTTTCATGTTAAAAGGGGGGATCCTGAGCATCGCGACTCAGGAGCTCTTACTGGCTCTCTAGCCCTCACCCCCTGGCCTTGACCATGGCATCGCGACCTGGCATACCAGCGGCGGCTGAGCTCGCTCGAGGGCCGGGACCTTAGGACGTAGAGTGCTTGCATCTAACTACTCTACAGGAACATACAATCACCAAGACTCAAGACCATGAGCAACCCGCCTTGAGGTAGGGCCTCGTGAGTCCCGCGCTGGTTCATGAGTTGTAACGCCCCGGATACAACTTTCCATATTCGTAACTCCAACTCTTGCCTTTTCCGGAGATGCGATATATTATTTCCTCCGTGGTTGGGTTTTTGTCTTTTGTTTTGCATTTTGTTCATGTCATGCATATCATCTCATAGCATCATGCGCATTGCATCTGCATGTTTTTCATAAAACTTGCATCCGCTCGTAGTTGTCGCGTCCCTCCTTGCTTTCGTTGACTGTTCCGAGACTAACATTGTTCTTCGTTTGCCCACTTGCCTAAACCGGAGTCTCTCTGTACAGTGCATCAACCCCTCGCCTGTGTCCGAAACTTCCCCGTACCTGGCCCGCTCAATCATCACCGTTGGATTCGGATCATTTCCAAACATCCCCCTAATATCTTCGGTTTATTATTTGGTCTCTCTTAACCTTTTTATCTCGACCGCCCGATGTAAATCGGAGGGTCCGATTACCCCTAACCAAAACCCTCTTGCTATTTAAACAGTCCAACCCTAGCCCTAGCATGTCCAATCTCCACCAAATCCCCATGACGCCGCCACTCTCTCCCTTGGTTTCAGCGCCGAGCCAACCACCATCCATCTTCGATCCTCCTCCCTTAAACCCGCGGCCTCCGACCACCTCCCGTGTTTTCCGGCCACGAGCAGGAGCCCCTGCCTTTGCTTCATCTCGACCGCAAGCCACCGGAGCACCAGGGTCCCTCGTGCCCTTCCTCTCCAACCTCCTTTCGTCCAGGAGCCGAGCTCCTCGATCCATCCCCGCGACCGTGCACCTCCGACCTCGAGCGCCTCCTCGCCGTCGCCTGCACCTCCATGGCCTCGCTACCGCGCCGCTCCGGCGACCTCGACAACCAGCAGATGAGCCCTACGTCGCTCCTTCCTTCCCCTCTCCTGCTTTCTAGTCCCTCCTCTCACATCTCTCTCTCTCTGAACCATGAACCCCATCGATGGTCGCGTCCTCGTCGTGCACGTCGTCGGGCGTTAAGTCCCTAACTGGCAGCCGCGCTGCTCCCCTTCCTCGTCATCCCTCCAACCGGAGCCCCGCCGTCGTCAGAGTCCGACGCCAAGTCGTCGGCCCGCCAAGTCCCTCGTTCTCCTCTGCTTCGAGCAGGAGGACAAGACGCCCCGATCTAAGCCTCCCCTTGCCGGATTTTGACCCCGGCGCTTCCCCGCGCTCCGTTCCGCCCATTCCGGCCGGTTCCCGCCGACCCCGTCGCCAAGTCCCTCGAGGCCGCTCCTCTGCGCCTGAACCAGCTAACTGTTGTCTCCGTTCTTGATAACGAGGTGGGCGGCGCCTCGCTTCGCGTTGACGCGTCAAGTCCCACGACCAACCACACGCTTTGGGCTGCCTCCCTTCGCTGCTGGCGAGGCCCGGCCGCGCGAGATCCGACCACTAGCCCGGCTCCGGCCACTCCCACACGCGCCGGGCCCAGATCTGCCCGGCTCCACAGAGCCCAATGTGAGCAGCCCAGATCCATCTATCTCGGCCCGTAGTATTTTTTCCACCTTTGTGATTTTCGCATTTATCCCGAAAAGCTGCAGTTTCTGAGAATAGACCCTCATGTTCATGCATTTATATCTCACAAACCGTGCATCTTATGTAACTAATTTCTATATGTAAAATGCTTAGAATTACATCTAGTTTCATAATATGCGACTTTCATCTATGTTAAAAATGTTTAAAATGTTGTTTGATTAAATTTGCATAAATGCCATGTTAAAATGCTTTATTTCATAACTAAATGACCATAACTCATAATTTAATAAACTTTATATGTAAATGGGGTGGAAAAATGCCTAGTTTAACATGGTGCACTTTATTTTGCTGTTTAACAACATTAAAATTGTGTTTAGGGTAGAACAGTAGCAAATTCATAAATTGCATATGAGGATTTTCCAGAATTGTTGGTTGTTGTTTCCGGCCTCATTTAAACTTGCCTAAATAGCTAGTTTACTTATGCTTCACCCCTTGCCATGGTTAATAACATTTAATATTGTTGGGTACTAAACCGAGAGAGAACTAAATAATTGATGTGGTGTTTCGTCAATATGCAACTCGTTGCATATTGAGCTCCACTTAACTTGTAGTATTGTTTGTTGCACTTTGCCATGCCATGCCTCTTTAAACCGGACATTCATCATACTTGATTGTGCATCATGCCATGTTTACACTTGTGTGTTTACTATGTTGTTTGCTTCTTTCCGGTTGTGCTACTTCTCGTTAGCTTCGGTTTCGTTCCGGAGTTGTGAGGATTCGTTCGACCACGTCCGCTTGTCTTCTTCATGGACTCGTTCTTCTTCCTAGCGGGATTTCAAGCAAGATGACCTTCACCTTGGATCTCATTACTATCATTTCTATGCTAGTTGCTTCGTTCTATCGCTAAGCTGCGTTACCTACCACTTGCTGCTCAAGCCTCCCAAATTGCCATGAACCTCTAACCCCCTTCACCCTTCCTAGCAAACCGTTGTTTGGCTATGTTACCGCTTTTGCTCAGCCCCTCTTATAGAGTTGCTAGTTGCAGGTGAAGATGAAGATTGCTCCATGATGGATATTTGTTTATGTTGGGGTATCACAATATCTCTTATATTATTAATGCATCTATATACTTGGTAAAGGGTGGAAGGCTCGGCCTTATGCCTGGTGTTTTGTTCCACTCTTGCCTCCCTAGTTTCCGTCATATCAGTATTATGTTCCCGGATTTTGCGTCCCTAACGCGGTTGGGTGATTTATGGGACCCCCTTGACAGTTCTCTTTGAATAAAACTCTTCTAGCAAGGCCCAACATTGGTTTTACCATTTGCCTCACCTATGTCCTTTTTTCCCTTGGGTTTCCGGAGCCCGAGGGTCAACTTTATTTTAGCCCCCCCGGGCCAGTTCTCCTCTGAGTGCTGGTCCAAACCGAGCGATGTCCGGCAACCCCTGGGCAACCAAGGTCTAAGCCAACCCGTCGTCTTGCTCATCCGGTGTGCCCCGAGATCGAGATATGTGCAGCTCCTATCGGGATTTGTCGGCACATTCGGGCGGCTTTGCTGGTCTTGTTTTAGCATTGTCGAAATGTCTTGTAAACGGGATTCCGAGAATGATCGGGTCTTCCCGGGAGAAGGAATATCCTTCATTGATCGCGAGAGCTTATCATGGGCTAAGTTGGGACACCCCTGCAGGGTTTGAACTTTCGAAAGCCGTGCCCGCGGTTATGTGGCAGATGGGAATTTGTTAATGTCCGGTTGTAGTAAACTTGAAGTAAACTCTTCTAAAATACACCAACCCTGTGCATAACCGTGAGTGTCTCTTTTCGGGGTTGATCGAGAGGAGAACACGGTTTAAGGTTATGTCGGCGTAAGTAGGAGTTCAGGATCACTTCTTGATCATTACTAGTTGACGACCGCTTGCTTTGCTTCTCTTCTCGCTCTTATTTGCGTAAGTTAGCTACCATACATTGCTTAGTCATGCTGCAACCTCACCACTTTACCCCTTCCTTTCCCATTAAGCTTTGCTAGTCTTGATACCCATGGTAATGGGATTCTTTGAGTCCTCGTGGCTCCTGATTACTACAACAACGATTCTTGGGTACAGGTTATGAGATGATCATGGCTGAGAGCGATGTTCACTTGTTTTGGAGTTCTTCTTCCCGTCGATCTTGGGTTACGTTCACAGTGCAGCACTGGGCTAGCTTGAGGTGGATGTCGTTTGAGTTTCTGTTTAAGTTTCATCCGTAGTCGGATGTTGATCTTGTATATGATATATTGTTGTATTCTTGTGACGTTGTATGGCTTGGTTGTATCCCCACTATTATGTAATGTTGATGTAATGATATCCACCTTGCAAAAGCGTCTTCAAGATGCGCTTCTATCCTTGGTGGGACCTTTGAGTTCCTTTAGGATAGGAATTAGCATCTTAGGCGTGACAAGTTGGTATCGAGCCTCGACCGACCATAGGAGCCCCCTTGATTGTTGGCCGTTGTTGAGTCTAGAAGAAAACTATTTTGAGTCTTAGGATTATATATATCGAGAGTAGGATTCTTTTTACTCCTCGGTCCCTTCGTCGCTCTAGTGAGGCCTCCCCGGCGTAGATGTTTTGTCTTTCCTCTCCTCAAATTTCACGAATTTTTTTTAGGATCACGTGGGTATGTTGGGATCGTTCCGATAGTCTTATGACGAGAACATTGTTCTTGGTGCCTCCTGACATTTAGGGGTTGTGGCAGTGTCCCGGGGAGTTGAGCTCCGAGGTGTTGTCGTCACAATTTTATCGTTGCAGTTCTGGAATACATGAGTTTCGCCGACATCGAAAATCTCTTTTATGCAGTTGTTGGTGAGATTACCTCGGCGCCACCCAAGATCTTTGGGGAGTTCGGGAGTATTGCCATAACTTCGTTATAACGGATGCTTTTGAAGGTTGAGGTACATGATTTCGGAGTTTTCTTGGTTATGTGTTGAAGGATGGATCTGATTTGGATCTAGGTATTGTTAGTTTGGTGATATATTTTGTGTCCCTGTATCCCCAACACCAGATTGCATAACCAGAAAGTTTCGGGAGTTTATAGGTGGGTATTCAAGTAGCTCCTAGAATATCTTTCCGACAGATGCATGATATGGGATTGGGTAAATCTCTATCATATGTATTTGTTCCGGCTTATTCTGCAAGCCAAATCCTTTGTTTTCTTTTATTTGTGGTATTCGAGTTGCTTCGAAGCCAAATGTTGAATCCATACCTTTCCTAAACGGTGTTCTCATATTGCTATGTGAATACTAATCCTTCTTGATCATCGAGGTCGTCATGCTAATTATTTCCCAACCGGCGTGCTTCTCTTCAAGTGGATCCGATCATCTCAACATTTGCGAGATCAATTCTAAGTTTTCTCAACGGTATCCATTTCATCCGTCCCCAAGTTGCCTTTGTTTTCCCGCCCTCCCACCCTTTTCCTTCAAGGACTCAGATTTCTTAATCATGTATCCTTTTATTTGTGGGAAGTCTCTTCATTCTTTTCTTTCAATGTTCTTATCCGGTGATTTCCCATGGAGATGCTCAACAGTTTCAAGTTCATCATCCTTCATTGTTGTTTCTTCTCCGGTGGATCCAATTCAAGCTTTCGATATTCATCATATTCCTTTCCTTGTTTCTAATGATTTCTCTTGCCGATGCACCTCTTAATCATTCACTTCTCGCTATTCATTTGTTCTGGAGTGTTGAAGATATCTCAGAAGACTTGTGTTTCCATTCTCAATCCGTTCAAGATATTTCAAGGTTGCTATCCCATTCAAGCCATTTAATTCTACCGGTGCAATCTTTATTTCAAGCAATCCTTCAACGGTGTTTCTTTCGAGTGGGCCCTAACCCACAGGTCTTTTTCCAGGATCTTACCTGACTCTTCTAATTTTCTCAGAACTATTCTCAAATTCATTTCAAAGTTTGACGTAAGAATGGGTTATCATCAGCCATATGTCTTTCTCCAAGAACTTTCAAATTCTTTTCATCGTTGGTTCAACCTTCCCAATTTTCATTCCGGAGTGCCTCAACAATTCATGGTGATGTTTCTCATCATCATTCTCAACATTTGAAGACCGAATAAGAGTTTCTCTTAAATCTTGCTCCATTCTCTTCAAGATTCGTGGTTCTAGCTTGATGCCATCCTCTCATAATTGTTTTCGATTGTGAGAATTCTTTTCACCCATCCGGAGAATTTCATGAGTTGTTTCCATTTCTTTCCTCCGAAGGCCATCATGTCATAATTATTCATTCAAGCTTTCAGCTCCCGTTCTCCAAATCTTATCGGTGAATCGTTCAAATATCCTCTAATCAGTTCATAATCTCTTAATTCTCTTGTATCTAAATCCCCTAAAGTATCTTCATTCATTTTCCAATTCTTCCCGGTGAATTGTGCCTTTGCTACTTTCACTTTCAATTTTTACGGTGATTCGTTCAAGATTCCTCTTCCTTTATTACCGGCTCATTCCATTCGTCTTTTCCAATCCTCTCGGTGATTCGTCGAAGACTTCTTCAAGTTGGCGCTATATCTCTCTTCAATCCTTGCAAAAGAATAAGTAGTGTGCCAAATCCGTTGCTTATCATCAATTAAATTGGTGAAGTACACGCATAACATAATTCTTGTTCTTGTTTCATCCAAGTGATTAATTCCTTCTTCCGGAGTTCGTAATGGTATCAATTTCTCGGTCTATGTTGTTCATATTTCTTTCCGGAGTTCCAAGTTCTCTCGGTTATATAATCGCGAAGCTCCATCTAAATCATCGCAAGGCTTCACTTTGTGTTTTCAACTTCTCTTTCTTTTTATCATCCTTTCATTACCGGAGTTCTTCATGGAGGCTCTACATAGTGGTTCATCAAGGATTCTTTTCATTCTTCAATTGTTCTTCAAGTTTTCTCTTGATGTTAAGATCATCGAAGCTATACTCTAAAATAAACATGGTGTTCAACACATGTTTTTCTTTGAGGAGCTCAAGTATTCTTCATCTTGCATTCCAAAGTGCAATTCCTTCTACCTTACCATTTGAGGTGGTGTTATGTCATTCTTGACAATTTGAGTTCGTGTTTCATGATTCATATTATTGTCAAGAATGAAGTATTTTAAATCCATCAATCCCTTTGTTGGAGTTATCTTGTGTCATATTTCACCTAAAGCCTTCCTTAAGGAATGTTTCTATTTGTGGTGCGTACCTATGATCCAATTTTTCTCCTTCTCATCTTGGTGAAGAAGTTTTCCATCTTTTTGGTGCTCTCAATTAAATCAATGGTTTCCATTAGTGGTCGGTTGTCACCTCATAGTCTCGAGATGTTTTCCATAAGCCCACTACAAGCTTATTCGATTCGTTGTGGGTTTTCCAACAACCCCGTTGTAACCTTCTTGGAAGGGTGCTTTCCAAGCTCATTTGTGGCAGAAGTTGGCATTTTCTTCTCCATTCTGTTATTCCAATGATCTATCTTCTATTCTTTCTTCCGGAGCATTGTGATGTTGCTCTCTTCACCCATCATCTCGTTTTGCCAAGATCATATTCTTGTCATGCTTATCCATTTAACCGGAGTGTCGTGTCATCTCTTTAAGTTCTTTTCATGTTATCAAGTTTTCCTTCTTTCTTGCAGTCGGAGTGCTGCCCAAATTATATCAATCTTATTCTTTCTCTATCTAGTTTTAACCGGAGTGGTTTCAATATCTATCTTATCAATAAACCTCTTGGTTCTCGTCGTATCCCTTGTTCCTCTTTTCTAACGGAGTGTTTTCAATTTTGCTCATCTTTGTTGTTTTTTTCTTTCTTTCATTTTTCTCAACATCTCAAGGTTCATGGTTTCACTCGTTTGTCGAAGAAGCAACTTAGTTTTACCTCTTCTCTTCCTCTTTCTTTTCCCTCCGGTGCCATCCTAGATCTCAGGACGAGATCCTCTTGTAGTGGTGGAGTGTTGTAACGCCCCGGATACAACTTTCCATACTCGTAACTCCAAATCTTGCCTTTTCCGGAGATGCGATATATTATTTCCTCCGTGGTTGGGTTTTTGTCTTTTGTTTTGCATTTTGTTCATGTCATGCATCTCATCTCATATCATCATGCGCATTGCATCTGCATGTTTTTCATAAAACTTGCATCCGCTCGTAGTTGTCGCGTCCCTCCTTGCTTTGGTTGACCGTTCTGAGACTAACATTGTTCTTCGTTTGCCCTCTTGCCTAAACCGGAGTCTCTCTGTACAGTGCATCGACCCCTCGCCCGTGTCCGAAACTTCCCCGAACCTGACCCGCTCAATCATCACCGTTGGATTCGGATCATCTCCAAACATCCCCCTAATATCTTCGGTTTATTATTTGGTCTCTCTTAACCTTTTTATCTCGACCGCCCGATGTAAATCGGAGGGTCCGATTACCCCTAACCAAAACCCTCTTGCTATTTAAACAGTCCAACCCTAGCCCTGGCCTCTCCAATCTCCACCAAATCCCCACGCCGCCGCAACTCTCTCCCTTGGTTTCAGCGCCGAGCCAACCACCATCCATCTCCGATCCTCCTCCCTTAAACCCGCGGCCTCCGACCACCTCCCGTGTTTTCCGGCCACGAGCAGGAGCCCCTGCCTCTGCTTCATCTCGACCGAAAGCCACCGGAGCACCAGGGTCCCTCGTGCCCTTCCTCTCCAACCTCCTTCCGTCCAGGAGCCGAGCTCCTCGATCCATCCCCGTGACCGTGCACCTCCGACCTCGAGCGCCTCCTCGCCGTCGCCTGCACCTCCATGGCCTCGCTACCGCGCCACTCCGGCGACCTCGACAACCAGCAGATGGGCCCCGCATCGCTCCTTCCTTCCCCTCCCCTGCTTTCTAGTCCCTCCTCTCACATCTCTCTCTCTCTGAACCATGAACCCCATCGATGGTCGCGTCCTCGTCGTGCACGTCGTCGGGCGTTCGTCCCTGCTGGCAGCCGCGCTGCTCCCCTTCCTCGTCATCCCTCCAACCGGAGCCCCGCCGTCGTCAGAGTCCGACGCCAAGTCGTCGGCCCGCCAAGTCCCTCGTTCTCCTCTGCCCGGCGGGAGGACAAAACGCCTGATCTGCGCCTCCCCTTGCCGGATTTGGACCCCGGCGCCTCCCCACGCTCCGTTCCGCCTGTTCCGGCCGGTTCTCGCCGACCCCGTCGCCAAGTCCCTCGCCGCCACTCCTCTGCGCCCTGAACCTACTGCAGCTGTCTCCATTCTTCAGTAACGAGGTGGACGAGCGCCTCGCTCGCGTTGACCGCGTCAAGTCCCATGACCAACCACACGCACCTGGGCTGCCTCCCCTTCGCCTGCTGGCCAAGGCCCAGCCGCGTCATATCCAGCCACTGGCCCAGCTCCAGCCACTCCCACACCGCATCGGGCCTAGATCTGCCAGCTCCCTGGAGCCCAATGTGAGCAGCCCAGATCCATCTATCTCGGCCCGTAGTATTTTTTCCCTGCGCTGTGATTTTCGCATTTATCCAGAAAACTACAGTTTTACAGAATAGACCCTCATGTTCATGCATTTATATCTCACAAACCGTGCATCTTATGTAACTAATTTCTATATGTAAAATGCTTAGAATTACATCTAGTTTCATAATATGCGACTTTCATCTATGTTAAAAATGTTTAAAATGCTATTTGATTAAATTTGCATAAATGCCATGTTAAAATGCTTTATTTCATAACTAAATAACCATAACTCGGAATTTAATAAATTTTATATGTAAATGGGGTGGAAAAATGCCTAGTTTAACATGGTGCACTTTATTTTGTTGTTTAACAACATTAAAATTGTGTTTAGGGCAGAACAGTAGCAAATTCATAAATTGCATATGAGGATTTTCCAGAATTGTTGGTTGTTGTTTCCGGCCTCATTTAAACTTGCCTAAATAGCTAGTTTACTTATGCTTCACCCCTTGCCATGGTTAATAACATTTAATATTGTTGGGTACAAAACCGAGAGAGAACTAAATAATTGATGTTGTCTTTCGTCAATATGCAACTCGTTGCATATTGAGCTCCACTTAACTTGTAGTATTGTTTGTTGCACTTTGCCATGCCATGCCTCTTTAAACCGGACATGCATCATACTTGATTGTGCATCATGCCATGTTTACGCTTGTGTGTTTACTATGTTGTTTGCTTCTTTGCGGTTGTGCTACTTCTCGTTAGCTTCGGTTTCGTTCTGGAGTTGTGAGGATTCGTTCGACCACGTCCGCTTGTCTTCTTCATGGACTCGTTCTTCTTCCTAGCGGGATTTCAGGCAAGATGACCGTCACCTTGGATCTCATTACTATCATTGCTATGCTAGTTGCTTCGTTCTATCGCTAAGTTGCGTTACCTACCACTTGCTGCTCAAGCCTCCCAAATTGCCATGAACCTCTAACCCTTGTCACCCTTCCTAGCAAACCGTTGTTTGGCTATGTTACCGCTTTTGCCCAGCCCCTCTTATAGCGTTGCTAGTTGCAGGTGAAGATGAAGATTGCTCCATGCTGGATATTTGTTTATGTTGGGGTATCACAATATCTCTTATATTATTAATGCATCTATATACTTGGTAAAGGGTGGAAGGCTCGGCCTTATGCCTGGTGTTTGGTTCCACTCTTGCCGCCCTAGTTTCCGTCATATCGGTATTATGTTCCCGGATTTTGCGTCCCTAACGCGGTTGGGTGATTTATGGGACCCCCTTGACAGTTCGCTTTGAATAAAACTCTTCCAACAAGGCCCAACATTGGTTTTACCATTTGCCTCACCTATGCCCTTTTTTCCTTTGGTTTCGGGCCCGAGGGTCATATTTTTTTTAGCCCCGGGCCAGTTCTCCTCTGAGTGCTTGGTCCAAACCCGGCGATGTCCGGCGCGCACTGGGCAACCAGTGTCTATGCCAACCCGTCGTCTTGCTCATCCGGTGTGCCCCGAGAACGAGATATGTGCAGCTCCTATCGGGATTTGTCGGCACATTCGGGCGGCTTTGCTGGTCTTGTTTTACCATTGTCGAAATGTCTTGTAAACGGGATTCCGAGAATGATCGGGTCTTCCCAGGAGAAGGAACATCCTTCGTTGATCGCGAGAGCTTATCATGGGCTAAGTTGGGACATCCCTGCAGGGTTTGAACTTTTGAAAGCCGTGCCCGCGGTTATGTGGCAGATGGGAATTTGTTAATATCTGGTTGTAGTAAACTTGAAGTAAACTCTTCTAAAATACACCAACAGTGTGCGTAGCCGTGAGTGTCTCTTTTCGGGGTTGATCGAGAGGAGAACACGGGTTCTGGGTTATGTCTGACGTAAGTAGGAGTTCAGGATCACTTCTTGATCATTACTAGTTGACGACCGCTTGCTTTGCTTCTCTTCTCGCTCTTATTTGCGTAAGTTAGCTACCATACATTGCTTAGTCGCTGCTGCAACCTCACCACTTTACCCCTTCCTTTCCCATTAAGCTTTGCTAGTCTTGATACCCATGGTAATGGGATTGCTGAGTCCTCGTGGCTCACAGATTACTACAACAACAGTTGCAGGTATAGGTTATGAGATGATCATGAAGCGAGAGTGATGTTCACTTGTTTTGGAGTTCTTCTTCCCCGTCGATCTTGGGTTAGGTTCCTGGTCGGCAGTCTGGGCTAGCAGGGTGGATGTCGTTTGAGTTTCTGTTTATGTTTCATCCGTAGTCGGATGTTGATCTTGTATACGATGTATTGTTGTATTCTTGTGACATTGTATGGCTTGGTTGTATCCCCACTATTATGTAATGTTGTTGTAATGATATCCACCTTGCAAAAGCGTCTTCAAGATGCGCTTCTATCCTTGGTGGGACCTTCGATTTCCTTTAGGATAGGGTCGCATCTTGGGTGTGACACGAGTGCCCAGATACACCTCGCAGCCCTGCCGTGCAAGCCACGTGTCAGGGCGGGGCTGTACACGCCCTGGGGGCTCCTCCTGGAGGCCCCCCCATCCCACGCCCAAGTGGAAGCACCATGCTCATGGTGGCGACGACATCGCCGAGGAGCGGCTATGCCTGCACAAGCAGAAGCACTATGCTCATGTTGGTGATAAACAAGCGAGGCGACCCCAGTCGTGCCAACCTCGAGGAGCCCAGAGATAAACGCCCAGCCTTCTTGCGCCTCCCCTCGGGAAAGCGGCGCATGGGGCTGGGCACCGGCTTCTTGACGGTCACGCCCAAGCGCACACCACCTAACCAGGTCCCCTAGACCTGGGTATCGCGCGCCCCTCCCGAGGCCTCGGCGAGGGCAGGTATGGCAATTGTTTGCATGTCAAGGGGGACTCCTGAGAATCGCGACTCAGGAGCCTAACTGGTCATGTAGCCCCTCACTCCTTGGTCCGTCCTGGTCTCCGGTCGGCCCAATGGCGTGATTGAGGTATCTGTGAGGCGGGCTATGCCGACATAGAACAATAATCTATCCCATCGAACTCTCCCTATATGTTGTTTGCGCGTCAAGGGGGACTCCTGAGCATCGCGACTCAGGAGCCTAACTGGTCATGTAGCCCCTCACTCCTTGGTCTGTCCTGGTCTCCGGTCGGCCCAATGGTGGTTGAGGTATCTGTTGGGCAAGACTCTGGCGGCCTTGAGAACACAAAGAAAATAGGAAGGAAATCGCGAAATCTCAAAGCAAATATTACAAGCATATTGTCCTCACAATACCAAATAAAAGTCTAAACGCCTCCATGAGGCCGGTTACATGTCGGAACGGGAGAAATGGCCACGGGTCACCTCTAGACGTCGCCAACACCTGCGGAAGGCGCTCACTCATGATCGGCTTTGTCTTCACCACCACCAGCAAGGTCGACGACGCCGGACAAAGGAGCGGAGACAAAGCCACGGAACCTTCTCAGCAAGGCCCCCACTTGATCCCGCACAGCCGCGACAGCTGCCTCGTGTTGATCTTCAGCCGCAGCCTCTAGCAGCTCATCAAGGCGAGCATTGGGGTCGCGGAGGTGCAGATGGCTGAAGACCCGAGTCAGTGCGGCAGAAGACAGGACGCGAGCTTCTGCCTCCGCCATGGGAGTGAGGCCGTCGACAACCTCCTCAAGCGCCTTCACCACGATAGGAAGCAGCTGGGCAGGGCCGTCCACAGCCGGTGTCGGAAGGCTTCTCGGGCGCTTCGTCAGAGCGTCTTCAGCGCCTCGCGTGACCTTGACCTCCTCTCGAGATCGGCGAAGGCCACGCGATCTTCCGCCAGGACTCGCGCCTTGGCATCAAGATCGGCTCCCTCGCCCCGATCTTCTGCTCGAGCTCTTCCAACCGGTTACGCTCAGCAGCTTGCTCCTTCCCCAGCTCCACCAGTTCAGCATCTCGGTTCTTGACGGCTTCCTCCGGGCCTTCATCTCTTCCTCCTTCTCCTGGCGGCAGCGCGCCTCCCCAGCGTACTTGTCGCGCAGGCTCTGCAACTCGCCCTCTATCTCTTGGCAGCGGTCACGTGCGGCCTTGGCGTCTTGCAGCGCTGCCTCACAATCGGCTGCAACGCTGGCGGCGCCTTGCTCCTCCTTCCTCTTCTTTGCCGAAGGCATCAGCCTGATCAACCAAGGGCAAGCATCAGGAAGCGACGAGTACAAGCAAGGACAAGGCGAAGCTCAAGACACTTACCGATCCACTGCGACGTATTCCACTGATCTCTTGAGAAGCTTGAGGCCCGACAGCTGCGGGACCTGAGGAGCGGGTGTTCGGACACCAGCGGAACCGGATCCGGCCCCAGAAGGTATCGGGTCGGAGGCGGAACCTCGGGCCACCAATGATGACTTGCTCTTCGTCGGGATGGGAGGTTGCTCCCTCTCCCTTTGGCGGGCATCGGCATCGGCGTCATCAGGAAGGGCGCGGAGGATCTCGGCCTTGCTTAGAGGGGGAGTCTCCCCACCTCTTCCAGGGTCTTCTCCGAGTCCTCCTCTTCTTCCTCTCCGTGGGACTCACCAGAAGACACCTCCACCAGGTTTTGCACCATTAGGGCTTCTGCAAGCGCCGGCGGCACCAGCCCGCGCACATCAAAAGTTGGCCTGGAGGCGACAAACTCTTCCTAGTCCCTGCGCTTGAACAGGGGAAGGAAGGCGCTAGCAGGGTCTCATGGTTGTCCCCGGCTATGAGACGCAAGACGGCGTCCAACTAATCACCAGGCAGGTCCCCCGGCCTTAAGCGGGTCTTGGTTTCCTTCTCGTCGAGCTCCCAGAGGGGGCGCACATGTGCCTGGAGCGGGGCAACCCGCAGCATCAAGAACTCCCTCAGGAGCATCGCCCCCGTCACCTTGGCCGTCCTCGCATTGCCCGGCCTCAGATCGGTCATCATCTGCCCCAGCACCAGCGATGCCCGCTCGTCGACAAGCTCCGCCTTGGGCCACCCCCCGTTGGGAGGAGGCGCCGCTGTGGGCAACTCAAGACGCGGGTCAGCGAGCTGAGCATCCATCATGACCCATTTGGATCGGATGTTGTCGGCTCTCTTCCCACTGCTCGAGATCGAGTTGGCCTTGCCGCAGGCGATGAAATTAGCGCATCCGGTGATATGCTCGCCGGTGACACGGAGGAAGAAGAAATGGCTCAAGAGCGCCACGGACGGCATGACGCCCAGGTATGCCTTGCAGTAGTAGGCGAAGATGGACTGGAGGAGGA
This sequence comes from Aegilops bicornis, assembly GCA_021605145.1. Classification (NCBI taxonomy): domain Eukaryota; kingdom Viridiplantae; phylum Streptophyta; class Magnoliopsida; order Poales; family Poaceae; genus Aegilops; species Aegilops bicornis. The sequence continues at coordinate 402,281,472 of CM038673.1, read as the reverse complement.
CAGAGTTGGGATGGAGATGCAGTGCCTGCAGCCCGTAGTGGTCGAGGACTTCATAAATGAAATCAGAGAAGGGAGGAACCAACCCGACGGGGACGCTGCTTGAGAAGAAGGGGAAGAAGGTGCTTCCCTCAGGCTCCGACTCGTCGGAGGCAAGCCGGAGCTCCGTCTTCCCCCACTCGTTGCCTTCGCCCGCAGTCAGCAGGCGCACGAAGGCAAGGCTCTTCTCCGTGACGGTGGGCACCTCGAGGGCAGGCTCATACCAAGTCGGTGATGAGGAAGACTTGACCTTGCGCGGCGCCATGGGCGGCAGAAGCAGAGAAGGGTGGAACTGATCTGGAGGAAGCAGGCGGCGAAGGGCGAGAGAGGGGATCTGGAGCAAGGCAAGGAAGAAGCAATGAAGGAAAGAACTGCCCATGCCAGCCTTTGTCAGGGAGACTAGTTGCCGAGGCAGCGTGGGGAAGCGGAGACGCCCACGTCCCATCAACCGCCATGCGTCGACCGAGGTCGCAGGCTTTTGGGGCCCGCGGCGCTCCGAACTTGACCCTTGCCTTAGCCGTGAAGCCAAGCCCGAGCGCACCTTGGGCCCAGGGGCTACTATCGGCGTTCTGGGAACGAGGGTCCCCAGACTTGCCTGCCTGCAGCCCATAGCGTGGCTAAGCAGCGCCCGTACGACCCATCTTTGTCAACAAGGCATCCAAGATCTTCGCGAGGGTCCAAGCCTCGCGAGGCGGATGACGCAAGACTTCCTCTGCAGTGGCCTAGCTAGGCAGGCTCACGAGGAGCGGAGATATCAAGGCGGGGCAAACCTCACGAGGCACTCGTGACGTGAGCCATGACGAACGGCGCCAGGCGGGTGCCAGTGCACGCAGCGTCCACATTTCCTCTTTGGTGCTAAGGAGGCAAGCGCAGATGAAGAGTACAGAGGCATCAGGCAAAGGTTGCCATATTGGTGCAACAAGACCAAGACCAGGAGGACAGAAAGGCGGAGGTCATCATGGATCCCAAGACGGCGTCATCCTGGGGCTTTTCGCAGGCGAAGACCGCTTTTGTCAGGATAGCTTGTACTAGTTGTCCCCCTTCAAATTTTCCTGCCGTTGTTGGCTCCCTTCCCGCTCAACATTTGGGAAGAGGACCAGGGCCTCTATAAATAGGACTATCCACCACAGTAGTGGGGGGATCGAGCAGTTCGTCGACTCCTCACACCACAAGTTCACCCGTACAAGAACACCTCAACCTCAGGAGGCTGTTCTTCCCTTGTACTGTTCATCATCAGCCCAAGAGGCAATCCACCACCGCCACACTGGAGTAGGGTATTACACCACAACGGTGGCCCGAACCAAAGATAAACCAGTGTCTCTTTCCTTGTTGTGAGTTCGTCTGCAAGATCTTAGCGAGCTAGAGCGTAGATCGGTAGGGAGGGAAAGACTTCGCGTGCACCCCAGTGTTCGAACCTTAAGGGTTTGCCGGAACCCCAAATCCGACAGGTTTGGTATGTTTCTATGATAGAAATGACCGGCGGGGGGGGGGGGGGGGGGGTTGTGTGGGGATCAGAGGGAGTATATTGTACGTTCATAAGCGAAACAAACGTATTGTACCCACCCTAGTCCTCTTTCAATCAATCTCCGGACCCCGAGATGAAATCGAGAGAGAACGAGTGGGTGCATGTGTGATATGTAAGGCGGATTCAAAATTTTGAACCGGTGATCATAGCATTCACAAATCATATATAAAGGGTATTCAATGTTCGTTTTGCTCTTGAACGTACAATATACTCTCTCCGATCCTTTCTAGTAGTTTACATATAAGTTTTATGTGTAGTCAAAGTATCTCTACTTTGATCAAACTTACAGAAAAAAGTATCAACATTCAACAACCACTACAAAAAAAAAGACACATCCGTGACATTTTGGGCCTAACGAATTTTTTTCTGTCATACATATGACACTTCTATGACGATAATTGTGACAAAACCCGGTATCATCATAGATGTGGTGGGCTCCTACTTCTATGACAAAAAATCATGACCGAAAATGGGCTTTTCGTCCTGGGCGGGCCGGAGACGCAGCTGCATGACATTCTTTGGGCCGTCCGTGACAGAAAAAACCGTGGTAGAAGCGAGGGGGAGGAAAATTTCGGGGAGTTCCCTGTTATGGTGGGAGGTTGGGGGTCGAGCGATGCGCGTTTCTGTCATACACGTACACGCGTGTGTGCGAGGCATTGGCTCTAAGTGAACCCGAGCGAGGCGTTGGGCTCTAATCGAACCCGGCGATTACCTTTGCAGTTACAGCGTTATCGAACCCGAGCGATCGATCGATGGCTGTTAACTAAACCTGATCGAGCGAATCGCCGCTCACTGCTGCTAACGAGCGTTTATCGATGCTTGCCTCTGGGATGAGCAAGTGAGTGTTGCGGGGTTTGGATGAGCAAGGAGTGGTGGCGTTTGCCTCTGGATGAACAGGATCCCGTGGTGTGGAGGGCTTGGATGAGCGATGAAGCCGGTGGCGGGGTGCGCGTGGTGGGGTGGTTGAACAGGACCCCGTTGTGTGGAGGGCTGGATGAATAGTAGACGGTGGAGGGGTGCCCGTGGAGGGGTGGTTGAACAGGAGCCCGTGGTGTGGTGGGCTGGATCAACAGTAGACGGTGGAGGGGTGGTTGAACAGTAGCCGTTGGAGTAGCGCACGGTGGAGGCTGGATGGACAGGAGCCCGTGGAGGCTGGAGGAGATCGACGGTAGCCCGTGGAGGCTGGACGAGGTTGACGGTGGAGATGAATAGTATCCCGTGGAGTCCCGTTTTGCGGTACGCCACACCCCTCCCGATAAACAGGACCCCCGTTTTGACCGTAGCGCTCCAACACAAGTCCGTTTAAGTCTGCTTTTGCGGTCGCCACACCTCTCGATCAACAGGACCCCGTTTCTACCATAGGAGGTCCGCTTCGTCCGCTTTTGCAAGACGCCACACCCTCCCGATCAACGGGACCCCCGTTTACGACCGTAGGAGGTCCGCTTTCCTCCGTTTTGCGATGCGCCACACCCTCACGATCAACAGGACCCTGTTCAACGAGGGAGGTCCGTTTCCTCCGTTATGCGATACGCCGATCCCTCGTTTCCATCGCTTCGTTACTGTCCAAGCGGTTGGCTCCCACAGCGTTCCGTTGCCTCTGATGAACACGACACATTCCATTGCCTCCCCATGAACACGGCGCACTCTGTTGCCTCCCCATGAACACGACGCATTTACGCTGTTTCTCCGTTCCAACCCAGCCATGTACACGAGCCTGGCCGAGACGTATGCGCGTAGTAGGCGTTGAGACCCGCCCGTATGTACACATACGTGGCCGTATTTTCTCTCTTGCACCTTGGCCGTTGTAATGCGACGTTTACATGCTACGTGCGGCGCCTCTACTACGACTGCGTGCGGCGCCTCTACAACGACCCGATATGTACGTACATCGTCATAACCTTGAATGACAACGTACGTATCTTCGCCGACCGGTGGGTCCCGACCGTCCGAGGAACTTCCTTGTGTGCGAAGATGTAGCTGGTGGGTCCAGCGGTCGGGGCGAATCGTTTTTTGCGGACGCACTTCCTTGCGTGTGAAGATGTAGCCGTGGGTCCCAGCGGTCGGGGCAAATCGTTTTTGTTTGCCGGACGCACTTCCTTGCGTCTTGAAGGTGTGGTGGTGGGTCCCAGATCCAGGGGCGAATCGTTTTTTTCCCGGACGCACTTCCTTGTGTGCGAAGATGAAGCTGGTGGGTCCCTACAGTCAGGGGGAAACATTTTTTCCGTGAAATACAGTGGCCTGTCCGGTGGGTCCCAGCTGTCAGGTGGAGGAATCATTATTTTCTGCGTAATAAGGAGACACTTGCTTGCTGCTGCGTCGTGGACCCGGTATCGACCCTCTCCACGTCTGATCCACGTCCGATGGAAGCCATTCCTTGTCCACGTTGACCAAGCTGTGCCGAGAGCACCGGGGCGGTGGACGGCAATGGCGAGGCCTAGGAAGGGACGACGCGAGCTAGGGAAGGCAGCAGTAGTGGATGCCCAGCGTGAGGAGTATGAGGGTTCACTCGTCGGCTGCGGTGTGAGGCTGCCGTCGCCCGCGAATAACAGGGGTGTGGAGTGCGTAGAGGATGGCGTGGCCAGCGGTGAGAGTAGTAGGGGCGGTGAGGCCTCGGCGGCATCACTGACCTGCCACGGCGGCGAGGAAGCGAGCGGCACGACCATCGCTGCTTTGGGCGGCTGGAGCAAGAAGACCAGAGGTTGAAGAAGCACTACGGCCGTTGGATGGACATCGTACGGTCACTAGAGCTAGAATCGTTCATATATTGACTAAAGTTGACAAAGGCATCCATCCCAGTCAACTTAGTAGCCCCACAAGTCAGCCTCCCACCAAGGTGGGTCCCAACTAGGAGGGGAGTATTCATTTTTTTGTGCGTAATAAGGAGGCACTTCCGGTGGGTCCGAGCTGGCAGCGGGGGGAATGTTTTTTTCACGAAATACGGTGGCCCGTCCTGTGGGTCCCAGCAGTCAGGGGAAAATGTTTTTTTTGTGAAATACTGGTGGCCCGTCCGGTGGGTCCCTGCTGTCAGGTTGAGGAATAATTATTTTCCGCATGATAAGGGGGCACTTCCTTGCACTCTTTGTGGACCCAAATGTCGACCTCTCCATGTCTGATACTCTTCCGATGGAAGTTGGTCGTTGACCACATTGACCACGCTTGAGAGCACCACGGTGGTGGACGACGGCGAGGCCTAGGAAGGGACGACGCGAGCCAGGGAAGACGCAGCGGTGGAAGCCCGCAGCGGAGAGGAGTCTGAGGTTCACCGGTTCGGCTGCGGTGTGAGGCTGCCCTCGCCCTTGAGAATAACACGGGGTATGGGTGAGTAGAGGGATGCCCCGCCAGCAGTGGGAGTAGTAGTAGTGGTATTTGAGGCTGCCTTGGCACCGAAGCCACGGGAGGCTGGAGCAAGCGGTCCCGCCAGCGCTGCTTTGGCGGCTGGAGCAAGAAGATCAGAGATTGAAGAAACACGGGGGCCGTTGGGATCTCCAACGGTTACGTCTGCTAGAATCGTTTGCTGACGTATATAATAACTAAAAAAATCTTGCATACGTGTCAACTAAACAGGCCCACAAGTTAGACCACCCCCTCTTTTTTTAATAATTTATATATAGCTCATGGCAACTTCTTATGCAATTTATTGCAGTCGTTTTTTGGTTTGCCGAGGCCAATTTAGCATAATTCTGTGGGTTCCAAAAAAATTTTAATACCGAAACGTCGAGCCAGAATTAAAGTAATTTTTATATATATTTAAATTAATTTAATGCCCGTGAAATAGGAATCTGAAAATGTGAAAAAAATCAGAAATTATAAAGTAATTGCCAATTTGTCATCTGTTTTATATTTACAACCCATTTCATATTACTTTCAAGATTTGCAGGCGTCTTGAAAGAGTTGCTTGATCCATCGAGCGTAGAAAAATAAGTAGGCCTAGATTGGGTATTCTTCAGAAAAAATAAACTGGATTCATTTTCACAAAGAAAAAATAGCTGGGCTGGTCACATGGTGAACATAAAATATAAGCCTGGGCTAGACGGGCCACAACCCAGTTCAAACCCCGCACCATCTCAACAATATCAAACAAAAAAAATACTGCTCGAGTAGCTACGTCCCAGGTGTTAGCCGATCTTGTGTTGTTCTCTTCTCTATTGACTATATACGCTCATAATGTCGTGGGTCCCAGATGTTAGGAAAACACTAGGAGGAAGCATTTTATTTTTCCATACGCTGACGTGGTGGGGCCCTACTGTCATCCTCTCCACGCATTATACGCCGATTCCTGTTGTTTGTTGACCATGTTGACAACGCGAGAGGGCGGCGCCACAAGCCAGCACCAAAGCGCTGGAGGACGTCGGCTTTAACAATTTAGGAGGCGGGGCGGGCGATCGTCAGGCCGAGGCGCAACCACCGTGGGAGGCGGAGCAGTTGCTGCCCGGCTGGTTTGGTTTTGGGCCGGAGGAAGACATGGTGAAGAAACACGCATGCATCGTAAAAGCAGCAAGAGTACTTAACAACCTTAATGAAACCAGCGGGGCACTTAACAACCAGAGCTGAAAGCAGTATGAGTACTTATCTGAGTTCAACTGCATAAAGCACGCCTCGAATAGTGCTACTTTGCCTCTGATTAACCAAGGGTGAGGCCGCCAAGCCCCGGGACAAGGCCCAGGCGCCACCCCGCGCATCCACAACCTTCTGAAAGCGGCTTCATCTCGCAACATGGTCAATAAAGAGGATATTCACTTTAGAGCCATGGAAAAGCATGAACATAATCTTCTATCCTATTCTCCAAGGTGGACGGGCCTTCATTATTTGAGACCACCCATGAATAAGTATCTTTTCACCTCCAAGGGGAATTGAGTAGGTCGACATAAACATCATGTTGTGACCAAGTGCAAGTCCTGACCCGACCATGGTCGGGCATCTGTATAGGAACAATAGAACTTCGGCGATTCTGTTTCAAGAAGATCACAATTTGTAAAACTGTGTATAAGCAATAGTTTATGAACAACATATATAATGAAAAACAGCTCATACCATAAGTTTCTCGGCTACGCTTGGACCTGTTCAACGAGTGCGTGATGGCATACATATCCCACGTGGCCTTCCACCATTTAAACGCCCCACAAGGACCTCAAGGCGATCAATAAAGTGTAGGAACTTGTGGATGTCGATCCGATCAACTTTAGTGCCATTAGTAACAGCCGAGTTATTACAGAGTAACAAGCGAAAGCAGATCGCTTAACTCTGAAAAAACCTACACATGCCACCAATTATAAGAAAATATTAGTTAGAAGTAGCATCTTCGTGAGAGATTCGTTGCTACTTCTAAAGTTAAATTGTGATTAGTTAGATGTAATAGGTGGATTAAGAAGTAATCAAGGCAACAAGCAAGAACCAGATACAAAACTAACATTGATGAACAATTGGAATGATGTCGGGTGGAAGATCGCGGTGAAAGATGAGACCAGGTTCTGCTATTTCCATCAACATTCGTGCGCCAACTTTCAGTCTGTAACACTTGAGAAAGTTTATCCAAGTTCAGCCATAAAAAAAGCAGCGATCTTCTTGGTTCATGAACCCAACTCGGAACTTATATCCATGGCTTGTCTTCACTGTGACCATTAAACTAGTGTATTCAGTTATGGCAAGGCCGAGCATCTTGAGTACATGTGTTTTGTCAGAGCAAATAATACACTCCAGGAAAAATAATATGAGAACACAGCATGTTAAAAAAAACCCACCCTCCCGGATAGAAAAGAGGATTCTAGGAACATATTGTGCGCATTTCAAAATGTTGTGTTAGGATGAGAAGGAACAAGTGTGGCGTCTCGCCGAGGGCGCAGAAACCTGTAGGGTACTCGCACTTTGGACACTGCAAATGAAACACACTAGATTCAGTAGGAAGAAAAATACATCAACGGCGGCGGCTGCCATCCTAGGATTACCTGCGACCAAGGGACTTGGATTTATCGGGGGAGAAGGGGATTCAGGCCCAGTGAAATATTGCCGCTTCTTCCGTCCAGCTTACTGCTTAAGCTAGAAAGGGGGGGTTGTGATTTGACGGCTCATTGGGCATTACTGCGGCGCTATGACCGGGGTGTGTCCACCATGAAGTTGTGCACTCTAATTTGTGCATATGGCACGTGGACCCGTTAGGTTGCCCACATATTAGCGAAAGGAAGTAGAAAGACAGGAGTAACTAGTTACACATAAATAAAATTATGACAGAGAGATACTCCCTCTGTAAAGAAATATACAAATCTTTTATATCACAAGCTCACCTAGACGAGAAATATACTCCCTACGCAGCATACCGGGCATTATGGGGGTTCAGCTTTTTTATGGGGGTTCAAATTGAGAATATAATACTCAGATAGGCTCATGGTTCTGGACTTTGGGCCGCAGGCCGACCCTGCATGTTTGGGGGCCCATGTGTTCTACCTCAGCGCTTTTCATATTGCAAGCAATCGGTACGGCGCTGGTTTTAGATGTTGTCGCAAGGCGAATACACAAAATTGAATAAAGCATGGCAGTTGTTAGAATGAAATCGAACGACAGTTCCTAACCAGCAATCAGAGTTGCAATTCTATCAATGATATACCATGTGATAAATAATACTGTCGTACTACTTATACACACATGACACTTGTTTCACCATGCCATATTATTAAATCAAAATCTCTCGGAGGATAAATCAGTTCGGCAGTTGTGTGATGCTACTGAAGAATTTCAAAGTTGATTTGGAACAGCTCTCCTTGCCGAGAAAGTTCGATTTTGACATCATCCCCTACCGCAAGATATGATTTAGATTTGAACCTTGACCATCCTTTAGCATCAATCATCATGCGACCATCCTTTGTACTTACGGTATATTGAGCAGGTTCATTCACACCAAGGCTGCGCATGGTAAGAGAAACTTGGCCGCGGTCGCCCGGATTGTTGAACGACTCCCTCCTTGCTCTAGGAATTCTCTTTGCAAACAAGAAGACATACCCAAACAGTTAGATCAACACAGTGAATCATGTGAAACAACATGGAAAGGAAAAAGAACGAAGCACTTGGGCGGCCAATGCTTACCAAGAAGGTGGACATGTTGGTTTTTGTAAGGACTTTGGTATATGAAGTGCGAACTGCAGCCCAGTCTGTTGCCAGTGCAACTACACGGGCCGGAGCAGATGCAAGTGCAAGTGTTGGTGCAGGTGCCAAAGCCGCTGCTGCTGCCGGAGATGGTGCTCCTTGTAGAGCAGGTGCCGGTGTCGGAGCAGGTGCCGGTGTCGATGCCCGATCCTCCCAGATCGGTGATCACCGACGCTGTCGTCGGTGCCCAATCCTCATTTGGATCGGTCGAGCTGCTGCCGCATTGTCGGTCTAGAGCAACTGCCGGTGATCGATATGTGCGAGACAGCAGCGATCGTGTCTGGTCTGCTATGATCAGCTTTCTAACTTGACTAGGATCCGTGACCATGATCCAGTTTTTTCTTCATTTCTTTTAAACGTGAGAAGGACTAATTGTGGCGTTTTTTTAAACCAAACTGCAGTTCATCATAGTCATTCAGCTTGTACTCACACAACAGACTGATCCATTTTTTCCCAGTAATATAAGTGATGGACAGTGACTTCATTACTGACACGACATAAGAAGTGAAACCTGCAAAAATAGCCATCGTAGAGCAAACCAAACGGTTTATTCTATGATGAATGTCACATGGCAAAACCCGCATCGTAAAATTGCAGGAAAAGAAAGAAAACATGACATTAAATCAATAATATTTAGACAGTAAATCAATAAGATTTACTTGATGTGACACGAGTGAATCCTTACCAGGAAATCACTATGTTTTGAAGTACTAAACAGAAGATTGATCGTCCAACTACGCGTGGCATGCCGGGGCCCCGCCTACTCCCACAAGCAGGACAGTCCAAAGGTCGTGACAAATCGTATGGACCGAACATCCATGAAATTTGGAAATCACGGTGGGTGCGATAAACCCTGCAATGCATACATATATTGGAGTGTAACCATAATTGATAAACCGTCCTCACAAAAATATGATCTGGATACTTCAAAATATCTGACTGAATTGAGTGGACAGACATTAACATAGACCGTTCTCGGGACTGACCACACACCAAAAGCGGCAAAGACTAATAAACAATACAGGGTTCACAAACACAAATCAAGTACGAGAACAATAGTACTTACTACAGACAAGAAAAGTTGCACTAACTGAACTCTGCAGACTATTTCTTGCCACCGACCTCTGAGGATGAAACCCGCATAACTGACTAGGCCATGGACTTCGTGTGAGATGTCTACATGCACCATCACCATCTTGTCAACCTTGGAGAACCTAACAGAGTGCTCTTTCCACTCATAAACATGATGATGAAGACAGGCCACATAAGATTTGTTGGGAAGCGTTACAAGAACCACACCCTTCGTAATCGAAGGCACAGCCAGGAAATTGTTGTGGTCAAGTACAACCTCGAGAACATGCCTGACAACAATGCTACAGGAAAACACTAGTTCAGGACACGTGGAGACAAGGACACATCAGCTGGATAATTCAGCAGTAGAACTCATCATCAGGTCTTCCAGTTCACACGGCATGACTTTGAGAACTTCATCTCCACCGCGGACCTGGTTCTAATTCAAACAGAAACCATATTTTATTACTACCTCATTCAGAAATATAAGATGATTTTCGATATTATACTCCATATATGACTACATATACGCACGAAATGAGTGAACAAAGACACTAGAACATGTCTTCAAAAGGCATGACAGCGGAGGGATTACATGCAATATCCATAACACAAGTTACTGAGGCAAATATACCCTCTTAAAAGGTAGCATTGATGTTCATAAAATACTCCCTCCGTCCCAAAATTCTTGTCTTACATTTGTCTAGATACGGATGTATCAAGTCACATTTTAGTATTAGAGACATCCGGATCTAGACAAATCTAAGACAAGAAATTTGCGATAGAGGGAGTAGTTGAAAGTAATCTATAAGAAATCAGTATCAACCTCTCGCATGTTTTGGTCAAAAGAGGAATTTAGAACTGTCATTTGGCACACTAAAATCACATGCAAGATCACCCAGAAAGTTGTACTACCAGTACTAGTACTGCGTGTTAGATGAAAAAACATGATCAAGATCGAGAAAAAGATCGTCAACAAGAGACATCATCTGGACTTGCTTAATGAGGGATCCCGGAGAGGGGGGCTTGGACATGGCGATGGCTTTTAGCTTGTCTGCGGTAGTCTCGGCGGGGTGCTTGCGCTTCTTCATACCATGAGTCTCGACGGTTTTGGCCAGAGCCATAGACATCATGTTGGCCGGTGCTCCGGCATCCATCCAAGAGAGGAAGCTGAGATCGAAGAGTGAAAGGAGGAACGAGATGAGGGAGAAGCGAAGCGCGTGGGGGTTGTCTTCAAGAGAGGAAGCTGAGAGAGAAGAGTGAAATGATGGTTGCTTCGTCCGTCCAACTTACTGCTGGAAAGGAGGGGGTTTTGTGATTTGACGGCTCATTGGGCATTACTGCGGCGGTTCGATCGGGGTAGTCTACCATCACTCTACTACGGAGTAATTTAGTGCATGGCTGGTGGACCCAGGTGCTGGCTGTCCCACACGTCGGCAAAAGTGAGTAATTTAGTGCATGGCTGGAGGAGGATCCGCACGGTAGAGCGTGTCCACTGTTTTTCATTACGAAGAAAAATGATTCTGACAAGCGTTTCCACTCTTCTGACGGAGGAGTGCGAAACATGGCAGCCACTTGAACATACACAGTGCACCTACTACTAGGCATGTGCGATGGTTCATACGTCGATACTACACAATCTTGTTGCTAGTGTAGTAAGATATAGCGATAACAAATGATGTTGTGCGCATGTCAACTACTCCTATATGTAACATAGTACCGCTTTTTTGGCTGTCCGGTCGAGAATGAACGGTGAGATCAATGTTAACGAGAACTAGGTCCACAAGACGGAGAATGCGATGCTACGGTACTCCTGAAACATGAACCATATGAAGCACGAATAGTGTTAGGCAGGGTGTATGAAGGGTGCACGGGATGGGAGCAAAAGTTCCCTTCTCGATCCACTTTTGGGTGTTTGGCAGAGTGCATGAAGGGTGCAGGAGTCCACACTAGTAGGTTGAAAAAAATACACGAAGAGGAAACAACTATATTGAGATGAGAATGCAAGCAAACACACCCACACGCTTTGTGCTACAGTGACTGATCTGCACCGTCTGAGTTTGATCCAATGGTCATGTTGCGCCGAGACATGGACATGCCCATGCAGAGGGCGCCTAAACACCACTGAAGTCCCTCTGCTTCTCGAGGCGCACGACGTTGGTGATGCAAGGTGCAACCACCCGCAGAGCCCGCTCCCGGTTGATGGGAGCCAGCTCGTCAAAGACGGCGTCCAATGGCACGAATGGATTCCGGTGACTGAGCCGTGAAAGGATTCACCTGGCAACGGCGATGGCAGCCCGCAACCCCTCCTTGTCCAGCTCAGCCCCCACCATCACGCGGAGACGGCTCAGCTCCTCGGAGATATAGGTGAAGAAGGAGACCAGGTCAGGAAGCCGCAGCTCGTTGAAGTCGACCGGGTGGTCGAACGGGTTTAGCACGACGGCCGGCATCGTCGCGCTGGCACGACGGTAGGCATCGCACAGCCGCAACACGTGCGTGGAAACTTGGTTCACCAAGTGGCTGAGGCGATCCTGGACCTCGTCACGATCGGCCGCTTCGCGCTCGGCCGGCTCCCGACGGCCTATTGTATCTCCCGCTTTCTGCAGCAACGCCGCCGACGCCTCGAGCATCTTTGTGGTGGACGCCTGCCGCTTTTGAAGCTCCGTGAACTCCCGCACATAACAGAGGAGCATGGAACTCCTCTCCTCCTTGAGCTCACGGAGCTCCATGTCCTTGGCCCTGAGCTCCGCGTCCTTGGCATGGAGCTCCTGTGTCAGGCGCCTCACCTCGGATTCCGTGATCTGCTGCGCTGCCATGGCACCAGGTAGAAGCAATGGGGAAAGGAAGCAAAGGGGGCGAAACGGCTGAAAGGCAATGCAATCTACGGGAAGGCGGAGGAGCGGGAATCTTTGGTTTTCACCACGGTAAAACACCGATCGCGACTTCTCACATCGAGAGCAATGGGTTTTACAAAGCGGAGTCATCGTGACTAATTGCTGCCGCGCCTGCTCCCGTCAATCAAAAAATTTAAAATCCTGCCGCGCCTGCTCCCATCAATCAAAAAACAAAAAATCCTGCCGAACCCAAACACCAGAGCAACGCCGCGGTGGATATTTAAATTTACATGCCGGGAAGTAGATAAAAAAGGGGTGAAAAAACAAATGTGGTGGCGGCCTAGCTAAGCGGTCGAACTAGCCCAACTAGCTAGCCACCGTGCTTCACTGATGTACTCGGCGAGAAAGGTGGTCTTTCGTGATTTGACGACTCATTTACTTGCTTCGGCGCTACAATCGAGGAGGATCCAGAAAACGCGTGGTAGGGCGTCCCACGTCAGGAAGAATATATGCGTGCACCACCGGGAGGACCCCGAAATCACAGCGGTAGGGTGTGCCACGTCTCGGCACGGAGGAAAAATGTGCGTGTAAAAAAATATACTGTATCAGACGTAGTACCTAGGCTTCGACCTTGGGACCCAGCCAGTCGGTCGAAAACACCCCACTAGCCACACAGCTTCATCATGCAAACGTGGCACGGAGGATAGATGTGGTTAGCTCCGTCTCGACCAGCCACAACGTCTCTTGTTCTAGGTGATTCTTCTATTTTCCAAGCTTTTTTTAGTTGTAATAACACCACGGCAAGCTAGCGCCGCTCTTCGTGTGTGCCCGTGCAAAGGTTAGACGATGGAGAGAAGAGAGGTTGAGATCGCAGACGTGGAACCCACCAGTAAGTGAGACAATGGTCATGCACGTGTTGACGAGGCACTCCCTCTACTCTACTCAACGCATAAATCTTGTATAAAATCAAGTTATGGGACAAAGCCAACAACCGTTTGTTTTTTCAGGCTATCGACTTACGCTTTGTAGTCCAGGTTGCCAGTTTTAATCTCGTCTTTCAGATTTGTTAGTTTTAGGTCCAAATTTGATTAATGACAAGTGGGACCCCCGTGTGTTGTTCCGATATTTCAGTGTAGGATGATTTTTTTGAACAAACACTTTGCACGGTTGGACAAGTAACTGCACGAGTTACACGTATTTTGCAAGTTTACGAACAAAAATGACAGTGGCATAGAATATCACATCCACCCATAGCTTAGATACTATGGTGATACGAGTTTTTACACCGTTGGAAGTGAGATCCAATGGCTTGGGAGTAGTCTTTGTAATTATGTGCAATTTCCAAACTCTCCAAAGGTTTTTTTGCAAATTAAACATTCAAGCCTCGTGTGTGCCACTGCATCTTCGATCCAATGGCTCCCTGGTGCTCATATTAGGTGCTCCCCGTAGCTTAATTACCCGCTACGGTGATATGAGCATCTAGATCGTATGATCAGTGATCAGATGGCACATGCGTAGTACTTGTATTTTCTGCGTATTTCCCAAACTCTATCAGCCGTATATTGCAAAAACATTCAAACCTCCTACTGTGGGCCATTAGATCTCAGTGAACTCGTATCACCATAGAATCTACGGTGCGAGAGCACCTCATACTCTCCCGTGCGAGAAAACATAAGGTGCTATCGCAGCTTGGATGCTACGGTGATACGAGCTTGGAGGTCGTTTGATCTGAGATCCAATGGCATCTGAGCAGTCTTTGTGCTTGTAAGTAGTGGCCGAACTCTTTTGGGGCTTTTCTGCAAAAAACCATTCGAACCACCGAGGAGGTGTTGGGTCACAAATCCAACGCCTCCGAAGAGCTTGTATCACCAAAGCATCTAAGGTGTGGTAGCACATGATATTCTTACATACGGGAGAATATGATGTCCTCCTTCATCTTAGATGCTACAGTGATCTGAGCTTGAGGTTGTTGGATATGGGATCAAAGGGCATCTAAGTAGTTTTTGTACAAATTGTGTGCAATTCTCAAACTCATCAAGGTTTCTGCAAAATATTAAGACACATCATGTGAGATGCTATATCTCGGATCTACAAGCTCCAAGCAACTCAGACGGGCAGATAGCATCTAAGGTATGGGGGCACATGATATTCTCCCAGGGAGGAGGGGTGGGGGTGCACAACCAATCGGTGGTTGGGAGGGTGGGGACAAATATAACCCTAAACAGAGCTCCACAATTTTATGTAAGGTCGAGGGGTTGACCCCCGACAATCATAGCTCCGCCTAAACACAACATTTGCATGTACTGTAGTACTAGACTTAAAATTCATGTTTCAGTTTCAAGATCATTTTAAATATTGAACCGAGGACCATGGATGTCTTACATTTTACTCCTTCGTTCCTAAATATTAGTCTTTTAGAGGCTTCAAATGGGTGGCACATATGGATGTATATAGACATATTTTAGAGTCTAGATTCACTCATTTTGCTCAGTATGTAGTCACTTGTTGAACTCTCTAAAAGACTAGTATTTAGGAATAGAAGGAGTATTTTTTGAATTCGTGTCATACATGCATGGTTTGGAAAAATAGATGCACTATACTTATTGGATTGTTGTTGTGTTCGTGCGTGTGTGTCTCTCTGTGTGTGTGTGGTCATATGCTTGATACATACAAAGTTTTCTCACCTCCGTATTGTTCATCTTTTAAATTTGAATCTGCATTGAAAAACTTACTAGGGATACCATGAAATGTGAAATCCACGTTGAGATCACTATATCACAAACTCACTCTAATTCAACAACTCGTCATAAATCAATTACCATGTTGAGATTAGTATTTGCAAGGAAAATATGGGTATTGTAATACACATAGATTCGTTCGACAATTTAAAAGGTTCCTTTCGTATTCTCGAATGGTAGGACCCAACGGCGTACTAGCCAGACCTTGGCTCATGTTGATCCTAAAAAAACCGGGCTCGTGTCCTTCGGTGGCGTGCGTGGTACACACGTTAGGCAACCCCAACCAGTCGAGCCTCGGCGTTTCAAGTCGAAATATCTGGCGGCCAGAATTCCAGCCCTAGGAAATTCCCCTCATGTCCCCGGTCCATAATGACTACATATGAACAACGGAGGGATGCTTTAGTAACTAGACAACGTTACCTACCGTGCCGAGCACGGTTCAATTCCCTCGGTCGCCGCTCGTCAAGGTCACCCGTCAACTGCATTGCCTAGTACTACTACTACTACACCAGGATGAGCACAGAATTGAGCCTGTTTGTTCGTGCCTAGTACTTGAGTTAATATATCAGGCAATGCCTTTGAGTACGGAGGGATTATCCTTTACCCTACATATATAACTTATGCGAAGTCTAACTAAGCAAAATGTTTGACCAAATCCTTTCTTAAGAAATACAACAGGACAGATGTACGGCTTGAAAATTTATTGCATGATGCAGGTTATGATATTGTTTCGAATCCTGGATCTTAAATTTCAGAAAATCCAAAAGTGAGCATAAATTCTTGAAACTGAGCATGGTAACGTGATATGGACAAATATTACTTCGTAAGTTTTTTCTTCAATTCGAGACAAGCTGTTTATGACAAGTTGCACAAATGAAGAGCCTAGGTATTTTGGAACAAAGACATGTCACATTAAGGCGAACGCTTTCACTATTGAAACCGTGGGCGTTTACGTGCCGCCACGAGTCCCCGCTTCTCATCGGCAGGTGCTGTCCCAGCAAGCTGTGAGTCGACGGGAGGCGTGCGAGCAGACCGCTGCGCCGGCTGTCAGGGAGGCGTGCGAGCAGACCATTGTGCAGACTCACCGGGAGGCGAGCCCTTTGACCAGGCTCCGCCGCCCACCGTCGTCCCAACTGCTCCCACTTTTAATGTCCCCGGCGCCTTAGTTTAAAATCAACCCCGCACTACCCGGTATCGCTAAAATCCTCTCTCTTCCTCTCCGATTCTCCTGTCGTCTACCTCCAACTAGCCTCACCTAAACGGACGCCATGCCACATCACGATGGTCTGCCCTTAGTGTTCCTGTTTCCTGAGGAAGACACCCAGACGGAGTCTCAAGAACATAAGGCGCTTTGGGACGAGCTTGAACTGGCCTTGCGGGAAGACGCCCCGCCTGTCCCCGCTCCCGTTCCGACTCCCGTCGCCCCGACTGCGCCAGCGCCCATCCCCGTGGCATTGATGAGCTGGGAGCCGCACATTGTCGCCGAGCTTGATGCCACGGGGTTCCACGAGGTCCCCGCCGACTTTCACGCGCCCGTGCACCTGGCAGTGCATGCGCTGCGGCGTGCAGCAGCCGACGGCCGTGCGGTGCCGATGCACCTACCAGCGCATGCGCCTCTGGCGGCACTAATGTGCGCGCGCCGTGCGGTGCCCGTGCACATGAATGTCTCCGCCATTGTTAGCGGCGCCGTCCCCGGTAGTGCGGTGCCCCCTTAGCTGCATGGATGGCCGTCGTCGATCGCTTCCTTGCACCAACGCGCCCGATCGCCTCCTCCGCATGATTGACTTCGCTCAAGTCCAGAACATTTTGGCCTTCCTTGAAGCTAGGCCAACGTCCAGGAGTATGCCAACAACGGCGCAAGACATCGCCGTCAGTCAGTGGCCCGACGACACACAGAGCACGGCAGAGGAGCCCCTTCCCACCGCGAGACGCCCCCGTGGCCGCCGCGTAATCTAAATTTGCCATGAAAAACGTTCGGATTGCCATGCTTAAAATCCGAACGTTTATCATTTCCGTTTATTTTATATCGATCGTCGTATAATCTAAAGTCGGAGTCAGACTAAACGAAATGTATGGTTTGATCGATTGAATGTTCCGCTAGAGCCGTATCAAATTAAATATAAAATGCCATCAAGCCACATGTATTCCTTGTCATCCAACGACCTAGACTGTTTCAATGTCGAGCGCTCAACACGTTTAGCGTGCAGTTAATTTCATGCCAAAAATAGTGCTAATCACATGACAACACGCAAATAATATCCAATTAGTTAATATCCGCATGCACTTCATATACTTCCAAATTAACATGCATTGCACGTACAAACTGACTAGTGCTGCTAGTACGTTGGATTTTCAATAATACCATGGTGCGACATTGAAGGCGAGAAAGGACGTGCGAGAGAGCAATGAACGAGCCAGAGGGAAATCAACTAGGGGAGTTGAGTGGGTTGCAACGGTGTTTGGAGTAGTTGTGGGCCGAATGCTATGAAAATATAATCTAAACCGACCGGAATAAATGCCTACACAAATTAATCCATGGTTGGAGTGCTCCTCACAATGTAAATAGCTCCGGCTTTGCGAGGGATGGAGAGGTAGAAGCTTCAACGCGTGGAAGATACGGTGTGAGAAAGCGAGGTCAATCGAGAGACATATAGATAGAGAGACAAAGTGAGTGTGGTCCGACATTCATTGAACAAATATATACGCTCTGGAGAGATATTGTCCGATAGAGCTTTTGGCAAGGGTGAGGGCTGTAAGATAGAGCTTGAGAGATTATCCAGTCAGAAGTGTAGATATATTTTGTGCATGGGAGGAAGCAAGGTCAACCGATCACATAGGGTCGCCGTGCGATCGAAAGAGTGAGACGGGTTGGAGAGAGTGACCTAGATAGACGATGTGCGTGAGAGAGTATACAATGTGAATAGGTCGAATTGGGCTCAAACATGGTGATATATTATTTTTGTCCGAGAAAGAGCGAGGTCAATCGAGACATACGAAGAGAGAGAGAGAGAGAGAGAGAGAGAGAGAGAGAGAGAGTGAGCGTGGCCCACCATGAGGTCGAAAGTGTGGCTGCGGCTTGGATGGACTAACCTAGATAGACAATCTGTGTGAGAGAGTATAGAGTGTGTCGACCGAGGCCCAAAGAGGGAGATATATCATTTGTGTGTGAAAGAAAACGAGGTTAAACGAGACTCGGATAAAGAGAGCGAGATTGAGCGAGTGTGGACCGCCGTGCGCACGAGAGGTTGTGGGGGGGGGGGCTAGATAGGCAATGCATGTATTTAGCGTGAGAGGGTGAGAGGGAGAGGGGGAAGAGAGAGAGAGCTCGGCATGGAGTGCAATGGCGGGTGTGTGAGGTAAATACATTTGGCAACAGAGTGGAAAAAGGGGTTGTGTAGTTGAGAGACTTAGAGATCGAAACATGGAGAGAAAGGATGAACGTATGTTGGAAACCGATAGCTTCCTAAGGTGGTTAGGAGAGGAAGATTGACCGATACAGGAAGTATGTAGCGTTTGTGCGGGGGGTGGGGGGGGGGCTAAAAATAACATTTGAATGTACATAGTATGAGACTTAATATCGATGTTTCAATCCTGTGTACATTGTAAGATTTGAACCGAGGACCGGGCATACGGGTAATTATTTCAATTCGTGCCATACTAAGTTTCGAAAAGTTGACATTGACTCAATTTGTTGTGCTATTTTGTAGGTCATATGTTTGAATCCATCCAAAAGTTTTCTCACTACCATGGTGTTCATCATATACATATGAATTTGTATTAAAAAAGTAGCATGGATATAGTGAAATGTAAAATCCACGTTAGAATTTGAGATCGCTACGTGACACACACTCTAATTCAAAAATCTAACTACGTGACACACACTCTAATTCAAATAACTAATTATGTGACACACACTCTAATCCACGTTAGCGTGGGTACCTTTTCGATTTTTTTCCAAATAACTCCTCATTAATTAATTTATAGTACTCCCTCTGTTCACTTTTATAAGACCTTGAAGACATTTCAAACAATGTGCAAAACAGTTTATTTTAAGTTATGCAAAGCGACTTACAAAAGTGAACGGATGGAGTATCTCGTTCAATGCCTAATTATTGCAAGGAAAAGACGGCCATGGTAATACATACAGATTCGTTTGCAAATGAAAGAAGATTAGTTTGCATTCTCAAATGTAGGCGCACTCAGGCAGACCCGAGAGTCGTGTCGGTGGGCGCTGCTTGATTGCCTTAAAAGGCAGCTGCCTTTGGGTGGCCCGACATGTGGGCCAACAACCTGTTGGGCCCACATGTCATGAACCTAAAGGCAGGTGCCTTAGAACACCAAGCATAGTCCTGTCGGGTGGTCGCGTGTGTCGACGGACGCTGTAGCACCTAGCCACCCACCCCCTCCCCCAAAAAGGGCGGCGACAATACAAGTTCGCTTCCAATGCTTCGGATTGAAATATCCGCGGCCCCAATTCCAGCCCTGCAAAATCTCTCTTCTCCACTGTCCCCTTCCGCGCCCAGATTGCTCGAATGCCTAATTCGCCGCCAACCCTCAAATCGCCCCGTCTCGTCTCTTTCCCCACTGTTCCCCACCTCTGTGCTGGACGACAATGACGAAGACGACGGTCGCGCTTCACCACCGCACCGGAGCTACCTCATCTACGCCCTCGTCCACCACACCGGATGGTCCACCGACAACGTCGACGCCGCAACCGGCGTGCCTCACAGACATCGAGTTCCACCGCATCAAAAGCGCTTCACCGACGCCGCCTCCCAGCTCACCGGGCTACTTCACCGAGCACATCGTCGCACCTCCGCTTCGAGACCGTTAGGCTTCACCAACGGTCTGGTCCATCAGATCAGAAGCGCTCCGCTGCCACTCAAGATCTGCATCCGTGCGCGGCCAGCCAACGCCAGCGAATCACCCTTAATGGCTCTGAAGTGACCCGCACTCTAGCTAGGCGAGCATGCCCAAACGACGACCCGAACTAGGTATCCACACATCACTCCCTTGTGCATTGTTCCGACGATGTTTGGGTATCCTTTCACTGCTCTCTTAGCTTACACGCCTATGCAACTCTGACTTTAACTCTTATTTCTTCTGGAGATATCATCTGAAAAACGCATATCCATTTTTTAGCGAAGCATGACGGCGCTACGGGATCTGGTACACATCATGCACACCCGTATAACCTTGTAAGTATCTGTCCTCTGGTACAACATCAAGGTCGATTCCTCTTATTTGATTAACCATTCGCCTTGTAAAAAATGCAGAGGGGGATGCAAGGAGCACAAGGCCTGCACATCCAAGCAAGTGGTAATATGTACTTGTACATGGAACATCCCAAGCGCAAGCAGAACCTGCGATGAGCACATAACGAGCTAGCGTAAGTCCACGCATTTCATTTAATTAAATCTTGGCATTCGTGTATGATTTGTGTGCAGTGGCTGATCCATGAATTCTAGTTACCAGGGACGAATATTTAACTTAAAAATTACGAAGGCACTTGCACTCCGGAAATCAACATAACTTGAGAAATGTGAAGCTACATGCACTTTGAAAACCAGCTAATGATCCAAAGTAGTTCATATTATAAACACTAAATGATGCAAGCACCAAAAAACACAAAATGCAACATGGTGTACAAGGACTACAAACATGGTCTGTACCTGCTTGAATTAGTCGTTCTCTGGCTGAAAATATTGAAGTGTAATTGCACGTATACCGGTCATAAACTGCATATCAATATATCTATCCTGCACAAGTATGCCAATAGTTTCAAACAACACATTAGAAAAGTATTTATGCTATGTTGTCATGATACGGGGACTTTCTAGTAGATGGCCTCGATGTTTCCTCAAGCTATGAAAATGCACTATATTTTGCTTGTCATCAATGCCTGCAAATATCTGTCTCTCTCAACATAGTAGATCATCATTAGACACTAAATCCTTCAATGAGCTTGCAAAATGCTTGCATTAGATCCCTCATTAGACACTATATGTTCATCACCAGAGCATGTAAAATGTTTGCATCAAATCCTTCATTAGCGATCTGTTCATTAGACACTTGTGCTCAAGAACAACATGAGCTTGTATGTGTTGCACGGAAACTTGATTAGATACATTAGATTGATCGATTCGGTATTGATTGGGGGAGTTATAAAATAAGTAGAAATTGGTTTCATTTTCTCATAGATTCCCTACATACAAGCAGTTTTACAACACCGGCAGGTTTAACTATTGGCCAGAAACTGAAGAGTTGAATTAGATATAATCAGGGATGTGATGTACCTGCTCATTGCGCATGCTACTCTTGCAAGCTGCGACTGTCCATTTGCGCAAGCTCGATGGCATGCCCGTCTTTGCCGCTGCCTCCCACGAGCTACACCTGTGGTTGGATCTTCATCTTCTTTTCCTTGCGTCCGCTTAAAGCTCGGCGACCGCCCTCCAACGAGGGTGCGAGGAAGTGTTGTGTCGATCATCCGGTGGCGGCTAGGTTAGGAGCAAACCAGGTGGAGGCTGGAGCGAATGAATTGGGATTTTCTGTTGTCGATCGATATGGGAGGCGCTTCGTTTGGGCCCTTGAGCCCGCTATAGGGCCTGCCTTGCACTTATGTTATTGGCCCATCCAAATTGAAATATTTTTCTTCATTTTTTACATTGCACCTTTCGTGCGTTGGGACGAACAAAACTAGCGTGGGCCAACTCGACGACTCAAACTAGGTGCACACTTTCCAGCCACCTGAGGCGGCCGCCCATACCAGCCCCTATGGTGGCGTCGCCCCTTTTTGCGTGTATGATTGGATGGTGAAAAATATTCCAGGGCCGCTTTTGTTTTACCCACAGAATGGTTGAATTTCTTGTTTGTATGAACTGAGTTCACCAATAATGTGAAGGATGCCGGTCTTTTCATCCTATTGTAGATTGCTTAGATCTCGATATGCCAAAAGTAATCGCATGAAATATACTGAAAAGCCGATGTGATGTGTTTGGCTAGAACTAGTGCGACTACACGTCCTCATATAACATATCAAGGATGCACCATCTTACCAGATTAACCATTCGACTTACCCATGCAGTGTGGGAAGAAAGAAGTATTGGGACTGCGTATCCAAGCAATTGATGCCATGGAATCCTTTCGTACAACCTTGTAAGCGAAAAAGAAGTTGTAGTGTGCCTGTACAAAGAACTAGCGTAAGTCCAGTTACCTGCTTCTCGGAATTTTAGTTAGCCACTTATTGCAAAACTGTTCAATTACGTTGCTTGGCTTAATTTAGTTTGCTACTGATTACATAATGGCACAACCTGTTAATCATATTGTAGACTGCGCCTATCTATGTGTTTGATACTTACTGTTAAGGATTACCTGTTTGCCTTAACTTAAATATCTACTTGTTTGTTTAATTGCATTGCTGCTGCAACAGCGGGTTACAATGATGTTAATAACTACTTTTAGCATCCAATTGAAACTCTTTAATTCCTTGTTTGTTTAACTGGTTTGCTGTTATAACTCCCAGTTGAGATGTTTTGCTAACTTCAAATTTTCTAAATCCAATCAAAACTTTAATGGCAAAACAGGTTAGCCCAAGATCAAAGAGCGAGGTTCCCATGGACGTTGCATCATCCCACAGCAGTGGCACTGGCCCAATCGTGCATTATGAATTGCCAACTGCTGATGCTCTAGAGGCTAAACTAGTGGTAAAAAGAGATTACATACGCACTTAGAGATGAAGTTGACATGTTGAGGAAGCAAACAACACAATCACAAGTAGTACTCAAGACAACCATTAAATATTTGGTGGATTTCAAAACGAAGCAAGCTGAGACTGGCAAGATTGTTAAGGTCCTGAAGGAAAAAATAAATTAAATTCCTACTTCGTAAATCATAGGTGAAATGTTCTTTCCATAGTTGAATAACCTTTGTGTTGTCTGTTCATGTAATCAATCAAACCATTTGTTTTAGAGATCATGTAATAATTGTTTTTTTTGTTTTTGGTTTGTAATTTTATTTGAGCACAAGTCTGTATTAATTGATAAGACTAGGAGACATTTCATTTGGATTGCTGTGCGGACCTACAAATATGCCAATTGGGCTGAATGTGCATTCAACAATAGTAGTAGTATAGATGGACCATAAGTGGCACGCATCGGAAAGGGCCAAGATGATGGCTAAAAAAAGGATGTTGTTGTAGCCAAAAAAAAGTACAGCGGTCTGGCTTATGTATGTTAGTTGATATTATTGATCCATATACTATATAAGTGTTTATATGTTCGTTAGTTGTGTACATTATTGGTTGATTGACTCCGTATTTGAATCTTGATATATCGCTTGTGTACATATCTAAATGGGAGTACACATTATGCTACGTGTGACATTTGAGTTGGACATAAAGTGTTCCAAATATTTGAATTCACCTTAAACTGGATTCTAGCTTTTGAATTCGAGTATCGGCATTTGTAAATCATATTCATATATGATGGAATACATCGTTGCCGTGCTTTTGAAGATATATAAAACACATAGAATGATTTATAAAGATTCGTATAGGAATACAAAATGGATTCAATTTAGTTGCCGATGTAATAGCGTGGCTGCTTATTGTCCCAAAATTCGAAAGAAGCAGCAAACTGTCCACTCCCACATCGTCTGCCCGAAGCCAAGTGTTTGGGAGATGGAAATTAATGTCTACCCCTTACACAGACAATCCATCGGCCCGATTTCCACTGCTCTCAATAGGGGTAGGTTAGTAACTTCAAGTAGACATGACACGACCGCCTTTGAGACCATTCCGACACGGTGGGCGCCAAACATGGGTGGCAAAACACATTTGATTCAAGCTCGTCCGAAAGACCTCTGTTTCTCCCTCCATTTCCCGATTCATAAACGGTGGGCGGCAAAACAAACTCGACTCGGCCGAAATCGATGTAGGCAAATATTTTCAATACGGGCAGGTTTGTAACTTCACTCAGACGTGACACAACCGCCCTACCTGTCAGCCCCGTTCATACACCGTGGGCTCCAACCATGGGCGCCAACCACCCTCTCCTCGCCCGAAATCGCTTTGGGCAAATATTGGTGAGATGCGAGATTACCGTCCTATCCCCAACCGATGAGACGTCCAAATTTTAAACAGGGGCTAAGTTCGTAACTTTCCCATATTTCAGACAGGCGCGTCCCAAAAACATGGTTCCCCGTACCTCTCCCTCCATTTTCCCATTCATACACCGTCCGCGCTAGAACACCCCATCCCCACACCAGCCTCCGTCCGCCAACCCATCCATCGCCACCAAGACCGCGTCATCCACTGCTAGAGATGGTCGTTTCTCATCCACGGCGATGGACCAATAGCCTTGCATCGCGTCATCTCGCTTCATCGGCGCCATTTTCCTCTTTGCCGGGGCCGCTCACACGACCTTCTCTTCCACCGCAACGGGACTTATCCCCCGATGCACCCGTCTACCGTCGCAGATCTGCTTCAACGCCACCGACAGCCATCGCACCCCCGATGCCTACACGGCGCCGCAAGAGAGGTGGTACTTCATATCTCCTCAACTTTTGATCTCAGCCGGAAAATAGATCTTAACTTGGTTACTCTACTTTCTTTTCAGCTCTTATAATTTAGTTCTTAGTTGAAGCAAACAATGGATGCTAAATATCATTTCTCCGGTTTGCGACTTCAAATCTGCCATGGCACAGCCATGTCTGGTTTAATTGATCATGTTGGTTCCGTGGTGGTTTCTTTAATAGAAATCGGAGGGGAAACCCTCTTTTGCTAAAAAAAATATGCTTAGAGTTTCCCCCTTTTATGATCACTATATGATCAGAATACGTGCTTCGTGTCATAATAACACTGCTCCAGCCATCAAGCTAAACAAGCTTAGTTGTTCAAATAGGAATATGATATTATTAAAACATAGTTGTTTAATTGGTCAGCTAAATGTTCCTAAATTTGTTTCGAAAATGCATGTCCGCCGCTTGGGTGTGTATCTCTACAGGGTGCCCACGTTGGGCCGGCCCACCCTGGGATTTTGGGTCGTCCCAGGCCCGGATTCCCCTCTATTACATTGCGGCGCTTTGATCTCTACTTTGACCGCCTTTGCCTGCTGGCGACTTGCCGTCCCAGACTAACAGGAGGCCAGAGCAGCTCACCCAACAGCGTCACCGCTGTCAGGCCGGCTTGCCGTGCCTACCTTCCCAGTCCGTTCAGGGCTCGGGCATGCAACACCCACCAAGCCAACCCGATTTATCACGAGATACGTCCTCAACACTCGTGACCACTCCTCATCACCAATTTTCTAATTGATTCACTACTCATTAGGCGGGACTGTCATTAGGGTTTGTTGTGTGCTCGGTGCTACCTACACTTAATGGTTCGGATGTATTTCGGTAATCTTTAGTACCTCTAAAGTTAACGGGGTTTTCAAAATTCCGGCCCTCGTAGCGAAACTAGTCATTTTGGATTGTTGGTCGTAGTGACATTGACCCATTACTCATCGCAAGCCAGGTTTGTTGACAATTTTACTTGTCTTTCTTACTCATTAGATATAATATCCAATTATTCACGTCGATTAGTTGCAAACAATAAGTGCTAGACAAACTTCTTCATTCAGATTTTGGACGATCTCTTACTGCAGTTACAATTTTGCATACTTGTCCTAATAAGATCACAAGTAAATGATTGATTCACTACATCTATGCTTGCCTTCTCATATTTGTTGTCAATATTCTTTTAGGGTGGACCACCCTGTTTCTAAATCTTTGGAACCGTAGACATGAGTGAATAGTATTTCTCTATGTGATCTCTTCCATCATGTGTGGGTAACGAACACTTTGCATTGTATAGAAAGAAAGTGTCATTTCCAGCTTTTACATAGGTTTCGATCTTTTACATGGAATACAATCTGCCTACTTGCTTTGTGTCGCACTACCAACACTCCACCCTTGAAGCTAAACATTATGCCACTCATAATTGCTTAGTTTATTCGTTCAAATACGAATTTCATATGATTCTAATGTTCCTACTTCAGTTTTGAAATGTGTGCCTGCCTATTATAGAGACATAAGGGGTTTGTATTTATGTGTGTGGTCTGGTCAGCACGGTTGGGGAGGAGAACTTTGCATATGTAGGGGTTTATAGGAAGACACTCTCTGAGTTGAATCCGCAATGCATTCCATAGATAATCTGACTACTTTTTATGTTTTCATGAATCTCAGATTCTGAATAGCATCATAATGATTATGAGCTTGCGCGCATGAAAAGAATAAAGCATAATAATGCCATGGTTGTCAAACTTGGCATTAAGGTACTGAAATCAAGTCTGGATGCAATGCAATCCAAACGCTCTCCACCTACAGATTCATGCTCAGAATATGATCCTAACAGTGATTATGAGCTAGAGGGAGACCTAAGTCAATGTAGCTCCCTAGTGGAGGAGTCAGAGGAAGATGCCCTATCTTATTCACCCATCAAGGTACTTGCTCTAACTTTCCAAGGTTACATTGCTCGCACATATCTTGCATCTGATGCTTTGCATTGCTTCTACTTTGTTGAACTGACATTAGCTTAGTTTACACATCGTGTATGTGAATACGCCGCCTATCCATTTAAGACATATTCCATCTAACATCATACCATATTTATCCATTCAAATGTTGTTCTTGTGTATCAGACGTTCAAAAGGAAGAGGGTGATTGCTGGTCGTGGAGGAGCACAAGCAAAGTATTTGGAAAAGGTAGTGGCACCTGATAAATCAAATAGCCCATTAGGTTTAGTTGCAATATCACCTAACCCACAAAATACCCCAACTCTAGCAGACTCTAGCCCTACTATTGGTCATTTCGATGCTCCAACTCGGCAGACCCGGAGCTGCAGAAACGGTATGATTATGCGATTGACATAGCACCGGTTTGTCGATGCAAAACCCCCATTCCAGCAAAGAGTACACCAAATCCAGTTGCCAAATCCCTTTTTGAAGCAGAGAGAGCCCCAATTGCAGCAAATAGGACCCTTGTTCCATTTCTTCCCAGTTTAGAAGACGAAGCTTATGTTGTTGTCAGGAACTTTGTGTGCATCTTTCCTTCATGGAAAGATTATACCGCAGACACAAAACAATTTCCAGTCTTCCTCTGCAACTTACGCGTAAGTAATGTACTAATGTTATTCATGGTCATTACTGCATATGTTTCTGCTGATAGAAGACACAAGATTTCATTCTTTTAAATAGGCGAGGAGCAAACTGGATTGTGATGACGAGCAAGGGTTGGTTGTGCTTTTCAAGCACTCGTTGATGAAGTATCGTTCCTACCTAAGGCAAGCGCACTTCGATGGCAAGCCTCTGAACGAAATTTCTGTAAAGTCTCCGGTGCTACATTTATCCGACGGTGACTGGAATAATCTTGTTACACATTGGTCTCGGCTGCAGCGTAAGGTACTATCTATGATATCACATCACAATTTGAACTACATTTCTGCATTTGCCTTAATGTCTCACTTGTACGAAAATTGTTAGCAGAAGAACATCCGTTCTCAAGGGACCACAGAATCTCGCAACTATACTGCACACTGCATTGCTCTTGTGAGTACCTCTTGCCATGTATGACCATACTTACTTTCATATATGCTTGATTATATAGCATCACTGCACATGTTAGCCTCATAATCGTCCATTTGGTGGACATTATAAGATCCGTATGGACTCTTACATAAATTTAGAATCAACCCAATGCTTTTGAAGAGGTTTAGCTCTGCAGTCCTCTTGTAAGGATTGAACATGGTCTATCACTGTAGTTACATTAACAACTACTTCCAGGGATTGGTAGTTAATTATGTAGCATCAATCTGCATCTTATCTTCATTATCCTTTATCCCTTCCAGTATTATCATATCTATAATTACTCTCTACAAAATGTAGAGTACAGGCAATGCTTATGAAGTACATTCTGTGCTGAAATTCTTGAGTTATCCTTCCCTTGACATGGAGAAGGGCATTATAAAGCCGGTGTTAACTGTTAATGTAAGTCATTCCTTCTAAAGCCTTTATCCTCAATTGATGTTTAATTTTCTCATACTCCCTATCATTTACTGCTGTTTAGTTTGTTTTTTCTACCAAAATGCATGTTCGTAAGAACAGTAAGTTCTAAGTTTTACTTGTAAAACCAAATTCCTTATTCATACCATGCACATTACTTAATACTCCCTATATGTATGCTTGTTTTTGTGGATCTATAATCCAGTGTGTGGTGAAACAGCCCACGTTTGCACCTTGTCATCTCCTGTTTTTTCTTACTGATGTGGCTGATGATATGAACAACATGCCATGCACATTATCCAAAATAGATACAATGATTTTCTTTGCCTTTCATCTATGCTTGTTATGTTGACATGGTAATCCAGTAGTGTGGTGAAGCTCCCCGCATTATGAACAATGCCAAATTATTCTATTGATATTTTGAACTTACTCTTTATTTTCTAGTTTGAATTTGGATAGAATTGACAAAACAGTTATCATCTTTGTTTATACACGTGCAAACATGTCATCTCTCTGCTTTGATTCAGGGTGATATGCCTGATGGCATGCACAAGTCTGCTGAAGGCTGTGAGACAAACCCAACATATATTGCAGCAAAGAAGGCAAAACATCTTGAAGATAGCGAGACAACCCCAAAGTCTTGTCTTGATGCAGTGTTCAAGTTACTTGAGACTAACAGTCAGACAAGCTCACATAATTCGTTGTCTGAATCAGTTCGACATCTTCAGTCCAAAGTTCTAGCAGAAAGGCATTTTGCAACTCAATTTCGACTTGAAGTCCTATCTCTAATAAAGATTGTGGAGAACACCAATGAGAACCTCATCGCTATGACCGACATGCTAGGCTGGTCTCACAGCCTTGCTCAGCAGCTTGCGCAGCAGTTCCCCCACAAGGCTAACCTTTCTTGAACTGTCTTGGAAGTGGTCTCGGTTCAGTATTATTTTGTTATGCTGCAATGGTGCCCAGTTTTTGTAATCTGCTTCTTCGTTGCGCTTTATGATCACTGGTGGCGAACTCGATGCCCAATGGATGTAATATACCTTAAATCCTTTATTGTATAGTGTAGGTTTATTCTTAGTTACTTTGCCGTAATTTCTTTATTGTATAGAGTAGGTTTGTTCTTAATTCCTACTAGTTACTGACATCATTCGCTATCTGAAAAAAAATCAGATGTAGTCGATCGACCAAACATTCGACTCTAACGGGCCAGGTTTTTAGCGGGCCACAATTGGGTCGGCCTGCGCCTTTCTTGGGCCCGAATGATTGGGGCCTTCACACATTGCGCCAGGCCCAAACTTACACCGGTCTATATTTTAGTTGGGCCTTTTGTCGACCTAGTGCTTAGTTTGGCCCAGGTAGCGTTGGGCCATTACAGTTGAATATTGTCTTGGCACTGTTACGGCCGAGATGAAACCACGGGCCTTTAGCGAGCCAAAATGCATGTTGGGCCTCAATTTTCACTAGTCGTCGACGGGCTTCAGCAGGCCGAAATGTAGACTGGGCTGTTTTGGGCCCAGTTAGCTCATGGGCCGTTACCAGGCCGAAACATATCTCGGGCCTTACTTGGCCCACTGATATCAAGGGCCTTTAAGAGGCCGAAAGCATAGTACAGGCATCAACGGGCTGAATTACGCGACAGGCCTTTAACAGGCCCAAAGTCACGTTGGGCTTAACTGTTGCCACCTTTAGCACGGGCCGTTAGCGGGCCCGATGTCCCGTCGAACCATATATGGCCCATGGGCAGCACGGGCCATTCCCAGGCCGAAAGTCACATCGGGCTGAAATGGGCCCATGTCTACATCAGGCCTCTAATAGGACAAAAAGTCACTGGGCTGTAGTTGGGCGCAAATATTCAGCGAACAATTAACGGGCCAGATCTGGCTTCAGGCCGCAAATGGGTCCAAATATTGGGCGAACAATTAACGGGCCAGATCTGGCTTCGGGCCGTAAATGGGCCCAAATATTGGGCGAACAATTAACGGGCCAGATCTGGCTTCGGGCCGTAAATGGGCCTTTATTAAGCAGGCCGTTATTGGGCTGGCCCACTAGTACTGATTAAGTTCTCACGGGCCTTTGATCGGCGGCTTTTTAACCTATATGGGCCTCTGTTGGGCCCAGCCACGTGTCGACGTATCATAGGCATGTCTCTTCCAATGGGCCAGGCGACATCCGCCCAATCGACGGTGACAATTTGTTCCCTTCGCCAATCAGAATTTTACACGTGGAAATTTCCCATTGGTCGTGGCTGTTAACGGGTTATCGGATCCAAAATCCGACCCGATAGCTTAACGGTGTTCCGTTACGGTGGATGCCGCGTGTCGGTCACCCTTGACGTAAAGCACTTCGCGGACGCTACGATTTATCGTCATGGAAGTGGACACTTCCATGATTATAATTTTGGTAATGTCATGGAACACTTCTCACGACAACCAGTATGACTATCTTGATTCTGTCATAAATTTGTCATGGATGTACATGCATGACAAAAAACGCGACCTACTGTGACAAACACGTATCATCACGTAAGTGTTTTTTTTTGTAGTGAACACCCAATCAATATTGTTAGATTTGTACATACTCCTAGATTTGTATTCAAACAGACATGGTTTCCAATTTGTTTTCAACCACATGAATGTGCTTGTTCTCGCGCATGCTCTTCCTACTAGGATTTCGCCACGTATAGCTGAAGTCAAAGAGTAACTTTTTAAGCTCCCTTTCCAATAGTACTAGTGGAGTACTGACAACATCTGTAGTAGAGTATACAGTGCTCATAGTACTCCCTCCTTCCCTTTATATAGGGCCTATGTAGAGGAGAGAGATGTGAAAAAAGTAAAGGGAGTGAGCTCTCATGCAAGAGCCTAGCTATATACGCATTTCTGGTTAAATACAATAAATATGAAGAAAGAGATAGAGAGGAGATGGAAAAAAGTACTAATACAATAGCCAACCTTATATATATTTTTGCGGGAAATAGCCCACACTAATGTATGAGTGCATATAGATGATGGCTATAGATGACATGGCAGTTCCTTATAGCCATTGGCTGGCTATATTATTAACCATGCTCTAATGCGTTTTTCAAAACCGCCTTTGACTATTGACAAGATTAAGAGTACATGAGATGTATAATGTGAAAATTATATCATTGGAAGCTCCTTTCACATACGAGTTTGACTCTATGCTTTGCGTAAGTTGCATGTCATACATTATTACTCTAACATTCGGTCAAAGTTAGCCTTGAAAAACGCATTACGCCCTGTAGATGGAAGGAGGGAGTAGTAGTGGAAGTGGATCCTCTGACGTAGGTATCCCTGCCTTACCCTCCCTTTTGTTCACTTACTGGCGGACCCCATGCTTGCTAAGCCCCGCATGTCAGTTACTCAATGGGTTCGGTCACGTCAACGGATCCTCATCCGTAGTATACTCCCTCTATTTTTATTTGCTCCGCATAAAACAGAGGGAGTGGTAGTATAAATGATGCGGGAGGGGGAGGGGAGGGACGTTGGTTTGCTCTCAACTGTGGTCCCATAAGCGAGCGAAAATGCAAGACGAAGCGCGTTCCATTCTGTGAGCAACATGGAGGGTCCAGCGTGCTGGGTGCAACTCGAATGCGACAAGAGCGATGTACAGTCAAAACTGATTGACCGGTCGTCACTGGAACCACTATTCACACCAGAACCTTCGCTCCTCGGCATACGCCAGCCACTGCCTCAAAACCACACCTGCTCTCCATCCTATCCCCCACCTTAGCCCGCATCAAGCATCCCCTAGTTCACCGGAAAGCCATGGTGCGCTGCAAGATCACGTACTACAAGATGCTGACGCCGGAGCGCCGCACAGAAATCACGGCGGTGGTCGGCGCCACAGACCTCTGTTGCCAAGCTAGCTTTGCGTGGGCCAATCCCCGAGTTCTCTGGAGCCAAGCTATGAGGAGGAGGAAGCCGGTCCAATGTTCATGGCGGAGGTCATGGCGCAGAAGGCCCCCGATGGGTATGAGACGATGGACGTCGACTTCGTGCGGGCGTCCGGGTCCCCCATGGTGCAGGCAGACCAATGGTTCAACCTGGCGATACTAAAGGAGGACCGGGAGGCAGAGGCTCAACTCGACGCGGAGCGCGCACATGCCGCTGCCATCGAGGCTCTCCTACAGGCGGAACTGGATGTCATGGATGTGAACCGGGCGGTGGAGGCTCAACTTGAGGCGGAGCGTGCGGATGCCGCTGCCATCGAGGCCCTCCTGCAGGAGGAACCGGACATCCTCGACTTGAATCAGGTGGTGGAGGCTCAACTCGACGCGGAGCGTGCGGATGCCGCTTCCATATAGGCCCTCCTGCAGGCGGAACCGGACGTCCTCGACTTGAACCGGGCGGCGGATGCTCAACTCGACGCGGAGCGCGCGGATGCCGCTGTCATCGAGGCCCTCCTACAGGTAGAACCGGATGTCCTCGACTTGAACCGGGCGGTGCTCTTGTCCGTCTGAAGCGTCCGCGACGCGCTCAGCGTGAATGAGTAGGCTGGAGGCCGAGGACAACCACACGAGAGACACATGTCGGCGGCTATGGCTGGTTCGCACGGTAGCCAAAGACGACGAGGCTGCCGTCTCGTTCATGAAAGGATAGTTTTTCTTTATGTTGTTGTTTTTAGGGATCTTTTGCTGTGTAAAAACATATATTTTTATGCAAGTCGCCCCACTTTTCACCATTTGGGTCAGTCTACCATTTCAGGCTGTTGGATGAATATCCTACGTCTCCTAACCCTTCTTCCTCACCTCTTCTTCTTCCCCAACAGACCACCGCACGAGCCATACAGATCCTCCCCAACATCCGGTTGGATAAACATACTGTATGAACGAAAATTATGTGTCGGTGGTAGGATGGCTGAGTTTGGCTTGTTCACATGCGGTAACATGTCAGTGAGGGTGCGTTCCCTTGGTTGGGTTTGTGGCGTGCAGGAGCGACTGTGCCAGGGTGCAGAGCGACCGTGTGAGGGTGCAGTGCGACTACGACAGCCGTGCGCAAGTGTACCTCCTTTTCATTTTGAAAACTTTAGGCAAGCTTGGCAAAAATGTGTGAC
This sequence comes from Aegilops bicornis, assembly GCA_021605145.1. Lineage (NCBI taxonomy): Eukaryota > Viridiplantae > Streptophyta > Magnoliopsida > Poales > Poaceae > Aegilops > Aegilops bicornis. The sequence continues at coordinate 402,248,027 of CM038673.1, read as the reverse complement.
GAAGTATGGCAATGCAATTCCTAGACCCAAACAGGATAAGTACGTACGCACTAGGAGTACTGGTGTTAATAAATAAATGCGGGGTTTTCCTTCGCGGGATTAATCGATACAAATCATCGTTTGATGTGTCAATTAATGCATATTTTTTCTCCAAAGCCCAAAGAGCTAACCATCTCACTCCTTATCGCTTGATAAATGCAGTGCCATGCAAACCAACCTTCTCACTTCCGCATGCATGCAAGGGTATATTAATGTCCTTGGTTGCTAGTACGAGGCAAACCCCATCAATTTTGCCTTGATTAGTCTTAGTGGCCTTTTGCAAATTGTAATTTTGCTATACTGGCCTTGTGTACAAAAAAAATGGAGGTAGTAACTATTTGACTTCCTTCCCCATTGCGGTGACGTCGACAATATCTCAAACGTTGTGGTTTGGCGAAGTGAATTCGATGGAGAACACCGTTGAGGGAGACCACCGGACGCAAGTGCTGCCTGCAAGCCGATACAACCGCCTTATTTGCATCCAGGAAGTCCGTTGAACCAAAGGACGCGTAAATGTACTAGTACTACTAGTACACAATAGCTTCGTCCGTCCAGCTTAGTGCGGTGAGGTGGTTTCTCGAAGAAGACGATGGAGAAGTGGAGTTAGCGAAGAGTGAAATGATGGTTGCTTCGTCCGTGCTTTGTGATTTGACGCCTCAATGCTTTGTGATTTGTGATAGAAGGGACAAGGGAGTAGACTCTGTGCTCTATATTGTACATGCGTCCAAGAACGGGAGCAAGAGGAGAGACGTTGCATTTTTCTATTTCTTCAATCAATCAATCAGGGAGCTTCGGTTCCATCTTTTTGGCTTTGGCAGCACCGTCCACAATGGTTCCCATCGATGCCAAAAGCTATTTTCACATTTGGCTACACATTGTGTATGCCCTTAACCGTACCACTTGGTTTTGCTCCTGTGTGCTATCTATACAAATCTCAATTATATTGATCTAAAAAATTATAGAATCAAGATTAGTAAAAAGGAGGTAATTTTGCTGCGCGGATGGCAGGGGAGGTTTCTTAATTTTTAGAGGACGTTGGCCTGGCGGTTTGCTAACATGCGGTCCCACATGTCAGTGCTTTACCAAGCCGATCCGCATCCCACATGAGGCAGAACACGGCAAAAGCAACACGTGGTTAACTTGAAGATCTTGTCAAAAAAATTGAAGAAGATGAGGGAGAAGCGGATTCATCAACGAGTGAAAAGATGGTTGCTTCATCCCTCCAACTTATTTTTTAGCATTATTACTTTGTCCCTCCAACTTAACTACGGGAAAGGTGCAACTTTGTGATTTGACGCCTCATTGCTCATTACTACGTAGGCGCCATGACTGGGGTGCTTCACCCCTGCTACTCTGCACTGTATTTCGATATGGCACGTGGACCCGGTAGCATTATGTCCCACATGTTGGAGAACGGGACTAGAACATTTATGAAAGCGAGTGCTCCACTCTTACGACAGAGGAGTACACGACACGACGGCAGGGCAGAAGAGGGAAGCAAGGGCACAAGAATACCAGAGCAGCGCTCCAACCAGGGGCGCAGAAGATGGAGCAGCAAAACAGGCTTCTCCCCGGCAAGAGCCTTGCCGGGGCAGCTCACCCAATGCCAACATCACAGCCGCCCTTGAGCCTGAGAGTTCCGATACCATCGATAACGTTGGAACCAAGGCTCAAGACGTGTCTGCGTGAACGCATGCAGATCTTTGTGAAGACAAAAGGCCCGCGAATCCTAGATGAGGACCACAAGACAAGACGACAGCAAGGCTCCTTGTCGATGATGCCCACGAGGCCCCGGCAAGGTACCTTGCCGAAGACACCTGCAAGGCCCCGGCAAGGCACCTTGCAGAAGACACCCGCAAGGCCTCGGCAAGACTCTTGCCGAGGGCGCTCACAAGGCCCCGGCAAGACCCTTGCCGGGAACATCCACAAAATCGCGGCAAGGCCTTGCCGCCCATCGCCGCCACAGCTTAGCAGCCAACTCACCAACTAAAGCAAGTACCCACGTGGCAGTACGTGGGTACTAATCCAATTAGTCAAGCACCAGCGTGGTGGCATGCAGATCTTCGTGAAGACCTTACCACCACGCCGACTCAGCAGCCTGCCAGCCTACGTGGCACTGCATGCCTCTTTGGCCTGGACGCGTGTCGGAGCAAGGCGGGGAGGCGACGGACGGGACGGGCCTTGTTACCGTCATTGATAAAGCAAGGGGACAACTAAGGACGCGTTTAATGCATTTTCTCCCGTAATGACAGGCGATAAGCTTGGGCACTGTATACCTTTCCACCTCCTGTGTGCCATTGTGGTAGCCCCTTTGGCTATAAAAGGAGGCCCGCGGCGTACTAAGGGAGGATTCGAATTTTTTGGACTGGGCACGCACCATAGCTAGTTCAAGAGCTCAAGAACACTCAAATATACACCAAAGCAGGACTTGGGTATTACGCATCCTCGCGGCCCGAACCTGGGTAAACGATCCTCGTGCTGGCTTCTAGACCCGCGCTCGCCAACCGTAGAAGGGATTCCAGTGATCCCATAGGTGTCGTTTTCCACCGACATCTTTGGCGCGCCAGGTAGGGGGCGCAGTTGTGAAAATCCGGTCTAGCAGCTAGTTTAGCAGTCCTTCATCGCCATGGCTCCCAAGAAGAAGACGATCACGGTGATGGGTTTATCCGAAGCCGAACGGCCCATACCAGTGCGGGCGGGCGAGGGGGTGGTCATGGATGGAAGCCGAGGCACGGCCCGCAGACACCCACGTCGCTCTGGCAGCCAAAGCTTGGCGAGCGGCGTCGTTCCTGACAACGAGCCGCACGCCACCAAGTCCAAAGACGGAGTCGTGCCCCCCGCAGGCGGCCCGGGGCCCTCCAAGGGCGTCGTCGTCCCACCTACGGGCGGCGCGGCGACTTCCAAGACGCTTACGCCGGCACCCATGACGCGCTCTTTCGAGGTTGTACACGACGAGCAGCGTCACCATGCTAGTGACCCCGGGCGCCGCCGCGGGAAGAGTATTGTGCATCATTCACGGGATGTAGAAGACCAGCATGCATGCCGAGGCGCTGGCAAAAATAGCGCGCAGCCGCGAGACCGTGATAGAGCTCCTTCTAACATGGTTAGGAGTCGGAGCGCGTCGCGGTCCATGCAGCTTTCGCCGCCACCTACGCCAGTAGAAGCCTTAGCGCGCGTAGTTGCTCCTCGACTTCCCTCCTGCTGCGAAAAAGCTCGACGAGTAGAGAGCCACCATCCGGAGCCTCGTCGGCATCGCCAACAAAGACGAGCAGCGACCAACGGGGCCCTCAGGCCGACGCTCTGTCGAGCTACATCACGCCAGTGGTGGAAGAACCAGAGGCACTGCGGCCACCGTGCATTCTCCTCCCCCATGCCAGTCACTGCGGGTGCTGCTCCGTCGGGACAACGCATGTGATAACATTTCCATAGTGTCGTCCAACCCACGGACCCACCATGATCAACGCCAAGTTCTTCGGGAGCGAGCCCATGAAGACGCTCGAACCACTATCGAGCGGCGGCGCGAAGTGCGCCATCAGTCGGATAGGCGAGCAGGGCCCACTGTGGACCACCCAGCTCCGGTGGGCTCTGGTGGCCTACCTTACGAGGTGGGTTGCCCAGCCTTTACCCATGAGCTGTGGCAGTTCCAGTGGCCCACTCACCGCATGTTCAAGCCTGACATCAACGAGAAGTACAACGGCAAGACTCACCCGCCGGAGTTCCTTAGCATCTACACCATCGCGATGCAAGCCGCCGGAGCTCGCGACGACTAGGTGCTTGCCAATTACTTCCCGTTGGTGCTTAAACCCAACATCATGTCATGCTTAATGCACTTGCAGTGGATTCTATTTCTTCTTGGTCGGATTTGTGCCATGAGTTTTTTGGCGCCTTTACGAGAGGCTACCAAGCTCATGGCCAGGCAAGCGACTTGCATATCATTCCCCAGAAAGAAGGCGAGAACCTGCGCAAGTACATACAGAGGTTCAGCCGGGTGCAGTACAACATCCCGGACGTTCATCCTGCCGCTATCATCAGCGCATTCCATCAGAATGTGCGCAACCGCAAGATGCATGAAGAGCCGGCGATGAACAAGGTGAAGGATGTGGCAGAACTCTACGTTCTGGCCGATAGGTGTGCTCGGGCTGAAGAGGGAAGGGAATACCCCGACAAAGACGCCGGTGTAGAAACCGATTCCTCAGACGAAGACGGTGCCGCCCCGGCAAAGAAGGGCCGACGTCGCAACAGGAAGCGCAAGGGCAAGGCCGTGCTTCCCGTTGAGGGATCCGACGATGCCGGCGCTGCCAAGAAGACCAAGGCAAACAACCCCAGCAAGGAGGTTGCCGGATGCACCGCTTGTTGGGCCTTGGTGGCTGCGAACAAGCCAGGAGGCTCCGACAAGCAATACTGCAAGATCCATCACACCAAGGGCCACGACCTCCAGAATTGCCGGCAAGTCGAGCAGCTCGTAGAGAAGCAGAAAGCTGAATATGAGAGGCGAGATAAGGTGAAAGGCCAGGATGGTGCTGAAGGATCCGGCAAGAAGCGTGGCGGCCAAGCTAGCCGCCGCGGCAAATATAATCAGCAAGAAAGGCCCGCCTGAGGCCGCGACAAGAAGCAAGAAGACGATGATCATGACGAGGACGACGAGTCTGGCAATCATGAGTTCCAGAAAGCTACAGAGGCCATGTGCGTCGACGGTGGCGCCTCGCTGCACACCTCTCACCGCCAGCTCAAGCAGTGGGCGCGTGAGATCACAGTAGCGGAACCATCGTTTGATGCTCAAAGGCCACTGAAGTGGTCCAGCATGCCTATCATTTTTTACACCAAGGACCACCCTGATCGCACAACAGCGGTCGGATGTTCGCCATTGTTAGTTTCACCAATAATACGCAACCTCAAGATGACAAAAATGCTAGTTGACGGTGGGGCCGGTCGAACCTGATCTCGCCCTTGTGATCAAAAGGCTGCAGATTCCTGATGGAGACTTCAAAGAGACAGACACGTTTCAAGGAGTCAACCCGGGAAGAAGCCAGCCGAAGGATAAGGTCACGTTACCCATGACATTTGGAGGCGAGCTGAACTATAGGACAGAGAAGATTGTCTTTGATGTCGCCGAGATCCCCTTGCCCTACAACGGGATCCTCGGCCGCCCAGCACTAGCCAAATTTATGGCGGCCTCACATTACGCCTACAACACGCTGAAGATGCTTGGACCGATGACCATCATCACCGTCCCCTCTAACAAGAAAGATGCACTGATCTGCGCCGACCAACTCTATCGGGAAGCAGTTGGAGCGACTGCCGCCAAGGCACTTGCTCCTGCCGCCAAGCCTCGGGAGGGAACAAGACCGGGAAGACCTCTCGCACCCACTCCGGCAAGCGCACCTCTTGGGAGTGCTATGCTCCCATCGAGGACGTGCCTGAGAGCTCCACCGGCAAGAGCAAGGAATCCAGGGCTGCACCGCTAGATACCAATAAGGTGTTCATCAAGGAGGATGGCACGGGAGGGGCTTTCACCATAAGCTCCACCCTTAACAGAAAATAGGAAAACGCGCTCATCACCTTCCTATGGGCGAATGTCAATGTGTTTGCATGGAAAGCATCAGACATCCCCGGTGTTCCCAGGGAGGTGATTGAGCACCATCTTGCTGTCTTCCCTCATGCGCGACCCATCAAGCAGAAGGTCAGGAAGCAAGCTTTGGAGCGGCAAGAGTTCATCACAGAGGAGATCAAGAAGTTGGAAGCGGCGGGCTTAGTTAGAGGAGTGCTCCACCCAACGTGGTTGGCCAATCCGGTGGTGGTGCACAAGGTAAATGGGAAATGGAGGCTGTGTATTGATTACACGGACATCAATAAGGCTTGTCCAAAAGATCATTTCCCTTTGTCGCGCATTGAACAGATTATGGACTCCACTGCCGGGTGTGACCTTCTGTCATTCCTTGACGCTTACTCAGGATACCACCATATCTTTATGACAAAAGAAGACGAAGAGAAGACCGCGTTCATCACCCCATGTGGTACGTATTGCTTTATGCGAATGCCTTTCTGGTTGAAGAGCGGTGGTTCGACATTTGCAAGAGCAGTCCAAATTGGTTTTGAACCTCAACTACATAGAAATATGGAAGCTTATATGGATGACATAGTGGTCAAAACCAAGGACAGGGAAACACTCATACAAGATTTAGAAGAGACGTTTGAAAATTTGCACAAGATCAACCTCAAGATGAACCCTGAGAAGTGTTTCTTCGGTGTTCCATCCGGCAAACTTCTCGGGTTCTTTGTGTCACATCATGGGATCGAGGGGAATCCAGACAAGATCAAGACCATTGAGCAGATCGAGGCGCCCAGGCGGATCAAGGATGTGCATTGGCTTGTTGGCTACGTTGCCGCCATGAGCAGATTCATCTCAAAGTCTGCTGAGCACGCCCTTCCCTTTTTCAAAATCTTGAAAAAGGCGGGCCTAATGGAATGGACCCCAGAGGCCGAAGCAGCACTGCAGGATTTGAAGAAATACCTCTCCTCTACGCCAATACTGGTTGCACCTAAACCACAAGAGTTGTTGCTGTTGTATCTAGCGACAACAAATCAAGTGGTCAGTGTTGCGCTAGTGGCGCAGAGAGAGGTCAATGTGGAAGTGATAGCAACGGCAGAACTAACCAGTGGCAAGACAGAGTGCCCGACAGAATCTAATGTCACTAGAGCAGAAGCGATGCAACCAAATGAAGTAGTGCAGAAGAAGAAGATGATGCAGCACCCGGTTTACTTTGTCAGCTCCCTCTTGCAGGGGGCTAGATCAAGGTACTCCGGTGTGCAGAAATTGCTCTTCGGCCTCCTTATGGCCTAGAGGAAGCTGCGTCATTACTTCCAAGCACATGAAATCACCGTCTTCACCTGCCTCCCATTGCAACAGATATTGCATAACCCAGATGCAACCGGAGGATTGTGGAATGGGCCTTGGAACTGTCGAGCTTTGGTTTGAAGTTTGAAAGCACTACGACAATCCAGATTAGAGTCTTGGTAGAATTCATTGCAGAATGGACCTCAACGCCCGACGAAGAGATCCAGTAGACCACTCTCCCTGGCAAGGAAACAAGTCGCGACTGGATTATGTACTTTGACGGGGCTTTCTCACAGTGCTGGTGTGCTGCTTGTTGCACCCACCGGAGAACACCTCAAGTATGTAGTCCAGATGCACTTTCCCAGGGAGATGTCAACGAACAACACTGCCGAATACGAGGGGTTGCTTGCTGGTCTCAGGATCACGGCAGACCTTGGAATCCAGAAGCTCATCGTCAGGGGTGATTCACAGCTTGTCGTCAAGCAAGCTAACAAGGATTATCAAAGCCCGTTGATGGAGGCCTACGTAGATGAAGTGAGGAAGCTGGAGCAGCATTTTGAAGGTATACAAGCGGAGCATGTCCCCCCCAGTGGAGAACGGCATCGCCGACTACTTGTCGAAACGCGCGGCCCTCAAACTGCCTGTGGAACTAGGTACCTTTGTGCTTCAATTAACTCAACCATCCATTGCACCATCGATAAAGCAGAACAAGCGGAGGAAATCAGGCCCCGGCAAGTACTTTCCTGCCGAGCTCCCAGGAGCCGCCGGCAAAGATGTTGCCAAGGACACTGAGCCTGCCGTGGGGCAACAGACTCCGGCAGGACGTCCAGCCCTAGTCGTAGAGACAGCCGCTACCATGGCAGAGGAGATGCCTTTAGTCCTTGCCGTCGAGCTCCGGCATGGGCACAACATACCGTTCGATTCCTCCAAACAGGGGAGCTTCCTGAAGAGTAGGAAGAAGCAGAGAAAGTAGCCCGTCAGTCTGCCATGTATCAGTTCGTCGATGACGTTCTATACAGAAAAAGGCCGAACGGTGTGAAATTGAAGTGCATTCCCCGGGAGGAAGGACTGGAGCTTTTGGCAGAGATACACGGGGGCATATGTGGCTCCCACATAGGGTCGAGGGCCCTCGCCGGCAAGGCATTACCGCAAGGTTTCTTCTGGCCCACTGCCCTCCAGGATGCAACGACACTAGTACCCAAGTGTGAAGCGTGTCAGTTCCATTCAAAGAAGATTCATCAACCATCTAGAGCTGTCCAAACAATCCCTCTTTCCTGGCCATTCTCGGTCTGGGGGCTCGACATACTGGGCCCCTTTCCCCATGCCGTCGGGGGCTTTGAGTACTTGTACGTTGCAATCAACAAGTTCACAAAGTGGCCGGAAGTGGAAGCAGTGAGGAAGGTGACAGCGCAGTCAGCCGTCAAGTTCTTCAAGGGGTTAGTCTGCCGTTTTGGTGTGCCAAACAGGGTCATCACCGACAACGGCATGCAGTTCACAAGTCGCACCTTCATGCAGTACATCCAAGATCTCGGTAGCAAGGTCTGTTTTGCCTCTGTTGCACATACACGAAGCAATGGCCAAGCAGAGAGGGCAAATGATGAAGTACTGCGAGGCCTCCGGACAAGGACTTTTGACAGGCTACACAAGTGCGGAAGACGCTGGATTGATGAATTGTCGGCGGTTCTTTTGTCAATCAGAACGACACCAAATCGAGCCATCGGCCAGACACCCTTCTCCCTCGTTTACGGGGCAGAAGCAGTTCTCCCCACAGAACTCATGTACGGGTCACCCCGAGTACTCGCTTATGATGAGCTTGAGCAAGAGCAGTTGCGGCAAGATGACGCAACGCTCCTCGAGAAAGATCGTCTTCGGGTGGCTGTGCGAGCAGCGCGCTACCGGCAAGCCTTGCGCCGCTACCAGGTTCATGCCCGAAGCTTTGAGGAAGGCGACCTTGTTCTTCGGCGTGTTCAGTCGGCCAAGAATTCCAACAAGTTGATGCCAAAGTGGCAAGGCCCTTATCGGGTAATACGAGTTACCAGGCCTGGCGCAGTCCGCCTGGAGACCGAAGATGGTATTCCAGTGAGCAACTCCTGGAACATCGAACATCTTCGCAAGTTTTACCGTAAAGGCGCGATTGCCGACCCCGGCAGACCACCTTTTGTGCAAGCCTTGCCGGCAAGGCATGTAACCCCTTTGTACAAAGCGGTATGAGACCACGAGCATAAATAAATCAAGCGCTGGCACCCTAAGTTTTAGCATGCATGCTAGGTTGAGTCTCTCTCTGTTAGGGTTGATAGTGCTTAGCGACGACTAACCCTGGCATAGAGGTCGAGTATGCGTCTCTCTGTTCCTTCCCATCCTTTTTGGTTCGCAGGGTGCATGGACATTTCTGCTGAGCTGTTTGAAAAAAGAGAACAAGCCGACGCCCCGACCCCGACAAGCCAAGGTTGCCGGGGGCTGCAGATCCAAAGATCCGACCACGGCAAGCCAAGATTACCAGGGGCTGCAAAATCAGATAAGTCTTTCATCCCTCACTCCGTGCTTCCGTATGAAACTTGGACATGCGAGACTTCGCTCACTCTTATACCATCATGCTCCCTCTTTCTTGCGTCCAAAAACCTTACTTTGGGCCGGAACTTGGTCGTAGCGCGGTGGGAAAGGAATGGGCGAAGGGCCCAATCCTACATCGCCCCTACCTTTGCCAAGGGCATGAGTGTGGTCGAGCTATAGAGCACGAGGATGGCAAGGTATGTTTCTGGGTTACAATGTTTATCTTAAGATGACGAGGACTCGTTCCTTGGTGCGGGCCTCACTGATACGTCTCCAACGTATCAATAATTTTTTATTGCTCCATGCTATATTATATATTGTTTTGGACTATATTGGTCTTTATTTTCCACTTTTATATTATTTTTGGGACTGACCTATTAACCGGAGGCCCAGCCCAGAATTGTTGTTTTTTTTTCCTATTTCAGTGTTTCGAAGAAACGGAATATCAAACGGAGTCCAAACGGAATGAAATCTTCGGGAATGTGATTTTCTCATCGGATAAGACCCAGGAGACTTGGACCCTCCGTCAATAAAGCTACGAGGCGACCACGAGGGTGGAGCGCTCCCCCCCCCAGGGCACGCCCCCTGCCTCGTGGGCCCCCCGAATCTCAGCCGACATACTCCTTCCTCTTATATATAGCTACGTACCCCCAACAGATCAGATACGGAGCCAAAAAACTAATTCCACCGCCGCAACTTTCTGTATCCACGAGATCCCATCTTGGGGCCTGTTAGGAGTTCATGGGAAGGGGATTCCACCATGGAGGGCTTCTACATCATCACCATAGCCTCTCCGGTGAAGTGTGAGTAGTTTACCTCGGACCTTCGGGTCCATAGTTAGTAGCTAGATGGCTTCTTCTCTCTTTTGGATCTCAATACAATGTTCTCCCCTCTCTCGTGGAGATCTATTCGATGTAATCTTCTTTTGCGGGTGTTTATTGAGACCGATGAATTGTGGGTTTATGATCAAGATTATCTATGAGCAATATTTGAATCTTTTACTGAATTGTTTTATGTATGATTGAGTTATCTTTGCAAGTCTCTTGAATTATCCGTTTGGTTTGGCCAACTAGATTGGTAGTTCTTGCAATGGGAGAAGTGTTTAGCTTTGGGTTCAATCTTGCGGTGTCCTTACCCAGTGACAGAAAGGGTTGCAAGGCACGTGTTATATTGTTGCCATCGAGGATAAAAAGATGGGGTATTTATCATATTGCATGAATTTATTCCTCTACATCATTTCATCTCGCTCAAGGCGTTACTCTGTTTTCATTAAGTTAATACTCTAGATGCATGTTGGATAGCAGTCGATGAGTGGAGTAATAGTAGTAGATGCGGGCAAGAGTCGGTCTACTTGTCTCGGACGTGATGCCTATATACATGATCATACCTAGATATTCTCATAACTATGCTCAATTCTGTCAATTGCTCAACAGTAATTTGTTCACCCGCCGTAAAATACTTATCCTCTTGAGAGAAGCCACTAGTGAAATCTATGGCCCCCGGGTCTATTTTCATCATATTAATCTTCCTACGCTTTATTATATCTTTTCTCTTTACTTTGCCTTTTATTTTACTTTGCATATTTATACCAAAAAGTACCAAAAATATTATCTATCATCTCTATCAGATCTCACTCTCGTAAGTGACCGTGAAGGGATTGACAACCCCTATTCGCGTTGGTTGCGAGGAGTTATTTGCTTTGTGTAGGTACGACGGACTTGCTGCGGCCTCCTACTGGATTGATACCTTGGTTCTCAAAAACTGAGGGAAATACTTACGCTACTCTGCTGCATCATCCTCTCCTCTTCGGGGAAAACCAACACAAGCTCAAGACGTAGCAAGAAGGATTTCTGGCGCCATTGCCGGGGAGTCTACGTAAAAGTCAACATACCAAGTACCCTTCATAATCCCTTATCTCTCACATTACATTATTTGCCATTTGCCTCTCGTTTTCCTCTCCCCCACTTCACCCTTGCCATTTTATTCTCCCTCTCTTTCCCAATCGCCTCCTCTCTTTTCGCTTGCCTTTTTCTGTTTGCTCGTGTGTTGGATTGCTTGCTTGTCACTATGGCTCAAGATAATACCAAATTGTGTGACTTTAGCAATACCAACAATAATGATTTCCTTAGCACTCTGATTGCTCCTCTTGCCAATACTGAATCGTGTGAAATCAATGCTGCTTTATTTAATCTTGTTATGAAAGATCAATTCGCCGGCCTTCCTAGTGAAGATGCCGCTACTCATTTAAATAGCTTCGTGGATTTATGTGATATGCAAAAGAATAAAGATGTTGAAAATGATGTTGTTAAATTGAAGCTATTTCCTTTTTTGCTTAGAGATCGTGCTAAAGCTTGGTTTTCGTCTTTGCCTTAAAATAGTTTTGATTCTTGGAACAAGTGCAAAGATGCTTTTATCTCTAAGTATTTTCCTCCCGCTAAGATCATCTCCCTTAGGAACGATATTATGAATTTTAAGCAACTTGATCATGAACATGTTGCACAAGCTTGGGAGAGAATGAAATTAATGATACGTAATTGCCCTACTCATGGTTTAAACTTGTGGATGATTATACAAAAAAATTATGCCGGATTGAATTTTGCTTCTAGAAACCTTTTAGATTTGGCCGCGGGAGGCACTTTTATGGAAATCACTTTAGTAGATGCTACTAAACTCCTAGATAATATTATGGTTAATTATTCTCAATGGCACACTGAAAGATCTACTAATAAAAAAGTGCATGCGATAGAAGAAATTAATGTTTTGAGTGGAAAGATGGATGAACTTATGAAATTATTTGCTACTAAGAGTGTTTCTTCCGATCCTAATGATATGCCTTTGTCTACTTTGATTGAGAATAATAATGAATCTATGGATGTGAATTTTGTTGGTAGGAATAATTTTGGTAACAACGCATATAGAGGGAATTTTAATCCTAGGCCCTATCCTAGTAGTCCTTCTAATAATTATGGAAATTCCTACAACAACTCTTATGGAAATTTTAATAAGATGCCTTCTGAATTTGAGAATAGTGTTAAAGAGTTTATGATTTCACAAAAGAATTTTAATGCTTTGCTTGAAGAGAAATTACTTAAAGTTGATGAATTGGCTAGGAACGTTGATAGAATTTCTCTTGATGTTGATTCTTTAAAGCTTAGATCTATTCCTCCTCAGCATGATATCAATGAGTCTCTCAAAGCCATGAGAACTTCCATTGATGAGTGCAAGGAAAGAACCGCTAGGATGCGTGCTATGAAAGATGCCTTTATTAAAGTGTGTTCTTCCAATTTCCATGAAAATCAAGATGAAGATCTAAAAGTTATTGATGTGTCTCCCATTAAATCTTTGTTTTGCAATATGAATCTTGATAATGATGAGATTGAATATGAGTACCTTTACCTAGAAGGCGTTCTAAGAATTCAGAGCTTTTAGAGTATGATGCTAAAATTGATAAAAGTGGGATTGACGAAAGTAAAACCCACTATTTTGGATTTCAAGGAATTTAATTATCAAAGTTGCTCTTTAATTGATTGTATTTCCTTGTTACAATCCGTGCTAAATTCTACGCATGCTTATAGTCAAAATAAAGCATTTACTAAACATATCATTGATGCCTTGATGCAATCTTATGAGGAAAAACTTGAGTTGGAAGTTTCCATCCCGAGAAAACTTTATGATGAGTGGGAACCAACTATTAAAATTAAGATTAAGGATCATGAATTTTATGCTTTATGTGATTTGGGTGCTAGTGTTTCCACTATTCCCAAAACTTTGTGTGATTTGCTAGATTTCCGTGATTTTGATGAATGCTCTCTAAACTTGCACCTCATGGATTCCACTATTAAGAAACCTATGGGAAGAATTAATGATTTTCTTATTGTTGCAAATAGGAATTATGTGCCCGTAGATTTTATCGTTCTTGATATAGATTGCAATCCTTCATGTCCTATTATTCTTGGTAGACCTTTCCTTAGAACGATTGGTGCAATTATTGATGTGAAGGAAGGGAGTATTAGATTCCAATTCCCATTAAAGAAAGGCATGGAACACTTCCTTAGGAAGAAAATAAAATTACCATATGAATCTATTATGAGAGCCACCTATGGATTGCCCACCAAAGATGGCAATACCTAGATATATCCTTGATTTTATGCCTAGCTAGGGGCGTTAAACGATAGCGCTTGTTGGGAGGCAACCCAATTTTATTTTTAGTTTTTTTTGTTTTTGTTTCTGTTTAGGAATAAATAATCCATCTACCTTCTGTTTAGATGTGGTTTTATGTTTTAATTAGTGTTTGTGCCAAGTTAAACCTATAGGATCTTCTTGGATAATAGTTATTTGATCTTGCTGTAATTTCCAGAAACTTTCGGTTCACGAAAACAATTGTTAAAAATCACAAGAACGTGATAAAATAGTGATTCTAATTGCTGATGATCAATAAACAAATTTCCTAGGTCTTCATACTTTGGCTGAATTTTTGGAGTTCCAGAAGTTTGCGTTAGTTACAGATTACTACAGACTGTTCTGTTTTTCACAGTTTCTGTTTTTCGTGTGTTGTTTGCTTATTTTGATGAATCAATGGCTAGTAAAATAGTTTATGATCCATAGAGAAGTTGGAATACAGTATGTTTAACACCAATATAAATAAAGAATGAGTTCATTACAGTATCTTGAGGTGATCTTTTGTTTTCTTTCGCTAACGGAGCTCACGAGATTTCTGTTGAGTTTTGTGTTGTGAAGTTTTCAAGTTTTGGGTGAATTTTTTTTGATGGATTATGGAACAAGGAGTGGAAAGATCCTAAGCTTGGGGATTCCCATGGCACCCCCAAGATAATCCAAGGACACCAAAAATTCAAAGCTTGGGGATGCCCCGGAAGGCATCCCTCTTTAAATCCACTTCCATCGGTAACTTTACTTGGAGCTATATTTTTATTCACCACATGATATGTGTTTTGCTTGGAGCATCTTGTATTATTTGTGTCTTTGATTGTTAGTTTACCACAATCATACTTTCTGTACACACCTTTTGAGAGAGCCATACATGAATTGGAATTTGTTAGAATACTCTATGTGCTTCACTTATATCTTTTGAGCTTTATAGTTTTGCTCTAGTACTTCACTTATATCTTTTAGAGCACGGTGGTGGATTTGTTTTAAAGAAACTATTGATCTCTCATGCTTAACTTAGATTATTTTGAGAGTCTTAAATAGCATGGTAATTTGCTTAAAATAATAATATGCTTGGTATTCAAGATTTGTAAAACTTTCTTTTGAGTGTGTTGAATACTAAGAAAAGTTTGATGCTTGATACTTGTTTTGAGATATGGAGCTGATAATATCAAAGTCGTGCTAGTTGAGTAGTTGTGAATTTGAGAAATGCTTTTGTTGAAATTTGCAAGTCCCGTAGCATGCACGTATGGTAAACGTTATGTAACAAATTTGAAACATGAGGTGTTATTTGATTGTCTTCCTTATGAGTGGCGGTCGAGGACGATTGATGGTCTTTTCCTACCAATCTATCCCCCTAGGAGCATGCGCGTAGTGATTTGGTTTTTGATGGCTTGTAGATTTTTGCAATAAGTATGTGAGTTCTTTATGACTAATGTTGAGTCCATGGATTATACGCACTCTTACCCCTCCATCATTGCTAGCCTCTTGATGCGTGCTTTGCCCTTTCTCACATTGAGAGTTGGTGCAAACTTAGCGGTGCATCCAAACCCCGTGATATGATACGCTCTTTCACACATAAACCTCCTTATATCTTCCTCAAAACAGCCACCGTACCTACCTATTGTGGCATTTCCATAGCCATTCCGAGATATATTGCCATGCAACTTTCCACCATACCGTTCTTCATGACACATTCATCATTGTCATATTTCTTAGCATGATCATGTAGTTGACATAGTATTTGTGGCAAAGCTACCGTTCATAATTCTTTCACACATGTCACTCTTGGTTCATTGCATATCCCGGAACACCACCGGAGGCATTCATATAGAGTCATACTTTGTTCTAGTATTGAGTTGTAATCATTGAGTTGTAAATAAATAGAAGTGTGATGATCATCATTTTCTAGAGCATTGTCCCAAAAAAGGAGAAAGGCCAAAGAAAAAAAGGAAGGCCCAAAAAATATAAAATAAAAAGGCGCAATGTTACTATCTCTTTTTCCACACTTGTGCTTCAAAGTAGCACCATGTTCTTCATATAGCGAGTCTCATATATTGTGCTTCAAAGTAGCACCATGTTTTTCATATAGAGAGTTTCATATGTTGTCACTTTCATATACTAGTGGGAATTTTCATTATATAACTCGGCTTGTATATTCCAACGATGGGCTTCCTCAAATGCCCTGGATCTTCGTGAGCAAGCAAGTTGGATGCACACCCACTTAGTTTCTTTTGTTGAGCTTCCATACATTTATAGCTCTAGTGCATCCGTTGCATGGCAATCCCTACTCCTTGCATTAACATCAATTGATGGGCATCTCCATAGCCCGTTGATTAGCCTCGTTGATGTCAGACCTTCTCCTTTTTTGTCCTCTCCACATAACCCCCATCATTATATTCTATTCCACCCATAGTGCTAGGTCCATGGCTCGCGCTCATGTATTGCGTGAAGGTTTATAAGTTTGAGATTACTAGAGTATGAAACAATTGCTTGGCTTGTCATTGGGGTTGTGCATGATGAGAGCATTCTTGTGTGACAAAAATGGAGCATGACTAAACTATATGATTTTGTAGGGATGAACTTTCTTTGGCCATGTTATTTTGAGAAGACATAATTGCTTAGTTAGTATGCTTGAAGTATTATTATTTTTATGTCAATATGAACTTTTGTCTTGAATCTTTCGGATCTGAATATTCATACCACAATTAAGAAGAGTTACATTGAAATTATGCCAAGTAGCACTCCGCATAAAAATTCTCTTTTTATCATTTACCTACTCGAGGACGAGGAGGAATTAAGCTTAGGGATGCGATACGTCTCCAACGTATCTATAATTTTTGATTGCTCCATGCTATATTATCTATTATTTTGGACTATATTGGGCTTTATTTTCCACTTTTATATTATTTTTGGGACTAACCTATTAACCGGAGGCCCAACCCAGAATTGTTGTTCTTTTTTCCTATTTCAGTGTTTCGAAGAAACGGAATATCAAACGGAGTCCAAACGGAATGAAATCTTCGGGAACGTGATTTTCTCATCGGATAAGACCCAGGTGACTTTGACCCTCTGTCAAGAAAGCTACAAGGCGGCCACGAGGGTGGAGGGCGCGCCCCCTGCCTCGTGGGCCCCCCGAAGTTCCACCGATGTACTCCTTCCTCCTATATATACCTATGTACCCCCAACAGATCAGATACAGAGCCAAAAACCTAATTCCACCGCCGCAACTTTCTGTATCCACGAGATCCCATCTTGGGGCCTGTTCCGAGTTCACCGGAAGGGGATTCCACCATGGAGGGCTTCTGCATCATCACCATAGCCTCTCCAATGAAGTGTGAGTAGTTTACCTCAGACCTTCGGGTCCATAGTTAGTAGCTAGATGGCTTCTTCTCTCTTTTTGGATCTCAATACAATGTTCTCCCCCTCTCTCGTGGAGATCTATTCGATGTAATCTTCTTTTTGCGGGGTGTTTATTGAGACCGGTGAATTGTGGGTTTATGATCAAGATTATCTATGAGCAATATTTGAATCTTTTCTGAATTCTTTTATGTATGATTGAGTTATCTTTGCAAGTCTCTTCGAATTATCCGTTTGGTTTGGCCAACTAGATTGGTAGTTCTTGCAATGGGAGAAGTGTTTAGCTTTGGGTTCAATCTTGCGGTGTCCTTACCCAAAGGATGTAAAGGGTTGCAAGGCACGTGTTATATTGTTGCCATCGAGGATAAAAAGATGGGGTATTTATCATATTGCATGAATTTATTCCTCTACATCATTTCATCTCGCTCAAGGCGTTATTCTGTTTTCATTAACTTAATACTCTAGATGCATGTTGGATAGCAGTCGATGAGTGGAGTAATAGTAGTAGATGCAGGCAAGAGTCGGTCTACTTGTCTCGGACGTGATGCCTATATACATGATCATACCTAGATATTCTCATAACTATGCTCAATTACATCAATTGCTCAACAGTAATTCGTTCACCGCCGTAAAATACTTATCCTCTTGAGAGAAGCCACTAGTGAAATCTATGGCCCCCGGTCTATTTTCATCATATTAATCTTCCTACGCTTTATTATTGCTTTGCTCTTTACTTTGCCTTTTATTTTACTTTGCATCTTTATACCAAAAAATACCAAAAATATTATCTATCATCTCTATCAGATCTCACTCTCGTAAGTAACCGTGAAGGGATTGACAACCCCTATTCGCGTTGGTTGCGAGGAGTTATTTGCTTTGTGTAGGTACGAGGGAGTTGCGCGTGGCCTCCTACTAGATTGATACCTTGGTTCTCAAAAACTGAGAAATACTTACGCTACTCTGCTGCATCATCCTCTCCTCTTCGGGGAAAACCAATGCAACCTCAAGACGTAGCACTCGCCCATGCGCAAAAGAAGCCCGGCAAACACCCTTCTCTTCATTAATACTTTGTTAACAAGTACAATTCATACGGAATGCATACATGAGCAAGGGGGTTAGAAGGTTTAAATCTTACAAAGGCTCGTAGGCTTAAAAACTGGAAAAAAAAGATAAGGTGCCTGTAATCCCTTTCTTGTCCCTCTCCTCAAGAAATAAAACAAGAAGGCAAAAGGGCAAAAGGAGTGCCTAGGCGAGGTATGAGCAGCAGAAGACACCATGAGAACATCCCGGTGGCCGCCCCGAAGAGGGCTGGTGATGATGGTGCCCGGACCCGAAAGATGAGGCAGCGGGCCGGCAATACGAGAGGAAGGCGTCGGTGCCCGCGTACTCTGATTTGACAGCCCGCCACCCGCCTTCTTTGTCTTCTTCGGCCTTCCCACACCAGCCGCCGAAGGAGGTGACCCTGAGAAGTTCAAGGAGCTGGCGAGGCAGATGATGGTGCTGCCGGGGTCGCTCGGGGACGGCGTGTCTGACGCCTAGTCGGACCCGTCATCCTCTCGCCCGCTACCCTCGTCGCCGTTGTCCTCCCCATCACTGTCACTCAAGGAGGAGCTTTCGTCGTCGGTCGAGCTCTCCGTGCAGCACCCTAGCCTGTGTCCCGAGCGCCCGAAGACCTTGACGGAGAGCAAGTCGCTCTCCGCTAACTTGAAGCAGAGGACATGTCCCTCCATCAAGAAGTGATCATGCGCAAAGGTTTCCCAATCCTGACAGAGAAGCATTACATGAGGGGCGGGGAACCTTGTGTACGCCCACATGGTGCCATGGCAACACCCGTTCATGCGAAGCCTCAACCTCGGTGGCTGGTCGACCTCCAGCACCCTCGCAAACGCTTCAGGAAGATGGAGGCGGCTGCGCGGTGGCTCGCGCAGCTACAGAATGAACTCCAGCGTTGTGTCCCTGACATGGCCGCTCGGTGAAGCAGGAGGGAACGACAGAGGAGCTGGAGATGGAGATGATGACGACGTAGGTGTCTCCCATCCACGCGCACCACTGCCTCGACCACCTCGTCGACCGCGGCCCTGGCCGGCGCCTCTGCCTCTAGCGTGGCCTTCATCTTGGGCGTCTGGCTCTTGTTTGACCGCCGCTTCCCTCTGGTGGGAGGAAGATCTGGTCGCCCCCGCAGGGGCATGGCCTCAACCATGCCCTCTCGCCATGACAAAGAGAAGAGAAGGGATCAGACTGAGAGAAGATCGGTGCGAGAAAACGTTGTCCCTCTCCCCTTATATAGAGGGACGAGGCCGAACGAGCCTGAGCGCGACTACCCCAATCGACCAACCCAACCGCCGAAGGCACAAGGGTACGGGACCAACCCGCTGCTCCAATCAGCCGCGCCCGCCCCCCTGCCCCAGCATTAAAACCCACGCCTTCTGTGTCCACCTCCTTCCCTTCCCGACGCATGGAAGACACGTGGCGGGCGAGCCAAGATTAGGATGGAAAGTGGAACGGCCATTTTGCGCCCCATGATCGGGGGGCGCGGAGGCATGATGGCCATGACCCGAGTCCACTTAGTAAATGAGCCGTGACTCTGCGGCTTCCTCTGTTTTTATGAGGAGAACACGGACCGCCTCTTTACTATTGAAACCATGGAATGACGCAATGTCGGTGTACAAAAAAGAGGGGTGCGTTTTTGTACCCCTATACCTGTGCACGGGCAGTCGGAGCCACGCCTACGGTCACGCCAAGAAGAACAGGGGAGGTGAGCCAAGGTAAGACCAAAGCCCAAGATAATAAGAGCAACGCCAAGACCAAGACCACAAAGAGCAGAGGGACGAAGCAGGTTCCCCCGGCAAGACCCTTGTCGGGGCAGCCTCAGCAGCCCCAGCAAGATCCTTGCCAGGACAGCTCACCCCACACCAACAGAGCGAGCCACCCTTGATCCCACGGTCCCCGACGCCATCATCCACGTTGGACCAGGGCTCAGGAGGCACCTCCGTGGTGGCATGCAAATCTTTGTGAAAACATATTCAAGATCAGATGAGGATTAGAAGACGACAATCCTCCGCAAGATCCTTGTCGAGGGAGACCACCAGACCCCTGGCAAGGCCCTTGCCGGGGACGACAGCGCGCCATGGCAAGACCCTTGCCGGGCCACCCGACAAGGCCCTCACCAAGGACACCAGCAGGGCCACTGCCAGGCCCATGCCAACCAAACTTCCACCACCGTTCACATGCAACTGCCATCCCAACCAGCTGGGCGGGCACCTGCGTGGCAACATGCAGCTCCCAGGCCAACTTATCGAGCACCAGCGTGGCGGCATGCAGATCTTCGTGAAGGCTCCGCCACTGCGCCACCTCAGCTGCCTACCTACCTACATAGCACCACACGCCTCACAGGCTAGGGCGCATGTCAAAGCGAGGAGGAGCGCCGACGGACGGGACGGGGCTCGCCCCCGTCCCCAATAAAGCAAGAGGACACCTAAGCTACGCATTAAATGCGTCTTGTCCTATGTCTGACGATAAGCTCAGGGCATCAGACGTCTTTCCACCTCCTGTGTGCCACTATGGCAGCCCCTTTCGACTATAAAAGGAGGCCCATGGCATCTTGGAGAAGGATTCGACTCTTCGAACCACTTGTGACCACAGCTAGTTCGAGAGCTCAAGAACTCTCTGAAATACACCCACCAAAGCAGGACTAGGGTTTTACGCAGCCGCGCGGCCTGAACCTGGGTAAACGATCCTTGTGCTGGCTACTAACCCTGCTCTTGTCTCAACCCCGCGCCCCGGCAACCGTAGTAGGATTCTTGTGATCCCGTAGGTGTCGTTCCACACCTACATCTTTGGCGCGCCAGGCAGGGTCGTGCGTAGTTGTGAGAATCTGGTCTAGTAATCATCCTAGCAGTTCTTCGTCTCCATGGTTCCTAAGAAGAATATGGCCACGGCGGTCGGCTCGTTTGGAGCTGAATGGCCAATGTCGGTCTTGAGCGGCGGTGGACCGGTCGCGAGACAGGACCCGGGTCATGATCGCGAGCACCAACATCTCCACAGTAGTCGAGCTCAGCGAGTAGCGTCGTTCACGCACCAGACGACCGGCCACACATCGCCGGATCCAAATACGGAGCTGGGCCCCCCGCAGGCGCCGCGGGGCCCTCCAGTGGTGTCGTTGTGCCACCTCCGGGCGGTGCAGCGACCTCCAGGACGCCCACACCGGCGACCACTGCGCGCTCTTCCCATGGTGTGCGTGCCGAGCAGCGTCACCATGTTGGTGACCCTGAGCACCGCCGTGGGAAGAGCCCCGTGTGTCGTCCGCAGGATGAAGGGGTTCAGCACGCCCGCCGAAGCGCTGCCGAAAATGGCATGCAGCCGCTGAGTCGTAACAGAGCTCCTTCTAACATAGTTAGAGCAGCGTGCTACCAGCAAGCCTTGCGCCGCTACCATAGCCGCAAGGTTCATGCCCGAAGCTTTGAGGAAGGCGACCTTGTTCTTCGGCGCATTCAGTCGGCCAAGAATGCCAACAAGTTGACGCCAAAGTGGGAAGGCCCTTATCGGGTGTCTGAGTCACTGTGCTCGGCGCGATCCGCTTGGAGACCGAAGATGCTATCCGTGAGCAACTCACGGAACATCGAGCATCTTCGCAAGTTTTACCCATAAAGGCAACTTGCCGGCCTCCGGCAAGCCACCTTTTGTACAAGCTTTGCGGCAAGGCATGTAACCCTTCATTACAAAGCGGTAGCAGACCACGAGCATAAATAGATGAAGCGTTGGCGCCCTAAGTCATAGCATCCATGCTAGGTCGAGTCTCTTCCTTGGTTAGGGTTGATAGTGCTCAGCAGCGACTAACCCCTAGCTTAGAGGTCGAGTGGGCGTCTATCTGTTTTCTCTTCTGTCCTCCTTTGGTTCGCAGGGCACATGAGCACTTCAGCCGAGCTACTTGGAAGAAAGGAAACGGACCAGCATCCCGACCCCGGCAAACCAGAGTTGCTGGGGGCTGCGAGCACAAGGGTCCAACCGAGGCAAGATGAGATTGTCGGGGGCTGCAGATCCAGATAAGTCTTTCATCCTCTGTCATGCATTTCGGAACGGAACTGGAGCATGTGAAACCTCGTTTTTATCTCTAGGCTGTCGTGCTCCCCTTTTTCCTATACCTAAGGATTATTTCCTGGGTCCAGATTTGGTTGTAGTCACGGGGGCAAGGAGGTAGAACGAGGAGCCTAAAGCCCACTTCATCCCTGCCTCCGCCAAGAGTGCGAGAATGGTCGAATGGAGTGGGGGGACGGCAAGGCCTGTTGCCAGGCGAAAAATGTTTATCTTAAATAATAACAAGGATTCGCTCCTTGTCGCGGAGTCTACCCACGAATGAAAAACCCGGCAAGCATCCCTTTTTCATTAAAAACATCCCATACAGGTAAAGTTCATACGGAATGAAAAACATGAGCAAGGGGATTACGAGTTCTGAATTTAACAAAGGCCCGCAGGCTTACAAACTAAAGAAGAGAGATAAGATGCCCGTGATCCCTTTCTTGTCCCTCTCCTCAGGAGGCAGGTCAAGGAGGCGAGAGAGCAACAGGGGCACCTAGGCGAGCTACGAGCAGCAGAAAGCACCAAGAGAACACCTCGATGACTGCCCAGGGGCGGGCCGGTGATGATGGTGCCGGGAAAGGAGCTGGAAGACGAGGCAATACGTGACGAAGGCGTCGGTGCCTGCGTACTCTGAGTTGACGGCCTTGTCGCCCACCCTCTTCCTCTTCCGCAGCCTCCCAACGCCAGCCGCCCAAGGAGACGGCCCTGAGAAGTTCAAGGAGCTGGCTCCGCCCCCGGCAAAACTCCGCCGGAGGAGCGGCCAGGTGCAGATGTTGCTGCTGCCGCACCCGCGCAGGCGCGGGGTGTCTGACGCCTAGTCGGACTCATCCCCGCCGGCTGCCTTGCTGTCCTCCTCATCACTTTCGCTCGAGGAAGAGCTTCCATCGTCGGAATCTCCATCGGAGGAGCTCTCCATGCAACACTTCAGGCGAGTCCCGAAGTCGCCGAAGACCTTGACGGAGAGCAGGTCGTCCTCCATTAATTTGAAGTAGAGGACGAGCCCCGCCGTCAGGCTGTGGATCTGTGAACGTCTTCCACCCACGACGGAGGTACATGACCCGAGGAGCCAGGAAGTCAACGTTGACCCGCGTGCCCCCATTCCCACAACCCCTCATGTGCAATCTGAGGGATTGGGGTGGGTCATGCTCCATCTCCCGAGCGAACGGGGCGGGAAGACTAAGACGGCGACGCAGAGGCCGGCACAGCCTGATGAAGAACTCACGGGGCTGGTCTCCAACATGGCCTTCCATTGGAAAAGGCATCATTGTCAGGGGCGAAGCCGGCGCGCCGCCCCGTCCTCCTCTTCCCCGAGCACTACGACCTCTGCCCCGGCCTCGCCCACGGTCTTGCCCCCTCCCACTTCCCCTCACGGCCGGCTCCAGCACCGCGGGCTCAGGACGAGGAGGGACGCACTGTCGAGCGGCGACCCTCGCCGCCACCGTCGAGGGACCAGGATTCCCCTTCTCCATGGCGAGTGGAAGGAAGAAGCAGAAGCGAGAGGAGATAGATGACGGAAGAGTGCGGGACGCCGTCCCCCCTTCCCCCTCTTTATAAGGAGGCGGGGACAGGGCTCGGCCGCCCCGCTCGGCCAATCCAGCCACCAGAGGCGCAGGGAATCAGGACCGACCCGCTGCCCCAACCAGCGACGATCCGGTTTCCCGCTTCCACCGCTTGCAACCCCAGGTGCATGGAGGACGCGTGGCGGATGCGCACAAACCGAGGGGACAGGCAAAGCGACCTCTCCCCACCCCGTAATCATGGGGAGTGGACGCCTTGAAGACCGCGCCCCGGCCCAGTTAAGTAAATGAGCCGCGCCTCCACGCCTCCCTCTTTTTATGGGGAAGGCACGAGCCGCCTCTTTACTGCGATGTGATGCATGCATGTGGAAACCGCCCCACGCATGCCGCCCACGTCACGCACACCCCTCCACGTCGCGCCGCGAGTGCGGGTCGTGGGAAGCGCCGCGCGCGAAAAGTTTTACTGCGGTAAAAACCGCCCCGCCTCCCCTCGCACAGTTTTTGGGCCTGGCCCACCAACGTGTCGCGCTTATGTGTGGCCCAGGCCTGGGGGCTCCTGTCGATGTACAAAAAGAAGGTGCGTTTTTGTACCCCTATACCTATGCACGGGCTGTCGAAGCCGCACCTACGGTCACGCCAAGCAGAACAGGGGAGGTGAGCCAAGGTAAGACCAAAGCCCAAGATAATAAGAGCAATGCTAAGGCCAAGACCACAAAGAGTAGAGGGACGAAGTAGGTTCCCCCAGCAAGACCCTTGCCAGGGCAGCCTCAGCAGCCCTGGCAAGATCCTTGCCGGGACAGCTCGCCCCACACCAACAGAGCGAGCCACCCTTGAGCCCATGGTCCCCGACGCTATCATCCATGTTGGGCCAGGGCTCGGGAGGCACCTCCGTGGTGGCATGCAGATCTTTGTGAAGACATATTCAAGATCAGATGAGGATTAGAAGACGACGATCCTCGGCAAGATCCTTGCCGAGGAAGACCACCAGACCCCCGGCAAGGCCCTTGCCGGGGACGACAGCGCGCCACGGCAAGACCCTTGTCGGGCCACCCGGCAAGGCCCTCACCAAGGACGCCAACAGGGCCACCGCCAGGACCACGCCAATCAAACTTCCATCGCCGTTCACATGCAGCTGCCGGCCCATACAACTGGGCGGGCACCTGCGTGGCAACATGCAGCTCCCAGGCCAACTCATCGAGCACCAGCGTGGTGGCATGCATATCTTCGTGAAGGCTCCGCCACTGCGCCACCTCAGCTGCCTGCCTGCCTACATAGCACCACACGCCTCACTAGCTAGGGCACGTGTCAAAGCAAGGAGGAGCGGCGACGGACGGGACGGGCCTCGCCCCCGTCCCCAATAAAGCAAGGGGACACCTAAGCTACGCATTAAATGCGTCTTGTCCTGTAATACGAGTGATAAGCTCAGGGCACTGTACGCCTTTCCACCTCATGTGTGCCACTGTGGCAGCCTTTTTCGACTATAAAAGGAGGCCAATGGCATACTTGAGCAGGATTCGGCTCTTTCGAACCACGCACTGACCACAGCTAGTTCGAGAGCTCAAGAACTCTCTGAAATACACCCACCAAAGTAGGACCTGGGTTTTACGCATCCTCGCGGCCCGAACCTGGGTAAACGATCCTTGTGCTGGCTACTAACCCTGCTCTTCTCGCAACCCCGCTCCCCGGCAACCGCAGTAGGCATTCTTGTGATCCCATAGGTGTCATTCCACACTGACACGCAAGCATTTCACGGCCACCCCACGCACAACCCCCACGTCACGCATTCAACGCAGGTCGTGGGGAAGCGCAACAGACGAGGAATTTACTGCATTAAAAACTTCGCCCCACATGCCGGTGCACCGTTCTGGGCCCAGCCCAACAAAGTGTTGCGCTGATGTGTGGCCCAGGCCCAGGGGCTCCTGTTGGTGTACAAAAGTAGGGGCTTTCATTGTATCCCTTTACTTGTGCATGGGCAGTTGGAGCCGCGCCTGCGACCACACTTAGCAGGGCAGAAGAGGGAAGCAAGGGCACAAGAATACTAGAGCAGCGCTCCAACCAGGGGCGCAGAACACGGAGCAGCAAAACGGGCTTCTCCCCGGCAAGACCCTTGCCGGGACAACCTATGCAGCCCCGGCAAGAGCCCTGCCGGGGCATCTCACCCAATGTCAACATCACAGCCACCCTTGAGCCTAAGAGTTCCGACACCATCGACAATGTTGGAACCAAGGCTCAGGAAGTGCCTGCGTAAAGGCATGCAGATCTTTATGAAGACAAAAGGCCTGTGAATCCTAGATGAGGACCAGAAGACAAGACGATCGCAAGGCTCCTTGCCGAGGATGCCCACGAGGCCCCGGTAAGCCACCTTGCCGAAGACACCCGCAAGGACCCGGCAAGACTCTTGCCGAGGGCGCTCACAAGGCCCCGGCAAGACCCTTGCCGGGAACATCCACAAAACCATGGCAAGGCCTTGCCACCCCATCGCCGCCCCAGCTCAGCGACCAACTCGCCAACTAAAGCAAGTACCCACGTGGCAGTACGTGGGTACTAATCCAATTAGTCAAGAACCTGCATGGTGGCATGCAGATCTTCGTGAAGACCTTACCACCATGCCAACTCAGCAGCCTGCCAGCCTACGTGGCACTGCATGCCTCGTGGGCCTGGACGCGTGTCGGAGCAAGGCGGAGTGGCAACGGACGGGACGGGCCTCGTTACTGTCCCCGATAAAGCAAGGGGACAGCTAAGGAGCGCATTTCATGCGTTTTGTCCCGTAATGACAAGCGATAAGCTTGCGCACTGTATACCTTTCCACATCCTATGTGCTATTGTGGCAGCCCCTTTGGCTATAAAAGGAGGCCCGCGGCGTACTGAGGGAGGATTCATGTTTTTGGACTGGGCACGCGCCGTAGCTAGTTCAAGAGCTCAAGAACACTCAAATATACACCAAAGCAGTACTAGGGTATTACGCAGCCTCGCGGCCCGAACCTGGGTAAACGATCCTCGTGCTGGCTCCTAGACCCGCTCTTTGCACAACCTCGCGTCCGCCAACTGTAGAAGGGGTTCCAGTGATCCCATAGGTGTCGTTTTCCACCGACACTGGCCATACATTTCAAAGGCAATTTTAATGTATGCAAACTGAATAATTAAGTAACAATATGATATCTAGTAAAACTATAAACACATATGATTTATTGTGTTAGAGTGTAGTAGTAGTGTTGTATTGCATAGTTGTTAGATCTAACATGCGAGAACGTGTAGAGATGTAGTTTTAGATAGTCTACAGAGAGAAAAGAGTAATACAGTCACCGAACTTCAGAATACGCTCATTACGGTCACTATATACGTTTTGCGGTGATTATATGGTCACTTGCTCACCGTTCAACATCAGATTGCACTCTGTTGACCGGCCAAATAGTCTGCGTGGCACCATGTTGACTAGTTAAACTGACCACATTCCTTGTGGGTCCCACATGTCAGTTCGCATAGGAAAAAGGTCAGGTAAACACAAATTTACCCAGGCGCGACAAGACTCCAACCCGTGCGCGGGAATCACCTGGTTGTGTCTATGTCTGTCAGGGCCTAATGTGTGCGCGTGCACGTGTAGGTTGAGCACTTGAGCATGCGAGTGTGTGTTGGTCGTGTGGTGTGTGCATGCATGCGTGCATGTGAGTGTTCCGTGTGTGCGTGGCTGCGTGTGTACGTGTGAGTGTTGTGTGCGTGCGTGGCTGCATGTGTTCGTGTGAGTGTTGCGTGCCTGCAGTTTGTGTGCATGCGTGCGTGTGTGTATAATCACCACACCAGCTCCTGTGTGTTAAAACAGATAGCTCAACATACCAATACAAGGCCATCTTGTCCGCTGTGCCTGCGGTCATGACTTCGAACCACTGTCCAATATTTTTTTGCCGTTTGTTTTCATTCTTACTAGCAAGATGCCCGTGCGTTGCACGTAACATCAAGATGCATTTGTTTGACTAGTTTATCTTGTGAGAGAAAAGGATGAAAGAGGGAAGGCCCTATTTGCAAATATGGAGAGGTGTGTGGGTACCTTTTTGCAAAATTGCCATAGTCTCCTTCCTATCCGTCAGATATAAATCGGACAACCTATGTTGCAGGATGGCAGGCACACCATCATCACCAACTCTGTTTTTTATAAGAGTAGATACAAGCCGACAGGTGGGCCCAATGGTAGTGAGATAATGTGATACACACTAGAGGTGCAACGTGGAGCGTTTAACTGGTCAACTGGTCGTGTATTGAGCAAATATAGAACTGTATGGTGAGCCTGTGACTGTATAATAACCACAAAATGTAAATGGTGACCGTAATGAGTGGATTCTAAAGTCCAATGTACGTATCGTGCTTTCGCACCAAATAAAATGATCGTCACTGTATATATCGCGAGAGAAAGATGAAACATGCGTGAATGTGCTAGGGGCTTACTTTTAGAGGACCTGGAGATAGTTTGTGTGCATACATGAAAGGGGCGTAGAGGGGGTGTATGCGATGGGGAGAGAGATGCTCTTCGTTTCTCTTTATTATGACTAACTTTATATATAGTATAAAAATATAAAAATACACAATGCGGAATAAATATCATTGTGGGCACCATGCAATGCAAATTAACGTTCATACTCCTCCATATAACTTTGTAATGTTGTATATATGTAGAAATTCTAAAACAATTTTTTGGCCACACTTTATTCAAAAGGAATGTTGTATGCAAAATAAACGTGAAGAGAGGCTTTTTAGATCAATGGGGTATGTGATGTAACATGTGTGAATGTGTCTTTGATGTATTTGGTAGGGCCTAGAGAGGTATGTGTGTATTATGTATTCGAGAGAAGCATGGATAGAGGGGCCGGCGGGGCGAGGGGGGCGTGGGAGAGATAGCACGAGAAATGAGAGAGGTCTAGAGAGAGAGAGACTAATATGATGCCACAGCGAGAGATTCCCTTGAGTGTGTATATGCAAGGGGGAGGGTATAGAGGCACGAGGAGATTTTTTTTGTTTGGTGTCTGTGTTGGTATGTGTGGGTGTGAGAAGATAACGAGACCTGGGGGCAGAGGTGAGGCCCTTGGTCTGGTTCCGTCCTGCGCCACATTGGTCTGCCCATGACGCATTTAGGGAGACCCATGGATGACTTGTCGTACAAGACAACGATAGCAGAATTGTGAAGGACTCTGTGTCCACTGACTAGCCGGCTAGGATTTGTAACCCTGGGTCATCGGACTAAGGTAACCCCTTATCTCTGATATTACTATTTATCCAACCTAACTTTAAGGGGCATCCTACAGAATGCTCTGCTAGAATCATACTCGTCGATTAGGAAGAGAGGTGTGAGACAATGCGTGAGAGACAGGCCTAAAGATAATGTGCGTACAGGAGACACGTAGGCAGGTCTATGTGTATAGAAAGGCTCGACGGGTATTGTGCGTGTATATGCTTGTGAGAGGAAGAATGCTTGTGATAAAGGTTAGTGAAAACAGTCGTAAATGGTTACGAGAGGGAGGGAGGGTTATATCGAGAGCATGTCTGCGAGAAAGACACCTCGGGAGAGAGTGTGTGAGCATGTGTGAGAGACCACCGATGGAGAGTGAAACTACACGTAAAAGACTGATGTACACATTGATTAAAGATATAAATTGTATCCAAATATTAGGATGGGATCATGATATTTGCAATTCGCGTAAGGAACGGTCATTGATCCACCAGACATCTAGATTCTATCGAATTTGAGCATGTCTATGTTATTATTTGACATAATTGACCCACATAGTTAGTATTTTGAACTCCAGACAATGCATCCTTTAGCAATCAAATATAAACGTGAGTATAGTTCATGTTGTGTGTGTAAAGCACATTATACATACGAAAGTTACACAATGAACATTATAAATAGCTATCTATGAACTAGCATACATTTGAATTCAACTTAAGGTGGTTTAAAAAAATTGAATTCAACATGAAGTCCATTCAATTATTTGAATTCGATATCAAGGCATTTGTAAATCATACCTAAGTTATGGGGGCACCAATCTTTGCTCTGATTTTGTACATAATAGCATATATAGTCGTGTACAAAATAGATTCAAATTTACCTCCTCCATTCCAAAATAATCGTAATTATAGGATTTTCAAGTGTCAAAAATTCAAAAAGAAGCGGATAATTTAATGAGGATTTCAAACATACAAGGTCAAATTTAACGTTGTCTATTTAGGTCAATCCTCAAAGTTCAAGAGTACTCTAAATGTGAATGCTTCTGTTTCAAAATCTCGAATGAAGCGCCAAAAGAGCATCTACTCGCTCGAAACCGCGTGAGACCAATGTTTGGTAGTAGAAGAAAATTACTTTTCTAACTCCGACCCGTGAAACCTACTGGCCGACGTCCAAAGGTCTAAATCGGGGTAGGTTTGTAGCTTCATCTAGACGCCACGCAACCGCCTCCAAAAAACATTCATACACAATGGCCGCCTAAGCACACATGCGCGCGGCCGAAATCGCTCCCGCCCACTATTTGGGACACCTGGTATTACCATCCTACCCCGACCCGAGGTCCGAAATTTAAGAGGGGGGTAAAGTTTGTACTTTCCCCAAATTTCAAACAAGCGCGTCCCATTGATACGTCTCCAACGTATCTATAATTTTTTATTGTTAAATGCTATTATATTATCCCTCTTGGATGTTCATTGGGCTTTATTATATACGTTTATATTATTTTTGGGACTAACCTATTAACCGGAGGCCCAGCCCAAATTGCTGTTTTTTTGCCTATTTCAGTGTTCCGAAGGAAAGGAATATCAAACGGAGTCCAAACGGAATGAAACCTTCGCAAACGTGATTTTTGGAACAAACGTGATCCAGAGGACTTGGAGTGGACGTCAAGAAATCAACGAGGAGGCCACGAGGCAGGGAGGCGTGCCTGCCCCCTGGGTGCGCCCCCCACCCTCGAGGGCCCCTTGTAGCTCTCCTGACCGACCTTTTTCGCCTATATATACTCATATACCCTGGAACCAACAGAGAAGGAGCCAAAAACCCTATTTCCACCACCGCAACATTCTGTACCCGTGAGATCCCATCTTGGGGCCTTTTCCGGCGCTCCTCCGGAGGGGGCATCGATCACGGAGGGCTTCTACATCAACACCATAGCCTCTCCGATGATGTGTGAGTAGTTTACCTCAGACCTTCGGGTCGATAGTTATTAGCTAGATGGCTTCTTCTCTCTCTTTGGATCTCAATACAAAAGTCTCCTCGATTCTCTTGGAGATCTATTCGATGTAATCTTCTTTTGCGGTGTGTTTGTAGAGATCCGATGAATTGTGGGTTTATGATCAAGATTATCTACGAACAATACTTGAATCTCCTCTAAATTCTTTTATGTATGATTGGTTATCTTTGCGAGTCTCTTCGAATTATCAGTTTGGTTTGGCCTACTATATTGATCTTTCTTGCAATGGGAGAAGTGCTTAGCTTTGGGTTCAATCTTGCGGTGCTCGATCCCAGTGACAGTAGGGGAAACGACACGTATTGTATAGTTGCCATCAAGGATAAAAAGATGGGGTTTATATCATATTGCATGAGTTTATCCCTCTACATCATGTCATCTTGCTTAAAGCATTACACTGTTCTTATGAACTTAATACTCTAGATGCATGCTGGACAACGGTCGATGTGTGGAGTAATTGTAGTAGGTGCGGGGAGGAGTCGGTCTACTTGTCACGGACGTGATGCCTATATACATGATCATACCTAGATATTCTCATAAATATGCTCAGTTCAATCAATTGCTCGACAGTAATTTGTTCACCCACCGTAATACTTATGCTATCTTGAGAGAAGCCACTAGTGAAACATATGGCCCTCGGGTCCATTCTTCATCATATTAATCTCCCGTCAACAAGCTATTTCTATTACCATTTATTTTGCTTTCTTTACTTTTAGTCTTTATCATAAAAATACCAAAAATATGATCTTATCATCTCTATCAGATCTCACTTTTGCAAGTGGCCTGAAGGGATTGACAACCCCTTTATCGCGTTGGTTGCAAGGTTCTTATTTGTTTGTGTATGTGCGTGGGACTTGAGCGTGGTCTCCTAATGGATTGATACCCTAAAAAACTGAGGGAAATACTTACGCTACTTTACTGCATCACCCTTTCCTCTTCAATGAAAAACCAACGTAGTGCTCAAGAGGTAGCACCCATCTGTTCAAAAAAGCCAAAAACAAGCGCGTCCCAGACCGAAACATGGTTCTCCCGTAGCTCCCCCCACCCACCGCCACCCATCTGAATCCCCATTCGTATTCCGTGGGCGCCAAAACTACCTCTCCACCAGCTGCGAAACCCCGGCGTCCTCCGTCCGCCACCCCATCCCACCCATCAACCGCCGCCCTCCTCCATCACGTCGGAGCCGATACCCCGACATCGTTGTCCACCGCAACCTCAACTGCAACGCCCTCCACGGCTAGTAGTTGAAGCCGAGGCCGAACCGTCTGTACCCGAGCCAGTTCAACCACGCCATCCTGCACCTCACCGCTGCCACTCCAACTTCGCCACCGTCCACCGCACCGGAGCTGTACCTGCTACGCCGTCCATCGCCTCCTCGGATCTGCTTCCCCTCTGCCGACATATGGTCACAGTAACACAGTCAACAATTTGGCCATGGGTTCGTCCAAGCCTGCACCCTCCTCCAAAACATCAGTTTCCCTGGCAAAAAGAAGAAGATCGGCGCGACATGTGGAGGTGACCACACCGGCAACCGAAAATGGTACTCCTCTTCCCTTATTCGTGCAAATCTTACGTGTCTGCTTGCATGGTATTCATCCCACAGAAGACATTAGTTGACCGCTTCTTCTTGATACTAGATGTTCCTAGTTACCCGCGATGCACAAGGTTTCTCCTCATATACTATTTCACCTTAGCTAGAGGTCCGTCACCCCCTAGATTTCAATTCCTGGTCAGTTGATTCCCAATTAACGGAAGCATTCCCCGGCGTAACAGGCGCTAGTCCGCCAATTACGCCGGGGAAGCGGCGCCTCGGTGTTTATCTTAGGGGCGTGTGGGGACTAGAGCTACTGGCGCCCGATCTGGAGGTCGGCCGGGATTAAAGGGATGGCCTGGGGGCACTGCCAAGCACGGTGGTGGTGTGAGGTCGAGGGGAGGGCGGGGTGGCGGAGGCAGGGGTCTAGGCCGGTGGTCGCTGGCAGTTAGAGAAAGATCGTCAACAGTGACTGGAGGGAGGTAGACAAAGGCCATCTGCCCATTCCTTATAGATTGGACGGTTCATAAAAAAAGTCGACTGACCTATTTATTTTCAGTCGACTGTTATCTTGATAGGACCACATGTGGTGGTGTGCTGGAGGAGTAGCTGCATTTCCTGTGCTCATATATTACAAAATCATACAAAGTAGAATCTAATTTTGTTTGCCATGCAATGTTGTAGAGCTATCATATGTCTCCTGTCATTTATTTTTCAGCCACCTGCTATCTGCTACTTTTACAGTGCACTAGTTCTGCACACACTTCACCCATACTCTCACTATTGTGTTTTTATGCAAGGGTATTTCAGACCCTGCCTTGACAGAAGCAGAAAAGAGAAGAGAGAAGTCGCTCCAGCATGGTACGCGGCTAGGCCAGACACGTTTCAAGACTTTAAAGGGTGTAGTGTCAGCAGCTGGAGACGGGGAACATAGCTATGGAGTTGATGATCTCGCTCGCCATGAACCACCATCCTAGGTGCTTGCTTTAACTTCACGGTGTCATATGTGGTTGCATGTTGCATATGGTGTCTAGCTTGTATTCGAAAGGCCGAAGTCGGTCTTTATCAAGATAAGGAAATATATTTTTTACAAGAACCACCATCCCGGGAGCACGGAAGACAAATAGCTAGTCAGGAGCCTTTGGCCGAGCCAGTGACAAGCCCAGCACAGACATGCATCACCTGGAAGCCAACTAAAAAGCCACGATGGTGGCGAAGCAGCCCGCCTCCCACCAGGCTCTCAGGTCCTAGATGATCATGCTCACCACTCCAGCCGGATGTCTAGCTTGTATTGCTTCCAATTTTGTTAAATTGCATCTGCTTAGCTTACACACTATACCTTTGAATATGACACGCCTTCCTGTTTTTGGTACATACTAGTACATCTGTCTATTAACCATGTTCTTACATCAAACTAATGTTCTTGTGTATCCCTCATCAATCACTTATGATGAGGCAGTCAGGCCAGTGGACTACTGTGATAAAAGATCCTCATTTAAAGAATGCGGCGTCAGCCTCCCCACATGATTATCAAGAAACAGCAAGGCTAGATGAAGATAGTGAACGTAGCTCTATAGTTGATTACCGCATTTCCCCTACACTAGCATCGCAGGTGCTTGCTCTAACTTGGCAGTGTGATATGTGGTTGCATGGCATATGGTGTCTAGATTGTAATTCTTCTAATCTGGGTAAATTTCATGTGCTATTCTGCTTAGTTTATACATTATACCTGTTAATGTGACATGCCTTCCTGTTTTTAGTACATAGTACATCTGTCTATTAAGCATGTCCTCAAATAAAACTATTGTTTTTTTGTATCCCGCATAAATCAATATGATGAGACACCTTCAGTATATGCAGTGTGATATTAGTTGCATCTTTCATATGATTTATAGCATACACTGCTTCTAATTTGTTGAAATGCCATTTATGATGGGCCGGTTTTAACTTGGCAGAGTCATATTGGTTGCATCTTTCATGGGGTGTCTAGCTTGCATTGCTTCTTATTTGTTGAAATGGTTTCTGATTAGTTTACACAAACAGTTGTGAATATGCTATGTCGTCCTATTTTTCGTATTATTCCATCCTGGAATCATGTGTTTGCCTTACATCAAAGTAGTGATTGTCAGTATCATGCACGAATGAGTTCGGAAGAGTGAATTTTATTGTTTTTTCTTGTCAGTTTTACTTGACAATTCAAAATGATTCTAGTCCTCCATCCCCCCCCCAAGATGATTTCCAAGACAACACATGCATAGACACTCAACGTAGCTGTGTTGGTGATGAGCACGTCTCCCCTAGTGCACCATCACAGGTGCTCCCTCTAACTTGGCACTGTTATATGTGGTTGCATGTTATGTATGATGTCTAGCTTGTATTGCTTCTAATTTTGTTGAATTTCATCAGCTTAGTTTACACATTATACTTGTGACTAAGACACGTGTTCCTGTTTCTAGAACATACAATATCTGTCTATCACATCATGTTCTTACATCAAAGTACATTTGTTCTAGAGAACTAAATTGTTATTCGTTTTTCTTGTCGGCTTGACTTAACATCGCACAGAGAAAGAGGAAGCAACACAGAACGATAGGGAAAGGGAAGCGGAACAATCCTGCAGATTCTGCTGGTACTGATGGTGCAATAGAAGGTCAAAGTCTAGTGGAAAATTGTACCGACAGGGTATCCCGTGCTACATGAGCTTCAGAACAAGCCAAACAGAAACAAATAGCTGCCACCAAACAAGCAGAGACAGCCCTAGTTGTTGCAACACCTTCCACAGTACCACTAGCTTCATGATTTACTCGTTGGTCAACTCAGCTAGCATCACGTTCCCAAGCTCCCTTGCCACCTGAAACTACTTCCAAAGCACTCTTGACACAAGATGAGTTGGCAAGATCAGATGAACTTTGTGAGCTTCAACAGCAATAAGGTATTTGCTGGAGTCAAGTTACAGTTGCATGCTTCTTTATATGTAGTCTCACAGTTTGATGTACACTAACACTTCCTATTTTCGTTGTTGGACTAGCACCTAGGCGCAAGAGGAAACAAACATCAGGGATAATGCTCGATAGGTTAACTAAATCTAGAGGAGGAAAAATGGAGATCCGTTTTAAGGCAGGTTTAAAAAGGCCACGTGATGCTACAGAGTCAGCCAAGTTAGTGTCAGAGGCAGTGGCTGCCGTTAGGTGTCATGTACGTATCCTCCCAACATGGATTCAGTACAGGAATGACAAAGACGAAACCCAGTTCAACACCTTCCTCGACCATTTATCTTTAAGTATGGTTATGTATGGAAACTATTAATATAGTCTTGCTCTGTCCAATACTTTCTAGGTTGCTGATAATGAGACTCCCATAATTTTCAACAGATGAGGTTCAAGTTGGATAGCCAAGATGATGCAACCAGACAAGCTTTCACCCATGCTTTCAAGTCTGCTTTCTGCTGACGATGTCGGTATAACTTGAGGAAAACTCACTTTGAAGGCAAGGCTAACAGTGAACTTGCCCAAACATCTCCAGTGGAAAATATATCGGATGAAGACTGGAGAAGCCTCGTTAAACACTGGTCTGATCCGAAGTATCAGGTACATTATATATATGTGATCAGATCACATGTTGAAGTCCTATTTACGCATGTGCCACACAAATCTATCTTCTTGTAGGTGAACTGTTCAAAGAACAAGGCCAACCATACGAAAGTGAAATCCCAGCAGACGACAGGATCTCGTAGCTATATTGCACACTGCGAGGCTCTTGTAATTAGCTGCTGTTTCACTCTTTTCCCTGTACCATATTATCAGATATATATTGACTTTTTCCAAATGAAGAGGAAAGCCCGCAAGGACCAAAAAGTACCTGAACCAAATGCTGTGGAAATCTTCAAGGACTGTCACACCAGCAAGACGAAGGGCATGAATACACCACCAAAGCCATTGTTGTAAGTCCTTAATCCTCATGCCTTTTAACTACTACTTACTCTGACTTGTGCCTTGAACTCCATGGTTTGCAGCCAATGTCTATTACTCTTTTCAATTTTATACACAATTTTCTTAGCGTATCATTGCACCTTACAAGGTTTAAAAGAGAGGAGTGATGTTCCTTTGATCTTGACCTGTAATCTAGTTCCGTGCTGGACTTGCCCACACAACGTTACAATTGCTCGCTTGTCTGCATTCTCGGTTGTTTTGTGATATGAATGATGTCATACTATGCTTACCGTATTATAAACTTTGTCTCTTTATCCTTAGTTGTCAATACAATGTGAAGAAATAGACAATACATTTGCCATGGTACATGGTCATATGTTTGGAACCTGGTTTTATTATGTACATTGCAGTAAAATACAACTAATATTTTACATGGGTTCACCAGAATAAGTTTTGTATCTAGACCAAAGCTATTTTGTTTGGTTTTGCTGCCTCCTTAATATCTTCTGTTCTGGTACTACTAATGTGAAAACTCAACTTTTCAGGAAGCTATGGAAAAAATGGTGAACCGCCACCTTCTGAAGTTGGCGAGGCAACTGTAACCGCAATGTCAACTCTTGCTACAGTGGGTCAGTACTTGTCCACTAACAGTGCCAAAAGCACGTTCTGCGTATCTTGGGTTGGTTGTTAAGGCAATCTCGTCCAAACTGCCTCATGATCAAGATATGCAAGCTCAAAACAATGTTATATCTGCACTCCAGACACAAGTCTGTTCCTTAACAGAGACCCTTTGTGAAACAAGAACAAACATTGTTCTATGTCGTCAAGATATGCATGGTTTTGAAACCAGACTATCAGACATTTTCTATGTTGTTCAGGAGCCTAGGAGAGATGAAGGCGAAGGTTATGGTGCTCCATCAGACAATACAGCATGAAAACGTAACAATCAGGTCAAATGAACTGAGCTTCTGAACTTCTGGTGGTGCATTTATCTGCCAGACTATTAACTTTTATGCCAACCTTCCTTTTGTTTTATAGTTGTAATTTGTTATGTTGCAATATAAAATTTGTTCTTAACGTCCAGCCACCGGTGGCGATCTTTGTAGTGTAGGGTGTTCCCTATATTTGCACTGGTGGCGATCTTTGATGCCCAGTGGATGTGATCTGTGCATTCGCCTTCATAGCCTAGCGTTAGTTTAGGGCTTATTTATTTCCTAGTCTTCTTTTTCCCTGGTTTGCTAGTGGCTGCAACAACCATGGGCTATATACGGACCGTGGTAGCCTTGACCCTGCTACGGGCCGTAGAATCCATGGACCTCCTACGGTCCGTCTTTAAATGGGCCTCCAACACGGCCGTAGAATCGGGGGCCTCGGGCCGTCGGATAAATGGGTCTACATGGGCCGTAAACGGGCGTAATTCGTATTGGCCCAGCACAATAACGAGCCATTAACAGGCCGGAGGACAACAAAGGCTTAATTCTATCACAGGCATAATGGGTCGTTAATGGGCCAGAATATAGGACGGGCTGGAAAGACACAACGGGTTAACAGGCCAGAAACGGGCCGACTCTTGCCACTGGCCGAATTTGGCCCATTAGGGGAACAGGCCAGTAACGGGCCGGAAGTAATTGAGGGCCGGAAAGGAGCCCAAGAATGTATGGGCCGTAAGTAGGCCGAAAGCTAACACGGGCATCCCGATGAATAATAGGAGGTGGCGGCGGCTCCATATCGTAAAATGCGATGAACTTTCTCTCTATTTTTTTCTCGGTAAGACGGTACTTATGGACTTGGCATTAGGGCAGACGGAGCCTCGTGGGGCCCATAAGCTCAGCCAAGGGCGCTACCTGAGCTTGTGGCTATGTGGCCCCTGTCTAGTAGATCTTTGCGCCAATATTTTTTATATATTCCAAAACAATTCTACGTAAATTTTTGGCCAATTCTAAGAACTTTTTATTTCCGCACTAAAAACAACACCAAAGTAGTTTTGCTGAAAACAACATCAGTCCAAGTTAGTTTCATTCAGATCATGAAAATTAGAGTCCAAAACAAGAGCAAAAGTGTTTGGAAAAGTCGATACGTTGGAGACGTATCACGTATGTCCCCACTCCACCTAATGTGGGAGCTTGTGGGATTTCGGACGTCCGGACCATTTGTCCCAATTTGATGGCCTGTGTTCGAGGCCTAAAAGTGTCTGGACCGACCGATCCAGACATTTGCGTGTTTTTTGGTGATCCATGTTGGAGAAGCACTTAGCTGGGGTGTAGGAGTATATGATAGGGTAGGGGTGGCTAAGGGTTGGCTTGCGAGCCAAGTGTGCCCATAAGAAGGTGGGATGGCCATTGTTGGTGAAGACAAAAGAAATATTTTATAGCTTGGAAATTTGTTGCTTAATGGTTTTCCAAAGGAAGAAGGGTTCTAAGATGGGCGACAGTATTGTTGAAGTGGCGACATGGAACCAATAAACCCATAGGCCAAAGAATATTGAAAGCGAATGTAATATGTAGACAATTATTGTGGTAAGCAAGTTTTTAATACCTAGACAATTGATTTCTCATAAAAATAGAAGAAATTGAATGTACTAGTTTCTATTACATTTAGTATGTTAGCTAGTTGTACCTAATAAAGCGCAATTGAACTCGTCCAAGGTAAAGTATAAAACATTGCATGAAATAACATTGAAGAGTAATTACATGAAATGGAATTGTGAGCATGATCTATGTTTTAACAACACATGTAGTGATGTTTCTTTTATATATTAATCATGGAACATAGCTTTTCTTGGGCATCTGTGTAACCAATATGCAAAGCAGATTGTTACAAAGCCCTTACAACTTTTAAGTCAGGAGACATGATGAAAGATGAAAAGATAGACAAGGGCTGAACGAAATATAAATGCTACATGCTATATTAAATCAAATCTAAATGGAGAACTTTCTTCACCTAGTCTTATCCAATGATGGACTGAACATCGACTGGTTGTGTCTTTTATTTGCATTAGGTCAATCCAAGGACACCACCCAATATCTCTCGACAAATAACCTCCTCCCAACCTCGTTACATGTCGTTGTAAACTAGCTCTACAAGGCATACTTGTAAAAAAGAATCTCCACAATGTACAACCTACTCTGAAGTTTCCAATTATATATATTGCTAAGCTAGATGTGAGAGTTCAAATGTGACACCATAATATAGATGGAAGGGTAACACAAAACATCCCCGCTTTTATGGCATTTTCTAATATTTGGATCAAGCTCTTCACCTCCTCATTCTTGATAGACATCATGAATCCCATGGAATTCACATGGAAAATAATTTATGAGATATATATCTAAATTACAATCATTGTACATTATAAAGGAGCAAACCTAGATATAATAAACCTCAAAAAATAAAAAATAATTTGGCAAAAATCACAAACTATCAACATTAGTGTCCAAGACAAAATGGTATAACAAATATGTTCAAGTTTTTAATACAACTAATATTTCTAGGAAATTGCACAGATCCATGCAAAATTATAAATTTAACATAACAAATGTCTGGTGTACCACAGAATAGATATTAGAAATTTTAAATTTTGAGTTGCATCCCAGGAATCAATTCCTCCAAGACGTATTACACAAAACCATGTGGAAGATTGTCTGAAGTTGGCACCCTCCTTCCTCTGATGAACTGACTTTGATCTGCATATGCAATAAAAAGTTGACAGTGAAATTCCTTTGGACGTAGTTTTGAATTTTCAAGAGCTTTTGAAAATGAGAGATGCACTCTTTAAAAAGGTAAAATATTTTTCTTAGATAACTTTGACATGTCACAAATATTTTAGCACACCCACATGTGGGTTGGGCGGTATGATAATAATAGACATAATACCAGATTATTAAAATGCTTTACAACCCAAACATCTCAAAGGAATAATACTCTTCCGTGTAATGCTATCTTATTAATAATCCATATTTGATATGAGAAACTCAGAAGGAAAAGTATCTAACCTTGGTCATTTGTCCTTCCTCTTTTGGACTCGCCAGTGCCTGTACATGTTAGCGAGAACAAGTAAATTCCGTGGGTCTAAAATTATAAACTTGAAGGTTGAAACAAGTTAGAAATGTTAACTTAATCAATACATAAATAATTATTTTGAATCTGTTACCCATTTATCCTCTAATCTTCCAGCAATTATTTTTGGATTTCGGGCTCCATTGAGGATATTTAAAAATATATACAAAAACCACGTTTGAATTTTCATTTTTTGACAAAAGATACATAGGAACCTAGGGATGTATATTACATCTCATAAAGTTTCACAATGAAATTTGTTGAAGTTCAAGCTACACAATAAAATCATCGCTTTCTAGCACATGTACTATTCACTATCAAAGTTATGATTTTATTTTTTATATGGATCACACAAAAGAGTACTTGATCATGAAACTTGACAGAAATGTAGTATACATCTCAATGTTCATGTGTATTTTTTCTTCAGATTTTATTATTATTGATTTTTTTTCAAAATAGGGCTCCATGGAGCTTGGGAGCAAGACATACAATCTCAAAATAAAATAGCAGAATATACATAAAAATATTTAACACATGGATAAGGTTTGTATATACAAGCATGTATAAAAAATTACACAATCATATTCATGCATACCATTTCCTTGTAAGTTAGGATTTATTGATTTCTGCAAGGGAATATAAGAGTATGTTAGTATAAAAAATTTGAAAGGCATGAGCAATATAAACACATAATACACACATCATCACATTGTAATATATGCGATTTATGGTAAAAGAAGGAATGATCTCACACATGCAGACATATTTAGAATATACATCCATAAAACATCAATAATGAACTAGTTTATTCCACAAAGAAATAGCTAATACCAATATAGTCTCATAGCATACTCGATAGTCAACATATGACCAATGCTAAACGTGATCACCATAGCATATATCATAACCTAAACTACTCCCTCCGTCCCATAATATAAGAACGTTTTTTATATGGGACAGAGGGAGTACTCATTATATTTTCTCTAGATCGAAGGCAGGAAAAGTGGGTACATATGTCCTAAAAAAATAAACATACAAAACTTAAAGATATAAATATACTAACCCGAGTTTTATGCCCACCATTATCTTCTCGAGCTCCTTTTTTGACTTTGTTTGCACTTTGGATGTTGGACGAGTTTTCTTTGCCAATAGAGTATACTTCTTGTTTCTTAATAGAAACAATTTCTGTAGAAACAACTTTAGATTCATCACCAAGATCGATCTTTTGGATGCTTCTAATACTGCTAGCATGTCTTGTCACAGTTGTATCAACCAATCTCTCCCTTTTTCCCTGAGAAAGCACCACTATAGAATCTACTTCTGATTCACCACCATGATCTATATCTTGGATGTCTCCAAAACAATCTGTAAGTGTCGTCTCACTATCACTCAAGGTTCTTGAATTTTCAAGAGCTTTGGAAAATGAGAGGTTCACTTTTGACAAATGTAAAACATTATTATTAGACAACCTTGACACATCCCAAATATTTTAGCACACTCACATGTGGGTCGGGTGGTGTGATAATAATAGACATAATTCGAGAAGTATTAAACTGCTTTACATCCCAAACATCTCAAAGGAGTAATACTCTTTTGTTTAATGTTATCTTAATAAAAAATCCATATTTGATATGAGAAACTTAGAAGGAAAAGTATCTAACCTTGGCCATTTGTCCTTCCTCTTTTAGATTGACCAGTACCTGTACATGTTAAACAAAACAAGTAAATGCGATGGGTTTAAAACTATAAACTTGAAGATTGAAACAAGTTAGAAAATGTTAACTAAATAAATACATAAATATTTATTTTGAATATGTTACCCATTTATCCTTTCATATTCTAAACCTTACTTTTGGATCTCCGGCTCCATGGAGCCTGATTTGTTTTGAAAAAATACAAAAAAACAAATTTAAGGTTTATTTTTTGACAAAAGTTACGCTTGAATATAGGGATGTATATTATATTACATCTCAGTACATTTTCCCGATGATTATGTTGTGGTTCAAGCTACACACTAGAAATCATGTCTTTCTAGGACATATACTATTCACTATAAAAGTTTATGATTTTATTTTTTATACGGATCACACCAAAATGCTTTTGATCGATGAGAGTTTACATAAATGTGGTATATATCACAATGTTCGTTGTATTTTTTAGAATATTTTGATTTTGAATTTTTCAAAAACACAACTCTATGGAGATTGGGAGCAAAAAATACACTCTCAAATTAAGATAGCAGAGTACTACATAGAAATATTTGACACATGGATAAGGTTTTGTATATACAAGCATGTATAAAAAAAATTACACAATCATATTCATGTATACCATTTCCTTGTAAATTAGGATTTCTCGAATTCTGCAAGGGAATATAAGAATATGTCAGTATAAAAAATAAAATTGAAAGGCATAAGAAATGTAGACACACGTAATACATACATTACACATTGTAGTAGTTTTTTATTTATGGTAAAAAAAGGAATGATCTCACACATGCACACATTTCAAACAATATCATCCACAAAACATCACAAATGAAATAGTTTAGTCCTCGAAAAAAGAACCGTTTAGAAGGAATATAGTCACATAGCATACTCAGTAATCAACCATGACCAATGCTAAACCTGATCACTAGAGTAGCAATAAAACTATTTGTTATATTTTTTTGACGACTTGAATTATGAGAAGACACATACAGTATTACCAACTACCCATCATATTTTCTCTAGATAGAAGACGGGAAAAAGGGCATGTTTGTCCTTAGATAAACATTCAGAACTTAAAGGATATAAATATACTAACCTGAGTTGTCACAGAAGTATCCACAAATCTCTCCCTTTTTCCTTGAGAAAGCATCACTTCAGAATCTACTTCTGGTTCACCACCATGATCTATTTCTTGGATTTCTCCAAAACTATCTGTAAGTGTCCTCTCACTATCACTCAAGGATCTCTCAAGGAAATCACTCAAATCTTGTGGTTTTGCCTTCATCTGGCTTCTTGATTCCCTTGCTTCCTTAGTAGCATAGATACAACCATGGGGATTTTTGACCATCGCTCTTCACTAGATCTATCAGTTGTTTTGAGTTGAGGAAGACGAAAGGTAATAAAACAGAAACATTAATAGAATGATCTGTTTATTTTCTTGGATGGTCATATATACAAATAACCTATAATTGGCATTATTATTTTAGGAAGAAACGGTAGGCGTTACATGTGCACTATTAAAACCTTGCATGTTCATGGTTTGGATGAAAATTACATGCTAAAAAATCATTATTAGTTGCCAAATTTACATTATTATGAATGGAAGTTTTGGGAGTCGGATCACAACATATATATGGTGGTTTAAGTTGTTGCATAGTGTCATGGTGGAACACGATCACCTATGGGGCCATCGGCCCCTTGTGGTTCGGGAAAAGGGAAGATCACGTTATACAAAGAGCAGAGGCCATGGAACAAAACGACGATGGTGACTGATGACCCACAAGTATAGGGGATCTATCATAGTCCTTTCGATAACTAAGAGTGACGAACCCAATGAGGAGCAGAAGGAAATGATAAGCGGTTTTCAAAGAAGGTATTCTCTCGCTAATCTTGAAATAAGTGGTAACAGATAGTTTTGCGATAAGATAAATTGTAACGAGCAACAAGTAACAAAGGTAAATAAAGTGCAGCAAGGTGGCCCAATCCTTTTTGTAGCAAAGGACAAGCCTGGACAAACTCTTATAATAGGAAAAGCGCTCCCGAGGACAGATGGGAATATCGTCAAGCTAGTTTTCATCATGTTCATATGATTCGCGTTCGGTACTTTGATAAATTGATATGTGGGTGGACCGGTGCTTGGGTGCTGTTCTTACTTGAACAAGCATCCCACTTATGATTAACCTCTATTGCAAGCATCCACAACTACAACAAAAGTATTAAGGTAAACCTAACCATAGCATGAAACATATGGATCCAAATCAGCCCTTACGAAACAACGCATAAACTTGGGTTTAAGCTTACATCACTCTAGCAACCCATTATCTACTTATTACTTCCCAATGCCTTCCTCTAGGCCCAAATAATGGTGAAGTGTTATGTAGTCGATGTTCACATAACACCACTAGAGGCTAGACAACATACATCTCATCAAAATATCGAGCGAATACCAAATTCACATGACTACTAATAGCAAGACTTCTCCCGTGTCCTCGTGAACAAACGTAACTACTCACAAAGCATATTCATGTTCATAATCAAAGGGGTAATAATATGCATAAAGGATCTGAACATATGATCTTCCACCAAATAAACCAACTAGCATCAACTACAAGGAGTAATCAACACTACTAGCAACCTACTAGCATCAATCCCGGACTTGGAGACAAGAATTGGATACAAGAGATGAACTAGGGTATGGAGATGAGATGGTGCTGGTGAAGATGTTGATGGAGATTACCCTCTCCCGATGAGAGGAGCGTTGGTGATGATGATGACGATGATTTCCCCCTCCCGGAGGGAAGTGTCCCCGGCAGAACAGCTCCGCCGGAGCCCTAGATTGGTTCCGCCAAGGTTCCGCCTCGTGGCGGCGGAGTCTCGTCCCGAAAGGTTGCTTATGATTTTTTTTCTCATCGAAAGACTTCATATAGGAGAAGATGGGCATCGGAGAGCCACCAGGGGGCCCACGAGGTAGGGGGCGCGCCCCAGGGT
Source organism: Aegilops bicornis (assembly GCA_021605145.1). Lineage (NCBI taxonomy): Eukaryota > Viridiplantae > Streptophyta > Magnoliopsida > Poales > Poaceae > Aegilops > Aegilops bicornis. The sequence goes on along the minus strand of CM038673.1, from coordinate 402,203,053 downwards.
GTGGGTCCCCTGGCCTTCATCTTTGGCGATGATTTTTCTTTATTTCTTTTAAGATATTCTGTGGAGTTTCAGGACTTTTCGGGTTGCACAGAATAGGTCTCCAATATTTGCTCCTTTTCCACCCGAATTCCAAATTAAAGGCATTCTCCCTCTTCATGTAAACCTTGTAAAATAAGAGAGAATAGCCATAAGTATTGTGACATAACGTGAAATAGCAGCCCATAATGCAATAAATATCAATATAAAAGCATGATGCAAAATTGACGTATCAACTCCCCCAAGCTTAGACCTCACTTTTCCTCAAGCGAAAAGCCGATAACAATAAATATGTCCTCATGTTTAGAGGTAGAGGTGTCGATAAAAAATAAAATACGGACATGAAGGCATCATGATTATTCTCATAACAGCAACATATATATATTTTGTCATATGATTAATTATGTTCAAGTGATGATCTTTTCACAATGCAAAAGTATGAATCAGAAACCTTATTGGGCACCAACAAATTATAACCTCAGTCATTGAAGCAATTGCAATTTATGATAACATCGAAAGAGTCTATGTCAGAGCTTAAAAGCAAGTCCACATACTCAAATATCATTTAGTCCTTCATAATTGCTAACACTCACGCAATACTTGTGGTTACGGAGTTTTAATCGGACACAGAGAAAGATAGGGGCTTATAGTTTTGCCCCACAACTTTTTACCTCAAGGGTAATGTCAAAAATAATAATTCATGCTCCCCTATATCCAATTAGATATGTATATCATGTTGTTTCCAACATACTAGGCTTGCCAAAGGATAAAATGAAAAAGGAAAGGTGAAGATCACCGTGACTACTGCATAAGGTAGAAGATAATAATAAAAGATAGGCCCTTCGCAGAGGGAAGCAGAGGTTGCCATGGGCTTTTATGGTTGGATGCACAAAATCTTAATGCAAAAGAACGTCACTTTATATTGCCCCTTGTATGTGGAACTTTATTATGCAGTCCGTCGCTTTTATTACTTCCACAATAAGTTCGTACAAAGCTTATTTTCTCTGCACTAAAAAGTCATGCATATTTAGAGAGCAATTTTTATTTCTTGCGCCGATGACAACTTACTTGAAGGATCTTACTCAATCCATAGGTAGATATGGTGGACTCTTATGGCTAAACTGGTTTAGGGGTATTTGGAAGCACAAGTAGTATCTCTACTTGGTGCTAAGAATTTGGCTAGCATGAGGGGGAAAGGCAAGCTCAGCATGTTAGAGGATCCATGACAACATACTTTATCTCAGGTATAAGAAAACATAACTCATCACGTTGTCTTCCTTGTCCAACATCAACTCTTTAGCATGTTGTATTTTAATGAGTGCTCCCAATCATAAAAGATGTCAATGATAATATATCTATATGTGGAACCTCTCTTTCTTTATTACTTCCTATTAATTGCAACGATGACCAAAGCTATATTTGCCAACTCCCAACAACTTTTAATCATCATACTCTTTCAATGTGAAGTCATTACTTTCAATAAGATCAATATGAACTTCTTTGTTTCTTTTTATTCTTTTTATTTTTCTTTCTATTATCCACCCAAGATCATGGCAAAATAATCAAGCCCTTGACTCAACACTAATCTTTATTATATATATAACTCACGGACTCGATTACATAGAGGGATCATAAAGCAAAACTCAAAAGTAGATCATGCCATAATATTTATTCTACTAGGTCAAGATACTACTAATAGGATTGAACTAAGAAAAATGGTAAAGATAGGAGTTGTGATGGTGATACGATACCGTGGCACCTCCCCGAAGCTTGGCATTTGCCAAGGGGAGTGCCCATACCCATGTGATTATGTCTCCTTCTTTGTCGGTGAAGAAGGTGGAGGTGATGGATAGTCGCACATCGAGCATAAGAGGTCCTCCAGCTTGCGGATAATGCCCTTGAGTGCAACAATATGCTCCTTCAACAAAATATTTTCACTTGTGAGATACTTGTTTTGAATACGAGATAACTCAATCATCTTGAAAGCTTCGATTTCAGTTGGGGTGAGAAAGTTGTGATCAAGCTGGAGGGTATCTTCTGCCGGAGCTTGGTCCTCCGTGGCCTCCTTGATCCTTTCATCCTTGTTGATCTCCATGGGTTCTTGCCTCTTCAGCTCTATCTTCATTAGCCAAGCATCTTTGTCACCATTGTCGGAGGAGGGGGACGACATGATGCCTAGCCTTGACAACCCTGACAGAAAACAACTCGAAACAAGAACATATGATAATTGCGTGATACGGGAGTCAAAACCTTTGGGAGAATATATAATGAATTTTTACTGACCAAAATACGTATCGTCCAAGAAAACGGAGTCTGGAGGGTACATGAGGTGCTCACGAGGTAGGGGGGCGCGCCCACCACCCTCGTGGGGCCCTCGTGTCCTTCCCGGACTTCCACACTATTTTTCTATTTTTCTAAATATTCCAAAATGGAGAAATATTGCCTTAAAAATTGTTCTGGAGTCAGTTTACTTACCGTACCACATACCTATTCCTTTTCGGAGTCTAAAACGGTCTGGAAACTGTCCTTTATGTATTCCTCCGGGGTTACGGTCTCAATAATATTGGTTTCAACATTTATGGGATTACCTGAGATATAATGTTTGATTCTCTGACCGTTTACCACCTTCAGATTTGTGCCTTCGAAGTTGTTGATTTTATGGCACCGAATGATAGACCTCCTCGATAACGTAGGGACCTTCCCATTTAGAGAGAAGTTTTCCTGCAAAAAATCTTAAATGAGAGTTGTATAGCAATACATAATCACCTACATTAAACTCACGCTTTTGTATCCTTTTGTTATGCCATCTTTTAACCTTTTCTTTAAATAACTTGGCATTTTCATAAGCTTGGGTTCTCCATTCATCAAGTGAGCTAATATCAAATAACCTCTTCTCACCGGCAAGTTTGAAATCATAGTTGAGCTCTTTAATAGCCCAATATGCCTTATGTTCTAGTTCGAGAGGTTAGTGACATGCTTTTCCATAAACCATTTTATACGGAGACATACCCATAGGATTCTTATATGCAGTTCTATAGGCCCATAATGCATCATCAAGTTTCTTGGACCAATTCTTTCTAGACCTATTAACAGTCTTTTGCAAAATTAATTTGAGCTCTCTATTACTCAATTCTACTTGACCACTAGACTGTGGGTGATAAGGAGATGCAATTCTATGATTAACGTCATATTTAGCAAGCATTTTACGGAAAGCACCATGAATAAAGTGTGAACCACCATCAGTCATTAAATATCTAGGGACTCCAAACCTCGGAAAAATAACTTCCTTAAGCATTTTAATAGAGGTATTGTGATCAACACTACTAGTCAGAATAGCTTCTACCCACTTAGTAACGTAATCAACAGCAACCAGAATATGCGTATATCCATTAGAGGCAGGAAAAGGTCCCATATAATCAAAGCCCCAAACATCAAAGGGTTCAATAACAAGTGAATAATTCATAGGCATTTCTTGACGTCTACTAATATTACCAATTCTTTGACATTCATCACAAGACAAAACAAACTTACGGGCATCTTTGAAGAGAGTGGGCCAATAAAACCCGGATTGCAATACCTTATGTGCAGTTCTATCTCCAGTGTGGTGTCCTCCATAAGCTTCGGAGTGACACTTGCGTAGGATCTGTTCCTGTTCATGCTCAGGCACACAACGTCTAATAACACCATCTACACCTTCTTTATAAAGATGTGGGTCATCCCAAAAGTAATGTCGCAAATCATAAAAGAACTTTTTCTTTTGTTGGTATGTGAAGCTAGGTGGTATAAATTTAGCAACAATATAATTAGCATAATCAGCATACCATGGAGTGCTACGAGAAGTGCTTATGGCAATCAATTGTTCATTGGGAAAGCTATCATCAATAGGTAGTGGGTCATCAAGAACATTCTCTAACCTAGATAAGATGTCTGCAACGGGGTTCTCAGCTCCTTTTCTATCAACAATATGCAAATCAAATTCTTGCAGCAAGAGAACCCATCTAATAAGTCTAGGTTTATCATCTTTCTTTTCCATAAGATATTTAATAGCAGCATGATCAGTGTGAATAGTTACTTTAGAATCAACAATATAGGGTCTGAATTTATCACAAGCAAATACAAGTGCTAAAAGTTCCTTTTCGGTAGTAGCATAATTTCTTTGAGCATTGTCTAGAGTCTTACTAGCATAATGGATAACATTTAATTTCTTATCAACTCTTTGCCCTAGAATAGCACCTACAGCATAATCACTAGCATCACACATAATTTCAAAGGGTAAATTCCAATCAGGTGGCTGAACAACAGGGGCAGAGACTAATGCTTTCTTAAGTATTTCAAATGCTTCTACACAACCATCATCAAAGACAAATGGTACATCTTTTTGTAATAAATTAGTCGAGGTCGGGAAATTTTTGAGAAGTCCTTAATGAACCTCCTATAAAATCCAGCGTGACCAAGGAAACTTCTTATACCTTTGTTGTCCTTGGGACATGGCATCTTTTCAATAGCATCAACTTTGGCCTTATCAACTTCAATAACTCTTTCAGAAACTTTGTGTCCCAAGACAATACCTTCATTAACCATAAAGTGGCACTTTTCCCAATTCAAGACAAGATTAGTTTCTTCACATCTCTGCAAAACTCGATCAAGATTGCTCAAGCAATCATCAAAAGAGGAACCATAGATGGAAAAGTCGTCCATGAAAACCTCACAAATCTTTTCACAAAAATCAGAGAATATAGCCATCATGCATCTTTGAAAGGTAGCAGGTGCATTACATAAACCAAAAGGCATACGTCTATAAGCAAAAGTACCAAAAGGGCATGTAAAAGTAGTCTTTGACTGATCTTTAGCCGACACATGTATTTGAGAGAAACCAGAATAACCATCTAGAAAGCAATAATGTGTATGTTTGCATAATATTTCTAGCATTTGATCAATAAAACATAAGGGGTAATGATCTTTCTTAGTAGCTATATTTAATTTGCGGAAATCATTTACCATCCTATAACCTGTGATAATTCTTTGCGGAATCAATTCATCTTTATCTTTAGGGACAACAGTAATACCTCCCTTCTTAGGGACACAATGGACAGGACTTACCCACTGACTATCAGCAACGGGATATTATACCTGCCTCCAGAAGCTTGAGTATTTCTTTTCTTACCACTTCTTTCATTTTAGGATTCAAACGTCGTTGAGGATCACGAACTGGTTTGGCATCCGCTTCCAAATTTATTTTAGGCTGACATAGAGTGGGACTAATGCCCTTAAGATCATCAAGAGTATATCCAATAGCGTACGGTGCTTCTTCAGAGTTTTCAATAATCTTTCTTCTTCATGCTCTGAAAGGTTAGCACTAATAATAACATGATATATTTTATTTTCATCAAGATAAGCATATTTAAGATTATCAGGGGACGGTTTAAGCTCAAACACAGGATCACCCTAGGGTGGAGGAGGATCCCCTAGGATTTCAACAGGCAGATTGTGTTGCAGAATAGGTTCCTGTTTAAAGAATACTTCATCTATTTCCCTTCTTTCATTCATGAACACATCATTTTCATGGTCTAGCAAATAGTGTTCTAAAGGATCACTAGGAGGTACGGCAATAGAAGCAAGACCAATAATTTCATCCTTACTAGGCAATTCTTCCTCACGATGTTGTTTACTAAATTTAGAGAAATTAAACTCATGAACCATATCATCCAAGCCAACAGTAACAACATTCTTTTTGCAATCTATCCTAGCATTAACAGTATTCAAGAAGGGTCTACCAAATATAATGGGACAAAAGCTATCTTGTGGAGAACCAAGAACAAGAAAATCAGCGGGATATTTGGTTTTTCCACACAATACTTCAACATCTCTAACAATTCCCATTGCGTATATAGTATCTCTATTGGCAAGTTTAATTGTAACATCAATATCTTCTAACTCAGCAGGTGCAATATCATGCATAATTTCTTTATATAAGTCAATGGGTATAACACTAGCACTAGCACCCATATCACATAAGCCATGATAACAATGATCTCCTATTTTAACAGAAATAACAGGCACGCCTACCACGGGTCTATGTTTATCTTTAGAACAAGGTTTATTAATTCTAGCAGTTTCACCACAGAATTGAATAACATTCCTATCAGTATTATCAGACAAGAGATCTTTAACAATAGCAATATTAGGTTCTACTTTGACTTGCTTAGGAGGTGTATAAGTTCTAATATTGCTTTTACGAACCACAGTTGAAGCTTTAGCATGATCCTTTACTCTAACAGGGAAAGGTGGTTTCTCAACATAAGAGGTAGGAACAATAGGATCATTATAAGTGACAGTCTTTTCTTCAACTTTAATAGGTGCAACTACTTTTACTTCTATGGGAGGATGATATTTAAACCACTTCTCCTTAGGGAGATCAACATAAGTAGCAAAAGATTCACGTAAAGAAGCTACTATCTCATAGTCAAGTCCATATTTAGTGCTAAACTTATGGAAAATATCGGTATCCATAAAAGATTTAACACAATCAAACTTAGGTGTCATACCTGACTCCTTACCTTCGTCGAGGTCCCAATCTTCAGAGTTGTGTTTAATTCTATCCAATAAATTCCATTTAAATTCAATAGTCTTCATCATAAAAGAGCCAACACAAGAAGTATCAAGCATAGTGCGATTGTTATCAGAAAGCCGAGCATAAAAATTGTGAAGAATTGTCACTCTTGAGAGCTCATGATTGGGGCATGAATATAACATTGATTTAAGCCTCCCCAAGCTTGAGCGATGCTTTCTCCTTGGCGAGGCCAAAAATTATATATATAATTGCGATCACGATGAACGAGATGCATAGGGTAATACTTTTGATGAAATTCCAATTTCAATCTTTTATAGTTCCATGATCTCGTATCATCACATAGCCTATACCATGTCAATGCGTCTTCCTTCAAAGATAAAGGGAAGACCTTCTTCTTAACAACATCATCGGGTATACCGCAAGCTTAAATAATCCACAAACTTCATCCACATAGAGTAGATGTTCATCAGGATGCTTTGTTCCATCTCCTATAAAAGTATTAGCTAGCAGTTTTTCCATCATACCCGAAGGAACTTCAAAAGGAGTTTCATTTTCAATAGGTTCAATAGGTTGAGGAGCAACTCTTTGCTCTACTGGACGGGATGAAGATACCCCGAACAAGCCCCTCAGAGAATTACTTTCCATAGTAACAAGTGACAGAAAATTTCAGCACACTATATAAATTTTTCCTTACGAAATTCCACTTACCAAAGGCGCTACACTCCCCGACAATGGCACCAGAAAAGAGTGACGCTGGTGGTTTTTACCCAGGTTCAGCCGCCGTGAGGCGTAAAACCCTACTCCTGCTTTTGGTGGATTGAGTGGAGGAACACAACGACGCGCAACGCTTGAGCCCGACAAGGTTGCCTCGGGGGAGGAGCAGCTACGCGCGTACAAGTGTGAGGAGTCCGAATCCTTTGCTATGTTGCCTTGGACCTCCTTTTATAGCTTAAGGGGTAACCACAGTGGTAAAACAGTCTTTATCTAGTGATTAGATAGCTAACAGTGCTTAATTAACCATCTCCTATTCAAGTGTAGCCGAGCAAAGCACGTATGGAAAGCACTGGGTATTGATGACTTAATTGAGAAATTTTGTCTTGTTCATCGTCTAGGACAGTCTGTTCTAGAGGAATTGTTGTACTCAAGCCCTGATCAGTCTATGATTTTGGGACAAGCCGCATTGGCAGAGCTTGTTGCAATGGGATGTTGGTATTTATGGTGGGAAAGAAGGCAAATTAGTCGTAATGTTCAGGTGCAGTCCATAGAAAGATCTGCGATAGCAATCTAGGTGTTATCTTCAAATTTCAGGTCTGCTGCCGTTCCTAATGCAAGGGTGAGAAATGAGAGATGGGCTCCTCCAATAGGTGATTGTGTCAATATAAACGTTGATGCTTCCTTTGATCCAGACATTCTGAGGGGAACTATGTGTCGTGGTGGGCGCACGGCAGATGCCAAGGAATGGCTAAAGAGAGGAGGAGGCTCGAGGGCGCTGGTGGGCTTCGGAGGCGAGGTTGATATCTTGTGAGGCGTGGGGCGGACATACCCAGTGTTCGGGGCTCTCCGGAGAGATAACACCCCTAGTCCTGCCGAGTTTAGTTGGATGGTTGATAGTACAATGTTGCTCCTGGAGCTGTTTGAGGAGGAAGGAGGCTGGCCAAGGCTCCGGCTGCTCCTTCTCCTTGGTGTCGTTATGTCTCTGTTGAATATCTTGTGTCCTCTCTCTATCTTGTCTACTCATCTGGCGCGGACTCCTGGGGGGTTTTATAGACCAACCCACGGTAGCGACCCGACCCGAATGGATCAAGTCTCTGTGCTTAAGTGTCATCCCTGGATCGGTATGCTGACACACACAGTACTCGAGGATTTATAACATAGGTAAATCACATGTATAAATAACGTAAATACTATTACCTCAATCCAAATAGCGGAAGTAACAAAGTTGTGGATTCCCATCAACACCAACGGCAAAGTTGAGTGTAGAAATCGTAACCCTAACGTATCACTTACTCGTCGTCTGAAAAGTCTGCAACATGAAACGTTGCAGCCCGAAAACGGGTCAGCACATGGAATATGCTGGCAAAGTAACACATAGAGAATAATGAAAGAGTAAGCCTATACTACATGCATATATGGCTGGTGGAAAGCTCTATGGTTACAGTTTTTGCATAAAGCCAATTTTTCCCTACTGCAAAGGAATAAATTTATTTAACTACCATGGTGGTTGTTGAACATTGAGAATGGTTGACAGCATCCTCAATCCCAATTAAAAGTACTCATTAACAACCCAACAATATTAATTAGAGTAACATGATGAGATTCACTTGATAATCCAAGTACTAGATACTCAAGATGTCCATGACCGGGGACACGGCTAACCATGATTAGTTTATACACTCTGCAGAGGTTTGTGCACTTTTCCCCACAAGACTCGATCGCCTCCGTTTGGTTTCTCGCACTACATGGTGTTTGAGAAACGGATGATCGAGACATAGTCTTCGAAGCGCTAGCACCTTACGCTTTGGGTAGACCGTACCAACCTACAACCCCTACATCAGCTAGTCTACCCGTAATAGTTCGCACAACTTAGTCAACTATGCTAGAGCCCATAGTAGCATGTGGCTGCACACGGAAGTTTCTAGCATGAATAATCTCATGATCCCTTTGAGCCTGGGTGGCGGTCCGAAGAAAAACAGGCAAGTCCTGATGGAAACCAGGTGCCTCAATCCACCCAGATGTGTGTTTAAGTTGCCACCTTAAATAAACCATTAATTAACAATCTCACGTCTGTCATCGAATACACTCACCCAATCCACGTCTACTAGCATAGCATGGCATAATAAGAAAACCTAGAAGTAACTCCCAAGGGTTTGAAAATAAATCAGGTAATAGGTACTACCTCAAACTACTTCCCAAAACCCACAATTTAATTAGATCCTAATCATGCAATGTTTGAGGATTGATCTAATGCAATAAAACTGGGTAGTAGAAAAAAGTATGATCAAAGTGTTACTTGCCTGCAATGTTGATGAAGATGATTCGCACTCAAAACTCTTGATAGTTCTACTCGTCACACTCCGGTCAATCTATCGTAAGCAAGCAATAGTAACCACACATAAGCAATCACTCAAAAGATCGGAGAGAACGAAGAAAACAAATCGAAAAACTTCAAAACCAAGCAAATAACTCTTGTAACATAAAATAATTTCTAACTGTACCAAAATTATGTGAATTTAACCTTATCAGAAAGTGTAGGTCAAGAGCTTCGATTTGCAAAAAGAATCAACTAAATCGGAGTTACGAAACTCAAGTTACGATCAAACGAAGTTTAAATTTAAATCTGATCTAATTCAAATTTTAAACTTTCAAAAACATGTTTGAGTTGGATTACTGGATAGAGGGGATCATAACGAAGAAGTGGGCGTTGGTTTCGTTGGATTTGGACAAACGGTGTAAATGTTGTGGCCGTTTGAAAAACAGGGGCCAATCTGTAAATAAAATATTCACGGATGGGTCCCTGGCCGGAATCTATTAATAAAAGGAAAACTCTACCGAGTGAACGTTCGCTACCGAACGCTAACGAATGAAAGCGTTTGCTAGATCTACCTAAACAGAGAACGTTCGTTACCTAAGCAAACTAAATAAATAAATAAACAGGTTTTATTCAAAAACCGTATCTTAAACGAAACCGGATCGGGGTTCGGTTTTTACCGTCCACGCTGATTCGGTGAAGAAAAACCAACGGCGACGGTTGGCTCCAGCGGCTCGACGAGGCGCGTGTCCGTGGCGGGCGGATGGAGCTCCGTGATGGCGGGCACGGTATGGCGGAGTGGCGGCTCAATGTGGTACGCAGTGGCGGTGAGTAGCCGGGAGGCGGCGTGATTTAGGGGAAGACGATGGCAGCGTCGGCGGAGGTCGAGGGAGGCAGAACGAGGCGCGGTGGCGGCGGCAGATCTCGTCGGAGGCGGAAACTCTGGCGAGGGCGGCGGCGAGGAGAGAGAAGAGAGAGGGGGCCGGGGTGGCCCGGTATTTAATGAGGAGGCGGCGTGGTGGCGGCGGGAGGGGGCAGAGGAGGCCGAGAGTGCACGGCCGTCGAGGTCGGGCGGTGACGTGGGCAACGGACTTTCGGGAGCTCGGAGACGGCGCAGCCGGGTCGCGACTGCCCGATTGGTCGGGCTGCCCAATGGAAAGTTTTTTTTAAATCATTTTCCTGTGCAAACAAAAGTTCTAAAAAATAAAAAACTATATTATATAGGCATATAATATATCAAAATTTTCAGAAAAAGATTTCCAACAACATGGACATTTTTGTAAGGTTAAATAAAATCCACACAAATTTAAATAAAACAAAGAGTGCTACTGCCCTACTATAATCCAATAAAAATCATTTTAAAAATACCAAAATGGTTTCAAATTTATTTTTCTCCAATTTTCTGATGTAGGGAATCATGTTACCCTATTTTCCTTATATTTTATTTTTGGAGAAAAATAGTTTGAATAAAACTCAAATAACTCCAAATTGAAAATAAATTCGAAAGAACTTTGAATTTAATTCTTTAAAAACTCCCAACTCATATTTCATATATTTTGAAGAAGTCATTTTATCTTCTCTCATGAAAATCATTGAGTTGCATGAAGTTTATGAATCGAAATATTTCCAAATGAAATTCAAATATTTTCAAATACTCTTTCATTTAATTAAATGGAAGAAGTCATATCATCTTCGCTCTAGGGTTTTGTATTTGAAAAGAATTTGAATTCATGAAGATCAGAAAAGAAAATGAAAGTTTGGGAAAGTCCTTTTATTCCCTCTCATTTAACTTTCAAAAGTTTCAATTTCACTCAATCAATCAAACAATCAATCAAATCTATCTATTTATTATAACATTCCAAAATTTAGAATTTTGGGATGTTACAAAACTACCACCCTTAAAATGAATCTCGTCCTCGAGATTCGGAGAGGCCAGCAAGAAATAGGTTAGGTTTGGGGTCTTCTCAAAATCCATCGATCATCTCCGGGGTCTTGGGTGCTACCACCCTTAAAAGCATGGTTACGGTTCCATCAAAACTCATATACTCCATCCTTATTACTAACAGTGTCGGTCTTCTCAGATTGTAAGGATAATTCCTTCTCTAGGCTCTTCCGGTAGTGGCATAACCTTTTCCTCAATTCTTTTGTGCTTTCCTCTTGGTACGGTTATCCTGAAACTGGGTCCTCTTAGCTGACGGGTCTGGCGCCAATTCTAAAAACTATCGTTATCTCATGGTGGTCCACAATTTTATGGTTTCTCCACAGAGGAAGCAGTGCAGGTTGAACCTCACCGTATGACCTACGTTTGGCAACAGCTGTCGTGTACAAGGAAAAATACTTATACTATTCTAAGGTTCAAACAAGGTTTTGATCGTCGTCTCATTACTATAGGTAAGTCACTCAGATTTACCATCCCGTATAGCAAGGCGAATAATAAGAGTAAGTCGGTATGGTGATCAATCCATCCCGCACCCAAATCATTACCTTGTACATGGTATAGCGAATCTCGCATTCTAACACTCGGTCATCCTCACAAGCATTGCAGAATTTCTCTTGTCGGTGAACCAAGTTCGGATAAATCCATTGATTCTGCAAGCCAAACAAACACCTATCGTTCCTTCACAACTCTCAGGTTTTGCGTAAACTCCTATAGAATCGTCGGTTAATAAAATCGTAACTTCTTCCAGGGTTTCTCCTTCAGCAAGAGTGTGCTTGCTTCTCGGCAGGTCCTGTGGCCTGTGGGTTATGGGCCCACCTCATCACTTGTAGTCCTTGAACTTATCCTCGGGCTTCTGATCATTATTCCAACTTCCAACTTCCTAGTATTCTTAAATCCATCCAATTGTACTGTCTTCCTTCCTTCTATTGGCACCAAACTAGGACATGATTACTCAGACTCATCATGGAATTTCCATTGATCCGTACGTCCAACATCATACCTCCTTTATATCCAATAGTAATTCATATCTTCATCCTCGTGGGATATCCCACATACTGAGATAAAAACTTATACTTATGAAGTCCATACTCCACTTCATGGAACATCATTATCCTTTCCAGGGTCAAGCGTCCTTTCAAGGGAATATTGGCCATCTATGCATGGCACTTCTTCAACTGGGAAACGTGAAACACATCATGAACTCCTGACAATTCATCGGGTAATTCCAACTTATAGGCCACTTCTCCCATACGCTCCAAAACTCGGTATGGTCCTACAAATCTCGGGGCTAACTTTACCTTAACTCCAAATCGTTTAACTCCTCTCAGAGGGGACACATGAAGACATGCTCTGTCTCCAATTTCATGGACTACCTCCTTGCGTTTTTTAGTCTGCATAACTCTTCTGCCAGGACTGAGCTACCTTCTGTCTAGCTTGAAGCAACATAACATTCTCTTCTGAATCCTTGATCACATTTGGTCCAAACAACTGACGGTCTCCAACTTCATCCCACATCAACGGTGTCTGGCTCCTTCTCCCATACAAAGCTTCAAAAGGGGCCATCTTCAAACCGACTTGGTAGCTGTTGTTGAATGAGAACTCCGCGTAAGGTAGATTATCATCCCTACTAGATCCATAATCTAGTGCACACGTTCTCAACATGTCCTCCAGAATCTGATTGACTCTCTTGATTTATCCATCCGTCATGCGGATGAAAGGTCAGATCTTGAACTCTAGCCTAGTACCCAAAGTGCAGTGCGGTGATTCCAAAACTTTGAGTTAAACTGTGTTCCTCTATCTAATACGATGGTCCTCGGAACTCCATGCAGACATACGATCCTGGTCAAATATATCTTGGTCAACTTCGCACTTGTATAGTTGGTTTTCACTGGGATAAAGTGAGCCACTTTGGTCAAGCGAGTCAACTACTACCCAGATAGAATCATATCCCGTTCGGGTTCTGGGAAATCCGGTAATGAAATCCATGCCAAGCTTATCTCACTTCCATTCGGGTATAGGCATAGGCTGTAGTAATCCTGCTGGCTTCTGATGCTCTGCTTTTACTCTCCGCATACATCACCTATGACTACATACTCCATAATATCCTTCTTCATACCAGTCCACCGTAAACGCCTCCTTCAAATCCAAATACATCTTGGTGTTTCAGGCGAATCGAGTATGGGGAGTCATGAGCCTCCTGAAGTATTAACTTCCTAATCTCTGCATTATTGGGTACATGTACACTATCCTCAAACCATAAGGTGTCATGCTCATCCTTACGAAAACCTTCGGCCTTTCCTTTGCTCATCCTCTCTTTTATCTCAGCAATCTCTTTGTCACCCTTCTGAGCTTCACGGATCTTTCCCAACAATGTAGACTGAACTTCCATTGCTGCAACAAAACCTTTGGAACAATCTCCAACCAAACTTCCCTGAGATCCCCGGCTAACTCCTTTGGTAATCCTCCGCTTATGAGGGTATTCGTCCTTGTTTTCTGTATGGTTGTGTCCTATTTCTCCATAAAGCTTGTATGCACAAGGTTTCTTCATATCCTTTCGATAAGGCCTCAACTTCTGGGACACAAGACGAGATCTTTGCAGAGTCAACTTAAATTATTCCCAATTGGTTACTCCTTGCCATCTATTGATGGTTTGGTACATCCTCCACCAAGTAGCAGCACCTCATTCAAAGCACTGAAGGGCATGCTGGGTCATATCCTTTCCGGCGATAGGGTTATTCTCCATGCGATCCTCCATGTTCTGAATCCATCGGTTTGTCTCCAATTGACTCATTGCTCCAGAAAATAGAAGCTCATCTCCATTCATCCTCTAATGGGTCCATGGGTTATGGGGTGAGATAAGAGAGATCGAGAGGGATGCACACAAAATAAACAAAAGTTTTAAAAAGGCAGATTTTTTTGTGGCTATTGAAAAAACATCAAACAAATGACAGCTCACAATCATCGCATCTAACGCAGGTATATAATAGGGGTTTGGGCTTCTAATGGTCAATAAATCTTCAAAGTCATCAAACTCTTCGATTCTTGTTCATGTCTCTGATGGCTTCTTCCGATCATGCTTGTCATACTCAAGTTCTTTTGCCAGATCATCTCCGTTGACGTGAAGTCTCTTGTGACGTCCTTTAATATTTCTGTGGTTGCATTCCAAACTTTTGGTTTCAACTTCCTTGACATGAACCATGATCCTATTGTCCTTCAGTTCCTGACGAATCTCCGGTACCTCGATGTTTTGCTCCTTCAGCTTGTCTACTTTCAGCTTCTAGGTCCTGAGTTCTTCACGAACTGCTTCCTTATCAAATACTACTTCTTGTAGGTCCATCTTAACTTCTTGATGTAACACTCCAGATCCACGGTGATACACCAAGAATGTTAAAATCGCATCCTTCACGACAGATGCTCCTTCAGCCTTCTACCATCCAATCCTTCTGAGGAAATGCATGCTTAACTCAACACAGTGGCAATAGCATATGCGGGTGATAACCTCATGGATAGTCGTGTTTCTGCTCTTGTCATTTCCATGAGCTATCTCTCCATAGTTGATATCTCCTACCTTAGGGTTTTCCTTGACAGAACTTTGAGTTCTAATGCTCCATGTTCCAGTCTTTCTCCAATACACCTTGATCTCGGGTATTGATGACTTCCATAGTCTGTCAAATTCCATAAGTGTAACCTTCCTAGGTCATAAAAATCTAGGAATTCTTCAGAGCCTTCAAAATCTCCTAGTCTTCGGAGTCTTCAACAGTTGTAGTTTCCATTTACACGGTAAAATCCTCTTCATTCCAAATGGTCTTAGTTGTCCGATATCTTGTCTCCTTGGAGTGGTCTCATCGGTCGAATCTTTGAGTGGTCAAAAGGGAAAAGGGGTATGGTCTCATTAAAAGGGAATATTTGAATAAGCTCAAGAGAAGAGAGGTAAAAGATCTTTTGAAAATGAAGTTGTAGAGAAAAATCTTTCCTATGGGCTTGTCGGTTTCTAGGGTCACGTCCCTACGGTCAACATGTGCTCAGATACCATCTTGTAGCGACCCGACCCGAATGGATCAAGTCTACGTGCTTAAGTGTCATCCACGGATCGGTATCTTTGACACACACAGTACTCGAGGATTTATAACAGAGGTAAATCACATGTATAAATAACATAAATACTATCACCTCAATCCAAATAGCGGAAGTAACAAAGTTGTGGATTCCCATCAACACCAACGACAAAGTTGAGTGTAGAAATCGTAACCCTAATGTATCACTTACTCGTTGTCTGAAAAGTCTGCAACATGAAACGTTGCACCCCGAAAACGGGTCAGCACATGGAATATGCTGGCAAAGTAACACATAGAGAATAATGAAAGAGTAATCCTATACTACATGCATATATGGCTGGTGGAAAGCTCTATGGTTACAGTTTTTGCGTAAAGCCAATTTTTCCCTACTACAAAGGAATAAATTTATTTAACTATCATGGTAGTTGTTGAACATTGAGAATGGTTGACAGCATCCTCAATCCCAATTAAAAGTACTCATTAACAACCCAACAATATTAATTAGAGTAACATGATGAGATTCACTTGATAATCCAAGTACTAGATACTCAATATGTCCATGACCGGGGACACGGCTAACCATGATTAGTTTATACACTCTGCAGAGGTTTGTGCACTTTTCCCCACAAGACTCGATCGCCTCCGTTTGGTTTCTCGCACTACATGTTGTTTGAGAAACGGATGATCGAGACATAGTCTTTCAGAAGCACTAGCACCTTACGTTTGGGTAGACCGTACCAACCTACAACCCCTACATCAGCTAGTCTACCCGTAAGAGTTCGCACAACTTAGTCAACTATGCTAGAGCCCATAGTAGCATGTGGCTGCATACGAAGTTTCTAGCATGAATAATCTCATGATCCCTTTGAGCCTGGGTGGCGGTCCGAAGAAAACAGGAAAGTCCTGATGGAAACCAGGTGCCTCAATCCACCCAGATGTGTGTTTAAGTTGCCACCTTAAATAAACCATTAATTAACAATCTCACATCCGTCATGGAATACACTCACCCAATCCACGTCTACTAGCATAGCATGGCATAATAAGCAAACGTAGAAGTAACTCCCAAGGGTTTGAAAATAAATCAGGTAATAGGTACTACCTCAAACTACTTCCCAAAACCCACAATTTAATTAGATCCTAATCATGCAATGTTTGAGGATTGATCTAATGCAATAAAACTGGGTAGTAGAAAAGAGTATGATCAAAGTGTTACTTGCCTGCAATGTTGATGAAGATGATTCGCAGTCAAAACTCTTGATAGTTCTACTCGTCACACTCCGGTCAATCTATCGTCAGCAAGCAATAGTAACGACACATAAGCAATCACTCAAAAGATCGGAGAGAACGAAGAAAACAAATCTAAAAACTTCAAAACCAAGAAAATAACTCTTGCAACATAAAAAAAATTCTAACAGTACCAAAATTATGTGAACTTGGACTTATCAGAAAGTTTAGGTCAAGAGCTTCGATTTGCAAAAAGAATCAACTAATTCGGAGTTACGAAACTCAAGTTACGATCAAACGAAGTTCAAATTTAAATCTGATCTAATTCAAATTTTAAACTTTCAAAAACATGTTTGAGTTGTATTACTGGATAGAGGGGATCATAACGAAGAAGTGGGCGTTGGTTTCGTTGGATTTGGACAAACGGTGTATAAGTTGTGACCGTTTGAAAACCAGGGGCCAATCTGTAAATAAAATATTCATGGATGGGTCCTTGGCCGGAATCTATTAATAAAAGGAAAACTCTACCGAGCGAACGTTCGCTACCGAACGCTAACGAATGAAAGCGTTTGCTAGATCTACCTAAACAGAGAACGTTTGGTACCTAAGCAAACTAAATAAATAAATAAATAAACAGGTTTTATTCAAAAACCATATCTTAAACGAAACCGGATCGGGGTTCAGTATTTTTACCGGTCCACGGCGGTTCGGTGAAGAAAAACTGACGGCGACGGTTGGCTCCAGCGGCGGCTCCGGCGAGGCGCGTCTCCGGCGGTGGCGGGGCACGGCGGTGGCGGCAGAGTAGTCAGGGGCGGCGTGATTGAGGGAAGACGATGGCGGCGGAGGTCGAGGGAGGCGTAACGAGGCGTGGTGGCGGCAGATCTCGTCAGTGGCGGAAACTCCGGCGAGGGCGGCGGCGAGGAGAGAGAAGAGAGAGGGGGCCGGGGTGGCCCGGTATTTAAGGAGGAGGGGCGGCGTGGTGGCGTGCGGGAGGGGGCAGAGGAGGCCGAGGCGGGCACGGCCGTCGAGGTCGGCGGCGGTGACGCAGGGCAACGAACTCCGCGGAGCTCGAGAGGCGGCGAGGCTGGGCTGCGACCTGGCCCGATTGGCTGGGCCGGCCCAGTCGGAAAGTTTTTTTTAAATCATTTTCCCAAGCAAACAAAAGTTCTAAAAAAATATATTATATAGGCATATAATATATCAAAACTTTCAGAAAAAGATTTCCAACAAGATGGACATTTTTGTAAGGTCAAATAAAATCCACACAAATTTAAATAAAACAAAGAGTGATACTGCCCTACTATAATCCAAAAAAAATCATTTTAAAAATACCAAAATGGTTTCAAATTTATTTTTCTCCAATTTTGTGATGTAGGGAATCATGTTACCCTATTTTCCTTATATTTTATTTTTGGAGAAAAATAGTCTGAATAAAACTCAAATAACTCCAAATTGAAAATAAATTCAAAAGAACTTTGAATTTAATTCTTTAAAAACTCCCAACTCATATTTCATATATTTTGAAGAAGTCATTTTATCTTCTCTCATGAAAATCATTGAGTTGCATGAAGTTTATGAATCGAAATATTTCCAAATGAAATTCAAATATTTTCAAATACCCTTTCATTTAATTAAATGGAAGAAGTCATATCATCTTCGCTCTAGGGTTTTGTATTTGAAAAGAATTTGAATTCATGAAGATCAGAAAAGAAAATGAAAGTTTGGGAAAGTCCTTTTATTCCCTTTCATTTAACTTTCAAAAAGTTTCGAATTTCACTCAATCAATCAAACAATCAATCAAATCTATCTATTTATTATAACATTCCAAAATTTAGAATTTTGGGATGTTACACCCACTGTCAGGACCCCGATTCCAAATCACATCGATCTAGCCGGTAACACCTCATATCACTTTGCGGCCTCACTCATGGTATTCCCACGGGTGTCGCCTTACCATGGCCTGGGACCGTTTGCGCCTTTTGGCTCACGTATATGATAGTGTCGCTAGCATCCATATGACAAAGAACCCGGGCCGACATGGCTAGTCGTGAACCCAAAGCGGCACTAACCCATGGGGACAGGCATACATGAATCAACTTGAGCATGTCGATTACTAGCGTGTGAATCCGGGCTGAGACCTTTGGGCTAACAGGACTCAGGAACACAGGGCTGTAGCGAGGCTAGGCGAGACTCAGGATGTCACCGCGTGACATTTCCCGAAGGACAGACACATGAACAAAGTGAAACACATGCCGGCTAGTCAAGCGTCCCGAGCGGTAGTCTTTGGGCTAAAGGAGACTCAGTGAACCGGGCTGTAGTAGACTACTATGGCTCAAGGAAGCACTAGACTACATTTCCCCATAAGAGAGGCTGCCAAGGATAAACAACTAGATTGTCGGATCCCACACATACCAAGCATTTCAAACATACATACAATATGCTCGATATGTGTAAATACAACATGGAATCACAACATAACTCCACGACTCAAGTATTTATTCATTAGGCTCCGAGGAGCCAAGATATTACAAACATGGGTCTCATGACCCAACATTCAGAGTATACAAGTCAAAACTCATGCGGAAGCTTAACATGTCTAAGTACAGACATCTACAAATGAAAAAGGCCGAGAAGCCTGACTATCTACCAGATCCTGCCAAGGGTACAAGATCGTAGCTGAGGTATCAAGCTAAACGTCGAAGTCCACACGGAACTACTAGCGAGACTGACGTCTCTCTACAAAACATAAAATAGGCAAACGTGAGTACAAATCTACCCAGCAAGACTTACATCAGGACTAACTACATATGCATCGGTATCAATAAAGGGGGTGGTGGAGTTTGACTGCAACAAGCCAGCTTTGACTCGGTGGCTATCCTGAACTACGACTACAAGTAACTCTTTTGAGGTGGCGCGCACTAGTCCACATATTCACCATATCAATACACCACTAAGGATCCGCTCCCGTCTCCCTACGAGAACGCCATCCATAACACTCACGCTTATCTTGCGCATTTTAGAGTATTCACTTTCACTTGTCTATGAACTGTTATAGGCAACCCAGAAGTCCTTTACCGCGGACACGACTATTCGAATAGATAATGTTAACCCTGCAGGGGTGTACTTCTTCACACACGCTCTCGCCACTTACCACCATGTACACATCGTGTATCTCGGCAACCTTCAAGCGGAAGCTTTGGCGAGGAGTCGGCCACGACCTGACTAACCACACAAGTCTCTCGTCCAGGTTTATCGCCTATTCAGGTTCCATCCGCAAGGAGATCCGGCCGAGGTGTCGCTCACGGCCCCAAACGATGTGAGCAGGGTTCCCAAGCCCACCTCGACGGGTGGATCTACGCTTGGTACACCGTGCCACGGTGCCTAGTCTGTCCCAAGCCCACATGCAGGGTGCCACTTGGTAGACTACTAACACTACCTACAAACACCAGAAACTAGTTGCAACTCCTAGACAGAGATCAGGTTGTTTAATAAGTCGAGAGGGGCACTTAAGCATTCCAATGCATGGTAGTAATTGTTCATGGATCACAAACACAGAACTCAGTCCTGAGGATGGTTTCAATGAGACAACCCACCATGTACTCCTACATGGCCTCTCACCGCTACCTTTACCAAAGCGTGTTCACACACTTAGCTCACACACAGTAGGACATGTTCACACACCTCCAATTCATCCACGATGAATCAGACACGACACAACTCTAAGCAATAGCAGGCATGACAAACAAGCATGAATGAGTAGGGACATCAGGGCTCAAACATCTCCTACTCATGCTAGTGGGTTTCATCTATTTACTGTGGCAATGACAGGTCATGCAGAGGAAAGGGGTTTAGCTACCGCAGCATGTAACAGTTGAAATGGTGTTGTCCTAATGCAGTAAAAGAGAGCAGGAGCAAGAGAGTGGGATTGTATCAGAATGAACAAGGGGGTTTTTCTTGCCTGGCACTTCTGAAGATAGTATAGCTCTTCATCAGTGTCATCGAATTCATCGTCGGTACGTCGTCTACTGAGAGGGGACAAACACCGGCAACAGAGAAGGAACACAATCAATGCAATGCAACGATATGATGCATGAGTGTGACATGGCAATATGCTGTGGTTTCAGCTAATGCAACTAGCAACCAGATTAAATGAAGTTGGTTTGAATCCAAGATTCAAATTCAAACTCCATATGTGGATATTTAAATGCCACTAATACGATTTGTGCTAAACAGCAGCTATAGGTTGTTCTAACATGCATGAAAATGGTACATATGGATAGATTGGATTTTTCTGATCATTTTTCATATATAATTTATTTCATTTGGAGTTACGGTTGAATTTCTATGATTTTTAGAAGTTTGGGGCATTTTCTGGAATTCCTAATTTATTTTAAACCCAAAAGTCAATTACTGCATCAGCGCTGCGTCATGCCTGCGTCAGCAGGTCAAAAGCGCTGACCCAGGTCAACCTTGACTAGTGGGTCCCGCATGTCAGTGTAACCGCATGACAGAGAGGTGACCCGGTGGGGTCGGTCAGCCGAGGTGGCAAGGTCAAACAGACCGGTGGGGCCACGGTCATTAGCTTAAATTAAACAGGGAATAACCATGTGGTTAATTAACGGGTGGGGCCCGTCTGTCAGCGTCTGTTAGGAGGGATTAGTGGTGATTAGCCTTAATTAAGCGACCACATCAGCGGTCGACGGCGACGACCAAAAGCACGGCGGTGGCTCGCCGGAGTTGCTCGGGTTTGAGCTACGGGCGGCTAAACGAAGCGCGGAAGGGCTCATTTGGAACGCCCGCATGAGCGCGATCCAACGGTGGTAGCGGTTTCTTGTGAGGTGGGCTCTAGCGGCGGCATCAACGAAGTCGATGGCGGCGGAGCTCGGGTGCTTTCATGATTTGGCGCCTGACTGCGTTCGAGCAAGTAGCGAGCTAGGGAGGTACTGGCGTTTACGTGAGTGCAACAGCGAGCTGCGCACGGGACCAATCGGTCACCCAAGCGTGGCGGCGGCGAGCTTCGTCTTGTGGCGCGATTCGGTCTTCAAGGGGGCGACGGCTACGGCGATAAATCGAGGAGGGGAGGAGGGGGTTTGGTCCGTGAACTCACAAAGGGGGCGATGGGATGGTCAGCGTGCTCAGGGGAGGCCTGGAGGCGACGAAACAACGACGAAGATCTCCGGCATCAGGAGGTTGAAGATGATGTCGATGGCGGCGATACAGCGCGTCCCCGGTTGGTTGGCTAGTCGACGGCGTAGAAGACG
The DNA here is from genome assembly GCA_021605145.1 of Aegilops bicornis. Classification (NCBI taxonomy): domain Eukaryota; kingdom Viridiplantae; phylum Streptophyta; class Magnoliopsida; order Poales; family Poaceae; genus Aegilops; species Aegilops bicornis. Next base: position 402,180,939 of record CM038673.1, on the reverse strand, counting down.
TCATTACGGAGCTCTCGGGGATGGTGAGAGGTCGAGGGGGAGGCGGTGGACGCGGCGGTGCTCGTCGGCGCTCTCGGCTGCACTCTGTTCTTGCGAGATAGAGAGGGCCAGAGGGGGATGTGAGAGGGGAGAGAGACAGAGGGAAACGAGGGCATCTCCGTGGCACGGTTGGAAGCGCCGAGACGCCGTGAGGTGGCAAGCAGGAGCTAGCGCGGCTCGGCTGTGCGTCAGACGCATTGCTTCTCCTCTGGCGGGAGGAAGAAGGCAGTGCTACCCACGGTGGGCTGGAGCTGCGGTGGGCTGCTGCAACAGGTAAGCTACCCAGGTGGGTTTTCTCCTTTTTTCTGTTTCCCTTTTCTATTTTTCTTTCTCTGTTCTAGTTTAGTTTAGGCAGTAAACCATTTTTTTATAAATTCTAAAATTATTTGTGGGAGCTCTCTGCAATATACAAGTGACCCACAATTATTTTCAAAATATCTGGAGCTATAAAATTATTTATAGCTTTTATTTGCTCCAACTCAAATACAATATGGATTAACTCAAAATCCAAAATGTCCTAGAAATATACCCATCATTTTTGGCAAGAGGTTTCCACCTTAACCAGAAATCATGAGCATTTTAAAGGCATTTTGGGATCATTGAAAATGATTTTATATGATCCTATTTGAAGTCATTTAGTGCTAGGGTTTGAATCAATCCCCACTTCAAGATTAAGAGCAAAATAAACATGAGGCAACACATGACTAGCTAGCCCAGAGCAGATCAGAACTAGGGATGTGACACCCACCCAGGGTTACAATGGTAATATGCCGAGTCGGTGGGTCCGTATAGTTAGTGTTCGGGATGTCGGGCTGGGTCCCGCTTGGGGGCTTGTGGTTCGTCGGGTTCCCCTAGGTGCGGGCTCCGCATGCCTAGGGGGAATGTGCGCCGTCTTGTCGATCGTCAGGGCGTGGCCGGGTCGAGTCGCGCCTGCTGTTCTCCGTCGAGCCTCCGCTTCTTTGTCGTCATGGTAAGGCGGGAATTTCATTGCCGTGCCAGCCTGGTCATCGTGGTGAGTAAGAACCTTGTTGCCATGCTCTGGTGACCAGAGGGAATGGGCGAGAACCTTGTAGTCTTGGTCATCAGTGACTGAGGTCTCGTCCCATCGTACGGCCTGGATGGGACGGGAGCTGACCCGTGGCTGGGTTGTCGTGGACGCCACGGGTGGGTTGGCTTACTGGGGAAGCCAAGGCTGCGCCGGGTCGAGTTGCCTTGCGTCAGCCGCTGCGGCCGGGTTGACGTACCTTGCCGAGTCGAGGGTCTTGGCCGGGTCGCGCGCCTTGCCGGGTCGAGCGACCCGGCCTGGCGCACGCCGGTTTGCGAGGCGATGCGGGCCCTGTTGTTTTTGAAATAGATCCGGGTTCCGTTACCTGCCCGGGGTTCATCCCCCCGACAGTAGTCCCCAAAGCTGTGAAGGTCCGCTGTCTTCGGATGAGGGGGCCTTCGCAGCTTCCCCCTTGAGCAAGGCGGAGACTGCGAACGCTGGGTCCGGCAACACCCACTGTGTGCCAGTTTTCTCGGAAACCGGATCGCGGCGTCCCAGTCATGGTGGGAACCGAGGAGTCCGCTGAATCTTGAGGCGATCCCTCGGGCTTCGCGCTGGCGCCACGTGGTGCTCGGAAGCCGGAGGGGCTCGACAGCCACGCAGCTGCGTGGCAGGACCGGGCGTGGCGGGGCTCGCCGTCGTCGCCCTTGGCCCTGTAGCTGATTTATTGCGGCGTCTGGGGGCCGGTTGCTCTTCCACGCACAGTTAGTGCGTGTGTACATGTGCACTTATTGCAGGGTAGTGGAACGGGCGCGTGCAGACGATCCCACTTCCCCACGTTTGAACCGGGGCTTATAAATTGAGGGGGGCAAGGGCGCGGCGGGCATTATTCTCGCTCGCGCCCTCCTGTCCCCCTGCTCTCGCCCTGCTCCTTTCTACTGACGCACAACTGCGCCCGCAGCCCCGAGCAGAGCTCTTCTCCGTCGTCCTTCTTTCTTCCGCTTCCATCCATGGCGCTGCCGTCTGGCTCTTGGATGGGTTCCAATGTCACCGATGACGACACCGCAGCTTCGAGCTTCGCGGCGGTTGCCGCGGGAGACGGACGTTGGTTTCCGCCTTCCGCGCGACGAGCAAAGGCCCTGACCCGAGGGGTAGGAGCGCGTCGTCTTCCTTACCCACTTCGAGCGCTGGCTCGGGCTGCCGGCGAGCGCCTTCTTCCACGCCTTTCTAGAGTTCTTCGGGCTTCAACCGCACCATCACGGCACCGGCGCCATCGTCCAACTCTCCGGCTTCGTGACCCTGTGCGAGGGGTACCTCGGGGTCGAGCCGACGATCGACCTCTGGGCGCTCTGCTTCTCCTTGAAGCAGCAGGGCCCGTCGGCCGGGGAGTTCGCCGACTGCGGCGTCGCCTTCATCTCCAAGCGGTCGGGGGCAGACTTCCCCCAGATTCCGCTCAAGGATTCTACCAAGAAGTGGCATAATTCTTTCCTCTACGTCCGCAATCTTGGCGCGAAACACATCAATCTCCCCCCTTTCGCCACGGCGCCTCCGCGGGCGAAGACGAACTGGGGCTACTCGCCCCGGCGCCCGTCGCAGGAGATCGTCAGCCTCTGCGAGTGGTTGATGGTGATGAGGACGCAGGAGGGGCTCACCGGCACGGATCTTCTCGCCGCATTCATCACCCGCCGGGTCCTCCCGCTTCAGAGGCGCTCCTGCCTCATCGGCGAGATGATCGGCCTGCAGGACCCCAACCGAATGGGGTCGACGCGGCTGTCTGGGGAGCAGGCCGCGCGCGCCGTCAACGCCATCTCCAGGGCCAATCTTGGAGAGGATTGGCGATTCGGCAAGGCGCCGTATAGCCAGGCGAACCCGGCGCCACAGGTGAGCACCTGGTCTCCTTACTTTGCCGCCGCACATCTTCTTGTTTGTCCCAATGCGTCACGGGCGGTTCTTCTGAATGCGAGGCGACATCCTTACGCCCGGGCTCCGCTACAGGTGGCGCCGGTGGCACCAGAGGAGCCCGCGGCCCAAGGCGGCAAGGAGGTGGCCGAGTCCGACACCAGCGCTATGCGTCAAGCCGGTAAGCTTCGAGTCTTTCTCTTCTTCATTTTGTCTTGATTTGTTACCCGCGTCGCTGTGAAGGCGATGCTGACGCCGGTTGCTTGGTGCAGCGGCGTTGGGCGGGGGAGGCGGCGCTGCCGGCGGAGTCGGGCCCTCGCATGGGGCGGCGCCGAGCCGCCCGCATGGCAAGGACAGCATCGCTCCACGACCCCGTGGATCAAAGCGCGCAACGGACCCGGCCGAGCCCGGAAGGCCGGCCAAGAAGAAGCGCGCGAAGCCGATCCCGGTCCCGGTCTTGATGGGGTAAGTGTTGTTCGCCGCTTGCGCCTAGATTTCCTGTCTTTTTTGCTTATTTTGCCTTCTTATTCAGGTCACCCATCGCGCTGGCGAGGGTGGCGGCGGAGGCCGCGGCCACCGAGGGGACCGCGTTCCGCAGGAACCGGTCCGACCTCGCCGGTTTGGCCGGGGAGGAGGGGCGAGGCGACTCGGACCTCGGCCTGGACCCGGACGACGCCGAGGCCTTGGCCTGGCGTGACAGGAAACGGACCAAGGTGGAGCTGGAGGCGGCGTTGGTCCGGTCTTGGACCGACGCAGCGGCGGCGTGGGCGCAAGGCGGCGCGGAGCCGGCCTGGCGTGAGATGCCGGAGGGCATGGTGGTGGAGGCGACGGTTTTTGAACCGTCGTCGGTGAGAGAGCGCGGCCGTGGGGGCCGGCCCGAGGTGGTTCTCCTCGACCAGGAGGTCATGGAGATGGGGGGCGATACCCCGCCGCGAGCCGACATTGTCGAGCGCGCGGGGGTTGATGGTAGTGGAGGCGGCGTCCCGGAGGGGGCGCCGCTGGCGGCGGCGCCTGAGGCGCCGTCGGCTATGGAGGAGGCACCGCAGGCGGCGGTGCCTGAGGTGGCGACGCATGGCGCCCCGGTGTCCGGATCACCGTCGGCGCCGGAAGGGGCGTCAGAGGAGGTGTTGGGCGCGTCGCAAGCGGCTAGCGGGGTGCACGCCTTGGTGCCCCGGCAGAGCGGGCATCGAGCTCCCGTGCCACAGCCCGCGCGGAGCGGGGGCGTGGCTGTCTTCGGGCCCCAGACCCAGGAGGAGGCGGCGCTGGATGCCGTCAGCCGCCGTCAGCGAGGCAGACCAGGCGCTTTGAGGCCTTCGCCCGGGCCGAGGCGAAGCGGTAGCGACACTGGAGCGCGCCGTCCTGGTGAGTCCTTCTTCTTCTTGTTTTCTTGTGATTTTATCTCTGTGGGGGCGCCAGCGCACCAACTGGGTGTAGCCCTCGAGATTCGGGCCAACTGTGTAACAGTTGGGCCAAATCTTAGGCCTTGTCTTATTTTTCTTCCTGCTGAGTTCTTCTTCTTTGCGGCTGAGGTGTTGTCTTGGCGGACCCGGTTGTTCCGGGCCGGTCATCACTATGACCGGCTCGTTGCTGATTCGGGCCGTCTCGGCGTGGAGGCGGCGCAGGCGAGGGCGGAGGCGGCCGTGGCCCGGTGGTCTCTTGACGAGGCCAGCCGACTGCACGAGCAGCTGGCGGTCACAAGAGCCGCCTCGAGGCCGAGATGGAGCTTCTTAAGGCGGAGGCCGCCAAGGCGGTGGAGGCGCAGCGGGCCCTGGTCGAGGCGGACCAGAAGCGCGGCCAGCTGGCCGACGACAGTGGCCGGCTCCAAGCCGAGGTGGAGCGTCTGCGGGAGCAAGCCACCGCGGCGGATGAGGCCCGCCAGGCCGAGGCTCGCCGCCGTGAGGCGGTTGAGAAGGCAACCGAAGACAAGGACGCCGAGCTGAAGGCGGCCCTTGCTAAGGCGGCCGACCTGGAGAGGGCGCTCAGGGAGCGGGACCATGTCTTGGAGCGGGAGCGATGTGGTACGTTGCTCGAGGCGCAACACCTGGAAGAGTCCTTCTCTAGTAAGTGCTACTTATTTGTTGATTGCGGGGTCGGGACCCGGCCCTTTCTTTCTTGTTGTCCTTCTGACTTGCTTCGCCTTTGGCTGCAGGGGCCTTTCCGGAGACACAGCGGCTGGCGGAGGAAGCCGTCCGCTATCAGTGCGACCCGACCGGCGTTGTCGGGTCCGGGACGGATCCGGCCGACGGCTTGGACCTTCCCGGAGATCGTTGTTGCTGCCGGTATTCGCCGGGGCCTTGGGAACGCAGATGGAGCGGCTGTCCCGAGCCGGTACCGCGATGACGGCGGCCTTGTGGCCGGGTTCCGTCCATCCGCGCAGCTTCTCGCGTCTGGCGCGCTGGTTGGAGATGGGCCCGGATCGCCTTAACGACTGGCGCTTTTCTGCCGCCCGGGCTGGTGCCGAGATGGCGCTCCGGATCGCGCTGTCTTGGCATCCGGATCTTCAGCTGGACGTGCTGATGGGTCGTATGGCGCTCGAGCCGTTGCTGCGAGGAGCATGCTTACCGGATAGCCTCTGGGCCAGCTACATCGCGGGTTCGCCTTCCACGGCAGTTCCATCCGAACGGACGGAAGACGGCGCTGTTGTGGACGGCATTTACGACTACGGCTTGCTTCTTCGCGACCCGCAGGGCAGCTCGGAGGAGACGGGCATCTACGGCGACGCGGAGGTCGGAGAGGACACCGGTGATTCGATGGACCTAGAGGTCGGCCAGGGGGAGCCGTCAACGTCGCGGCGCGGCGCTGGGAATGCCTGAGAATCTTTTGTAGGAAATTCTGTTAAGTAGCAGGTCCACCCACCCACTGGGGGTTTTCAGGGTGTAATGAACTCAGGCCGTTGGCCTTTTGCTTGAAAACATTTATGTGTAAATGTTGTGAGTGTTTATTTTCTTTTGCCTTACGCTTTTTGAACTTATTTCATGCGTTGCTCCTCCTCGAAGCTTCCCATGAGTCAGACGGCCGAGGCTCCGGTCCGTGACAAGGGGTTCGGCTCTTCGAGAGGTGGCTGCAGGAGTTGGGTCCTTAAAAAACATTGAGCGCGAGCGAAACACCCACTGGGCCGGCTGGCGGCAATCCGGCTTGGCCGGTTGGTGAGCAGCCGGTCGTGCGGCTAACTGAGTTGACGAGCGTCGGGCCGGGTTGGTCGACCCGGCGGCTTTGACTTAGTGTATGAATCGTAGGGGAGCTTTAGCCCGTTGTGCTTGCCCGCCATCAGCCAGAGCTGGATCTGCAGTTTTAGGGCGAAGTGGGGGGCCGCGGCATCCTAACTTATCAGGAATCACTAAGCGAAGCGGCGGGGTGATGATCAACCCGGCCAGCCCCCGAGCGCCCGGGTCGAGCCTGTCGAGCCGGCGGCCGTGTTTGGTAGTAAGGTGGTGTGAAATATGGACGCAATAAATTGGTCGGCAAAAGGCAGCCACCGAGTCTCGTTCGGGGACCCCATAACTTCATATGCATACAAAAGGAGTTGATACATACATTCGTTCGGCTAACTGTAAAACGGACGAAGGAGTTCCGCGTTCCACGGCCGGGTCGTTTCTTCGCCGGCGGTGTCCCTCTTGCGCTTCTTCGATTTGCGTGCGTCGATGAGGTAGTAGGCGTTGCAGTCGCGCAAAGCCCTGCTCACGATGAACGGGCCTTCCCATGGAGGGGACAGCTTGTGTTGGCATGCCTGCTCTTGGACGAGTCGGAGGACGAGGTCGCCTTCGCAGAATGCGAGAGGCTTGATCTTCTTGCTGTGGTAGTGCCTCAAGCCTTGCTGGTAGATAGCCGAGCGGCTAAGTGCCAGAAGGCGCGCCTCTTTGAGCAGGTCGACACCGTCTTCGCGTGCTTATCTTGCCTCTTCTTCAGTGTACATCGCGACGCGCGGCGAGTTGAACTCGACGTCGGTCGGGATGATGGCTTCTGATCCGTGAAGCGAGGAAGAACGGGGTGAACCCGGTCGACCGTTTGGTGTCGTCGGCGCAGACTCAGAGAACCGCGGGCAACTCGTCGAGCCAACTGCCGGGTGAGTGGATGAATGGTTCGACGAGTCGCGGCTTGATGCCGGATAGGATGAGTCCGTTGGCCCGCTCGACCTGCCCGTTGGACTGCGGATGTGCCACGGAGGCCAGGTCGAGGCGGATGCCGGAGACAGAGCAGTATTGCTCGAGCGCGCCCTTGGTGAAGTTGGTGCCATTGTCGGTGATGATGCTGTTCGGCATGCCGTAGCGCACTGCTAGGTCTTTGATGAAGCGGACGGCTGTTGGCCCGTCCAGTTTCTTGATTGGTCTTGCCTCGATCCATTTGGTGAACTTGTCCACTGCGACCAGCAGGTGTGTCATGCCGCCTTGAGCGGTTTTGAAGGGTCCCACCATGTCGAGTCCCTAGACAGCGAAGGGCCAGGCAATCGGTATGGTGCGGAGTGCTAACGTCGGCTGGTGGTTGCGTTTGCTGAAGCACTGGCATCCTTCGCACTTGAGGACGAGCGACTCGGCGTCTTCGAGGGCCGTTTGCCAGTAGAAGCCGTGGCGAAACGCCTTGGCCACGATGGACCGAGATGTGGCGTGGTGCCCACACTCGCCCTGGTGAATGTCGAGGAGGATGTCGATGCCGCGGTCCTGCTCGACGCAGCGCTGGAACACGCCGGTAGAGCTGCGTTTGACGAGCTCGTTGTTGATGATGGTTTAGGAGGATGCCCGGAGCTGAACTTGCCGAGCCTCGGTCTCTTCCATGGGGAGAACCCCGTTCTCCAGCCATTCTAATATCGGCAGGGCCCAAGATGGGGCCGTGATGGTGGTGAAGACGGCCACCTAGGTGTGTTCCGAGTCGGCGGCTCCTGGGCCGGGTTGAGCAGCCCCCGGGTTGGTGGCGGCGACGGCCGGGTCCGGGGTGATGGTGGCCGGGTTGAGCTGAGCAGCCCCCGGGCTGGGTTGATCAGCCCCTAGGCCGGGTTCAGCAGCCCCCGGGCCGGGTTCAGTAGTCCCCGGGCCGGGTTGAGCCGTCCCCGGGTCGGGTTGAGCCGTCCCCGGGCCGGGTTGAGCCATCCCCGGGCCGGGTTGAGCCGTCCCCGGGCTAGGTTGAGCCGTCCCCGGGCCGGCTTGCGGCGCGGCCGGGTCTTCTGGGATGTGGATGGACTCGGTGTCCGGCGACGGCTTGACGGACGGCTTGCACAGGTGCTCGAGGGAGACGCCGGACGGGATAGCTTGACGTGACGAGGCGATCTTGGCGAGCGTGTCGGCTGCCTCGTTCTCCGCGTGTGGGACGTGGAGGAACTCGCAGCCATCAAAGGATCCGAACAGCTTCTGGATGAGGAAGCGATAGCTTTCCATGTTGGAGTCGCGGGCGTCCCACTCGCCGGAGCACTGTTGTACCACCGAGTCCGAGTCTCCGTAGCACAGGATGCGCCGGATGCCGAGTTCCTTGGCAAGCCGGAGGCCATGCACAAGGGCTTCGTATTCGGCGACGTTGTTGGAGGCGGCGAAGTGGATCTGGACTACGTAGCGGAGTCGGTCACCCTTCGGGGATGAAAGTACGATGCCGGCCCCTAAGCCGAGTCGCATCTTGGACCCGTCGAAGTGCATGCGCTAGTGCGTCGAGTCGGGAGGCGGCTGCAGTAATCGGGTCTCGTCCGGTCGACAAGGAAATCGGCGGGGCACGAGACTTGATCGTGGTGCGGGGCTCAGAGAGGATGGTGTGGCCAGCTAGCTGGATCGCCCACTTGGCGACCCGGCCAGAGGCGTCCCGGCACCTGATGATTTCTCCGATAGGCGCCGTGCTGATGACGGTGACGACATGTTCTTGAAAGTACTGCTTCAGCTTCTTGGCGGTGAGGTACACGCCATAACACATCTTCTGGTAGTGCGGGTAGTTCTGCTTGGAGGTGGAGAGCACTTCGCTCAGGTAGTAGAACGGGCACTGGACGGCCTGGATCTTGCCCTTCTCCGGTCGCTCGACCACCAGCACCGTGCTGACCGCCCGCGAGGTCGCGGCTATGTAGAGCAACAGCGGCTCCTTGTCGGTTGGCGCGGCCAGGACGGGTGCGGTGGAGAGCATGCGCTTGAGGTCTTGGAAAGCTTCGTCCGCCTTGCCGTTCCACTCGAACGGGCTTGTTTTCTTCATTAGCTAGTAAAGGGGCAGTGCTTCTCGCCCAGCCGGCTTAGAAACCGGCTGACCGAGGCCATGCAGCCTGTGAACTTCTGGACATCTTGCAGCCAGGTTGGCTTGCGCATGCGCTCGATGGCCTTGATCTTCTCCGGGTTCGCCTCGATGCCGCGTTCCGAGACGAAGAAACCGAGCAGCTTTCCGGCTGGGACGCCGAAGACGCACTTTTCCGGGTTGAGCTTGACCTTGTATTCGCGGAGGTTGGCGAATGTTTCCTTCAGATCGTCGAGGAGCGTGAGGTGCTTCTTGGTCTTCACCACGATATCATCCACGTACACTGCGTGGATGTTCTTGCCGAGTTTGATGGCGGGCACTTCTGCATGCAGCGTTGGAAGGTGGCGCCAGCGTTCTTCAACCCGAACGACATGGTGATGTAACAGTACGCTCCAAAGGGCGTGATGAAGGACGTCTTCAGGGCATCGGCCGGGTCCAGCTTGATCTGGTGATAGCCGGAGTAGGCGTCCAGGAAGGACAGCAGCTCGCACCCGGCGGTCGAGTCGATGACTTGGTAGATCCGCGGGAGGGCGAACGGATCCTTGGGACATGCCTTTTTGAGGCTGGTGTAGTCGATACACATGCGCGCCGTGTCTTGTTCTTCTTCAGACGAGGACTGGGTTGGCCAGCCACTCGGGGTGAAACACTTCCATTATGAAGCCGGCCACCAAGAGCTTGGCGACCTCTTCACCAATGGTTCTTCTCTTCTCTTCGGAAAATCGACGGAGGGGTTGACGGACAGGCTTGGCGTCCTTGCAGACGTGGAGTTTGTGCTCGGCTTACTTCCTCGGGATATCCGGCATGTCTTTGGGGGTCCATGCGAAGATATTTCGATTCTCACGGAGGAAGTCGACGAGCTCGCCTTCCTATTTGCTGTCGAGGCGGGCGCCTACGACAACATACTTGTTGCAGCTGGGGTCTTCCGGGTTCAACTTCACTTTCTTGGTCTCCTTGGAGGGCTTGAAGGCGGCCTCAATAGTCGGGTCCAGGGTCGGGATTGACGCGTCGGAGGCCTCGCCGGCTAGAGTGACGATCCGGTCGAGCTGGCGCCGCTCCTCGACAATTACCAGCGACTCGGCCAGCTTGGCGCCGTCTCGGGCGCACTCCAGAGACTTGCGGTAGTCACCGGTGACTGTAATGAGGCCCTTGGGACCCGACATCTTCATCTTCGTGCACGCCAGTGGGGACCGCCATGAACTTGGCGAGATGCTGGTCGCCCAGCAGAGCGTGGTACACGCTGGACAGGTCCACCACCTCGAACCAGATTGGTTCACGTCGGAAGTTGCTGCTGTCGCCAAACAGGACATCGAGCCGGACCCGACCAATGGGCGAACAGGAGAGGCCGGGTACGATGCCGTGGAAGACGGTCCGAGTTGGCTCCAGGTCTTCGGCCTTGAGGCCGAGCTTGGTCATCGTGTCGCGGTAGAGGATGTTGATGCTGCTGCCGCCGTCGATGAGAACTCGGGAGAACTTGCAGGTGCACCACGCGACGATCGTAGGGTTGAGGACGAGGGCGTACCCACCCGGACTTGGCATGACATCCGGGTGATCCTCCCGGGTCCAGGTGATCGGGCGCTCCGACCAATGCATAAAATCCGTCTTGGCCGGAACGACGGTGTTCACCACCTGCCGAAGGAGGCGCTCGCGGCGCTTGTCGTCCCCGAGGCTGGTGAAGACGACGTAGGCCGCGTTCTGGTCTGGGTAGGCGTCGCTTCGCATCACGCCGCCGGTGGGGGGCGGCGGTGGAGGCGGAGGCGGTTGTCCCGTGCCCGGAGCCGAGCCGAGGAGGCGCACGCCGCCTCATGATGCGCTTGGTGATGGCGCACTGCCGAAGCGTGTGCGTGGAGGGTCTTGTGCCACTGTGGTGCTTGCATGGAGCGTCGAGCATCTCTTCAAAGCTCATGGCGGGTTGCCACGCCATCTTGCCGGTCTGCGGCGCTTCGCTGTCGGGTCCGCCGCGGGCTCGGCGGCCGCGATGGGCCGGTTGTCGTGACGTTGCGCTGGTTGCTCGGCCTTGCGCTTGTTGTTCTGGTGGTGCTGCTGCCGGCTGCCTTCGCCCGGCGGCTTACGTGGAGGGACGGCCGCCTTGTCGGCCTCATCCAGCGCCACTTGGATCTTCATGGCGGAGTCGGCGTTGGCGTGCTTGTCCGCCGTCACCATGAGCGCGCCATGGTGGCGGCTTGGAGCGTAGAAGCTTGTGCTTGAGGAGGTGCCGTCTCGGCACCGTTGACATATTGGATCGCTCGACTTCATGGACGCCCTCACAGCTGTTCCGGAGCTCGGTCCAGCGTGCGAGGTACTCGCGGCCAGTCTCCGTCGGCCCCTGCCCGCACATGGCGAGCTGACTGGGGCGACCGGGTCGCTTGTACGTCCCCGTGAAGTTGCGGACAAATGCTTCCTCGAAATCGACCCATGCGTTGATGCTGCCCTTCAGCAAGCTGTTCAACCATGTGCGAGTCGATCCTTGGAGCATGAGCGGTGCGTAGCGCACGGCGAGACTGCGATTGGCACCGGTGATGCCAATGGCCGTGGTGTAGTCGGTGAGCCAGTCTTCTGGCTTCACGGTCCCATTGTACTTGGGGGTGTCGCGGGGGAGCGCGAATCCCTTGGGGAAGGGCTCCTCCCGGATGCGTGGGCCGAAACACGCCGGCCCGATAGCGCCGCTCTCCTCCACCTCCATGGAGCGAGCGAGCTGATCGAGGCGGTGGCGCGCGTCGGCATCGTTGATGGCGCGCCGGCCGAGTCGACTGGCGGCCAGGCCCCGAGGGGCCAGGTCAGCTGGAGCCGGACATCGGCCAGGCTGGCCGGGTCCATGCTGGGTCTCTGGGGCGGGCTCGTTGCCCAGAGCGTCGGTGGCGGTGCCGGCCGGGTTGCGCCGGGTTCGGCCCCGACCAGAGTGCGCCTCGCCGGGAGGCAAAGAGGCCGTGTGCAGGAGTTCGCCGGGTCCGCCAAGGCGGGCGGAGCCGGACCCCGCCGGCTTGGCGAGCTGGTTGAGGCGATCCTGCTAGGTGTTGGCGGCGTGGAGGAGCTCGCGCATCCGCCCGATGCGCTCCCTAAGCTCCTCACCCGCGAGTTGGTCGAGGCTAACTGTGGCTGCCTCCGCAGCGCGCATGTTCTTGACTGGGGTCTCATCGACGGTCCGGCCGGCGCTGAAGGCCCGTCCGATCGCTCCTCCCCGGGCGCGAGTATCAGTGGCCCGGCTTGGCTCGGCCGCGGCGGGCGTGAATCCGTGGGCAGCGTCGTGCTCCATCTAAGCAGCTTCCAGGCGGCGTCTGGTGGCGGCCAGCGTCTTGGACAGGTCCAGCATTTGCTGGCGCCTGTCCTCGAGCTGGGTTCGGACTTCAGCAACGTTGGTGGCGTCAACGTCGGTGCCGATGGGAATGTGGAGGCTCTGCATCGCGGCGCGCAGCGGGTCAGTTGTCTACGTCTGAGCCGTAGCGGCCACGGCTTCGGCGGCTCTTCTCGTCTTGCTCGACGAGGAAGAGGCGCCATCGCCGGTGACGAAGACCTCTACGTGGGCGTCCATCGCCCCGGCAGTGAACCCGCCGCTGAGAGAAAGCGGGGAGTCGGAGTAGCTGAGCACCCCGCTGGGGTACTCGTCGGCCGCGAGCGCGTCGGAGATGCGCAGCGCGGTGAAGGAAGCGGCGAGCGCGCCGATGACGTCGTCCGCCAGAGCGACGGACTCGTCGGAGTAGGAGAAGGGCCCCGTCCGAAGCATGCTTCCGGCCAGTTCCTCGAGCTGCCCCACGGTGGGTGCCAACTGTCTTGGTGGGCGCACGCCAGATGCCAAGGGATGGCTAAAGAGAGGAGGAGGCTCGAGAGCGCTGGTGGGCTTCGGAGGTGAGGTTGATATGCGCGGGCGCGGGACGCCGGACATACCCAGGTTCGGGGCTCTCCAGAGAGATAACACCCCTAGTCCTACCGAGTTTAGTTGGATGGTTGATAGTACAATGTTGCTCCTAGAGCTGTTTGAGGAGGAAGGAGGCTGGCCAAGGCCCCGGCTGCTCCTTCTCCTTGGTGTCGCTATGTCTCTGTTGAATATCTTGTGTCCTCTCTCTATCTTGTCTACTCATGTGGCGCGGACTCCTGGGGGGTTTTATAGACTAACCCACCCAGGGTTACAATGGTAATTTGCCGAGTCGGTGGGTCCGTATAGTCGGTGTCCGGGATGCCGGGCTGGGTCCCGCTTGGGGGCTTGTGGTTCGCCGGGTTCCCCTAGGTGTGGGCCCCGCATGCCTAGGGGGACTGTGCGCCGTCTTTTCGATCGTCAAGGCATGGCCGGGTCGAGTCGCGCATAGTGTTCTCCGTCAGGTCTCCGCTTCTTTGTCGTCGGTATGAAGGGCGGGAACATTTCTTGTTGTCGTCTTGACCACAGTCGTGGTAGGTAAGAACCTGTTGCCACGCTCTGGCTGACCACGGGCATGGGCAGGGGCACTGTAGTCTTGGTCATCAGTGACTGAGGTTTCGTCCCATCGTACGGCCTGGATGGGACGGGAGCTGACCCGTGGCTGGGTTGTCGTGGACGCCACGGGTGGGTTGGCTTACTGGGGAAGCCAAGGCTGCGCCGGGTCGAGTTGCCTTGTGTCACCGCCGCGTCGGGTTGACGATTTTGCCGAGTCAAGGGTCTTGGCCGGGTCGCGTGCCTTGCCGGGTCGAGCGACCCGGCCTGGCGCACGCCGGTTTGCGAGGTGATGCAGGCCCCGCTGTTTTTGAAATAGATCCGGGTTCTGTTGCCTGCCCGGGGTTCATCCCCCCGACACTATGGGTGCAGTCATTCGTGATAAAAAGGGGAAGTTCATCGCCGCATGTAATGTACATTTGGATATGGTTCAAGATGTTCTGTCAGCGGAAGCTTTGGCGCTCAAGCACGGCTTGTTCTTAGCTAAATCCATGGGTTGTAATAGTTGTGAGTTCTTATAATAGTGACTTAATAGAAATTATGAAGAATGAGTGGCCCCCTACAGGTATTGCTGCAACGATTAATCATGATTGTTTTTCTATGGAGTCAGATTTTGTTAGGGTTAAGTATGAGCATGCGAATAGGGAAACAAATTTTGTAGCTCATGAACTAGCCCAGTTAGCTAAATTCCAGACCAGTAGGGTCTGGTTGGATGATCCTCCCCATCTATTGTACCTCTCATGGTGAACGATGTAACATTATTATGTATTGAGTAAAGAGGTTTTTGAGGTAAAAAAGACAGCTAACAGTGCTATCGTACCTACCTCTGGCATTTAGGACAAAGTGCATTAAATGCACTGTTAGGTGTCACGCTGAGGATGCAGCCTGGCAAGCCTGTCGTGCCGCTTAATCATCTTATGCTTATCTGCTTGACACGCCTCTGGACTGTTGTCATATGAGGGTACTCTGCCTTCCAAATGGCTGCCACGTGCTTAGTGGAAGCCACTTAATCACTTGGGGGCTCGACACCGCACTGATAACTAATTTGCATCGTAGTGCGGTGGAGCGGTGGCGCCTCAGCAGGGAGATTTGCCCTTAGTGGACCCGGCAAGCCTGCCGGGGAAATTTTGGACTTGTCCTTGGGGCGGCCTCAACCCGGCCAAGCTCTCCTGCCCGGCAAGGGAGGCTTTCCCAAGGTGACATCTTGCTGTCATGGTTTGTCTTGGTCTTCTTGATCCGCTCTTTGACCTTACAAAGAGCTGCTTCTCTGGCTTGGCCTTGCTTTCTATGTTGGTGTAGCTATTCGATGGCAACACGCCTGTGTATAAGTCTGGGCAACAGAAGTAAATGTTTGTTGTACCGACAGGACCCCTGGGCCTGGCCCAAACATGCTGCCAAGCATCGTTGGGGTAGGCCCCAACAAGTACACATGCGAACACTTTGGTTGAACTATGATGGTATTCTTCTTCCTTGCTTCTTCATTAACCTATGATTGAATCAGTTTTCGGTTTCTCGGTGAGTCGTGCGGGACGACCTGGGGTCACCCACATAATGGCATGTGGGTTGATACGTCTCCGTCGTATCTATAATTTTTTATTGTTCCATGCCAATATTCTACAAATTTTACATACTTTTGGCAATTTTTATACTATTTTTTGAACTGACATATTGATCCAGTGCACAGTGTCAGTTCCTGTTTGTTGCATGTTTTTGTTTTGCAAAAAATCCATATCAAACAGAGTCCAAATGCGGTAAAAACTTACGAAGATTTTTTTTTGGAATATATGTGATTTTTGGGAAAAATAATCAACGTGAGACGATGCTCGAGGGGCCCACAACAATGGACGGTGTGCCCCAGGGGGTAGGGCGTGCCCCTGGTCCTTGTGGCCACCCCGTAAGGTAGTTGGTACCCTTCTTCTGGCGCAAGAAAGCTAATATCCAGATAAAAATAATGTTAAAATTTCAGCCCAATCGGAGTTACCACTGCAAAAAAAATACACTTCCGTGATGATACGTGTTTGTCACAGCAGGTCACGTTTTCTATCATGCATGTACATCCATGACGATTTTATGACAGAATCAAGATAGTCGTACATGTGTTGTCATAGAAGTGTTCCATGACATTACCAAAATTATCATCACGGAAGTGTCCACTTCCATGACGATAAATGACGCGTCATGGAAGTGTTTTCATCAAGGGTACCCGACACGTGGCATCCACTATAATGGGTCGCCATTAAGCTATCGGGTCCGGTTTTGGATCCGATAACCCGTTACCTGCCCGGACCAATGAGGATTTTCCATGTGTAAAATTCTTATTGGCCGGAGGAAACACGTGTTGGCTCACTGTTGGGACAGATGTCATCCATTCATTGGATAGGAGGCGCCTATGATACGTCGACACGTGGCATGGCCCAACAGAGGCCCATTCCGGTGAAAAGGCCGACCCATTTGACTTGGTCAAAAGGTAATGGGCCGGCCCAAGGAAAGCCTGTTAACGTCCTGTTCATACATAGCCCATTTACGGCCCGCTAACTCACGGCCCGTTACGGCCTATCGGAATTAAGCCCAGTAGCTTCATCTGGGCCGTCCAATATGATTCCGGCCCATTGTAACTTCTGGCCCATGTATGTTCCATGATGTCTTTCGGCCTGTATGAGGCCCTTTGTAACTCTTGGCCCATTAACGGCCCGTGGTAAATATGGCCCGTAATGAACAGTGTATCGCTTTATACCCATTAACGGCCCATTATTCAATTGGGTTGTTTCCAACCCGTGTTATCTTTCGTCCTTCTCAGGGCCCATTTATTCTTGGGCTCATTTCCAGCATTCGGTTACTTACGGCCCGTTACTGTCCTTTTCTGCTTATGGGCCAAACTCAGCTCGTGGTTACAATCAGCCCGTTAATCCGTTGGGCCGTTTTCATAGAGTCATCAAATACGGCCGATTAACAACGGCCCATTATGGTCGGCCCATGAACGGACGATTCCAAATCTAGCCCATTTACGACCCATAATGAGGTCTGCTACTGGCCCATGTTTGGCCAATCGATCATACGTCCCGTAGAAGGCACATTGATGCTACGGCCCGTAGAAGGCCCGTTGATTCTATGGCCCGTAGAAGGCCCATTTTTTCTATGCCCCTTAGAAGGCCCATTGTTTCTACGGCCCATAGGAGGCCCATGGTAACTACATTAAATATGTATCCCATGGTTATTGTGGCCTAGTTTTAAAAAATAGGTTATTGCGGCCACTAGCAAACCGAGGAAAAAGAACTGCATTGACTACAAGCAAACAAATAAACAAGACAACAAGGAAATAAATAAGCAAGCAACTTACGCTAGGCTATCACGGCTATTACACATATTACATCCACTGGGCATCAAAGTTTGCCACCAGTGCAAACTTAGGGAACAAAGCAGCATATCATATATACTAGTTGTCAAAGTTGGCGACCAGTGCAAATAAACACCACAACAAAACAAGTCCAGAACTGAAACCACTTCAAAAGAGCTCAAGAAAAAATATCCTGGGTACCCATAATGCTGGCAAGATGCTTAGCAAGCTTATTTACTTTCTTTTGTTTGGCGCTTAAATCCTCCAATGCTTGTTGTTGCACCAGAAAGTATGCATCTGAATTCTGCAGGGACTTCTTCAGTCCTTTAGCTTCTTGTCGCAGCACATCTGATCGATGTCTTTCAACTTGAATTTGAGACTCAAGAAGACGAACTGATTCGCATAAATGAAGTTCAGAGAGCTTGTGCCAAAGCAGAGTGGCCAAGAACTCCTAACACTACATCAAGACAAGACTTTTGGGTTCTCTCACTATCATCAAGATAGTTTTTATCAGCTTTCTTGGAGACCAACAGGGATGTCTCACTATCTTGAACCTTATCTGCATTACTTCCTTTACCATTGCATAACGGGGTATTGTTCTCTAATATTTTGTCTGCATTCTAAAAGAGAAACAAGCATACACATCACATGTTTACCATGTTGTATATGAAACTCATTTTGGTAAATCAGTTCAGTAGTAAAGTGGATAGGATAACAACATTAAACAAACATATATCTATGTACCATGGTCACTTTATGGTCTATATCATTCTAGTTTTTTTTTTGCCAAATCAAGATAGAGACACAGTTCAAATATAATTTGTTCAAGACAAAGCAGAATAGACATAATATAAGTGTGGGAAACTACAGAGCAATAATAACACTTGTAATGTGCATGACATGAGAACATAACTGTTTATTCAATTGAAATTGAAATCAACATAGAGCAAGTTACAGCAGCAAACTAGTTAAAGAAATAGGTTAAAAACATACTTGTTGCGCCATTGGAGTTTCAGTTCCAGCCTTCAAATTTGAAAAATAGTTGATATGTGTAAATACAGTGATGCAAGAGCAAAGGAGTATGAACCAAAGCTACAGAACCTGACCTGAGAATAATTCTTCTTCTACTTTAAGCGTTGAGTTGGGATTCAAAGTGGTGGTCCTCGTGCTTTGGCCACTGCAGTTCCCTTACTAATTGCTCGTGTTTGGGAGCTCTGTGGTGGAGACAGTGTTGTGTCAACTGGAATTGGGTTACTATCTGCTGGGGTTGGGGTTAGAAGGGGTGTAGTTGGTTCTCTGTCCAACTGGGTAGGGGTACAATCTGCAAGAGTCTAGGTTATGTGTGGTGGGGCTGGTTCTTGGGCAAGTACAACCGTGGTTCTATCTGCATCAACTGGTAGCACTATCTTTTCTGAAGATCGTGATGTTACTCCCTTAGATACTGCCATCACCCTCTCCAATTCGAATGGCTGATAAACAAGAAAAGTAATTGAATGTACATACATTGTATGATAGACAGGTGCAATGGATAGTGGGGAATAAAAGAGGGCATGAAATAATTCACATTTATGTTGTCTAACCAGACATGATAGCATGACATAGTTTCACATATATGATGGCTAACTAAACAGGATAGCATGACACAATTTCACATATATGATGGCTAACTAAAAAAGATGGAAAGACATAGTTCAAAATATGATGACTATGTAAACAGGATGACATGATATAACTATATAATGTGTTTATTAAATAGGTTGGCATGCCATAATTCACACACATGCCGCCTATGGAAACATGATTGCATGATATAATTCATGGATAGAATGACATAATTCAAAATATGATGACTGTAAACATTAAATAGGATGAGATGATATAACTATATGATGTCTTTATTAAGTAGGTTGCCATGCCGTAATTCAGATAGATGTTGTGTATGTAAACATGATGGCATGATATAATTCAAATATATGATTTATATAGTAAGCAAGTAAGCAGATGGCAATCACATATATGATGTAAAAACTAAGCAATGCAAGACAACATGCATGACGTGAGTAATATAACCCTGCCAAGTTTGAGCATAGACCTCAGGGGGGAAATAGGATTGGTCATCAGTCTCTGAATCCTCCTCTGAGGAGCTCTCTGTAACCAGCAAGATGATAGCTTCAGCAGGTAGCATTGTCTACTCTGAATACCTTGTTTTCACTCCAGATACTTCCATCACCGCTTCAAATGGCTGATGCACATGAACAGTAGTTGAATATACAAATGTTGTCGACAAATGGAACACGTAATACAAAAAAAGGATAGCATGATCTAATTCACATACATGATGATTGGCTAAACACCATGGCATTGCATAATTCACATATATAATGCCTTGCAACAAGATAGCATTGCATAATTCACATATATAGTGTCTTGCAACAAGATGGCATTGCATAATTCACATATATGGTAATTAGACACTAAACAGGTATTCACACAAAGCATGTCTAAACTAATCAAATGACATAGCAATGCAAGACACCATACGCATGATATGAGCAACATAACCCTGCCAAGTTAGAGCATACACCTCAGGGGGGGGATAGGACTGGTCATCTATCTCTGAATCCTCCTCTGAGGAGCCATCTCAGAATCAAAGAAGATATGCGCCGTCGAGATAGCATAGTCTGCTCAAGACCTTTTTCACTCCAGAATTTTCCATCACCGTGTCAAATGGCTGATGCACATGAAGAGTAGTTGAATGTACTAACATTGTTGACAAATGTAACACGTAATGAAAAAAAGGATGACCTGATATAATTCACATATAAGATGACTGGCTAAGCAGGATGGCATTGCAAAATTCACATATATGATGCCTGGCTCAACAAGATGGCGTTGCATAATTCACATATACGATGAAGAAACTAAACAAATGGCATTCACACAAAGCATGTCTAAACTAAGCAGATGACATATTTGATGTATAAAGTAAGCAATGCAAAGCACCATATGCATGATATAACCAACATCAGCATGCCAAGTTAGAGCGAAGACCTCAGGGGGTAAATAGGAGTGGTCTTCTCCTTCTGAATCCCCCTCAAAATAGTTATCTTCCTCTTGATTACAATCCGAAATGGGTGGAGGGGGGCTTCCTTTGCGCCTACCATGGAGCGACGTCTGCATGAAATTTTATAGCCACGCAAGGCTCGTCCCTTTTGCTCTACATGTTCAGTTCCATTGTGTACAATAACTCACATGCATAGGAATAAAACATAGTGAGATTATGTAAGGAGTGCATGAAGAAATCCAGAGTGATGGTAGCAACCTATGGATATGTAACGCCCTCGATGCGACTATATCTCCCACGTGTCGAAGCACGACTTAGAGGCATAACCGCATTGAAAGCAATGTCGCAAGTGAGGTAATCTTCACACAACCCATGTAATACATAAGGGAAAGAGATACATAGTTGGCTTACAGTCGACACTTCACACAATACATAAATAAACATCCATCATCCAGATTACACTCAAGGTCCGACTACGGAACCAAAATAAAAGAAGACTATCCCAAATGCTACACAGGTCCCCAATCGTCCCAACTGGGCTCCACTACTGATCATCAGGAAAAGACACATAGTAACGACCACGTTCCTCGTCGAACTCCCACTTGAGCTCGGTTGCGTCATCTACACTGGCATCGTCGGCACCTGCAACTGTTTTGGTAGAATCTGTGAGTCACGGGGACTCAGCAATCTCACACCCGCGAGATCAAGACTATTTAAGCTTATAGGAAGGACAGAGTTGTGAGGTGGAGCTGCAGCAAGCGACTAGCATATATGGTGGCTACATTCGCAAAAGAGAGCGAGAAGAGAAGCAAGGCACGGTCATGAAGCTAGTAGCGATCAAGAAGTGATCCTGAAACTACTTACGTCAAACATAACTCCAACATCGTGTTCACTTCCCGGACTCCGAGAAGAGACCATCACGGTTACACACGCCGGGTTGATGTATTTTAAATAGGGTCAACTTCGGGTTTTCTACAACCGGACATTAACAAATTCCCATCTGCCTCATAACCGCGGCACGGCTTTGAAAGATAATACCTGCAGGGGTGTCCCAACTTAGCCCATTATAAGCTCTCACGGTCAACGAAGGATATTCCTTCTACTGAAGACCCGATCAGCTCGGAATCCCGGACTACAAGACATTTCGACAATGGTAAAACAAGACCAAAGAAAGCCGCCCGACAGCCGACAAATCCCGATAGGAGCTGCACATATCTCGCTCTCGTGGCACATCCGGATGATCAGTTCGTACAACTAAAACCAGGCCTCCAGCTTTCCCCAAGGTGGCGCTGCAAAGGGTTTCTAGTTTGGACCAACACTCGGAGGAGCACTGGCCCGGGGGTTAAATAAAGATGACCCTCGGGCTAGCGAAAACCCGTGGGAAAAAGGATTAGGTGGCAAATGGTAAAACCAAAGTTGGGCCTTCTTTGGAAGAGTCTTATTCAAAGCGAACTGTCAAGGGGGTCCCATAAATCACCCAACCGTGTAAGGAACGCGAAATCAAGGAACATAACACCGGTATGACGGAAACTAGGGTGGAAAGAGTGGAACAAAACACCAGGCATAAGGCCGAGTCTTCCACCCTTTACCGAGTATATAGATGCATTAATTAAATAAGAGATATTGTGATATCCCAAAATATCCATGTTCCAACATGGAACCAACTTCATCTTCACCTGCAACTAGCAACGCTATAAGAGGGCTGAGCAAAGCGGTAACATAGCCAATCAACGGTTTGCTAGGAAAGGATGGTTAGAGGTTTGACATGGCAATATGGGTGGCATGATATAGCAAGTGGTAGGTAACGTAGCATAGGCATAGCAAAAGAACGAGCATCTAGCAAGCAAAGATAGAAGTGATTTCGAGGGTATGGTCATCTTGCCTGCAAAGTTCTCAGAGTTGTCGAAAGCTTGATCCTCGTAAGCGTTCTCAACAGGTTCCTCGTTCACGTACTCGTCTCCCGGCTCTACCCAAAGCAAGAAAACAAACAACGGAACCACAATAAATCACGGTGCAATGCACAATTAACATGATGCAATACATGGCATGATATGCGAGATGTGAGATGCAATGCATATGCGTGCTCCGGAAGGAAAATGATGAACAAGGCATCAACTTGGCAAACCGAGTATGCCGCTGGAAAGGTGAGATGATTTCGGTTGAAATCGATATAAAGATCACCGGAATCGGATGCACGGTTTGCAAATGACAAGCAAAACAAGAATGGCACAAATCTGCCATTAACAGCATGATGCCACATAGCAAGCAACAAGAATTTAAGCTACTGCACCCAAACGTATCAACAAAGCATATGGCAGTGATCTACTAAAGATGCTTGACAAACGATGAACACTGAGCTACGGCTAAATCACAACATAACAGGTCCAAACAAGCATGGAAAAAGTGCAAAATATATCAGCTTCACAGACAGAAAATACTAACATGCCAGAAATTAACATCAGGAAGGCATGTTTAGAGCAAGAAAACAACCTGCTACGGGAACAAGACATAGCAAAATATGGCATGGCATCAATCTACTCAAGGCATTGAACAAAAGTCCCTTCCCGACCAAGAGCCAAAAGGGATCAGAAAATGTAATAGCACCCATGTCAATATAGCAAGTTTCGTTAACAGATTCAGCAAACAGGGCATGACATTGACAGAATTATGAAGGCATCTTCGCGAGCTTGATGCACTCACTACAGAGAATTTGACGATAAACTAAGCATACATACAATAAGAAGACATGGCATAGAAGCTATACATGGCAAGAACAACATCATAGCATACACAGATCAACTACAACAACCTTGGCAAAATCGAACATGTAAACAATCTGCCAGGAAACATTTTATAGCAAAAGTAGAGCTCGATCGACTCAAGCTATGGAACTCCATAATTGCAAAAAAGGGCATGGATGGATAGATAATAACCATATGTTCAAAACATCCTTACTGAAGTATCTCAAAATAAGCATGGATCTCTCTGTAGCATCAAGTTTACAAGGCATAAAAATATCAGCAGAACAGGGGCTGAAATCAGCAACATCATGAAGCCTAGTTTGCATGCTTGTGCTAGTCACCACAGAGATCACAAAAATACGTGGCATACACCCCTGTAAAGATGGCATGGCCTATTACAAAACACATGTAGGACTCAAGTTCATAGGATGCACACATCAATCATGGAAAAAATGACAAAAGTGCATGTTCTGATAAGAATCTGAAACTAACATCACATAGCCCTCTTCTAACAGCATTTCGGGCATCAAAATGAGCTCAAATGAAAATGACGCAATGAGATGAAATGATTTACCCATCGAGGCGAATAATTCGGTTGCTATACGCCCCAAACGGAGCCACGGGTACAGAGTTATGATACGATGAACATGCAACAATTTACTGACAGAAAAATGACTTGGTGGATTTCGGGGAAAGAAGAAAGTCAACCGTGGCGATTTTGGATCTGAGATCCAGATCGAGAGATCGCCAGAGTTCCTATACGCCGGAGAAGGAGGAGGACGGAGGAGCTCGCCGGAGAGGTCTGGGAGGACGAGGGGCGGCGGGATCCGGGCGCGGGGTCCCGGATCTGGCCGGAGGACGGCGGAGACGGGCGCTGGCGGGCGGACGCTACGCCGGGACGGCGGGCGCGGGCGGCGGTGGACGGCGCCGAGGCGGCGGCGGACGGAGGTCGCCGGGCGCTGGCGGGCGCTGCCTCAGCGGCGGGCGCATTTAACGGCCTCGGAGGGGGGGCGCGGCTCGGGCGGCGACGGACGGCGGCGCCACGTGGTGGCCTCCCGCTGGTTGCTGCGGCCAGTGACGGACGACGTGTCCAAGGCTGGAGAGGAGCGGGGCTAGGGTTAGGGTAGGAAATGATCCGGGATTTGGAAATGGGGGGGTCTTTAAATAGAGGTAGAGGAGGCTAGGGAGCTCCAAATTGAGCGCGGTTTTCGGCCACGCGATCGTGATCGAACGGCCTAGATGATGGGACAGGTTTAGGTGGGTTTTGGGCTACTTTGGAAAGGTGTTGGGCTGCAACACAAAAGAGGCCTTTGCGGTTATGCGGTTACCCGTTGGAGTATCAAACGACCTCCAAATGGCACGAAACTTGACAGGTGGTCTCCCGGTGGTGTACCAAGGCCACTTGGCAAGCCTCGGTCCATTCCGAGAACGTTTAACACCCGCTCACGAAAAAGAGACAAGAGGGGTGCGCCGGTGCATGTAGGAGTGTCGGATTGCAAAACGGACAACGGGGAAAATGCTCGGAACCATGAGGCGAACACGTATGCAAATGAGATGCACATGATGACATGATATGAGATGCATGACATGAACAAAATGCAAAACGAAAGACAAAAACCCAACCACGGAGGGAATATCCTATCACAATGCCGAAAATGGCAAGAGTTGGAGTTACAAATATGGAAAGTTACATCCGGGGTGTTACAGGATAGACCCAAAACCAATGATAGCAGGCAAATAATGGCTTCAGTTAAAAGATACAGATAATGGCTTCTTTACTATTTGTTTCCCACCCAACATGAACCTCATAGTAGACACCAGAGATTAACCAGATAGTAGATAGATACTATTGATTGCGGCCCCGATATGTACCCCACAACCATTCAAAAAACTCAAGTTTGACCATTAGTTTGGAGCTGGCTCAGAGTCTAATCGGTGAACAGGACGATAAAGTAGCATATAATATTAAGCCATGCATAACATAAGCAGAAACGAAAGAGTGCGACCTCTCTTGCGGACCCATGTAGTATTCAAGGTCATCTGCTTGGTTGATGATGGTAATGCAGTTGCCATGGCTGCCGGCGGCGGGGAAGAAGATCTGAGGCGGTGAAAGACGGTCTGGAGGCCGGATGCCTGTTGAGCTGAACCGTTCTGTCGTTGGAGCAGCTGAGCTGGGGTGGACAACGGTGCAGCAGGAGCGGGACAAACTACACAAGGTTTTCTTTGACAACTATTTGTAAGAGAAGTAATTCTGTAAGTGCTCGTTTGAATTGGAGGATTCTAACAATGCAGGGATAGGAAATACACAGTAATAGGATAGGAATGCACGTGCAAAACAGAGAATTTAAAAACACAGGATTTCTTCCAATCTGGGTGTTTGGTTCACAAGAATTGGAAGATCACAGGATGCAAAGAAGCATGGTGAGACTAAGTTAAACCACAAGAAAATGTACGGTTATAATGCTATTATGCTACTATCTCTTAGTCTTGTGCTTCATGAATAGGAATTTGAAAAGGAGGACAAGTAGATATTAAAATTCCTACGGTTTTTCTTTCAAGGAGACACTAAAGGAACAAATCCTATAGTTTTCCTTTGCTCCATTCCTTTGAACCAAATGCATGAATAGTAGTAGCATAGGAAACTTTCCAATTCCTATGTTTTTCCTTCAGTTTTCCTTTCAAGCACTGGCGATTTTAGTAGGCAGGCATGAGCAGGGAAAAGCCTACACTCAAAAAATGTTTCTGTGCTACTTCTACTACTTTGGACCCAGTCCACTGCCCTACTAGCTCAACTCCCAGGCTCATCTACAAATGCAGAGATCAAAGGCGCAGAGATAAATAATGATGGCGTTCAACAAAGTCCATCACGGATAGCTAAGTTGCCTGGTACCTCACTGCTTGTCATATAGTAGGAGAAACTAATCGTATTTCATGTTACTATGTATGATTAGTGGACAGTATATATATAACATCTAGAGTAAAAAAGTGATGCAACAAGTGTACAACCTCTTTGGCGAAGCCATGTCAATCTCAGCGTAATTGGGTTGGTGAGGATGCTCCGGCTGATTTGGCTGTCGGGGGAGGGGAAGAAGATCTTAGGTGTCTGGAGATGGAGCCCGGGGTACTGCTCCACTGTGATGGAGGGTTTCGTCGTTGGAGCAGCTCCGGTGAGTTATATGACGGCGAGGCTAAAGCAGGACAAGATAGGCAATGTTAACCTGAGTGGAATACTAATAGCATCTCCAATAGATGATGTAAAATACATAACCACAAAGTGCTAGATGTAAAATACATCAGCTGCTCATCTCTGAACATAACTGTCGAAACAAAATTTAACTGTTGAAACTGAGTTTAACTGTCGAAACTGAATTTTTCTGTCGAAACTGAATTTTGCTGTCGAAACTAAATACACTAGTAGCAGAAAAGCAGTAGCAGCAGCAGCGTGTGCGAGAGCCGGGGCAGCTGGATGTGTCGCAGCATCTTGGGTAGTAGCTGCAGGGGCTCGACGGAGAGAAGGATCTGCTATTCGTGCAGCAACAGCGCGTGCAAGAGTAGAGCAGCAGCCAAGCAAGAGCAAGAACGAGAACAACAACGCAAGCAAGAGAAAGAGCAAGAGCAGCAGCGCGAGCAACAGCAAGAGCAAGAGCAGACCAGGCAGGGGACCGAGAGCAAGAGCAGAGTAGCAGCATGAGCGAGAGCTAAAGCAGCAACAACTCCTACTGATGTGGACGTCGCCGCCGAGGGAGCGACGCCATGGAGGAAGTGGCCGGCGACGCTGCCGTGGATGGATCCGCGCCATGTCGGTTCGGGATCGAGCACCGGCAGCATTGTAAGAACGAATCAAGAAGAAAATGCAGCGATTAGTGTACAACCTCTTTGGTGGCACCGATTAGGCCTCAACTTCATCCGAGGAAACGGTGGTGATGCTGCTCTTCTGGTGGTCCAGGTGAAGACGGCGGTGTGGGAATGGAGGTGGTGCAAAAGACGAGGGGAACGTCGGGGCAGCTCCTTGGAGGTGGGGGGCGGGGTGGCTGAACCGGCGGGATGATGAGATCGACGACGGATCCTCATCCGGTACGGTGGATGAGGGACGTTGAGGTGTTGTTGTGGACGACATTGTCGGGGAAGAGGCTCCGGCTGGGTGGCGGTCGGAGGAGGGTGTGGGGCTTTCGGGTTTTCGCAGCCTCGGTGTAAGAATGGGTGGGCGGATGGGATGGGAGGGGGGAACCATGGCTTAGGGACGCGCTTGTCCGAAATGTGGGGTAAGTTACGAAAGTACCCCCATCGATTTGAGCTAGGCGGTTCTTTCTGTTCAGGGGTATCACGGGCATTTCGCATGTCGGGATTTCGCAGGAGGTGGGCGTTTTTGCGCGTGTTGTCATTTTGGGATAGCAAGGCGCGGGTTGAGATGGAGGGAGTTTTCGGAGCACAACGAGACAAAGATGTATCTTAAAATATTTCGGGGTAACAAGGCGCAGGTTGAAATTTCTGGACAAGCCTAACGTGTACTGTACCAAATCGATTAGCACTTCTGTCTATGAAAAAACAAAAAGAAATCAATTCGCACCACACAAGAGAGTCTAGTCCCGTGTACTGTACCAAATCAATTCGCACTACAAATGCCATTCAAAACAATGAATTCATGTTATGTTCAATTAAAATATTTCGCTACGTGTATAATGCATGCAACCTGCTACTCAAATGAACGTTTTAGTGCATTCCAAACGTATATACTACCGCTTCAATACAAACTAAATTCGAATTCGTTTCTCCATTTGAATAAGATCTACAATCATGATTGTTGTGAAGTCAAACCATTTGAATTCGTTTCTCTATTTCAATAAGATCTACAATCATCATTATTGTGGAGTTAAACCATCGTTTGTGTATTATGTTCACATCACACCACATGATTACTGTCGAGTTAGATATGAACTATGTGTACTATATGAACTCAAACTCAATTTTTGAATCCACTTTATGTTGATTTCAAATCATAGTACATTTCAAGCTCTAGCTAGATCTTTATAATTTAAACCATGTCTCATATGTATAATGTGTTTATCACATAATGTATGGTGCCCCGCCCCCTAGGCCTACAAGTATTTAGATGTGAGTTGCAAACGCCACACATTACCACATATTCAAATAAAATGTGAGATTGTTCGATATATAGTCCGGTTTAGATTGTTCGATATTTAGTTGTGAGTTGCAAAGGCCACACATTATCACAAATTCAAATAAAATGTGAGATTGTTTGATGTATGGTATGATTTAGATTGTTCGATATTTAGCTGTGAGTTGCAAATACCATGCATTATCACATTATGGTATAACATGTCCAAAACCACAGCACGTGTATCACCACTATATTCATGCATGCATATGTTTATAACACTATGATCTCCTATTCAAATATATGAATCCACTTTCATATCGAATTATGATCTTTGTTAGTCTCTTACACCCACACAATCCTCTAACCTTTGTAGCTAGCACTAACTTTCTCTCGTGCATGCACACGCCCTCCTCGCCCTCCCCCTCCCTCAATATTCTATCCATCGCGCACATTCATTTTTTCTTTAGGTCGTTCTCCCACAGTCTCCACAACTCCTTTCTGACACACACCGATTGATAAACCTCTCCAGTTGTCACGCCCAAGATGCGACCCTATCCTAAAGGAACTCGAAGGTCCCACCAATGATAGAAGCGCATCTTGAAGACGCTTTTGCAAGGTGGATATCATTACATCAACATTACATAATAGTGGGGATACATCCAATACATACAATGTCACATGAATACAACAATACAACATACAAGATCAACATCCGACTACGGATGAATCATAAATGTAAACTCAAACAATATCCACCTCTGCTAGCCCAGTCTGCCGACCGAACCTATCCCCGATCAAGAAGCGTAAGAACTCCAAAACAAGCAACATCGCTCTGGCGTCATGATCGCTAAGTAACCTGTACTGCAATCGGGTGGTGTAGTAATCTGTGAGCCACGAGGACTCAGCAATCCCATTACCATGGGTGTCAAGACTAGCAAAGCTTAATGGGAAAGGAACGGGTAAAGTAGTGAGGTTGCAGCAGCGACTAAGCATATATGGTGGCTAACATACGCAAAAGAGAGCGAGAAGAGAAACAAAGGAACAGTCATCAACTAGTAATGATCAAGAAGTGATCCTGAACTCCTACTTACGTCAGACATAACCCAGAAACCGTGTTCTCCTCTCGATCAACCCCGAA
This sequence comes from Aegilops bicornis, assembly GCA_021605145.1. Taxonomy (NCBI): domain Eukaryota; kingdom Viridiplantae; phylum Streptophyta; class Magnoliopsida; order Poales; family Poaceae; genus Aegilops; species Aegilops bicornis. The sequence continues at coordinate 402,152,029 of CM038673.1, read as the reverse complement.
AAGAGACACTCACAGTTATGCACACGGTTGGTGTATTTTAGAAGGGTTTACTTCAAGTTTACTACAACCGGATATTAACAAATTCCCAACTGCCACATAACCGCGGCCACGGCTTTCAAAAGTTCAAACCCTGCAGGGGTGTCCCAACTTAGCCCATGATAAGCTCTCGCGATCAACGAAGGATATTCCTTCTCCCCGGGAAGACCCGATCAGTCTCGGAATCCCGGCTACAAGACATTTCGACAAAGAATAAAACAAGACCAGCAAGACCTCCCGCGTGCCGACATCCTCGATAGTAGCCGCCAGATCTCGCCTCGTGCCACGACCGGATGAGCGATGCGATACAACTAGAACCAGCCCTCAAGTTTCCCCGAGGTGGCGCTGCAAGTGGCTCTAGTTTGGACCAACACTTAGACAAGCATTGGCCCAGGGGGCTAAAATAAAGATGACCCTTGGGATGCGCGACTCCCAAGGGAAAAAGGAAATAGGTGAGGCAAATGGTAAAACCAATGTTGGGCCTTGCTGGAGGAGTCTTATTCAAAGCGAACTGTCAAGGGGGTCCCAGTTAGGGACGCAAAATCCGGGAACATAATACCGATATGACGGAAACTAGGGCGGCAAGAGTGGAACAAAACACCAGGCATAAGGCCGAGCCTTCCACCCTTTACCAAGTATATAGATGCATTAATAATATATATAAGAGATATTGTGATATCCCAACATGAACATAATCCAACATGGAGCAATCTTCATCTTCTCCGCAGCTAGTAACGCTATAAGAGGGCTGAGCAAAAGCGGTAACATAGCCAAACAACAGTTTGCTAGGAGGGGTGACAAAGGTTAGAGGTTCATGGCAATTTGGGAGGCTTGAGCAGCAAGTGGTAGGTAACGCAAAGCATAGCGATAGAATGAAGCAACTAGCATAGCAATGATAGTAATGAGATCCAAGGTGACGGTCATCTTGCCTGAAATCCCGCTTAGGAAGAAGAACGAGTCCATGAAGAAGACGAACGGAAGTAGTCGAAGCGAATCCTCACAATCGCAACATTACCGGAACTAGGAAGCAACACCGGAAAGAAACAAACAACATGGTAAATGCACAAGCATAAACATGGCATGATGCACAATCAAGTATGATGCATGTCCGGTTTAATGAGGCATGGCATGGCAAAGTGCAACAAACAATGCTACAAGTTAAGTGGAGCTCGGTATGCAACGAGTTGCATATTGACAAAACACCACATAGACATATTTAGTTTAATCTCGTTTAAGCTACCAAACAATGTTAAATGTTGTTAAACATGGCAAGAGGTGAAGCAAAAGAAAACTACCTATCTAGGCAAGTTTAAATGAGGCCGGAACAACAAACAACAATTCCGGAAAATCCTCAAGTGCGTATTTCGAAGTTGGTACTGTTCTGCCCTAAAACATATTTTAATGTTGTTAAACAGGAAAATAAAGTGCACCTTGTTAAACTAGGCATTTTTCTACCCCATTTACATATAAAGTTTATTAAAATCCGAGCTACGGTTATTTAGTTATGAAATAAATCATTTCAACATGGCATTTAAGCAAATTTAAACAAACAGCATTTTAAACATTTTAACATGGGATAAAAATGGCATATTATGAAATTAGATAAAATTCTAAGCATTTTACATATTTAGTTTGTTTTAAAACGATGCATGGTTGTGGAGTTATTAAATGCATGAACATGAGGGTTTTTCTGTAAAACAGCAGCCTCTGGAATAATAGACAAATGTCCGTAATCGAAAAAACAGGAATCGGGTCAAACAGGGGCGGTTGGCGGCCACCATGGGCCAAGGCCCGGTCGGTGGAAGAGGCAGGCCAGTCAAAGGAGCGGCTGGGCCGGGCGTGGGAGCTGGGCCTAGCGCTACCGGGCAGCCACGAATCGCCGCGATGGAGGACGGGTCAACGCGGGCGAGGCGCTGCTTCTCGCAGACAGAGACGAGCGGGCGAGGTAGAAGCAGGGCACGACGGCGGCAGCGGGGACTTGGCACACGGCGGTCTCGAGCGGCAGCAGGATGCAGGGAAGGCCGGCGAGGTGGAGACGGGGCAGATCCGGTTGGCCGGCGCCGGATCCGTGCAACGACGATGCAGCGGAGCTCAAGGCGGCGTCAGTTCCCTGTGTAAGAAAGACAGGGAGACAGGGAGCATTCAGAGAGAGAGAGAGAGAGCAGAGAAGGAGAAGGAAGCAAGGTGAGGGCAGGCGCGACTTCGGTCGACCTGCTGTTGGTCGGTGGAGGCAAGGTTGCGTGAAGACGAGGAAGACGGGGAGCGGCGCGAGGAGGGGCTTGGCGAGGAGGGTTCCGCGCGGGAACGATGGAGTCAACGAGCTCCGGCGAGCGGTACTTGGCGCTGGGGTGCTCCGGTCGTTCCTGTGAAGGAGAGAGAGGGGCCACCGTGAGAGAGAGAGATAGAGGGAAAAACAGGAGGAGAAGAGGTCACGGGTTCGGCCTGGTTGCTGCTGCTGCTTGCCGTGACATCTGGAGAGGAGCTCCGGCGAGGTGGTGCAGGGGATCGGGGCGCAGGCGAGGGCGTGGCTTGGTGGTGGAGCTGCTGGTCTGAGGCGTGGTCGAGGAGGCTGGGAATCGAACAGGGAGGAGCTGGAGAGCGATGGATGGATGGATGGAAGGGACTGGGTTGGCTCGGCGCTGAAAACCAGGAAGGTGGTCGGGCGACTCGAATGGATTGGGCAAGATCCCGAGGAAAACGAAGTGGCGGCGACGGCGATAGGATAGGGGAGGAATGGATGGGACAGGGCTAGGGTTAGACTAAATATATATATATATATACACGAAAGGGGATGATTTGGATCCTTCGATCGCGATCGGGCGGTCTGGAATAAATGGGTTAGGGAGTCCAAAAGAGAAAACGGAGATGTTTTATAGACGTTTGGGGATGATCCGGACTCATCGGTAATGACAGCCCGGTTCGGGTTCGGGACGGCTTTCGGACGCGCACGAGGGGTTTGGGGAAAGGCCATGGAGATAACGGGGTTTTGACAGGCTCGGAGAAGAGAGAGAAGAGGGCGGCCCGGTTGATATGACAGGTCAACAGAGACAGGAAGAAGCGGCAACTACAAGCAGAAGCAAGTTTTATGAAAACATGTCGATGCAATGCGCATGATGCTATGAGATGAGATGCATGCCATGAACACAATGCAAAACAATAGACAAAACCCAACCACGGAGGAAATAACATATCACATCGCCAGAAATTGCAAGAGTTGGAGTTACAAATATGGAAAGTTGTATCCGGGGCGTTACACCAGTGGTGTCTTCCTACAACATACACACGCACCTTCCATATCCTCCTTTCTGTGTCCATTCCTCGTGTCTCTCATATGGTCCCACACACTGATACAGCTCCATCGTATCTATAATTTTTGATTGTTTCATGCCAAAATTATACAAGTTTTACATACTTTTGGCAACTTTTTATGTGATTTATTGGACTAAACTATTGATCCAGTGCCCAGTGCCAGTTCCTGTTTTTTGCATGTTTTTTGTATCACAGAAAATCCATATCAAATGAAGTCCAAATGCAATAAAATTTCACGGAGAATTATTTGGGAATATATGTGATTTTTGGGAGTGGGAATCACCGCAAACGGAGGCCCGTGGTGGGCACAACCCACCAGGGCGCGGTCCCGGAGCGAGGTGTGGCGTGGTGGGTTGTGCCCTCCTCGAACGTCGGTTGGAGCTCTACTTCGCGCAAGGAAGCTTATATCTGGAAAAAATCATGTTAAAATCTCAGCGCAATCGGAGTTACTGATCTCCAGGAATATAAGAAACGGTTTTCGGCCAGATCTGGGAACGCGAAACAAAAGAGAACAGAGAGGGAGATCCAATATCAGAGGGGCTCTCGCCCCTCCATGGCCATGGAGGCCATGGACCAGAGGGGGAACTCTCCTCCCATCTATGGGGGAGGCCAAGGAATAAGAAGAAGAAGGAGAAGAAGGGGGATCTCTCCCCCTTGCTTTCGGTGGCGCCGGAGTGCCGCCGGTTGCTAGTTTCTCCACCTCTATGCAGCGGTGTAACACCTCCCCCCCCCCCCCGCCGCTGTAATCTCTACTTAAACATGGTGCTCAACTCCATATATTATTTCCCAATGATCTATGGTTATCCTATGATGTTTGAGTAGATCTGTTTTGTCATGTGGGTTAATCATGATCTTGGTTGGTATGATTGTATATTTTATTTATGGTGTTGTCCTACGGTGCCCTCCATTCTCGCGCAAACGTGAGGGCCCCCCGTTGTAGTGTGTTGCAATATGTTCATGGTTCACTTATGGTGGGTTGCGAGAATGACAGAAGCTTAAACCTGAGTAGATGGGCTATGGTGTATGGGAGTAAAGAGGACTTTATACTTAATGCTATGGTTGGGTTTCACGACCTTAATGATCTTTAGTAGTTGCGGATGCTTGCTAGATTTCCAATCATAAGTGCATATGATCCAAGTAGAGAAAGTATGTTAGCTCATGCCTCTCCCTCATATAAAAAAATAAGAATGATTACCGGTTCTTGTTATCGATTGCCTAGGGAAAAATAACTTTCTTGTTGACAAAAGCTCTCTACTAAAACTAACTAAGTTGTGTCTTTATCTAAGCAGCCCCTAGATTTTATTTACGTGCTCTTTATTATCTTGCAAACCTATCCTATCACACGTACAATGTACTTCTAGTTTCATACTTGTTTTTGGTAAAGCAAACGTCAAGTGTGCGTAGAGTTGTATCGGTGGTCGATAGAACTTGAGGGAATATTTGTTCTACCTTTAGCTCCTTGTTGGGTTCGACACTCTTATTTATCAAAAAAGGCTACAAACGATCCCCTATACTTGTGGGTTATCACACACGTGTAAACTCTCGCCCCTCTTTTCATCGATCTCACAATCACAAGACTCCTATATAGCTAGTAGCTAGGCCTCTCGCACCACCTCCTAGATCCATTCTCTCTGTCTATCCGTATCGCTGGGCCTTATTTGCCTCTAACAAATGGATGTACACCGACCGATCTCCCGCTATACATATAGCTAGCTAGGTCGTTATAACTCATTTTCCCCATGCGTCGATCGATCTACCTCATTAGTTATGTCTCTCCCTTCCTCCCACAAACAACAATTGATCTACCGATCTAGTTAGCTTTTCTTACCAAAAACGGGGTCCCCCTTCATCATCCAGGCATGCATCCTGACACATCTATCACGCACACGCACACACAGAAACACATCCCCAATCTTATTGATAATATTGCAGTTCTACCCTCAGTTTGTCTAGTAGGCCTCTCCCACCATCTTCGAGAAGCAACTCCATCACCCATCCAAAGACTCTACCCTCTCCTCCCTCTCTCTCTCTCTCTCTCTCTCTCTCTCTCTCTCTCTCTGTTCCAACCTATTTCCCGTCCTTCACTTATGTATGGTTGTCGACCGATCTCCCTCAAGACATAGCTGGGTCTCTCCTTCTCAACACATATACAAGTCGTTCAACCTCTCTAGTTAGATCTATGCCTCCCCTCCCCCCACACACACCGAGACATCGAGCGCTCTAGTCATGTCTCCCTACCACACACAAACTTGCCCTGTGCCCTCTGATGTTCCGGTAGGTCAGTTGCCCTATATCTTTGACTTGCACACACACAATTTCGATGGCTCTCTTCATCGATCTCGCACCCACCCACTTGATCTTATCTTCGACTCTATCGATATCTATGACCCCTCCCTCTCTTCTCGTGGATCGCCCCCTCTGTATATGATATAGATAGGCCTCTATTTCACACACATTGCATGTGTCAATTTTTTTTGAGATATCATCGACACGTATTCCCACAAATACGTTCACGAAATCACACACCCCCAACAGAAAACACTCAGGAATGCACACGCCATCTGTCTAGGTTTGTATCTCTCTCACACACACCCACGTAGGTGCACAAAGAGAAGAGGTGCACGCACGGCGCATGTACTCCTGTCTCTTTCCCAACCACACCCGCGTGGGTACACGGTGGAGCTCATTTCTGTACGAAAAGGCAGCCCACGTGGTAATTTGACACGTGTACTGGTTGTCCATATGGGGCCTACCTTAGAGGCAAGGCTCTATACACTGGAGATGCTCTGTACGTATTACTTTTGATGTGTCCCTTCAACTTGCAGAATGAGGAGTAGCTTGCTTAGTATGCTGTCTCCCCCGCCCATGGGCGCGGTGGCTCGCAGGATGAGGTGAAGCTTGCTTACTACGCCTTTCGCCCGCTCCCACGCCCACGCGCGCGATGGCTCGCATGACTAGGAGAATATTTTACTACTCCCTCTGTTTACTCCTCGTCCCTACCTTGGTTAGAGAGATTATCATATTGTTTGAAATATATGTCCTCTAGTAGATTTCAATATGAAATACTAGTACATACTCCAAATGCTGATGTATATAGACGTATTTTAGAGTGTAGATTCACTCATTTTGCTTCGTATGTAGTCCATATTGAAATGGACGTAATAGTATGCACTCTCCCTCGCCCCTCGCCCCTCGACCCTCGCTCATGTGGTGGACGTGCAACAATTCATCTCGTCTCAAATAGCCAGAACGATATATACTGCAGTAACCATTATTGCTCGACTTCCCGAAGAGGCGAAGAGCCAAGCGCAAGGTTAATATTTTGGAGATACCAAGCGCAAGGTTTATAGGAGAACGAGTAGTAGTAGTACTAGTAGTACGTATCAGTGGTACGTACTGTATGAGGAAGAAGGCAACAAGATGTATGTTTTGCGTGACAGTCTCTTCTTACAGGATGTGCTAGACCTACTGGACCTCATTGTTGCAATTGGAGTACTCCCTATCATAGATGGCACGATTCAGAGTGGTGGCCAGCGGGCATAATTTGGAGCTGCTTAGTCTTAAACCCCATGAAGAAGTCCCATCGAAAGGAATAGCCATCCTCTACACGTTCTCCTATGTAAAATGAGTAAATGAGACAAAAAGAAAAAGAGACAAAGTAAAAAATTATCACCAGCCTTAGATCCAGCCCTATTGTATTAGTGAATGATATTTCTACGTCGTGATTGACATGGCTATATTATTAGCCCTATACTATTACAGGTAGGTAGCAGTGGATGGATATTTCTACGGAGGTAGAAGCGGATTTTTATTTATTCGCGGAGGTAGCAGCGGATGGATATTCAGTGAGGAGTGAAATGATGGTTGCTTCGTCGGTCAAACATAGAGAAAGGTGGGCCTCATGATTTGATGGCTTATTAGTCATTATTACTGCCTATACTCTTTGCCCATATATAATAACCGTGTGGTAGTACAGTAGTGGGCTATACTTTTAATAACCATGCTCGAAGAGAAGAGGTGCACGCACCCACGCACATAGTGTACTAGTATCACTCTTTGTGTCTTTTGCGTCTTCCCCAACCACACACGTGATACGGTAGAGCTCATTTCTGTAAGATGATGCAGCCCACGTGATAATTTGACTCGTCTAGTAGTAGTTACTCACTTATAAATAATGGAGGGTCGGGAACCATGCATGAATGGTGCCGCGTCATTTATAAATAAAGTTTTTTTCTTCAGTGGCACGTACGCAATATAAATAGGTTCATATGGAGAGAAAAGGAAACCGCTCCACTATATACATAGCCAGGACGAGCCTACACGGTTGCTTGCTGGGGTTTCTCTCTTCACACTCTCTTGCACAAAACGACTGTGGCCACATCTCTAACATCCGGGCAGATCACGTCCGCCGGGGGAAGGGGTGGATGCTTAGTGTAGATGCGGTCGCCATCGCCGACGGTGAAAACCCACTATCGGCATGTCCCGATCAGGGATCCCCTGTTCTCTCTCACAAAGCCGGTGAGGATGCCTCCGTCCCTTGCTCACTGCCGGGATGTGGGCAGTTGCTGCCTCCCGCTGCCCTCCTCTAGGTTGAGCTACGTCCCGACATCCCTCAGGTACAACTTCCTTACAGCCGGCTTGCACCACTGCCCCAGCTGCCCACATCGCTCCATGTGTATATTTCTCTACTTCTTTGCCCCGCACATACCTACCTCTACCGCTTCTACGTACTATATTTGTGATGAGTTTATGTCTCATCAACTAGTCCCAGTAATCTTATTCTAATCACGCTTCCTCAATTTCTTTGCCACAGGGATGCTCATCTCGATTTTAGTGGAACTGCACAAAATGATCCGATGGTCAAAGGGTCGCAAACTTTATTTCTTGGCAAGCTTCAACATTGCTAGCAAATTAAAGCCTTGTTTGGGTTTAGGGTTCGAGTGCTAGGGACTGCATGGATCGTTCTTTTCTTTAGTTGTCTCTGTTCCAAACTAAGAGTCAACTTTAGAAGTAGCACAACTTTGTACCAAAGTTTGCATAAAGTTGAGACACTTATTTTGGAACGGAGGGAGTACATATTGGCTATGATCTCTCAATCACTGAGATGCAATAGCATGCATGTTAGTCTCCTTTGTATTTAATGAAATGTTGCAAGGGGGCAACCTTGGACGCAAGATACATGAAACAGAAGCTTCATAGCATTGTACAAATTTATCTTGTTGAGAAATTACAGTACGTGCTATGTACTACTACTATGTAAAGAGTTAGGTGTCGCACGGTGTCTAGTAAATATGGTGATAGTGTGAGGTGGGCCATGTAATCACTGAGCCTGTGTGTTTTCACTGCTTTCGCACTCCTCCACTGTAAGAATGAAGAAAATTGTAATCTAGTATGTACCTCCTTTCGCCGAAGCATGGGACATCCAGCACTCGTACCACCTCAGTAATAATGACCAATGAGCCGTCAAATCACATAGACCCAGCAGTAAGTTGGACGGACGAAGCAACCATCACTCTTGAATCCGCTTCTCAACGCAGGCGCCAGTGAGAGGTCGCGTCCGCTCTGCCCGAGCATGAATGTGGCACCGATTATTTGGAGCGGCGCTAACCGCTTTCAGCGGAAGCAAGACGGGTGATGGAGGGCTGGTCAGGAGCGGGCGTGGAGCTGTCCTGACCTAATTCCCGGAAACGAGAGGATGCACCGACTCTCGCGGCTAAATCGCACACTACACACCATGCATCTCTCTGTAGGAGTAGGTCGATGTGTCGCTCTCTCTAACGCGCGCGCGCACACACACACTGTTAAACACACACACACACACACACACACACATAGGTTCATAGAATAGGAATATCATGCGAGTGCGAAGCCACAAGAAGTGAGATATAAATAGAGTATGTACAAGAAGAGAAGAGGTGACGAATATTCCATCAAACCTGGACTGAGGAGTAGTACTCCCTCCGTCTAGGTGTTAAGTCGTCTTACGAAAATCAGATATTCCCAAAATGTTTAGGCGTCGTCCATTAACTTCACATCTCAATCCCCTCCTATTCTTTGGAGCGGCGCTGACCGTTTCGGGCGGGAAGCGCGCGCGGGTGATGGAGGGGCTGGTCAGGAGCGGGCGTGGAGCTGTCCCGACATGATTCCCGGAAACGAGAGGATGCACCGACTCTCGCGGCTAAATCGTACACTACACACCATGCATCTCTCTGTAGGAGTAGGTCGATGTGTCGCTCTCTCTAACACACACAAACTGTTAAACGCACACATGCACATGCACACACAGGTTCATAGAATAGGAATATCATGCGAGTGCGAAGCCACAAGAAGTGAGATACAAATAGAGTACGTACAAGAAAAGAAGAGGTGACGAATATTCCATCAAACCTGAATTGAGGAGTAGTACTCCCTCCGTCTAGGTGTTAAGTCATCTTACGAAAATCAGATATTCCCAAAATGTTTAGGCGCCGTCCATTAACTTCACATCTCAATCCCCTCCTAGCCTTGTTGCTAGCGAACGTTGTTACTTACTTTGCCTTATTATCTCCCCCGGAAACTCAGTGCATGGAGCGCAACTACGCGTTGATTAGTCAAGAAATCAAAGTCGGCTTGCATGCGAATTAATACGTGGCCCTGCATGGTAGCTAAAACGGCATCTCTTAATTGCTGTGATTAATTGTTGCGTTTAGAGACAGAAATCAGGGCTTTGATTGGAGGAAGGACCGGTCAAGTTTCTCCTTCTCGTCCAATCTGCTTGCACCTTGGTCCCGATGCACCTTCTAATGTGACTTACACCTAGACGGAGGGAGTAATACGTGATACGGTGGCACACTGAGTAGGTCGAATACAAGTGCCCAAAATTATTGGAAGAGAGCAAAGTGTACAAACTAAATAATTAAAAGAGTAAAATGCATTGTTGGTCATTGAACTTATCGTATAAGTTTACTTTGGTCACTGTACTCAAGAATACGGTTGTATTCATCCATTTTGACCGGTCAAAGAATCCTCCTGGCAGCCTGTCAGATCAGTTTTCTCTCTCTGTCATGCGGGTCCTATCTGTCATGCAAATAGGCTAACCAGCTACACCAACCTCCAGTTGTGATTAACTAGTGGCAAATATAATTTTATACCTTCAATAGCGGCACACGCATGCAGCGCGCAGCTTGCAGTGCATGCACACGCAATAGCACGGACTCAAGTCGCACGCTGGCCTCTATTGCCGCAAGTTCATCCATACCGCACCTGTTGTCCGCCGTTCCCGTTGTTGACCCTGCCACATGAGGTCGTTGACCCGTTGCTCTACCACTACGCTAAGTTTGAGCTCTTGCTGCTTGTGTGCAACGCATACGAACTCCATCTGCGTGAGATGACATGGGCATTAATGATGATTATGATGACACCCATACTAGGTCGCTCTACTCGCCTTGGTGTGCACGATTGCCGTGCGGCTGCCGAAGTACGACCCTGCAGCCTCAACTTCGTCGCCAGTCGCCGGTGTGTGCGTGCTGTGTGCTAAATAGTGTGTGTCTTCCTGCTGCGTACTAGTGTGCGAGTGCATGCGTGCGTATTGTGTGCATGTTATAATAAGGACTAGCACACATGCCTGTGCTTTGTAACGGAAGAAAAAAAAATCACACGGTCTAGCACACTAAGATCCCTGATCGGTCCACGCTCCTTATTTTAACACAACACCTCATTTTGAAAGTGGTAGCTAGAAAAACATGGAGAACATTCTCCTTGCTACATGTCTTTGACTCTTTGCTCTATGTGTCTTGCTATCCCTCCAAATCAGTGTATCCCCGCTTGATCCTAAAGTTCAATGTTTCCATGTGGACTATCTAATTGACATAGATATGAACAACAATAGAAATTGAATTAATTTTAGGAGCTTGTAACTAACAGTCGTAAATCCATACTTATGAACACAAATACAACCTGATTCAGTGGCCGACCTTTAACATGAACCGTAAATATGTAGCATAGTTAGCTCAACCTATAATTAAATTTGGTCCATGAAGGTGCAAACCAAGATGGGCCACTGAGTTACATGAGCAACAATAATCTGACAGGCATCTCGCATAGGACAATCTTATTAAACACAACTTACAACATGTGAATTTTATTAAAAAATGATTAGTCCTCGAAAAAAGCTGTTAGCAGTATACAGATCTAGAGAGAGCACGATTCCAAAAGTTCAGAGAGCAACCAAAATACATGCTCACACTTCCTCTGAAGCTATAAATAATACATAGAACAGTATGAACAACAATTACAAAACCAATAGAGCAAAACTGGTATAATCTTATGTGTTGTATGTGATGCAAGTATGTTTAAGTGTTAATTGGAATATACATAAAATTCTATAAGCAAAGTCTAGATTAGGAATAAACTGAACTTATTTGTTGTAGGGAAAATATAAGCATAAAACGACCATGTAAGTGTTAGACAGTAAAATACAAAGGGAACCAAGTTATGGTCGAATAAGGAAAAAAACACACTCCATTGTCCGTAGTTAGATTTGCATGAAAGCCTTTTTTTTACGTGTCAACGGCGGGCTTACGCCTGCCTGAACCTTTATTATCAACCGTCAAAGTGTTACAAGCACAGGAAACAGAAAAATAGGGGGTTGAGAGGAAGGGAAAAGCAAAAGGAAAAAATTGTGCCGTGGGACTATATTCTCCTGGCAAGGTGGAGCAACATGGAGCCCCAGTCATGGAGCGTAATTTGTATTTGGAGGTTCTTGCAACGATGGGACCATAGTCGAAGATCATCCGCTGCTGAGTTGGCAATAGTGTGGGGCTCGATTTGGAGATTCCGGAAACCTTGGCGTTTCGTCTCTTCTAAATGTTTCAGAGGATGGCCAGCAGGACTGTTGATCGAATTTTTTGCTGTATCAATCTGGCTATCTTCATATGAATGTTTTTTATTGCATCAATCTGTTCTCTTTTTGCTGTACATCAGGAACCATGTAACAAAAAAAAACCTGTGCAACTCAAGTACTCCATGCAGCTAACTGTATCCCCAATAGTTTAAAACCTTACTATCTTCTTCTTTTGCAAACAAAACCTGGCTACCTAATGTACAAACAAAACAATACTCTAGTAGAAATGATTTTGAGAAATCATTAAAAGTTGTTACAACTTAAATGTCAGATATATAGGGAAAATATTAGAAGTCTAGGCATCATACCTTGGCAGCATCATCAAATTAGGAATGATTGAAAATACCATGCAGATAATCAGACATTTAGCATGTATTCGAAGTAAAATACAACATTCAGTTTCTCTACATTAAAACATCAACAAATTTGACTCGCTGACATGGGTTAATCTGATAAAACATCTCTAAATTAAAGCCTCCTTTAAAAACTTAATGTGGCTTTCCTCCTCACTCTACAGAGGATAATCACGTCCATAGCAGAGTGCTCATAGATACGCATGTCCGCAACCGTTTTTTTCCTAGATCAAACAACAACGATCGGACCAAGCCGATTATGTTGTTCTGCGAAGAATTTAACAGATGGAGAATATATATTGCATCTCCTGCTCAGTTTCTCCTCTCGCCAGCTTCCGCTATGACAGCGGCCATCCGATTTGCTTATAAAACTACTGTCAGTACACCTCCTCATGTCCCATGTCAACAATCGTGTGATTGATTCACTTCTTTTTTTTTTCTTCGCGAATACGCAAAGCTTGCGTATCATTCATTGATAGAAGAAGTTAGAGTGAATACAGTGGGGTACAACCCATGACACGAACGCAAGAGGCGTGAACATGGTTGCCGAAGCAAAGAGACATGAGAAGCTCGACCCAAACAAAGAAAAACACAGCTAAACTCGCCAACCTGGGAAGCAACCCAAGCAACAACCAGACGACCAACATCTCCACATCTAGCACCAAGGACACCGCGAGCAAACAAGTCAACGCCTTCACGAAGGAGAACGACACCAAGACGCCGTCGTCGTCCGATCCGAAAAAACCGGACCTAGGGTTTCCCCTGATGCTCGATGAGGGGCACGGATAACGGCCATGACAGCGCCTTCAAGAAGGTGACGGCACCCGCAGGTGTCGCCGCTGCCAGCATAAGATGCAGGGATTTCGCCCTGGCCATGTACCGAGCAATCCCAAGTCGTCGGAGTACGAGTCGGAGAAGAGGAAGTCGGGCATACGCCGGAATCGCATCCGCTGAAGGGGAGCCACGCCGACGCCGAGGGAGGCACCGGCGCCGCCGACGTCACGAGCTCCAAAGGAGGGTGAGGTTGCATGGTTGAGCGGAACATGAGGACGCGACGGTGGCCAAGCCCCGAATGACCCAAGACCTGGAAAAGAGCGCAGATCAAGGCCACCGGGACCGGAGCAGCAGGGACGCCGACAGACCCAAGGAGCTGGAAGGGGACGCAGCTCACAGAGGGTGCCGGAATCAAAGATGCACCGGGTGAATGGCCAACCAAGGACGCCAGCAGGGTTGTGGTGGTGCGGAGACGCCGAGGATCCATCAAGCCTAAGGTGCCGGAAAGAGCGCAGCGCCCTAGGCAGGTCGGATCCAAAGCCGCGCCAGCCGGCCATGGACACAGGAGAGGGCGCAGGTCCATGACCGTCGCGCCGAAGCCGGCCCTGCTGGGTGGTGGTGGTGGTGTAGAAGACTCGCGCTCAGCCAAAGCTCCCGGCCGGCGAGCTGCAGGAAACAACTGCCGTGGGACACAACCAAACACCTCCATGACAGGAAGCTCGAATACGGGGTGGGGGAGGGGGTTGGTGGAGAGGTGAGACGCGGCAAGGAGGGCGCGCCCGGCCGCCGCGGCAGGCCGGCCGGAGAGCACCGCAGCCGGGCGGACGAGAAGCCCCCAGATCAACTATCTCAAGCAACTTAGCACAATATTTTTTGTATACGCAACCTAAAGTAACAATGCGTATTTAAAGAACAAAGGAGGATACAAACTATCTTGAAAAGCTCTATGTACACTTCCTCCTCTCCCACGTCAACAATCATCGGACTGATTTACTTTCACTATCTCGACCAACTGGGAGCGAAAATAACAATATGTATTAGAGGAGCAAATAAGGAAACAAATAATGATATTTACTACCAAAATATCAGCAAGCATTCAAAATCATGCATATGGACTTCTTTATCTTAACAGGGGGATGAAAAATTACATGAAACGGCTCTACCTCAAGGTCCTGAAGTGTGATTTGATCTATAAAAATTTGGATGCTTCGTGAGATGGTTTGTGGGAATACCTATGAACAGAAAGGTAAGCCTCGGCATGCACAAACCAATGCATAGCCTTCGCAGTCCTTGGTTAATTTCTCTTCATACTGAACAATGTTGCCTCGAATAAGCTTTTTTCATCTGTGAGGGAAGAGAGATTCTATTTCTGATGACAGCAGCCAAATGCGCGTGGAAACCCATGTATACATATTGCACAATGCACATTGTGTTGTCTGAAACTTTAAACAAATTAGTTCTACCCTCCATGTTGATTCTACAGGTTCTGAACATGAACATTTGGCCGTCCGGTCAACGCAGGATCCACATCTCACCTCCGGAACTATATCTCCGACCGTTTCTTCTTTTGCGGGGCAAAGAGGAAAAGCCGAAGCGATCTCTACCCTGAGCACCACTGCAGCTACTGCCAAAGAACGTACCATCCTTGATGCCCACATCATAGAGATATATGTTGCAGTTTTGGACAGTGCCCTCTTTTTGGCTCTGTGGTCGATTTTGCTAATCTCCCGTGAGGTGTGATCTCTGTTTTGTAAACAAATTCACAATATCCACTGCACAATAAGAGAAAACAATTTGTGCATTAGAAGAAAAATCATCCTGCAAGCAAATACTGTGATTGATTTGTATTTCCTAAAGTGATAGGATATGTGTATGCAGATCGGTTGCCTGCTGAAGAAAATAATACCAAAATAATTTGTATTTATATCTAATATTTTGGTAGAGAATAATAGTTTATGTCTGCACAATTATAGAAAAAGGCAGAAGCAATACGGCCGACCAACGTCGTACCACTGACTGTATATTTTCCATCTGAAAATGTGGTTGTTGTACTCCTGTTGCTATTGAGCCCTGGAGGAATTAGGAAGAACCTGATATGTTCCGAGGATAGAAACAGGCCGAACCTGAAATCAGAAATGTCAGTATATAACTTCTGTAAGAGAGGAAAAAGATCGCGCCAGAAGCAAAAATAACAGTACATCAAAGGTAATCAGAGGATTTAATAAGGGATCAACCTAACTGGTTAGTTAACCGCTCATGAGTGAAATTCTTGACACGCTGTTGAAGGCTAAAGGTAAGAAACCACTATGAAATTTTTGACCGGTGGTCCAGGAGGTTGTGTTTGATGCCTCTTCCTAATTCACCCTGTCTAATGGGGATTCAAATTCCTCCGCTCCAGCACATTGACTTTGGGCGGCAATCTAATGAATCCTGAAGACCAAGGCATGGAGGCCCGGTTGTGGCGGTTAAGATGGAGATGGAGGAGCTCCATCGGTTGAGAAGATGAAGTGGGGGAGTGTCGTGGAGGAGATGAGGAGCTGCAGCAGGTCGTGCTGGCGAGGCCGCGAAGCGCCAGTCCTCTGACAACTCAACGATGCCACGGTCTTTCCAGGCAAGGAGCGCACTGCAGGACGCAGGTACAGCCGCGAAGCATCACAGAGCCCAGCCAGCTTCATCGCGTCCATGGCGGGCTCCGCAGTCAAGACTCAAGCGCATCGCCACTACCTCCTCCGTCCGCCGCTTCAGCCAGGCCAGTGCCTCCTCTGCCCGCAGCTTCAGGTCAGAAGGGCACGGAACAGGGAGTGAAGCGGGAGAAGGGGGAGAGTAGAAGATGGAGAAAGGAGAGGAGAAGAGAGGCATCCGGAGAGCCAGCGCGCCGCCAGTGGCGAGGTTGGGGAGGCTGCGGCTATAGCCCTGCTTGTGCTTGTGAAGTGCGTCGCTCCCATGTCAGCGCGTCGCCGCCTCCCCATACCCTCGCCGACGCCGGCTATCCGCAACAAAGTGGAGCACATCCTGGACTACGACTGAAAGCCTCTTGCCGCCCGGACCTTCGCTTTTGATCCCGTGCTCACCTCGCTGGACCGCGGCGAACGCTTTGGCGAGGAAAAAGTCCATTTTAAACTTTGAATTTGTAAACGTCCAGCCAATCAAACCCTGAAGTCGAAATCTCTGTCGTTCTGACCCCAAACTAACTAATCTCGGTCCAAATCTAACCTTAGTGTCGTTTTCCAAACGGGGATTGCCGACGTGGCAATGGGGTGGCCGGGATGGGTCGTTCGGCGCACGCCTGAGGCGATATTAGTGGGCCGGCCCAGTTCGGCCCGTTATTTCGCTTCGTTCTCTCCGCGTCCCCCTGCATTCATCCTTCTCTGGCGACGGCAATGGCGACCGGCGGTTGATCGCCACCTCTGCGACGATCGTGACGGCGCGACGGCGCATCAAGAAGCGTGTAATGTTCGGATGCCCTCCCTTGTTATTCATAGGTTGGAGTAGTTGCGGCATTAGGGTTAGGGTTTGTGCGGCAAATTTGGGGCAAAATTGGGGACGATTTGGGTGACGGAAAAAGATTGATTTTTTGTGAAGGGAATAGATTGTTATGCTTTATTTTGATCGCGGTGTATGTTTTTTCAGTGAAATCATGGACCCAAGTGAGATTTTGAACGTTCGGTTTCATATTGGAGGGAAGTTCATCCGCATTGGTCCAAATTTGGACTATGTTGGGGGAGATCAAGCAATGTCAGAGATTGAGAGGGATAAATTGTCACTGCAGGAAGTGAAAGGCTATTTAAAAGATCATACTCAGTTGATGGAATCGATGAAGTTCTATTTTCTACTTCCTGAAAAAGAGCTTATCAATGGCTTGGTGTTCCTTCATGATGACAGTTCATGTGTGAAGATGTCTGACTACATTTGTGTTGGAGGAGTTGCTGATGTGTATGTGGAGTATCATGGAGAGGAAGATAGCAATGACAAGAATAAATGGTGGGAGTGATTTTGAGGATGAACTCATGGAACAGTGAGTGATGATGATGAACTAGATGCGCTTATAATCGCTGAAGAACCAGATGCGCTTATAATCGCAGAAGAACCAGTGCAAGAATCGTTGTTGAACCCGCAGAGTCGACATCGATGTGCTCATACCTGATGAAACTGGTGTAATCACTCAAAGAATTTGCAGCCCCTTGAAGCAGAGAAGAAGCAGAGTAGTAGATGTGGATGAAATGGTAGGCATGGAAGGAGTTTTTTCCCAGGTTTTGGATCCAAGTCAACCTGCATCAGCCTGTGCTTCTGAACCTCGGGCTTCAGGGCATGTGAATAACCAAACGGTGATAGCTGCAAATGTTGACAGTGGCAATCAAAATTCAGACTCAGACAGTGACACTGAATACATTGGACATACTGATGATAGTGGGGAGGATTCAGAAGTTGTGGAGCTCAGGAGACATGCTAGGAAATTTAAGAAAAGGATGAGGGACTCCAAGAGCTGGATATGTAGGGATGCCACATGACCAGTGCCAATTGAATTGATTGCCAACATGGAGGAGCAAATTGAAAGAGAAGAAATGGATTGGAACTATGATTCATCTGATGAGGACTACAGCTATGATGAAGATTCATATGGTCATATAAGGAAGAGGAAGAGTACATTCCCAAGATACAACCCTGAAAGTGAAGTACCACATTTTGCTTTGACCATGGTTTTTAGAAGCAAGAATCAACTGTGCAAAGCTTTGAGAAGATATGGTCTAGTAACAAAGAGGAACATTAAGTTCATGAAATCTGAGTGTGACAAAGTAAGGGCAAAGTGTGGATGGCCTGGCTGCCCATGGCTGATATATGCAGCCAAGAGATCAAGGACTTCAAGATTCCAAGTCATAACATACAATGATGATCACCAATGTGCATGTAATGATGCAACAAGTTGGTTCTTGCAAAGGTGATTGCACAGAGGTATGAGCACTTCATATTGGCAAATCCTATGTGGAAAATTGAGAGCATGAAAGCAACTGTTTTGCAAGATATGTTTGATGATGTCTCCACTTCAAAGTGCAAGCATGCAAAAAGAATTGTCATGGACAAATTGTTGTGTGGAATGAACAATGAATACACTAGACTGTTTGACTACCAACTTGAGCTGCTAAGGAGCAACCCTGGAAGCATAGTTGCTGTTTGCATGGACCCAACCAACATGGAGGAAAGTGTATTCCAGGCTGGTTGTAGAAAAGTAATAGGCCTTGATGGTTGTTTCTTCAAAGGTGCAGTGAAGGGTGAGCTCTTGTGTGCCATAGGTAGAGATGCAAATAATCAGATGTATCCACTAGCCTGGGCTGTAGTTGAGAATGTAACTAATATCACATGGAAGTGGTTTGTTGGGCTGCTCATTAAGGACTTGGAAATAAACAATAATGGAGCTGGCTGGGTTATTATTTCTGATCAGCAGAAGGGCTTGATAAATGCAGTGAATGATTACCTTCCTGCTGCAGAGCATAGGATGTGTGCTAGGCACATTTATGCTAATTGGAGGAAGAAACATAGAGATCATGAGTGGCAAAAAAAATTCTGGGCAGTTGCTAAGGCTTCTAGCAGGCAAGATTTCAACTATTATAAGGCCAAGCTTGCACAAGTCACTCCTGAAGGAGCTAAAGACATCATGAGGACTGAACCAGTGCACTGGGCAAGAGCTTTTTTCCCAGTTGGTTCAAACTGTGAATCAGTTGACAACAACCTATGTGAGTCATTCAACCATGCTATAGTTGATGCTAGGTTTTATCCTATTAGTTCTATGAATGAAAACATTAGGAAAAAAGTACTTGTGAGAACTCAAGAACAAAGAGAGAAAGGTGCCAACTTTAGAGGAAAAATATGCCCTGCTGTTTTTAAGAAGCTCAAGAAAAGTATTGCTAGAACACAATATCTTGAAGTGCTATGGAATGGAGAAAATGGATTTGAAGTGAAGCAAGTGAATGGAAGAGGAAGGCAGTACACTGTGGACCTAGAAAAATGGACATGCTCTTGTGGGTACTTCCAGCTGGCAGGGCTTCCTTGCCACCATGCAATTAGTGCAATCTACAAGTGCAACAAAAATATTAAGGATTTTATTGCTCCTTGATACTTTGTTGAGGTGTTCAACAAAATCTATGAGCATTGCTTGCAGCCTGTGGAGGGTGAAGAGATGTGGCCAGTGTCACCCAATCCTAGGCCAGTGCCTCCTGAATATGTTAGGTTGCCAGGAAAAGAGAAGAAAAAAGGAAGACCTAAAAACAATGATAGGAGAAGAGAAGAAACTGAGCAACCTAATGGGAAGAAAATGAGCAAGCATGGCACAATTATCAAATGCTCATTGTGTGGTAACCCTGGACACAACAAATCAGGATGTAAGCAGAATCCAGAGAGAGGCAAGAAAAAAATGCTCATCTTGCTAGAACTAGCAAGAAAAAGAACCCAACTGAGGTATTTGTTGCTGTCATGTACTTATTTATTGCATATTTATCCTGCTTATTACTCTTGTGTTGGAACTTATTGCATATTTATCCTGCTTATTACTCTTGTGTTGGAACTTATTGCATATTTATCCTTAATTTGCAGCAAACCTCCGCCTCTGCCTCTGCCTCTGCATCTGCTCCACCAACAACAAGTTCAGTACCAACAGGTCCTTCTACTGGGACCGACAGGTTCAAGCCTCCAAGAAAGAGAACTGCAACTGCTGAAGCTGGATCATCTGCTGCCCCTACAACATCTACTTCCACAAGGACAGGATCTGGAGCTAAGAGGGGAAGAAGGCCTGCATCATCGGTGCCAAGCTTCAGATATTTCACTTGCAGTGGAAACTACTAGTTATAGTTGAAGAAGGGATGCATCTAGTTCTTTTGTTCAAGTTGCAATGTTCCAAAACATTTCTGATGTAATGTTGCAAACTTATCTTTTGTTCATGGCTCAAACTAGGGGTCATGTATGTGTGGGAGTGTGACTTGTTTCAAACCCAGTCTATGTGAAATTAACTTCATCTGAATGATCTTTCATCAGTTGCATTTCCTTCTTATTTAATTGCTAGCATTGTTTCTAAATGCCATCCTGACAATGCATTGGAATTATCTTATAACTTGCATCATCTATGCATTATCTTACAAACAACATCATGTTCCAGCCATCGCATTATCTTACAAATAGCATAATGTTCCACTGTACTGCAATATCTTACTAACTGCATCATCTTTCACTTTACTGCCAGCAAAGATTCCAAACATATATGCATTTGAGAGAGTTACGAAATGATGGCATAACACAACTTGCACTTCCACTTTCATTGATTCCAAACAGTGGCAAATGCATACAACTTCCAATTTAAACTAAGGATACAAGTTGCATCTTCAATGCCCAAAAGACCAGTTCATTCTAAACCCTAAAGCATTGCTACATTGCATACAAATAACACTTGCACATCTTATTACAGTAGCATCTTCCCTGCAACTAAACCCACCACAAATACAACAAACAGCATGACAACATTCTGATATTTTCCCTTCAGTGCATCTATCTCTGAATTTTTCTGCTTCAGTTGATCTTGCAGAGCCATAGCCATTCCCATTCCTCCTGTTTGAGCTTCAGGGAGAGCCAAAACTGCAGTGGGATCTTCAATTACAGCAGCACTTCCTTGACCTCTCAGCCTACGCACTTCATCTCGCATATCACCAATCAAATCACTTCAAAACTTGGGAAGTGGATCATCATGCCATTCCACGAATCCACAACCACCATGTTGTTCAATTGTACCAACAGAAATCAATGAGAGGGGGGGGGGGACAAATGAACAGAACAAAAAACAACAACTTGAAGCTCACCATGGCATCAACACAGGCATAGTATCTCCTGCCTGGATTCTGACGGCTCCAGGAGATCCACCTAGGCGCCTTCCGACGGGGGTTACACCAGCAGAGCCTCGCTGGCTCATACGCCATCGGGGCCTCGCGGTACGTCACCGGCGACCTAGATTCCTCCCCTCTCCTTCCGGTGGCTCGACGGAAGCTGGGAGCACTCGAACCACCAGAAGATCACGACATTGCCGTTGACGCAACCGATGCAGCCGCCCCCGGCGCAATCGCCTCCTCTGCCGCACCCCTCAAGGAATCGCCGCCACCGCCGCCTAACCCTAGTTTCTCCCCTCAAATCCCCAATCAATTTACTGTTCATCCCCCGTGCGTTCCAGTTATAACCTGGCCCACCTAACTAGCAATCCTGGCCACGTTAGCGTTTTAAGGGCTAAAACGACACTAAGGTTAGATTTGGACCGGGATTAGTTAGTTTGGGGTCAGAACGACAGGGATTTCGACTTCAGGGTTTGATTCGCCGGACGTCTACGAATTCAAGGTTTAAAATTGACTTTTTCCCTTTAGCGACCCCTGATTTGTTTTGGGATTGGATCAGAGTTCTGGTCGGCCACGATACCATGGTTGGTTTTCTTCTGATGCAGCGATGGATTTGGACGGAGGAGGCGAGGTTAGGTGGTACACGTGGGTCTTCTCTCTCGTAGAAAGAAAAAACATACTTTTAGATCTCAGCCGTCAATCTTTATGATAAACATAAAATCAAGAGATAGAAAAAGATGACTTATGAAATACTATGAAAGCCTTCTTTTTTTAATATTAAGTAAAGATTCACTTAAAATAGTACGTGAGCAAACAAGGGGATCAATTGGACAGTGTTCACGAGCAGTAGCGAGATGTCTGATGTAAGATGCACCGCTGGCGCTTTTAATTTTTCTTATTAATTTGTTTGTTTCAGCCTCTGACTGGTGGGACCCAACATACTATGTGGAGAGAGGTAAGGTGACTAAGGTTGCATTATTTCTGTACTACCAACACTGCTTTAAATCCCGCTATTTTTTTAAATAATACATTGTTTTATTAATTTGCACAAATATTACGCCCGATAAATAATTTTCAAAAATAATACACCGTCGGCCCACTGCTAGCTGACTGGACCTAGTCGGCCCACAGTAGGCCGACTGAGCCCCATCATCTTGTTGCTGGCCGAATGGCCTGTTGGCCACCAATTCAGATCATGTCGGCCGGGTCCAGTCAGCCATCTATAGGCCAATAGGCACTAATTGGCCAACTGTAGGCCGACTGGTGCATGCCACCATTTTTGCCCCGTACGATCCCCGCTTATGTCACGGGCCACCACTTCCCACCAAATTTTCCCGCTTTGCTCGTTCCCGCCGAATTTTCCCTCTCTCTAATTCCCGCCATATTTTCCCGCTCTCTAGTTCCCGCCAGTATCTCCCGCCATATGTTCCCGCTACCGAGTTCCCGCCTTTCTTTGTGTTCTCAACCTATAAAACACCCTCGACACTAACGTTGGTAAGCATTCTAGCGTAGTCTCGTAGCCTCGTCAAGATGTCCGGATATCCTTTTGATCGTAGTTTTCACAATGGTATGTCCGAATGTCTTTTGTGTTTAGCCGCTGATTTCAGGGTTGACAACATATTAATTTCGTGGGAATAACTCATCAGTAGTGACACCCTACTGAATGAGCTAGCTCACACATTAAGTAGGCGCGGGTGGCCTTCCAGGACCTTTTAGGAGATACGGAAAGAACTTTTGAGGTTGCATGGAAGATACCTAAAGTGTGGAAGGTACCTAAAGTTTGGAGCAAAACATACTTATTTATGGAGTGCCGACAGCGAGGATGAAGACGATATCTTCATGCCGCCGCTTTCGGGTTCTGCATCGTCAAAGGGCAAGAGTTCTTCATCGTCGGAGGGCAAGAGTTCTGCATCGTTGAAGGGCAAGAGTTCTTCATCATCGAAGGGCAAGAGTTATTCATCGTCGAAGGGCAAGAGTTCTGCATCGATGGAGGATGACGATGATGAATTCATGTAGTTTTTATGTTGTATGTTGTAAGTTAAGTCGTATGTACCGTTTAATTTAGATGTAGTTCTATCTAGTTGTTTGTACTGTCTTGTTGTACGAGCATTATGTTCTATCTAAATATGATGTTGTAGTTCGGACAACAGAGTACTAAAATAGAGTAGGCATATGTCTCATACATAAGTACATAGTCATTTGTCTCATACATAGAATAGACATAAGTCTCATACAGAAATAGATGGTAATGTCTCTACTGATAGATAGAAGCGTCATTGACGACGTCTGGCCTGGCGGGGAGGCAGATCTATAGGCGGTGTCCATCCCAACCTGTTGGGTGCCCTAATGTTACGAGGAGGAATCTCATACTCTCCCTGGTCATGTTGTGTATCCTGTGTGGGGCCTGGTGGAGGAGTCGAAAACATGTTCATCCACTTGGTGTGACGCAACATCTGAGCCTGTATGTTCTCATCAGGATGTTGATCACTCCCCCATGTATCATGTGATGCCGACATAGACGCCTGCTATCTGTAGGCTCCTACATGATGGAATGTTAAGTCATGAAGAATGAGGTCGCCTCAATTAATACTGAAAACAATAAATATGAAGACACATACCAACTGGCTGTGACGGCTGCTCTGGCTCAAACACGAAGCTTGACGACCATGCTGCTGTGGTTGTGGAGAAAACACGAAGCTCGACGTGGGACCATAGTGTTGTGGGTGCTGCCACGTTGAATTGTCAGGTTGGTCAGGACGGGGTGCCTGGTTGCTGGCTGATGTGCTAGACATGGAAGTGGTTGATGTTGGTGCATGGAGGGACGCGCCTGCTGCTGCTGGTGCTGAACAACGTCACTTCTCTGGGTGCACGTGATAGGCTCGTAGACAGCCCATATCTTGTTCTACATTCATTCCAAGAAGGGTTGTAGCACAGGACGGTGTTGAAGAAGAGGTCCAGAAGACAATGATTGTACAAAGGTGGTCACGTCGTCATGGAGTTCGTGTGTCAAGGTAGCCTGCTTCATGATGATTATTAAGTATGCACGTCAAAGTATGTGACAACATTACTTCAAGAAAATATATCTTACCGCGTACTGCCTAGAGCCCGAAGTATCATAGCTCGGGTACATATCCGATGGAGTAGGATCAGGTATCTCCTTTGGGTGAGAGTGCTCAACGATGCGTAACCGTGTTCCGGTCATGTAGCGCCGCAAATAGAGATTGAATTCATTGAGACCAAAATTGTGATTCTCGTGCCATAGATGTGTGTTTGTTGTCTCCCATTCTGTAACATATGGCTCTAGTCTAACTAGCCAGTCAGCAGTTGTCCTAGTCATGCCCTTCCTTGTCGTCCTAAAATTTTGGTGTGTGTTAAACAATTGCCTAATGCTTCAAATGGAGTACTATGAAAGATAATGCAACATTCAAAAACTGGTTAATACCTGTGGATGTGTGATGGAATCTGGTTCTCTGTATGGGGAGGCAGCTCCAACTGCAGAAAATCAAATTGCCTCATAACCCTTTGTTGTGCCATCTCCTTGACGAAGACATCGAAGATGATCTTCGATTTCGCCATCCAGTAATCTCGGTCCCTTGTGCATAGCACAGACATACCACCAGGGTATCTCGCATGTATGGCTGCTTCCGTGTAGGGCTGCCAGATGACCCCAGTGTACGCATCGAACTGCTCGTTCAATGCCGTGTATGTGTTCCTAGTCTGATCACTAGCAAAGCGTCTCTACAGAAAACAAAAGTTAGTAGCCGCTAGTATTGAACTATCACTTGTGCACAAAAAAGTTGCATTAAACTATAACACGATATATACCTCGCGATGTGTCCAACACAGACCGAAAGTAGGCATGTTAATGCCGTCAGCATCAAACATGGCATCTATAGGCTGATGAACATGTACATCTGGTCGCCCTATAGAGAACATCTCCCACGATCACAGCTGTAGGAATAGAGGGCATCCAAGAAGGGCTGGCTTTTTTATGTAAGCCGGCAGCCATTGCACATACCTCGGTATGTAGCCGCTAAGACCGCTGAACCCCAACTCCTCTGTCTGATCTGATCCATTGCCTCGGCCGCTATCTCGAGTGCCATAGGGATGTAGAGCGTGCTAATAGTGGTGACATGGTTCTCTGTGAACATCACCTTGCCGAAAAGCCACATAAAGTAGGTCTCCAGGCTCCGAGTGATCTGTTCCGCACTCAACGGCGCCCGGAACTTCTGGATCTGCATTAAGCAAAGAGAAAGTTTTAGTAAGTCGCATGTATTTTCTGTAAAACCATATGCACGATAACTTGAAGATAAGAGATAGGGGGACTAACCTGGAAATTGTGCAACCAATCATACTTAGGTCTGTGATGCTCCCATACCGGATTTGGAGCATCCGGAAAAACACCATGAAAACGTTGTGTAAGACCTAGCTCCCAACCAGCCGGTGCGTCCAACGGTCCTATGGCATGACTTGCTAACGGTAGTCCGAGCAAAAGTGACACATCCTCTAGAGTAGGAGCCATCTCTCCCCATCGAAAGTGAAACGTGTGGGTCTCTGGCCTCCAACGGTCCACTAAGCAGCTCAACAAGGAGGAGTCGATGGCGAGGCGTTTCTCACCCGTGATAGACTCAACCAGACGCGTGAAAGGCAAAAGGCCGGCCTATTTCAACCTTCATCAGAGAACATTTCAGTTAGTGTCTCCCATTAATATGCATGTCAGTGTGCAAATTAATAAAGCACATACTGCTGAATCCATCCTGGGTGTATCATCCAGTTATCCTTAGGAGTGCGAGTCACCAGAAGCTCAAGCTTGCGCTCATATCATATCGCAGCACGATGACCCCTATCAATGTCCCCATTCAGCAACCACATTCCCGACATTCTTGCACATAAAAAATTCAGAACATAGAGCCACACTTAATACAAATTCAGAATGTAGTGCCACACTTAATACAAATTCAGAATGTAGTGCCACACTTAATACAAATTTAGAACATAGTGCCACACTTAATACAAATTCAGAACGTAGCGCCACACTTAATACAAATTCAAAACATAGTGCCACACATAATACAAATTCAGAACGTAGCGCCACACTTAATACAAATTCAGAACATAGTGCCACACTTAATATAGTTCAGAACATAGTGCCACACTTAATACAAATTCAGAACATAGTGCCACACTTAATAAAATTTCAGAATATACTACTACTAGTTTAGCTTCTTCCTCTCCCTCTTACTCCTCTACTTCCTCTACCTCCTCTTCGTCCCTGGTTGCCTCGTCCACGCCCAGTACCACTGGCAGTGACGGAAGTGGGATAATTAGTGTCCCTATGGCCAAATTCATTGCATAGAATGCATTGCCTAGTCGGACCTCCTACTTCAGATTCATCCATATCATTTCGGATGCGCTGACACTGTCATCTGCCTCTACTTGTACGCATATGCTCTGGGTTTGGAATGTAACGCCTTTCAGCGGGGTTGACGTTGTTGAAGTTACCCATTGATCGAAAACCCATCAGCTCGCCTGTCCGGGTATTCAGGACAGATTCTTTCAGAAAAAATGGAGACACAAACTATATTGTGTCCATTCCAAGTTGCCCGCAAGCAACAAGTACATGTGAGCAAGGTAGGTGAAGCAATTTCGGTTTGTTGCATGTGCACTCACACATTGGCCAGTCTTCATTACCAATTTTCACCTCATGAGTCCTCAACTCATTTACACATCCAAATTTGTTGTTGGCTAAGCGGACCTCAAACCTTCTTTCTTGATTACCGATGGCGACTACAGTGTGTGACCTAGCTTTTTGCACCTTCTTGTCCATGTACTTCGTGACACTTTCATAGTAGCGTGTATTCGGGTTGTTCAAGATATGCTGCTCTTCTTTTTGACGTCTATCTTTGAAATACTTCACGGTGCCATAGAAAATACCCTCAACAATGGATGTAAGTGGCAATGCCCGGTTTCCTCTGAGGACTAAGTTGTATGTTTCCGTGAGGTTCGTTGTCATGAAACCGTACCTTGCTCCATGTGTGTCATGTAGAAAAGACCACCTCTCCAAAGCCTCATGCTCTATCCATTGCTGGAAGGTTTTAATTGACCTCCCGAGCCTTCTCCTAGTACGAGGTGGGTCAAAGCCTCGCAGGTCACATAGCCCAACAGGCTCCTCCTCCATGGCCGTTGTTCCTGTTGCCAACTGTGCAGCTACTGCTTCAACATGTGCCCTCACCGTTGCATCTCTTGCAGCTTTCTTGTCCCTAACGTGTCTCTACATGCACACATTAAGTCTGTCATGTATCAAATTGTGATTCCGTAACTGGTTCTTCTTGCAGAGTTTTTTGAACAGGTTCATCAGGTTCTTATTTCTAATCTGCGAGAAGAAATTAGCCCACAGATGGCGCATGCACCAACGGCTTTGGAAGTCCTGCCATGGAGCTTGTTCCTCAGGGCCTGGGTTTGTTAGTGTCCTTATCACACTGAGTATACCTGCATGCCTGTCATGAAGGATGCACACATTGGGCTTCTCCTTCACAACTGATATTTTCAACTGCCTGAAGAACCATGTCCAAGTTTCAATGTTCTCACTCTCCACAAAAGCAAATGCGAGTGGAACAACTTGATTTTGGCCGTCTTGACCTATGATTGTTAGGATCTAACCCTTGTACTTGCCAGCGAGGAAAGTACCATCAACACATATCACCGGTCGGCAATGCCTGAAAGCTTCGATGCATACACCGAAAGAGAAGAAGAGACGATGCGGCTCCCTCACAGTTGGGAACTCTGGCATGAACGGGTCTTGGATATCGATATAGGTGCTTGGATTCCGCTGCTGCAGGGTGTGGAGGAGCTGGACAATACAGTCATATGCATCAAAATAAGAACCAAATCTCCTCTCAAGCGTCGCATGCTTAGCCCTCCAAGCCTTGTGATAAGAAATTCTATACTTGAACTCGGCGAAGACTTTTGTCTGGATTGCCTTCACTTCCATAGCTTTGCCCTGCGCGATCTCATCGTAAAACAACCGCGCAATAAGTGTCGATGAAAGGTTGGCATGATCTTGAGGGATGCAATGAATAAGACAAGTGTGATTAACTAAGTCACTGATCACCCAACTTGTGCCATACTTAGGGAGAAAGCCGTGCACCCTGCCGGGACAATCTGCGTTCTTGCATACCATTGTCAGGTATTTCTGACTTGACACCTGAGCTGTGAAAACCCTTTGCGTGGACATTGCCCAATTAATTATTGCATCCTTCAGGGCTTGCTTGTTGGGATACATAGCACTCGTCGCAATATTTTTCTGGTGATATTGCCAGGCAGAACCATGTCCATCGTTCACGGTCATTGCAGATGAGAAGTCATGATTCCATGATGCAGGGGACCTCCTCTACATTTTCTTCTTCATCTGACTCGTCAGAATCATCGGCATGACCCCTATCAACATCGGTGTCTTCTTCTTCCATCTGGTCCTGCATGTGCCCATCTACCTCGTCAGGGTCCACCTCGCCACTGTAATCACCATCGGCATTTCCACCATCTACCTGACTACTCTGCCCTGGTTCATAACCATCAGCATTTCCTCCTTCTACCTGACTGCTCTGTCCTGGTTCGTAACCATCATCTCCAGCATTTGACATAGATAACTGCCTCCCTCCATTGCTCTGCCCAGGATCGTAGCCACCCTCGCCTTCATGTGCAGTGACTTCCTTCACGATGGGAAGCACTAAGGCAATAGGATTGCATCCCTTGCGTTCACAACCTTGTAACCACCGCACCCAATCGAAGTCTCGCTCTATTGGCCTCAAATAAAAGTAAATTATTGAACTTGACCGTGTCCACAATGCATGAACACAAACGGTGTGTGTTTCAGTATCAAGCCCTAAACTTGCCGCAATCCATTCTTTCAACTGACCGACAGACCATGTTTGAGGTGCGGTCATTGGCACCTCTATGTGAGTAAATTCACTCAGATCAGCTCCCATCTCAGTTGTTTGTACAGTACCAGGACCTTAGTAGAATATGAACTTCACTACATCAAACATCTCGGCTCACTTAATTTTTTTCAACAACGAAAGACAAGTATTAAGCAACGACTTAAAATACCCCCACTACTAAATATTAGACACATATGTATATTAGCTAGCTATATATTACGGACACTGGTGCGCATCGGTGCTATATAAACGGTTTTTAACCCCTTTCTGCTATGGTATTTGGAACCGTCGCCAAGTGAGTGTGGGCGATAGGGGGGTCCTTCCCACACAACCCAGAAATCGTCGGGGATAGGCCCTCCTGGGACATGTGGGGCCGTGCAAAGCGATCGGGCGAGGCATCGAAACCAAATCATTTCCGTAGGTATGTACATCCCACATGGTAATCCGAGAAAATCATTTCCGTAGGTATGTACATCCCACACGGTGAATCCTGAAAAACATTTCCGCTCGTATGTATATCACACATAGTCAATCCAAGGAATATGTTTCCGTTCTTATGTACATCCCACAGTCAATCCAGGAAAATGTTTCCGTCAGACGCACATCCCGCACAGTTTTATGTGTAGGCTCGTGTGTGAAAAGTGTAACTATCACACACGGTCTGCCTTGGTTAACTGTTTGCTTTTATCAACTATATCACACACGATTTGATGAAGAAAACTGTGTGCCATTGGGCTATCCATCGCAAGCGCTTTTACTGCTAGAACCGTTTGCAAAGGTCCATGACACATTTAGCAGGTTTATTAGTTTACAATTAATAATTCCAGTATTACACAAATTCACATTTCATATCGAACAACCGTTTGCCAATTTCATATCAGGCACATAAATATATTATAACATCACAGTACGGTAGCTACATGAAAATAGCACAATACAACATATAGCTAGTTCAACTTCATAAGAACAATATATTCATTTCCCTAATCAAGATCATCCAGTCTCATCTTATCCACCTCTGCCTTCAGTTCAGTAAGAACCTATTTTGCACGGGCCAACTGGGACCTCCTTCGCCAACACCATCTTAGCAAAGTCTGATTTAAAAAATCCGATCTCATTCTCCACCTTCAACTTTTTATCCCGCATCTTCAAATATTCTTCAGCGTTGACAATAGTTTTTCTAAGCCAACGTCTGTTCTCTTCCTCATACATGCTCCAGAGCTTCGCTAGGCACATCTTCAAAGACTATGGCCACTCTTGATCAACCTACTCCAAGTAAGAACACTTCCATTCATCCTATAATATTTAAAACTAGATCAGTAAAAATTGTAAGGGAACTGGGTTTATAGCAACATAGAAAATCACCAATGCTTATATTGAAAAACTAAAGAAACATGTTAATTATGACATATCTTCTCAAAAAGATCAATGTGCAAATGAATTAATTGGTACTGAGATAACAACCAAATTCTGGAACATCAGAAGCTATAATTAACTACAACGACGCTACAAGTTCGTACTCATATACAATAAATAACAAATTGAACATTTTATGAGGAAGGTAAATATAACTGCAACAGCATAGCGACAATGTTTGGATGACAGCAAATTTATACTAACAGGTGTGTACATGCACAAATTTAGTAACATAGAACTAATAGCACTAAGGCCGTCCACTGTGTATGCCAAAACTGGGGTAAAGACAACTGTTGCTACATCTCGCATCGGTGCCCTGAACTGGCGAGCCGATGCAGCGGAAAAAAATCAGGGACCCGGACTCTGGAGCACGTAGTTGCTCCGATGCCCGGTTCCTTCGTGCCATAAAGATTTAGTATTTTACTGCTTGGCTACTCGGATGTGTGGACCAAAGTTGGTTGCACAAACTGCTGAAGCGGTGCCAAATAATTTTCTAATGGAATCGCTGATGAGATGGCAACAATTTAAGATACTAGGTACAAACTGTGACACTGTCTTAGGATGCGTTTGGTTGAAGGTGTGGTATGAATGGGTTGGGACCGTGATGTTGTCTCGAATCACATCTAACAAATGATTTGTAACAACGAAAAAGGGTCTAACCTTCTCTGCACATGCCAGAAACTTCCTCCCACTGTCCGCAGATTCAAACGCAACTAGCTTCACACATGGAGATTGATGGTGACAACGAGCAGATAGATCTTCAGCCACCCCACTCCATTCGTTGCCACTGAGTGTCCTAGGGAGCTACAAGAGGAAGAAATGACTCAAATCGACTGCCGGGTAAAAATACTTCATTCCAAGTCATAGCCCGAGAGAGAGAAGAGAGGCATACCCGGGTGGTGAAGGAGTCCCGGAGGAGGAACCACTGGAGAGGTCTTTGAAGAAGACCATGGCGACCCCGGCGGTAGGATGCGAGACAGCGAGAGCAAGGAAGCGGCTATAGCTTAGGAAGGAAGGAAGGAGGAAACATGGGAAATGTGACTTGTGGTCGGGGACAAAAGGGGGTGGGAAGGGGGGAAGGGGGCGGGGGTAGATATTTTGGCGGTAGGCCAAAATTTTGGAAATGTGGAGGGTAACTTTGCGCGCGGTGCCGCCGGACCATTCACATTGAATGATTGTGTGCATCACAAACGATTCTTCTACTTTACGCGCATGTGATGAGTTTTATAATTCAAATTTTGGTGGAAATTGCCCCAAGTACGTCATTGCATAATTTAACATCGCTTGCTAATTTGGGCACACAAAAGAGCGTACAGCAGACAGACCACTTACTGAATCAAGCAATTTTAGTAATTAAATAGAGCCAGTTGACCTAAACATTGCTCTAACAAAAGATCAGCATTACAAAAACCTAAGTACGCATAATTTTAACAAATTCGCAGCCGCGCTGGCCTATGCATCGCCGGTGTGAGATGAGACATCGATGACTTGTCCTAGCGACATGTCGCGTTGGTGGACTCCACGTCCCCCTTGCTAAAGTCGATCGCATCCTCGTCCTCGTCCTCGGCGCCGCCCTGAAGGTTGTAGTACTCGTACTAGTGGTTGCGCCAGAGCTCGCGTTGGTACTCCACCACCGATTCCTCAATGGACAGACTCTTCTCTACCTCGACCTCGACCACGCGCAACTCCTCCTCCCGATGCTCCTCAATCTCCGTCGCCTCCTGCATCTCCAGCTCCCGCTCGGCGACCTCATGAGGAAGAAGGTGCTCCATGGCCACCGCCGCCTTTTCAGACATGGGTTGCATGCTGGAGTCCGAGGTGGCCTGGAATATCTTGGCTTGTGCATCCTCGATCTTGGCGTGGATGGCCTTGACCTGAGCCAGGGCGACATCGGCGACATGGACGGTAGCTCGAGCGCTCTCGGTGTTTGCACGCGCTATCGCAGCAGCTGCTGCAGCCGTCTCGGCTACTGCGGCTGCCCTGTCGGCCGCTGCAGACGCCCTCTCGGCGGAAGCGGCCACGCTCAATGCGGATGCGGCGGCACTATCGGCGCACGCGGCGACACTCGGGGGGGGGGGGGGGACGTGGCCATCGTACGAGCCTTCATGAAGCGTTTCCACGGCGTCATCTTTGCAAGAAGGGGGTGCGGGAATGGGGATCGGGATCCGTGGATTCGGGGGTTGCCAACACTTGAGCAGACGAGCCGGCGAAGCTTAAGGAGAGAGACTTAAATAGACCCAGATATTTTCATCGCAAACGGTTCCTAGAAAACAACTGTATGTGATGTTGTAGATATTTTTTTATTAGCTGTGAAAGACGAATTTGGAGTAAAGTGGCAACGGATGGTGTTTTAAATGTACGATAAATTTTGTAGTGCTAATACAACTGTCATGTCAAAATTTGGAAAATTTCAGGGGTCATTTGACCTTTTCAGACATTTAAGTGATTTTCTAGCCATTTAATGACCGTAATTCAAATTTGAACTACCACTACTAGGGAAAAGGCTAGCAGCAGCGCGGGTTTTAGGTGTATCAGTAGCGCAGGGTGTGGCGCTACTAATAAGGCGCTACAGCTAACACATAGCAGTAGCGCGTGCTCACTGGCCATCGCTACACAAGTGTAGCAGCAGCGTGCTTAGTGGAAGCTCGCATCGCTAGTAGCTGCTGGCGTGCTTTGCTCGGACGCTGCCATCGCTATCATGGCGCTGCTGCTAACTTTTATACACTCGCTACTGCTAATTTTAGTAGTTTTTTGTTTTTTTCTCGGCATATTTGTTTTGTATTTGAACAGGCTTTATAGAAGAATCGTTAGCACATACAAATGTCATCATGATGCACATACAAATGCCTGCGAGACCACAAATGTAATCATAGCATATACATACAAATAGTCTCATCATAATCATCATCCAACACAAAGTGGTATCTTGTCATCATCTCGAAAATAGCGATACATGCAAGTCTCGAATACTTGCAACTACAACAACGACATCCATCTAAAAAAAGGTATACGCAAGAAGAGCTATCACTATGAGTGAGAGCGGAACTATGCAAGATACATGAGGTGGCGATTCTGAGTCCTCTCGCGCTAGCGTGAACCTCAAGTAACTAGCTTCTCCTTCTTGTCTACTTTTGAAGCCTTTATGGCTGGCGCCCGTGAACCCATTCACTTGCACCTGACACTCATGCCACTCGTTGTACACCCCGGGAACCCCGCGCATCCACAACCTTCAGTATCTTTTCGCCTCCAAGGGGAATTGAGTAGGTCGACATAAATATCATGTTGTGACCAAGCGCAAGTCTGACCCGACCATGGTCAGGCATCTGTATAGGAACAATAGAACTCGGCAGTTCCTGTTTCAAGAAGATCACGGCTGTAAAACTGTGTATAAGCAATAGTTTATGAACAACATATATAACAGAAAACAGCTCGTACCATAAGTTTCTCGACACAGTTGGACATGTTCAATGAGTGCAGCAATGGCACACATATCCCACGTGGCCTTCCACCATTGAAACGCCCCACGAGGACCTCAAGACGATCAATAAAGTGTAG
Source organism: Aegilops bicornis (assembly GCA_021605145.1). Classification (NCBI taxonomy): domain Eukaryota; kingdom Viridiplantae; phylum Streptophyta; class Magnoliopsida; order Poales; family Poaceae; genus Aegilops; species Aegilops bicornis. Next base: position 402,117,906 of record CM038673.1, on the reverse strand, counting down.
GAACATGTGGATGTCGATCCAGTCAACTTCAGTGCCATTAGTAACAGCCGAGTTATTACAGAGAGTAACAAACGAGCAGACCGCTTAACTCTGAAAAAACCTACATGTGCCACCAATTATAAGACAATATTAGTTAGAAGTAGCATCTTCGTGAGAGATTCGCTGCTACTTCTAAAGTTAAATTGTGATTAGTTAGACGAAATAGGTGGATTAAGAAGTAATCGAGGCAACAAGCAAGAACCAGATACAAAACTAACATGGATGAACAATTGGAATGACGTCGGGGTGGAAGATCGCAGTGAAGATGAGACCAGGTTCTGCTATTTCCATCAACATTCGTGCGCCAACTTTCAGTCTGTAACACTTGAGAAAGTTTATCCAAGTTCGGCCATAAAAAAAGCAGCGATCTTCTTGGTTCATGAACCCAACTTGGAAGCAATATCCATGGATTGTCTTCACTGTGACCATTAAACTAGTATATTCAGTTATGGCAAGGCCGAGCATCTTGACTACATGTGTTCTGGCAGAGCAAATAATACACTGCAGGAAAAATAATATGAGAACACAGCATGTTAAAAAAAAACCACCCTCCCGGATAGAGAAGAGGATTCTAGGACCATACTGTGCGCGTTTCAAAATGCTGTGGTAGGACGAGAAGGAACAAGTGTGGCGTCTCGCCGTGGGCGCAGAAATCTGTAGGGTACTCACACTTTGGGCACTGCAACTGAATCACACTAGATTCAAGACTGAAGAAAATGCATCAACCAGGCGGCTGCCATCCTAGGATTACCTGCGACCAAGGGACTTGGATTTATCGGGGATGGATGAAGAATTCAGACTGGTTCTCCATGATAAAACCCTATGCAATCGCCGAGCGGGGGTTTTCTCTGAACAAGCAGACGAGGGAGAAGGGGATTCAGGCCCAGTGAAATATTGTTGCTTCGTCCGTCCAGCTTACTGCTAAAGCTAGAAAGGGGGGTTGTGATTTGACGGCTCATTGGGCATTACTGCGGCGCTACGACCGGGGTGTGTCTACCGTGAAGTTGTGCACTCTAATTTGTGCATATGGCACGTGGACTCTATTGCCGGTTGCCCCACATATCAGCGAAAGGAAGTAGAAAGACAGGAGTAACTAGTTACACATAAATATATTTTTTGACAGAGAGATACTCCCTCTGTAAAGAAATATACAAATCTTTTGTATCACAGGCTCACCTTGCCGAGAAATATACTCCCTCTGCAACGCACGGGCATTATGGGGGTTCAGCTTTTTTTTATGGGGGTTCAGCTGAGAATATAATACTCAGATAGGCTCACGGTTCTGGACTTTGGGCGCAGCCGAATTTCGCATGTTTGGGGGCCCATGTGTTCTACCTCAGCGCTTTTTATATTGCAAGCGATCGGCATCAAGGCTGGTTTTAGATGATGTCGCAAGGCGAATACACAAAATTGAATAAAGCACGGCATATTGTTGGAATGAAATCAAACAGCAGTTCCTAACCTGCAATCAGAGTTGCAATTCTATCAACGATATACCATGTGATAAATAATACTGTCGTACTACTTATACACACATGACACTTGTTTCACCATGCCAGATTATTACATCAAAATCTCTCGGAGGATAGATCAGTTCGGCAGTTGCGTGCTGCTACTGAAGAATTTCAAAGTTGATTTGGACCAGCTCTCCTTGCCGAGAAAGTTCGATTTTGACATCATCCCCTACCGCAAGATATGATTTAGATTTGAACCTTGACCATCCTTTAGCATCAATCATCATGCGACCATCCTTTGTACTTACGGTATATTGAGCAGGTTCATTCACACCAAGGCTGCACATGGTAAGAGAAACTTGGCCACGGTCGCCCGGATTGTTGAACGACTCCCTCGTTGCTCTAGGAATTCTCTTTGCAAACAAGAAGACATACCCAAACAGTTAGATCAACACAGTGAATCATGTGAAACAACATGGAAAGAAAAAAGAACAAAGCACTTGGGCGGCCAATGCTTACCAAGAAGGTGGACATGTCGGTTTTTGTAAGGACTTTGGTATATGAAGTGCGAACTGCAGCCCAGTCTGTTGCCGGTGCAACTGCACGGGCCGGACCAAATGCAAGTGCAAGTTGGTGCAGTGACGGAAGCCGTCTGCTGCCGGAGATGGTGCTCCTTGTAGAGCTGGTGCCGTGTCGATGCCCGATCCTCCCAGATCGGACCGATTCACCGACGCTGGTCGGTGCCCAATCCTCGGCTAGATCGATCGAGCTGCCGCCATTGCCGCTGCTAGAGCAATCGCCGTGCTCGATCTGTGCGAGACAGCGGCGATCGTGTCTGGTCTGCTATGATCAGCTTTCTAACTTGACTAGGATCCGTGACCGTGATCCAATTTTTTTCTTCATTTCTTTTAAACGCGAGAAGGACTAATTGTGGCGTTTTTGTTAAACCAAACTGCAGTTCATCATAGGGATTCAGCTTGTACTCAGACAACAGACTGATCCAATTTTTTCCAGTAATATAAGTGATGGGCGGTGCCTTCAAGCATCGACACACGACATAAGAAGTGAAACCTGCAAAAATAGCCATCGAGAGAGCAAACCAAACGGTTTATTCTGTGATGAATGTCACATGGCAAAACCTGCATCGTAAAATTGCAGGAAAAGAAAGAAAACATGACATTAAATCAATAAGATTTAGACAAGAAATCAATAAGATTTACTTGATGTGACATGAGTGAATCCTTACCAGGAAATCACTATGTTGAAGTACTAAATGTAAGATTGATCGTCCAACCACGGCGTGGCATGCAGGGCCCCGCTTACTTCCACAAGCAGCACAGTCCAAAGGTCGTGACAAATTGTATGGACCGAACATCCATGGGACTAGAAATCCTGGTGGGTGCGATAAACCCTGCAATGCATACAGATATTGGAGTGTAACCATAATTGATAAATCATCCTTGCAAAAAATATGATCTGGATAATTCAAAATGTACAGACTGAATTGAGTGGACAGACATTAACATAGACCGCTCTCAGGACTGACCACACACCAAAAGCGGCAGTACTAATAAACAATACAGGGTTCACAAACACAAATCAAGTAATCGAACAATAGTACTTACTACAGACAAGCAAAGTTGCACTAATTAAACTCTGCCGACTATTTCTTGCCACCGACCTACGGGATGAACCCCACATAACTGACTAGGCCATGGACTTCGTGTGAGATGTCTACATGCACCATCACCATCTTTTCAACCTTGGAGAACCTAACAGAGTGGTCTTTCCACTCATAAACATGTTGATGAAGACATGCCGCATCAGATTTGTTGGGAAGCTTTACAAGGACCACACCCTTCGTAATCAAAGGCATAGCCAGGAAATTGTTGTGGTCAAGTACAGCCTCGAGAACACGCCTGACAACAATGCTACAGGAAAACACTAGTTTAGGACACGTGGCGACAAGGACACAACAGCTGGATAGTTCAATAGTAGAACTCATCATCAGGTCTTCCAGTTCACACGGCATGACTTTGACAACTTCATATCCACCGCGGACCTGGTTCTAATTCAGACAGAAACCATATTTCATTACTACCTCCGTTCAGAAATATAAGATGATTTTCGATATTGTACTCCATATATGACTACATATACGCACAGAAATGAGTGAACAAAGACACTAGAACATGTCTTCAAAGGCATGAGAGCAGACGGATTACATGCAATATCCATAACACAAGTTACTGAGGCAAATATACCCTCTTAAAAGGTAGCATTGATGTTCATAAAGTACTCCCTCCGTCCCAAAATTCTTGTCTTAGATTTGTCTAGATACGGATGTATTAAGTCACATTTTAGTATTAGATACATCCGTATCTAGACAAATCTAAGACAAGAAATTTGGGACAGAGGGAGTCGTTGAAAGTAATCTATAAGAAATCAGTGTCAACCTCTCGCATGTTTTGGTCAAAAGAGGAATTTAGAACCGTCATTTGGCACACTAAAATCACATGCAAGATCACCCAGACAGTTGTACTACCAAGATTAGTACTGTGTGTGTTAGATGAAAAAACACAATCAAGATCGAGAAAAGATCGTCAAGAAGAGATATTACCTGGACTTGCTTAATGAGGGATCTGGGAGAGGGGGCCTTGGACAGGGCGATGGCCTTGAGCTTGTCTGCGGTAGTCTCGGCGGGGTGCTTGCGCTTCTTCGTACCATGAGCCTCGACAGTTTTGGCCAGAGCCATAGACATCACGTCGGCCAGTGCTCCGGCGTCCTCCAAGAGAGGAAGCTGAGAGAGAAGAGTGAAAGGAGGAACGAGATGAGGGTGAAGCGAGGCGAGTGGGGGTTTTCTTCAAGAGAGGAAGCTGAGAGAGAAGAGTGAAATGATGGTTGCTTTGTCCGCCCAACTTACTGCTGGAAAGGAGAGGGCTTTGTGATTTGACGGCTCATTGGGCATTATTGCGGAGGTTCGATCAGGGTAGTCTACCGTCACTCTACTACGGAGTAATTTAGTGCATGGCTGGTGGACCCTGGTGCTGGCTGTCCCACACGTCGGCGAAAGTGAGTAATTTAGTGCATGGCTGGAGGAGGATCCGCACGGTAGAGCGTGTCCACTGTTTTTCATTCTGAAGAAAAAATGATTACAGCAAGCGTTTCCACTCTTACGACAGAGGAGTGCAAAACACGGCAGCCACTTGAACATACACAAAGGTGCTCCTACTACTAGGCATGTGCAAGTGGTTCATACGCCAAGACTACACAATCTTGTTCTTTGTGTTGTGCGCATGTCAACTACTCCTATATGTAACATAGTACCGCTTTTTCATTTGTCCGGTCGAGAATGAACGGTGAGATCAATGTTAACAGAACTAGGTCCACAGCGCACGGAGAGTACGGTGCTACAGTAGTCCACGAAACATGAACCTTATGAAGCACATCCTATAGTGTTAGACATGGTGTATGAAGGGTGCACGAGATGGAAGCAAAAGTTCCCTTCTCGACCCACTTTTGGGTGTTTGGCAGAGTGCATGAAGGGTGCATGAGTCCACACTAGTAGGTTGACAAACACGGAGAGGAAACAACTATATTGAGATGAGAATGCAACCAAACACACCCACACGCTTTGTGCTACAGTGACGGATCTGCACCGTCTGAGTTTGATCCAACGGTCATGTTGCACCGAGACATGGACATGCCCATGCAGAGGGCGCCTAAACACCACCAAAGTCCCTCTGCTTCTCGAGGTGCACGACGTTGGTGATGCAGGGTGCAACTGCCCGCAGAGCCCGCTCCCGGTCCGACGGAGCCAGCTCACAAAGACGGTGTCCAATGGCATGAATGGATTCGGTGATGGAGCCACGAAAGGATTCGCCCGCAACGGCGACGCAGCGCCAAGAACCCCTCCTTGTCCAGCTCAGCCCCCACCATCGCACGGAGACGGCTCAGCTCCTCGGAGATATAGGTGAAGAAGGAGACCAGGTCAGGAAGCCGCAGCTTGTTGAAGTCGACCGGGTGGTCGAACGGGTTTAGCCTGACGGCCGGCATCGTCGCGCTGGCACGACGGTAGGCATCACGCAGCCGCAACACGTGCGTGGCAACTTGGTTCACCAAGTGGCTGAGGTGATCCTGGACCTCATCACGATCGGCCCGCTCGCGCTCCAGCCGGCTCCCCTGACGGCCTATCGTATCTCCCGCTTTCTGTAGCAACGCCGCCTACGCCTCGAGCATCTTTGTGGTGGACGCTTGCCACTTTTGAAGCTCCGTGAACTCCCGCACATAACGGAGGAGCATGGCACTCCTCTCCTCCTTGAGCTCCGGAGCTCCACGTCCTTGGCCCTGAGCTCCGCATCCTTGGCATGGAGCTCTGTGTCGTGCACCTCACCTCGGACTCTGTGATCTGCTGCGCCCGCCATGGCACCAGGTAGAAGCAATGGGGAGAGGAAGCAAAGGGGGCGAAACTGCTGAAAGGCAATGCAATCTACGGGAAGGCAGAGGGAGCCAGCCGAGGAGCGGGGAATCTTTTTGTTTTCACCACGGTAAAACACCAGTCGATGAATTCTGACATCAGGGAGCAGTGGGTTTTTACAGGTGGAGTCACCGTGACTAATTGCTACCGCGCCTGCTCCCGTCAATCAAAAAATTAGAAATCCTGCCGCGCCTGCTCCCGTCAATCAAAAAATTTAAAATCCCGCCACACCCAAACACCAGAGCGACGCCGCAATGGATATTTAAATTTACCTGCCGGCAAGTAGATAAAAAAGGGGTGAAAAAACAAATGTGGCGGCGGCCTAGCTAATCGGTCGAACTAGCCCAACTAGCTAGCCACCATGCTTCACTGATGTACTCGGCGGGAAAGGTGGTATTTCGTGATTTGACGACTCATTTACTTGCTTCGGCGCTACGACCGAGGACCCAAAAAACGCGCGGTAGGGCGTCCCACGTCAGGAAGATTATATGCGTGCACCACCCAGGAGGACCCGGAAACCGCGCGGTAGGGTGTGCCACGTCTCGGCGCGGAGGAAAAATGTGCGTGTAAAAATATACTGTATCAGATGTAGTACCTATGGTTCGACCTCGGGACCCAGCCGATCGGTCAAAAACACCCCACTAGCCACACAGCTTCATCATGCAAACATGGCACGGTTAGCTCCGTCTCGACCAGCCGCAACGTCTCTTGTTCTAGGCGATTCTTCTATTTTCCAAGCTTTTTTTAGTTGTAATAACACCACGGTAAGCTAGCGCCGCTCTTGTGTGTGCCCGTGCAAAGGTTAGACGATGGAGAGAAGAGAGATTGAGATCGCAGACCTGGGACCACCCGTAAGTGAGACAACGGTCATGCACGTGTTGACGAGGCACTCCCTCTACTCTACTCAACGCAAGAACAATATAAAATCAAGTTATGGGACAAAGCCAACAACCGTTCGTTTTTTTAGGCTATCGACTTACGGTTTGTAGTCCAGGTTGCCAGTTCGAATCTCGTCTTTCAGATTTGTTAGTTCTAGGTCCAAATTTGACTAATGACAAGTGGGACCCCCGTGTGTTGTTCCGATATTTCAGTGTAGGATGGTTTTTTTGAACAAACACTTTTCGCGGTTAGACAAGAAACGGCATGAGTTACACGTATTTTGCAAGTATACGAACAAAAAATACAGCGTCATAGAATATCACAAACACCCCGCAGCTTAGATACTATGGTGATACGAGTTTTACACCGTTGGAAGTGAGATCCAATGGCTGGGGAGTAGTCTTTGTAATTATGCACAATTTCCAAACTCTCCAAAGTTTTTTGCAAATAAAACATTCAGGTTCGTGTGTGCCGCTGCATCTTCGATCCAACGGCTCCCTGGTGCTAATATTAGGTGCTCCCCGTAGCTTAATTACCCGCTACGGTGATATGAGCATCTAGGTCGTATGATCAGTGATCAGATGGCACATGCATAATACTTGTACTTTCTCACAAGATTTCCCAAACTCTATCAGCCGTATATTGCAAAAACATTCAAACCTCCTACTGTGGGCTGTTAGATCTCAGTGAACTCATATCACCATAGAATCTACGGTGCGGGAGCACCTCATACTCTCCCGTGCGAGAAAACATAAGGTGCTATCGCAACTTGGATGCTACGGTGATACGAGCTTGGAGCTTGTTTGATCTGAGATCCAATGGCATCTCGAGCAGTCTTTGTGCTTGTAAGCGGTGGCGAACTCTTTTGGGGCTTTTCTCGCAAAAACCATTGAACCACCGAGGAGGTGTTGTGTCACAAATCCAACGCCTCCGAAGAGCTTGTATCACCAAAGCATCTAAGGTGTGGTGGTACATGATATTCTTACATACAGGAGAATATGATGTCCTCCTTCATCTTAGATGCTACGGTGATACGAGCTTCGAGGTTGTTGGACATGGGATCAAAGGGCATCTAAGTAGTTTTTGTACAAATTGTGTGCAATTCTCAAACTCATCAAGGTTTCCTGCAAAAAATTAAGACACATCATGTGAGCTGCTATATCTCAGATCTACAAGCTCCAAGCAACTCATATCGGCATATAGCATGTAAGGTATGGGGGCACATGATATTCTCCCGGGGAGGAGGGGTGGGGGGTGCACAACCAATCGGTGGTTGGGAGGGTGGGAACAAATATAATCTAAACAACCCTAAACAGAGCTCCACAGTTTTATCTATGGTCGTGGGTTGACCCCGACAATCATAGCTCCGCCTAAACACAACATTTGCATGTCTTTGTAGTACTAGAATAATATTCATGTTTCAGTTTCATGTTCATTTTAAATATTGAACTGAGGACCATGGATGTCTTACATTTTACTCCCTTCGTTCCTAAATATTAGTCTTTTTAGAGGCTTCAAATGGACTGGCACATACGGATGTATATAGACATATTATAGAGTCTAGATTCACTCATTTTGCTCCGTAGACTCGCCCCCTCCCGCCAGTTGACTCGCTCCGAAGTCCAGAACATTTTGGCCTTCCTTGAAGCTAGGCCAACGTCTAGAGTACGCCAACAACGCCGCAAGACGCCACCGTCGCCGTCGGTCAGTGGCTCGACGACACACAGAGCACGGCAGAGGAGCCGCTTCCCACCGCGAGACGCCCCCTCCACCGCCGCGTAATCTAAATTTGCCATGAAAAACGTTCGGATTGCCATGCTTAAAATCCGAACGTTTATCATTTCCGTTTATTTTATATCGATCATCGTATAATTTAAAGTCGGAGTCAGAATGAACGAAATGTATGGTTTGATCGATTAAATGTTCTGCTAGAGCCGTATCAAATTAAATATAAAACATCATCAAGCCACATGTATTCCTTGTCATCCAACGACCTAGACCGCTTCAATGTCGAGCGCTCAACACGTTTAGCGTGCAGTTAATTTCATGCCAAAAATAGTGCTAATCACATGACAACACGCAAATAATATCCTATTAGTTAATATCCGCATGCACTTAATATACTTACAAATTAACGTGCATTGCACGCATAATAATCGACTAGTGCTGCTAATACGTGAAACTGGTGCCGTGACTTGTGAGTTGTGAACGCGTCGAGATATGGTCGACGACAACATCGCCTCATGAAGTTCTTCCTGTTGCCTGCAAGGCCTAAACGCAGAAGGGGAGGAGAGAGAGAGAGCACACATGGAAACCACCAGTAAGTGAAGGCGAATAGTACTAAAAATAATATTACATGTTATCCATTCATTAGGCTGTGGTAATATAAAAACATTATGTGAACAAAGGGGTACAACAAACATTGTTGTTCTCACGATGTTGCCTATTGACGTGCGGCTTGAAGGCCCGGCCGCATGTTCGATCCTCGCCCTTATTTTTTAATTTGTATATGGGTCCAAATTTGTTTCATGACATTTGGGCCACTTGGTGTGTAGTTTGTAGCACTTTAATTTGTGGGTCAAAATTTGTTCCATTCCAAGCGGACTATCGGTGTGTAGTTTTGTAGCTTATTTATAATAATTAAAGAGAACAACATAGTTTTTTCAATAATACCATGGTGCGACGTTGAAGATGAGAAAGGACGTGCGAGAGAGCGATGACCGAGCCAGAGGGAAATCAACTAGGGGAGTTACGTGGGTTGCAACGGCGTTTGGAGTAGTTGTGGGCCGAATGCTACGAAAATATAATCTAAACCGACCGGAATAAATGCCTACACAAATTAATCCAAGGTTGGAGTGCCCTCGCAATGTAAATAGCTCCGGCTTTGCGAGGGATGGAGAGGTAGTAGCTTCAACGCGTGGAAGATACGGTATGAGAAAGCGAGGTCAATCGAGAGACGTATAGATAGAGAGACAAAGTGAGTGTGGTCCGACATTCATTGAAAAAATATATATGCTCGGAGAGATATTGTCCGATTGAGCTTTTGGTAAGGGTGAGGGCTGTAAGATAGAGCTTGAGAGATGATCCGATCCGCAGACGTGTAGATATATTTTGTGCGTGGGAGGAAGCAAGGTCAACCGATCACATAGGGTCGCCATGCGATCGAAAGAGTGAGACGGCTTGGAGAGAGTGACCTAGATAGAGGATGTGCGTGAGAGAGTAAGCGTATACAATGTGAATAGGTCGAATTGGGCTCAAACATGGTGATATATCGTTTTTGTCCGAGAAAGAGCGAGGTAAATCGAGACATACACACACACACACACACACACAGACACACACACAGAGAGAGAGATTGAGTGAGCGTGGACCACCATGAGGTCGAAAGAGTGGCGGTGACTTGGATGGACTAACCTAGATAGACAATCTGCGTGAGAGAGTATAGAGTGTGTCGACCGAGGCCCGAACAGGGAGATATATCATTTGTGTGTGAAAGAAAACGAGGTTAAACGAGACTCAGATAAAGAGAGCGAGATTGAGAGAGTGTGGCCCGCCGTGCGGAAGAAAGAGTGAGACAGTCTCGAGGGAGTGACCTAGATATACAACGTGCGTTCGTGCGCACGAGAGGTTGGGGGGCTAGATAGGCAATGCATGTATTTAGCGCGAGAGGGTGAGAGGGAGAGGGGAGAGAGAGAGAGAGCTCGACATGGGGTGCAATGGCGGGTGTGTGAGGTAAATACATTTGGTAACAGGAGTGGAAAAGGGGTTGTGTAGTTGAGAGACTTAGAGATCGAAACATGGAGAGAAGGAATGAACGTGTGTTGGAAACCGATAGCTTGCTAAGGTGGTTAGGAGAGGAAGATTGACCAATACAGGAAGTATGTAGCGTTTGTCTTGGCGGGGGGACTAAAACAACATTTGAATGTACATAGTATGAGACTTAATATCGATGTTTCAACTCGGTGTACATTGTAAGATTTGAACCGAGGACCAGGCATACGGGTAATTATTTCGAATTCGTGCCATACTAAGTTTCGAAAAGTTGAAATTGGCTCAATTTGTTGTGCTATTTTGTAGGTCATACGTTTGAATAAATACAAAAGTTTTCTCACTACCATGGTGTTCATCATATACATATGAATTTCTATTAAAAAAGTAGTGTGGATACAGTGAAATGCGAAATCCACGTTAGAATTGGAGATCGCTACGTGACACGCACTCTAATTCAAATAACTAACTACGTGACACACACTCTAATTCAAATAACTAATTATGTGACACACTCTAATCCACGTTAGCGTGGGTACCGTTTCGATTTTTTTTCAAATAACTCCTCATTAATTAATTTATAGTACTCCCTATGTTCACTTTTATAAGACCTTGAAGACATTTCAGACAATGTGCAAAACAGTTCATTTTAAGTTGTCTGAAACGACTTACAAAAGTGAACGGATGGAGTATGTTGTTTCGAATGACTAATTATTGAAAGGAAAACACGGGCATGGTAATACATACAGATTCGTTTGCAAATGAAAGAAGATTCGTTTGCATTCTCTAATGTAGGCGCACCAGGCAGACCAGGGTCGTGTCGGGGTGACTGACAGGTGGGCCAGCAACCTGTTGGGCCCACATGTCATGGACACAAAGGCAGGTGCCTTAAGGCACCGAAGCATAGTCCTGTCGGGGTGGTCGCGCAGACGGACGGACGCCAGAGCACCCAGCCACCCACCCCCCGCCCCCCAATATAAGGACGACGACAATATAAGTTCACGCTTCCACGTTTCGGATTGAAATATCTGGCGGCCCCAATTCCAGCCCTACAAAATCTCTCTTCTCCACCGTCCCCTTCCGCGCCCAGATTGCTCAAATACCTAATTCACCGCCATCCCTCGAATCGCCCCTCGTCTCGCCTCTTTCCCCACCATTCCCCACCTACATGCGGGACGGCAGCAGCGAAGACGACGGTCGCGCTTCACCACCGCATCGGAGCTGCCTCATCTACGCCTCGTCGCCCGACCGGGTGGTCCACCGACAACGTCGGCCGCCGCAACCGACGTGCCTCACAGACACCGATTTCCACCGCATCAGGTGCGCTTCACCGATGCCGTCTCCCAGCTCATCGGGGCTACTTCACCAACTCTCTAAAAGACTAATATTTAGGAATAGAAGGAGTATTTTTGAACTCGTGTCATACATGCATGGGTTGGAAAAATAGATGCACTATACTTATTGGATTGTTGTTGTGTTCGTGCGTGTGTGTGTGTGTGTGTGTGTGTGTGTGTGTGTGTGTGTGGTCATATGCTTGATACATACAAAGTTTTCTCACCTCCATATTGTTCATCTTTTAAATTTGAATTTGCATTGGAAAACTTACTATGGATACCATGAAATGTGAAATCCACGTTGAGATCACTATATCACAAATTCACTCTAATTCAACGACTCGTCATAAATCAATTACCATGTTGAGATTAGTATTTGCAAGGAAAATACGGGTATTGTAATACACATACATTCGTTCGGCAATTTAAAAGGTTCCTTTTGTATTCACAAATGGTAGGACCCAACGGCGTACCAGCCAGACCTTGGCTCGTGTTGATCCTAAAAAAACGGGCTCGTGTCCTTCGGTGGCGTGCGTGGTACGCACATTAGGCAACCCCAACCAGTCGAGCCTCAGTGTTTCAAGTCGAAATATCTGGCGGCCAGAATTCCAGCCCTAGGAAATTCCCCTCATGTCCCCGGTCCATAATGACTACCGATGAACAACGGAGGGATGCTTTAGTAACTAGACAACGTTACCTACCGTGCCGAACACGGTTCAATTCCCTCGGTCGCCGCTCGTCAATGTCACCTGTCAACTGTATTGCCTAGTACTACTGCTACTACACCAGGATGAGCACAGAATTGAGCCCGTTTGTTCGTGCCTAGTACTTTTTTTGTTCGTGCCTAGTACTTGAGTTAATATATCAGGAAATGCACTGGTACGGAGGGATTATCCTTTTACTCCTTTTTCTTCAATTTGAGACAAGCTGCTTATGACAAGTTTCAAAAATGAAGAGCCAAGGTATTTTGGAACAAAGACCTGTCACATTTTTTTTGAGGGAAAAGACCTGTCACGTTAAGGCGAACGCTTTCACTATTGAAACCGTGGGCGTTTACATGCCGCCACGGGTCCCCGCTTCTCATCGGCAGGTGTCGTCCCAGCAAGCGTGTGAGTCGACGGGAGGCGTGTGAGTAGACCGCTGCGCCGGCTGTCAGGGAGGCGTGCGAGCAGACCGCTGTGCAGGCTCACCAGGAGGCGAGCCCTTTGACCAGGCTCCGCCGCCTATCGTCGTCCCAACTGCTCCCACTTTTAATGTCGCCGGCGCCGCAGTTTAAAATCAACCCCGAACTACCCGGTATTGCTACAATACTCTCTCTTCCTCTCCAATTCTCCTGTCGTCTACCTCCAACTAGCCTAGTGTCGGGGATGGCTGATCTGGCCCACGAACACCTATGGGACCGGCGGACCGAGCCCCTTTTGGTTCGGCGGGGGGCGGAGGTCGCACGAAGAGCAGATCGAGGTGAAGCACACGAGCGGTTTACCCAGCTTCGGAGCTCTCCGGAGAGATAACACTCCTACTGCTGCATGTCTGAGTGTATTCAGTTCTTGCTCAGGAGCGCTGAGTACTACAGTACACACAAGCTGCTAACGAGACCGAGTGTGTCTGGCTTCGAACCTTCTGAACCCCCCCCCCCTACGTTGCGCATGGGCCTCCTTTTATATGCTAAAGGGGTCTCCGACAGGTGGCAACGTAGACAAGGGTAAAAATGGAAAAGGAGTGGTTGGTACAGCTACTTGTACAGTGTACAGTGTATCATACCTAACCCTAACGGCGAGGGACAAAGGCATTAAATGCCCGTCACGCCGCCTCTAACAAAGGCAAACAGGGACCGTCGGGGGACGCCACCGCTTCGCCACGATGGCAAACTTGTCGCCGCTTGCCACCAGCCAAGACCGCTAGCTGCACAGCCTCTCGCCACGCTGCGTGGAAAGGTCCCAAGGCGACACGTTAGTGGATGTCTTGGAGCGTGGAACACAGTGGTAGTCTGCGCGGCAAGTGCCTTGCCGCGGTTGTTGTCTTGTCGCGTCGAAGCTTGTCGCTCACGGGCCTTCGGCAAGCTCCTCTTGCTGGGGCCTTGTCTCCTAGGTGCCTTGGGCGGCCTTCCCGGCAAGCTCCTCTTGCCGGGGCCTTGCCTCCTCGGCTTGAATACTTTGTTCTTGAATGGCTCCAAAGGAACCACGGAGGACCTTGGCGGTCACCCGGTAAGCCTTGCCGCGGCGGGCTGCAACTACCTGTGCACAAGTTCGGGATACTAGGGTACCCCTACTCTAGTACACCGACAGAGCCCCGAACTGGGCCACACTGCAGTGCCGAGCGCTGTTGGGCCAGGCCCAAAACAGCAGGCACGCACGCGCCGTGGTCACACCATAACTTACCCGGACCCACCACGCCCTCCACGAGCAGCCGCAGCGTCGAATGCAGCATCGTGTGAGAGATCGTGGGCGAGATCGTGGGTGGTTTCTTTATTCGGAAAAACGGAACGTCCGCCCCCTCCCTCTTTATAAGCAGGGGAAACAGGGGCAGTCCGCCCATCTCGCCAGTTGCTGTCCAATCTCGAGAAAACCTCCGCTGCTCCCCCCTTCTTCCCAAGGCTAAAAAGAGAGCAGCGCTCCGCCCCCCATCGCCACCAGCATCACCAACGCCGTCGATCCCCCTCACCACCTCCGTCATGGCTCCGAAAGCCGACAAGGGGAAGGCCGTGAAGTTGGCCGAGGCGCAGCGGCTTGCGGCGCTGCAGAAGGCGCGGGCAATCTCCCCCCCCCCCCAGCTCGCCGCGAGGGTGCTAAGGGAGAACTACTACCACTTCTGGTCGACGGAGACGCGAGCGCATCCGCGCACGAAGGTACTCCCAGCTGCTGCTTCGGAACTAGCTCCGAACGGATATCCCTTCTTCGCGCTCTTCTTCTACTGCGGGCTCTGCCCGCCTTTCTCTGAATTTTTCTGTGACATCATGAACACCTACGGGTTCCGCCTCCTTGATTTCACCCCCAATGCTGTTCTGACCATGGCAGTTTTCGCACATCTCTGCGAAAACTTTGTCGGAGTCCATCCAAACGTATCCCTTTTCCGCCACTTCTTTATGCCCCGAGTTGAGAGACGGGAGCCTCTTGCCGAAGGAATCGCTTGGATCTCGAGGATCAGAAAGAAGGAAGCCTATCTGGAGGGAGAGCTCCGTAGCAAATGGGAGGAATGGAGGGCAGATTGGTGCTGGATTGTCGAGGAGAACCCGCAGCCATTTACCGCCCAGCGCCAAACCCCAATAGTGTGCGGCAACGATTGGAGCAACGTGGCACCGGACGACGCTTAGGCGAAGATTTCCGTCACCGGATCCTGCGCCTCGAGCTTGCCGGGCTCATCAGAGCACCGTTGGCGCAGAACTTCCTTCGCCGCGCCAGACGCTTCTTTGCAGGAGAGGAGGAGACCTGCCTGGGAGTTCCAGAATGCGGCGGACATCATGAGGTTGCGCCCGGGCCTAAATTTCAACTTCACTGTCTTGGAACTGGAAGCGATGCTCTTGGAGCTGTTCAAGCCCGATCCTGATCATCCCAAAATGTTCAGATTGCCGAAGGGTGTCGTTCCGATGTGCAACAATTCCTCGCTTGACCGCATCCGTGCAATGATGTCGTTGTGCGACTCGCATGGAATCGTTCCAACCTGGCAAGAGCCTACAGATGACGTCGTGTGAGTGTTCTTTGACACCTGGTAGAAGTGCCAGTCCGCCCTGATGAACAGGAGGGCCTCACCCGCGACACCACCGATGATGAGATGCAGCGCATCGCCACCAGGCTGGAAGAAGCGGCAGCAGCCGCTGCCGCGGACGAGTTCGGATTGACCGTGGAGGAGGCAGAGGCAGCAGAGGCGGCAAGCCTTGTCGAGCGAAGGGAGTTTGCCGGCGAGGAGGAGCTTGTCGGGCCTGAAGCTGAGTTGAGTGAGCCCGCCGGCGCCTCCTCCCTCCTTGGACAGCTTGCATGAACGGAGCCCCCAGCTCCACCAAGAAGGCGTCTTCGCAAGGCCGGAGACGAGCGTGGCGGCAGACGGGCTAACAGCCGCAGGCGCCTTGTGCCAAGCCCAGCTCCACAGCGGCAAGCATGTTGCGCGGGAGCACCTCACGCCGCTGCGGCAAATGGAGCAGGGCCCTCGCAGACCACCGGTTCTGCTCCCACCAAGCGGCCAAGGGAACCTACTCCTCCGCCTCGTCGTACTGGAGGCGGGCCAGAATTTGATCTCTCCGCGCTTAGCTCCAACGAGGAAGAAGAAGAGTAAGATTCTTTGCAGCATTTGTAGTTCTTCGGTTTGTTGTTTTGTCTTGTATCTGATTTGCTTTACTCTGAACCCATTCCTTTTCAGGACGCTGGCCCAGAGAGTGTCGAAGAGAGCCAAGGCCCCGGTGATTGTCGTCGAGGACGAACCCACCGCGACAGCAGGAGGCGCGTCCGAGACCACCTTGCCGGATGCGGCAACTCTTCCTCAAAGCAGCCCCCAGCGCAGCCCCAAGCATAAGTATATGGTTTACTTCTTGCCGTTAGGGCGGCGTGGGTGCCCTTTGTTTCTTGATATCCGATTGTTGATTTGTGTAGGAGCAGAGGAGCCTTACCAGAGTGCCACAAGCCGCTCTGACATGCCTTCGCCGACTACACCACCAAGGGAGGATTCCCGGCAAGGGAGCGTTTTCCGGCAAGGGAAACTTCTCCGGCAAGGGCAGTTCTCCGCAAGGGCAGCTCTCCGGCAAGGGACAGCACCAGCATGATCCCGGGTGGCGGAGAGACCGTGGATCGCAGACCCTAACATAGGTAATCCTCTTGCTTGAAAACTTTCCTTGTGTTCTTCTTCTTCTTATTTTGTTTTTGAATATTTGCTTGACTTCTCTTCATTTACCGGTCGTCAGATCCATCTGCCACAGAGCCAATGGAGACCGAGGCCGCCGGCGAGGAGGACGCACGCGGCAATACTGACGACGCCGCTACCATCGAAGAAGAAGCTGGCGCTGACGAGTCCGCCGGCAGAGAGGCCGCCAAAGCTGCCGTCGCAGAAGCTGGCGAGGGGTCCGGCGATCGCACTGACGACCCTGAGGCCACAGGAGCGCCAGGCGCTACGCCGACCGCCGATCCCTCCGACGCTGCGGCAGCGTCGGGCTCCGAAGAGCCCCAGCCCGGCGCCTATTTGAAGGCCGGTGATGGCGTCTTCATCAAGCTCCCATGGGCATCGAGCTCCAGGGCGCCGGCCGAAGGAGAAACGTTCGATGAAGAGCTGCTCGCCTCCGGCTGGATGGACGGTCGGCCGCGCAAACAGCAAAGCAGCGGGCGAAGTCCGAGGAGGAGCAGATGCTGCGGAAGTTGCTGCTCTACCGCGCCCGACAAGCCAAGCTGGAATCCTGTGAAGCGCTTTGTCGCGAAGGCGGAGCAGACATTGAGAAGCGCGGAGGAGCTCCGGTCTCAACCAGGAAGCTCTCCGGGCCTTGGCAGAGGAGCGGGAGCAACTCGCCGAAGAGCGCAAAGCCTTCCTCCTCGAGAAGGCTGAAGCTGAAGAGGAACAGCGGCTTGCTGCCGAGAAGCTGTCTGCGCAGGAAGGTGAGTTGGCGCAGAGGAAGGTTTATCTTGACAGCCACGAGGAGGATCTTGCTATGCGCGAGCAAACATTTGGCGGGGCTCTCAAGGAAGCAAAGGATGCTGCCGTAGCTGCCGAGGCCGCCAAGAAGGAGCTGGAGACGAAGGTGGCGCAGTTGGAGGCCAATCTCAAGGAGAGCGGCGAGGAGCTTGCCGCACTCAAGCACTGGCCTTGCCGAGAAGGACGCCTACACTCTTGGCGAGCTGCAGGGCCGTCTCGCCGAGAGGAGCAAGGAGCTCAGCGCCGCCAAGGACTCCAACGCAAATCTTGAGTTGAAGCTGACCACCTTGACTCAGGCGCTGGACGGCGCCAGGGAGCAGGAGGTGACCTTGAAGGAGAAGATCAAGGCCGGCCAAGCGCTTTGGCGAGGCTGCCGCCGCCTGTAATACCTTTAGGGAAAATGTGGAGTACTGGACCGAGGGTCTCGTGGATGTTGCTGCATCCATCGACAGGGAGCTGGCGGAGCTGGGGATGTTGGATCTTGGATATTCCTCCGATGAGCACCTCCAACCCAGCGCCAAGCTCAGATTGTTCTTCAAAGGCGTGGTGACGGCCCTCCAGCGACTCCGGGAAGAAGTCCCAAAGCAGATGGCCGAGGAGTCGCGCCAGATCTCGCGCTGGAGCTCTTCAAAAGGTCTTGTGAAGGTGGCCTTCCATAATCCAGGCCTCAACCTCACCAACGTTCTCAAGTCCTTGCCGCCGGATGCTGATGTGGAGGCGCTCAAGACCCTTGTCGCACCCATCATGGACAGGGTGAGCGGGATCAAGAGGGTTGAGGGCGATCACATAGATTAGGCCGCCCGCTTTCTCTTTTTCTTGCCGCTGCTGGTCATGTTATGAGAACAATCTATTAGAGCTACGACAAGCTATCTTGTAATATAACTCTATTTCGAGTAGTGATTGCTATGTTATTTCCTTTACTTGATGCCTTCCTTTGTATGTTTTTGCCCTACGCTTTTAGGGAACTTGTCGGAGCACACAGGGCCGCGAAGGCCGAAAACGTGGACGTCGAAATTGGCGGTGCCGCTCCGACAAAGTAACCTTGTCGCAACTAGTCGCAGCTCACTTAAGTTGTTGAGCGGACTCGAAACAAAGTAAGGCGCAACTAGCTACTGAGTTGGTTCCTCCGCACAGGGTTTTTCCATACAAAGTCACGGTCGTTCGAGGAAGATAACTTAAAAATTTTAAAACTGATTGCTCAAACTTTAGCAACTTAGCTTTTACATCGTTTGCTTCGGTAAGGCTAAACTTCCTTGAGCGACGCTTGGTGCACACCATTATCTTCTCCTTTCCCCCCGGCAAACTTGTGTGCGAGGGAACCTTCCTTCTTTGAGAAAGAGAAAGAAGAGAAAATAAAGATATGGAGCCTTATGGCTCGTTATTGCTTACCAGGGGTAGGTGCTGCACAAAGTGTCAGATAACGCATGCAAAATAGAAGTAGAAAAGCATGAAATTGACAAGATGTGCGAAGCACGCTAGCTTTACTTATGCACGGGATCTACGCCCGGCTTTGTACAAAGGATTACATGCAACATCGGCAAGACTTGTACAAAAGGTGGTTGCCGGAACGGGTTCCGGCAACCGCGCCCTACGGGTAAAACTTACGAAGATGCTCAATGTTCCAGGATTTGCTCATCGGAATGCCATCTTCGGTCTCAAGGTGGACCGTGCCAGGCCTAGTGACTCGTTTCACCCGGTAAGGGCCTTCCCGCTTCGGCGTTAACTTGTTGGAATTCTTGGCGGACTGAATGCGCCGAAGAACAAGGTCGCCTTCCTCGAGACTTCTGGCATTAACTTTGCGGCTATGGTAGCGGCGCAAAGCTTGTCGGTATCGAGCAGCTCGTCTGACAGCACTGAAGACGATCCCCTCAAGGAGCAGCGCGTCATCTTGTCGCAGCTGCTCTTGCTCAAGCTCATCATAAGCGAGCACTCGAGGTGGTCCGTGATCACGAAGTTCCGTGGGGAGAACCGCCTCTGCTCCATAGACTAGAGCGAAGGTGTCCGGCCGGTGGCTCAATTTGGCGTCGTCCTGATCGACCAAAGAACCACCGCAGCTCCTCAATCCAGTTTTTTCCGCACTTGTGCAGCCTGTCGAAAGTTACGGTCTTGAGCCCGCGCAGCACTTCAAAGATTTGCCCTCTCCGCTTGACCGTTACTTCTCGGATGAGCAGCGAAGCGGCAGAACCTTGGCGCCAAGATCTTGGACGTCTTGCATGAAGGTGCGGCTCGTGAATTGTGTGCCGTTATCGGTGATGATCCTGTTAGGGATTCCAAACGGCAAACAATCGACCAAGAACTTGATCGCCGACCGCGGTTGTCCACCTTCCTCACTGCTTCCACTTCCGGCCACTTTGTGAACTTGTCGATTGCAACGTACAAGTACTCAAAGCCCCAGACAGCTCGGGGAAAGGGGCCGAGGATGTCGAGCCCCCAGGCCGAAAATGGCCAGCATAAAGGGATCGTCTGGAGAGCTTGAGCTGGCTGGTGTATCTGCTTGGAATGGAACTGGCACGCTTCACACTTGGTTACTTGTGCAGTTGCATCCTGGAGGGCTGTCAGCCAAAACAAACCTTGCTGGAACGCTTTGCCGGCAGGTGCTCTGGCGCCAATGTGGTGACCACATATGCCTCCATGTATCTCTACCAACAGCTTTTGTCCGTCTTCTCGGTGAATACACTTCAATTTCACACCGTTGAGTCTTCTTCTGTACAGTGTGTTGTCGACAAACTGGTACATACTTGACTGCCGGGCTACTCTTTCCGCTTCTTCTTGCTCTTCGGGAAGTTCTCCTGTCTGAAGGAAATGGACAATCTGCTGTGCCCATGCTGGAGCTTGCGGCTCGACAACAAGGACTAAAGGCACATCTGTTGTTGCGGGAACATCTGCTTCCACGGCGAGAACCTGCGGCTCAGTCGGAGCTTGACGTTCCCCGGCAAGCTTGCCGGAGCAAAACTTGTCGGGAGCGTCTGCTTCAACGGAACAAACTCTAGGGCTTGTCGGAGCAGACTGCTCCTCAGCACTTGCCGGTGGAGCTCGATGGTGCGTCCTCGACGGTAGCGCAGCACTCCGAAGAGGTGCACTTGCCGGCGTGGGCATCAGAGCTCTCGCCGGACTTGGAGCGTCTGCTTCAACGGAACAAACCCTAGGGCTTGCCAGAGCAGACTGCTCCTCAGCACCCTTGGTGTTGATCTTGGGGACCTTCTTGGCGGCGGCTTCGGGGAGCTCTGCCGGAAAATAGTCGCCAGAAATCAACTTCCTCTTCTTGCTCTGTCCAGTTGATGGCGTTACGGACGGTTGAGTCAGCTTGAGCACAAAAATCCCTGGTTCCACAGGTAACTTAAGTGCAGCGCACTTCGACAAGCCATCGGCAATGTCGTTCTGAGCTCTTGGAATATATTCCATTTGTAGGCCGTCAAAGTGCTCTTCTAGCTTTCTCACTTCATCAACATAAGCTTCCATCAACGGACTCTGATAACTCTTGTTCACTGGGCGGATGACAAGTCGTGAGTCACCCCGACAATGAGCTTCTTGATCCTAAGGTCTCTGCGATCCACGAGACCGGCAAGCAAACCTTCATACTCTGCGGTATTGTTTGTTGCTTGCTCCTTGGGAAAGTGCATCTGGACTATGTACTTGAGGTGCTCTCCGGTGGGTGAAACAAGTAGCACGCCAAGACCGGGCGCCTTTGCAGCGAGAAGGCACCATCAAAGTACATCAGCCACTCTTTTCTTGCTTCCTTGACGGGGATGCTCGTTTCTGGAATTTCTTCATCTTGTGTTGGCGTCCATTCTTCTATGAACTCCGCCAATGCTCTGCTTTGGATAGTTGAAGTGCTCTCAAACTTGAGGCCAAAGCTTGACAGTTCCCAAAGGCCCACTCGACAATCCTGCCTGTTGCCTCTGGATTTTGCAAGATCCTCTTCAGCCGGAAAGCAGTAACGATCGTGATCTCATGTGCACGGAAGTAATGGCGCAGCTTTCTCGAGGCCATGAGGAGGCCGAAAAGCAATTTCTCGCACACCGTAGTACCTTGACCTAGCCCCCTGCAGAAGGGAACTGACAAAGTAAACTGGGCGCTGCACCATCCTTTTCTGCATCTTTTCATGCGTCTGCGCAGATCCATCCTTGCCGGGACCAGAGCTTGCCGGTGAAGCCCCCTGCTCGTCGCTGGATGCATCTGCCATGGTTGCTAGCTCATCATCTGCCTCCCTCTCCGCTACTAACGCAGCACTAACCACTTGATTGGTTGCCGCTATATATAGCAGCAACCTCTCTTGTGGCTTAGGTGTGACAAGTGTTGGAGTGGAGGACAGGTATCTCTTCAAGTCGTGCAGCACAGCCTCCGCTTCAGGAGTCCATTTCATTGGACCTGCCTTTTTCAAAATTTTGAAAAATGGCAGGCGCATCAACAGAACCTAGAGATAAACTCACGAGAGCAGCTCACATAACCGGCAAGCCTTCGTACATCCTTGACGCGCTTTGGTGCTTCAATCTACTCAATGGCCTTGATCTTGTCGGGATTGGCTTCAATTCCCCGCTGAGACACGAAGAACCCGAGAAGCTTGCCGGAAGGGACTCCAAACACGCACTTCTCGGGGTTGAGCTTGAGGTTGATCTTGCGCAGATTTGCAAAGGTTTCATCTAAATCTTGAATCAGAGTCGCCTTGTCCTTGCTTTTGACCACTATGTCATCCATGTAGGCTTCCACATTTCTGTGCATTTGCGGCTCAAAGGCGTAATGGACTACTCTTGCAAATGTTCAACCAGCATTCTTTAATCCGAAAGGCATCCGTACGAAACAGTATGTGCCACATGGGGTGATGAATGCGGTCTTCTCCTCATCCTCTTATGCCATGAAGATCTGATGATATCCTGAGTATGCATCCAGAAATGAAAGCAAATCACATCCGCCGTGGAGTCAACAATCTGGTCGATGCTGCAAGGGAAATGGGTCTTTGGGACAAGCTTTATTGACATCGGTAAAGTCGATACAAAGCCTCCATTTCCGTTTGCCTTGCGTACAACTACAGGATTGGCCAACCAGCGTGGGATGGAGCACTCCTCGACAAGGCCTGCTGCTTCCAATTTCTCGATTTCTTCGCGATGAATTCTTGGCGCTCCACTCGCTTCACGACCTTCGCTGACGGGCGCGCGCGATGAGGACAAACGGCAAGATGGTGCTCAATTACTTTCACAGGAACACCGGGATGTCGACGGTTGCCACGCAAACACGTCGGCGTTTCGCCCGCAGGAAAGCAACGAGCGCGCCTTCCTATTTAGGGTCGAGAGTGGCACTGATGGTGAAGGTACCACCAGTGCCGTCCTCCTTGGCGAACACCTTCTTGGTCTCTGGTGGAGTTGCCATCGTCTTCTTATACTTGCCGGTGGAGCTCGATGGTGCGTCCTCGACGGTAGCGGAGCACCCTGAAGAGGTGCGCTTGCCGGAGTGGGCATCAGAGCTCTTGCCGGACTTAGTCTTCTTCTTCGCCCCGGGAGCTTCAGCGGCAAGTGGCTTGCAATCTGCTGCAGCTGCTGCTTCCCGGTAGATCTTGTCGGCGCAGATAAGAGCATCCTTCTTGTTGCCAGGGACAGAGATGACACTTATCGGGCCTGGCATCTTCAGCATGTTGTATGCATAGTGAGAGGCTGCCATGAATTTGGCGAGTCTTTGCCGGACCAAGTATCCCATTGTAAGGCAATGGAAAGTCAAGAACGTCAAAAGTGACCCTCTCGATCCTGAAGTTCAACTTCGCTGCCAAATGTCACCGACAATGTTATCTTTCCCTTCGCTTGCTCCTTCCCGGATTGATTCCTTGGAATGTGCGGTCTCTTCGAGCTTCGCCATCGGGGATCTGGAGTTTCGGAGCACCGCGGAGGAGATCAGTTCAAGCCGACCCGCCGTCAACTAGCATCTTAGTGACCTTGAGGTTGCGGATAGTTGGTGAAACCAACATCGGCAAGCACCGACCGTAGTTACACGATCAGGGTGGTCCTCAATATCAAAGATGATAGGCGTCTTTGGACCATTTCGAGAGGCTTGCGTGACTCGATGGATGGTTACGCCGCATTGACTTCCCGTATCCACTGCTTGAGCTGGCGGTGTGAAGTATGCAGAGAAGCACCGCCGTCAATGCACAGGACCTCTGTGGCTTTCTGGAACTCCTGCTCATCGGTCTCATCATCATCCATGTCTTCATCATCGTCGTCGTCTTCATCCTTGTCGCGGCCGCGGTGAGGTCTGTCTCCTTGCCGCTACTTGGCCTTGCCGCGGCGTCCTCCCTGGCTGGGACGTTTCTTGCTAGCTCCTCCAGCACCTTCCTGGGCCTTCTCCTTGTCGCGTCGTTAAGTATTCAGCCTATACGCTGCTCGACAAGCTGCTCGACCTTTTGCAGCTCACGGAGGTCATGGCCCTTGGTGCGGTGGATCTTGCAAGATCGTTTGTTGGAGCCGTCACCTTGTCGGCGATCGCCACAGCTGGCAGTTGGTGCCAGCGGCAACCTCCTTGCCGGAGCTACGAGCTTTGGCTTTCTTGGCGCCACCTCCGTTGCCGGACTACTCAACAACTAGCACATATCTGCTTTTCTTCTTCCTGTTGCTCCGCCGCCGGTTTTTCTTTGCCGGGGCGGTCTCCTCACTATCAGATCCTCCTGCTTCAGTATTCTCTCCGGGGAGTCTCCTCCCTTCCTCAGCACGTGCACACTTGTCGGCCAGGGCATATAGCTCACTGACGTCTCTGATCTTGCACATCGCCATCTCGTCCCGCATCCTGCGGTTTCGCACGTTCTGATGGAACGCGCTGATTACATGGCGGGGGTGGACATCTGGGATGTTGTCTTTGTCTGTGGCTGAATCTCTGAATGTACTTGCGCGAGGCTCTCCTTCCTTCCGGGCGGCAGATGAAGGTCGCTTTCTGGCCATGGGGCTTGTGGCCGCTGTAAAGCGCCGACAACCGATGGCATAGATCTGCCCAAGAGGATATGGAGTTGTCCGGCAAGTGCATGAGCCAGGATCTGACATTGGGCTTGAGCACTAGCGGGAAGTAGTTGGCCAGGATCTTGTCGTCTCGCCCCCCGGCAGCTTGCACCGCGATGGTGTAGATGCTGAGGAACTCCGACGGATGTGTCTTGCCGCCGTATTCTCTGGTACGTCCGGCTTGAAATTCTTCTTGCTGGGCCACTGGACTTGCCGCAGCTCATGAGTGAATGCAGGGCAACCTACCGCGTACGGCAAGTCGCCTGGTTCCCCTAGCGCATGCATGTCGACAGAGGGCCCAGCGCGCTGGTCGGATTGACGTCGCGCTTCTCTTCGGCGCTCGATGCGAGTTCGAGCGTCTTCTTCTGTCGCTGTCGTGAAGAACTTGGCGCTGATCGCGACGAGCTCGTGGATCTGATGATGCGGTGGAGTCGCTGTCGAGGTGGATCCGGCGAGTCGGCGATCTTGGCCTTCGGGGTGGAGATTGCATGGTGGTTGCACCCCCACCGGTCTCGTCGCCACCGGCTCGTGTTTGGCGGTCCTGCCGTGGCAGCGATGCACTCGGCTGCCGCGGGGAGCGTCGCCGTTGGCAAAGCCGATGAGACCCTGAATGGTGGCCCTCCATTCATCGACCTTGTCGGTTGTTGGAGGGTAATCTAGGAGTAGTTGAGCTCTCGCCAAAGCTTCTGCTGGAGTGGTGGGTGGTAGTGGCGAACGACGCGAGGAGCGGGATATGCTCGGACTTCTAACTACATTAGAAGGAGCAGTATCCCGTCCAGGCGACCGTGCCTCGCTCGCGCCAGCATGTTGGCGTGCATGCTGGTCTTGAGCATCCCGGGATCCACCAGCTCGATCTTGGTCCAACGAGTGTATGGCGTTGTGAATGCCATGACGCTGTCGGTCCCGCGCCTCCTGAGACGGGCGTGGTGCATGTACGGACGCCGAGGTCTGTGCGGCCTTGTCCTTAGACTTGGCAGCACCGTGGGCTCCTCCGTCGACGTCCATTCTTCCGCCAGCGTCTACCCCACCACCCGTTTGCTCCGGTGGTGGTGGGTTCGACGCGGACGGAAAATCTGCCGCCGAAGCCTTCTTCTTCGGTGGCATGTCGATGAAGATGATGAGGAACTAGCTCGTGTGGACGCCGGATCAGGTTCACACAATCTCGACGCCCCCCTACCTGGCGCGCCAGAGATGTCGGGGATGGCTGATCTGGCCCACGAACACCTATGGGACCGGCGGACCGAGCCCCTTTCGGTTCGGCGGGGGGCGGAGGTCGCACGTAGAGCAGATCGAGGCAAAGCACACGAGCGGTTTACCCAGCCGGAGCTCTCCGGAGATAACACTCCCTCTTGCTGCATGTCTGAAAGTGTATTGAGTTCTTGCTCAGAGCGCTGAGTGCTACTGATTACACACAAGTTGCTAACGAGACCGAGCGTGTCCGGCGAACCTTGAACCCCCTCACGCTATGCGCATGGGCCTCCTTTTATATGCTAAAGGGGTCTCCGGCGGTGTAGCGTAGACAAGGGTAAAAATGGAAAAGGAGTGGTTGGTACAGCTACTTGTACGATGTATGATGTATCATACCTAACCCCGACGGCAGGGGACAAAGGCATTAAATGCCCGCTTCACGCCGCCCTAACAGTGCAAACAGGGACCGTCGGGACGCCACCGCTTCGCCACGATGGCAAACTTGTCACCGCTTGCCACCGCGCCGGCGGCTGCACAGCCTCTAGCCACGCGGCGCTACCGAAAGGTCCTGTGGCGACACGTTAGTGGATGTGCTGGAGCGCAGGTACAGAGTGGTAGTCTGCCGCGACAAGCGCCTTGCCGTGGTTGTTGTCTTGTCGCGTCCGGAAGCTTGTCGCTCACCGGGCCTTCCCGGCAAGCTCCTCTTGCCGGGGCCTTGTCTCCTAGGTGCCTTGGGCGGCCTTCCCGGCAAGCTCCTCTTGCCGGGGCCTTGCCTCCTCGGCTTGAATACTTTGTTCTTGAATGGCTCCAAAGGAACCACGAAGGACCTTGGCGGTCACCCGGTAAGCCTTGCCGCGGAGGGCTGCAACTGCCCGTGCACAAGTTCGGGATACTAGGGTACCCCTAATCTAGTACACCAACACCTGACCTAAACGTACGCCATGCCGCATCACGATGGTCTGCCCTTAGTGCTCCAGTTTCATGAGGAAGACACCCAGCCGGAGTCTCAAGAACATAAGGCCCTTTGGGACGATCTTGAACTGGCCTTGTGGGAAGACGCCGCGCCTGTCCCCGCTCCCGTTCTGGCTCCCGTCGCCCGGACTGCGCCAGCGCCCATCCCCTTGGCATTGATGGGCTAGGAGCCGCACATTGTCGCCGAGCTTGATGCCACGGGGTTCCATGAGGTCCCCGCCAACTTTCACGCACCCGTGCACCTGCGGCAAGATGCGCCTGCGCGTCTGTGGCATGGCACGACGCCCATGCCGGTGCCGATGCACTGCCAGCGCATGCGCTCGCGTCTGTGGCGATGCGCTTCGCTGCGGTGCCGATGCACACGAACGTCTGCCAGGTTGTTGACAGCGCTTGTCCCAGCTGGTGCGGTGCCCCCCTCGGCGGCATGGATGGCCGCCGTCGACCGCTTCCTTGCACTAACGCCGGTCGCCCCCTCCGCCCGGTTGACTTCGCTCCGAAGTCCAGAACATTTTGGCCTTCCTTGAAGCTAGGCTAACGCCCGTAGTACGCCAACAACGATGCAAGACGTCATTGCCGCCGCCGGTCGATGGGTCTGACGACACACAGAGCACGGCAGAGGAGCCGCTTCCCACCGCGAGACGCCCCCTCCACCGCCGCATAATCTAAATTTGCCATGAAAAACGTTCGGATTGCCATGCTTAAAATCCGAACGTTTATCATTTCCGTTTATTTTATATCGACCATCGTATAATTTAAAGTCGGAGTCAGAATGAACGAAATGTATGGTTTGATCGATTAAATGTTCTGCTAGAGCTGTATCAAATTAAATATAAAACGTCATCAAGCCACATGTATTCCTTGTCATCCAACGACCTAGACCGCTTCAATGTCGAGCGCTCAACACGTTTAGCGTGCAGTTAATTTCATGCCAAAAATAGTGCTAATCACATGACAACACACAAATAATATCCTATTAGTTAATATCCGCATGCACTTAATATACTTCCAAATTAACGTGCATTGCACGTACACACTGACTAGTGCTGCTAATGCATTGAAACCGGTGCCGTGACTTGTGAGTTGTGAGCAGCGTCCAGATATGGTCAACGACAACATCGCCTCATGAAGTTCTTCCTGTTTGCCCATGCGTCTAAGCGAAGGGGAGGAGAGAGAGAGCACACATGGAAACCACTAGTAAGTGAAGGCGAATAGTACTAAAAATAATATTACATGTTATCCATTAATTAGGCTGTGGTAATATAAAAACATTATGTGAACAAAGGGGGGTACAACAAACATTGTTGTTCTACGTATGTTGCCTATTGACGTGCGGCTTGAAGGCCCGGTCGCATGTTCGATCCTCGTCCTTTATTTTTTAATTTGTATATGGGTCCAAATTTGTTTCATGACATTTGGGCCACTTGGTGTGTAGTTTGTAGCACTTTAATTTGTGGGTCAAAATTTGTTCCATTCCAAGCGGACTATCGGTGTGTAGTTTTGTAGCTTATTTATAATAATTAAAGAGAACAACATAGTTTTTTCAATAATACCATGGTGTGACATTGAAGGTGAGAAAGGACGTGCGAGAGAGCGATGACCGAGCCAGAGGGAAATCAACTAGGGGAGTTGCGTGGGTTGCAACGGCGTTTGGAGTAGTTGTGGGCCGAATGCTACGAAAATATAATCTAAACCGACCGGAATAAATGCCTACACAAATTAATCCAAGGTTGGAGTGCCCCTCGCATTGTAAATAGCTCCGGCTTTGCGAGGGATGGAGAGGTAGTAGCTTCAACGCGTGGAAGATACGGTATGAGAAAGCGATGTCAATCGAGAGACGTATAGATAGAGAGACAAAGTGAGTGTGGTCCGACATTCATTGAAAAAATATATATGCTCCGGAGAGATATTGTCCGATTGAGCTTTTGGTAAGGGTGAGGGCTGTAAGATAGAGCTTGAGAGATGATCCAGTCATAGACGTGTAAATATATTTTGTGCGTGGGAGGAAGCAAGGTCAACCGATCACATAGGGTCGCCATGCGAGTATGTCGACCGAGGCCCGAACAGGGAGATATATCATTTGTGTGTGAAAGAAAACGAGGTTAAACGAGACTCAGATAAAGAGAGCGAGATTGAGAGAGGTGTGGCCCGCCATGTGGAAGAAAGAGTGAGACAGTCTCGAGGGAGTGACCTAGATATACAACGTGCGTTCGTGCGCATGAGAGGTTGGGGGGCTAGATAGGCAATGCATGTATTTAGCGCGAGAGGGTGAGAGGGAGAGGGGGGAGAGAGAGAGCTCGGCATGGGGTGCAATGGCGGGTGTGTGAGGTAAATACATTTCGTAACAGGAGTGGAAAAGGGGTTGTGTAGTTGAGAGACTTAGAGATCGAAACATGGAGAGAAAGAATGAACGTGTGTTGGAAACCGATAGCTTGCTAAGGTGGTTAGGAGAGGAAGATTGACCAATACAGGAAGTATGTAGTGTTTGTGCGCGGGGGGGGGGGACTAAAAACAACATTTTGAATGTACATAGTACGAGACTTAATATCGATGTTTCAACTCGGTGTACATTGTAAGATTTGAACCGAGGACCAGGCATACGGGTAATTATTTCGAATTCGTGCCATACTAAGTTTCGAAAAGTTGAAATTGGCTCAATTTGTTGTGCTATTGTGTAGGTCATACGTTTGAATAAATACGAAAGTTTTCTCACTACCATGGTGTTCATCATATACATATGAATTTCTATTAAAAAAGTAGTGTGGATACAGTGAAATGCGAAATCCACGTTAGAATTGGAGATCGCTACGTGACACACACTCTAATTCAAATAACTAACTACGTGACGCACACTCTAATTCAAACAACTAATTATGTGACACACTCTAATCCACGTTAGCGTGGGTACCGTTTCGATTTTTTTCAAATAACTCCTCATTAATTAATTTATAGTACTCCCTATGTTCACTTTTATAAGACCTTGAAAACATTTGAGACAATGTGCAAAACAGTTCATTTTAAGTTGTCTGAAACGACTTACAAAAGTGAATGGATGGAGTATCTTGTTTCGAATGACTAATTATTGAAAGGAAAACACGGGCATGGTAATACATACAGATTCGTTTGCAAATGAAAGAAGATTCGTTTGCATTCTCAAATGTAGGCGCACCAGGCAGACCCGAGGTCGTGGTCGGGTGGGCGCTGCCCGGTGTCTTAAAGGCAACATCCCTTGGATGATCGACATGTGGGCCAGCCACTGTTGGGCCCACATGTCATGGACACAAAGGCAGGTGCCTTAAGGCACCGCGTAATCTGTCGGGGTGGTCGCGTGTGTCGGACAGACGCGTAGCACCCAGCCACCCACCCTCCCCCAAAAAAAGGGCAGCGACAATATAAGTTCACGCTTCCACGTTTCGGATTGAAATATCTGGCGGCCCCAATTCCAGCCCTACAAAATCTCTCTTCTCCACCGTCCCCTTCCGCGCCCAGATTGCTCAAATACCTAATTCGCTGCCATCCCTCGAATCGCCCCTCGTCTCGCCTCTTTCCCCACCATTCCCCACCTCTGTGCCGGACGACGACGACGAAGACGACGGTCGCGCTTCACCACCGCATCGGAGCTGCCTCATCTACGCCCTCGTCCGCCGCACCGGGTGGTCCACCGACAACGTCGGCCGCCGCAACCGACGTGCCTCACAGACACCGATTTCCACCGCATCAGGTGCGCTTCACCGATGCCGTCTCCCAGCTCACCGGGGCTACTTCACCGAGCACATCGTCGCACCTCCGCCCCTCGAGGTCGTTCGGGCTTCACCAACGGTCTCGTCCACCGCATCGTAGCGCTCCGCTGCCACTCAAGATCTGCATCCGTGCGTGGAAAACCAACGCCAGCGCATCACCCTCAACGGCTCTAAAGTGACCCGCACTCTAGCTAGGCGAGCATGCCCAAACGCCGGTCCGGAATAGGTATCCACACATCACTCCCTTGTGAACTGTTCCGACGATGTTTGGATATCCTTTCACTGCTCTCTTAGCTTACACGCCTATGCAACTCTATCATCTGAAACAAGCAAATCCATTTTTTAGCGAAGCATGACGGGGCTACGGGATCTGGTACACATCCTGCACACCCGTATAACCTTGTAAGTATCTGTCCTCCGGTACAACATCAAGGTCGATTCCTCTTATTTGATCAACCATTCGCCGTGTCAAAAATGCAGAGGGGGATGCAAGGAGCACAAGGCCTGCACATCCAAGCAAGTGGTAACATGGACTTGTACATGGAACATCCCAAGCGCAAGCAGAGCTGCAATGAGCCTGTACAACGAGCTAGCATAAGTCCACGCATTTCATTTAATTCAGACCGGCATTCGTGTATGATTTGTGTGCGATGGCTGATCCACGAATTCAAGTTACCAGGCGAACATTTAACTTAAAAAATACGAAGGCACTTGCACTCGGAAATCAACATAACTTGAGAAATGTGAAGCTACATGCACTTTGAAAACCAGCTAATGATCCAAAGTAGTTCAGATTTTAAACACTAAATGATGCAAGCACCAAAAACACAAAATGCAACATGGTGTACAAGGACTACAAACATGGTGCATACCTGCCTGAATTATTCGTTCTGCGGCTGAAAATATCAAAGTGTAATTGCACGTATAACCAGTCGCATAAACTGCATATCAATATATCTATCCTGCAATAGTATGCCTATATTTTCAAACAACAGATTAGAAAAGTATTTATGCTATGTTGTCATTATACGGGGCTTTCTGGTAGATGGCCTCGTCGTTTCCTCAAGCTATGAAAATGCACTATAATTTTCTTGTCATCAATGCACGCAAATCTACATCTCTCTCAACATAGTAGATCATCATTAGACACTAAATCCTTCAATGAGCTTGCAAAATGCTTGCATTAGATCCCTCGTTAGACACTATATGTTCATCACCAGGAGCATGTAAAATGTTTGCATGAAATCCTTCATTAGCAGTCTGTTCATTAGACACTTCAGGCTCAAGAACAACATGAGCTTGTATGTTTGCACCGGAAACTTGATTAGATACATCGATTCAGTCGATTCAGTATTGATTGGGGAGTTATAAAATAAGTAGAAATTGGTTTCATTTTCTCATATATTCCCTACATACAAGCAGTTTTACAACACCGTCAGGTTTAACTATTGGCCATAAATTGAAGAGTTAAATTAGATATAATCAGGGATGTGATGTACCTGCTCGTTGCGCATGCTACTCTTGCAAGTCATGATCGTCCGTTCACAAGTAAGCTCGATGCCATGCCCGTGCTACGCCGCTGCCTCCCACGCAGGCTACACCTGTGGTTGGATCTTCATCTTCTTGTCCTTCCGTTCGCTTGAAGCCCGGGCGACAGCCCTCCAACGAGGGCGAAGAAGTGTTGTGTCGGTCTGTCATGGCGGCTAGGTTAGGAGCGAACCAGACCGAGGCTGGAGCGAATGAATTGGGATTTTTCCTGCTGTCGATCGATATGGGAGGCGCTCATTTGGGCCGCGAGCCTGCTATAGGGCCTGCCTTGCACTTATGTTATTCGCCCATCCAAATTGAAACATTTTTCTTCATTTCACATTGCCTGCTCGTGGGTTGGGACGAACAAAACTAGCGTGGGCCAACCTGGACGACTCAAACTAGGTGCACACTTTCCAGCCACCTGAGGCGGCCGCCCATACCAGCCCCTATGGTGGCGTCGCCCCTTTTTGCGTGTATGATTGGATAGTGAAAAATATTCCAGTGGTGCTTTTGATTTACCCACAGAATGGTTGAATTGCTTGTTTCTATGAACTGAGTTCGCCAATAATGTGAAGGATGCCAGTCTTTTCATCCTATTGTAGATTTCTTAGATCTCGATATGCCAAAAGTAATCGCATGAAATATATAGTAAAAGCCAGTGTGATGTGTTTGGCTACAACTAGTCTGACTACACGTCCTCATATAACATATCAAGGATGCACCATCTTACCAGATTAACCATTCGACTTACCCATGTAGTGTGGGAAGAAAGAAGTATTGGGACTGCGTATCCAAGCAATTGATGCCATGGACTCCTTTGTACAACCTTGTAAGCGAAAAAGAAGTTGCAGTGTGCCTGTACAAAGAACTAAGCGTAAGTTGATTACACGCTTCTCGGAATTTTAGTTAGCCACTTATTGCAAAATTGTTCAATTACGTTGCTTGGCTTAATTTAGTTTGCTATCGATTACATAATGGCACAGACTTTATTAATCATATTGTAGACTGTGCCTATCTATGTGTATGATACTTACTGTTAAGAATTACCTGTTTGCCTTAACTTAAATATCTACTTGTTTGTTTAATCGCTTTCTTTGCTGCAACAAATGGGTTACAATGATGTTAATAACGGTACTTTTCAAAGCATCCAATTGAAACTCTTTAATTCCTTGTTTGTTTAAGCGGTTTGCTGTTATAACTCCCAATTGAGATGTTTTGCTAACTTCAACTTTTCTGAATCCAATCGGAACTTTAATGGCAAAACAGGTTAGCCCAAGATCAAAGAGTGAGGTCCCCATGGACGTTGCATCATCCCACAGCAGTGGCACCGGCCCAATCGTGCATTATGAATTGCCAACTGCTGATGCTCTAGAGGCTAAACTAGTGGTAGAAATAGATTTTGCTTCTGCACTTAGAGATGAAGTTGACATGTTGAGGAAGAAAACAGCACAATCAAAAGCAGTACTCAAGACAACCATTAAATATTTGGTGGATTTCAAAACGAAGCAAGCTGAGACTGACCAGATTATTAAGGTCCTGAAGGAAAAAAGGAAATTAAATTCCTACTTGGTAAATCATAGGTGAAATGTTCTTTCCATAGTTGAATAACCTTTGTGTTGTCTGTTCATGTAATCAATCAAACCATTTGTTTTAGAGATCATGTAATAATTTTTTTTGTTTTTTGGTTTGTAATTTTATTTGAGCACAAGTCTGTATTAATTGATAAGACTCGGAGACATTTCATTTGGATTGCTGTGCCAGACCTAAAAATATGCCAATCGGGCTGAATGTGCATTCAGCAATAGTAGTAGTATAGATGGACCATAAGTGGCACGCATCGGAAAGGGCGAAGATGCTGGCTAAAAAAAGATGCTGTTGTAGCCAAAAAAAAGTACAGCGGCCTAGCTTATGTATGTTAGTTGATATTATTGATCCATATACTCTATAAGTGTTTATATGTCTGTTAGTTCTGTACATTCTTGGTTGATTGACTCGGTATTTGAATCTTGATACATCGCTTGTGTACATATCTAAATGGGAGTACACATTATGCTGCGTGTGACATTTGAGTTGGACATGAAGTGTTCCAAATATTGGAATTCACCTTAAACTGGATACTAGTTTCTGAATTTGAGTACCGGCATTTGTAAACCATATTCATATATGACAGTGGAATACATCGTTGCCGTGCTTTTGAAGATATATAAAAACACATAGAATGATTTATAAAGATTCATATAGGAATACAAAATGGATTCGGATTTAGTTGCCAGGGTAAACGTGGATGCTTATTGTCCCAAAATTCGAAAGAAGCTGCAAAATGTCCACTCCCACGTCGGCTGCTCGAAGCCAAGTGTTTGGGAGATGGAAATTACTGTCTACCCATTACACAGACAATCCATCGGCCCAATTTCCACTGCTCTAAATAGGGGTAGGTTAGTAACTTCAATTAGACGTGACACGACCGCCTCTGAGCCCATTCCGACACGGTGGGCGTCAAACATGGTGGTAAAACACATTTGATTCAAGCTCGTCCGAAAGACCTCTATTTCTCCCTCCATTCCCCATTCATACGGTGGGCGGCAAAACAAACTTGACTCGGCGAAATCGATGTAGGCAAATATTTTCAATAGGGGCAGGTTTGTAACTTCACTCAGACGTGACACAACCGCCCTACCTGTCAGCCCCGTTCATACACCGTGGGCGCCAACCATGGGCGCCAACCACCCTCTCCTCGCCCGAAATTGCTCTGGGCAAATATTGGCGAGATGCGAGATTACCGTCCTATCCCCAACCGACGAGACGTCCAAATTTTAAACGGGGGCTAAGTTCATAACTTTCCCATATTTCAGACAGGCGCATCCCAAAAACATGGTTCCCCGTACCTCTCCCTCCATTTTCCCATTCATACACCGCCCACGCTAGAACACCCCATCCCCACACCAGCCTCCGTCCGCCACCCCATCCATCGCCACCGTCCTCCACCACATCCACCACCACCGTCCTCCACCATGCCGGAGCGCCTACCAAGACCGCGTCGTCCACTACTAGAGATGGACGTTTCTCATCCATGGCGACGGACCAATAGCCTTGCATCGCGTCCTCACGCTTCATCGGCGCCGTCGTCCCCTTTGTCGGGGCAGCTCACACGACCTTCTCTTCCACCACAACGGGATTTATCCCCCGATGCACCCGTCTACCGTCGCAGATCTGCTTCAATGCCACCGACAGCCATCGCACCCCCGATGCCTACATCGGCGCCCGCAAGAGAGGTGGTACTTCATATCTCCTCAACTTTTTGATCTCAACCAGAAAATAGATCTTAACTTGGTTGCTCTACTTTCTTTTCATCTCTTAGAATTTAGTTCTTAGTTCGAAGCAAACAATGGATGCTAAATATTATTTCTCCGGTTTGCAACTTCAAATCTCCCATGGCACCGCCATAATACGGTGTAATTGATCATGCTTAGGGTTTAATTGATCATGTTGGTTCCGTGGTGGTTTCTTTAATAGAAATCGGAGGGAAAACCCTCTTTTGCTAAAAAAATATGCTTAGAGTTTCCCCCTTTTATGATCACTATACAATCAGAATACGTGCTTCGTGTCATAATAACGCTGCTCCACGCATCAAGCTAAACAAGCTTATATGTTCAAATACGAATCTGATATTATTAAAACAGAGTTGTTTAATTGGTCAGCTAAATGTTCCTAAATTAGTTTCGAAAATGCATGTTCGCCGCTCGGGTGTGTATCTCTACAGGGTGCCCACGATGGGCCGGCCCACCCTGGGATTTTGGGTCATCCCAGGCCCCGATTCCCCTCAGTTTCTGCTGGCCTTCCAATCTCTACGCTTCGGCCGCTTTGCCTCACCGGTGACTTGCCGTGCCCGGACGGCATGACTCTAGGAGGAGACGTCGGACTAACAGGAGGCTAGGAGCCGCTCGCCCAACAGCGTCACCGCTGCCCGGGCGCGCCGCCGTGCCTACCTTCCTAGTGATGACGAGCAAGAGTTGGTTGCGCTTTTCAAGCACTCGTTGATGAAGTATCGTTCCTACCTGAGGCAAGCGCACTTTGATGGCAAGCCTCTAAACGAAATTTCTGTAAAGTCTCTGGTGCTACATGTATCCGACGGTGATCGGAATAATCTTGTTACACATTGGTCTCGGCTGCAGCGTAAGGTACCGCTTCTATGATATCACATCACAATTTGAACTACATTTCTGCATTTGCCTTAATGTCTCACTTGTACGTAAAACCGGTAGCAGAAGAACATTCATTCTCAAGGGACCACAGAATCTCGCAACTATATTGCACTTGCATTGCTCTCGTGAGTACCTCTTGCCTGTATGACCATACTTACTTTCATAGCTGTTTGATTATGTAGCATCACTGCACATGTTAGCCTCGTAATCGCCCATTTGGTGGACATTATAAGATCCGTATGGACTCTTACACAAATTTAGAATCAACCCAATGCTTTTGAAGAGGTATAGCTCTGCAGTCGTCTTGTAAGGACTGAATGTGGTCCATCACTGTACTTACATTAACACCTACTCCCTCCGTCCCATAATATAAGAACGTTTTGTATAGTACACCAGTGTTCAAAACACTCTTGTATTATGGGAAGAGGGATTGGTTCATTTTGTAGCATTCTACATCTTATCTCCCTCGCCCACCATTTACTAAAAAAGATCAGATCTATATTTAATCTTACCAACAAGTAGAATACACAGACAATGCCAGTGCAGAAGTGTAGCCCATTGCTCTTGTCAGTACATTTTGTCCCGTAACGCTTGTACTTCCAGGGATTGGTAGTTGATTATGTAGCATCAATCTGCATCTTATCTTCATTATCCTCTATCCCTTCGGTATTATCATATCTATAATTACTCTCTACAAAATGTAGAGTATGAGCAATGCTTATGAAGAAGATTCTATGCTGAAATTCTTGAGTTATCCTTCCCTTGACATGGAGAAGGGCATTATAAAGCCGGTGTTAACTGTTAATGTAAGTCAGTCCTTCTAAAGCCTTTATCCTCAACTGCTGTTTAATTTGCTCATACTCCCTATCGCTATCTTTGTTTAGTTTGCTGTTTCTACCAAAATGCATGTTCGTAAGAACCGTAAGTTCTAAGTTTTACTTGTAAAACCAAATTTCTTATTCATACCATGCACATTACTTAATACTCCCTATATGTATGCTTGGTTTTGTGGATCTATAATCCAGTGTGTGGTGAAGCAGTGCACATTTGCACCTTGTCATCTCCTGTTTTATCTTACTGATGTGGTGATGATACGAACAACATGCCATGCACATTATCCAAAATAGATACAATGATTTTCTTTGCCCTTCATCTATGCTTGTTATGTTGACATGGTAATCCAAAGAGTGTGGTGAAGCTCCCGCATTATGAACAATGCCAAATTATGCTATTGATATTTTGAACTTACTCTTTATTTTCTAATTTGAAATTGGATAGAATTGATGTAACAGTTATCATCTTTGTTTATACATGTGCAAAACCTGTCATCTCTCGCTTTGTTTCAGGGTGATATGCACGATGGCATGCACAAGTCTGCTTTGAAAGGCGTGAGACAAATCCAACATATATTGCAGCAAAGAAGGCAAAACAACTTGAAGATAGCGAGACAACCCCAAAGTCTTGTCTTGATGCAGTGTTCAAGTTACTTGAGACTAACACTCAGACAAGCTCACAGAATTCGTTGTCTAAATCAGTTCGACTTCTTCAGTCCCAAGTTCTAGCAGAAAGGCATTCTGCAACTCAACTTCGACTTGAAGTGCTATCTCTAAGAAATATTGCGCAGAACACCAATGAGAACCTCATCGCTAAACAGCTACACCTCGAAGCTATGACCGACATGCTAGGCTGGTCTCACAGCCTTGCTCAGCAGCTTGTGCAGCAGTTCCCCTGCAAGGCTAACCTTTCTTGAACTGTCTTGGAAGTGGTCTCGGTTCAGTATTATTTTGTTACGCTGCAATGGTGCCCAGTTTTTGTAATCTGCTTCTTCGTTGCGCTTTATGATCACTAGTGGCGAACTTCGATTCCCAGTGGATGTAATATACCTTAAATCCTTTATTGTATAGTGTAGGTTTATTCTTAGTTACTATGCTGTAATTTCTTTACTGCCATCATTCGCTATCTGAAAAAAATCAGATGTAGTTGACCGGGCCGAAACATTCGATAACGGGCCAGGTTTTTAGCGGGCCACAATTGGGCCTGCCTGCATCTTTCTTGGGCCCGAATGATTGGGGCCTTCACACATTGCGCCAGGCCCAAACTTACACCGGCCTATATTTTAGTTGGGCCTTTTGTCGACCCAGCGCTTAGTTTGGCCCAGGTAGCGTTGGGCCATTAACATGCTGAATATTGCACTGGCCTGTTACGGCCGAGATGAAACCACGGGCCTTTAGCAGGCCAAAATGCATGTTGGGCCTCAATTTTCACTAGTTGTCGACGGGCCTTCAGCAGGCCGAAATGTAGACCGGGCCGTTATGGGCCCAGTTAGCTCACGGGCCGTTACCAGGCCGAAACATATCTCGGGCCTTAGTTGGCCCACTGATATCATGGGCCTTTAAGAGGCCGAAAGCTTAGTACAGGCATCAACGAGCCGAATTACGCGACAGGACTTTAACAGGCCCAAAGTCACATTGGGCTTAACTGTTGCCACCTTTAGCACGGGCCATTAGTGGGCCCAATGTCCCGTCGGACCATATATGGCCCATGGGCAGCACGGGCCATTCCCAGGCCGAAAGTCACACCGGGCTGAAATGGGCCCATGTCTACATCAGGCCTCTAACAGGCCAAAAGTCACTGGGCTGTAGTTGGGCCCAAATATTCGGCGAACAATTAACGGGCCAGATCTGGCTTCGGGCCGTAAATGGGCCCAAATATTGGGCGAACAATTAAAGGGCCAGATCTGGTTTCGGGCTGTAAATGGGCCTTTATTAAGCAGGCCGTTATTGGGCTGGCCCACTAGTACTGATTAAGTTCTACGGGCCTTTGATCGGGCCGGCCTTTTTTAACCTATATGGGCCTCTGTTGGGCCCAGCCACATGTCGACGCATTACCATAGGCATGTCTCCTCCAATGGACGGGCGACATCTCGCCCATCGATACCAATCAGAATTTTACACGGAAATTTCCAATTGGTCGAGGTCATTAATGGGTTATCGGATCCAAAATCCGTCTCGATAGCTTAACGGCGTTCCGATTACGCTGGATGCCACGTGTCGGTCACCCTTGACGAAAAGCACTTCAGGACGCGCGATTTATCGTCATGGAAGTGGACACTTCCGTGATGATAATTTTGGTAATGTCATGGAACACTTCTACGACAGCACAGGTATGACTATCTTGATTCTGTCATAAATTTGTCATGGATGTACATGCATGAAAAAAACGCGACCTACTGTGACAAACACGTATCATCACGAAAGTGTATTTTTTTTGTAGTGCTACTGCCAGTTTTCCTTTTTCTTTTTCTTTATTTTCACCCACTTTTATTTCCCGGGAGCAGTGAACGAAGGGAGGGCGATATATATTGCATCATTTTACGGTTAAATATGTATGCAAAATAGGAACATATATATTACATCATTGGACCCATGCATAATAATGGCTAAGTGTGTATACAAAATATTTATATATATATATATATATATATATATATATATATATATATATATATCATCATTTGACCGATAACATACGGTTCCTCAGCGCTGACGTTTTCGTTTTTGAGTCAGCTTCTTTCCCTTCTTGTTCGTCGAAGAATTATTGAGCCCCTCATTGTGACTTTGCCTTTTCCATGGAGTACGATTTTTCTTAGGTAATGTAGTATTGATTCTTCTTTTGACGTATACTTCATCATCATCGTCATCTTCCCTCATTGGGTTGCCGTCGATCATAGTCTTCCTCGTTGGCGACTCCATCCATTCCAATGATGTTCCTTTTGCCTCTCCTCACGACAACACGATCGGGATTGCATGGGTCGGTTATGAAGAAGCATTGTGTCGCTGCGGCTTAGCGTGTACCCATGGCTTGTTTTTTGCGATAGCGTTTCACGGTAGCGCTCTTGGCGTCGGGTATAGTCATGGTAGTGAAAATCCGGTTTTCTCTTTCGACATTCTTAGCCCATCTAACACGGAACATCGTCGTGTTGTGCAGTCCAGAGTAGTCAAGCTCCCAGATCTCCTCGACCCTTCCATAAAATCGTTTAGTTGCGCCGTTGTCGCTGCAGGTCGTGCATTCCATCATCACCCCTGAGTTCTGATCATCACTGTCCATATCTTTGGCCTCCGTGTAGAACGTGTATCCGTTGATATCATATGCCTGATAGGTTACGAGGTTGGTCGAGGGGCCATGTGCTAAGGCGTATATTAGCAATCCGTCCTTAGAGCCCTCCTCCGGGGGATTAGCAATAATATGCTCTTTGAACCAATGCAGGAAAGTGGAGTTGTGCTCTCTAGTAACTTCGGCGTTCGTCCTGCATACCCCCCGGTCACGATACTTCTTTGCGATAATTTCTTTGTGCAGTGCCACGAAAGGATCTACCTCGTCTAGGTGTTGTAGCACTACCAAGTTTGATCTGTCTAAGTCGCTATGTCGATCTGAGTATGCCATGTGAAGTTCCCTGCGACCGTTGCAGTGACCATCTCCTTCGAGCCTCCCGTCGTGCTTGTTAACGGGCAAACTAGCACTAACACCAGGCGGCTGGTCTGCGCCATATAGAAAAATCTCACAGAAAGAGATGCACTCTTGTGTCAAATAGCCCTGGACGATGCTTCCATCCGGACGGGACATGTTACGAACGAATCCTTTGATGATCCCATTCATCCTCTCAAACGGCATCATGTTGTGCAGGAATGACGACCCCAGGTCTATTATGTCATCCACAATATGGACACACAGATGCACCATCACGTCAAAGAACGCGGGCGGGAAGTACATCTCAAGCTCATTCAGTATCACAACGATCTCTTCCTGTAGCCTTCGGAGCTGCTTCACACTGATTGACTTTCGAGAGATGACGTCGAAAAAGTTGCAGAGACCAATAAGTGTGTCACGGACGTGCTTCTCCATTATCATAAAAGGGCAAAAGGTAGTATCTGCGTCTTCATCACATGACGGTCATGAGACTTCATCCCGAACCTTTTCTTGTCCGTGTCTAGATATCTCGCTTATCTTGCCACAAAGAATCGGAACTAACTTTGACTCTGGTAAGGCACTTAAAGAATTGATTGATCTCAGCCTGACTTAAGGTGAAGCAAGAAGGGGGGCAATAATCCTCTTTCTTTATTTTCTTGCCCTTCTTCTCCCGTGCCTCTGTCTTTGTCTCTGTCTCGTCTGACATTTTAGGGGCGGCATGTGCAGATCTTCCCTGATTTTCAAATCTTGCAAGTCTTTTCTTGCCTTCAGCACCGCTCATCGATTTCGGCACTGCTCCGCTTACGTGGAGGTCCTCGATGCTCAGCGCGACCATTGAATAGATCTCCACGGTTTCTCCACGGGTCGTCCTGTTCAAGCCATCTTCGATGCCCCATGTACACGATTTTCCTGCACCCGCCATATTTCCTTCACGTTAGCTGCCGAGACGTCAGATCATCCATGCACCGCGTGCATCCGCAATATCCATGTCACACCTGGCCTCGCCACATATCCAGAATCGAGATAGTCGTGCCTACCGTCGTGATCAGTGCGGCTCTCATGTTGAAATACTCGCCTTTGCTGGCGTCCCATGTCTTGGCCGGTGTTCTCCATAACGTGTCTAACTCCTCTTGAAGTAGCCCCATATACAAATTAATATTATTTCCTGGTTGTTTTGGCCCTTGAATAAGCATGCTCATGTGAATGTACTTCGATTTCATGCACAACCAGGGGGGAGGTTGTATATCCATACAAACACGGGCCATGTGCTATGGTCGGTGTTCTGGTTGCCAAACGGATTCATGCCATCGGTACACGCGCCGAGCACGATGTTCCTTGCATCACATTCAAAATACCGATAAAAGCTATTCAACGCTCTCCACTGGCTTCCATCCTTCATGTGTCTCAGCTTCGGATCATCTCCATCGTCGGGCTTCTTCCTCTCTGCGTGCCAGCGCATTAGCTTTGCTTCCTTGGGATCTACAAAATACCTATGGAGACAGGGAGTGATCGGTAAGTAACATACAACTTTCTGGGGACATTTCTTCCCGGCCTTCTTGTATCGAGAAGCATTGCACACCGGACAACTTGTTTTTTCCGCGTGCTCCTTCCGATAAATTATGCAATCGTTGATGCATGCATGGTATCTAACGTGTGGCAGATCAAGAGGGCACACGATCTTGTTGGCCTCATCAACACTAGTAGGACATAGATTACCCACGGGAAGAACATCCTTTAGGTACTTGAGATGCTCATCGAGGCTAGTGTCGGTCCATTTGTTTTTAGCCTTCGTCTTCAGGAGTTGGAGCGTGAAACTCAAGCGGGTCACCTCAGGATTGCAACCATCATACGTTGGAGTGTTCGAGTCTAACACCAGTTGCTCCAGCTTAGCCTCCTCTCTAGAAGCAGCTCTCTCAGTACTCGTCTCCTTGCGAAGCAATGCTTGAACATGAGGGTCCCGCATGATTGAACTTAGTACCGACGAACTCTGCTACATGGAGTCCATGTCGTTCTCTCCGCCGCCATGTCCGGCCCCTTCTCCTCCGCCACCGGCCCCTTCTCCGCCGCCATGTCCGGCCTCTTCCTCGCCGACATTATCGATCATCTCTTCGTCTTGCCACGTGTCATCATTGCCTGCCCCGTCGACATCCTCAACATCGTCATCCTCATCTTTAGTTATCCACTGAGTATAGCCATCCATGAAACTAGTCATGAGCAGGTGCTCTTAGACACGACCATCGTCATAGGGGTCGAGCCAAACTATTCCTTTGCATTTTCGACACGGACATAAAACCTCTCAAAGTTATTTTCTTTCATGTCCTGCATCACCGACCGCAACCACCTGGCCCACCATCGCTCCAATCGACCATCATGAACGTC
Organism: Aegilops bicornis; assembly: GCA_021605145.1. Lineage (NCBI taxonomy): Eukaryota > Viridiplantae > Streptophyta > Magnoliopsida > Poales > Poaceae > Aegilops > Aegilops bicornis. Next base: position 402,074,902 of record CM038673.1, on the reverse strand, counting down.
TGCACGGTAATAATAAAACAAATTGATTATAAAAATGCGTGCATGCATCAAAGTCATACAAAAATTCGCATGACCTTCCCTAAAAATGGGACATATATGGATCTAGAGTTTGTTCAAATTCGCCAAAACGTAAATAAATCGACACATTTCGGCAAAACATAGGCAACTCAAAAGCACAATTTGGCCAACTCATGCCACACACACAATTTCCATAAACATATCACACACACATAAACATATTTCCATTTTGCAAAAGCATGAAATTTTAATCAGCTCTATCTCGAGATCGAGCACACGGTGGAGATGATGTTGTAGGGAGATCAAAAGTGCACAAAGCTCTTCTTGACAAAGATAGATCTAGTTAGGGGGAAAATAGGTCACTTAACTAAATCCTACATCTACCTAGCTATCTAATTTGGGAGGAGACAACTTCAACTAGTGGAGGGGGAAGGAAATAGATAAAGGAGATGCATTAATGGAGGTGGTGTAGTTAGGTAGGAGTAATGAAGAGAGAGAAAGGTAGATAGAAGAGGGGGAGTAATGGGGGAGAAGTATTGAGGAAGAAGAAGAGTGAGAGTGGGAGCATGTGGGAGGTAGGGGAAAGGGAAGACAGGAGGGGGAGGGACGGGTGGGGAAAAGGTGGTGGGTTGGTGCGGATTAGAAGTAGCACGGGAGTTAAAACGCGCCGCTGCTAAGCAAGTAGCAGCAGCGCGCTTTGGGCAATGGTGCTACTGCTAAACGGGACAAAAAAGTGTGCCAATTTGAAATTTAGTAGCAGCGACCTTAGAAAAAGCGCGCTACTACTACATCCATAGTAGTAAAGCGGCTCGCGGCACCGCGCTGCTGCTAAATGGAGTTTGGTGGACACCGCCGGTCGATATTTGTAGCAGCGCAGTTTACACCGAGCGCCATCGCTAAAAACTTGTCAGTAGCGAGTTTCCCGCAGACGCGCTACTACTAATTAGCAGCAGCGCTCCTTTTTGAGCCGCGCTGCTGCTAAGATTCTGTGTATAGGCTTTTTCCTAGTAGTGTACATCTACATGCATTTGCTAACCAAAACAGTTTGAAAAATCATATTTGTGTACTTGTGTGTGAGTTAATTCCATATGCAGTATATTAGAAGGAATTTTCAAACATATTTGTCTCGCGACATGGACACATGCATATGTATGCATGGAGTGCCATGGAATTTTAATTCCAAAAAATTAAAAAATATCAGAAACACATGAAACCTTGGTTCATGAAATGTCATGCCACCAAGATGATGTGGTAAAGAAATTGGCATGTTTGACGTAAATTTGGATACACACCCCTCACAAACCGGAGCAACTCACTAGAAGGCTCATGGTTCCGAGAGGGAACAATGCATGTTTGATGACGAACGGGAGAGAGCTTCCTCTTACGGCCTTCAATTTTTTTCTACATCTAACGTGCACTACTACAACTGTAATATGAAATTTTGGAAAATTCTAGGGGTCATTTGACCTTTTAAAGACATTTAAGTAATTTTCTAGCCATTTAATAACCGTAATTCAAATTTGAAATACATCTACATGAAACACCTAACCAAAACAGTTTGAAAACTCATATTTGTGTACTTGTGTGTGAGTTAATTCCATGTGCAGTAAATTAGAAGGAATTTTCAAACATATTTGTCTCACGACCTGGACACATGCATATGTATGCATGGAGTGACATGGCATTTTAATTCCAAAAAAAATCAGAAAAACGTGAAACCTTGGTTGATGTAATGTCATGCCACCAAGATGATGTGGTAAAGAAATTGGCATGTTTGACGAAAGTTTGGACAAACACCCCTCACAAACCGGAGCAACTCACTAGAAGGCTCGTGGTTTCGAGAGGGAATAATGCATGTTTGATGACTAACGGGAGACAGCCTCCTCTTATGGCCTTCAATTTTTTTCTACGTTTAACGTTCACTAATACAACTGTCATGTGAAAATTTGGAAAATTTCAGGGGTCATTTGACCTTTTAAAGACATTTAAGTGATTTTCTAACCATTTAATGAGCGTAATTCAAATTTGAACTACATCTACATGCAACGCCTAACCAAAACGGTTTGAAAAATCATATTTTTGTGTACTTGTCTCATGATTTAATTCCATGTGCAACAAATTAGAAGGAATTTTCAAACATATTGGTCTCAAGGCATGGGCACATGCATGGAGTGCCATGGCATTTTAATTCCAAAAAATTAAAAAATGATCAGAAAAACATGAAACCTTGCTTGATTTAATGTCATGCCACCAAATGATGTGGTAAAAAAATTGGCCTGTTTGACGAAAGTTTGGACACACACCCCACACAAACCGGAGCAACTCACTAGAAGGTTCGTGGTTCCGAGAGGGAACAATGCATGTTTGATGATGAACGGGAGATAGCTTCCTCTTACAGCCTGCGTTTAACATGCACTAATACAACTGTCATGTGAAAATTTGGAAAAATTCAGGGGTCATTTGACCTTTTAAAGACATTTAAGTGATTTTCTAACCATTTAATGACTGTAATTCAAATTTGAACTACATCTACATGCAACGCCTAACCAAAACAGTTTGAAAAACCATATTTTTTATGTACTCGTGTGAGAGTTAAAAAATCATCAAACAATGTAAATATCTGGTGTTCAAAAAAGAAAACGTAAAGATCTGGCAAGACAACCGGCCCACACACGATTAGCACTCTATCTCGCGGCTCGAGGTTTGGTAGGTGAGTGGCGGGGATCAATAATCAGACACGGTTCTGTATTAGAAACCGCCAGCTATTATGTTCACACACGGATTTTGCTGCAGGAATCGTGTGTAATTCAAACTACAGTACTGGTAAATTCCGGCGACCGGCGTGTGTACTGTCCCCATCGATCTAGATTCCGGCCGCCAATAAATACTAACTTGCTCACGTCGTCCCGCCTGCATTCTCATCTACATCCTCCCCTCGCTCGCCCTCTCTCTCGCCCTCTCTCTCTCAAATCTCTGCCATGGCGCCGCCGGTCTGCCCACGCGCCAACGAGGAGTCGCCGCCCCTAGGACGCTCACTCGATTAGCAGCCACGAGGATCCCTATGCACCGCCTGACGAGGTTGCACCGGACCACCCAACTTTGGATTGGTTTTGGGGCCAGTACAATCTTTTCTGTGGAAGTCGCTGCCGCCGGCTGAGAAAGCCAGTCAAGTAGCATTCAAGAAGGAGATAGCGGAGGAGGAAGCCAGGTACTAGGCGGCCTATGAAGCCCGTGATGCCGCCTGGAAAAAAGAGGCGGCGGAGCTTTGGGGGCGGGCGCGTCGTCGTGCCGAGGAGGTGTACGAAGACGGGTACTTCACGAGGAAGGTCATAGACGTTGGGCGCCTCGTCGCTGCGTGGATGTGGGCCGATAAGCTCCAGTGTGCCACCGACGAGGAGCTTCGGTGGGCGCCCAACGAAATGGCAAAATCGTCCGCGCGCATCCGCCAGCAAGAGGTAGATCGGTACGTCAAGCTCTACGAGGCGGAGGAGGCGGAGTACTATCTCCGCACTGGGAAGACGTCGCGCTCCAGGGAGCTGCTGGCGAGGGGCTCTCGGAATACTGGCCCCAGGAGGGATTATTAGTTTTAGTATTGTTCGTTTTCAATTTTATGCATTGTACCTAGTAGTTAAGTATCATCACGAATATGTGATGATATTTTTTATATATATATATATATATATATATATATATATATATATATATATATATTCTGTGATGAACTAATGAATAATTAATACATATATATATATATATTATGAATTCCATTTTCTATCTGTTTTTGTATACTAATTTGAATCTAGCTGTTATCATCCACACATACAGAATGGAAAGCGTATACAAACACATTGAAATAGAATATATAAGAATGGAAAACAGAGTACACACATTGAAACAGAGCAATAAACAGAGCAATACTATGATTGTTGTGAATACATAGCTATCCACGTCGAAAGGACTCAACGAAATAAAACGCATCCATGAGACCATGACCAGCAGCCCTTGCCTACGGTAGCACTTGGCTCTGCCTGAACTCGTGCGGGCGTTCGTCTAAGCGGTTGACACGCTCGCGGTACATCTGGAGCACGATCTCGAGCTCCAAGTTGGCTATTTCATCAGAGATCACCAGCTCGAGGATGCGACGGCCATGTTCCTCTACTGCGCCCAGGTGGACACCTGGGCCAAGGAGGCGGTCGAGCCTACGGACCAGCGTGTTGGCATCCAGCGGGCCAGAGACAAGGCGATCGGCGGCACCCATGCGAACGGTGTGGCGGGCGCCTGGTGCAAGTACGGCGCGGCCTTCCTCTGGTGCAAGTACGATGCCGAGGGCCTCTGCCCACTCCTGCCGAGGAATGGGGGTACTGACGTGATGTGTACCCAGCTGCGACGCCGTGTCGACAGCAGGCAAGCACCGATAGATCCGCTCTTGCTGTGTGGCGCGCCGCGACTCTCGCTCTGTGGCACTCCAACGGTCTCGCCGTGCAGCAAACCGCAGCCTATTGGCGCGGACGCCCCTAGCTTGCTCTGCGGCGCGCCATCGATCATGTTGTGCGGCGAGCTGCAGCCTGTCATCGCTGACATGCCTATCTTGATCTCCGGCGCTCAAGCGCCATGCACCAAAGGTCTGCTCAACCCTGGTGATGACGCGCATCACGACGTCATCCATCGCATTGCCGAGGAGCGCCTTGGCCTCGACGGGCCGAGGTGCATGCTCGTTTTCCTTGTCGACGAGGTTGATGGCAGAGGCGGCGCTTTGGTGGGTTGCCATGCTTGGAAAAGGTGGATGTGCTACAGGCTGCGCTTGTCACCTCCGTGCGTCGCGCACCGCCTATGCGCAATATCGCTGGGTGGCGGGAAACAGGTGAGGAAATGGCAGGAAACGGTGGCGTGTTCATAAAACGCTATCAATTAATGGAAACTTAGCATAGAAGGAACATCGAGCTAGCACGAGAAGTAGATGATGATCAGATGAACACGGACCACACTAGGGAAACCCGTCGGTGATGAATTCATCAATCGCAAACGGTTGAATATTAGCAAGCATTTGCCCACAACACACACAACCTATTACATCACAAACAGGTCGGATGGATCAACTTTATGCCACGTATCGCACATTGTCAAAAAGTAATGCGGTAGACCTTCTTTAACATGTGTTAAAAATAAAAAATAAGGACCTCGAGGTCAAATTAACTCATGGGATGGGTCGTATCAGTCATTTAATTTGACAGACATGACCCATCCTATTAGTTAATTTAACATCAACACAACTTCCCATCCAGTCACCCATCTGATGGCTGCTCCAGCCTAGGATGCCTCTTCGCATCCTTATGGCGTATCCGTTTTGCACCTTTTTTGACGGTTATTTTACACCATCGTTTGCGATTATGGCATCGCACACAGTTTCGTCGAAGGGTCTCCGATCGTAGTGTCGCGTTAGCAGCATTCTGCAGTAGTGGGAATATTAACGGAGCAACTAATACAATTCACACACCTACAAATATATTAGGAATATTTGCCGGAGCAACTACAAATATTGATAGATTTAAATATTTGACATCTACATATATTACGGATTTTACCGGAGCAACTCCAATTACGGACACACCTAAATATTTGACATCCACATATAGTACAGAATATTACCGGAGCAACTACAAATTTGCACACAACTAATTAGTTGACATCTAAATATATTTACGCTTACTACCGTAGCAAATAACAATAATCGCACACTGGAATCGGAAAATAAAATGCTCACCATGACCACCTAAATATATATGTTTACTACCGGAGCAACTCCAATTACTGACACCCCTAAATATATTTACGTTTACTACCGGAGCAAATAACAATAATTGTACGCAACTTTGAAAAATAAAAGGTTTGTTACCCTTGAAGCGTGCGTGCGAACGATGAACGGCGGCCTTCAATCACCGGAACCGGAGCCGAAAACTCCACCGAACTGCCGGAGCTTCACCTCCACCACACTGCCCCAGCTTCACCACCACCTCCTCCACCTCCACCGCCGCCACAACCTCCACCAATGAGCTGAAAAAATGCTCCAACAAAATGCTCACCATGAGCTACCCCATCAGTAGATCGAGGTCTCTTTTGGCTCCCCTAACTATGTAGAACCCACTCACGGTGCCAAATCTTCAAAAAACTGGGTCATTTTGGTGTATAAATTGGAGTTATTTCGTGTAAGAGAGAGGAGGAAGGAAGAACAGAGAGAGGTAGCGCTGTGGGAGAAAAGGGAAAGGAGAAGGAGAAAGGAGGAAGGAGGAAGAGGCCAAGCGCTGCGGGTTCGCTCCCTATCGGCCAGCAGCTGACCGATCGGTCAACAGCTGGCTGACTGGGGTGCCCGTGACCCAGCCGCGCCGACAGCGCCCGATGCGACGTGGCCTGGCCAATAGTCGGCCTGCACGTGGCCTAGTGGCCAGCTATCGGCTCACAATTGGCTGATAAGGCCGAGTCGGCCCGCTGCTGGCTGACTAGGCTTAGTCGGCCTACTGCTGGCTGATTGGGTATTACTTTTGAAAATAAAAATATCAGCATAATATTTGTGCAGATTAATAAAAACATGTATTATTAAAAAAATTAGCTTAAATCCCAAAAGACCTTACCACCAAAGCCACATGACACGATTATGATTTAAATCCCAATGACTCTCACGCAAAAAAACATGGCATGCTTGTCAGACGAGTGCAGGAATGTATAAAAGGTTATTTTCCTCTCGTTAATCATAACGTGAGGTGGTGTAGCTGGTTAGCCTATTCGCTCATCAAACTTGAAGTCTCGGGTTCGATAACCGCACTTGAGCATAATTTTATTTTTGTTCGACTTCTTTGTTCCATCGAATGACAGGTAGGCCCCGCATGACAGAGAGAGAAAGTGATGCAGGGCGGTGCGGGAGGATTCTTCGATCGGTCAAATGGATGGATACGGAGCTATACGATCTCGCAGTGACCGTATAATCACCTCATCACATATATAGCGACCGTATTGACCATATTCTTGAGTACAATGACCAAAGTGAACTTAGCAATTACTCTCAATACGCCCTAGTTTCTTAGCACCCGTTGTAACCCTTAGTACATACGGTGGCACACTGACTTAGGCCGAATACAAGTGCCCAAAATATTTAAAATTGGAGGATGGTGCAGCCCACCTCTCCGATATTTTGACCGTGTGCGGTTTGGTTGTTGTTCACTTCGAAGGGTCGTGTACCACGCGTGAACGTTAGTAAGCGCGACTGGGAGGCGTGTAGTGTTAATTGCGAGTTGACTACTTTGGGCGTTAAATTTTCTTCACGTATTAGCATTGCCCCTAGTATTTTTCTTCACTGCATTAAATAAAGAGTTCCGTTTCGTGCACAATTTAAAACCATTTTTATGGATAGAAAAAGAAAACCACTCCATCTTTATACGCTGCAGCCTCAGCGCTTGTTTTCTAGGGTTTGCACTCTTCACACTCTCTCTCCACTATATATATACACGCTGGAGCCTCAGCGCTTGTAGTTGCTCTCTTCACACTCTCTCACCCTCTCCAGATCTAAACAAGACTTCGTTGGCCTCTCTCTCTCTCTCTCTCCGCTCACTGCTGGTCAAAGAGTCGGCAGGATCCTTTCGCCGGGAAGGGAAGGAGGCTAAACGTTGTCGCCATCGGCGAGGGAGGGAATCCACTACCGGCGCAGCTGTTCTATTTCACCGAGCGGCGGCGCGGGAGGGCCTCCGACCCCTTCTTCCTTGCTGCCGTACATAGTGTGGGCAGATTGGCCTCCGGCCTCCCACTGAGCCACACCCCGAGAACCTTAAGGTATAATTTACTTATTCCACATGCATTGCTCTAGCTGCATGTGGGCTTTTTCCGCTTCTACACTTGAATCTAGGTGTTGGATCAAACAGGAAAGTAGTGGGGAAAGTTGTACAACATGAATCTAGGACGTGGTTCAAAGAGGAAAGGAAGTGGGGAAAGTTGTATAGCATGAATCTAGGATGTGGTTCAAAGAGGAAAGGAAGGGGGAAAGTAGTATAGACTAGCTATCCAGTGCCTACGTTGGTCGAAAAGGGAAAACAATGACAAACACAGTAGGCACATCTGTAACGAACTAATCTTTTTGTTTTGGGGGACAAGGCTGTAGAGTTTGAGCAGGACTAGATTTGCTGCCCTCACATAGGGAAAGGTGTCTAAAGATAACAAAACTGGACCAACACAAATATGCTCCTTGGTTGTTTGTTCTTTGTTGCAACAGAGTGTGCATCACCCCTTTATACACTGGTATATGCACATGGTGCTGGTGTGTCCACTGTCCCGTGCAACTCTTTAGTTGTTGTTAATCTAAGGCCCTGATTGGTTAAGAAGTCCTAGGACTTTTTTTAGTCCCAACTAAAAAGTCCCTAGTCCCTACCTGCTTGGTTCCAGGGACTAAACATGGACTAGAGGTTATCAAATGACATGCTAAAAGACCATGTTACCCCTAGTAATGAACTAATAGAGATAAGGTGCGATGCGGGGTAGGGGCAACTGTTGGAAAAGTCCCAAAAAGATTCTCCCTCAGGGTCTTCTTTCTTTAGTCCCAAATGCCCACTTTTAGTCCCTAAAAGTCCCTCCTATTTTGTTTAGATGGGACTGAAAGGGACTTTTTTTAGTCCCTACACCAAAAAGTCCCTGTAAACAAACACCCTCTAATAATGCCGCTGGAAAATTGAAGTAATGCCACAGTTAAAAGCAAATTACATGTTTAATGAATTTTATTGTTAATATAATCTCTCTGTTAATATGAATCAATGCCACCGTTTGAGAAATGCTACTGTCTTGCTTTCTTTCCCATTTAGATAAGTTAGATGCTTCTTTTTGTTGGCTTCTGTGTCATCCACCGTTATTGACCACTAGTTGTTTCCTTTGCACCTCTGTGTAAACATGGTTATCTACTTCACCTCGTTGCTATTGTGACCTTTTGTTGCACTGCACAAAACACTTTTGTTTTAAGAGTGTTTTGTGCAGTTCAACCAAAATGTCACACCGACAATGCTGCTTGATTGCTTGATCTTAGTGGAACTTCACAAGAGGAGATCTGACTTCCTATCTGTGTTGGCAAATTTGGTTCAGATCTTCTTCTTGTGGGTTGTTTGAATTTCGCGTCATGAGAGGTCAGTATTGGCCTTCTTTCACATGATTGTGCAGTGTGCTTTCATATGTTGTGCTACTTATACGGTAATGTTGCTTGATTTTAGTGAACTGCACAAATGGAGACAAGACTTCCAATCTGTATGTGCACCGTAATATCCCATTGAGGTAACATAAGGATATTTCACAACTGTTTTCCTGTATTTTGCCACTTTCATCAGAAAATTAATGTCATTGTTTAGTGCTATACTTGTGCTCCCTAATTTACATGCCAAATCTTACATTGAAGGCGAAGCTTGTCTGTTATTGAACCAAGTTATGAAGGGGAAAAACAAGCGGAAGAAAAAACAAAAATCAACTCTCGGTGCTGTAGTGAAGCACTGGAACTGTGATGACACAAGTAATGATATATTTTTGCATCTTAATTTATTGATATGGCTGGAACGAGCAATTTTCTTGCCACTAATTTGATGCCACTCTTAATGTAATATGTAATTATCTCTACTTGTGCAAACAGGGATCTTCTTTGAAGATAACATATATTTTAGTGGAACTCCATAAGAAGATGTTGGAAACATTAAACTAATCGAAGAATATATAGTAAGCATGAAAACCATAGTAGATAACAACAGATGGTTCCAGAGAAGTGCTTGATCCGTATTCTCTATGCAATAAGCCTCCTGAGAAAGGTTGGTACTCGCCCACGGATTTCATCCATATGATTGAGCTTTGTTATCCCTATTGGTGTTGTGCTACTGTTTAGATATTGTCATGAGAAAACGGTATTGTCCTTGAGAAGTGCTTCATCTGTGATGTTTTAAATATTTCCTTTCCTTTTTTTTGAGCAAATAGGGATGCTAGCATTTAGTTTTCCTCTTGTCTTTGCACAACAGGATCATCCTCCTTTGAAGAAGAATATGGAGCACGTGAAGTGCCTAGTTCCTATTATGCCAGGATAAAGAAGCCAAGCCTCTCTTCTTAAGAAGGGAGCAGTTGAAGGATGGTTACATCATTGCCCACAAGAACAAACTAACTTCAGCTCCGAAGGACTCATGGATCTCCATCTTTTTTGCTGTGTGGCCAATACAATGTTGTGTTAGGATTCCTTTCGGTGAGTTCCATTTTTTTAAATGTGTGCTCTGCATGGATCATGTAGGTAGCCTGTTTAAACTGTCAATTCATAGTACAATTTTCTTTATACTAATCACTTTTTTATTTGTGCAAACAGGGGGTACTCATCTTGATTTCAATGGGAACTGCACAAAATGTTCATGAATACATCGAATCATTCATTTCCACCACAAGAAAGGAGGTGCCGATATGTTCAGGGCATTGCAACATATAAAGGCGAAATCATGCAAGCTATGCACGAATTTGGTTGATTTTGGTAGAACTGCACAAAATGAACAGCTGGTTTATTTAGCACGAGGTGCCATGTCAATGTCCGAGCTGATGGCAAACCCTGCCCATTCCACAGTCGTAGGCATTTGATATTTTGGAATGGGAAAACCTCGTCAAAGTTTGCTCATTAATGTACGCAAAACAACACGCATATGACATTTTGGATTGGGACAACCTTGTCAAATTTTGCTCATTGATGTTAGCAAGAAGACATGCGTTTGATATTTTCGAATGGGACGCCCTTTGCTGTCAACATCATCAATCGATTTTTCTTTATTCTTTAGTTGTGAAGTAAATATTGGCTCTGACATGTGAATCGCTGAGATGCATAATCATCGATTGTTTTGAATTTTCTCTATGAATTCCCAGGCCTATGTGTTTGTTTGCAATGTACAGGAACGCTAAAAAGCTGCTCAAATTCTTTGTACTCCCTCAGTTCCTTTTTACTTCGCATATTAGATTTCTTTCAAGTCGGTTGATTTTACATTGTGAATGTTCATACTTTTTTCTATAAGATTGGTCAAAGTAGAGATACTTTGACTTCAGAAAAAACTTGTATGCAGACTAAAAACGACCGGAGGGAGTGCATGTGAAACTGCTGCAAACGAGGTGATCACCCTGGGAATAATACTAGTACATATTGTTTTGCATGTTCATCCAATGCTAGTGATACAAGAATTCGAACTAATCAAACTAGATTCATTCATACACGGTCGGATTTCATATAAACATGCCGGATTTCATTACATTTCATACATTCTTCAACTAAAAAGGGGCGCGTTGGAGGTATAATTAATTAACCTAAGGTACCCATCCGTGTCCGGCTGAGTCGAACAGAAGCTTCTTCTCCAGCGCAGCTCTCCGACTCCACGTCACCGCCAAGAAGCTAATCGGCCGTCAATGGTCAACCCGCCTAGCTTGGCTTCAACCGGAGGGTAGCAGTGGTGGCCTTACTTGGACCCGAGCGGCGGTCACCTACCATGTTCTACTCTTCCTCGTTTTCTATGTGGCGCGGCCTCATTGGCAGCGGGGCGGGGCGGCGCCTTGGCCGAGCCGGTGGTGTCCTCTACCTCGTTGTTTGTGTGGCGGGGCCTCGGCGGAGCATTGCCTCGTCGACGCCAGCGGAGCGGGGACTCGGTGGAACCGACATTGTCCCCTGCCTCGTCCTCGGTCTCGCCAAACATCGCCTCGCCCGCTTCATTGCCCTCTTTGTAGGCGGCCACAACCTCTGCCACCCACATGCGGTACCGCCAGTGTGCGAGGTGGCTCTCGCGAGCGGAGCGGTACGAGCCAAGCGGCGCCTCCTGCTCAGCGTCGATCTTCTCCTCCACATGCAGGTGCTCCTGGAGGAGATTGTGGTTGTAGGCGGCGTCGGCCTGTGCCTCCCGGAACTGCTCCTGACGCTTCTGCCTCACCGTGTCCATGTATTGGGCACGGGCCTCGCCGATGGTCATGGTGTAATGCACCAGCGAGAATGGCGCGGAGGAGGGGGCTGGCACTGGATCATCGACTACCATGTTCTCCATTGGGATATCGTAGTCCTCCAGCTGCCTGGCGGCCAGCCAGTCGGCAGCAATGGCTGCCATCTCCTCATGGTCCGTCGTCTGCTTGTCTCGAAGAGCGCTGGAGCACGAGGAAGCCATGGTGGGCAGTAGTGGTGTGGACAGGAGAAAGGGGACGGAGGCGGATGACTGCGGCTATGGCCGGCGCAGCAGTTTATATAGCAATGGTGAGCGGCGGAGGGACGGATGGGTGGCGCCAGAGTAGCCGCCTCGGCAACCGCGTATCATTAATGTGGGTGGCAGACGGGCGGACGACACTTGTGTCGTTTGAACACAGAGCAATCGCCTGCACCAGAAAGCGATGTGGGCGGCGCTGACAGCTTCGGGCGGAAAGTGCGCGGGGGCGAGGGAGGCGGTCTGGGTGGGCCAGGGTGGTCAGACTCGTGCTTGGCAGCGGGTCGGTCCAGCAGCCAGACATGATGGCTCACCAGCGAGCTTGCTGAGCTGAGCGACGACAATCAGACGATGGGCGTAGCTTCCGACCAGGAGACGGCGCCACTATCCAAGCCGGTTCATGCCGTGTTCACCATAGAGAAGGTGCGGCCGCACTTTGACGCCCTAATGGTGGAAGAGCTACCAGCGTAGGAGGACCTGTGCTGCAACCTTCGTCTCCTCAACGAGCACCGGCAGACAAGCAAACAACAATGCTGTCGTGGACATGTGGCCCAATGATCCTGGCTTCCTGAATGAGCAGCGGGCGCTGTATCAGACCATCCATAGGGCTTGCGAGGCCCTCTTCGTCGTCCTTCGAGTTGTTGCGCTCGCCGTGGCGCCGCCGTCTCGCGTTGTCAACATGGTCAACAAACATGAGGAATGAGGAGATGACTTTACTTGGAGAGGATGACTGTGGGGACCCACCAGGGCCATAGCCGCACGTACGCAAGTGCCTCCTTATTATATACAACTATAATTTTTTTGCTTTCTCCTGGTTTCCTGACATCACGGTCCCACAGCATTGTCAACCTATGTAGTTAATAAACGAGAGAATTGCACAAGGAGCGGCCGACAACTGGGACCAAGCAGCTCGAGCAGTATTTGTGTTTTTGAGGTGTGAGCACTGCAGAGTTTTTCTTGAGCGATGTTTTTGTTGTTGTTCAAAGGAGAGCAGGGTATTAACTGGGCAGGTTGTGGCCTGTCTAGCCCAGGCCAGATATCCAGCCCAGATATTAACTTTTTTCAAGCTGAAAATGGCTAGCCCAGCTGTAGTTTTTTTTTTGAGGAATACCCAGGCAAGGTCAACTTGTTATTCTCCGCCCCACTGGGCTGCAAATCTTTCCTAGGAGGGATGCATTAGGCTTAACAAGAAAGTGGGCTTTAAGAAATAATAAATGGGCTGTAATTATAAAAACTGGGCAGTAACTGTAAAAAATGCACCAAACACGTAATTAGTTTCAAAAATTATTATTTTTGGATTCGGAAAATTTTATTTTCATTAATTGTTGCGCGCGCAATATTTTGTTGGATTTTTACGTAATACAAATTTATTTTGAACTTATATTTAATCTAACAAGAAATTTTGGGATAAAAATATTTCGGATCCCATCAAAATGTGGGAAATTTTATTGAATTCTGTTTTGAGTGGTTGGTTGAAATTATTAATCGTTGTCCTAGCTAGAAAATGGGTTGTACTTTTAACAAACTATAAATGACTGTAGTAAATTCCATTAGAATTCAAAAATGGGTTGTACATTCTTACAAATCGCAAATGGGCTATATGTTATTTGCCCCACACTTCTTGGCCTACTAAGTTGACGCGTCCCCTAAAAAAACTAAGTTGACATGTATGCAAGGCTTTGTCAACTTACAGCCAACACACGCTTCAAGGAGTAGTGGCCGTTGGATGTCCATCCAACGGATGTGTGCTTCTTCTTCAATCTCGGATATTCTTGCTTCAAATTACCAAAAACGATTCCTCCCTCGACATCCGGGCGCACTGCTTTGAAGCTAACCTGTGGGCCTACTGAGTTGACGTGTACCAAGGGCTTTGTCAACTTAGTCAATATAAACGATTCTAGTTGCAGCGACCGTATGATGTCCATCTAACGGCCGTCGTGCTTCTTGAACCTCTGGTCTTCTTGCTCCAGCCGCCCAAACCAGTGCCGGCCGTTCCACCTGCTCCTGCCTCCCGTGTTCGGCTGTGTTGCCACCGCTGGCCATGCCATCCCTCTATACTCACCCACACCTCCTGTTATTCTCCGGCGACGACAGCCTCACACCACAGCCGACGCAGTCAACCCAGTACTCCCCTCTACATGGGCATCCACTGCCGCGTCTACCCCGGCTCCGCGTCGTTCCCTTCCTAGGCCTCACCGTTGTCCACCGCCTTGGTGCTCCCGGCGCAGCGTGGTGAACGTGGTCAACGAAGGACAACCATCGGAAGAGGACTTTAGGCGGTGAGGCTGACAGCTGGACCCACCAGCTACATCTTCGAACACAAGGAAGTGCCTCCTTATTACTTGCAAAATGAAAATGATTCCTCCCCCTGACAGCTGGGACCGAGCAGCTCTATCTTCACATGCAAGGAAGTACGTCGTTATCCTCCCTGGCCACTGGGATCCACCCTGTCAAAGCGTACGTAGTGTTGTCTGTCTGGTCGCGAACGTGTACGTACATACTGGTCGATCGGTCTCTCTGCAAGTATGAACCGTGGCAGAGTAAGTAGCGGCATGTGTCACTGTAGAGCACCCGACATAGCAGTTCATGTAGTCCCGTCTAAGTCATATATGCGTACGTACAGCCACAGGGCAAAAAATACGGCCACGTACGTACATACGGGCGGGGTCTCGAGCGCGTACTCGCGCATATATACGGACGGCCAGGGCTTGTGTACATGGAGAGGCAACGGACGGCAGCAACGACGTCCTATTCATTGGGCAGCAAACCGGCTAGGTCGAAACAGAGAAACAACATCCTATTCATCAGGAGGCAAACGGACTTGGTCGGAATGCGTCATGTTCAACGGGAGCCAGCCGGCTTGGACGGAACAGCCGAAACGGGGTGTGCCATACCGCAGAATGGAGGAAACGGCCTTTTGTTCGACCGGCCACGGTCAAAACGGGATCCTGTTCACTAGGAGGGGTCTGGCGTACCGCAAAAAGGAGGAAACGGACTTCTCTTGGACCTCCTACGGTCGAAACAGGGTCCTGTTGATCGGGAGGGGCATGGCGTACCGCAAAATGGAGGAAACTGACTTGTGTTGGGGCGCCTACGGTCGAAATAGGGTCATGTTCATCCACCGTCTACTGCCTCGCTTCAGCCTCCACGGGATACTATTCATCCACCTTGACCTCCTCCACCCTCCACGGGCTACTGTTCATCCACGGCTACTGTTCATCAAGCCTCCACCGGCTGCTATTCATAGAGCCTCCACGGGGTCCTATTCATCCATCCCCAACCGGCTGGGGTGCGGTGGCCTCCTCGGGGTCATGTTCATCCAGCGGCAACGGCCTACTACCACGGGGTCCTGTTCATCCAACCCCCACCGGGAACTGTTCATCCACGTACCAACAAACCGGCTCAACTCACCACGCCTCGACTCGTTTCTACGAATCCGCGCGCAAGACAAGAGCAATGGTCACTATTCATCGAGAGGCAACCCAACACCTGCTCGATCGGCTTCAGTAAGCAGCAACAGCGATCGCTCGGGTTCAGTTAGCAGGAGCAGCGAAGGAATTGCTCGGGTTCAGTCAGCAGCGAGTGAATCGCTCGGGCTCAGTTAACAGCCAAGGGATTGATCGCTCAGGTTCAATAATGTGTGATCGCTCCGGGTTCAGTTAGCCATTGCCTCGCACACACGCGCGTACACGAGAGAAACGCGCAAACCACAGTGCATCGCTCGGCCCCGACCACCCACCATAACCGGGAACTCCGTGATATTTCCTCTCCCTCGCTTCTACCATGATTTTTTCCGTCATGGACGGCCCAAAGAATGTCATGTAGCTGCGTCTCCGGCCCGCCTAGGACGAAAAGCCCATTTTCTGTCATGATTTTTTGTCATAGAAGTAGGAGCCCCCCACATCTATGATGATACCGGGTTTTGTCACAATTATCGTCATAGAAGTGTCATAAGCATGACAGAAAAAAATCGTTCGACCCAAAATGAAATGGTGAAAGGCTAGAATCTAGGAGCACAGAAACAAAAAGCAACAGAGAGAGAGAGAGAGAGAGAGAGAGATCCAATCTTGGAGGGGCTCCCGCCCCTCCGCCACCATGGAAGCAAAGGACTAGAGGGGAAACCCTTCTCCCATCTAGGGGGAAGGTCAGGGAAGAAGAAGAAGGGGGGCTCTCTCTCCCCCTCTCCCCTGGTGGCACCGGAACGCTGCTGGGGCCATCATCGCAACGACAATCTACACCAACAACTTCGCCGCAGTCATCACCAACTCTCCCCCCCCCCCCTATGCATTGATGTAACACCCCTTCTCCCCATTGTAATCTCTACTTAAGCATGGTGCTCAACGCTATATATTATTTCCCAATGATGTATGGTTATCCTATGATGTTTGAGTAGATCCGTTCTGTCTTATGGGTTCATTGATGAACGTGATTGGTTTAAGTTGCATGTTTTATTATTAGGGCTGTCCTATGGTGCTCTCCATGTCACGCAAGCGTGAGGGATCCCCGCTATAGGGTTTGCAATATGTTCATGGTTTGCTTATTGTCTGTGTTGCGTGAGTGATAGAAACACAAACACGGATAACTAGGTTATGGCGTATGGGAATAAAGAGGACTTGATACTTTAATGCTATGGTTGGGTTTTACCTTAATGATCTTTAGTAGTTACAGATGTTTGCTAGAGTTCCAATTATAAGTGCATATGATCCAAGAATAGAAAGTATGTTAGCTTATGTCTTTCCTCATATAAAATTGCAATAGTGATTACCGGTCTAGTTATCCATTGCCTAGGGAAAAATAACTTCCTCATGACAAAAAGCTCTTTACTAAAACTAACTAAGTTATTTCTTTATTTAAACATACCCTATCTTTTATTTACATGCTCTTTATTATCTTGCAAACTTACTCTATCACACCTCCAAAGTACTTCTAGTTTCATACTTGTTCACGGGTACGCGTCGGTGCTATACAAACGGTTTTTAACCTCTTTCCGCGACGGTGTTCGGAACCGTCGCCAAGTGAGTGACGGCGATAGGGGGGTCCTTCCCACACGACCCAGAAACCATCAGGGATATTCCCTCTTGGCACACACGCTCAGCTAAATAAGGTCGTCTGCGACCGGCGAGCGCTCAATCCCACACAGTCAGTCCCCGCTACACGTTTCCGTTTGTATGTACATCCCACACAGTCGCTCCAAGGAAAACGTTTCCGTTCACAGGTACATCACACACAATTTTCCCCCTTAAATCGTTTGTGATAGCGTTGCCATTGCACATGATATTAACAATTTTATCATTTGCATCACACACGGTGCGCAGAAGAAATTGTGTGGCAAAGGTTGTCCATCACACACAGTTTTTATGTGGTAAACGTTTGCGCAAGGTGGCCTAACGCAAACAGTTTTCAAGAGGATGTCATTTGTGAAGTGGAGATTGATCGCACACGTAGTGGATCCTAGAAACGTTTCTGATCTCCACATCTATCGCAGACGTTTCGCTTTCACAAACCATGTGGAGTGTAATCCCTAATTAATCCCTAATTTAAAAATCACATGTTTTGAATTTGAAAGTAGGCAATCACTTATTTCATATCCAACCATATTTATTACAAATATAGGTTCAACCACCAATGCATAATTCGATGCACATGTATATATACTAAAGAACTACAGAAGCACCAAGTAAAGAATGATGAACCACATTTGTACTAAAGACTATAAAGAGAGATGCGAAAGACATTCTGGTTGCTGGAGAAGGTGAAGCGGAATGCCCATATTGTGCCCTCCTCCATGCGTAATACACGCACGACTCTTGGCCAACCCCTTGTGATGGTTGCCCGTCCATCCTTCACTGTCTTCATTACGACTTCTCGATGCTCATTGTAGTCTGGATGAAATACTTTAACCTTCACCGCGTGTCCACCAATCATGTACTTTGCGAGGTAATCTTGAGTGAACTGCTTCGGGAACCACTTCAAACGAAAAAGATTCAGACATTGTTGTCTAAAACTCATTATGGGCAGTAAAAAGAGAAGGTTGCAAAGTTTGACAGCTCACTGTTGTGTTGGATAGAGCATAAACAAATAATTTGCTTGCCACCAATCGTATCTTTTTGCTAATAACCCTTATCAGTTTCCTCACTTGATGCTTGTTCATGAATATCTTATTGCCCCATACGCAAAAAGGGTCGATGCGTGGATCCTTGTCAAGGGAATATGTACCTACAAGCAGCAACTAAATATTATAGCTAACAAGTGTCCAGGCCTGGA
This sequence comes from Aegilops bicornis, assembly GCA_021605145.1. NCBI lineage: Eukaryota > Viridiplantae > Streptophyta > Magnoliopsida > Poales > Poaceae > Aegilops > Aegilops bicornis. The sequence continues at coordinate 402,056,414 of CM038673.1, read as the reverse complement.
TCTATATGCACTACATTATGGAACAACGGGGGGAGTACAAGCCGAGGGATGAAGCTAACCTCGGCGGAAAATGGTGGCCACTCCCGTTGTTGTCCTGCATAAGTAGTGGAAAGACATGATAAGTACAAAGAACCTTAACATCAAACAAATATAGCAAAGGTAAACAACATCATCTCCAAATGATAGCTTGAATGTGTTGGTTTCAGCATGCTGTTAAAGCAGATATAAAATGGAAGGCAACCGACATCAGGCTTAACAGCCATCAAATATTGCAATTCAAACTGGTATTGTTGAAAATAAATAGAACGTAGGTAATGCTTAAACATCACACTGGATAAATGTGTAAAACTGAAATAAAGGGCATGTGTTAACTGCACCAGGAATAATCGAACCAAATATAGCCATTCAAACTGGTATTGATGTAGTCGAGCGTACAGTTCCGACTTGCACATAATGAACAATACATTGTGAATGACTGAAATAAACAAGGCATAAATGACCAGTATAACAACCAAATATAGACATTGAAAACTGGACAGAGTCTCACTGCAACCAACCTAATAACAAGCAAATATAGATAAATAGGGCATATGCTTGAAAACTGGACAAATGCTCAATGCAACCAACCTAACAAGTAGATACAGATAAACAAGGCATCTGCTTGATAATCGGACAAATGCTAAAAAAGCAACCTAACAACCAAATACAGATAAACAAGGCATCCAGCTGATAACTAGACAAATGCTCACTGCAACCAAACTAAGAGCCAAATACATATAAACAAGGCATCTGCTCGATAACTGGAAAAATGCTCACTCCAACCAACCTAACAACCAAATACAGATAAACAAGGCATCTAATCACTATAAACAACCAAATATAGCCATTCGTGAAACTAGAGTGGACAATTCATACATAAACATCACATAGCCCTATTGAACAATACATTTTTGCATAACTGAAATAATTAAACACGGCACAGTTAAAGCACCGCACGGAAAATGCTACTATAACAAAGGGTACGGGTTGGCAAGATAGAAAAGGTAAGATTTGCTGATAGAATATTGCCTCACATTTCATGGATGGGATCCTTCCAGTTCGAAGAGCATAGACCCATGGTGCGCTCTTTTATGTCACAGATGGCTGTTTCACCTTGGAAGAACCTTCGTGGGTGCCCTCCTCATGGTCGTGGTCGTAGATGATGAGATCTGACTTGGCAATTGAGGATCACAAGCCGCCGCCGTAGAACGTGTCCTTTAGAAATCGAGGAGCCTCAGCAGCTTCCCACTCCGAGTGATCTGGTAATCTTGCTTCATCTGTCTTCTAGAGACGCCGACTATTAGGAGCCGGCCAAGGAGCGGCCGGCCGACTGGTGAATTCGAAACATCGGGGTAGAAGCCGCGTGGTGTGCAAGCCGGGTGACAGGCTTGCCGCCCGTTGCTCTTTCGCCACGTGGCGCCAGCAGACCAGGCCGGCCTGCCAGCCCACGCGCACGATGGGACGTTGTCGTAGGCCCGGGCCCGCCACTACAGGGCCTCAGCGCACGCACGGATCCGCTGCGGCCGAGGTGAACAATTGCCCTTCTAGGGCTCATTAACCGTGCACCGTAAAGGCGCAGGCTATGCGGGGTCGTGCGGGCGTGGGTGCAGTTAATCCCTAGCCTCCATTGTAGAACGTGTCCTTTAGAGGAGCCTCAGCAGCTTCCTACTTCGAGTGATCTGGTAATCTTGCTTCGTCTGTCTTCTGGAGACACCGACTGTTAGGAGCCGACCAAGGAGCGGCCGGCCGACTGGTGAATTTGAAATGTCGGGGTAGAAACCGCGTGGTGTGTTAGCTGGGTGACAGGCTTGCCACCTGTTGCTCTTTCGCCAGGCGGCGCCAGCAGACCAGGTTGGCTTGCCAGCCCACGCGTACGACGGGACGTCGCCGCAGGCCCGGGCCCGCCACTACAGGTCCTCGGCACGCGCGCAGATCCGCTGCGGCCGAGGCGAACGGTTTCCCTTCTGGGGCTCATTAACCGCGTGCCATAAAGGCGCGAGATGTGCGGGGTCGTGTGGGGCGTGGGTGCAGTTAATCCCACGCCCCCATGTTTTGCCTCTTCAGCTCCGCCGCCGCCGGCCTATAGGTAGGGGGAGGGGTGCGCGGCAGAACGCACGCGTGCTCCTCTCATCTTCCTTCTTCTTCTTCCTCTGCACACTGCTGCTCCACGCCGCCCCGCTACGTGTTGTTGAAATGCCGCGGCAGCCCGTCGCCGTTTTTCCTCGCCGCGCTGCTGCGCCCTCGTGCGACCTCACCGCCCCGCCGCAGAGCTACCACGGCCATGGCACGTGGCGGGCGCTACGGCGACTGGGATGGATCCAACGTCCAAGACAAGGACATCGACTTCCTCCACGCGACACGGAGGATTCCCGGTGAGGGGTGCGTCGGAGTGCGGATTTCTTCAGAGCAGGAGATCTTGCCGGTGTTGTAGCCCGACGAGTTTGTGGTTTTTTGCAGCCACTTTCTCCACGGCTTCGGCTTGCCGGCGAGTGGTTTCTTCCGCGCCTTCCTCAATTCCTACGGCTTGCAGCCGCATCACCTCACGCCCAACACTGTGGTGCTCGCTCCGCCTTCGTCACCTTCTACAAATGCTATCTTGGAGTTTTGCCCATGCTCGAGTTGTGGGGGTGATTCTTCTACCTCAAGCTTGGCACCGCGACCAAGGGCGAGGCGGCTCAGTGCGGCGCTTGCGTCACCATGCGGCGCACCGGCGGTGGAACCCGGTTTCTGGCTTTAGTGGTGCTGGAGTCGGCCAAGTTGTGGAAGAAATCATATTTCTATCTCCGCAACTTGGATCCAACCCGGAACTACATCAACCTGCCAGGTTTCATGGCCGGCCCGCCTGCTGAGCCACGGAGCAATTGGGGCCAGCAGCCGCCGAAGCCACTGCTGGCTGGTGTCACCAACGTCCTCAACCGTCTGCAGGTGATGACGGAGGTGGAGGGCCTGAAGCCGACGGACCTGATGGCCGCCTTCATCCAGCGTTGGGTGCCACTGCTCCAATTTTGGCCCCACCTGATCTATGACATGGGCGACCGACAGGATCCGTGCCGGATGTCGACCAAGGAGATGCCGGCCGAAGAGGTCGTGAACCATGTCAACTACATCTCCGGCAGCCAGCTCGACGTGAAGGGCTGGAGTTTTGGCAAGGAGCCCTACAGCCGGGCCAACCCGCCGCCTCAGGTTAGTACTCGGCCTTCTTCTTTGTTCTCTTTGTTGTTTGTGATGATCTTCATCAAGTCTGATCGCCCAGGAGCTGCGCAGCATGCCGTCAGTCCCGATCACCGGTGGATGCCAAACCGGGAGGTCAGCGACATAGGCGACCCCGAGCTATGGGCGGCCGCGCTGGAGGAGGACGATGCCATCGGGGGAGGCGGCGGTGGTGCAGGCGGAGCCGCAGGAGGTGGCATGGCAGGTGATGTCCGGGGGTGGCCTGACGATGACGAAGGCGGCGACGAGCCGCGCCATGCCACGGGCGCCGACAGGACCAGGGTCGGCTCCTCGATGGCGCCGACTGGATCACCCGGCGCGCTGAAGCGTTGGGCTGACGTCGGGTTGTTCGACAACCGGCCCAAGAAACCCAAGGCCTCGGCTGCCGCGACCAAGTGGCAAGAGACCATGAAGGCGGCCATCGTCAAGAAAGGCCCGAAGCAGCGCCCAATGGTGTCTGCGTAAGTACCTTCGTTGTTTTGTCTTGTGTTTGCTTTTCTTCTTTTCTTGCAAACTTCTTAGCTTTTCTGGTGTCGTTGAGCAGGGCCCCACTTTCTCTCTGGCGGGCCCCGTCTACCTCGGTTATTGGGGCAGCAAGCGGCCCCGAAGCCTCCCGCATCATGGACCTGATGGCCGCCCTTCAGGAGGCCACGTAGAAGAACATGTTGGAGGCGCAGCAGGAGCGGGACGTCGCGGCCCGAGCGGAGGCGGAGGAGGCCGACGCTACACGGGCAAAGGCCAATGAGGCGGCCAAGGCGCAGGATGTCGGATTACGGGTTCCGGCAAAACCCTTGAGGTTCGAACTCTGGGGAGCGCACGAAGATCTCTCCCCCCCTAGCTCACGCTCTCACCGCAATCTCAAAACTCAGCTCGCCGAACCCGAAGAACGAGAGGGACACAAGAGTTTATACTGTTTCGGGCCACCGATGTGGTGTAATACCCTACTCCGGTGTGGTGTGGTGGATTGCCTAGTAGGCTTGGATGAACAAGTACAAGGGAAGAACTACCTCCTGAGGAGAGGTGAGCTTGTGTGTGTGAGGATGGTCCGAATGATCTCCCTTTCTATGGTGGTGGCTACTCCTATTTATAGAGGCCTGTGTCCTCTTCCCAAATGTTAGGTGGGAAGGGATCCCACAACCAATTTGAGGGGACAGCTAGTACAAGCTATCCCGACAAAAGGTGGTCTTCGCCGCCAAAGGCTCTGGTGGTGACGCCTGTCGTGGGCTCATGATGACCTTCATCCTGCCGTCCTGCTGGTCTTGGTCTCATTGCACCGATATGGAAACCTTTGCCTGAGGCCTCGGGACTCCTCGCCTGCGCCTGCTCCTTTAGCACCAAAGAGGAAATGGGTACTCTGCGCCCGCTGGCGCCCGCCTGGCGCCCACCTGACCTTGGTCGTCATGGCTCACGTCATGGGTACCTCGCGAGGTGCCCATTGACTTGATCTCTCCGCTCCTCACGAGCCAGCCTAGGGAGGCTGCCCCTGAGGAGGACTTGCGGCGTCTGCCTCGTGAGGCTTGTCCCCTCGCGAGGGTCTTGAGTGTTTGCTGGTGAAGATGGGCCATACCAGGCCGCTGGTGGAGCCACGCTGTGGGCCGCAGGTAGGCAAGTCTGGGGACCCCCGTTCCTAGAACACCGACAGTAGCCCCGGGCCCAAGGCGCTCAGACTTGGCTTCAAGGCGAAGCCAAGGGACAGGTGCGGAGCGCCGTGGGCCCTAACCACCTGCGGCCTTGATTGACGCGTGGCGACTGACGGGACGTGGGCGTCTTCGCTTCCCCACGCCGCCTCGGCAACTGCCCGACTTGACGAGTCCCTGGTGCATGCAGAAAAGCCATCATTACCTGCAATTGTGTGGGTCACCGGTTGGCCTTCTCCTTCTATAAATGGGGAGGGGGCGGAGCCCCCATCATCCATCTCTTCCTGTTTCGCTTGCTTCTTCTTCCTTGTTTCACTGCTAGCAGCGACACCCATGGCGCTGATGAAGAGGTTCTCTGTCGCGGAGAAAGGCAAGGCTCGCCAAGAGGGGCTCGACTCTCCTCCACCCAAGAGGGGGCGCGGTCGCCCTCATAAGCACGCTCCTACCCCTGCCATGGTTCCCCATGGACGAGGACGAGTCTCTTCGGGGTCCGGTGCCGCTCCGGGCGTCCGAAGTGGCGTGTCTCCTCCTGATGGAAGCCGCTTGGGGCGTGACGGCTTTGCTGACGGAGGGAGGCGCGGTCGCTAGCCCCCTGGTCGTGCTTCCACTCGGCGGAGGTGCTGCCGGAGTTTGTTGTGTGGTCGGAGAACCCGACCAGTACCTGGCTCTAGCTTCCGCGCTTCTTTGCTGGGGAGCCGGCGGCTTTGGTTCCTGGCGGCCTCTGGCTGCAGGCGGACAGCTGCTGCAGCAAGGCCTCTGGGTCGCGGTGGAGATCTCCATCGCGGGCAACATAGCCCTGGCCCGTGGCTGGCAGACATTTTCCCGCGCACGTGGCCAGGGCAAGCGGTGCACTCTCCACTTCAAGTATGATGGTGCCGCCACCCTCTTCGTGAGGGTGTTCGGGGAAGATGGCCGCCGTGCTGGGTGCTGCCCAGAAGACAACGACGGTGGCGAAGTGCTCGGCCTTGGCGACGGTCGCAACGAGGACGATGGCGAGCTCGCCCTTGGTGATGGCCGTGGCTTCTCCTCCGGTGAAGGCGCCAGCAGCGGCGGCTATGAACAGTCGCCGCGCTCACTTCGAGGGCGGTGGTGGGTCGTCCCGCCGTCGCGCCCCGGTGAAGCACGAGGAGGACTCTGGCTGAGTTGGAGGGAGCGCTGGGGACCGACTCTCAGGAGTAGTTGCAGGTGTAGGGGCCGCTTTTGCCTGTTTTCCTTTCTTTCCTTCCTACATCGCCAGAAACAAGTATGGGGCCTCGCGGGGGCGTATGATGGACCGTAACACTTTTCCTGCCTTTTGCTATGTTTATCATTTCCGAGATGTGTTGCGACATCAGTGTTTTATTTAGGCGTGTAAAGATAACTTAGCTTGGTGTGTCTGAAGTTGTTTCCACCCCGTGAGGCGCGCATCTCCTAGCACCTGGTGAGACCTCCTTGCTGTGGGGGGGCGTCGAGGTACTACCAAAATTTGTTAAGAAACCCTTATTCTTCCTTGCTTAGGGCCCCAGGCGTGGCCGGTGATGACCCAGCGCTCCACATCACGGTACCCGAGGGGCACGGACTTAAGAGAGGGAGGTGCGCTAGTTTGTGAGCTCGAACGAGGGTGCCTCGCGAAGACCAGGGGAAACGCTCACGCGCGCACCTGTCCAGCCCTCTCATGAGGCATGCGAGGGAGAGTATGGGCCAAAAAAAGAACCGAGGGAAGAAACAGAGAGAAAAGGGAATCGAACCAAGCCAACAAGAAACACCAGAATGCGAATTTCCATTAAAGGGGGGCAAGCCAACCACGGAAAGCAAATGAACAGCCGCGTCCGGCACCTAGTCTAGTCTTCTCACCAACGCGGAGCTAAGTGCTGCCACTAGGACATGGGAGGGAGCCCCCGAGGCCCGAGGGCGGCACTCCAGAGACTCCGGGGCGTGTACAACCCTACTCATTATTATGTGAGAGTGTCACGAGCGGAGACCTTCACAGGCACCGGGCCTTGCTTCATGGGTAGAACTTCCGGAGGTGCTGGATGTTCCGAGCGTTCTGGATGGGGACCCCGTCCCGCGTCTCCAGGCGCACGGCGCCAGGCCTGGAGACGTGGGCAACCCTAAATGGGCCCTCCAACATGGGCAAGAGCTTATGCAGCCCTTCCCTAGAGAGCACCCGCCTTAGGACGAGGTCGCCCACTTCGAGCGTCCTGGAACGGACGCTGTGGCTGTGATACCGTCGCAGGGCCTGCTGGTATCTTGCCGCTCGGAGCGTGGCTTCACGCTGGCGTTCCTCCCCCAGCACAAGGTCCATCACCCGCACGGCATCCTGCTGCATCTCATCAAACGCCAGGACCCGCGCGGAGCGATGCTGACCTCGTGAGGGAGAACGGGGTCTTGCCTGTTGGCTTGGTGGTGGTGGTGCGGATGGACCACAGCACCGACTGGAGCTCATCGTGCCAGCCCCTGTCGTAGGCCTCGAGCTTCTTCTTGAAGGTCCTGGTCTTGAGGCCTCTCAGGACCTTCGTGTTGCGCGTTCGGCTTGGCCATTGCTCCTGGGGTGTGCCACCGAAGCGTAGCAGATCTGCGTTCCAAGGTTAGCACAATATGTCTTGAAGAGGTTGCTAGTGAACTGTGAGCCGTTGTCGGTGATGATGCGGTTAGGCACCCCGAACCGGATCACGAGGCCCTTGATGAACTTAACTGCGGACCCAGTCGGGCTGGTGCGGACGGCCTCCACCTCTGCCTATTTGGTGAACTTGTCGATGGCGACGTAGAGGTATCGGTAGCCCCCAGGAGCTCGTGGGAACGGGCCTAGGATATCCAGCCCCCAGACCGCAAATGGCCACGAGAGTGGGATGGTCTGGAGGCCCTGAGCTGGCTGATGGATCTGCTTGGCGTGGAATTGGCAGGCCTCACGGGACCTCACCAGCTCGATAGCGTTGTTGAGTGTCGTAAGCCAGTAGAACCCGCTGTGGAACGCCTTGCCGACCAGGGTACGCGACGAAGAGTGGTGCCCGCAGTCCCCGCCGTATATGTCAGCTAGCAACTCGTTCCCCTGCTCCCTGGAGATGCATTGCAAGGAAACATCATTTGGCCGCTTTCTGTATAGCTCACCGTCCTGGATGCAGTATGCCGTAGCTGCCGGGCCACGTGCTCCGCGTCCTCCTCTTTCTCCGGCAGCGTCCGTCGCGTCAAGTATTCCTTGAATTCCTCGGTCCAGCACCCCTCCTGAGGCTCGAGCGCCAGGAGCAGGAGCGCTCCTGTGGTCGAGCCATAGGCGGGGGCTCCTGAGGCTGGTGGTTGAGGGAGTTCCTCCCGAGGCGACGCCAGCCCCGCGGATGGGGGTGCTGCTAATGGCTTGAAAAGCCGCTCTTCAAAGACGCCGGGCTCCTGGGGTAGACGCTTGGATGCCCTTCTGGAGATGTTGTCGGCTTCCTTGTTCGTGCCGTGAGGCACGTGCTATAGCTCCAGGCCCAAGAACTGCTTCTCCATCTTGCGCACCTCCGCGAGGTATGCCTCCATGTGCTCGTCCTTCGGCTCGTACACCTTGTTGGAGAAGTTGACGAGGAGCTACGAATCGCCCTTGATGGTGAGACATTTTACCCCCAAGGCCATGGCGACCTTGAGACTGGCGATCAATCCCTCGTACTCCGCGATGTTGTTGGAGCCCTTCTCGCCCCGCTAGAAGCAGAGCTGCACGGCATAGTAGAGCTTGTATTGGGTGGGCGAGATGAGTACGGCTCCGGCCCCCGCGCCTTGGCGCATGAAGGTGCCGTCAAAATACATGACCCAACCATCTGGTGCTTCACTCCCCGGCGAGAGGGATCGGCCCTTGCTAACCTCAGGTTCCAGGGCGTCGGTCCATTCAGCCATGAAGTCGGCTAGGGCAGCCCCCTTGATGACTCTAGTTGTGCTGAACTCGAGCTGAAATGCCTGGAGTTCGATGTTCCATTCGGCGACCCTTCCTGCGGCATTAGGGCTCCGGAGCACCCTCTCTAGTGGGTAAGCCGAGACGACCTTAATCGGATGGCCCTGGAAGTAATGGCACAGCTTGCCTGAGGCCACCAGGAGCGGGAGCAGGAGCTTCTTGGCATGGGGTACCGCGCCCTCGCATCTCGCAGCACCGTGCTGACGAAGTACACTGGGTGCTCGACGAGGGCGGGAGCACCGATGGAACCTGCGTCCGCTGGAGGTTAGGTGTAACGCCCCGAGACCGACGCTCTAGACGGCCTCCATGTTTTTTGTTGTTGTCATGTGTTTCGTTTGTTTGTTGCATTCATCATGTCATCATTTGCATTGAATCGGCACTCGTTTCCGTCATTGTTTTTAAAGCTTGCATCCACTCGTAGTTTTCGCGTCCCCCCTTGCTTTTTTTGACCGTTCCAAGACCAACCTTGTTCTTCGTTTTCCCTCTTGCCTAAACCAGAGTCTCTCTGTAAAGTGCATAGACCCCCTCGCAGCGCTGCTCAAACTGCCTCGAACCCGAACCACTCAATCGTGACCATTGGATCTGGATCATCCCCGAACATCTTTAAAGCATCTCCGTTTTATTATTTGGACCCCCTAGCCTTTATTTTTCTTGGGTGTCCGATTATAATCGTAGGGACGAGATAGCCCTACCCTAATCCCTACCTATATAAATAGTCCATCCCTAGTCCATTTCTAGACCAAACCCTAACTTCTAGGGACTTGTCCCATCCCTCTGTCACCCCCAGCCCACTGTCTCCTCCTCCTTGGGATCCCCTCCCGATCCAAACCACCAACCGAAGCCGCCACCTTCCTCGTTTTCCAGGTCGGGCCAACCACAACCTTCCAATCCATCGATCCCCATCCAACCACCTGCCCGAGCTCCTCCGTTCGAAGCCACCCGAGAGCCTCCGTGCTGGCTGGATGTGGGAATGAGAGGGAGCTCCTCCCTCCATGGAGTCGTCGCCATCGGCGCACCCAGCCACCTGGACCTCACCCCGTCTTCCTCGTCGACCAGGACCGGCCTCGTCCCTCTCTCTCTCCCTTTGTTCTCCTCCTTCTGTTTCTCTCGCGCACTCAATTTCTCTCTCTCGCGCGCTCTCAATTTCTCTCTCTCTCGCCAGGTAAAGGAGTAACAGGAGCTCGCCCTGCTGCCATGGCCACCGTTCTGTGCCGTCGAGCCCCACCAAGTCCTCCCTCGCGCTGGATCCATCCATCCCTGATGCCTGCGCCTCCTTCCTTCTCGGATCCAGCGAATTTCGGGCCAAGCCGCCGCTCTTCTTCTAGCTGACCCTCGCCGGATACGCCATGTTCCCCTACGTAAGCCTCGACCTTGAGCTCTTCCCCAACGCCATTCCCGGCCTCCACCTCTCGTCGCCGCCGGTCAGCCAGCCCCCCTAGCGGTCTCCCCTTTTTCTTTCTGTCTTCGTCCCTGTGTCTGAAGCTCTCAGTATTTTGAACAAAGAACATGCGCAGCCGCCTCCTTCAGTTCATCGCGCTGCCACCTAGTTCGCCGGATCCGCTGCCTGTCGGCCCCTTCTCCGCCTGGAGCTTCGTCTCCTGCACCCGCGCCTAGATCCGGTCATCCCCGCAGCCAAACTCCGCCCCCTCGCTGTCCCACGCCGCCGCTGCTTCTGCCGAGCGGCGAGGAGGATGATGCCTCGCTCAACGTCGTTGACCGCGCGAGCATCGTTAAGCGCATCCTCGCCTCACATCGTGGATCGGCTCCGCCACCTCGCCAAGGCCTAGCCCGTGCCGCTTCTTCCTCAAATTTCAACGGATCCTACACCGACCGGGCTAAGAGCCCATGGTGAGCCACCCATGTGCTCGCGCCAGCCCGCCTCAGCCGCCCATGCATATTTTTTCCACGCGTTGTGAATGTTGCCATTTAACCAAAAACCTGCAATATTTACAGTTTGACACTCCATGCTCATGCATTTAATAACTTCACAATCATGCATCGGACTAAAACAAGTTATATATGTAAAATGCTTAGGATTTCATCTAGTTTCATAATATGCCACTTTCATCCATGTTTAAAATGTTTAAATTGTTGTTTGCATTAATTTGCATAAATGCCATGTTAAAATGATTTATTTCATAACTAATTAACTGTAGCTTCGAATTTAATTAACTTGATATGAAATGGGGTGGAAAAATGCCTAGGTTAACATGGTGCACTTATTATGCATGTTTAACAACTCTAAAATATGGTTTAGGTCAGAACAGTACCATAACCAAAATATGCAAATGGGGATTTCCGGAATTGTTGTTTGTTGTTCCGGCCTCATTTAAACTTGCCTAGATAGATAGTCTTACTATGCTTCACCTCTTGCCATGTTTAATAACATTCAATATTGTTGGGTACATAAACGAGAGAGAACTAAATAATTGATGTGGTGTTTCATGAATATGCAACTCGTTGCATATTGAGCTCCATTTAATTTGTAGTGTTGTTTGTTGCACTTTGCCATGCCATGCCTCATTAAATCGTACATGCATCATACTTGTTTGTGCATCATGCCATGTGTATGTGGTGGTTGTTTACTATGTTGTTTGTTTCTTTCCAGGTTGCTTCTCTCGTTAGCTTCGGTTTCGTTCCGGAGTTGTGAGGATTCGTTCGACTACATCCGTTTGTCTTCTTCATGGACTCGTTCTTCTTCCTAGCGGGATTTCAGGCAAGATGACCATACCATTGATATCACTTCTATCTTTGCTTGCTAGTTGTTCTCTCTATCGCTATGTCGTGCTACCTACCACTTGTTGTATCATGCCTCCCATTTTGCCATGTCAAGCCTCTAACCCACCTTTCCTAGCAAACCGTTGTTTGGCTATGTTACCACTTTGCTCAGCCCCTCTTATAGCGTTGCTAGTTGCAAGTGAAGATGAAGTTTGTTTCATGTTGGAACATGGATATGTTGGGATATCACAATATCTCTTATTTAATTAATGCATCTATATACTTGGTAAAGGGTGGAAGGCTCGGCCTTATGCCTGGTGTTTTGTTCCACTCTTGCCGCCCTAGTTTCTGTCATACCGGTGTTATGTTCCTTGATTTTGCGTTCCTTACGCGGTTGGGTGTTATGGGAACCCCTTGACAGTTCGCTTTGAATAAAACTCCTCAGCAAGGCCCAACATTGGTTTTAACATTTGCCACCTAAGCCTTTTTCCCTTGGGTTCTGCAGACTCAAGGGTCATCTTTATTTTAACCCCCTCGGGCCAGTGCTCCTCTGAGTGTTGGTCCAAACTAGAGCCCTTTACAGCGCCACCTCGGGGAAACTTGAGGCCTGGTTTTAGTTGTACGAACTGCTCATCCGGTGTGCCCTAAGAACGAGATATGTGCAGCTCCTATCGGGATTTGTCGGCACATTCGGGTGGTCTTGCCGGACTTTTTTTACCATTGTCAAAATGTCTTGTAACCGGGATTCCTAGTTTGATCGGGTCTTCTTGGGAGAAGGAATATCCTTCGTTGACCGTGAGAGCTTGTGATGGGCTAAGTTGGGACACCCCTGTAGGGTATAAACTTTCAAGAGCCGTGCCCGCGGTTATGTGGCAGGTGGGAATTTGTTAATGCCCGAGAACTTGACACTTGACTTATTAAAATGCATCAACCGCGTGTGTAGCCGTGATGGTCTCTTTTCGGCGGAGTCCGGGAAGTGAACATGGTTCTTGTGTTATGCTTGAACGTAAGTAGTTTCAGGATCACTTCTTGATCACTTCTAGTTCACGACCGCTGTTTTGCTTCTCTTCTCGCTCTTATTCGCGTATGTTAGCCACCATATATGCTTAGTGCTTGTTGCAGCTCCACCTCATTACCCTATCCTACCCATAAGCTTAAATAGTCTTGATCTCGCGGGTGTGAGATTGCTGAGTCCTCGTGACTCACAGATACTTCCAAACAGTTGCAGGTGTCGATGATACTAGTGCAGATGACACAACCGAGCTCAAGTGAGAGCTCGAGGAGGACCTTTGATCATTTCTATGTCTCATTTCCTGATCATCAGTAGTGGAGCCCAGTTGGGACGATCGGGGATCTAGCATTTTGGGTTGTCTTCTTTTATTTTGGTTCCGTAGTCGGACCTTGATTGTACTCTGATGATGTATGTTTAATTCATGTATTGTGTGAAGTGGCAATTGTAAGCCAACTCTTTATCCCTTTCTTATTCAGTACATGGGAATGTGTGAAGATGACCCTTCTTGCAACAAAACCACCATGCGGTTATGCCTCTAAATCGTGCCTCGACACGTGGGAGATATAGCCGCATCGTGGGTGTTACATTGGGGCGCCCCCAGAGGTGACGAGACCCCAGGGTCCTGGCCATCCATTGGGGTCTCTGCAGGCCTGAGAACGCCGTCTTGCTGGGCCTGATCATTTGTTGGTGTTGTGGCGGCTCCTGTGGCATCCTCTTGGCGCCGCATCGCCTCGGTTAGGGGTGTGGCATGGCGCGGTAGACTCATGTCCTGGCGCTCCTCCCGTACCGCCATGAGCGCCGCACTGGCGGAGTAGGGAGTGGCGGAAAGGTAAAGCACCAGGGGCTCGAGGGGAGGAGGCGCCACCATTACCGGAGGGCTAGTGAGGTATATCTTGAGATCTTGAAACACCAGGTCGGCCTCCGGCGTCCATTCGAATGGACCCTTCTTCTTCATCAGCTTGAAGAATGGTAGGGCGTGCTCCCCCAGCTTGGAGATGAAGCGCCCTAGTGATGTCACGCATCCCGCAAGCTTCTGCATTTCCTTGAGAGTTTGCGGTGGGCTCATGTCTTCTATCGCCTTGACCTTTTCCGGGTTAGCCTCGATGCCCCTGTGGGACACAAGGAAGCCCAGCAGTTTGCCTGAGGGAACACCGAACACGCACTTCTCTAGGTTGAGACACAAGTCCACCTGGTGCAGGCTTGCGAAGGTCTCTTACAGGTCTTGAATCAGAGTTCTCGCCTCCCGAGATTTTACCACGATGTCATCGATGTCGGCCTCAGCGTTTCTCTCGAGCTGCTGACCTAGGGCGATGTGCATTAGCCGTTGGAAGGTCGCCCCTGCGTTGCGCAGCCCGAATGGCTTGCAAGTGTAGCAGTACACCCCGCATGGGGTCAGGAAAGCCGTCTTCTCCACATCCTCCACCGCCATCTTGATCTGGTGGTAGCCCGAGAAAACGTCCAGGAAACACAGCAGGTCGCACTCGGCAGTGGCATCGACAATCTGGTCGATGCACGGAAGTGGTAACGGGTCCTGGGGACAGGCCTTGTTGAGGTTGGTGAAGTCGACACACATGCGCTCCTTCCCGCCTTTCTTTGGCACGACGACGGGGTTCGCCAGCCACTCCAGGTACCGGACCTCGCGAATGACACCTGCTGCTTCCAGCTTGCGGGTTTCCTGGACGATGAAGGACTGCTTCTCCATGGACTTACGCTACGCCTTCTGCTTCACATGGCGCACATTGGGGCACACCCTTAAGTGATGCTCGATCAGCCCCCTTGGGACCTGTTGGGGATGTTACTACTGGGCGTAAACCGGCCTATCTGGGCCGGTTTACGCCCAGTAGTAACATACCCAACATTAGGCCCCAGGTTGATTTGAACAGGTTCATGTCAATCCTTGATAAAAAACCTTCATCTTCAATACCTTCTTGAAATCGTTGAACCGCCATGATGTCACCTTCTCCGGTTGCTGTAAACCGGCATGACAGTTGGTGCCCACCGTGGGGCTATCGCACGATGGTTTGATGATCTTGGAGGGCATGTTCGAAGGACTCGAAGGCTATGTTGTGGGCCGGATGACCAAGAGTCATCGCGGCAAGCTCTACATCGACGATGCAGGCTGGGGCCCCGAGGCCGGCTCGATTGAGTACGGGTACCGGGTCCCCTTTGGTGGCATACATGTTTTCATCGGCAAGATCGGTGAGCCAGGGCCTGAGCCGGACATCTGCACTGACCTCGTCGAGACGGCTCAGCGCACGAGACCTGCCCAGGTTAAACCGGCCATGAAGCGTGCCTTTGTGGGAGTCATCCGCGGAGGAAGTTACGAGGGCGGATCAGAATCTGGTGGCGAAACCGTCGTCTACTTTGACGACGAGTCGTCGACCGGGGAAACTGAATCTCTATATCAGCTACAAGATGGCTGGATTGGGGGTTGTTCCGATGGTGACAGTATTCCGGACACCTCTGATCTGCCCAACTGGGTTGGAATATTTATGGCCGGTACACAAGCAGTGCTTCACTCTTCGACCGCTGCGGCGGTGATTGCCGGTTCAACAGCGGCGACGGCTGCCGGACAGAGGCCTGGCCCGCCAAATCAAGTTTTATCGACCTATTCGATCGTTGGCTACGCCATGGCGAAGGTTAACCCGCGTGCCGTGACGCTCATAACACGGAGATTGCGAAGGTGAAGGAACAAATCACTCAGGCTAAAGCGGATCTAGCAGCTGCCGACGCCAGGATGACGGTAGAGCAGGCCGCTTTAGATGCGCAGGCTTATAGGCTCATGCTGGATCAGAGCGCGTCGCGTGAAGTCATGAAGAGGAAATACAAATCCTGTTTGCCTTCAGTCTTCAAGGGAAGAGACCTCTTCAACACCCCCGGAGCAGGAACCAGTAATCCGCCGGTGGTAAACCGGGCGGAAGCACCTGGGACGGGCGTGCGGTTCAGCCCCGCTTAATAGATCTACCTCTCCATAACGCCGGTGCGCCTCAGGCTGTGCAGACACCTCCGGGTCACTACTCTAATCTGATGAATAACCTTGTTGCAGCTGCGGCACGGCTGGAGGCTATTCCAATTGAAGGTGATTCACCACAGGCAGTAGAGACGCGCCGGGTCAAGGAGCTCCTTAGGACAGCTTTGGTCCAACAGGAAGCGTATTCGTACAGCCGCGACCGGATCCACTCTACCCCCCGCCCAAGCCGGAGCTATAGCAGGCACGTGGATGAACCGGCCGTATCAAGTAATGCACGGCGTGGTGCGCCCCGTGGCAACAACCCGGCAGGTGGCGTCGATAACGCCCAGGAGGTGGTGGACCGGGCCCGAGCGTGCAGGGAGGCCGAATTAGCAGCACAGCATCAGGCTTATCCGCTTACGCCGGTTCGTCCGACCATCTCAGTCGAGCCAGGGATTACCTCTAGCTCTTTGGGGGTTCCTTGCCTCTTCCCCGCTTTACGCAATGTGCGCTTGCCCAAGGATTTCAAGGGTCCGCGCAAGGTGCCAAACTACACTGCCGATTTGGCTCCAGAAGCACGGATAGAAAGTTATGAGATGGCCATGGAGATGTTGGATGTGGATGAGGCCGCGTGCAAAAGTACTTCACCATGATGCTCGAAGGCACGGCCTGCACTGGTTGAAGAGCTTGCCGCCCAATTCTATCAATTCATGGGCCCAGTTGCGGACCCGGTTTATCCAGAATTTCAAAGATACCTGTAAGCAGCCCATGTCCGTAGTGGATTTGGCGGCTCGTGTCCAGGGGGTAGGGGAGTTAACAACCCATTGGGTACGCCGCATTTCGGAAATCTTGCACTCGTCAGACCGGATCAACGCTGACTCTGCGATCTTAACCCTGGAGGGCAACTGCCGGTTTAAGCCTTTGAAGTTGAAGTTGGGGCGCATGAAGCGGTTTTGTAATGACATGGGCACTCTCATGGGCGCTTTAGTGAAGTATGCTGATTCTGATAGTACCAAGGATCCCGAGTCTGATGATGACGAGACAGGGAAGGGAAGGAAGAACAGCAACTCCAAGGGCCAGCAACATCACTCGGCAGGTAATGGTGGGGGCAAGCGTAAAGTGAACGGCAACATGGACTTCGTAGCTAACACCAACGCTACAGGACAAGGGCCAGCGCAAGGGTAAACAGCCAAATCAAAGTGGAGCGCCTAATCCCAATCCGGACCGCTTGAACTATCTGTTGAATCAACCCTGTCCGAAGCATGGGACGAAGGAGACGCCAGCAAACCACCTCTGGAAGGATTGCTACATTATGCAGGAGTTCAAGAGTTCTAATGCTTTCCGGTATGATCAAGGTTCCGGCGGCGGTTCAGGATCCGGCCCGGGTTACGGTGGAGGAAATTCAGGTTCAGGATTTAATGGTAATAAGGGCGGACATAAAAATCAAAACAATAAGAAAAACCAAGGTGGTTACAACCAGCAGCAAAGAATACCAGTTATCGAGCAACCCAAAGCAGTTGAATAGTGGGCAGTACCATGTCTTCACCACCAGCTTATACAAGCGAGACCGAAGCTTGAAGCGGGCGATCAACGCTGTTGAACCGTCGTGCCTCATTACCTACGCTGGTCGAGCAGCCCATTGTATGGAGTGGAGAGGATCATCCCCGGGTTGACAATCCGGGTCAGCTAGCTCTGGTGGTGGCACCTCGTGGGAGGTTATAAGTTCACCAAGGTGCTCATGGATGGAGGGAGCAGCATTAACATCCCGTACTATGAGACCTTCCGTCCGTATGGGGTTATCAGATAAACATCTCAAACCGGCCCAATACAGTGTTCCATGGTGTGGTACCTGGCAAGTCAGCATATCCGGTTGGTAAAATAGCTCTGGAAGTGGCCTTTGGAGATGAACATGACTCCAGATCGGAAACGTTGACGTTTGAAGTGGTAAAAATCCGAAGTCCATATCACGCCCTGTTTGGGCGGCCGGTTTATGCAAAATTCATGGCACGGCCTTGTTATATCTCTTTGCAGCTCAAGATGCCGGGTCACAAGGGGACAATAACGGTTCATGGAAGCCGCAAGATCGCTTTGGAATGTGAGGAAGGTGATGCGTTTACGCAGAGTCGGTTTGTGCCACCGAGGAGCTGAAGTATTATAAGGACAATGTTGATCCCATGGACATGACTCCATTGAAGAAGCCAACTACAGAGCATGATCCGGCCCTGAAATTCAAATCGGCAGCTGAGACTAAGCTTGTTGACTTCGTTCCTGGCGATTCGTCCATGCAGTTCAGCATCAGTGCCAACTTGGATCCGAAATAGGAAAGCGCGCTCATCGAGTTCATCCGTGAGAATCGTGACATTTTGCATGGAAGCCTTCCGACATGACAGTGTACCGAGGGAACTGTTGAGCACACTCTTAATGTTGATCCCAAGTACAAGCCGGTGAAGCAGTTTCTCCGCCGGTTTAACGAGGAAAGGCGTAAAGCCATTGGAGAGGAGGTGGCCAGGCTCTTAGTAGCTGGCTTTATCGTTGAAGTTTTCCATCCAGAGTGGCTTGCTAATCCGGTGCTGGTTCTTAAGAAAAACGGCACTTGGCGTATGTGTGTGGATTATACAGATCTTAACAAGGCTTGTCCAGCAGATCCTTTTGCCCTCCCCCGCATTGACCAGATTATTGATGCCACTGCGGGTTGTGAGCGTTTGAGCTTTTTGGATGCGTATTCAGGTATCATCAGATCAAGATGGCAGTTAAGGACCAGGAGAAGACGGCGCTTATCACTCCCTTTGAGCCTTACGCTATGTGTCTATGCCTTTTGGGCTCAAGAGCGCCCAAGCAACTTATCAACGCTAGTATGTAATTGCCTGCATAAACAGATCGGCCGTAATGTGCACGCCTATGTTGATGATATTGTGGTCAAATCGAGGAAGAAGGAGACACTGATTGACGACTTGAAGGAAACCTTTGACAACCTGCGGGTTTAGAAGATGTTGCTCAACCCAGCCAAATGTGTTTTTGGTGTTCCGGCAGGGAAGTTATTGGGTTTTCTCGTGTCCAACAGGGGAATTGAAGCTAATCCGGAGAAGATTACGGCTATCACCTCCCTGGCTAAACCGAAGTGTATTAATGATGTCCAGCGTTTGGCAGGCCGGATTGCCGCGCTGAGCCGGTTTATCAGTTGCCTCAGAGAGAAGGCCATCCCTTTGTACCAGATGCTGAAAAAGACAGATCAGTTTGTCTGGAGTCCAGCCGCCGATGAAGCGTTGGAGGACTTAAAGCGGCAATTGGCCAACCCGCCTGTGCTCGCCGCTCCCATTGACAAGGAGCCGCTTCTGCTATATGTTGCTGCTAACGCTGGCGGTCAGCGTGGCCATTGTGGTGGAGCGGAAGGAGGCAGGAAGGAGCATCCGGTTCAACGTCCGGTTTATTATATCAGCGAGGTACTTATCGAATCTAAGCAAAGGTATCCGCATTGGCGTAAGCTGGTATATGGAGTTTTTATGGCGTCGGAAGCTGAAGCAAGATTTCAAGGGCACCCCATCACGGTGGTCGGCTTCTGCTCCTTTAGGCGATATCATACGTAACCGGAAGCGATCGTCGGATTGCCAAGTGGGCTATAGAGCTTGGGCCGCATGGTCTGAAGTACGTGCCTCGGACGGCGGTGAAGTCTCAAGCACTTGTGGATTTCATTAATGATTGGACGGAGTTGCAAGCACCTCAAGAAAAGCCGGATCACACATATTGGACCATCCATTTTGACGGATCCAGGCAATTGGAGGGCTCGGGGGCTGGAGTCGTACTAACTTCCCCACGAGGTGACAAGTTTTGTTACGTTCTCCGCTTAATGTTCCCTTGTACTAACAATGCTGCTGAGTATGAAGCCTTACTCCATGGTCTCCGGATGGCTAAGGAGATGAATCTAAGCCGGGTTAAGTGCTTCGGTGACTCGGACCTAGTGGCTCAACAGGTGTCTGGCACTTGGGATTCAAAGGACCCACTCATGTTTGCATATCGTCGTGAGGTGGATATTGTCGCAGGTCATTTCAAGGGCTATCAGGTGGACCACGTGGACCGTCGGAAGAATGAAGCGGCGGACGCTTTAAGCCGGTTGGGCTCTCAGCGCAAACCGGTCCCGCCCAATGTTTTTCTGGACGTGCTGCACAACCCGTCGGTCAAGCTCCCTGGTGAAGCGGATTTTGCTATTCCTGATCCGGAGGCTCAATTGGTGGCAGCTCTTCACGTCACTCCGGATTGGACGCTTCCTTATCTGGCGTACATGAACCGGGGCGAGTTACCAGAAGATGAGACATTGGCCCGGCAGATAGTTCGGCGATCTAAGTCTATGACCATTGTTAATGGAGAATTGCATCATTGTAATGTGTCAGGGGCGTTTCAACGCTGTGTGTCCCCTGAGGAAGGCTGTGAAATATTGCGTGAGATCCACGAAGGAGATTGTGGTCACCACGCCGATTCAAAATCCTTGGTGGCTAAAGCGTTCCGCCATAGTTTCTATTGGTTGACTGCCCATGCTGATGCGGAAGATCTGGTCAGACGATGTGATGGTTGCCAAAAGTTTTCCATACGTGCTCATGTACCGGCCCAAGAATTGAGGATGATTCCAATTACTTGGCCGTTTGCGACTTGGGGCTGGATATGGTTGGACCTTTTAAAAGGTCCAAGGACAAAAAGACCCACCTCCTGGTGGCGGTTGACAAATTTACAAAGTGGGTGGAGGCAGAACCTGTTAGCAAGTGTGACGCAGCTACGGCGGTTCAGTTCATCAAAAAGGTGATTTTCCGGTTTGGCTTTCCACACAGTATCATCACAGATAATGTTACCAATTTGTCCAAAGGTGCCATGAAAGAGTTCTGCGAATGTGAGCACATCCGCTTGAGCGCTTTCTTCAGTAGCCCACCCACAGTCCAATGGTCAAGCGGAAAGGGCTAATCAAGAGATCTTGAGAGGCATCAAGCCCCGGCTTATGGTCCCTTTGCAGAGGACACCGGGTTGTTGGGTAGAGGAGCTACCGTCTGTGTTATGGAGTATCAACACTACGCCTAACAGATCCACGGGATACACGCCGTTCTTTATGGTTTATGGAGCGGAGGCGGTTCTCCCCAGTGACATCCGTCATGAATCACCTCGTGTGGCAGCTTATGTTGAAGCGGACAACGAGACAAAGACAGCAGGACACTTTGGATCGGTTGGATGAAGAGCGTGACATAGCAGCTGCCCGCCGGCGATTTACCAACAGGATCTTCGTCGTTACCATAGTCGCCGGTCGTAACCGTAACTTTTCAAGAAGGAGATTTGGTGCTTTGGCTCATCCAAGACCGTGATCGATATGCACAAGTTATCCCCACCTTGGGAGGGACCTTTCATGGTCAGCAAGAATCTGCACAACGGGTCGCATTTATCTGATCGATATTCGAGAGCATAAAGACTCACGACGCCGAGGAGGAGACCAACAGGGTGGAACATAGCTCATCTTCGGCCTTATTATACCTGAGCCATCGGCTCTACTTATGTACATATTATGACAGTGTATATATTATGAATAAAGTAATAAACCGGAGCCTCAGCTAAAGTGGGGTATCTATTCTATTACATCATGTGTGGTTACATGGAGTTGTTCTGTCTTAAAGCGGCCTCCAGTTTACCCCCTGAGTTTGCTTTCTAAAAAGCTTTATGATATCACTTGGGGGCTTGGTCGCATCCAAACCAATGCAACACCTTTTGATAGGCGAAAGCCACCAGATCACTTGGGGACATGGTCAAGTCTGAACCAGTCACGCCTCTTGATCGGCCTAAGGCCATAGAGTCACTTGGGGGCTTGGTCGAACCCGAACCATTGCCACACCACTTGATCGGCATAATACCACGGTTTCAATTGGGGACCTAGCTGACTTGAACCATGGCTACACCTTATAGGGAGCTTGGTCGTGTCCGACCATGGTAACATCATCTGATCGGCTCAGTAAAGCCTTCTTTTTTGCAAACGGTTTATCATTGCCTTTGCTTCCATGTTTTTTCATCACTGTTATTTGATTTTGTTGCGTTTCTTAAAACCGATAACATTTTTAAACCGGTTCACGCTGTCAATTGACGGAATTCGGTCCATTTTTAATCCGGAGATAATTCTTCCGGTTTGACTTTTTCTGTTAACATCCCATTATGGAGTAACAGGGGGCTTATCATGACCCGGCACGGTTTACATGGTAAACCGGCATTATAAACACAGGAGTTGTTTTCTCCTTTGACGGTAAGGGTTTATACAACCTCCGCTTCAAGATTGGCTAAGCCAACTTTATGCCCAGCGATGGCAGGTATTTTGTATCACAAATTTTGATTATATACCTCAATATTTCATTTCATATTTATATGAACGTCACAAGACCGGCTGGCGGCACAAACCGCCGTGGCGGTTTACGATTTTGTGACTGCAGGCAATATAAGATTGAAAGTTTCGATCATTCAAGCAAAAATATCAGCACCTATGCGCGAAGGCATATTAAAAGCAAGGGTGTTGGCTATCCTATTACAAGGCAACATGGTGCCCAAATAAGATCATTGTGTCTTGGCGGAATAAAGTGAAACAGCTATTCAAACCGGCTTCCGGTTCATGCTGGCTCGCTGCCCCGGTCTGATGGTTGTGGGTCGTCCTGCGCCGCTTCAGCCTCTTCATCTCTACCCAGCTGCTGGAAGTCAACAGTGGTCCCATTAAACCTTGAAAGACAGCCTCCTCATGGATCAGGGAAGATGGTTCAATATCAGGAGCGTAAGTATGCTTACGGATCGGAGGGATCAGGTTCTCCGCTTCGGGAATAGGTGCAGCCACTCGCTTGTTCTGATCGTCACATTGAGCTTGATAATGCGACAAGTTTGCCTCTTCGGCCAATTGGCAAGCCAGGGCGACCGCCCAGCTTTATCGCTTCTCGATCATCTTCCTTGAACTCGAACTGCCTTCCTTCAGATCGATAGCCTCGAGCTGCCTCAACCGGATCGAATCTGGCACCCATGCTATTGCCGGATTATAAGGCGTTAATGGCGCCGTTCGAGCAGCAGATTTCTTCAGCTCTTCAATCCGGGTGGAAGCATTGACAACCTCCTAAGAGTATCTTGGATTAAGGAGGGTGCTGGATTGTTATGTGATGCGTTGGGGATGATCCGCAAGGCCCAAAGGTACAAATGCTCTATTAAGGTATAGGCAGCCTTCAATTTCTTCCGAACATCTCGACCCCAAGTGACCAATGCGCAGTTTACAAAGATTGCAAGATAAATCACAAACCGGACTTATCATAAGAAGGTCAAGATTATCATAGAAGCCAAAGGAAGCTTATCAAGATGGCAGCAGTCATGGAATGCACTTGCCGCTTCATCACCGGTCACTCATCTACCACCGGTTTAAGGGCAGCTTCAAAGATTTTCAACCTTTTTGGTTAAAGCGGCCTTTTCAAGATCCCAGCCGCCCGCTCAGACTTGAACCACTCCTTGAGCTGCTCCATGGTAGTCAAGGCGGTTTTCAGCTCATCCTTGGCCTTGGAGGTTTCTCGCTTGTTGAGACTTCAGATTTTCTTGAAGATCATTGATTTGGGAGGCTTGTTGGCGATCTCATTCTCGCAACAAAAGGGAGCATGTTAATATCTTCATTGCAAGTCCCAAATGCATAACTAGTCATACACATGGCACTTGGGGGCTAATGCATATTTGATCTTTGTCTATCAATAAAATCACAAAGTCCCAAGCTCAATACAGTATTCAACTTGGTACTTGGGGGCTAATGGCTATTTGCTCGAACATGTTACGATGCGGCGATATAAATTACAGTCCGTTTAACTATGCTAAGTTGAACTGCCCTTGGGGGCTACATCGGTGGATTCTCAAGCATTAAGTTTATGTTAAGTCCCGGTTTAACTATACTAAGTTGAACCGCCCTTGGGGCTAGGAGAGTTAACAAAATTGAAATATCCAAGCGGAAAAGAACATGGAAGTTACCTCGAATTTTTCTTTCATCATCTTCACCAGGCCAGCTTCATAATCGCGCTGGTATACAGCCGTTCAAGTAGCCGTAATGAAGGTCTTGGGGTTCAAAGCAGCATAAGTTGCCGATCAACATCCCACTTGCCCTTGCTCATAGTGGCAAACTCTTCTTTGGCGTAATGTTTGGATAAAGCGAATCGGATTACCCGGTTCATCGTGGCCAAAGCCAGTAATCACGATGTCATCGCCCTTGGTATCACCGGTTTGACCAGGGGCAATCGGTTTGTCGCCAGCCGGATTGACCGGTGGATTTTTCAATCCGGTCGGGCTTCGGGCTGGTCAGCAGGACGGGCGGTGTCAACAGGCCTTTCTTCAGCAACAAAATCGTCATCTTGCTGTGGCGGATCATTGGGCGTGTCTTCACAGATGGCCGCTTCAAGATTTGGGGCGATGTCCGGTTCAGGGGCAGTCTCTTCGTCGGCCGCTTTATCCAGACGAGCCTTTTTGCTCGGCCTAGGCTTGGCCCTGAAAAGGCACAACAACAGTCAAGTACGGCATATACTACACAATGATGCAGTAGAAACAATATGAAAGGTATAACTTACCCAAGCACCGTTTTAAGTGGTGGCAGCTGAGTGGCTGATGACTTGCCAGATGAGGAGTGGGAAGTGACCTGATAATCGGAGTCGACGGATTAAGGGGTTGTCGAAAACAGCCCGCTTTAGGATAAGCAATCGACAAGCAAATTAGAGACCTTCGAACGACGCTTTCGAACCAGATTGTTCGGTAAACCGGTGGAGGTAACTACCTGGTCTTGTGCCGAAGTTGTGCGGCGAGCTTCATGTTGTTGAGTCTTCATAAGAAATTTGGGATCCAAGTAAGCAAGGGGATGAGAAAATTTAATTTTCCGGTTTGCCCGACGGTTTTTTAGTGAAGGCAAAGGATTTGAGTCAGAGGAGAGAATAGTTACCTCTACAACATCAACATTACTGGTTTCAGCATCATCCTGACAAACATCATCATTAATTAGGCGTGTGAAAAGTAAGCCAAGTGAATCAAGTTCTACCTCAAGGTCCGGATTACCCACATCATCGTCCACAGCCGGATCAGAAGATGCAGTGGTTTTCCTCTTATGAGCAGTCTTCTTGACAGCTTTTGGTCTTTGCCGGATTGTTTTTTCCGGTTTGTCTGGCTTCTCTAGTTTCTCTTGTGGATGTTTCTTACTCCAGAATGGATCATCACCCTGATTAAGCAGCAGTTGATGTTAAAAATGATGCCAGAAATAGCAGTAATATATTCAGTAAAAAATAATCAGAAGTCTTACAGATGGCGGTTTGTTGGTAGCACAGAAGGGGAGCAGACCGGTTCGGGCACAGAGGTGTTCCGTTCATTCAACATTTTCTTCACAGCCTCGGTGACCTCATCATCGGTGAGCTGGATATTAACGTGTTTGAGGGGGTCGTCGACACTACCAAAGGTACTCACACATTAAACCGAGCACCGGAGAGGGGCAGTATGCTCCATCATATCCAACAACATGCGAGATCAATTCCGGTTAAACCGTTGGCCATGAAGGCTCTGAGCTTGGAGAGTTGAGGAGCATATTTACTTCTCTCATTGGCAGTTAATCTTTGCGGAAAGGGATGTGTGTTAATGAGTCGCCCATTTAAAAACTGGGCAAAGGATTCTCATTGGCGGGTGAAGTGTCTCCGCAATAAAACCATGTTTGATTCCATTCCTTGGGGTGGCTATGCAGTTTGACATGAGGATAAGTGACCTCCTTTCTTTTTGAATCGCCACACCACCCAATTCTGTGTTGGGCCGTTGCTGAACTCAGGCGGCGGTTTAGATGGAAGTGCCTCTAAACAGTTCAACTGTAGGTTCTTCTTGAAATATGCCTCACAGAGCACTTGAAAGTGACAAATATTGGTAACAGAATTGGGGCCCGTATCTTGTGGACGGAGTTGAAAATTTGCTAACACATCCCGGTAAAATTTTGAACCGTGTGGATTGAAACCCCGGCTAGGTGGATCTCATGAAAACTACAACCTCTCCTTCTTGAGGTGTGGGTGGACATTCTTTGCCAGGAACCCTCCAATGGATAGTATTTTTACTGCCTAAAGCGCCAGTCAGGACCAGATTGTTTAGTTGAGTTTCGGTGACACGGGAAGGAGCCCAGTTGCACTCATATACTTGTTTGGCCATCTACAAAATAATATATAAATCCGGTTCAAGAAATGTGTTGGGACAAAGAGAGAACCGGTGTACAATGCTAAATCGGAGACAAATACATCTAAACCGGAGTTCTATGAAGCGGCAAAGGTTCCGGTTAAGGAGTTACGGCGGTTCAACAAGGGGACTAATGGTGTATACCGGTTTATCTAATTTTTCTGTGTTAAGTTAAACCGCTTGGTCTAAGGTCTAAATATTGAAAACAATTGAGGTTATGAACGGCTAAGTGTGCGTAAACAGGTTTCGCAAGATTTCTCTACAACGAAGGATCCAAGCGGATCGTAAAAGAAGAAAAATATCCAAAAAGGATTACAAAGAGAGCAAAGATTGATGCAATGAGCAGAGATGATGTGCGAGATCTATGGACGTGAGCACGAGACTACAAAGCGGATGCTAAAAGCTACTACTAATCAGAGCAAGGTGTCACAGATCTATCCAGGAGTCTGGTATGAGCATAAACAGTTCATGGAGCATGGCAAGAACAAGAAACCCTAGAACGGATCTAGGTCGAGGGGAACTGAGGACCTACCTGAGTTGAGGAGATGCGGAAGAGTCTGCGTTTCTCTGGTGCGTTCAGGTTGATGCAGCGCCAAGACGGTGCAGAGGTCGACGGCAGCAAATGAGCTCCGAGGCTAGCAACGCGAGGAAGACGTAAGAGAAAGGGATGAGGGAGAAAAGGAATGACCCTTCGGTCCTATTTATAAGGCAAGATACATGTGTCAAAGCGTGAATCAAGGAACCACAAATCTAGGAAGCAGAGCTGTCGCCTCGATTATTGCGGATCTGTTAAACAAAGAAGATATCGTGAATGCTATCTTTATGGGGACGTCATGCCGGTTTACAGCAACCGGAGAAGGTGACATCACGGCGGTTCAACGATTTCAAGAAGGTATTGAAGATGAAGGTTTTTTATCAAGGATTGACATGAACCTGTTCAAATCAACCTGGGGCCTAATGTTGGGGATGTTACTACTAGGCGTAAACCGGCCTATCTGGGCCGGGTTAACTTCATCAGTAGTTCAACGGTGTAAAAGCCCAAGAGGCATAAAGTAAGGGCCCAAGTCCTGTAGTCGGTTTAGAACCTATAGCCGTAAACCGGCCTGGTATGTAAACTTGTATTGTAAGTTAGGAATAGAGAGAGACCAACCCGGATACGAGTATGAACTGGAGATTGGGACTCTCTGAACCGACGGGCGTCACCCGTGTATATAAGGGGACGACCCGGGGCGATTCAAAGGCAGACAACAACAACTCGAGGCCTAGGCGAAGCTTATTTTGCTCCCTAGTCATCGAGACCACATCAATCCCATCACAACTAGACATAGGCTTTTACCTTCATCGAAGGGGCCGAACTAGTATAACTCTTGTGTCTTTGCGTCCGCTTTAACCCCTTCAAGTAACCCGTAGCGATGGCTCCATGACTAAGTCCTTTTATGAGGACATCTGTCGTGACAAAACCACGACAGGACCCCTACCAGCTGCTTGGGTTCCCAGGCGAATATCTCCTTGTTCGTGCGCAGGAATCTCACCAATGCCTCCTCTTGATGCGGGTCGAGGTTGGCGCCTATGATGAAGGTGGCTCCTGAGGGCCCACCTTCCTCGACCGGCACCTGCTTAGTTTCGGCCCGATCTTGAGTGAACAACTGCTTCTTCTCTGTCAGCGCGGCCTCCTTAGCTCCGGGGTGGCCTCGTCGACCGGGCATGCCACCGCGGCGGTTTTGAGGGAAAGCTTGAGCGCCGTCAGAGCCTCCTTGGGGTCTCCAACTACAGTGAGGATGTCCTTGCTCCCGAGCATCTTCATGAGGTTGTAGGCCGGATGAGTTGCCACCATAAACTGAGCCAGGGCCGGGTACCCAAGAATGGCGTTTCATAGGAGGCCAATGCGGGCGATGTCGAAGTCGATCAGCTTGGTGCGGTAGTTGTCACGAGTGTCGAAGGTCACGGGGAGGCGGATCTGTCCTAGGGGGCTGGTGGAGCCGCTGCCGACCCCAGAGAAGGGCTTGGTGGGGCGGAGCCATTCGAGCGGCACATGAAGCAGGCCAAAAGCCTCCACAGAGAGCACGTTGAGGGCGGCGCCGCCATCGATGAGGGTCTTGGTAACAGCTACTATCGGTGTCAAAACCGGAGGATCTCGGGTATGGGGTCCCGAACTGTGCGTCTAGGCGGATGGTAACAGGAGACAAGGGACACAATGTTTTTACCCAGGTTTGGGCCCTCTCGATGGAGGTAATACCCTACTCCCCGCTTGATTAATATTGATGATATGGGTAGTACAAGAGTAGATCTACCACGAGATCAAGGAGGCTAAACCCTAGAAGCTAGCCTATGGTATGATTGTTGTTCGTCCTACAGACTAAAACCCTCCGGTTTATATAGACACCGGATAGTTTAGGGTTACAGAGAGTCGGTTACAATGGTAGGAGATCTACATATCCAGACGCCAAGCTTGCCTTCCACGCCAAGGAAAGTCCCATCCTGGACACGGGACGAAGTCTTCAATCTTGTATCTTCATAGTCCAGAGTCCGCCAACGATGAGAGTTCGCTATTCGGACACCCCTAACTGGGACACCTCGGTGAGCCCCGAACCAGGCTTCAATGACGATGAGTCCGCGCGTTGATTGTCTTCGCATTGCAAGGCGGGTTCTTCTCCAAATTCCATATACTTGTCTAATAGTGTCCGCTTCGATAAATGCTGCGCTCCTCGGCTTCTACGCCGAATAATGGCCATCTTCCACGTGTTTGAATGAATGCAAAATGCCAGGGTATTTTTACAATTACCCCCCTAGCCACGCAAATGAGCCGCCTATAAAAGGGGCAAGGATCTGAGTCACACCATCCCCCCTTTGCGAGCTTTCATCGGAGCGCCTCTGACCAAAGCCCATTCCATCATGGACAGTCGACGTGGCTCCTCCTCTCGCGCTCCCAGCCCCCAGCCAGGAAATTGGGAGAGATGCTCAGTCCCGCATAGCGAGCTAGTTATACTCCAAGCCAAGGGATTTCTTCCCCCGGCCTTCATGGTACCGGTTCGAGCCGGACTTGCCACTTACAAGGGCGGAAAGCAAGCGGAGAGCGTCCCCGATCCCTCTAAAGGAGAGCGGGTATGCTTCATCTCTTATCTAGTAAGAGGACTCGGATTTCCAATCCATCCATTTCTCCAAGGGCTCCTGGAGTTCTATGGCCTCCAGTTGCACCATCTTACTCCTGCATCTATCTTGCACATCGCGGGCTTCGTGGCCCTTTGCGAACTATTCTTGGGCGTCGAGGCTCATTTCAGACTGTGGAAGAGGATATTCTTCCTAGTACCCCGTTCTCATGAGGGGTCAATATATCAAGTGGGCGGAGCCGAGCTATGGCGCATCGCCGGGACCGGATACCTATCCGGCCTTCGGAATGGTTTTACATGGAGGACGTCCCGCTGCCGGATCCTGTTCGGATCGGCCTTCCGGAGTTCAGCAATGCTCCTCTTAAGAAGCGCCTAAGCTGGCGCCCTCGGAGCCCCCAGAGAGAAGATGACCGGGATGTCCTTTATTTGATGAGCCGAATAAGGTTACTGGCTCATGCCGGATTGACTATGATGGGAGTCATGGAAATCTGCATTATGAGGGGAGTGCAGCCGCTCCAATACAGGGGCCACCCCATGTGGGACTTCAACGGGGAGGACGATGCCACCCACCATGGCCGCAAAGGGCCAGGATCGGTCACCGAACTGGTGAAGATCTTGTCTGCCATGTATAAAGGGGAGGAGCAGGATTTCCTCCGTGTCAATCCACTGAAGGAGTTCTCTTCGAATAATCCTCGAAGCTGGGTAAGCAATCATCTTTGTGACCTGTCTGATCCATGTTCCCATGGTTAAATATCTTATTTCGTGGTTTCTGCGCAGGAACTGCGCCAGATCAGGGAGAAGATACACAGCCGCCCCCACAACCCGAGGATCCGAACGGTCCTCGATCCGACCTCCAAAGAGGATCCGGATATAAAGGTGGAGTTGATCGACGGGGTATTCCACCAACTTAGCATCGACAATGCTTTGGTTGCCATTACGG
Source organism: Aegilops bicornis (assembly GCA_021605145.1). Lineage (NCBI taxonomy): Eukaryota > Viridiplantae > Streptophyta > Magnoliopsida > Poales > Poaceae > Aegilops > Aegilops bicornis. The sequence goes on along the minus strand of CM038673.1, from coordinate 402,026,691 downwards.
CCGATTACCTCGGAATACTTCCAGCCTCACAGGTAACTGAGACCGAGATCCCAAAACCCTGATAATGACCCATCCATGCTTATTTTTGATCACTGTATACCAATGGTGCTTCGTAGGGGGTACCTTCGAGGCAGGAAGCCGAGCCCGCGGCAGCTGGCCAACAAAGGGCGGTGCGGCCCCGCAGGCTAAAAAGAAGTGCGGTTCGGATTGAAACGCCGCCGCAACGGTATGGCGTGTCACCATACTCCTGGGATTGATTCCTGGAAGGCGTACTGACGCTGGTGCTCTTTTCAGGAAAAAGAGTGCTCGCCGGACTGAGTCCGGAGAGGTTGCCAATCGAACCTTCACCGGCCAGGCTTCAAAGCCGGGTCCGGAGGCTGAGAGGCGAAGACGAGACGCGGCGCCGGATGTTCCTCCGGCGAGAGGATGCCGACAGTTGTCCGCCACCAACTCCGAGGTGGAGAGCACCTTGAATCACAGGCGCCACGGACAGGTTCTTCGTGACGCATGTTTCTCCCAGAGGCCTTGAATGCCTTCAATTCGGAGATGCGCACCTCCGTGCCGCTCAAGATGGTCTAGCCAGAGCCACGGAGCAGTATGTAAAGGACATACGGTAAGAAAATTTGATGATTATATATGCCAAGAGCCCCGAGACTTAAAATAGTTAGAATAACTGATTTAAGGATCATTTGTTATGCAGGATCTTCTGTAAAAGAATACCCAATTGTCCTGTGAGCTTGAAGAGTGCAAGGCCCAACTTGAGGTCAAGACTGCCGCCATCTGGGGAGCCGCAGAGACCCCTAACCGGTAATATACACTTTAAAAGATAAATAGTTTATGGAGTGCGGCGGGTGTATAAATCGACAAAACATTGTTGATGGCGCCGGACTGGGTCCGGACAAGCAACAGCTCTTGGCGCCAGACTAAAGGTCAAGTAGAGCGTGCTTACGAGGGTGCGGCAGAGAAAAATAACCTCCAGGATGCCAACACCAAGCTGGGTGAGGAACTAAAAGATGTTCGTGCTCGGCTTGTTCCGACTCCTTAAAGGAGAATCGGCGGCTTCGTCGCGGCATTTTCAGAAAGTGCTTGAGCGAACTTTGAAAGAGTTCGGCGAGGAAGGCGACTAACATAAACATGTATGTAGGTTTGCTCATAGGTCGTCCTGAGGAGGAGATGCCCGGTTCTTTGGGTGATCTTCTTCCCGAATTCGCCACCGCACGAACGAGTCCGCAGGTGATGAAAGGCATCGGCCGTGCCTTGTGGCTATCTATCTCCCCGCCTCAAGGCATTGGGGAGCTGGCAGAGCGGCTTCAAGGAGCATGGCAGCGCCTGCCTATGGAAGATATCGGCCTGCCGTCAAGGCGCCAGGAGGCTCGGGCCATGGTAAAGACGCGGTACACGGTTGTCGACCCAAACCACATGGCCGAGGTCGGACCTGTGGGGCCCGATGGGATGGAGATCCTCAGAAAGCTTAGTGTACGGCCAAGTAGAGTTGGCCGCCAAGTATTCCCAACAAGATTGTAAATTAGATAGCCTATTAGATGGCATTGAAGAGGAATACAATGAGTCGAGTTGACTATGTAAAAATATGACATGAAAAAATGTCTTCTAGCCGGATTGTAGATTGTTTGTCGTAGCGGACCTTTTCGCTTCAACCTCAGGACCCAATAGTCCGGAGTGTGTCCGAATACCTTCGTGGTTATATAAGAACCAGGGGTATGCATGGAGACAAGGCGTAGGGGTCATTGTTGCTGTATCGCATAAGTGCCCAACTAGTTATGTTATATTACATGGGTAGTAAGAAACATCTTCCAGGGAGAATAGTTCCGTTAAGGGTTCCTTTCGCTGGGATGCATGCCCTAAAGTGCATGTCAAAGCTGCTATGAAAGCAGAAAATCATCTTGGGGCAGATGGGTAAATAATTAAAAGTCATCTTCAGTTCACCGACTGAATATTCCCTTAAGAACGCTTAGCTTTCGGCTTCACCTACCGAGGTACACATCCGGCTGACCCGGCAGTAGCAATCGCAGAGGTGCTCCCTTTACCACCTAGCGGCTCAATCGGGAACGTAGGGGTAAGCACAGGAGCCAGGCAACCCAGCTTGGCCAAAACTTAAGTCATATCGATGCATATAATGGTGAATAAAAGGTACATGCTGAAGTTTAACGCATGTGTTGGGCATGAAGCTCAGATAAATAAGCTTCATTAAAGAAGCCCTGTGTATAATGAGCGCGGACAACGCGTCAAGTGTGTGCGAAAAAAGCGCAAACGAGCCTCTAGAGGCTTCAAGAAGAAGAAGGAGGAAGGAGAAAAATAAAAGACAGCAAAAATAGAAAATGTGGACGGAGGATGGAGACGAACTTGGAGTCCGGCACTTAGGCGTAGAATCTTCGTAGACGGGCTGCGTTCCATGGGTTTGGCTCGAGTCGGTTATCCGATGCGCTGTACGATGGTATGCTCCGCCGGTCGACCTGGTCGATGATGAAGGGACCTTCCCATTTGGGCTTGAGTTTGTCCTTTTTCTTCGGCAGCGAGAACTAGTTCGCCAACGTTATAAGCTTTGGCCCGCATTTCCTCGCTTTGGTATCTTCGAGCGCTGTTGATAGAACGTGGAACGAGCTTTTGCCACGCCACACTCCTCCTCCAATGCGCCCAACTGTCCTGCCGATCAAGCTCGGCTTCTCTTTCTTCATACATGCGCACGCCGAGGTGAGTCATGTATTATATCGCAGGCAAGACTGCTTTCGCGCCGCATACACCATGAAGAATGGTGTGCATCCGTAGTATGATTCGGCGTGGTCCGCAGCCCCCGTAGTACGGAGTCGAAGCTCCTCAACCTAGTGCGTGTTAGATTCCTTGAGGGACCGCACTAGTCCGGGTTTAATGACGCCATGATTAGACCATTTGCCCTTTCGACTTGGCCGCTGGTTTGAGGGTGATAGATCGAGGCGTAATCGAGCTTGATGCCCATGTTTTGCACCATAATTTGACCTCATCGGCCGTGAAGTTGGTGCCATTATCGTGATGATACTTGTGGGGACACCGTAACGGTGCACTACCCCGATATGAAGTCTATCACCAGTCCGGATTCGCCGCTTTAATGTGCTTGGCCTCTATCCATTTGGTGAATTTATCCACCATGACCAATAAGTATTTTTTGCTTGTGGGTTCCTCCCTTAAGGGGTCCAACCATGTCAAGCCCCTGCATCATGAACGGCTAGGTGATGGGTATAGTTTTAAGGGCGGTGGGTGGCATGTGGCTTTGGTTAGCAAAAGTCGGCAACCGACGCATCGTTGGACTAAGTCCTACGCATCTGCCCGGGCCGTTGGCCAATAAAATCCTGTACGGAAGGCCTTGCCTACAAGGGCCCGGGCTGCGGCGTGGTGCCCACCCAGTCCGGCATAAATTTTGGCCAGGAGGTTTTGCCCTTCCTCTTCGGAGATACACCTTTGGAGGACTCCGGTAGTGCTTTTCTTATAAAGCTCTCCCTCATGGTCTTTATAGGCTTTAGATCGTCGTACTATGCAGCGAGCCTCGTTTTGGTCTTCGGGGAGTTCCTGCCTAGTTAGGTAGGCTAGGAATGGTTCCGTCCACGGGGCGATAACCGCCATTATTTTGTGAGCGGAGGGTGTTATCTCGGGAGCAGGGCCTCCGGTTGTGTCGAGTGTTGGCGTCAGCAAAGGCGGTTGGGTCCGAATTGTTATTGCCGGACTCCTTCCCATAGTACGGATGGCTTGAATAGCCGCTCTGTGAAGATGTTGGGAGGACGGCATCGCGTTTTGCACCGAGCGCGTGCCAATATATCCGCTACCGTTGGTTGTTATCCCGGCTATATGGTGAAATTCGAGCCCTTCAACTGCGTCTGACATTTTTAGGACCGTATTGCGGTATGTTGCCATTTTCGGATCTTTGGCATCAAAGTCTCCGCTTATTTGAGATATTGCGAGGTTCGAATTCCGCGCACCTCTAGGCGTTGAATGCCCATGGAGGCTGCCATCCGGAGGCCGTGCGTAAGGGCCTCAGATTCGCTGTGTTGTTGGAGTCCGTATACATTATCTCAAGGACGATTGGACTGTGTCCTCGGTTGGGGACGCCAGACGACGCCAGCCCCTGTGCCGCCAACATTTTAGAGCCGTCAAAGTGCATGATCCAATTGGAGTATGCGCTGTACTCTTTAGGGAGTTCGGCTTCAGTCCATTCGGCCACGAAATCGGCCAAAACCTGTGACTTAATAGCTCGTCGTGGCTTATAAGTTATATCGAATGGAAGGAGCTCTATGGCCCATTTAGCAATCCGGCCCGTCGCGTCGCGGTTGTTTATAATGTCGTTAACAGGTACTTCGGAGGCTACCGTTATCGAACACTCTTGAAAGTAGTGTCGCAGCTTCCGGATGCCATGAACACCGCTGTATGCTATCTTTTGATAGTGTGGGTACCAGGACTTGCATGGAGTTAGGACGGTGGACACATAATAAACCGGTTTTGAACAGGGAACCGTGTCCGTCCCGCTTCTCGTTCGACAACGAGCACCGCGCCGACAACTTGATGTGTTGCGGCGATGTATAATAGCATTGGTTCGCCCACGTTGGGTGCGGCCAGACCGGATTTGTTGCCAAAATGGCCTTTTATTTCTTCGAAGTCTGGCCGTGGCGGCATCCGATCCACCAAGTGTTCTGCGGCGGAGGAGGTCAGAAGGGGTAACGCTTTTCCCCCAAACGGGAAATAAAGCGGCTTAGAGCCGCTATGCATCCCATCAATTTTTGTATTTGTTTGAGGTCTTTTGGAATATCCAATTGTGACAGAGCTCGGATCTTGGCTGGGTTTGCTTCAATTCCTCTACCGGACACAATGAAGCCTGTGAGCTTTTCCGCAGCAGAACGCCAAGGCGATTTTTCCGGATTGAGCTTGATGTCATATTTTCAAGATTGTCGAATGTGAGTCTCAAGTCGTCTACTAGAGTTTCGACATGCTTGGATTTGACGACCACGCCATCTACATATGCCTCCACTATTTTGCCGATCTGGTTTGTCAGACATGTCTGAATCATGCGCTGATATGTTGCGCCGGCGTTTTTGAGCCCAAAGGGCATTTTGTTGAAGCAGAACGGGCCATATGGGGTGATGAATGCTGTTGCAGCTTGGTCTGGCTCCGCCATCTTGATTTGGTGGTAGCCGGAGTATGCGTCGACGAAGCACAATGAATCGTGGTCTCATCAGAAGGCCAATGATTTGATCAATTCGAGGGAGGGGAAGGGATCCTTTGGGCAAGCCTTATTAAGGTCTTTGAAATCAACACATAGGCGCCTGTGGATTTATCCTTCTTTGGTACCATCACCAGGTTTGCTAGCCAGTCCGGATGTTTTATATCTCTGATGAATCCGGCTTCCAAAAGTTTGGCTAGCTCCTCTCCCATGGCCTGTCTCTTGGGTTCGGAAAAGCGCCGAAGAGCCTGTTTGACTGGCTTGAATCCTTTTAGGATATTTAGGCTATGCTCGGCCAGCTGACGTGAGATTCCCGGCATGTCTGAAGGGTGCCAGGCAAACATGTCCCAGTTTTCTTGTAGAAATTCTCGTAGTGCGGCGTCTACATCAGGGTTTAATTGTGCCCCAATGGAGGCCGTCTTTGCAGGGTCCGTTGGGTGGACTTGGAATTTGACTATTTAATCCGCTGGTTTAAAAGAGGTTGACTTGGATCTTTTATTAAGTATCACATCGCCCCTGTTCACCGTGGAGCACATCAAGGGTGAGTTCCTCGGCCGCTAGGGCTTCGTGATAGTGCCTCGAGGGCTAGTGCAGCTGTCTTGTTTTCGGCGCGGAGTGCTATGTTCGGATCACTAGCGAGAGTCATGATTCCGTTAGGTCCAGGAATTTTAAGCTTCATGTACCCATAATGGGGTATAGCTTGAAAAATTGTGAATGCCTCTCATCCTAATAAAGCATGATATCCGCTGTTGAATGGGGCCACTTGAAATGTGACCTCCTCGGACCTGTAATTGTCCGGCGAGCCGAACACTATGTCCAGCGTGATTTTTCCTGTGCAGCATGCTTCCCGGCTGGGAATTATTCCTCTAAAGGTTGTGTTGCTTCGCTCAATGCGGTTCCAGTATATTTCCATTTTTCGGAGGGTTTCCTCATAGATGAGGTTTAGTCCGCTGCTGCCATCCATGAGTACCTTAGTAAGGCGAAAGCCGTCCACTATCGGGCTGAGGACCAATGCGGCTGGTGCCCGGGCAGTTCGGAATTTAGGTTCGTCACTGGCATTAAAGGTAATAGCCGTGTCACTCCATGGATTTATTGTTGCTACTTGGTAGACTTCGCAAGGTTATGGAGTGTTCGTTTTCGCATGTTATTTGATGCGAAAGTCTCAAGACTGTTAACACCGTGATCGGTGTTGCCGGGCTGGGATTCGAAGCTAGAAGGTCTTCGCCACTTTTGGCCACCTGCCGTAGTATCCAACATGCTCGAAGGCTATGAGTTGGAGTGGCGCCCTCTGTGCTATGAATTTTGCAGGGTCCGTTTAGCCAACCCTCATGTACGTTTCCGTACCCTTTAGGGGGTTTTGGTTTTTTGGTATTTAACCCGGGAGCTTGATAATGATGCACCCTTTTGTTTCGGACTAGGGATGTATTCGGGGCCGGATTATCCCAAAATTAACTTTCGGTTTTCCAGGCGCTCTCCATCGCACAGTACTTTTGTACTATGGTCACCAAGTCAGCAAAGTGTATAATTTTGCGACGACTTATGGCGTTTAGGATGCCCTTGTCTGTGCAATTATTGCAGAAGATTGGGATTGCGTCCTCCTCTCAGCAGTCCTTTATCCTGTTCGTAACCAGGAGGAATCGCTCAAGAATGATGTACTCGCTTCGGGCGGCTCTTGCCGAATTCGAGAGAGATCGCTAATGTTTGGGTGGGCGGGTGGCACTAAATCCGAACCCCGGCCCAATTTAGGACTCAGGGCCGAGAAGTTTCGAACTCGGAAGTTTGGATTTTTGAGTGCTATCCAATGAGTCCGACCCGCCGCCTGACTTTAGGTTTAGGGCTTGATCGACATCCGTCCCTCCGCGGGAATCCGGCATGGAGGGATCGGGAATCCGGACGTAGCTAGTCCTTAAGATAAAAGAAGAATCGCCGCATTGCTCCTCTATCACAACAACATGATGGGTAGCCTGGGGAGAGTTGATCTCTCTCAGATCGGTTTTAGGCCCGATCCGGTCGTAGTTTGTGGCGACTCCCAGGGCGGCGATTCGTTCCAAGAGCTCGTTTACGGAGGAGAGCTCGATCGGATCTAATTGCTCGGCAAGTTCCGAATTGACATGAAGATTGGTTTCGATGACACGAGAGGTCATCGTCGGCGCGGTGGCCGGACTGGCGGTCATAAGAAAACCACCTAGTCAAGAGTTCCGCCAAGGCCAAGGCCTTTGGCGATATAGTATCGCCTTTTAAAGACGAGATGAGGCATCCTACCGATGGCGATGGCGACACAGAGGAACTCTCAATGAAAGCACCAATGTCGGTGTCAAACCGGCGGATCTCGGGTAGGGGGTCCCGAATCGTGCGTCTAGGCGGATGGTAACAGGAGACAAGGGACACGATGTTTTTACCTGTGTTCGGGCCCTCTCGATGGAGGTAATACCCTACCCCGCTTGATTAATATTGATGATATGGGTAGTACAAGAGTAGATCTACCACGAGATCAAGGAGGCTAAACCCTAGAAGCTAGCCTATGGTATGATTGTTGTTCGCCCCACGGACTAAAACCCTCCGGTTTATATAGACACCGGATAGGTTAGGGTTACACAGAGTCGGTTACAATGGTAGGAGATCTACATATCTGTATCGCCAAGCTTGCCTTCCACACCAAGGAAAGTCCCATCCGGACACGGGATGAAGTCTTCAATCTTGTATATTCATAGTCCAGGAGTCCGGCCAACGGTGAGAGTTCGGCTATTCGGACACCCCCTAATCCGGGACTCCCTCAGCTACGTTGCAGATGGTGGGTGTGCAAAGCATTGGGAGAACGCCCGAGCCGACGGTGGTGACGGGGTGATCCACCGAGTCGAAGGTGAGGTCGGCCTTGGGCGCCGCCCATCCTGGAGGAGCTCCTTGCCACACAGAGGCGGCGCTGATCTGGCAAAAAACTGCTTGGCATGGCGGTCCAAGGGTGGTGCTTGCATGCCACCGAGGAGAGCCGCGACGGCGACAGGCGCCGGTGCCGTGAAGTGTGCGATGAAGAGGCCGCGCAGCTCTGCCCAAGTGGCCACAGAGGACCCTGGCAGGTCGAGCAGCCAAGCGCGCGACACGCCAACGAGGGCCAAGGGGAACCAATTTGCCATGACCTCGCCGTCGCCTCCAGCTTCCAGGACAGCCTCCTCGTACGCTAGCAGGAAGACCGATGGATCCACCGCACCATCATAATGCGGCGGCATCTCCGGCTTGAACTTGGGCGGCCACCGCACCCGCCGCAAGGTGGGCAAAGGCCCTGAGCCCTCTGGCGCCGTCTCGGCCGTCCGTTTGCCCAGTTGGAGGAGCGACGCCGGCCATGGGGACCAAACGGAGATGCGGTGCCGGCGGAGAGACGAAATTCTGCACACCCCTACATGGCGCGCCAAATGACAGATTACGGGTTCCGGCAAAACCCTTGAAGTTCAAACTCTGGGTGCGCACGAAGATCTTTCTCCCCCTAGCTCATGCTCTCACTGCAATCTCAAAGCTCAGCTAGCCGAACCCGAAGAACGAGGGACACAAGAGATTATACTGGTTCGGGCCACCGATGTGGTGTAATACCCTACTCCAGTGTGGTGTGGTGGATTGCCTAGTAGGCTTGGATGAACAAGTACAAGGGAGGAACTACCTCCTGAGGAGAGGTGCTCTTGAGCTCCGTGAGCTTGTGTGTGTGAGGATGGTCCGCATGATCTCCCTTTCTATAGTGGTGCCTAGTCCTATTTATAGAGGCCCGAGTCCTCTTCCCAAATGTTAGGCGGGAAGGGATCCCACAACGGCCAATTTGAAGGGGGAGAACTAGTACAAGCTATCCTGACAAAAGATGGTCTTCCCTTGCCAAAGGCTCTGGTGGTGACACCGTCGTGGGCTCCGCGATGACCTCCGTCCTGCCATCCCGCTGGTCTGGCCTCGTTGCACCGATTTGGAAACCTTTGCCTGAGGCCTCGGGACTCCTTTCCTGCGCCTGCTCCTTTAACACCAAAGAGGAAACGGGTACTCCGCGCCCGCTGCTGCCCACCTGACCTTGGTCGTCATGGCTCACGTCATGGGAACCTCGCGAGGTGCCCCTTGCCTTGACCTCTCCGCTCCTCGCGAGCCATCCTAGGGAGGCTGCCCTTGAGGAGGTCTTGTGCCATCTGCCTCGCGAGGCTTGCCCCTCGCGAGGGTTTTGAGTGTTTGCTGGTGAAGATGGGCCGTACTAGGCCGCTGGTGGAGCCACGCCATGGGCCACAAGCAGGCAAGTCTGGGGACCCCCGTTCCCAGAACGCCGACACAGGCCGACGCGGTGGCCAAGGAGCTGGCGGACGCAGCCGCCAAGGCGCGGGAGGAGGAGGCGTCCCGCGACAGGGTTTCGTAGGCCACCGGCCCGCAGCACGTGGAGCCACTGGTGTTAGAGGGCCACGCACCGACTAGAAGGTCTGGTGTCGAGGGGCAGACCCCGTCGTCTTGGAGACGGAGGTGCCTCCGCACGCACCAACTGCAGACGTGCAGGGCAGTCGGCTTGAAGCGCCGCTGGTGTCACCATGTGGCAGCGAGTTGGTGGTGGTCCCGATTCCCACGATCCACGTTCCTGTGCGTCAGCGCCCGGTGAGGGCGGCCTCAGCGCCAAGGCAGATGGAGATCGGGGGCACAAGCTCGTCAGCGCCCGACACCGAGGCCACCAGCGCCGCCCCACCGGACTAGATGTCAGGGGTTGGCCCGGGCATCCTGAACGTGGCTGTCGGGGATATCCTGACCCACTTCAACACCCACGGTGCCACTCTCCAGCAATCCGTGCAGGAGTTCTTGGCGATGCGGACGGCCATCCGGGTACGTTTATTTGCTTCTTGTTTTTTAATTCTTGTGATCTACCGTGGGGGTGCGCCAGCGCACCCACTGGGTATAGCCCCCGAGTCCCGGGGCGGCTGCTGAGCAGGCGGCTCAGAACTTCAAGGTGAGCTCCAAGTGCTGATTACTTTTTCTTCTGTTGTCTTTGTTGCAGGACTACCACAACCTCCACACGGCCGCCTACAACTCCCAGCTCCAGGAGCTGGCCAAACGGAACGCTGATCTGACGTAGAGCCGAAGTAAGCACTTCGTCTTTTCTTTTCGTGGGGGCGCATCAGCGCACCCGCTGGGTGTAGCCCCCGACATTCGGGCTGACTACTGAGCAGTCGGGATGGATCTTCCGGCAACTACTTGCTTTTTATTGATGCTGATGTCTTTTCTTTCTTGACTTTGCAGAGGCCGCCGCTGATCTGCGGAAGCGCCTAGGCAATGTCCAAACCGAGCTTCACGCTAAGGAGCAGGACCGCAGCCAGGCCGCCCAGGAGCGTGACCGCCTGGCGAAGGAGCTGGCGGACCAGGCGGTGAAGCACCAGGCGGAGGTCTAGAAGCTGAAGGAGAGCGAAGGCCTCCTCAAGGCCGAGTACGAAACTCAACGCTCGAACTGGGCCGAGAGGGAGAAGTTCCTGTCCGACGGCTATAGCGAGATCGAGACATGATCGACGGTGAGTTGGTTCTTCTTTTGTACAGCCGCTGACTGTTGTAGGAGCCAGCTTTTGGATATTAACTGTTTTGATCTCCTTCTTGCGTAGAATTCTTTCCCGGTCATTCCGTCGACGTCAGCCAGGTCATCGAGGTGCGGCGCGACCAGCAGAGGAGGTTGGGCGTGGACATTCCGCCCAACGCGCCTCGGAATCTCGGTGGGTAGCTTTTGGCCGTCAAGACGCACCTGCAGATGGCTGATCGAGTACTCCGCTGCCTGCAGCGCACTGGATCTCAGGTGCTAGCCGCCCTTTGGCCAGACGCTCAGGTTCCACGCACCCCCAGTCGGACTGCCGACTGGCTGGAGGTAGCAGTCGGACGCTTCGAGGCCTGGAAAGGTGCCACAGCCCAGGCGGGCACTCGGACAGCCTTGGAGTTCATCAAGTCTTGGTATCCGGGGCTGGATCGGGCACAGCTGCCCACCTTCCGGTAGGAGGCCGGACTGGAGCTGGAGGCGGTGAGCCGCGATCTCACCCACCGCACGGCGGCAATTGCCGAGTACGCTGGCACCTCCGTCTTCGTCCCTGAGCTAGATGAGGAGGGCGCTGAGGTGCCACCCAACTGGTTCGGGCTGAACTCGGAGGATGGGGAGGACTCGATGGAGGAGATCGCCTCCAGCAACGAGGGCGAGGAGGATGAGGATGAGGACGACGAAGACATCGCACCGGACAACAGAGTGAGCAGCCGGCCTCAGCCTGATCAGGCCTCGACCAGCGAGCCACGGGATGCCGTGCCGACTGCTGCCTGTGCCGACCAGGCCGAGACCCACCAGTCGGCCGCTCCACCACCCGGCGCCTCTACCTCCGTCGACCCGTCTGCTCCGCCTGCAGCGCCTCTAGCCTAGGCGGCTATTTATATTTCCTATTTTTCTGTCTTATAACTTTATAGCAAACAAGTTAAACTCGTGTAGTTCCACCCGCCGGGGGTGTATTTCAAACTCCATTGAATGCTGGCCAAGGGCCTTTTGCTATGTAAATATGTTATTCTTGCACAATTCTGTACTCTTGCCAGGTTCAAGCTTGGTTTTGCTTTTCTGTTCTTTTTGGCGTTTTCCTTTGCCGCCTTCCTTTGGCTACTGCTCTGCCAGCCGGACAGCCGCTCTGCGGTCTGTGGCTAGGTCAGAGACTTGGCCGTTTAGGATAGACAAGTACTTCGGCCGCCTAGAACGTAGCTTAGTCAAGCGAGAAGCCGGCCGGCCGGCTGCTCAGCAGCCGGACGGGTGAGGCAACGAGCCAGCTTGGCCTATGCTGATGTTTTTTGCGTGGACATCATTTCCTGCCTTCAGCTCTTGCCCGCCGGACAATCGCTCTGCGAGCTGCGGCTTAAGGCAAGAGAGGGCTTAGATGTCGGCACACTACTTGTCCGACTGCAGGTGGTATCAACATAGGACAAGGCGGTCAGCCCCCGGCCCGACTGGTCAGACCCGGTGCCGGGCGGAGGAATGAAATAATACATTCACAGGCATAATCTTATCATATAGACAAAAAGGGTAGCCCCCGAGTGCTCCTCGAGGGACCTGTTGTCTTTGCATAATACAAAAGGTAGTGTGGTACATGCAGCGCGTCAACTGTAAAATCGACGAAGAAGATTCGCGTTCCATGGGCACTCTATTTCCTTGCCGGAATCGTCCCTCTTGCGTGCCCTGGGCTTTTGCGCGTCGATGAGGTAGTAGGAGTCATTGCCCAAGGCTTTGCTGATGATGAAAGGCCCTTCCCATGGGGCCGAGAGCTTGTGCTGGCCGGCTATTTGCTGGATCAGCCGGAGCACAAGGTCCCCCTCTCGGAAGGATCGTGGCTTGACCTTCCGGATGTGGTAGCGGCGCAAGCCCTGCTGGTAGATGCCGGACCGGCAGAGTGCCAGTAGCCGGCCCTCCTCCAGCAGGTCGACGCCGTCTTCTGGCGCCTCCTTTGCCTCCACCTCCGTGTGCATGGTGACGCGAGGCGAGTCAAACTCAATGTCAGTTGGGATGACGGCCTCGGCCCCGTAGACGAGGAAGAAGGGAGTGAAGCCGGTTACTTTGTTCGGCGTGGTGTGGAGACGCCAGAGGACGACCGGCAGCTCTTCAATCCAGCAGCCGGCCGAGCGCTCCGGCGGCTCGACCAGTTGGGGCTTGATGCCGGACAGGGTGAGGCCGTTTGCTCACTCAACCTGCCCGTTCGACTGCGGATGGGCAACAGACGCTAAGTCCAGTCGGATGCCCTGCGTCACGCAGAAACAGGCCAAGGCGCCTTTAGCGAAGTTTGTGCCATTGTCGGTGATGATGTTAGCGGTACAATCGCATCAACGGGTGATATCTGCGATGAAGGTCACAACAGTCGGACCGTTCAGCTTCTTGATTGGCTTTGCTTCAATCCACTTGGTGAATTTGTCCACGGCGACCAGCAAATTGGTCATGCTGCTGCATGCTGTCTTGAATGGGCCCACCATGTCCAGCCCCTAGATGGTAAATGGCCAAGTGAGGGGGATGGTCTTGAGTGTAGAAGCCGGCAGGTGTTGCTTGGACCTGAAGCGTTGGCACCCTTTGCACTTCTTGACCAAGTCCTTGGCGTCATCCAAAGAAGTTGGCCGGAAGAATCTATGGCGGAAAGCTTTGGCGACAAGGGATCAGAAGGCCGCATGGTGGCCGCATTCTCCTTGGTGAATATCTCTGAGGATTGCCTTGCCCTTCTCCGGCTCTATGCAGCGCTGGAAGACGCCAATCATGCTATGCCTGACGAGCTCTTTATTCACTATTGTGTATGCTGCTACCCCGCGTTTCACCTGTCGGGCCAAAATCTTGTCGGCTGGTAGCTCTCTGCTCACCAGGAAGTTGAGGATGGGCTGCGCCCAAGATGGTGCTTCTACCACTGTCATCACGGCCACTGGTACCAGGCGATTGGGTTGGGAGGCCACAGGTTGGAGCTGGCCGCCGCTTGCTGCATCAATGAAGTCCCCGGGCCGACTGCTGCAGCCCCCGGGCCGGGTTCTGAAGTCCTCGGGCCGGGTGCGACTGCTGCAGTCCCCGAGCCACCTTCCGAAGTCCCCGGGTCGACTGCTACAGCCCCCGGTCCGGGCTCTGAAGTCCCTGGGCCGAGTGTGACTGCTGCAGTCCCCGAGCCGCCTACCAAAGTCCCCGAGCCGACTGCTGTGGTCCCCAAGCCGGATCCGACTGTTCTGGGGACAGCCGACGGGTATCATATTGATTCACTTGATATATGTTTTGGCTCGGTGACATAGGGGTAATCTATGCATAGGGGTTGATGCATGTTCTTATCTTTGTTTCTCCGGTAGAAATCTTGGGGCACTCTTTGAGGTTCTTTGTGTTGCATTGAGTATTATGAATATGAAATTGTTTAATGCATATTGTATAGTCAACTCACGAATACTCGCGGTGACATTGGAGCATCTAGGTGACATTAGAGTTGATTGATGTGTATCATATGGTGTTATTTTAGTATGAACTCTTGGTTAGATCGATCAGAAAGAATAGCTTGATGTTATTTTAGTACAAACTCTAGGATAGATTGATCGGAAAAAATAGCTTTGAGGTGGTTTCATACCCTACAAACAATTTCTTCTTATGTTCTCCACTAGATAGGAACTTTGGAGTGATTCTTCATCGCACGTTGAGGGATGGTTATATGATCCAATTATATTAGCATTGTTGAGAGATTGCACTAGTGAAAGTACGGACCCTAGGCCTCATATTCAAGCATTGAAATACTGTTTGTGATCCTTTGTAACCGCTACCTTGCTGATTTTTATTGTTACTATTGCAAAAATAAATATCTACCAGAATTACTACACTTGTATCACAATCTCTTCGCCAAACTAGTGAACCTATACAATTTACCATTGTATTTGGTGTGTTGGGGACACAAGAGACTTTTTATTATTTGGTTGCAGGGTTGTTTGATAGAGACCATCTTCATCCTACACCTCCCACGGATTGATAAACCTTCGGTCATCCATTTGAGGGAAAATTGCTATTGTCCTACAAAACTCTGCGCTTGGAGGCCCAACACGAGTCTACAAGAATAAAGTTGTATAGTAGACATCACTTGCTCACGAAGACCTAGGGCAATTTGAGGAAGCCCATCACTGGAATATACAAGCCAAGTTCTGTAATGAAAAATTCCCACTAGTATATGAAAGTGACAAAATAGGAGACTCTCTATCATAAAGATCATGGTGCTTGTCGGTGTCAAAACCGGTGGATCTCGGGTAGGGGGTCCCGAACTGTGCGTCTAAGGCGGATGGTAACAGGAGGCGGGGGACACGATGTTTACCCAGGTTCGGGCCCCCTCGATGGAGGTAATACCCTACTTCCTGCTTGATTGATCTTGATGATATGAGTATTACAAGAGTTGATCTACCACGAGATCGTAGAGGCTAAACCCTAGAAGCTAGCCTATGGTATGATTTTCGTTGTCCTACGGACTAAACCCTCCGGTTTATATAGACACCGGGGGGGGGGCCTAGGGTTACACAGAGTCGATTACAATGGGAGGAGATCTACATATCCGTATTGCCAAGCTTGCTTTCCACGCCAAGGAGAGTCCCATCCGGAACGGGACGAAGTCTTCAATCTTGTATCTTCATAGTCCAACAGTCCGGCCAAAGGATATAGTTCGGCTGTCCGGAGACCCCCTAATCCAGGATGACCTCAATAGCCCCTGAACCAGGCTTCAATGACGATGAGTCCGGCGTGCAGATTGTCTTCGGCATTGCAAGGCGGGTTCCTCCTCCGAATACTCCATAGAAGATTTTGAACACAAGGATAGTGTCCGGCTCTACAAAACAAACTCCATACACCACCATAGAGAGAATAATATTTCCACGAATCTAATCTGTTGGCACACTCTGCAGCATGACGCCACACCACGGCCCGGTCATTATTCGAACTATTTTTCTCAACCAGCCACGGCGCCTATCGCGAGGCGGTTTCCTCAGCACGTCTTGTCGAAGCAGAGATCGTGTCCCCTTATCACGGGATTCTCATCAATACAAATGTGGGTAACCCAATCGTGCCCGTTGGTATGACTCCTCGATTTTAGGCAAGTCCCAAACGGCCACACGGAGGACGCTTGATATTCATCCCCTTTATAAAGAGGCCAAGGCCTGTCCTTTTTCTTCTTGCGCTCAATCGAATCCTTCCCCCCACCCCGAGTTCCAACACCCAAGCCTCAGGTCAGACGCTTCGGACCTTCAACCATGTCTGGATCCAACCTTCAAGGTCGGTGGATGCCTTCCTCTGTCACAGAGGAAGACATCAAGAAGCTAAGAGAGGCGGATATTTGACCGGGCGAAATCTCGACAAAGTTGCCTCGCCGAGGGCAGGTCATTCCCACTCTTGAACCCGGCGAGAGCGTTGTATTCATCTCTCACTTCCTCTGAGGGCTAGGCCTTGCTCTAGATCCCTTTGTAAGGGGGCTCATGTTCTATTACGGGCTGGATTTCATAATGAACCTAATGTTTGGAAAAAGAGTAGCAAGATAGTAGCAAACCATGTACCTTCATAATGAACAACTCATAGTGCCACCAATTGGATATAAAGGTTTGGAAAAAAAACATGCTCCTAATGTTGAACCAGTTGGACTTTTTGTGCAGCTCCACTAAAATCGAGCATCCCTGTTTGCATAGATATTGAATGTGTGATTACTATAAAAGTGGCACTAGTTGAAGCATATACTCACAAATATAAGCATTCCAATTTCTTAATGGGAAAAGGTAGCAAGACTGTTTCTAACCACCTGTTTGAAGGAATAAATAAAGCAACATCGGCTGATGTCGAAGGCATACATAGTTTTTTTCTCAAAACTGAGCCATTCCTGACCTTTCCTCTTCTTTTAAGAAAATTCTGTGCAGTTCTACTAAAATAAAATGCCATCACCGCCTTGAAAATTTAGTTACACTGTACAAAAGGAAATGACTTAACATTACATCATGATGTCGGGTATGTAGTAGACATGCATTAGAGACAAACATACAGACCTCCTTCGATAGCATAATGAACATTAGTTTTAACAAAGGTGTTAGCTTTACCGGGATAATTTGAGTGAACTCCACACCCTCTATTCCTTAATATAAGACGTTTTCGCGGTTCAATTTAAAGTACCCAAACGTCTAGTATTTAGAAAAACAGGTAGTAGTTTTCTTGAGCACATATCTGGGAAAGCTTGCCACACTTTATTTATGTCCATACGCTAATGCAACACCATTCGAATACTACAAATATACACTAATCTAGTGGCTAGTGCAACAAGAGAGTAGTTAGTTTATTACAGTGCAAAAGACAATGGTTTTCTTGAACATATTTCAATAAACTCTAACCTTTGGAAGGTTTCTATAAGAATTAACAATACAAAATGTAAAGGTAACAAGTTTCACATTGGTATACTAGCTGCATGAGCATTAAACCAAATACAAAAGTCTGAAGGTAACTAGCATTATTAACTAATGACAGTATAAAAAATTGCAAACCATGTACCTCCAAGGTAAATATCATTTCGAACTCGGGGAGACCTTAAAAATTGTTATCCCAATCTTGATAATCGATCAAACATAAAAACTTGATCTTTCCTCTTGATAATCAAGAGAACAGCCGGAGGAGGAGGTGCCCACTCTTGACCTTTCCTCTTGTCTTCATAATTGTCTGTGCTGTTTAACCAAAATAAAATGACATCAGCGCCTTGGCATTTTGGTGACACTGTACAAAAAAATTAACTTATCTCATGAAAGTGAGGTACGTAATCTATAAGCATTAACAGTGCAAAAATCTGAAGGTAGTAACAAG
This sequence comes from Aegilops bicornis, assembly GCA_021605145.1. Lineage (NCBI taxonomy): Eukaryota > Viridiplantae > Streptophyta > Magnoliopsida > Poales > Poaceae > Aegilops > Aegilops bicornis. The sequence goes on along the minus strand of CM038673.1, from coordinate 402,009,172 downwards.
TTTCATCGTTGGTATACTGGGTGTGCAACAACATTAGAATGCCTTAGCTGAAAAATCTTTAATACATCCACAATCAACAGCTAACCCTGAAATGATCCAGTGACATTAAATGGCACTGCTTAAATTTATCTGTGGCATTAGACTGAGAGTGGCATTAGTTAAATGTGGCATCACTTTAGCAGTAGCATTTCTTGACTTGACTGCTGACGTTATACTAATAGCAAAAAAAGTGGAAATAAGAGCATGGGAGGCCCATTCGGACAGTGGGCGCACCAGTACGATGTACCTCCACGGACGCAGAGTGGTGAGGGAGGTATGGTTGCCCAGAGCAACAAATATCCAGGCAGCATATGTGGATTACGTCCCATTTTTGTTCACTTTAGCCACCTTTTTCCTTTGTGAGGATGATGATCCACAAGTATAGGGGATCTATCGTAGTCCTTTCGATAAGTAAGAGTGTCGAACCCAACGAGGAGCAGAAGGAAATGATAAGCGGTTTTCAGCAAGGTATTCTCTGCAAGTACTGAAATAAGTGGTAACAGATAGTTTTGTGATAAGGTAAATTGTAACGAGCAACAAGTAACAAAAGTAAATAAGGTGAAGCAAGGTGGACCAATCCTTTTTGTAGCAATGGACAAGCCGGAACAATCTCTTATAATAGGAAAAGCGCTCCCGAGGACACATGGGAATATCGTCAAGCTAGTTTTCATCACGTTCATATGATTCGCGTTCGGTACTTTGATAATTTGGTATGTCGGTAGACCAGTGCTTGGGTGCTGTTCTTACTTGAACAAGCATCACACTTTTGATTAACCTCTATTGCAAGCATCCGCAACTACAACAAAAGTATTAAGGTAAACCTAACCATAGCATGATACATATGGATCCAAATCAGCCCCTTACGAAGCAACGCATAAACTAGGGTTTAAGCTTCTGTCACTCTAGCAACCCATCATCTACTTATTACTTCCCAATGCCTTCCTCTAGGCCCAAATAATGGTGAAGTGTTATGTAGTCGACGCTCACATAACACCACTAGAGGTTAGACAACATACATCTCATCAAAATATCGAACGAATACCAAATTCACATGACTACTAATAGCAAGACTTCTCCCGTGTCCTCAGGAACAAACGTAACTACTCACAAAGCCTATTCATGTTCATAATCAGAGGGGTAATAATATGCATAAAGGATCTGAAAATATGATCTTCCACCAAGTGAACCAACTAGCATCAACTACAAGGAGTAATCAACACTACTAGCAACCTACTAGTACCAATCCCGGACTTGGAGACGAGAATTGGATACAAGAGATGAACTAGGGTTTGCAGATGAGATGGTGCTGGTGAAGATGTTGATGGAGATTTTCCTCTCCCGATGAGAGGAGCGTTGGTGATGATGATGACGTTGATTTCCTCCCGGAGGGAAGTGTCCCGGCAGAATAGCTCCGCCGAGCCCTAGATTGGTTCCGCCAAGGTTCCGCCTCGTATGGGCGGAGTCTCGTCCCCAAAGGTTGCTTATGATTTTTTCTCATCGAAAGACTTCATATAGGAGAAGATGGACGCCGAGAGCCACCAGGGGGCCCACGAGGTAGGGGCGCCAGGGGAGGGCGCGCCTCACCCTCGTGAGCAGGGTGTGGGCCCCCTGGCCTTCATCTTTGGCGACGATTTTTCTTTATTTATTTTAAGGTATTCCGTGGAGTTTCAGGACTTTTGGAGTTGCGCAGAATAGGCCTTCAATATTTGCTCCTTTTCCAGCCCAGAATTCCAGCTGCCGGCATTCTCCCTCTTCATGTAAACCTTGTAAAATAGGAGAGAATAGCCATAAGTATTGTGACATAACGTGAAATAACAGCCCAAAATGCGATAAATATCGATATAAAAGCATGATGCAAAATGGACGTATCAACTCCCCAAGCTTAGACCTCGCTTGTCCTCAAGCTTAAAAGCCGATAACAATAAATATTTCCTCATGTTTAGAGGTAGAGGCGTCGATAAAAATAAAATACGGACATGAAGGCATCATGATTATTCTCATAACAGCAACATATATTGATTTTTCATATGATTACTCATGTTCAAATGATGATCTTTTCACAAAGCCAAAGTATGAATCAGAAACCTTATTGAGCACCAACAAATTATACCCTTAGTCATTGAAACAATTGCAATTTATCATAACATCGGAAAGAGTCTATGTCAGGGCTTAAAAGCAAGTCCACATACTCAAGTATCACTTAGTCTTTCATAATTGCTAAAACTCACGCAATACTTGTGGTTACGGAGTTTTAACCGGACACAGAGAAAGATTGGGGCTTGTAGTTTTGCCCCACAACCTTTTACCTCAAGGGTAATGTCAACAATAATAATTCATGCTCCCCTACATCCAATTATATATATATATATCATGTTATTTCCAACATGCTGGGCTTGCCAAAGGATAAAATGAAAAAGGAAAGGTGAAGATCACCGTGACTCTTGCATAAGGTAGAGGATAATAATAAAAGATAGGCCCTTCAGAGAGGGAAGCAGAGAGGTAGCCATGCGCTTTTATGGTTGGATGCACAAAATCTTAATGCAAAAGAACGTCACTTTATATTGCCCCTTGTATGTGGAACTTTATTATGCAGCCCGTCGCTTTTATTACTTCCACAACAAGTTCGTACAAAGCTTATTTCTCTGCACTAATATGTCATGCATAATTAGAGAGCAATTTTTATTGCTTGCACCGATGACAACTTACTTGAAGGATCTTACTCAATCCATAGGTAGATATGGTGGACTCTCATGGCTAAACTGGTTTAAGGGTATTTGGAAGCACAAGTAGTATCTCTACTTGGTGCTGAGAATTTGGCTAGCATGAGGGGGAAAGGCAAGCTCAACATGTTAGAGGATCCATGACAACATACTTTATCTCAGATATAAGAAACCATAACTCATTATGTTGTCTTCCTTGTCCAACATCAACTCTTTAGCATGTCATATTTTAATGAGTGCTCCCAATCATAAAAGATGTCAATGATAATATATCTATATGTGAAACCTCTCTCTCCTTATTACTTCCTATTAATTGCAATGATGACCAAAGCTATATTTGCCAACTCCCAACAACTTTTAATCATCATACTCTTTTTATGTGGAGTCATTACTTTCACTAAGATCAATATAAACCTTTGATTCTTTTTATCCCCTTTTTTATTCACCCAAGATCATGGCAAAGTAATCAAGCCCTTGACTCAACACTAATCTTTATTATATATAGCTCACGGACTCGATTATCAGAGGGATCATAAAGAAAAACTTCAAAACTAGATCGTGCCATGACTTTATTCTACTAAATCAAGATACTACTAATAGGATCGAACTAAGAAAAACGGTAAAGATAGGAGTTGTGATGGTGATACGATACCGGGGCACCTCCCCCAAGCTTGGCAGTTGCCAAGGGGAGTGCCCATACCCATGTGATTATGTCTCCTTCTTTGTTGTTGGCGGTGGAGGTGTTGTTGATGACGCAATCTTGCCGTCCACCTTCCATGGCATAGGCTCACCCTCATAGAAGGATGATCGAGTCTCCGGAATCCTCAAATCTGCAGCCAAACTCATCCTTTTGAATCTATATTCATACTCACAGTTTTGGTTTTGCAGATCATAGACTTGGGCTTGGAGGTGCTCGATCTTCTCATGTAGCTTGAAGATGGCTTCCTCGGTCTTCTTGGCATCCGGCTCGTAGTTGTTGGTGAACTCCGTGAGCATCTTGTGGGTAGCGTTGATTCCACGCTCCACCATCCCCTGGCAGTTGAAAACTTGTTGCTCCATTGCTTCGAGCCTCAACTCCATGCTTCCGGTTCCCTTTGATCCCTCAACATCGCAGATGTGCAGCAACCCATCACGCGTCTCAACGGTTTGAGGGTGTTGCAGCACCTCCGCGACGTAAGGGTTGATCACCTTCTCGAAGAACTTATCCTTGGAAGCACTTGGGGTCGTCATGATGATCTAGACCTGTCAGAAAAACAGCTCGAAACAAGAACAGAGGATATTTGCGTGATACAAGAGTCAAAACCTTCGGGAGAATATATAATGAATTTTTACCGACCAAAATACGTATCGTGCAAGAAAACAGAGTCCGGAGGGCACACGAGGTGCTCATGAGGTAGGGGGGCACGCCTAGGGGGGTAGGGCGCGCCCTCCACCCTCGTGGAGGCCTCGTGTCCTTCCCGGACTTCCACTTATTTTTCTATTTTTCTAAATATTCCAAAACGGAGAGATATTGCCTTAAAAATTGTTTTGGAGTCGGTTTACTTACCGTAACACATACCTATTCCTTTTCGGAGTCTGGAACATTCTGGAAAGTGTCCCTTATGTATTCCTCCGGGGTTACGGTTTCAATAATATTGGTTTCAACATTTATGGGATTACCTGAGATATAATGTTTGATTCTTTGACTGTTTACCACCTTCGGATTTGTGCCTTCGAAGTTGTTGATTTTTATGGCACCGGAATGATAGACCTCCTCGATAACGTAGGGACCTTCCCATTTAGAGAGAAGTTTTCCTGCAAAAAATCTTAAACGAGAGTTGTATAGCAATACATAATCACCTACATTAAACTCACTCTTTTGTATCCTTTTGTCATGCCATATTTTAACTTTTTCTTTAAATAACTTGGCATTTTCATATGCTTGGGTTCTCCATTCATCAAGTGAACTAATATCAAATAACCTCTTCTCACCGGCAAGTTTGAAATCATAGTTGAGCTCTTTAATAGCCCAATATGCCTTATGTTCTAGTTCGAGAGGTAAGTGATATGCTTTTCCATAAACCATTTTATACGGAGACATACCCATAGGATTCTTATATGCGCTTCTATAGGCCCATAATGCATCATCAAGTTTCTTGGACCAATTCTTTCTAGACCTATTAATAGTCTTTTGCAAAATTAATTTGAGCTCTCTATTACTCAATTCTACTTGACCACTAGATCATGGGTGATAAGGAGATGCAATTCTATGATTAACGTCATATTTAGCAAGCATTTTACGGAAAGCACCATGAATAAAGTGTGAACCACCATCAGTCATTAAATATCTAGGGACTCCAAACCTCGGAAAAATAACTTCCTTAAGCATTTTAATAGAAGTGTTATGATCAGCACTACTAGTTGGAATAGCTTCTACCCACTTAGTAACGTAATCAACAGCAACTAAAATATGTGTATATCCATTAGAAGCAGGAAAAGGTCCCATATAATCAAAGCCCCAAACATCAAATGGTTCAATAACAAGTGAATAATTCATAGGCATTTCTTGACGTCTACTAATATTACCAATTCTTTGACATTCATCACAAGACAAAACAAACTTACGGGCATCCTTGAAGAGAGTAGGCCAATAAAAACCAGATTGCAATACCTTATGTGAAGTTCTATCTCCGGTGGTGTCCTCCATAAGCTTCGGAGTGACACTTATGTAGGATTTGTTCCTGTTCATGCTCGTGTACACAACGTCTAATAACACCATCTACTCCTTCTTTATAAAGATGTGGATCATCCCAAAAGTAATGTCCCAAATCATAAAAGAACTTTTTCTTTTGTTGGTATGTGAAGCTAGGTGGTATAAATTTAGCAACAATATAATTAGCATAATCAACATACCATGGAGTGCTACGAGAAGTGCTTATGACATTTAATTGTTCATCAGGAAAGCTATCATCAATAGGTAGTGGGTCATCAAGAACATTCTCTAACCTAGATAAGTTGTCTGCAACGGGGTTCTCAGCTCCTTTTCTATCAACAATATGCAAATCAAATTCTTGCAGCAAGAGAACCCATCTAATAAGTCTAGGTTTAGCGTCTTTCTTTTCCATAAGATATTTAATAGCAGCATGATCAGTGTGAATAGTTACTTTAGAATCAACAATATAGGGTCTGAATTTATCACAAGCAAATACAACTGCTAAAAGTTCCTTTTCGGTAGTAGCATAATTTCTTTGAGCATTGTCTAGTGTCTTACTAGCATAATGGATAACATTTAATTTCTTATCAACTCTTTGCCCTAGAACAGCACCTACAGCATAATCACTAGCATCGCACATAATTTCAAAGGGTAAATTTCAATCAGGTGGCTGAACAACAGGCGTAGAGACTAATGCTTTCTTAGGTATTTCAAATGCTTCTACACAATCATCATCAAAGACAAATGGTACATCTTTTTGTAATAAATTAGTCAGAGGCCGAGAGATTTTTGAGAAGTCCTTAATGAACCTCCTATAAAATCCGGCGTGACCAAGGAAACTTCTTATACCTTTGATGTCCTTGGGACATGGCATCTTTTCAATAGCATCAACCTTGGCTTTATCAACTTCAATACCTCTTTCGTAAACTTTGTGCCCCAAGACAATACCTTCATTAACCATAAAGTGGCACTTTTCCCAATTCAAGACAAGATTAGTTTCTTCACATCTCTACAAAACTCAATCAAGATTGCTCAAGCAATCATCAAAAGAGGATCCATAGACGGAAAAGTCATCCATGAAAACCTCACAAATCTTTTCACAAAAATCAGAGAATATAGCCATCATGCATCTTTGAAAGGTAGCAGGTGCATTACATAAACCAAAAGGCATACGCCTATAAGCAAAAGTACCAAAAGGGCATGTAAAAGTAGTCTTTGATTGATCTTTAGCGCATACAGTATTTGAGAGAAACCAGCATAACCATCTAGAAAGCAATAATGTGTATGTTTGAATAATCTTTCTAGCATTTGATCAATAAAAGGTAAGGGGTAATGATCTTTCTTAGTAGCTTTATTTAATTTGCGGAAATCAATTACCATCCTATAACCTGTAATAATTCTTTGCAGAATCAATTCATCTTTATCATTAGGGACAACAGTAATACCTCCCTTCTTAGGGACAAAATGGACAAGACTTACCCACTGACTATCAGCAACGGGATAAATTATACCTGCCTCCAGAAGCTTGAGTATTTCTTTTATTACCACTTCTTTCATTTTAGGATTCAAACGTCGTTGAGGATCACGAACTGGTTTGGCGTCCGCTTCCAAATTTATTTTATGCTGACATAGAGTGGGACTAATGCCCTTAAGATCATCCAGAGTATATCCAATAGCGGCACAATGCTTTTTCGTAGTTTTCAATCATCTTTCTTCTTCACCTTTCTGAAAGGTTAGCACTAATAATAACAGGATATATTTTCTTTTCATCAAGATAAGCATATTTAAGATTATCAGCAACGGTTTAAGCTCAAACACGGGATCACCCTTGGGTGGAGGAGGATCCTAGGATTTCAACAGGCAAATTATGTTGCAGAATAGGTTCCTGTTTAAAGAATACTTCATCTATTTCCCTTCTTTCATTCATGAACATCTCATTTTCATGGTCTACAAATAGTGTTCCAAAGGATCACTAGGAGCTACGGCAATAGAAGCAATACCAATAATTTCATCCTTACTAGGCAATTCTTCCTCACGATGTTGTTTACTAAATTTAGAGAAATTAAACTCATGAACCATATCATCCAAGCCAACAGTAACAACATTCTTTTTGCAGTCTATCGTAGCATTAACAGTATTCAAGAAGGGTCTACCAAAAATAATGGGACAAAAGCTATCTTGTGGAGAACCAAGAATAAGGAAATCAGCGGCATATTTGGTTTTTCTACACAAGACTTCAACATCTCTAACAATTCCCATTGCAGATATAGTATCTCTATTGGCAAGTTTAATTGTAACATCAATATCTTCTAACTCAAAGAGTGCGATATCATGCATAATTTCTTTATATAAGTCAATGGGTATAACACTAGCACTAGCATCCATATCACATAAGCCATGATAACAATGATCTCCTATTTTAACAGAAATAACAGGCATGCCTACCATAGGTCTATGTTTATCTCTATCACAGGGTTTAGCAATTCTAGCAGTTTCACCAGAGAATTGAATGACATGCCCATCAATATTATCAGACAAGAGACCTTTAACAATAGCAATATTAGGTTCTACTTTGACTTGCTCAGGAGGTGTATAAGTTCTAGTATTGCTTTTACGAACAACAGTTGAAGCTTTAGCATGATCCTTTACTCTAACAAGGAAAGGTGGTTTCTCAACATAAGAGGTGGGAACAATAGGATCATTATAAGTGATAGTCTTTTCTTCAACTTTAATAGGTGCAGCTACTTTTACTTCTATGGGAGGATGATATTTAAACCACTTCTCCTTAGGGATATCAACATAAGTAGAAAAAGATTCACAGAAAGAAGCTACTATCTCACAGTCAAGTCCATATTTAGTGCTAAACTTACAGAAAATATCGGTATCCATAAAAGATTTAACACAATCAAACTTAGGTGTCATACCTGACTCCTTACCTTCGTCGAGGTCCCAATCTTCAGAGTTGCGTTTAATTCTATCCAATAAATTCCATCTAAATTCAATAGGCTTCATCATAAAAGAGCCAAAGACAAGAAGTATCGAGCATGGTGCGATTGTTATCGTAAAGCCGAGCATAAAAACTTTGCATAATCACTTCTTTTGCGAGCTCATGATTGGGGCGTGAATATAACATTGATTTAAGCCTCCCCAAGCTTGAGCGATGCTTTCTCCTTCATGAGGCCAAAAATTATATATATAATTGCGATCACGATGAACAAGACGCATAGGGTAATACTTTTGATGAAATTCCAATTTCAATCTTTTATAGTTCCATGATCTCATATCATCACATAGCCTATACCATGTCAGTGCGTCTCCCTCCAAAGATAAAGGGAAAGCCTTCTTCTTAACAACATCATCGGGTATACCTGCAAGCTTAAATAGTCCACAAATATCATCCACATAGCGTAGATGTTCGTCAGGATGCTTTGTTCCATCTCCTGTAAAAGGATTAGCTAGCAGTTTTTCCATCATACCCGAAGGAAATTCAAAAGGAGTTTCATTTTCAATAGGTTCAGTAGGTTGAGGAGCAACTCTTTGTTTCATCGGACGGGTGAAGATACCCTAACAAGCCCCTCGTGAGAATTACTTTCCATACTAATAAGTGACAGAAAATTTCAGCACACTATATAAATTTTTCCTTACCAAATTCCACTTACCAAAGGCGCTACACTCCCCGGCAACGGCGCCAGAAAAGAGTCTTGATGACCCACAAGTATAGGGGATCTATCGTAGTCCTTTCGATAAGTAAGAGTGTCGAACCCAACGAGGAGCAGAAGGAAATGATAAGCGGTTTTCAGCAAGGTATTCTCTGCAAGTACTGAAATAAGTGGTAACAGATAGTTTTGTGATAAGGTAAATTGTAACGAGTGACAAGTAACAAAAGTAAATAAGGTGCAACAAGGTGGCCCAATCCTTTTTGTAGAAAAGGACAAGCCGGAACAATCTCTTATAATAGGAAAAGCGCTCCCGAGGACACATGGGAATACCGTCAAGCTAGTTTTCATCACGTTCATATGATTCACGTTCGGTACTTTGATAATTCGGTATGCGGGTGGACCGGTGCTTGGGTGCTGTTCTTACTTGAACAAGCATCACAATTATGATTAACCTCTATTGCAAGCATCCGCAACTACAACAAAAGTATTAAGGTAAACCTAACCATAGCATGAAACATATGGATCCAAATTTGCCCCTTTACGAAGCAACGCATAAACTAGGGTTTAAGCTTCTTTCACTCTAGCAACCCATCATCTACTTATTACTTCCCAATGCCTTCCTCTAGGCCCAAATAATGGTGAATTGTTATGTAGTCGACGTTCACATAACACCACTAGAGGTTAGACAACATACATCTCATCAAAATATCGAACGAATAGCAAATTCACATGACTACTAATAGCAAGACTTCTCCCGTGTCCTCAGGAACAAACGTAACTACTCACAAAGCCTATTCATGTTCATAATTAGAGGGGTAATAATATGCATAAAGGATCTGAACATATGATCTTCCACCAAGTGAACCAACTAGCATCAACTACAAGGAGTAATCAACACTACTAGCAACCTACTAGTACCAATCCCGGACTTGGAGACAAGAATTGGATACAAGAGATGAACTAGGGTTTGGAGATGAGATGGTGCTGGTGAAGATGTTGATGGAGATTTCCCTCTCCCGATGAGAGGAGCATTGGTGATGATGATGATGATGATTTCCCCCTCCCGGAGGGAAGTGTCCCCGGCAGAACAGCTCTGCCGGAGCCCTAGATTGGTTCCGCCATGGTTCCGCCTCGTTGCGGCGGTGTCTCGTCCCAAAAGGTTGCTTATGATTTTTTTCTCATCGAAAGACTTCATATAGGAGAAGATGGACGTCGGAGAGCCACCAGGGGGCCCACGAGGTAGGGGGCGCGCCTGGGAGGGCGCCCACCCTCGTGAGCAGGTGTGGGCCCCGGCCTTCATCTTTGGTGACGATTTTTCTTTATTTATTTTAAGGTATTCCGTGGAGTTTCAGGACTTTTGGAGTTGCGCAGAATAGGCCTTCAATATTTGCTCCTTTTCCAGCCCGTAATTCCAGCCGGCATTCTCCTTCTTCATGTAAACCTTGTAAAATAGGAGAGAATAGCCATAAGTATTGTGACATAACGTGAAATAACAGCCCATAATGTGATAAATATCGATATAAAAGCATGATGCAAAATGGACGTATCAACTCCCCCAAGCTTAGACCTCGCTTGTCCTCAAGCGAAAAGCCGATAACAATAAATATGTCATCTTAAGGCCGTGAAAAGGATAGTGAGATACTTAATCCATACACCAAATTTTGGCATTTGGTATCCTAAGAGGGCCTCTTTCGGTCTTATTGGCTATTCCGACTCGGACTATGCCGGAGACAAGGTTGATAGAAAGTCCACTTCGGGTACTTGTCAATTTCTTGGTAGATCTCTTGTGTCTTGGTCCTCCTAGAAACAAAACTCGGTATCCTTATCCACCGTCGAAGCTGAATATATTGCCGCTGGTTCATGTTGTGCTCAATTACTTTGGATGACCCAAACTCTTAAAGATTATGGTATATATGTGAGACATGTTCCATTGCTTTGTGATAATTAAAGTGCTATCAAAATTGGTCATAATCCTGTGCAACATTCTCGAACTAAGCATATTGAAGTTCGTCATCATTTCATTCGAGATCATGTTGCTAAGGGTGACATTGATCTTAAGCATGTTCACACCGAAAAGCAATTAGTGGATATATTCACTAAACCTCTTGATGAGAAAGTGTTTTGCAGGTTAAGAGGAGAATTGAACATCAGTGATGCTTCAAACTTGGAGTAGAAACTCCATTGGATACATGCAAGACATGAGCTTATGACTAATCCTTGATATTTCTCTTATGATGAAAAACTTATGTCTTGGATATATTTGTATCTTGCATGTTATCTAACCCATGTGGGTACTTGGTTGAATCAAATTCCTTGAGGTTGAAACTTACTCATATCTTGAGCAATCTCTACATCACCAAGTCTCTACACAAGGTGGTTGAAGACAAGGAAGCATGAAACCATTCAAACATATCCTTTGACAAATTCTATGTTGAGTTTCATGATTGTCATTTTTGGATATACAAGTGCTCTTCCTTGCAAGAACTAACCCATGTAGGAAGATGGACTCAAATTCCTAGTGGTGCTCCAAATTCTTGATGAGCTACATCAACCTTGAGCAACCCACGCAAGTTCAACTACATGGACAACACCACCAACCAAGGTATGTTATTCCATCTTAGAGAAGCTTTACTCCGAGTCATGAGTTAAAGCAACTCGACAAGATGTGAATACATCAAGATGCTTAAACGAAAAATGGCAACCCCATTTTGAGCTTAAACAATGAGTATGGCCTATGATCAAGTGATCTCACTTGACTCCTAAGTCAATATACTCTAACATAGGTGACTTTGTCGCCGACCATATCTAGATGAAGTTCTCCTGTGTTCTTTTCTGAGTTTTTGCATTTATCTCATGCATTTGTGTTTCCCCTTTCAAAAAAAAAAACTTCATCTAGATTTCTTTCTGTTTTCTCTGCATTTTCTGCATCTAATTCCTTGCATATATTTCAGTTAATTACTTGCAAATCTTTGTGAGATCTTACTAGTCTAGTGAGCTGAGGTGACAAGTGTTTTCTCTGTGATGAACTCGGTTCAACCGATTTGTTATTTTTGGACCAACCGAAACTTTTCGGTACGACCGAAGCATACCACTCGGTGCCACCGATTTCATAACAGGAAAAACAGTTTGCCACATATTCTGTGTTTCTTCTGATCCAGCTCCACTCAATGAATCTTGTCCTCTACAAGCATCACATTTTTATCATTGGTTTATGTTGTGACTCAAGGATCAAACCCATTCTCGACAAATTCCAGAGGGGGGAGAGAGATTACATCTTTATCAAGCCCTTCTTGGAAACTGATGTCAAAGGGGGAGAGAGAGATCACATCAAAGCTTATCATTTGGAGAAAGAGATCACATCAGAGAAGGAGAGAGAGATCCTTCAGGGGGAGAGAGAGATCTCCAGGGGGAGAGAATACTAGTAGAAAGTATTTCTCAAGGATCCCAGATGCTTGGTGTTCAAGAGGAGAGATGCCACATGTCTTCTTGAGGGGAGAGACATGTTCATATGATCTGTTGTGCTCAATTTTGCATTAGCATACATTAGCTCTGAGCTTTAGCTCTGATCACCATTCATATCTTTCAGCTCTGTTTTCCTACAACTCTGATTTTTTGTTCGCTATCTTCTCCCAGTTTCCCATGTTAGATTCAGGGGGAGCAAGACATCTAAGGGAAAGAGATCATTTAAATTCATTGCATATCTTTACTCTTGGGGACATGTCTAATCCAATGTGGTACTCAGTACTCACTCTCTACATGTCATCCCAGTCTTGGTATTCTTGTGGTTTCTTCTGCTTGCTCGGCTAGTAGATGTATCTGTGTTATCTAACCTTGTTTACGCAGGTTCATTCCATCCTAAGCCAACTCAAGACTACAAGGTCAGTATATGCATCACAATCATGTGTATGAGGAATTCTTGTTGATGTACATACTGTTTGCAAGAAGGACTCATGGGCATGAAGGTATTCTCTTTAATACGTTTTGCTCTGATGCATATAGCCAAGATACATGTAACACATTGCCTGCTCTATCATGGTTATGCTATCACATGCTTCTATATTTCATATTCACATGATTGCATACATATAGTGGGAGCCTATGATTGTTACATGTCTTTCCAAAGCTTTACCTGCTATTCTTTATATCTTTATCTAAAGCTTTGATGTATGTTTCCATCAATTACCAAAAAGGGGAGATTGAAAGCACAAGTGCTCCCTAGGTGGTTTTGGTAATTAATGACAACATATCTCTTGTTGGACTAACACTTTTATCTAGTATGTTTCAGATAAGTTCAACAATGGAGTGGCATGGACTAAAGGATGTGGTAACTCCTTCAAGATGCTAAGGACAAAGGATTGGCTAAAGCTTCAAGCTCAAGACTCTTCATTTTACATTTTAGTGATCCAAGATCACATTGAGTCTATAGGAAAAGCCAATACTATCAAGGAGGGATGAGGTGTTGCTTAATGAGCCTCTTGCTTCATGTGCTTAGTGATATGCTCCAAATACCCTCAACTACTTTCCCACTTACACACATATGTCCTAAACCTAAAGTCAAACTCGGCCCCACTGATTATTTCTATCCGGCGCCACCGAGTTTGGATGTCTTAGACACTGCCACAAACCCTAGGCAAATCGGTCTCACCGAGATGGGATTGTAATCTCTTTGTGTATGTCCATTATCAAAATCGGTCTCACCGAAGTTTGAGCAATCGGTACTACCGAGACTACAATGCAAACTCTCCGGTTAACTTATTATCAAAATTGGTCCCACCGAAGTTTGATAATCGGTCAAACCGAGTTTGCTCGACCAACTCTCTGAAAGCTTATTACCAAAATCGGTCCCACCGAGTTTGTGTAATCAGTCTTACCGAGATTACGTTATGCCCTAACCCTAACCGAATCGGTCCCACCGAGTTGCATTCGGTCCCACCGAAAACCCTAACGGTCACATTATTTGCTAAATCAGTCCGACCGAAGTTTAACGATTCGGTCCCACCGAGTTTGGTAGATTGTGTGTAATGGTTAGATTTTGTGTGGAGGCTATATATACCCCTCCACCTCCTCTTCATTCATGGAGAGAGCCATCGACTGAACCTACACTTCCAAAGATCCTATTTCTGAGAGAGAACTACCTACTCATGTGTTGAGGCCAAGATATTCCATTCCTACCATATGAATCTTGATCTCTAGCCTTCCCCAAGTTGCTTTCCACTCAAACCCTTTTTCCACCAGATCCAAATCCTATGAGAGAGAGTTGAGTGTTGGGGAGACTATCATTTGAAGCACAAGAGCAAGGAGTTCATCGTCAACACACCATTTGTTACTTCTTGGAGAGTGGTGTCTCCTAGATTGGCTAGGTGTCACTTGGGAGCCTCCGACAAGATTGTGGAGTTGAACCAAGGAGTTTGTAAGGGCAAGGAGATCGCTTACCCGTGAAGATCTACCGCTAGTGAGGCAAGTCCTTCGTGTGCGACGACCATGGTGGGATAGACAAGGTTGCTTCTTCGTGGACCCTTCGTGGGTGGAGCCCTCCGTGGACTCGCGCAACCATTACCCTTCGTGAGTTGAAGTCTCCATCAACGTGGATGTACGATAGCACCACCTATCGGAACCATGCCAAAAACATCCGTGTCTCCAATTGCATTTGAATCCTCCAATCCCTTCCCTTTACATTCTTGCAAGTTGCATGCTTTATTTTCCGCTGCTCATATACTCTTTGCATGCTTGCTTGCTATATGTTGTGAATGTTAAACTTGTGCCTAAACTCCACTCAAACTTTAAAGAAACTAAAAAACTGCAACTTTGGTACTTAGTGTCTAATCACCCCCCTCTAGACACCTCTTCTCAAGGTCCTACACCGACCATCGCATCCATGTCAGACGCTCGATGAGCCCGCGCCGAGCGCCGAGCCGCCCTTGCTACCCGCGTCGCCCAGACGGCCCCCGTCGGTAGCCGCTTCGCCGTTCCCGTCGCTGCCGTCAACACCGCCACCGGCCCGGGGAACGAGCAGCAAGCATCGCCCCAAAGACTGGCCCATGAGGCGAGACGGCTGCATCGCTACTCCTTCATTCGCCCTAGTTGGTTCTTCTTCCGCGCTCAAGCGCTACCATGGAGGCTCGAGCCGCGCCATCGCAGCAAACGAGCTCTGCGCTACCGCCTGTCGATGACGTCTACGAAGAGTGGCTCGATCGCGCCGCCGAAGCTCGTCTGCGCCGCAGGGGGCTCTCACCGCCCTTCTCGCTGCAGCGCCCGCCTTCGCTGGCGATGAAGCTCTGTGAGCGCCTTTAGCCGCCTCCCCTCAAGAAGGCACCTTGGCCCCAAGGCGTGGCCTCGGGCGGAACCCACTCCATCTAGCGCCCGGTAGCAAGAGCAGAGCTATCAAGAGGTCCTCGCCCCAAGAAGCGCCCGAGTGCTCCTCGCACTGCTCGTCACGATGGCGCCCCTGCTCCAAAGACGCCAAGACCCAGCGCTGCTCCCAGCTGCAGCGCATGGGGACCCGCAAGACCAGGCTCTTCGTCACCATAGGCCTCCTGTGGCCACAGCAGGCTGCCGCGCCTTCACCATCGAGTTGCGCAGCGTCGCGTGGCCCGGCAAGTTCAAACCAGACCTGCCTCCTCGCTACGACGGCACGGCCGACCCTGCGGAGTTCCTTCAGCTTTACGAGCTGGGCATCGAAGCCGCCAACGGGGACGAGAAGGTCATGGCGAACTGGTTTCCCATGGCACTCAAGGACGGGGCACGCACCTGGCTCCTGAACCTGGCTCCTGGCACGATGTCCTCCTGGGACGAGATGCGCACCCGCTTCATCGCCAACTTCCAAGGTACTCGTGACCGGCCTCCTGCCGTGAGCGACATGCACCGCATCAAGCAGCAGCCAGGGGAGACCCTGCAGAAGTACATCCAGCGCTTCAACAACGCACGCCTCAAGATTCCCAAGGTGACCGAGGAGGCCATCATCTCGGCCTTCTCCGACGGTGTGCGTGACGTCAAGATGAAGGAGGAGCTGGCGATGCATGAAGATCTGTGCACATCATTGGAGATTTTCAACTTGACGACCAAGTGCGCCAGGGCTGAGGAAGGACGCCTTTCCCTCCTCGAGCTGCCAGCCGCAGACCCAGAAGAGAAGAAGCCCAAGGCCAAGGACGTGAAGCGCAAGGGGGCTGCCGTGCTCGCGGCAGAACCAGATACCAAGCAAGGCAGAGATCAGCCCGAATCTTCCAAGGGCAGCCGGTACTGTGTGTACCACGACCTCCACACCCACAACACCAACGAATGTCAAGAGCTCCGAGCCATGCGAGAAGGGAGGATCGGTCGACGCCCCGACCACAACGATCGAGGCTACGGCCGAGGAGGAGGAAGAAACGCAGGACGCTGGGAAGACCGTGGCCCTCGCCAAGGGTGGCGTGACCGACCTCACGAGGATCGCTGGCAGGATCAGCCTCGCGAGGGAGGCTGGAGGGATCAGCCTCGCGAGGATCGCCCGCAAGGAAACGCAGGCCTCCCTCCTCTACCGCCGTAGCCAAGGAGAAATGAGGACCATCATCAGGACGAGGGGGCTGGGGGCTTCCAGGAGCCGCGTGCGATCGCTTGCATCCTGAGCGGAGCTCAAGCCCTAGCCTCTCAACGCATCCTCAAGTAGTTCGCCCGCGAAGTGAATGCAGTCCTCCCCAAGCTCGAGGACACGTGCCCTCTCAGGTGGTCAGTGTGCGCCATCACGTTCAGCTCAGCGGATCAGCTCAAGTGCGCGGCCACGGCCGGAGTCCTCCCGATGCTTTGTTCCCCAATCATCAGCAACGTGCAAGTCACCAGGACCCTCATCGATGGCGGAGCATGGCTCAGTGTCCTGTCCGTAGAGACATTCAACAATCTCCAAGTGCCTTACAATTAGCTTCAGCCAACCAAGCCTTTCTCTGGAGTCACCGATGGCTCCACAGCCCGATTGGGCAGGTCCGCCTCCCGTCACCTTCGGGCGCGACAACTACCATCAAGACCGAGCTCATCGACTTCGATGTCTTCCACATTCGCCTGCCATACAATGCCATCCTCTGGTACCCAGCTCTGGCCAAGTTCATGTCCGTGACTCATCACAGCTACAACGTCCTCAAGATGCCAGGAAGCAGCAGAGTCATCATGGTGCCTTGTGAAGAAAGAGACGCAGTGTGCTCCCTGGAGCGAGCTTTTCAAGCCGCATCACTTGAAGACCCAGATCGCAGGAGCGGGAGGCTCCCCGAGACTGCTCCCAAGAAGAAGAAGACATCGCCAGGCCCGACCTCGGTGAGGCAGGCCCCTCGTGGTCCGTGCCTCGTTCAAGGGGCACCTCCTACATCACATCTGACGGCGGCGCCCGGCGCCCTCCTCAAGCAAGGCTCGGGGGCTCTCTCCTGGAGGGCCACCGACCTTGCTAAGGTCACGAGGGAGGCGCTTGGGCACCACTTGGAGGCGTGTTTCAGAGCATGTTTCCCTCAGGAAGGAGCGAGGCAAGGAGGGCCAAACCCTCAGGAGTTCGTCAGCCAGATCATTCAGGAGCTGCATGAGTCAAGAGTCATGAGTGGCAGCCGCCGCTTACCCGCCGTAGCTCCCCATCCAGGCGAGGATGGTGGGCTGCGCGTCTGCATCGACATACCAGGGCTCAAGCGAGCCGCCTCTCAGGAGCATTTCTGGCCCTCACGCGCGGGGCGCTGCGAAGGTCCACCCCACAACTACGTTCGCATGCCCTACGGCGTGCCGAACGCGGCCGCCACGCGCCAGCGCCTCATGGAGAGCATCCTGGAGGCTCAAGAGGCCAGGCGTTCCACAGTCCTGGCAGAGGTGGAGATGGTCCACGAGGAGCCACCAGCGCCTCCGGTGGCTCCCGAGGCTCCTGGGTCTGGGGGCTCGTGAAGGTCGGCTTCCGCAGCCCACGGCGTCCGCTACTTCAGCATCTCTTCGTCTTCAACGTTATCAGGTGACATCCTTCAAGTTCCATTTCCAGCTGGGAGCGCCCCCCAGGGCTGCATCATTACCAGGCCGCGTGGGTCCGTCCCTGCGGCGTGTATCCCTTTTACTTCATGTTCCTAGCTTACCTTGTTGGGGCGCCTCGGGCTGCATCATCCCCAAGTCGCTTGGGCTGCACCAGCGGCATGTACCCCTCTTGCGTTTATTTCGGGTCATGCGTTCGACCCATCATGATTGTTATTTGATGCCTGCCCGTGGCACCCCTTCTTCCTTCATGTCGGCCGCTTGCACGTTAAAGGGAGGGGGGAACCTGAGCATTGCGACTCATGGGTTCCTACTGGCTCTCCAGCCCTCACCCTCTGGCCTTGTCCACGGCATCGCGACCTGGCATACCAGCGACGGCTGAGACCCGCTCGAGGGCTGGAACCCGAGGATGTAGAGCGTCTGCATCTAACCAAATTTGCAGGAACACATCACAAGTTAAGGCCCAGTGCCAGGCGCAACCCGCCTTGAGGTAGGGCCCCGTGAGTCCCGCGCTGGCTCACGGGTGCCCAGATACACCTCGTCAGGCCCTACCGTGCCAGCCACGTGTCAGGGCGGGGCTATACACGCCCCGGGGGCTCCTCCCGGAGGGGAGCCCCCTCCCACGCACCAGTGGAAGCACCATGCTCCGCGCTGGCTGACGACACTGCCGAGGAGCGGCTATGCCCGTACACA
This sequence comes from Aegilops bicornis, assembly GCA_021605145.1. Classification (NCBI taxonomy): domain Eukaryota; kingdom Viridiplantae; phylum Streptophyta; class Magnoliopsida; order Poales; family Poaceae; genus Aegilops; species Aegilops bicornis. The sequence goes on along the minus strand of CM038673.1, from coordinate 401,990,408 downwards.
TACGGAAGCGCTATGCTCTGCCGCTTAGTGATAAACAAGCGAGGGTGGCCCTCGCGCGTCAACCTCGGGAGCCCAGAGCTCAATGTCCGCTCTCATCGCAACGCCTCCCCTGGGAGTGCCGCGTGAGGGCTGGGCACGGGGGCTACGCTGGGCACGCCTGCACGACGCCACCCCGCCAGGCCCCTCGGGCCTGGTTCGTCGCACGTCCCTCCCCGAGCGGAGCCAAGGTACGAAGGCCATTTGAACGTCAAGGGGGACTCCCGAGCATCGCGACTCAGGAGCCTAACTGGTCACATAGCCCCTCACTCCTTAGTTCCGAAAGGCTAACGGTGGTTGAGGTATGCGCGGGGCCGGGCTCTGCAGACGTAGAATGGTAAATTCACCCATACATCTCACCTCCCTACTTGTTGTTCGTGCGCCAAGGGGGACTCCTGAGCATCGCCACTCAGGAGCCTAACTTGTCACGTAGCCCCTCACTCCTTGGTCCCGTCCTGGTTTCCGGTCGGGGGCTAACAGCAGCTGAGGTATGCGCGGGGGCCGGGCTCTGCCGGCGTAGAACCTAAGCAAGTAGGAAGGAAAAGCGCAAATCTCAAGGAATTCAAAAGAAAATATTACAGTCCATAACTGTTTTCACAACGCCAAACGCATGTTTAAACGCCTCCCCGAGGCATGATGCATGTTGCAGGAGCTGAAAGCAGAACAGGAGCCACAAAGGAGTCACTTGTTGACGGCGGAGCTGCGCTGGGCGGGTTCGCCTCGTGAAGCCTCAGGACCGGCAGCGCCTCGCTTCGGCTTGGTGCTGAAGGCCCGGAACTTCGCCAGCAGAGCCTTCGCTCCACCCTTCATGGCCTCAGCAGCGGCATCGGCAAGCTCGCCACTCATGGGCTCCAACAGGCTGTCGAGGTCGACGTCGGGATCGCGAAGGTAGATGTGGGTAAGGACGCGCGTCAGCACTGCAGAAGACAGGACACGCGCCTCGGCCTCAGCCGTAGGGCCAAGGCCAAGGGTGACATATTCAAGGGCGCGGATCAGGAAGGGAAGCAGCTTGGCAGGGCCGTCCTCGGTGCCGGCCAGCGGGCTTTCCAGGCCGCTGTCGTAAAGTGACCTCAGCAAGGTGCGAGCCTTCACCTCCATCTCCGCGAAGGCCACGCGGTCCTTGGCGAGGACCCGCGCCTTGCCGTCCAGCTCGACCCTCTTCGCCTCCAACTCCTGCTCCAGCGCACCCAGGCGGTCACGGCGCTTGTCAAGCTTGGCAATGCGGTCCTTGACGGCCGCCTCGCGAGCCTTCATGTCTTCTTCCTTCTCTTGGCGAACGCGGGCCTCCTTGGCAAGCTGGTCACGCAGGCCCTGCAGCTCGTTCTCCAGCGCCTTGCAGCGACCTCGGACATCGGCTACCTCCCCCAAGGCGGCGTCGCGAGCAGCCTTCGCCCCAAGGACGGCCTGCTTCTCCTCGTCGCAAGCCGTCGCGGCCTGAACCAGCGCCGCTCGAATCGAAGCGTCAGAGCGAACCCAGCCAGAGGCCAGCTCCAAGCGCCCGGCCACCAAGCGAGGGTCGGCGCCCAGAAGATCTTGCCGCAGCCGGTCCAGTTCAGCAGCAGCACGATCCAGGACAGTGGGAGGAGTCGGAGAGACAACAGTTGGTGGAGTAGGAGGAGAGGACGGCAGCGTAACCACAGCATCCTGAGGCGGGACCTTCTGCGCCCCAACAGCTGCAGCGGTGGCATCAGGCAAGGATACCTCAGGAGTCGCTTGAGCCATGGGGGTTGAGCTCGCCCCGGCTAGCTCCGCCAAGCCTCGCGAGGATGACCGGGCAGGAGAGGCCAGTGTCTTGCCGTCACCTTCTTTCGCGGGTGGAGGCGCTGCCCCAGACAAAGCCTCGGGAGCTCCCTTCAGCTTCTTCGCCACATGCGCCAGCCTAGCCCAGGGATACAGATGTCAAGCCTCAGCGACAAAGCAAGGAATAAAACAAGAATCAAGCACTTACTGGTCATCACTCGTGGGCTCGAGCAACCTCCGGCCATACTTGAAGCCCGAGAGCCGGCTGCAGGGATCAGCCTCAAGAGGCCCGGTAGCAGGAGGCACGTCTACGGATCGCCTTGGAGCCGGGCAGACCCGCTGGGACCAGCCCGATCCTGTCCTTCTTGGGATCGGGGGCAAGCTCTCACCGCCCCGCTCATCGCCATCCTCGTCGTCGCTCGGCAAGAGGCGGAGAGCGCGGGACCTGCGCCGGGGGAGGGGCGCTCTCGACTCCCTGTCGGTCGCCTTGGAGCCAGGCCCCCCTTCCCGCTCATCTTCTTCCTCCTCTCCGCTGGAGTCGCCGGAGGACACGTTCACCGTCGCCAGGGCCGCCGGGTCCTCGGGAACCTCCGCGGGCACGGGCCCTTCCCCATTGAAGACGGGCATGGAGTCCACCGCCTGCTCCCAATCATCTCGAAGGACAGGGGTACAGGAGCGCCCTCCAGCCTCGCCACGTCTCCCCCGACCAAAGATTGGAGGACCGCGGCCAGATCTTCGTCGGCCAAGACTACGGGGCTCGGGCGGGGCCTCCACAATGGAAGCGAGTACTGACGAAGCGGGGCCACCTGGTGCTCCAGGAACTCCCTCAGGAGCGACGCCCCGGTCAGCTTCGCTGTCGCCATGTTGCCCGGCCACAGGTCCGCGTTCATCTTCTCCAAAGACCGGCCAGCGGGGATCCACGAGTTCCGCGCGAGACCAATCGTCGGAGGTCGTGGGCTGCTCCGTGGGCAGAATCAGCCGAGGATGGATGCGCCCAGCGTCTACCATGACCCACTTGCTCCTGAAACCCTCAATCCTCTTCCCGGGCTTCGAGATGGCGTTGGAGCTGCCATACGCGACAAAGCTCGCGCACGCGGAGATGGGCCCGCGGGAGGTCCGGAGGCCACTGAGGGCTGCACCCTGACATGAGCCTCACAATAGTAGGCGAAGATCGCCAGAAGAAGAACAGAGTTGGGGTGGAGGTGCAGAGCTTGCAGTTTGTAATGGCGGAGGACAGAAAAGAAGAACTCAGAAAAGGGAGGCACCAGACCGGCAGCAATGGCGCTCACGAAGAGCGGATAGAAGGTGCTTCCTTGGCCCTCGGGAAGGGCGGAGCTAGCCCTGAGCACCGCTGCTCCGTCGTTGCCTGCCGCCGCCACCATCCGGCGCGCCCGGGCAAGGCCCTTCTCCGACACGTTCGGCGAGTCCAAGGCGGGTGAGTACCAAGCTCCGGCCGGGGTCTGGCGAGGCGCCATGTCTTGCTAGGGCACGCGGTCGAAGTAGATCTGGAGATTTCGGAGGCAGGAAGGAAAGGCGCAAGAAAGAGGATCTGGGCAATGACCAGAGGAGGCAAGGGAAGCAAAGCCTAGACAGATGCCGCTCCCTTGTCGATTCACGCAGTTGCTAAGGCGCCCACGTCCAACCAACCGCCACGCAGCGCCCAAGGCCGCAGGCTGTTAGGGCCTGCGGCGCTCAGACTTGCCCTTCGCTTCTCTGCTCGGCCAAGTAAGTCCAGCGCCTTGGGCCCGGGGCTACTGTCGGCGTTACGGGAATGGGGTACCAGACTTGCTCGCCTGCGGCCTGCGGCGTGGCTCAAGGGGTGGCCCAAAGACGGCCCATCTTCATCAGAACAAGCTCAAGACCCTCGCGAGGGGCCAAGCCTCGCAGGGCGGACGACAGGAAGCTTCGTCAGGCACGGCCTCATCAGGCTGGCTCACGAGGAGGCGGAGAGATCAAGGCGGGGTACCTCACGAGGTGCCCATGACGCAAGCCATGACGATCAAGGGCGCTAGGCGGGCGCCAGCCCGCGCAGTGTCCTCATTTCCTCTTTGGTTCAAAGGAGGCAAGCGCAGGCGAGAGTATCAAGCAAAGGCATCCGTTTCGGTGCAACAAGACCAAGACCGTCGCAACGGCAGGAAGGAAGTCATCATGGAGCCCAAGCCAGCGTCACCACCAGAGCCTTTGACAGGCGAGGACCAACTTTAGTCAGGATAAGTGTACTAGATGTTCCCCTTCAAAATGGCCAATTGTTGGCGCCCTTCCCGCTCAATATTTGGGAAGAGGCCCAGGGCCTCTGCCTATAAATAGGAGTAGCCACACACAGAGCTGGGGGCATCTTGAATCTAGAGAGAGAGAGAGAGAGAGCGACTGAACTCCCCCTAGCAGTTCATCGCACCGGCCAAGAACAGACCCTCGCGAGGCTGTTCTTCCTTGTATTGTTCTTCATCAGCCTCGAGGCAATCCACCACACCACACACTGGAGTAGGGTGTTACACCACAATGGTGGCCCGAACCAGTATAAACCTTGTGTCTCTTGTGTTGTCCCTTTGGTAGTTTAGATCCTAGCAAGGCGACGAGGTGCAGGTAGGTAGGGGGGCGAGATCTCCGTGCGCACCCCAGAGTTCGAACCTAGAGGGTCTGCCGGAACCCGAAATCCGACAATCTCATCAAAATATCGAACGAATACCAAATTCACATGACTACTAATAGCAAGACTTCTCCCGTGTCCTCAGGAACAAACGTAACTACTCACAAAGCCTATTCATGTTCATAATCGAGGGGTAATAATATGCATAAAGGATCTGAACATATGATCTTCCACCAAGTGAACCAACTAGCATCAACTACAAGGAGTAATCAACACTACTAGCAACCTACTAGTACCAATCCCGGACTTGGAGACAAGAATTGGATACAAGAGATGAATTATGGTTTGGAGATGAGATGGTGCTGGTGAAGATGTTGATGGAGATTTCCCTCTCCCGATGAGAGGAGCGTTGGTGATGATGATGACGATGATTTCCCCCTCCCGGAGGGAAGTGTCCCCGACAAAACAGCTCTGCCGGAGCCCTAGATTGGTTCCGCCAAGGTTCCGCCTCGTTGCGGCGGAGTCTCGTCCCGAAAGGTTGCTTATGATTTTTTTCTCATCGGAAAAACTTCATATAGGAGAATATGGACGTTGGAGAGCCACCAGGGGGCCCACGAGGTAGGGGGGCGCGCCCAGGGGGGAGGGCGCGCCCCCACCCTCGTGAGCAGGGTGTGGGCCCCCTGGCCTTCATCTTTGGCGATGATTTTTCTTTATTTATTTTAAGGTATTCCGTGGAGTTTCAGGACTTTTGGAGTTGCGTAGAATAGGCCTTCAATATTTGCTCCTTTTCCAGCGAGAATTCCGGTACCGGCATTCTCCCTCTTCATGTAAACCTTGTAAAATAGGAGAGAATAGCCATAAGTATTGTGACATAACGTGAAATAACAGCCCATAATGCGATAAATATCGATATAAAAGCATGATGCAAAATGGACGTATCAGGGGACAACAAACCGATCGGCCTGGTCATTCTCTATTGCGTTGTCATGCCTTTCTACCCTTCTTCAACCAAGAGACACGAGACTCGTTCCTTAGCTACTGATTTTCCCCTTTTCAACCTAGATGCGGGTTCGATGCCTACTCTCTTGGACAGTACAATCTCCCTTCCTTTCCTTATTCAACCCGCATATGCATTAGTCTGCATGAAGTAGGGTTTCCTTTAATAGTGCAAATTATGGTTTTCGTCTGCGTGGCCAGCAGAAAGCAGAGGATAGCAAATTGGGAAGATGGTGGAGTGGAAAAGATCCACATGCAACGACGTGCCGATGGGGCAATAGAACAAGGGTATGGTTCAAAAGAGGTAGCATACACGAGGGTCGGCGGGAAGTGGCTTCGCTTGTGGTCGCTGCCCTCCGCACACACTACGGCAGCGATCCTCTTGGGCGCTTAGGTCTGAGAGGACGGCCTTTGTCGTCGCGTGACCTCGCCGCCGACGACGAAAAGGCCAACGCTGCATCGTCCTTTTCTTCCCCGGCGGATCTGTGACCACCGGTGAGGAGGGAGAGAGGGGCCGCTTTTTTAGATCCGGAGAGAGGGTGGTAGTGTGAGAAGCAAGTGGGCAGCCCTTGGCAAGAAAGCTACCAAGCTCCAGCCTATATATCTTCTTTATACTACTAGTCTCGGAGGTGGAGTAGTGGTAGAGTAGTTTATATTTTCTCTGCGTAGAGTACCAGTTAGTCGTGCTTCAAAACTGAACGGCGCGCCATTAAAAAAATAAAGGCCGATAACTAATGCGGCACCTCGGTCCAACGCGGCCAGATCACATTTTGCACGAGAAATTACACACCATGTCTCGTTGACATGTGGTCCCGATCCACATATCAGTGAGACGACAGCGAGTAGTAGGAGTATTTCCGAACCGACGTGTAGGCCGGGGCGCCCCTTCGTGAACCATGGCAAACTGGCAACCGTCCACCGACTCTTCGCCTTTCCCTCTTGATTTGGAACTGCTGTCACACGCTCTTCCTCTCCCTCCTCCATTTTCCTTCAGCCCTTCACCCTTTCTTCTGCCATTGTTCGATCGTCTTCTCCATGGAGGGAACAGGACGGAAACGACCCCGTTATTCTTGCCCCGATCTGAAAGATGACGTGGTGGAGGAACCCATTGACGGTGCGATGTCATCACCTCGGCTAGCATGGCAGGTTCGTTCAAGCCCATTCTCGACTCAACTAATAACATCATTACAAGGAACCCAAGAGTCAAGGAGCGGTTTGATCTCCCTATCTTCTTCGCCGTGACCACGATGGTGGCGCCATCACAACGGAGGCCTCGCCCGTGCAAGTTGATGCCGCTTGATAATGATACGTATGATGTTAAGATGCCATCGCTGAGGGCAAGGCTTGGGCAAAGCGCAAATGGAGATTAGGTTGTTTACATTGGGTCCAAGCGCAGTGGGAACTTGTGAATGTGTACACTCGTGACCGGGTTCCACTTCCAAAAATCTCAGCAGACTGCCCAGAGGTTGAGCACACCGGTATTGTACGCACATTCAAATACAATCATGGTGACTGTCTTCTACAGAAGATAGCAATTTCTCGAGTCCCCATCCGCTCTTGGAATTACAACAACTATGAAGTTGTTGCTATCTTCGACAAGCTTGTTTCCGTTGTCAGTGGTTTGACTGGATGGATATTGCTCAAAAATCAGTTTCTGTACACGGATGAGTACTATGATGCAATTCAATACGAGGGCCTTGTGTTTGCTGCCACCACTCGTGGCACTGTTTTTGCATGGCATCCTCGTTGTTTCGGTACGTTTGTCTTCCATCGTAATTATAATTGTTTCATCCACATGCATGCGAGTTAGTTACTAATTAACCTTCTTCTTGTGTTTCCAAGGTCCTGTGAACATTCCACCACCTATACTTGAAGATTTTTATAACCAAGGGGGAGATGATGATGGTGATGATCACGAGCATGAGGACGAGCAGCGCCCATATACTATTTGGCGCCAGGAAACTAATTCCTATGGATCACCTCTTCTCGTGTGTATACAGCCCACTGATGATGTTACTGCTAAGGAAGCAGGTGTAGTCTCCCATGGTCGCACTCTCCGGACCTATTCCAACACCTGTTGCATGGTATTCGGGATGGATACTAGTGTGTTAGCGCCAACTCCTTCTCCCTGGTACAGAATTTATAGTCTTGGAGAAAACTCGCTCTTCCTTGGACAAAACTATCCAATGATGGTGAAAGGCAATCCAACTGCTGTTGACACAACATTACTACCATTTATGAGAAGCAACTATGTCTATACCTCGGACATTTGGGTGGTTCCCTACCACAATCGATATAGTAGGCCGCTTCATCCTGGATGATCAGTCCTGCGTTGGTCTCCGGATCGACAATGGATGGCCCGTCCCAGAGAATCACTTGTGGTTCAAAGCAAGAGCTTCCAACGCCGATGAATGGTTGAGTTGAAGTTCATTTCATTGCTTGTTATTTCTTGTGTGGTGAAAACTTTAGAATTTATGTATCCTCGTTGTCGATGTGGGTTGATGACCTGTTGTATGTAATAAAATGATATGCCTGTGATAAACTTACTAAATTTATGAATGGCTTTCGAGTTGCTTCTGTGAGTGAGTGGTGCGACGAGGCAAAAATATATTTTCCGAATACATAATTGTACGTGCATTGCAACAGGTTATCGGATGAGGCCAATCAACAATAGTAGTACACTATTTGTACTAGCTTCACATGCTTTATGGCGTCGTGTGGGTGTTTTTATCTGTAGCCATACTGTACTACGTAACCAGCACCTCGAATCCTCGATACTAGTAGTACTATATAGTACTAACTAGTAGGAGTAGTAGGGTGGCATGGGCCGTAACAAGCATTCATGTCTGTGGAGTACGCACACGCCACCAAAGACGACTTCCATCTGACATCATATTTCTTGGAGTCTGTGCTAGAGCAATCTCTTTAACCTCATCGTTTCTCTAACTCAGCCATCGCGTGGCGGGCGAGGTGGGGGTTTGCCGATAGTCAGTTTCCTTAACTGCGGTCCCACTTGTAAGGCCAACTGCAACGCACGACCCCAAACGGACCTCCGTTTTGCACGAACTCCAACTATAATTTTGACTAGAAAAGCAAGACCAAAGAAAACAAGAACCACAAGAATAAAATTTACTACTCCTGTAAGTTGGATTAGTGACTTCTCGATGCATTCATTGTTGATCTTCGGAGGCTCGATCTTGCGTGCTTCTTTCTTCTTCGAGTGTAAAGAAGTAGACATTGCTTCCTCGCATCTAGTCTCATGTCTATCCTCTATTCTAGTACTCCCTCCGGTCCATTTTTCTCTGCGTCTAAGCAGCAATACGCATACCAAGTAGGAGTATCAACAAGTGCACTAATCTCATCTATAGCCTCATGTATAGCTAAAAGTGATAGAACATCTACTAAATTGCGCTCTATCAATATATGGATGTACTCTTCTTCCCAATACAAGAACTTGCATCCATTCTACTCCCTCCGTTGCACAATACATGCCTTCTATTTGTCAAAATATATATGTATCTAGACATGTTTTAGTATATAGGCACATCCATTTTTGGAAAAATGGAAGTCAAGTATTTTGGAACGGAGGGAGTACATAATAAAATTTTAAGTTAGCACAACTAGTCTAATCCGAGAGCACAACCGAAGATTTGGTCGGGTTCTTCCTCCTTTTGCCGACACGTGGGACATCCAGCATCCAGGTCATTTCATGAAAGAAAATAGAGTGGTAGTTCATAAGTTGAAGCCACGAGATGTGCATCTTGGGTTAAACTGTAAATAGAATCTTACTACTCTTGAGTAACTCCAAAAGCGGCCACCGAAGATCTTTCTTGGATTTGTTTTTCATCACCAAAGACGTTGAGGTGAAAGATGTGCAGGTTCGATTGGGTCCGCTTATGCGTTTTTCACCGACATGTGGGACCGCATGTGAGCAAGCAGACGATGGGCTCACAAGGCCCATTGGCTGCCTGAGAAGAGAGATAGAGGAGTGCTGAGCACGGATTGCAAGAAATTTGTTCTACGTACTGTACCTCGATATAGACTCGATATAGTGGGGTGGCATGGGCCATAACTAGCATTCACGTCTAGCACTACGGCACACGCCACCCACATGAGTCCCATCCGACACCAATTTTCTTGGAGTCCGTGCTACATCCATCTCTTCTCCCTCCTGTTTTCTCAGCCATCGCGCGGTGGGCGGGGTGGGGGTTTTCCGATAGTCGGTTTTCTCAACTACGGTCCCACTTGTAAGTGAAAATGCAACACCGCACGCATTCCCGCTTGAGCAGCGTGCCGGACCAACTGTGTGGGGGTGCGACGCGAACACGACAGGCTTTTCCTTTTGAACTCGTAACTTGTAAAATTCGGTTCTGCTCCATGGCGCGATCGATAGATAGAAAATAACGATTTTGCCTAGAGTAATGAGAAGTTTGGTTCTGGCGCCGTTCATGCATGGATTACGTACAAAAATTATGAAGTTGATGCGAAAGGTAAGATAATTACTGTAGTATCATATACTACTACATGGATTTGACGGAAAGATAAAAATACATACGGATCCATCAACGACATCCTCACGCCCTAGTGCGCCGGGTCACCAACCGACGTGTGAGGAGCAGCGGCGTTGGCGGCGAGCTCAACGTGCTTCTGAACAGTGCGTCCAAGGTTGCCCTGCGGTCCAAGAAGGCCAGCGTCCTATCGTCCTCCTCTTGCATGCACGTAGACGTGGGTGATTATGTCCATGGTGTCTTGCTGCGCTGGCGCGCGGGCGAAGCGACCTCAAGGTGGACATTCTCCAGCGCGACGGCGGGCAGTCGCAGGGCCACCAGTGCGTCGAAGAGGTTGTCACCATAGTGGCCGTTGAGGGTGGCGGGCATCACAGAGCCTGGGCGCGTCGGCTGAAGGCTTACGTCAAAGTCGTCCGCGAGCTTCTTGACGACGGTGAACTTGTCGAGGAAACCGACGAGGACCTTGTCGAACAAGGAGACGAAGTTTTCGTCCAAGCGGCCCCTTGCCCTGCCGGCCTCAAGCAATACTACCTGGAGACATTCCTCGTTGCCGGCCGCAGGCCGGCGTCATGGACCATCTGGCACAGCCGGCTGATGCTCGCGCTCATCGCCTCCATGGGTCTACCTTAGCTTCTACTAGTCAACTGATCTTGCGATTCGAGTGATCACTCTTGCCCTTGGTTAGCGTGAGTAGGTGCGTAGGATTTTGTACTACTCCTCGGCCCTCTACTGCACCTGCCTTTGGTTGTATGATAGGTGGGCCAGCCACCCCCTTGGCCCACGTGTCATTCACACAAAGGCAGTTGCCGTAAGTCAATGAAGCTGCGCCCCCCTCCGTACCGGTGCAGTATAGTCATCTCATCGGACCTCTAGTTGGGGCCAAACGAGAGAAGTTTGATGTTTACTGGTTTATTGGTCCCCTTTGCATTTTGCGCCAAGTTTTAACCTTTGATTTAACTAATAAAATGTTAATGCATGTAAACAAAAATGTTGTGTAAGTCACATTATGAAAACCAAATAATCCCAAAACACTTAGGCTAGTCATAGTGGGGAGTAACTTAGACTAGTGTCATGCACATGACACTAGTCTTTGTTACTACCTTCATAGTGCAAAGTAACATCCAAGTAGTATCATAGATGATAGCATTTATTACATTATAGACTCATTTTGCTTTGGGTTGCGTTATGTTACAGTAACATATTATGTTACTCCAAACACCTCTTTCCTCATTAACTCTATGCCACATAAGCAAACCTGTCTTGAAATGCGCTATGTTACTTGCTAAGTTACTTCCACTATGACCAGCCTTAGGCACGGTGCATTAACTCCCTCCTTGTTTCTTATTTCATGACATATCAACCAATGAGAGATGTGGGCCGTGCATGCTTTCAATGACTTGAGACTACCAAACATGACATGCAGTGTTTAGTTCATTGCATGTAATCCTATTAAGACTCTAGTTAGCAAGAAAACATTAAGTTCTCTCACGATAGGAATAAAACACCATGTATTTATTTACAGAGGGAGTAGTACATTTTTTGTGACATGCATTACTAGATATTGCTAGTCAAATACTAAAATCTAGATGGACGTGGCAGTACTCCTAAATCCAGACGGTGGTGCTACTAGTACTAGTAGCAGTACTACCAATGTAGTACTCCTAGGAGTACTAGCACTGTACTACCCGTTGGTCAAATTATTACGTGCTGCTCCTCACAGTGAAGTGACAAGACCTTGCGCCGGAGATGACACCTGAGTATAGGTGCCGTGTTCGGCACACCATAGTCAGCCTCACCGTCTGCAGTCACTATCATCATGGCTATAGAGCTAGCCTGCGTACAACTAGCCCTGTTCGACATAATTTCCCGTGCGTAGATGCCCGTGCATTGCACGGAACACCAAGATTGGGGGTGGACTGCTCCGGCAGCGGCCATCGCGCCAGATTTTCCACGGCCTTCTAGATGTGGTGGGGAGGAGATAAGGTTGATTGTGAGAGACAAGGAGTTGTTTGTAAATAGGGAAAAAGTGCGGGCATATTTTTGCAAAAATGGAGAAGCTTGGTTTGTATGCGTCAGATCTAGATCCGACGGCTACTGGTGAAAGATGGGAGGCACAATGTCATCACCAACTCAGGACCTGTTTGATTTGCAGGATTTTGAAGACGCAGGAATAGGACACGACAATATTACAAGTTTCAAACTGATATTACAAATGTTAGGAGTAATGCTGCACCTAGGAAGAGGGAATTACTAGGAAGTTCACGTAAGAACTTTCGTTACTTTAGGTGGATGCAGCGTTATCGTACAAACTAAAATCCACCGCCTACGACAAGTCACTAATGGGCAAATAAGTTTTTGAGTCTCTGGCCACTTGATGTTTCAAAAATAAATTCAGCTTCTGCGGAGACTTTGTCATTTAGGCTTAGATGCTTGCTGTGATCAGCACGCCATTCATTGTTGCGCCAAAGAACGCCAAACCTCATTACCTTGAGCACACTTGCCTCCAGAACAAAGAACCCGGCCAATTTAATCTCAGATGTGCTGCCTCGGTAGTCGATCAAATCAATTTATGTAAGATGGAGATCAAGGCATTCGATGAGATTGTTATAGTGCAGCACATTTTTCACTTTCGGGTCTTTTTTTATCTGCAAAAGAAGAGAACATATTAGAGCAGCTGGCTGCATAAGATTGCCGTGTCATCAAGAGGTACCAATATCATTCGCTCATACGATAGGGTTGGTTGGCTAGTGATATTTTTTCACTCTCTCTATCTCTCTCCCTCTCTCTCTTTGTTTCTGTTTCCTCTCATTTAACTAGGAGCACGTGAAGAGCTTGGGCATTTATTGCCTTCCACTATGTGGCCGATGCCATATTTCGCAAAAGTATGCCACATAATACGCATCGATGTCAAATCAAAAGATTTTGGCACCACTCTCTAGATGTGAGAGAGTTGGCACCGCTGTGCACACAGACCCACATGTATAAACAAATCAATCAAACCAACTACACCAGCCTCTCACTCTCCCAAACAAGTGTTTTTTATTGCCTCAGTCCTTTCTCTCTCCCACGCAGTGTTTTTTCATTGCGTGAGTTAATTTGGCACCGGAGCAAAGTAGGTGCTCCAGATTGGGGCACCAGGTGAGCAATGGAGGGGCATCGATGCCAAATGCATCACAAGTGAATTTGGCACATGTTTTGGCCTACATAGCCCACTTTTTTACTCCCTCCGTCCCAAAATTCTTGTCTTAAATTTGTCTAAATACGGATGCATCTAGTTACATTTTAGTGTTAGATACATCCGTATCTAAACAAATGTAAGACAAGAATTTTGGGACGGAGGAATACTACTCGTATTTAGTATAAAATTTTGACCATAGATTTACCTAAGAAAATGCCAATGCATGTCACTAAAAATTACACCATTTGAAATTATGTTCAAATACGAATCCAACGATATAGTTCTTAGTGACATGCATTAACATTTTGTCAGTTAAATCTATGGTCAAATTCTTGATACTACGTAATTGGAAGAGTAAACCAGGACGGAGGTAGTACTTGCCCTTAGGGTAACCATAGAGTTACTGGAGTAGTCTAAGTTACTTTCCACTATGACTAGCCTAGGCTACTATAGTAGTACAACATAAAAATGATCCAGGTATATACTAAAAACATTTCTTTCGGTGCACTGCGTAGATGTAGTTTTGAACACTACACTTGTTATCGTAATTTGGGAAAATTACGAAAAAATTGAGCTATGTTGTGATTACCGTTTACTAATAGGAAAGAAGTTTCACCTCGATGAGTAGCTTCTCCGTGCATGGAAAGCATGTAAGGAATCCAACAACTTGATCCAGATTGGGGCCGATAGATTTTAGTGCTAAGATCTTCCTGTGCGCATGGACTGGGTCAAGCTTGTGGGAATCATTTTCTGGAAGACGGTCGTAAATACATCAAGAAGAAATTTAAGAATGTGAATTTCAAGAAGACGGAGAAGAAGATGAGTGATGTACCTGAACGATTACAGATCCAATAAAGAGTTCGGAGAATTTGGCAGACGAGTACACCAACGTTGTCAATTTCGGCGCGTCAATGACCCTGATTTTAGTTGGACCTTCTAGATCCGATACAAGCAATCTCTCAAGGAAAGGCGCATTCTGAATGACCATAACGTGGAACAACTGGAGTGATCTCTTCCCAATTGATGTCTTGTTGCGGGGCCAACAAGACACATAAATCCATCAAAGATTCGTCGAGGCGATGTGGAGGCTAATGAACCCATGGATCTGCTCAAGACGAAGGTACTCGAGCGCAGTACAGCTGCGGAGCAGGTGCTCCATAGCCTTCTTCGAGATGACAACGTCGAAGAGGTCGAGCTGCTTGAGTTGAGGGAGAAGAAGGGCGGGCGCGGCATTAATCTGGGGAAGATAGCAGGAGCTGAAGCTGGCGCGACGCAGCGTAGGCGTGAGGCGGAGCGCGGACGGCGGCAGAGAGCGACATCGTCCAGCTTCAAAGCTGAGCTCCTCGAGCTGATCTAGGGCGGGGGATAAGAACCACTCGTCGAACTTGGCTTGGACCTTGCAGTTGGTACTGAACATGCGGATGTCAAGGCGTCTGGCTGGCCCAGGGTGCGATGAAAGGATCTTGGAGACTGCGGCCATGCGTTTGCAATCCCCGTCGCAGAGGCAGTTGTCGACGGTGAGGTTGAGGGGGACGCAGCGCCAGAGGGGGCGCCACCGCCGTGAGAAGTGGCGGTCCGCATGGCAGATTTGGTGGGGAGGAGGCCGATGATGACGAGCAGCATGTCGTCGGGGAGGCTGCTGATGAAGTCCAGGCTCGCCGGATGCGGTTTTGGCTCGAGCGGCCTCCTCTTGTTGGCTGCCTCGCCGTCCATCTCAACCGGCGGTGACGCCGGTGTACACGTGTGGTGGTGTGTGTTGTGTCTTTGGGTGTGCGAAAAGGTCGTCCTTACATGCATGCCGCCGCGCGGTGGTGAATTGTGCACGAAAAGGCCCTTCGCGCAAGAAGTTTGTCCTCAATCGCGCCTCAATTTACTAGCGTGCGGGGTGCTACCCCGAGTGGTTTCAACTTTGTTTCCTTCACCGCATGTCAGATGGGCCTCTAGTTTACTTATTTTCACCCACTGCCACATGGGCCAGCACACCAAGATACAGAACACGAGCTGACAACGCAGCATGTGGATTGGTTGACCGGTCAACTAAACAATATACAGAGCTATACCCTGACACAATGAGCGTATAATCCGTCAGTATAGAGAGTTAGAGTGAGAGGGGAGGCCCGTGAGAGATAGCAGAGAGAGAGAAAGAGCTACTCCCTCCGTTCGATAATGTAGTTACAACATTTTTTAAAGTCAAACTTTTGAAACTTTGACCAAGTTTATAAAGAAATTACTTATATCGGCAATACCAAAGATAAATGATAGTATGAAGTAAGTACATGTTGTGATGAATCTAATGATCGTTCCAGATGTAAACTTTTTTCTCCACATATACCTAGTCAAACTTTTCTGACGTTTGACTTTTCAAAACATCCATATACTTATGGACGTGACAGAGTCCCTGACGAGAGAGAGAGAGAGAGAGAGAGAGAGAGAGAGAGAGTGAAAAAAGTGTGTGTGCCTGTGTGAAAGAGACATGGACAGCACACGATAAAAGTGGAGAAAAAGCGTGCGTGTCTTATGCAAACATATCACACATGCATCTTCGACAACGGAGGCAAGGTGAGGAGATAGTGTGTGGTTGTTTGGAACCGAGAGAGGAAGACCCCTAGCACGTGGCCAAGAGGGGTCTGACAAACAAGGGAGAGAGGTCGAGAGAGACTACGGAGAAAATGCAGACATGGGGAGGAGAGAGTGTATGTTTGTCATAGAGAGATCCCCTGGAGATCGTGATGGGACTACATGGGTGGGAGATCGAGTGACAAGGTGTGTGAGCGATAGAAGATGCCCCGAGAGATATCGAGATAGACGTATGGATGGAAGGAGACAATACGTGTGTTCCTGATGGCTAGTAAGAGATAATCATACTTAGGAGGGGAGGGGGGAGTGCTTGCGCCTATGTCCCTGTTTGGATACTCTAACTCAGTTAGAGGTCAGAGTTAGATTCTAACCCTGAACTAACTCTAAGTAAAGAGGTGTTTGGATGGCAGGGTTAGATGGAGCGCGGATACGGCGAGGCACCTTCACGGGCGGTGCGAGAGGGAGGAAGGGAGAGGACGAGAAGCTTCGAGGAAGTGGGGAGGGATCTGCCATGGGGAGAGCGAGAGAAAAAGTGTTTATTAGTGGTCCCGAGAAGAACTAACCCAAATAAGCACCTCTTGGATGGGTTAGTTTTTTGGATGGGTTAGATGCATCTAACCTAAACTAACCCTCCTGTTTGGATCTTTTGGGTTAGTTGACTCCAAACTAACCCAAACTAACTCTAACCCATGGATCCAAACAGAGCCTATGATGGAGTGAGGGATGATGGTACTGTTGTGGGTGCGTGTCACATGGAGATAGAACAAGGGCGGAGAGTGTTGGATGGGTCTATATGTATAGCGCGAGCGAGACATGTGTATGTGTGAACCAGGGAGATATAAGGCCCGTTTGGCTTGCGTCGTGAGCATCTTTTGCGTGGCCTGGGGTTGTGGCTAGATTTCATGCACGCTTGTTTGGTTGCTACCATGTGAAAAAGAAAGCCCTCCTGGGCTGGGTTCCCTTGCACTTTAATTAGCCTGGCTGAACTCCAGACACTGCAAGTAGCCTGGCCCAAGCGACCAATTTGAACGCCTGCCGTGCTCGGTCGTGTGGCCACAGGCTAACAACAACATGGACGGATATTAGCATTAAATAATTGATGCATGGATTGATTGATGGGACGTTGATGCTTTCCTGGCGGGCATGAACCAAACGCTTGACACCACACAAGCCTGGCCAGGCAGAAATATTTTACATCTCACGTCCACACCGGTGATACCGACCATCAAGGCATGATGGTCAGGTCACGAACCAAACTGACCAATAACGATTGAGAGAGATTGAGGAGCCCCGATAAGGCTGAGTGGTGCGTCAGATAGCTGAGAGGGGGAAAGAGATATTCCATCTGCTCGATAATGCGATTGCATGTAAATTTTTTAGAAGTCAAACTTTGGAAACTTTGATCAGGTTTACGCAAATGTTATTTATATCTACAATACCAAAGATACATCATACAAAACTACATCTCATGGTGAATCTAATGGTATATGTGTGACACTCCAAAAATTTTCCTTTGGTTTTCTTCAAAATTTTGTTGGATTTGAAGGAGGTCACCAAAACCCTTCCAAAAAAATCTCTATCAAAAGCTTTTTCCCTCTGGCAAATATTTTAGTTTTGCATCTCCTTCAACTCCGGTGTTTGGTTCTTAAATTTTTCCTCTGATTGCTCTCTCCTCAAGGATTCAAGAAAAAAAATTGAAGTTTATTTTTCTTTCAGAAACTCTAGGAGTTTTTCATCCTCTCCCATATTTGAAACCATTCATGATCCTTCCATCCACCACATGGTAAAACCTTCCCAAAAATCTCTCCTTCCACTTTGGTACAACTCAAACATTCTGTCCAAACTAATAAAATCCATTTTGGATTTTATTCCAATTATTTCTCCTCCCAAAATAATTTTGTCTTTTCTTTTGAGCCTAGGTGATTTGCAAAGCAAGTACCCTAATGCTTTTGAATTTTGACCTCAACTCCACACCCCTGGATAGTCCTTGGTATCCACAACCCAGAACCATCTTGATCCACTCTTCTTCTTTTCAAATATTTCAAATTTCACTCACTGCAAGTTTGGACCAGATTTGCCAAATTTGGTGAAATTCATATCTACACTTCTCAAAAAATTCCACCAAAATTCAGGCAACCTCTAGTTGCAATTAGAGACCACTCCAGCAAAAATCAGCTCAGGGAAAAATCCCTAGATACCAGAATCATTTTGTCGAACACCTGGCATGCACTGTTTTGTTCATATTCAGTAAATTCAGAAGTTCAGTGTCGATCTCCGTCAGTAACTTCAGTCACGAGTCCACAGTGCCCTTGGCTCGATGCTCGAAGCCTGGCCTGCTTGTCCGGAGCTCCACACGCGCGCTTGGCGCCTTCCCGGCGTCGGTGGCGCCCTGGCCCGCCTGCGCCGGTGTGCTTTGCGGCGGCCGAAACACCGTAACGGCGACAGGGGAGGCAAAACTGCGGCGCAACGCCGTTCGCCGCCGCCCAAGCGTCCAAGTGGCTCCGCGTGGCCACCTCCTTGCCAGCGCACGCATGCGGCACCGTCGCCGTGGCTTGGCATGCGCAGAGCACGCTCTCTGCCGTCGACGGGCCGTGCGGCCGTTCCGTCGAGGACAAGCCGTAAACCTTCCTCCCGTGCAGAGCTGGACCCTAAAATGGCACCACTACTCCACCTAGGCGATGCTCAAGCTCCTAAGCCGACCGTCCAGCCACAGCGCCGCCGTAATCAACTCGCCGGACTTATCCGTTCACGGCAACCGACTCGGGCCGGCTATATATAGCACCCCCGAGCCTGCTCTTGCCCCCGCACGACTCCACCACCTCACTAGACCCCGCCTAGCCACTAGAGGGGCCTCGAGGGGCCTTTCTTCCTCGACTCCGGCCACCTCCGTCCGCCTCGGGCTCCGGCATCGTTCTCTCCGGTGAGGGCTCCTCCGCCGCCCTACTTTTGCCCGTAGCCTCGTACCACCTCTAGTAGGATAACCCCCACCCCAATTTTGGCCCCGCAGCTCTCTCCGGCGAGATCCACGACCATCCGAACCGCCGTCCGCCGAAGCAAGGGCCGCCGTCAACGTGGTGCTCGGCGACGACCTCTGCCACCAGCCACAGGCGCGGGAGGGTGCACTGATCTCAAAGGTAACCCCCGATCACCTTGCCTCGCCGTGGATCGCCGCCGGCGACCACCGCACCTCTCGGGCGCCGTCGCGCTCTGTTTTCTCCGTTTGAAATTTCAAACCCGACAGGTGGAGCCCGCCTGTCAGCCTCACAGCCGTCTCTCTTAAACGAAACGTTATCTGGACTTTTCCACAGAACCCCCTGGAAACTTTCTGTTTCATTACAGATGGGTCCTTGGACCAAAACTCTTATAACTTTTAATCAGAAAAGTATTTTTGATTGATTCTTTTTCTGTCCTCTTTAAAATTTTGTCTAGTTTTTTATCAGGTTTATTTGAGAAATATTTAGATCAACTTTCTGTACCCCACGGTATTTACGTTAGCGCGTGTATTTTTGTTTACCGTAGATACCGAAGGAGGTGACGGGACCACAAACTTCACCGAGCTAGGCTCCGACTACTCTGAACCAGGCAAGCAAAGTTTGAACTTTTGATATGATGAGTGTCTGGGCATGTTTGCATTATTTTTGTATCATGGCACGTTCATGAGCATTTTCGATGATAGTTTATCTCGTGAGCATTGAGGCAAATGAGCTCAAGAAATCCGTGAGTTCTTTGGAAACTTGTTGCTTGGCCATGAGTTGGCATGAGTATGGGTAAGATGGCAGTGTTGTAGCATGCCAGGCTTATCCCATATCGTTGACCCAGTGTCAACATAAATCGGTCAGTTTCCCGTCCGTCTTCCTTTCCGTACTACCACCTGTTTCCCGCAAGGGATACGGCCTAGTAGGTTGCAAACCACTTCCTGGTACACACCAAATCGAGAGACCGAGATGAAGGTTCCACGGCCCTGGATTAAATCCTTTCATCTGGTCAGGGGGCATGGGTGTTTCCGGTTGGGACCGAGAGGGGGGCACCCCTTAGAGCGCGCGTATATAAATTTGATCCAATGCTATTCGAGATCGTGATCTCCCTGTCTCAAAGTTTTTCTTAAACGCTGTCTAGGGTGATTCCTGGCAACATGAGGTATGATGGGTGTGTACTAGCTAGTTGTGTTTCCTCTGAAATACCATAAACGGAACTAGTCCTTCGTGACTACGGAAATCCGTTGGATGTGGAAAATTTTGGTACAAACTCTGCAGAGTCAAAATTCTTGAATTCATCTTATTCATGTCCAAGTACCGTGATCATCTCATCTTGTCAAGTGTCAGCCTCAGTGAAAGAAAATCCCGAGAACCATCTGAGTATTTAAATGTTTACTTTCCTGTGAACGGACTAACCCGCTTATTGTCTGTGATGAATATTTTCCGTGAGCACTATATCTTGTCAGTTATAAATAATAAATTATAAGCCCTTTTTGCGATGTCGCTCGGACGTCCGACTACGACATTGTTGTTACTTACTTTGATTATAAGCCCTTTCTGCGATGTCGCTCAGACGTCCGACTGTGGCATTGTTGTCATTTACTTTTATTATAAGCCCTTTCTGTGATGTCGCTCAGACATCCGATCGCTTGACATTGTTGTCATTTACTTTGATTATAAGCCCTTTCGCGATGTCGCTCAGACATCCATTGCTGACATTGTTGTTATTTACTTTTATTATAAGCCCTTTCTGTGATGTCGCTCCGACGTCCGACTGCGGCACGCATGTATTTTTCTTTCAATATAAGCCCTTTATGAGGTGTCGCCCAGACGCCCGACTCTGGCATGTTTTACTTATTTTTACCCTTCGAGGCGTCACTTCAGACACTCGATCGGTTTTGAGTATTATCCTTCTTTGGGATTTTGAGCGGACTACCGCCGATTCCCTTCTCTTTTATTTTTGCTATATTGATTTATTTGAGCATTGTTAAAATTAATCATGACTCATTCATGCATTCATTTTTTATATCTTTTGTCCGAACTATCTTGCGAGTACTTTCAAAGTACTGACCTGGCTTGTTGATTTGGCGAGATCTTGTGAAGGCGATCTCATGGATGAAGAATTCGATAGCGAGTCCGACGCCTAGAGGAATCGGTCAGTCTCGTGCGACCCTGGACTAGTCATTGTGATATATCCGCTTCCGCTACCCAAATAAAACTCATCGAGCCTCACCTCGGCCTTTCGATGAGCCGCAAGTGCTGATGAGACTTATTAACCACTCCATTGTGTTATTCCACCAACCACTCATATCTCGAGTCGTAGTTTTTCCACCCCACACCTTTGAGTCATATCCGCCACTATGTATAATTATCGGCGTGTTTGTAATAATTGGTTGGGCATCTTCAGTCCGACCCCTGTAATAGTGTAATGCTACTGGCTTATTGTATCGAAGTGTTGTCTACCGGTATGAAGGCTTTTCCTCATATTGGACTTCATAGGTTGGTTGTTCAATAACTATTTTTATTGAAAAACCGGTCGTGACAAGCTTGGTACCAGAGCCAGGCTGACTGTAGGAAGCCACTAGGTGCGATCGCTAATCGGTTATTAGCATAATAGAGCTATTTTATTTTTTTTCACAAATGTAGACAATTTCGACGATCGGCATAAATTTATGATTTGACTACTCAGGACTTTTGCCTACTTTTGTAGATGGCTAGCAATGATGCGAGTCGCAGATGTTCGCCAACATGCCCGATGGGTTCGTCAAGCTTCTCTCCTTCATCCTCCAAGTCGCGATGGGGCGGATATGCGCCCAGTCTTCTCTCTCTCTCTCTCAGCACAAGGTCAACGACCGTCTAACCATGCACCAAGCCGCGGTGGAATTCAAGAGAGGATGAGTTGAGCGCTACCAGTTCGTGGGGAGAGCCATGCCCACAGAGAAGCATGCACTGCAGATGGCAGCCCGTGAGGCGATAGCTCGTCTCAGGGATATCCTTCCTTCGATGAAGACTCGTCGCTACCGCTACCTGCCATGTCACGTACCATACACCTGCCACTACGCGTTCTCTTGCCCCCGAGGAGAGCGGGACGAAGCTTTTGAGATGCTCATCGAGTATCTCCGGGCTTTGAGGCAGCCTTCGACAACCTGGTGGGCGACTTTGTAGCTGCCGCATGGACTCAGTCCATGGCTGTGCCGCCAACATGAGGGAGCTCCTGCGCGCAAGACCGCCCACGACTTTCGTCTCGTCGCCGGCATCGTTTGCTCCTGCTACCGCACCGCTACTCGTCACCGGCCTACCACGGAGGAGTTCAACCACGTCATTGCACCTACTCCGGTTCGTTCTGCACCACCCTCGTGCCCGCCAGATTCGAGTTGTCCCTTGCAGGGCACCTGCTCCACCAACTCCGCGCAGCGCCTCGCGTCTGGAGCCTATCTCCGAAGAGGAGGTTGAGTCCCCAGCCTATCTACGCCTCACCCTTGGCAGGCCAAGGGAAATCCTTACCATCTCCGACTAAGTACGCTTAGCCGCCTTGCGATGTACCGACTTGTTTGATATGTTTATATGTAAATAGGCTGTGAGAAGTAGTTTGTTTGTGCATCATGTAGGATCTGGAGAAGTGCACTAGACTAAATAACATGTCAGGAATTATATACGCATATCCTGAGTGATGTATTGTATAATTACTGCTTGCGTGTAAGATATGTAATGAACAGTCCTTCTCCATGCGCAAACGTATTTTCTCTTGAAAAATCTTGGAGCATTTGCAACCTTTTGCATCTTCGTGAATTTATTGATTTTTGCGCCTCAATTTCTTTTCTTATGAGTGTTTCAAATATATCCCCAGAGTGAACTATGTCTCGTCCTTGGACGCGCTCCATGCCAACTCCGACAGAGGAAAATTATGGCACACCCCCAGGAAACAATTTCACACAGGGACAGACAAGTCAGCAGGACAGTGAAATGGCACTTTCCCAAATGTGCCGTCTTTATGAACAAAGTCAGCAGCAACATCGAAATCTTGAACCAAGTCGTCAATATGGGAAATCACCGTGGACACTATCGTGAGCAATCAAAATTATCTCGAGCTACTGAAGACACGTCCCCAAACATTTTCTCACACCGACAAACCTCTTGAAGCCGAGGACTGGCTTGAGACATGGAGAGAAAATTAATTATCGCCGATGTTCAGACCTTGAGAAAGTGCTTTATGCTCCGCACTATCTCACTGGAGCAGCCGCATCGTGGTGGGAAAATTTCCTACACATGCTCCCCAACGAAAATAATATATCATGGGAGGAATTTAAAGAAGGTTTTCATGGGGCACATATTCCTAAGAGTCTTGCGAAGATCAAAAAGAGAGAATTTGATGACCTCAAGCAAAGGACAATGACAGTGTCAGAATACAAGAGTCAGTTTACCCTGCTGTCTCGCTTCACGCCAGGAGGCGTATGTCGAAAAACAAAAAGATGGAGAAATTCCTAGGCGATTCGGCGCCCGCACTTAAATGCCAATTGGTCGTATACACATTTCCAGATTTTAAGACGCTGGTGGATAAGGCCATTACCTTGGAAAATGAGAGACGCAACTTAGAAGATTTCCATAAGCGGAAGAGGGACCAGACTAAACACACCCGCAACCACCGCAGCAAGACAGATGTTCAGAAAAACTGGACACCCAAACCTACGACAAGCGTCTCACGCCCAATCAAGAATTTTCAAGCAAGGGACAAGGAGTTCACATATCGCCCGAGCGTTACTGTTACACTTGTGGAGAAGAAGGGCACTATGCCAAGCAGTGCCCCAAGCCAAGAAACTCGGCCCCAAAGCCGAACATCGGAGGCAATAATTCGGCACCAAAGCGCAACAATTTCAACCCAAATAACAACCACAGGAAGGGTCATCTGAACCACGTGACCAAAGAGGAAGCACAAAATGCCCATGATATCGTCCTCGGTACGTTTCACATCAACACAATACCTGCCATGGTTTTGTTTGATTACGGAGCTTGACTCGTTCGTTTGAAAAGTTTTGCTTTGCAAAATAATTTTTGATGCTTCCCTTGGGAAAATCTATGATCATCAAGTCCCACGGAATCAAGCAAGTTACCTGAATTACTGCCGGGATGTGGTTATCGAGTTTGAAGGGTTGAAGTTTCACGCAAATCTTATCGTGTTGGAAAATAAAGGATTTGGATGTCATCTTAGGGATGGATTGGTTAACTACCAACAAAGGTTTTATTGATTGCTTCAACAGGACCATAATTCTCACCCATCACCACGGGAAGACCATAAAGGTTTCAGCCAAGGAAAGAAAAATATCCCGGCAACTGAGATTGAATAAGGTGGATATTTCTGAATTGAGCAAGGTTCGATGGTGTGTGAATTTCCAGATGTGTTTCCGAAGAACTACCGGGCATGCCACTAGATCGAGAGATAGAATTCAGCATTGAGCTAGCACCGGAACCGCTCCCATATACAAGAAACCGTCTGCAGAATGGCACCATCCGAATTGG
Source organism: Aegilops bicornis (assembly GCA_021605145.1). Taxonomy (NCBI): domain Eukaryota; kingdom Viridiplantae; phylum Streptophyta; class Magnoliopsida; order Poales; family Poaceae; genus Aegilops; species Aegilops bicornis. The sequence continues at coordinate 401,966,297 of CM038673.1, read as the reverse complement.
TAGAACTGAAGAAGCAAATAAAGGAATTATTGGAAAAAAGGTACATACGAGCCAGTTCCTCACCTTGGGGTTCACCAATTTTGTTTGCCAAAAGAAGGATGGAACACCGAGATTGTGCATAGACTATCGGCGCTAAACATGGTCACAATCAAGAACAAATATCCGATGCCACGAATAAATGATTTATTCGATCAACTCGCTAAGGCCAAGGTGTTCTCAAAGATTGACTTGAGATCGGGATACCATCAACTGAAAGTGCGAACCGAAGATATTCCCAAGACCGCTTTCACCTCCAGATATGGATTGTGTGAGTTCACCATAATGCCATTCGGACTAACAAACGCCCCCGCATATTTTGTTCACCTCATGAACAAAGTATTCATGAAGTTTATGGATAAGTTTGTTGTGGTATTTATCGATGATATTCTGGTATACTCCAAAACACCGGAAGAACACGGCTGAACATCTCCGGATTGTACTAGGAGAACTCAGGAAACATCGGTTATGCGCTAAATTCAGCAAGTGCGAATTTTGGCTAAAGCAAGTAGGTTTTTACGGGCCGCGTCTTGCGACTCAAGAAGGTATCGCCGTGAACCGGAAAAGTCAAGGCCGTACTTGGCTGGAAGCCGCCCGATAACGTGACGGATGTACAAAGTTTCTTGGGTATGGCAGGATACTACCGAAGATTTATTGAAGGATTCTCCACCATAGCAAAGCCAATGACGCAACTGCTCAAGAAAGACAGGAAGTTTGAATGGACGGAAGCCTGCGATAAAAGTTTCCAAGAACTAAAGAAGAGATTGACGACAACACCAGTACTAATTGTGCCAGATATATACAAAAATTTTGTGGTATTTTGTGACGCATCTCGAGAGGGCCTCGGGTGCGTATTAATGCAAGAAGGCAAGGTTGTCGCATATGTTTCCAGACAACCATAAAGCATGAGGAAAATTAACCTACCCATGACCTGGAATTAGCAGCAGTTATTCATGCACTAAAGGAATGGAGACACTTTTTACTTGGTAATCATTGTGAAATATAAACGGACCACAAAAGCCTCAAGTATATTTTCACACAACCAGAACTAAATTTATGGCAGCGACGCTGGTTGGAATTAGTAAAGGATTATGATGTTTGGATCCACTACCACCCGGGCAAGGCAAATGTTGTAGCAGATGCTCTGAGTCGGAACCCCAGTCCGGACAACGACGGCATGCCAGACTTAAGATCGGATTTCCAGCAGGAATTCGCAAAGCTCAACCTGATGGTGGTCACCGAAGGTAGTGTGTCAAACTTAGAAGTACAGCCTACCCTGATAGAGAAGGTTAAAGAGGCTCAACGTGGACACCCCAGCATTGAAGGCATAAAACGGAAGATGAAGTTGGGCAAGGCCTCGAATTCATTATTGATGAGCAAGGAATATTGTGGTACGGGAATAGGCTTTGCGTACCAAATATCCATGACCTTAAACAAGAAATCCTGGCTGAAGGCCACACCGCTCCATATTCAATCCATCACGGAGGAACAAAAATGTACAAAGATCTTCAGGAAACATTTTGGTGGCATGGTATAAAAAGAGACATAGCCACGTTTATTGCATGTTGTGACTCTTGTCAACGCATCAAGGCCGAGCACCAGAAACCGGCCGGGCTGTTGCAACCAAATAAGATACCTGAGTGGAAATGGGACGATATTGGAATGGATTTTATTGTTGTACTACCTCGGTCGCGACACGGACATGATGCCATATGGGTAATCACAGATAGACTGACTAAAGTAGCTCACTTCATCCCCGTGAAGACAACCCACACCACTCAGAAGCTTGCTAGGCTCTACCTCACCCGTATTGTTTGCCTACATGGAGTCACAAAGAAAATAATCTCGGACAGAGGCACTCAATTCGTCTCCCGGTTTTGGGATCACTTACAACAAGCTCTGGGAACTCAGCTGGCACTCAGTACCGCATACCATCCCAGACGGATGGGCGGTGGCGAGTAAACCAGATTCTAGAAGATATGCTGAGAGCATGTGTCCTCACCTATGGGACCAGTTGGGAGGAAAGCTTACCATACGCAGAATTCGCATATAACAACAGCTATCAGTCCAGCCTGCAAATGGCACCATTTGAAGCTCTGTACGAACGAAGATGTCGTACCCCGCTAAATTGGTCGGAAATCGGAGACAGTCATATCTTCAGCCCAGACCTGCTCAAAGAGGCTGAAGATAAAGTCAAGGTAATTAAGGACCGACTCAAGACAGCCCAAAGTCGACAAAAGAGTTATTACGATCAGAAGCATCGTGGAGTCCATTTTGAACTCGGTGAATTTGTGTACCTACGAGTATCACCCATGAGAGGCCTGCACCGATTTAAGATTAAAGGGAAGCTAGCACCAAGATTCATCGGACCATTCTGCATAGTAGCACGAAGAGGCACGGTGGCCTACCAGCTAGACTTACCCGAAGAATTATCCGACATCCACAACGTATTCCACGTCTCCCAATTAAGGAAGTGCGTAAGCAACCCAGAGAAACAAGTACCCCATAAAAACATTGACGTGCAACCAGACCTTACATATCGGGAGCATCCGATAAAAATCTTGGAAGAGTCAGAAGGAGAACCCGACAGAAAACCACCAAGTTCTTCAAAGTTGGTGGAGCAACCACACGAAAGTGAAGCCACTTGGGAAAGAGAGGATTTCCTTGAGCAGAGCACCCACAATTATTTGAGGATCAAGCTGGAATCTCGGGGACGAGATTTTTCCTAAGGGGGTAGGTGTTGTGACACTCCAAAATTTTTCCTTTGGTTTTCTTCAAAATTTTGTTGGATTTGAAGGAGGTCACCAAAACCCTTCCAAAAAAATCTCTATCAAAAGCTTTTTCCCTCTGGCAAATATTTTAGTTTTGCATCTCCTTCAACTCTGGTGTTTGGTTCTTAAATTTTTCCTCTGATTGCTCTCTCCTCAAGGATTCAAGAAATTTTTTTGAAGTTTATTTTTCTTTCAGAAACTCTAGGAGTTTTTCATCCTCTCCCATATTTGAAACCATTCATGATCCTTCCATGCACCACATGGTAAAACCTTCCCAAAAATCTCTCCTTCCACTTCTGTACAACTCAAACATTCTGTCCAAACTAATAAAATCCATTTCTGGATTTTATTCCAATTATTTCTCCTCCCAAAATAATTCTGTCTTTTCTTTTGAGCCTAGGTGATTTGCAAAGCAAGTACCCTAATGCTTTTGATTTTTGACCTCAACTCCACACCCTTGGATAGTCCTTGGTATCCACAACCTAGAACCATCTTGATCCACTCTTCTTCTTTTCAAATATTTCAAATTTCACTCACGCAAGTTTGGACCAGATTTGCCAAATTTGGTGAAATTCATATCTACACTTCTCAAAAATTCCACCAAAATTCAGGCAACCTCTAGTTGCAATGAGAGACCACTCCACCAAAATTCAGCTCAAGGAAAAATCCTGGATACCAGAATCATTTTGTCGAACACACGGCATGCACCGCTTTGTTCATATTGATGAAATTCAGAAGTTCAGTGTCGATCTCCGTCAGTAACTTCAGTCACGAGTCCACAGTGCCCTTGGCTCGATGCTCGCAGCCTGGCCTGCTTGTCCGGAGCTCCACACGCGCGCTTGGCGCCTTCCCGGCGTCGGTGGCGCCCTGGCCCGCCTGCGCCGGCGTGCTTTGCGGCGGCCGAAACACCGTAACGGCGACAGGGGAGGCAAAACTGCGGCGCAACGACGTTCGGCGCCGCCCAAGCATCCTGGTGGCTCCACGTAGCCACCTCCATGCCAGCGCACGCATGCGGCACCGTCGCCGTGGCTTGGCACGCGCATAGCGCGCTCTCTGCCGTCGACGGGCCGTGCGGCCATTCCGTCGAGGACAAGCCGTAAACGTTCCTCCCGTGCTGAGCTGGACCCTAAAATGGCACCACTACTCCACCTAGGCGATGCTCAAGCTCCTAAGCCGACCGTCCAGCCACAGCGCCGCCGTAATCAATTCGCCGGACTTATCCGTTCACGGCAACCGACTCGGGCCGGCTATATATAGCACCCCCGAGCCTGCTCTCGCCCCCGCACGACTCAAACCACCTCACTAGACCCCGCCTAGCCACTAGAGGGGCCTCGAGGGGCCTTTCTTCCTTGACTCTGGCCACCTCCGTCCGCCTCGGGCTCCGGCATCATTCTCTCCGGTGAGGGCTCCTCCGCCGCCCTACTTTCGCCCGTAGCCTCGTACCACCTCTAGTAGGATAACCCCCACCCCAATTTTGGCCCCGCAGCTCTCCCCGGTGTGATCCACGACCGTCCGAACCGCCGTTCGCCGGAGAAAGGGCCGCCGTTGACGTGGTGCTCGCCGACGACCTCTGCCACCACCCATAGGCGCGGGAGGGTGCACTGATCTCGAAGGTAACCCCCGATCACCTTGCCTCGCCGTGGATCGCCGCCGGCGACCACCGCACCTCTCGGGCGCCGTCGCGCTCTGTTTTCTCCGTTTGAAATTTCAAGCCCGATAGGTGGAGCCCGCCTGTCAGCCTCACAGCCGTCTCTTTTAAACGAAATGTTATCTAGACTTTTCCGCAGAACCCCGTGGAAACTTTCTGTTTCATTACAGATGGGTCCTTGGACCAAAACTCTTATAACTTTTAATTAGAAAAGTATTTTTGATTGATTCTTTTTCTATCCTCTTTAAAATTTTGTCTAGTTTTTTATCAGATTTATTTGAAAAATATTTTTATCAACTTTCTGTACCCCACGGTATTTACGTTAGCGCGTGTATTTTTGTTTACCGTAGATACCGAAGGAGGTGACGGGACCGCAAACTTCACCGAGCTAGGCTCCGACTACTCTAAACCAGGCAAGCAAAGTTTGAACTTTTGATATGATGAGTGTCTGGGCATGTTTGCATTATTTTTGTATCATGGCACGTTCATGAGCATTTTCGATGATAGTTTATCTCGTGAGCATTGAGGCAAATGAGCTCGGTAAATCCGTGAGTTCTTTGGAAACTTGTTGCATGGCCATGAGTTAGCATGAGTATGGGTAAGATGGCAGTGTTGTAGCATTCCAGGCTTATGCCATATCATTGACCCAGTGTCAACATAAATCAGTCAGTTTCCCGTCCGTCTTCCTTTCCGTACTACCACCTGTTTCCCGCAAGGGATACGACCTAGTAGGTTGCAAACCACTTCCTGGTACACACCAAATCGAGAGGCCGGGATGAAGGTTCCACGGACCTGGATTAAAGCCTTTCATCCGGTCAGGGGCATGGGTGTTTCGGTTGGGACCGAGAGGGGGCACCCTTAGAGCGCATATATAAATTTGATCCCATGCTACTCGAGATTGTGATCTCCCCGTCTCAAAGTTTTTCTTAAACGCTGTCTAGGGTGATTCCTGGCAACGTGAGGTATGATGGGTGTGTACTAGCTAGTTGTGTTTCCTATGAAATACCGAAAATGGAACTAGTCCTTCGTGACTACGGAAATCCGTTGGCTGTGGAAAATTTTGGTACAAACTCTGCAGAGTCAAAATTCTTGAATTCATCTTATTCATGTCCAAGTACCGTGATCATCTCATCTTGTCAAGTGTCAGCCTCGATGTAAACTCCCGAGAACCATCGAGTATTTAAATGTTTACTTTCTCGTGAACGGACTAACCCGCTTATTATGCATGATGAATATTTTCCGTGAGCACTATATCTTGTCAGTTATAAATAATAAATTATAAGCCCTTTTTGCGATGTCGCTCAGACGTCCGACTGCGGCATTGTTGTTATTTACTTTGATTATAAGCCCTTTCTGCGATGTCGCTCAGACGTCCGACTGTGGCATTGTTGTCATTTACTTTTATTATAAGCCCTTTCTGTGATGTCGCTCAGACATCCGACTGCGGCATTGTTGTCATTTACTTTGATTATAAGCCCTTTCTGCGATGTCGCTCAGACATCCGACTGCGGCATTGTTGTTATTTACTTTTATTATAAGCCCTTTCTGTGATGTCGCTCCGACGTCCGACTGCGGCACGCATGTATTTTTCTTTCAATATAAGCCCTTTATGAGGTGTCGCCCAGACGCCCGACTGTGGCATGTTTTACTTATTTTTACCCTTCGAGGCGTCACTTCAGACACTCGATCGGTTTTGAGTATTATCCTTCTTTGGGATTTTGAGCGGACTACCGTTGATTCCCTTCTCTTTTATTTTTGCTATATTGATTTATTTGAGCATTGTTAAAATTAATCATGACTCATTCATGCATTCATTTGTTATATCTTTTGTCCGAACTGTCTTGCGAGTACTTTCAAAGTACTGACCTGGCTTGTTGATTTGGCCAGATGCTGACGAAGGCGATCTCATGGATGAAGAATTCGATAGCGAGTCCGACGCCTAGAGGAATCCCGAATACCTCGTATGCGACCCCTGGACTAGTCATTGTGATATATCCGCTTCCGCTACCCAAATAAAACTCATCGAGCCTCACCTCGACGCTCGATGAGCCGCAAGTGCAGTAGACTTATTAACCACTCCGCTGTGTTATTCCACCAACCACTCATATCTCGAGTCAGTAGTTTTTCCACCCCACGCCATTGAGTCATATCCGCCACTATTTATAATTATTGGCGTGTTTGTAATAATTGGTTGGGCATCTTCAGTCCGACCCCTGTAATAGCGTAATGCTACTGGCTTATTGTATCAAAGTGTTGTCTACCGGTATGAAGGATTTTCCTCATATTGGACTTCATAGGTCGGTTGTTCAATAAATATTTTTATTGAAAAACCGGTCGTGACAATATGTTTGCCGTACTAGATGTAATTCTTTTTCTCCACGTACATGTTCAAACTTTGTGATGTTTGACTTTTCAATAAATCTATGTGCTATGGACGGAGGTGAGTGCCTCAGTCGAGACAGATCAAGTGCGTGTGGAGGAGAATGAGTAAGTGTGCAAAAAGAGTATGTGTGTGAAAGAGAAAGTGACAACAAATGATAAATTAGAGAGAGAGAGTGTGTTTTTTCGTTTCTTATGCGAACATATCACGCATGCATCTCCGAGATGGAAAAGCGAGGCGAGGAGATACACGAAGATAGCTAGTGTGTGTGATTGTTTGCAACGAAGAGAGACACCCCTGTAGCACATGTCCAATAGAGGTCTGGCCAAAAAGGAAAAAAGGTCGAGAGGGACACATGGATGGCATGGACGCATGGGGAGGGAGAGAGGGTGTGTTTGTGATAGAGAGATTCCCTCGAGATCATGAGGGGACTATATGGGTGGGAGATCGAGGGAGTGCGTGCGCGATAGAAAGATGCCCCGAGAGAAATCGAGATAGACCATGCACATGTTTGTGATGGAGACTAAGATTAGCTAGTCATATACATATAGGGGGGACTGCATGTGCCTACAATTGAGTGGGAGACCATCATACTTGGCTAGCTGGGCATGAGGAGATTGTGTGTGTGTGTGCGTGTGAGATGGAGAGAGAACGATGGAGAAAGATAGAGTTTTAGATGGGCCTATCGAGTGCGAGTGAGATATGTATGTGTATGTGTGACCCAGGTGGATGGAGAGTTTGAGAGAGAGGGGGGGAGAGCTCCGAGACGACATAGTGGTGCGTGAGAGAGTTACGGGCAAAGAGCCAAGGAATTTGTGTGCGTACGATGAGTGCACCCAAGATATCTAGCTTGGACTAGCTAGAGTATCATACATAGTGTGCGAGAGAGACCTATAGATGGTGTATATATGAGTGCGGCCTAGAAAGACCCCCCCCCCACACACACACAGAGAGAGAGAGAGAGAGAGAGAGAGAAAGGGAGAGGGACCAACAAGGTTTTGTGTCGGATGCGATGCAGAATTGAAGATTGTCATGAGAGAGTGAGAGAGAGAGAGAGAGAGAGAGAGAGAGAGAATAGGAGTCCGGGAGAGGGGGAGGTCACGTTTTATGCATCAAAGACTGATATAAACTTGCATTCAAATATTTAAATTGGAGACCATGTTGTCTGCAATCCACACATGAACGGATATATGCGTATATCAAACAAGTTCATTAATTTGACTTTCAACATTTTCATGGAGTACTATAATACTGTACAACATGCTACTTGATTGAGGTGTTCAATTTTGGATTTAGTTCACTATTTTGACCGACTGAACGAGCTAGTTAATTGAATCGAGATATTTCATTTTGGGTTTGATTCGCGTTTTTGAGTGGGTCAACTATTTGTCATATAGTAAATCGCTAGCAACGAGCATGTAAAAACACATTACTCCCGAGCATTATCTCTCCATCTAAAAAAGAAGTGGCAAGCTAATATTTCAAAATTTGATTCGAATCGACTTGGTAAGGTAGACGTGGATGCTCCTTCACCCAAAATTTGAACGAACCGTTAAACATCCTCTCTGCTCGATGGAATTCGCCCGAGCAAATAAATGGGAGACGCGAAATTACCGTCCTATGTGGGACACGCATCAATTGGCCCGTTGTACATTGAGGGTAGGTTCGTAACTTCATCCAAGCGCGCCTTCTCCTCGGCCGAAATGACATGTGCCGAATAATTTCATAAACCATGGTCGGCAAAACACGCTCTCCTCGCCCGAAATAGCTCGCGCCCACTATTTCAAAACACACTCTCCTCGCCCAAATTCGCTCGCGCCCATTATAGTTCAAAACACGCCCTCCTCGCCCGAAATCGCTCCCACCCACTATTTGGGGAGAAGCAAAGTTACTCTACTATCCCCGACCCTCAGTACACAGACCCAAGCCGAGAAGCCTATAGGCAAGGGTAGAACTGTAACTCCCCCTCACATTTCGCATAAATGCGCTCAGAAGACATGGTTCCACTCCTCCCAATCCCCCGCCCGCCCCATTCATACCTCGTGGGCGCCAAATCACCTTCTCCAAGGAAGCTCCTTCTCCCGAGCCATGAAACCTCAGCCCCACCTCCATGGCGCCCCACCGCACCAATTTCACGCCGTCCTCCTCCCTAATGCCGAGACGCTGTTCAATTGCCGCTGCAGTAATCGGGCCGTGTGCCTCTTACTCCGTCTTCTTTGGTGCTGCCTCGACAACGGACGCGTGAACTGCATCGAGCCGATTCACCCCGCCGTTGTTCACGGCGCCGAGCGGCTCCAACTTCAGATCTGTCGAGTCCTCGGCGCCGCTTCCGCCAGAAGCCGCCGACCGTCGCGACATCGCTCTTTCCTCGCCGCCATCACCACCGCAACCGCGCCGGCCTCACCGACTCGGCAGCTGGACCTGCCTACTTCACCATACCGCCAGATAGGTCGCACCCTCATCTGAAATCACTTTATTTAGGCGTCAGTTGTCTGAATTTTTATTCCGGGCCAATCGATTCCCGATGGGAAGCAGCACCCCTCGAGGCGGCGGAGCTCCTAGGCTGTCGGTTGGCTGGTGTCTAACGTAAGGGTGCGGGGCTGCAAGTTCGCTGCGGAAGCAGTGCTTAGATGGCTATCTTTTAGAGTTGCGTGGGTTGAAGGTACTGCCGCCGCCGGATCTGGATGACGGGGAGTCTTTGTGGATTGGCCCGGGGGCGGCGCAACCACGGCAGTGCGGTGGGGCAGGGAGCGGGGTTTTGGACGGGGCCACGGACGGCGGAGGCAGGCTGCTCTGCCATTGGTCGCTGGCTCTTCAGGGAAGATTCCGAACAGTGTCAGCCGGGAGGCACAAGACGGCCATCAAGCCATCCGCGAGATCGGACAAAGACTAAAATAAAATAAAATCGTGTGACCCCAATTTAGTCTTGATCCAACAGATGTGTGACCACTCTCGTACCTTCTGTTGATCTCTTGGTGTATTTCTTGGATCAAAGAGATATGTCGTTCTTAACTTTATGCGTTATTCGCATCTTGAGACACAGATCTTCCGACTCACCGTAGCTGCTCCAACAAGGGAAGCATACACGGAAGGGAGCTACAGTCCCCACTCAACAGTTCCTCGCATCGAATGCACGTGCCCGACATGGACAGCCACAACAAGCTGCAGGGCCATCGACAAGCCAAAGACATGATGCTCACTCCTATGGATGGCAGCCGATAGGTTGTACCCTCATCTTACTTGTGTGCAACATTTATGGCTTTATTATTCATCTAAGCACGGAAAATAGATCATCACATTTCACTGTATATTCATGCTGATCTATTAAGGGTCTTGTTCAGGAGTTCACGCTGTTCCATAGTTCAGATAAGATACTTTTTCTTTAGGTAACGATGTTCCATAGTTATCATCCATCGCCCAATGCTATCCCACAGGCTGGTGATTATAGTATTATACCACTTCTAGTATTACCTATGTTGTTCTTTAATACTTTTGTGTGCCATATAGTTAATATCGAGTACAAACGATACATATTCTGTAGCTTTCATCTGTGTTCTCCCTTTAGTTTATGAGACCTGTTGCTGCTAGTTAACCCGAGTCCTACTATTTATGTCGTCTCCTACAGGCACTCATTTACATAAATCTAACTACTAGTTATCTTCCATGCATGTCAGATATAATTGCACACACTGATATATCCACAAGAACCTCACGGAGCAATGTAAAGGCCAATAAACTTGATGTCAATGATACCCAATATGATGGAACATGTAAAGGCAGTTCTTCAAAAGACTTGCAGAAAGATAATGAATCCTCTTCACCCCACAAGGTCCTTGCTTTAACTTGGCCTGTGATATGGGTACAACATGCATATAATGTCCTGGAGTGTATCTACTCATTGTAATGCCATGTGCTTAGCATCTTGATCATGCATGTAAATATGTCATGCCTTCCTGCTTTTCAAGACCTATTCCATTCATGATAACATGTTTTCAAATTCAAGTACTGTCATTCTACTCTATCGCAATGCCATCTCGCTTAATTTGGACATCATGCTTGAATATCTTATGCATTGTTATTCATCAATATGTACTTCATCATACGCCATACCATGTTTTTTTACATTGAAGTGATGTTCTAGTGCTCTGTTGCAATGCCATCTTATTTTCCCAATCATACACATGTATGTTGCCTTGGTTATTTCTGTAACGTATTCCGCTAGCATATAGTTTTACATTCAACTAGTTTTTTTGCTGTGTTGTCCTGTCGTATCCCTAACTCTTACACCATACTCCCTCCGTCTGGATTACATGTTGCCGAAATGGATAAAAAAGGATGTATCTAGAACTGAAATACACCTAGACCCATCCATTTTTTTCCAGATGAAGGGAATACATGTCAATATGTCATGCCTTTCTATTCTTCAGTACCTATTCCATCTCTCTGCTGTCGCATGTTTTATAATTAAAGCACCATTCTTCTATACAAGGCATGCAAGGGGAAGACGACTATGTTAGAATCTGAAGGGTTACAAACAAGGCCTTTGCAAAAGATCCAAAAGCCAGGAGATAATAAACCAACTCCAGTTTTTATAGATACTGCTCCAGCACAAAGAAACCCAACTCCTACTAATAATAAGCAGATTCCAGTGGCCAAAGAACTAGTCCGCTCCAGTCGAGCAAAAATATGTCAACTCAATTCTAAGAAGCGCGTGTGTATCCTTGCATCATGAAATTTTATAGCATGCTGATCATATTTTCTACATGTTTCTTACCCATCTCTCTTTTAGAAAATAAGCTTAACAGATAGAAGAATTTCTGCAATGGTATCGTTTATGAGGAAAGATTCTTGCAGATGTAAGTACCTATTGTATATCACTATATTTTTACATCAGCACGTATTTTGTTAATCGGCGTGAATCCAACCTTTATCTGATCTAAATTTAGTTGTAGCAAAATGTATGATTAAAGGCCACAATGTTGATTTTTGTAAGGAAAACTGCACGGTAGTTTTGCATCCCGAAATGCATGAGTGTACTATTTCATATCAGTGGGTTTGAATACTTTGGTTCTGCAGTGGGTTTTTCAGTGTTTTTTCACTGTGTTGTCCTGTCGTATCCCTAGCTCTTACATCATACTCCCTCCGTCCAGATTAAATGTCACATAAATGGATAAAACTAGATGTATCTAGAACTGAAATACGCCTAGACCCATCCATTTATTTCCGGATGGAGGGAATACATGTCAATATGTCATGCCTTTCTATTCTTGATTACCTATTCCATCTCTTTGTAGCATGTTTTATAACTGAATCACCATTCTTCTATATAAGGCATGCAAGGGAAGACGACTTCTGTTAGAATCAAGGGTTACAAACCAGGTCTTTGCAAAAGATCCAAACGGCAGGAGATAATAAACCAACTCCATTTTTCATAGATCTTGCTCCAAAGACAGAGAAACCCAACTCCCAATCGATAATAAGCGATTCCAGTGGCCAAAGAACTAGTCCGCTCCAGTCCAGCAAAAGAATGTCAACTCCATTCTAAGAAGCGTGTGCGTATCCTCGCATCATGAAACTTTATAGCATTCTGATCATATTGTATATATGTTTCTTACCCATCTCTCTTTTAGAAAATAAGGTTAAACAATAGAAGACTTCCTCCATTGGGATCGTATTCGAGGAAAATATCTTGCGGGAATTCTCTGTGCTCCAATGCTGATGTAAGTACTTGTATATCACTATATTTTTACATCAACATGTATTTTGTTAATCGGCGTGAATCTAACCTTTATCTGATCTAAAATTAGTTGTAGCAAAATGTTAAAGGCGCCAATGTTGATTTTTGTAAGGAAAACTGCACAGTAGTTTTGCATCTTGAAATGCATGAATGTACTATCTCATATCACGCACATTCTTGAATTGTAGTGCTTCTCTGGTTGCCCATTCATTCATTGTGTCAATGTTGCTTTCGTACTACCTTACACGGCTGATGATAGCTGTGCCATATTGTGTTAATTTGGTGTAGGCTACTTGCCCAAAGCGTTCGTTGTGTCAATGTTGCTTTCCTATTATCGACTTGGCCAATGATAGCAATGCTAGTGTGTTAATTTTGTGCGTGTCTTTGAAGATAAGAAGACAAATTCTCAAGACAAAGAAGGCAACCCCATTGTTTCTTTCCGATAAATCTAGGCCAGGTAATATGGCAATAACTCATAATTAATCTGTTTGGTTCCGTCCTAATTTATGTTATGATGCGATGGTGAGACACTCTCCACTATCAATAATACAAGCCTGCCAAAATCGCCATCTGAATCTGTTCGGTATCCTCTGTCTCGAATGCAACGGAATAAATGTATGTTTGTGAACCAATTAATGGCTGAAGCAATGATGGAAATGGTGGATGAATCAGAGGTGCAGAGTCGTGCGACACAACAACTGATCAATGTTTTCGAGACGATGTAGCAAAGCGAAAAGAACTTGCCCACATGCTTATGGGCGTCATACATCTTGAGGTTGCAGATTGTGACGTTGTAGATGGTTAGGTTCTGCTCATTTATTTGCCCGGCATCAATCTATGATTGCCAGTGGATGTCATTTCCTGTAATATATGCTTTGGATGTGCAACGTTATTCCTGTATGCCGTACCTTTGCGTGATCGGTTTTGGTCACATGCATAATTGCTCGTCGTAATGGGCTCAAATTATCTAATTTGGCCTAAAGACATGTACGAACTTTAGTGGGCCCATTAAGTTAATGGGCCGTTACTAGGCCGAAAGTTAATGGTCAACCCTCTTACCACCTGGGTCGTTAACAGGCCGACATCGAAGCGGGCAACAGGTGGCCCCAGTTTATTTCACGGGCCGTTAACAGGCCGTTACTAAATTTGGGCTACATATGGCCCAACTATATTGTAGGCCTTTAGCAGGCCGAAGAGACAATGAGCTTATCTTTGGACTATGAAGACCATGGGCCGCTAAGAGGCCGAAAGTCGGTCGTACTGTAAATGGCCCAACTGTGTTGTGGGCCTTTAGCAGGCCGAAAGAGAAACCGGGCTGGTATTGGACCATGAAGGGCATGGGCCGTTAAAGGGCCAAAACTAAGGTCCGACTACAAATGGCCCAACTCATTTATGGTCCGTTAACAGGCCGAAAGTCACACAGGGCCAGAAATTGGCCAAACACTTAAATGGGTCGCTAAAAGGCCAAAACTCAGCTCCGACTAAAAATGGCCCAACTGATTTATGGGCCGTCAACAGGCTGAAAGTGACGCCGGGCCAGAAAATTGGCCCAACACTTAAATGGGCCGCTAAAAGGCCAAAACTCAGGTCCGACCACAAATGGCCCATCAGATTTATGGGCCGTCAACAGGCTGAAAGACACACCGGGCCGGAAACTAGCCCAACATTTAAATGGGTCGCTAAAAGGTCGAGAGATGTACATCCTGAAAATTGGCCCATCCATTAAACGGGCCGTTAACAGGCCGAAATCTCATCAGGCCGATATTGAGCCCAGATATATAGCGGGCTGTTAACGGGCTCGAACTGACAATGGGCTACAATGGTGTCAAATCTTTAACGGGCCATTGACGGGCCGAATTGGCTCATCTCGTATGGGCCATGAGCTTAAATGGACCTGACACAAGTAGGCCTTATATGGGCTGGCCTGCTAATTTTTACTGGGCCGGCCTTTTCACAGGAATGGGCCTCTATTGGGACGTGCCACGTGTTGACGTACCATAGGCATCTTCCGTCCAATGAGTGGATGACATCTGTCCCAACGGTGAGCCGACACGTGTTTCCTCCAGCCAATGATGATTTTACACGTGGAAAATCCCCATTGGTCGGGGCTGTTAACGGGTTATCGGATCCAAAACCCGACCCGATAGCTTAACGGCGTTACTCGTTATGGTGGATGCCACGTGTCGGTCACCCTTGACGAAAGCACTTACGTGATGCGCGATTTATCGTCATGGAAGTGGACACTTCCGTGATGATAATTTTGGTAATGTCATGGAACACTTCTATGACAGCACAGGTATGACTATCTTGATTCTGTCATAATTTTGTCATGGATGTACATGCATGACAAAAAACGCGACCTACTGTGACAAACACGTATCATCACGGAAGTGTATTTTTTTTGTAGTGTATCCTCAAATAGAATCATTAAACAAGCAAACATATGCAAACAATGCAAACATAACAGCAATCTGCCAAAACAGTATAGTCTGTAAAGAATGCAAGATTCATAACACTTCCCTAACTGCAAACATTATGAAATTCTAGCACACTGTATAAAATTTATCAGACCTTATTATTCAAAAAGTTTCAACATTTTATCATATTCTGGCTTTTCTAGGGATTTTTTGCAACAGCGATAAACTTTCTGTTTTGAAACAGCAACATGTATACTTGCAAAATAAGCATGGTAAAGGCTATCCTTGACATTTTTATTGAAAACAAAGATGCAAAAAATTATTCCAAATAACAGCAAGCAAGTACTAACAAAATAAAATGACGCTCCAAGCAAAACACATATCATGTTGTGAATAAAAATATAGCTCCAAGTAAATTTACCGATGAACGAAGACAAAAGAGGGGATGCCATCCGGGGCATCCCCAAGCTTAGGCTCTTGGTTGTCCTTGAATATTACCTTGGGGTGCCTTGGGCATCCCCAAGCTTAGGCTCTTTGAGGGAGTCCTGGATTATGGGGTATCCGGACAGCCGGACTATATACATCGTCCGGACTATTGAAGCGTGAAGATACAAGACTCAAGGCTTCGACCCGTGTCTGGATGGGACTTTCCTTGGCGTGGAAGGCAAGCTTGGCGATCCGGATATTATACTTCCTTCCTTGTAACCGACTCCATGTAAATCCTAGCCCTCTCCGGTGCCTATATAAACCGGAGAGGTTGGTCCTTAGAAGGCCGATCACAATTACAATCATACCATCATAGGCTAGCTTCTAGGGTTTTGCCTCTACGATCTCGTGGTAGATCTACTCTTGTACTACCCATATCTTCAATATTAATCAAGCAGGAAGTAGGGTTTTACCTCCATAGAGAGGGCCTGAACCTAGGTAAACATCCGTGTCCCTTGCTTCGTGTTACCATCAGCCTAGACGCAGAGATCGGGACCCCCTACCCGAGATCCGCCGGTTTTGGCACCGACATTGGTGCTTTCATTGATTGTTCCTCTGTGTCGTCGCTACAGGGCTCGATGGCTCCTCTAGTCATCATCAACAACACGATCCCGGGTGAGACCTTTCCCCCCGGACAGATCTTCATGTTCGGAGGCTTCGCCCTGCGGGCCAACTCGCTTGGCCATCTGGAGCAGATCGACAGCTACGCCCCTGGCCACCAGATCAAGTTCGGAAACCTGAACTACATGTCAGACATTCGCGGAGACTTGATCTTCGACGGATCCGGGCCTATGCCAGGAGCGTCGGATAGTCGCGACGAGCACGGCTTAGACCTGCTGTCGGACAGAGCTCGGGGTATCACCCCCGCAGTAGCCCCGGACCTAAATCCGGAGCAGGCTGCGCTGCTTAAGGACGGAGGGATGGACCCCGCCCCGCAGGTCGCGCACTCATCGGCGGTGGAGCCGAACACAGGTCTTACCTCTGTCGTGTCCTGTGACTCCAAACCCCCGGATTCGTATCCGGACGCCGGTTCCAGTCCGCCCACTCCAGTCGAGCCAGGTTGGGCTCCGGTAATGGAGTTCATCGCTGTGGATATCTTCCAGCACTCGCCCTTCGGCGACATGCTGGACTCATTAAAGTCTCTCTCTTTGTCAGGAGGCTCTCGGCCGAACTATGTCCGGCTCGAGTGGGAGGCAGGCGATGAAGGAATTCGTTGCCCACCCACCACCCACTTCATTGCCACGGTCGATGATTTAACCGAAATCTTGGACTTCGACTCAAGACATCGATAGTATGGACGGCGATGCAGGAGAAGAACATGAACCACCGCTCACTGGGCGGTGGACAACCACCTCTTCCTATGATATATATATGGTGGACACTCCGAAGGAAACAAATGGCGATGAGGCAACGGAGGACAAAACCTCAGGGAAAAAAGCAAAGAACGGGCATCGTCGGCGCCACTCCAAGCCCCGCCACAGCAATACCGGCCCAGGAGACGACAACAATCCGAATGGTGCCGAAGAAGAATACAACCCTGATCAGCCCGCCTTCGAGCAGGCCGAACAGGAGGATGAGCAGGTCAGCCCAGAAGAACAGGCGACAGACGAATACCCGGAGGAGGACAGCTACATGCGCCCCTCTGAAGACGAGATTAGCCTCGGTGACGACGAGTTCGGCGTGCCTGAGGATCCCGTAGAGTAGGAGCGCTTCAAGCGACGGCTTATAGCCACTGCGAGGAGCCTGAAAAAGAAGCAGCAACAACTCCAAGCTGATCAAGACCTGCTCACAGATAGATGGACTGAAGTCCTGGCAGCCGAGGAATACGGATTCGAGCACCATACGGTGACCGGCCACCTCGTGGCGGGATAAACGGCAACATATCAGTCCGCATACCAGCCAACACCCCCACGCCAACATACTACGGCTGAGGTAACAAAACAGGACAGCCAAGATCGATCTACGGATCGCGAAGGCGCTACCGACGCGACGATGACCGTCACGCCGGATACACCTTCAACAAGTCCGGCCGGGCCGAACATAGCCACCCAGAGCAATTCGACCTGCGTAGCCACATAGCCCGGCACAGAGGCGCCGCACACCCCCTCTACTTCACTGACGAAGTAATGGATCATGAATTCCCAGAAGGGTTCAAACCCGTAAACATCGAATCATACGATGGCACAACAGACCTCACAGTATGGATCGAAGATTTCCTTCTCCACATTCACATGGCCCGTGGAGACGATCTACATGCCATCAAGTATCTTCCCCTTAAGCTCAAAGGACCAGCCCGGCACTGGCTAAACAGCCTGCCAGCAAATTCCATTGGCAGTTGGGAAAGCCTGGAAGACGTATTCCTCGACAACTTCCAGGGCACATATGTGCGACCACCAGACGCTGATGACTTGAGCCACATTACTCAACAGCTCGGAGAGTCAGCCCGGAAATTCTGGACTCAGTTCCTAACTAAAAAGAACCAAATAGTCGACTGTCCGGACGCCGAAGCCCTGGCGGCTTTTAAGCATAATATTCGTGACGAGTGGCTCGCTCGACACCTCGGCCAGGAAAAACCCAAGTCCTTGGCAGCTCTCACAACACTAATAACCCGCTTTTGCGCGGGCGAGGACAGTTGGTTGGCTCGCAACAACACTACGCCACATTCTGGCAATTCAGATGGCCGCGACAATAACGGCAAGCCACGGCGTAACAGACATAAGCGACGGAACAACGGCGATAGCACTGAAGACACGACAGTTAACGCCGGATTCAGCAGATCCAAGCCCGGTCAGTGGAAGAAGCCGTTCAAAAGAAACAATCAGGGATCGTCCAGTCTGGACCGCATACTGGAGGGCTCGTGCCAAATTCATGGCACCCCGGACAAGCCAGCCAACCACACCAATAGAGATTGCTGGGTATTCAAATAGGCCGGCAAAATAAACGCCGAAGACAAGGACAAGAAGCTGCACAATGACGATGACGAGGAGCCCCGACGTCCGAACACGGGGACGAAGAAATCCCCTGTGTGAAAACGGTCAACATGATCTACGCCACACATCCCCAAGCGGGGAGCAGGCGGGCACTATGGGACGTCTATGCGATGGAGCCAGTCGCCCCCAAATTCAACCCATGGTCAGCTTGTCCGATCACCTTTGATCGTAGGGATCACCCTACTAGCATCTGTCACGACCGCTCGGCCGCATTGGTCCTAGACCCAATCATCGACGGATTCCACCTCACGCGCGTCCTTATGGACGGCGGTAGCAGCCTGGACCTGCTTTATCAGGACACAGTGCGCAAAATGGGCATTGACCCTTCAAGGATCAAGGCCACCAAAACCACCTTTAAAGGTGTGATTCCTGGAGTAGAGGCCCGTTGCACGGGCTCTATAACATTGGAAGTGGTCTTCGGATCTCCGGATAACTTCCAAAGCGAAGAGTTAATCTTCGATATCGTCCCTTTCCGCAGTGGTTACCACGCACTGCTTGGACGAACCGCATTTGCTAGATTCAATGCGGCACCACACTATGCATACCTCAAGCTCAAGATGCCAGGACCACGCGGGGTCATAACAATGAACGGAAATATGGACCGCTCTCTCCGAACAGAAGAACATACGGTAGCCCTCGCGGCGGAAGTACAATGCGGCCTCCTCCGACAAACCAATCCGGCGACAACAACTTCAAGCACCGTCAAGAGAGTCCGGAGCACCCCGCAACAGGATCATCAGGCACGCCAAGAGCGCGACTAGCAGTCCGGCCTCCGCTTAAGCCCCATCAAAGCAGCATTCATGCCACGCGTACACAATTACGCACTCAAGATACCATGGGCGTAGGCGGAGGCGCAACAACGACTCAGTCAACAGTGCGGGATAACCGCCTCATACCTTCATAACCCGTCCTTCTTCTTTTTCAGGACATTGCTTTAGAGCAACCTCTCCAGAAAAGCCGGTTACCGGACTTACATAGTAGAGAGAGCCAAGGAGGCAACAGGCTTCGCGCACAGAAGGAAACACCCAGGTGGAATCTATTTACGATCGTTACACCTGTTTTATATATCCATACGCGGCATGCCCCTGGATAGGACATGTTAAATAGTACTATTTATCTCCGCTTAATGCATTCGTTGTAAACATACGCTTAAACGTATTTTCATCAATGGGAGATTATATATAGCATCAGCTCATTATTCTTATTTGAACATTTCTCTTACAAATGTCTCTTTCATATTGCATCCGTACACTTTGATACGGTCCGTTTGCCAGGGGCTTCCTATGGTGCCCCGTTCTACGGCAACTAAAGTCTGAACACTTTAAACAGTGCGGCACCCCGAACTTATAGCACTATATGCATCAGCTCCGGATCATGTCTTTGGTCTACAGTTGGATTAGCCTGGCTCCCTTGTTTTGGTACCTTACGTTCCGTTATATCGGCTAAGGTAGCGCAGGGAGAACTGCTGCGATTGTGTCCCAGTTCTTCCGAACGAGCACCTCAGTAGAGAAAGCCGAAAACTGACCGGCATGATGAGGCGAGAGCCGGTCGCTGTTCGAGAGGTCTTAAAATCCTTAAAGATTTTTTCCGCTTTAGGCGATGAGTCGGCCTTGTCCGATTTAGGCGTATATAGCGCCCCAATTCGGTCCTCCGATTTCTAGGGGCTTCGCCGAAATTTAAAATTATAGACTTCTTTGGCTAAGTGAAAGTTATGAAGCCGCATAGTCCGATTGCCTTGTTCGCTGCGCTGGATACCTCCTTAAGGGACCAAACATTTGGATAAAGAGTATCCGGGTTTTCCAGAACACCGGTACTAAATGCGATGGGGCGGAAGCCGACGACTGGCCTACTTTCAAAATTTGATAAACAGCCGCATAGATGGTAATATTTTAAATCAAAACAGTGCTACATAGCATAGGCAACTCCGTCCTTAAACTACAACAGCGGCAGAGGTACATTTAGTCAAAGATCTTGTCTTTAGTACATTCGTCGGCCACGAGACGAGCGCCTTTCATAACGCCATCATAGTACTTCTCGGGATGGCGATGCTCCTTGCCCTCGGGCGGACCGTCCTTCACCAGCTTCTCCACATCCAGCTTGCCCCAATGCACCTTCGCGCGGGCAAAGGCCCGGCGGGCACCCTCGATGCAAACGGATCGCTTGATTACTTCAAGCCGCGGTAGGCATTCACCATCCGCTTGATCGGGCGAAGTAGCTAGTGGGCGAGGGCTCACCAGCCATATCCGGACTATGAAATCTTTCATAGCCACTTGGCCGACCTTTGTGGAGTTCGACCAAGCTATACATTGGTCACCGGAGGCGTTGGGTGTTCGGCCCCAAAGATATTGGGACGAACAACTTCTCCATTGAGCTCCCCTCTTGGGCACGGTAGAACTCCGCGCCATCTGATACGCTGCGTGGCAGATCTGCGAATGCCCCTGGAGAGCTCCGAATTCGAGTAAGTAAAAGAAACACCTCCTCCACATGTTTGCTTTGCACAAAGAATTTCTTACCCGCCGCTATCTTTTTGGCCTCCTGGATCTCCTGTTGTGCCTTCTCTACTTCAGCCTTGGCGTCTTGCATACTCACAAGGGCCTTCGCAAGCTCGTCCTCTTTCGTCTTCAGATCATGCTCCACGTACTCGAACTTCTTGCCAAGGTCCTGGAGCTCTTGCTATACCTCGCCCACTCTAGCACTTTGCTTCTCGCGCTCTCTGCATTCCAAGGCTGCCGTGTCTTCGACCTCGGATAGCACTTTCTTCAAGGACGCCACTTCGGCGGTGGACCCTGTCACACAGTCATGACGCTTTGTCGTCAGACTAAACAATTTTATCTATCTTTACATACATAAGAGCGGAGAATCACTCACCTTTGCTCTCTTTGAGACACCTCTTCGTGAGGTCGAGCTCTCCCTGCGCCCGCTCCAGGTCCCGCTTTAGTTCAGCAACCTCGGCTGTACGGGCAGCAGCGGCAAGCAGCACGGCCTGCTCATTCACATAAATGCTTATTAGACTCCTGCGGATTATAATTGACCCTCCGTTTGGCTTTTCTTTCCGAACACCAAACAGAGTATCAGGGGCTACTACCTATCGGGTGGTAATTTCACCATTTTTATTACTTACCTCGAAGCCCGTTAAGAGGCTTGTGCAGGCTTCGGTTAGTCCGCTTTTGGTGGACAGAACCTTTTGAATCACCACACTCATAAGAGTATGGTGCTCGTCATCCATGGAAGCGCCTCGAAGCGCTTCCACCAGACTATCCGGCACCGCTGGCGCGACGGAAGTCCTCAGCACGGATGGCTCGCCCTCCCTAACGAGGGGCTGCCCGCCTAAATCCGGAACCGTTAAGGGTTCCGGAACAATGTTCAGTTGAGAGTCTGCCTTGCTGCGGCTCTTATCGACGCGATCCACAGGGATCTTGAACCCCGCGTGTCTGACATTTGGAACTCCGCCTTGGGGTGTCTCCAGGTTCACCTCCCCCTGCTCGGGGAACCTTCGGGACAACACCTCCGTGTCATCCGCAGGCTGAGGTGTGGTGGCCATCGGGAGCAAGTTCACCTCTGAAGCGCTCAGAGACCCATCTGAAGACGACACCTCCGGATGAGCCCTGGCCGGACTGCATATATGTTCGGCGTTATTAAACAACTATGAAGTAAAATCACGGTAGAGTGCGGACACTTACGATCGCGCCAGGGGCTTCCCCCTTGGAAGCCACCCTTCCTCGCTATGAGCGGCCGTGGTGGAAGTAGTCCGGAAGGACGTCTTTCCCTTCTGGGCGTCCCAGCCTCCCCCTGGGCGGCTTTCCTCTTTCTCCTCCCGGTGTGGGAGGTAGAGTTTCTTCTTGTTTCCCCCGCCTCATGGAGGAATCTATTTCGTCGTCATCGGACGACGTGGGTATGACGGCCTTGCGTCGAGGGCCTCGCCCGGCCCCGCGGCCCGTCTCCTCAGGCCCCTCATCCTTTCCGGATGGGGCGACTTCTTCTTCCTCCTCTTTGGGGGAGGAGTGCGCCTCGTCGTCTTCGGACGAGGATTCCGGCACAACCTTACGCCGGAGACCCTTCCTGGTCCCCGGGCCCTTCTTTTCGGCCTTCTCAGGTGCCTTGTAGGGCGCCGGGATCAGCATCTCTGCCAAGAGAGCATCAGCTGGATCTTCTGGCAGCGGAGCCGGACAGTCAATCTGCTCCGCTGTCTCCACATAGTCCTGATCAAATATACACAAATACTTAAGACTCCCCCATGAATGTATTGGAAAAAACCGAATCCGGTGGTAGTCCCAAACTCACGGACGTGGGGGCCGCGCTGCATGAAGTCCGCGGTCCTCGGATGTGGGAGGAGGTACTTCGGAGGCCTTAAACAACGCCTTCCATGCGTCCTTGTGCTTCATGCCATAGAGCCTCTGAAGCGTCTGGTGTTCGGCCAGGACGAACTCCCACAAATTGAATGCCCACCTTTGGCACGGCAGAATCTGGCGAACGGGCATGACCTGGATCATGTTGACAAGCTTGATGTTCTTGTCCTTCATGCTCTTGATGCAGGTTTGGAGTCCGGTCAGCTCTGTAGGTTCGCCCCAAGTCAGGCCCTTCTTTTCCCAGGAGGTGAGCCGCATGGGGGCTCCGGATCGGTACTCGGGGGCCGCTGCCCAGTTGGCGCCGCGCGGCTCGGTGATGTAGAACCACCCCGATTGCCACCCTTTTACGGTCTCCGCAAAGGATCCGTTCAGCCAGGTGATGTTAGGCATCTTGCCCACCATGGCCCCTCCGCACTCCGCTTGCTGGCCGCTTACAATCTTCGGCTTCACACAGAAGATTTGCAGCCACAGGCCGAAGTGAGGCCGGATGCGGAGGAAGGCCTCACATACGACGATGAAGGCCGAGATGTTGAGGACGAAATTCAGGGCTAGATCATGGAAATCTAGCCCGTAGTAGAACATGAGCCCGCGGACGAAGGGGTGAAGTGGAAACCCCAGTCCACGAACGAAGTGGGCGACGAACACGACCCTCTCGTGGGGTCCCGGGGTCGGAATGACCTACCGACATCCGTGGCCAGTGCGCTATGTCTCATGACCAAGTATCCGGCCTTAGAAGATTTGCGATATGCTTCTCCTTGACGGTGGAAGCCACCCACTTGCCTCCTGCTCCAGACATGTTTAGCTGTGCAGGGAAGACTTGGGCTTGGGCGCTGGAGCTCGAGGGGGCAAGAGTGGGCAAAGGAGGAAGAAGGCGTGGGTAAAAATGGGGAAATCCTATCCCTTTATAGAGGCGACGAAAGCGGTGCGCCTCCCCACTTGCCCGTTGGGAATCGCTTGCTTCCCAAGCGCCACGATTGATGATGTGTGGGATTACCCGTACCCGTATTGATGAGAATCCTGAGATAAGGGGACACGATCTCTGCTTTGACAAGACGTGTCAAGGAAACCGCCTCGCAATATGCGTTGTGGCTGGTTGTGGGAAAACGGTTCGAATAATGACCCGACCGCAATGGCACGTCGCGTTGCCTAAAAAGTTGTCAGCAGATTGCATTTGTGAAATATCATTCTCTCTACGGTGGCATGTGAAGATCATTTTGTGGATCCGGACACGGTTCAAGTGTTCGATAATTATTTTGGAGTATTCGGAGGAGGAACCCGCCCTGCAATGCCGAAGACAAGATCAAGCGCGGACTCATCGTCATTGAAGCCTGGTTCAGGGGCTACTGAGGGAGTCCTGGATTAGGGGGTATCCGGACAGCCAGACTATATACATCATCCAGACTATTGAAGCGTGAAGATACAAGACTCAAGACTTCGACCCATGTTCGGATGGGACTTTCCTTGGCATGGAAGGCAAGCTTGGCGATCCGGATATTATACTTCCTTCCTTGTAACCGACTCCATGTAAACCCTAGCCCTCTCTGGTGCCTATATAAACCGGAGATGTTGGTCCTTAGAAGGCCGATCAAAATTACAATCATACCATCATAGGCTAGCTTCTAGAGTTTAGCCTCTACGATCTCGTGGTAGATCTACTCTTGTACTACCCATATCTTCAATATTAATCAAGCAGGAAGTAGGGTTTTACCTCCATCGAGAGGGCCCGAACCTGGGTAAACATCCGTGTCCCTTGCTTCCTGTTACCATCAGCCTAGACGCATAGATCGGGACCCCCTACCCGAGATCCGCCGGTTTTGACACCGACACTCTTGCCACTCTTTATTCCATGGTCCATCGAATCTTTACCCAAAACTTGAAAACTTCATAACACAAAACTTAACAGAAAAATCGTAAGCTCCGTTAGTATAAGAAAATAAATCACCACTTAGGTACTGTTGTGAACTCATTCTAAATTCATATAGGTGTAATATCTACTGTATTCCAACTTATCTATGCACTACAAAAAAATACACTTCCATGATCATACGTGTTTGTCACAGTAGGTCGCGTTTTTTGTCATGCATGTACATCCATGTCACGCCCAATATGCGATACTATCCTAAAGAGACTCGAAGGTCCCACCAAGGATAGAACCGCATATTGATACGCTTTTGCAAGGTGGATATCATTACATCAACATTTCATAATAGTGGGGATACATCCAAGACATACAATGTCACATGAATACAACAATACAACATACATAAGATCAACATCCGACTACGGATGAAACATAAACAGAAACTCAAACAATATCCACCCTGCTAGCCCAGGCTGCCGACCTGGAACCTATCCCCTGATCGAAGAAGCAGAAGAAGAACTCCAAAACAAGTAAACATCGCTCTCGCGTCATGATCATTGCAAACCTGTACCTGCAACTGGTGGTGTAGTAATCTGTGAGCCACGAGGACTCAGCAATCCCATTACCATGGGTATCAAGACTAGCAAAGCTTAATGGGTAAGGAAGGGGTAAAGTGGTGAGGTTGTAGCAGCGGCTAAGCAATGTATGGTGGCTAACTTACGCAAATAAGAGCAAGAAGAGAAGAAAAGCAAGCGGTCGTCAACTAGTAATGATCAAGAAGTGATCCTGAACTCCTACTTACGTCAGACATAACCCAGAAACTGTGTTCTCCTCTCGATCAACCCCGAAAAGAGACACTCACGCAGTTACATAGCGGTTGGTGTATTTTAGAAGAGTTTTACTTCAAGTTTACTACAATCGGATATCAACAAATTCCCATCTCGCCACATAACCGCGGGCACGGCTTTCGAAAGTTCAAACCCTGCAGGGGTGTCCCAACTTAGCCCATGCTAAGCTCTCGCGATCAACGAAGGATATTCCTTCTCCCAGGAAGACCCGGTCAGTCTGGGAATCCAGGTTTACAAGACATTTCGACAATGGTAAAACAAGACCAGCAAAGCCGCACGAATGTGCCAACAAATCCCGATAGGAGCTGCACATATCTCGTTCTCGGGGCACACCGGATGAGCAAGACGACGGGTTGGCATAGACCCTGGTTGCCCGAGCGCGGACATCGCTTCGGTTTGGACCAACACTCGAGAGGAGAACTGGCCCGGGGCTAAAATAAAGATGACCCTCGGGCTCAAAACCCAAGGGAAAAAAAAAGGGCATAGGTGAGGCAAATGGTAAAACCAATGTTGGGCCTTCTTTGGAAGAGTTTTATTCAAAGCGAACTGTCAAGGGGGTCCCATAAATCACCCAACGCGTTAGGGACGCAAAATCCGGGAACATAATACCGATATGACGGAAACTAGGGCGACAAGAGTGGAACAAAACACTGTGCATAAGGCCGGGCCTTCCACCCTTTACCAAGTATATAGATGCATTAATAGTATAAGAGATATTGTGATATCCCAACATAAACATAATCCAACATGGAGCAATCTTCATCTTCACCTGCAACTAGCAACGCTATAAGAGGAGCTGAGCAAAAGCGGTAACATAGCCAAACAACAGTTTGCTAGGAAGGGTGACAAAGGTTAGAGGTTCATGGCAATTTGGGAGGCTTAATAAGCAAGTGGTAGGTAACGCAGCATAGCGATAGAAGGAAGCAACTAGCATAGCAATGATAGTAATGAGATCCAAGGTGACGGTCATCTTGCCTGAAATCCCGCTAGGAAGAAGAACGAGTCCATGAAGAAGCGAACGGAAGTAGTCGAACGAATCCTCACAATCGCAACATTACCGAAACTAAGAAGCAACACCGGAAAGAAACAAACAACATGGTAAATGCACAAGCATAAACATGGCATGATGCACAATCAAGTATGATGCATGTCCGGTTTAATGAGGCATGGCATGGCAAAGTGCAACAAATAATACTACAAGTTAAGTGGAGCTCAATATGCAACGAGTTGCATATTGACGAAACACCACATTGACATATTTAGTTTAATCTCGTTTAAGCTACCAAACAATATTAAATGTTGTTAAACATGACAAGAGGTGAAGCATAATTAAACTACCTATCTAGGCAAGTTTAAATGAGGCCGGAAGTAACAAACAACAATTCCGGAAAATCCCCATATGCATATTTCGAATTTGGTACTGTTCTACCCTAAAACATATTTTATTGTTGTTAAACAGGAAAATAAAGTGCACCATGTTAAACTAGGCATTTTTCCCACCCCATTTACATATAAAGTTTATTTAAACCGAGCTACGGTTATTAAGTTATGAAATAAATCATTTTAACATGGCATTTGAGCAAATTTAAACAAACATCATTTTAAACATTTTTAACATGGATGAAAGTTGGATATTATGATACTAGATGAAATTATAAGCATTTTACATATTTGAAACATTTTAATCCGATGCACGGTTTGTGAGATATTAAATGCATGAACATAAGGTTTTTTCTGTAAAATTGCAGTCTCCGGATAATAGACAAATTCGCAGATCTGGGAAAAAACATGATACGGGCCGAAACAGCTGGGCTGAACAGAGAGGAGGGGCCGGATTTGGTGCTCACCATGGGCCTAGCCTAGCGTCGGTGAGGAGGCCCAGCGGGGCGGATCTGGCGCGACCCACGAGCAGCCGGATCGGCCAACGAGCGAGGGGCGGGCGAGATGCTCGGCTCGTTACTGAAGAACGAGCAACAGAAGCAGCGGCAGGTTCACGGCGATGCAGAAGACGGCGCCGGGGAGGTTCTGGCGACGGGGTCGGCGGGAACCAGCGAGTAGGCGCTGAAGATGGCAGGATCTGGTGGCAATTCGGGCCAAAACGAGGCATGGCGGCGCCGGCGCGCTGTGGAAGAGGGCCGGCAGCAGGGATGTACTCCTGTGAACATGTACAGGTTGCGAGAGAGTTTCAGAGAGGAGAGGTATAGAGAAGAAACGGGAAAAAAGGAGGGAAGAACAGACGCGGGCGGCTAGAGGTGCTCACTGACGAGCTGCGGTGGCTCGAGGCAGCGCAGGGGAGGCAGATGAGGTCCCGTAGGGGCGACGGTGATGCAATAGGAACTCGCCGGCATTGAGGATGATGGCCGGGTGCGACGCGAAGCACCAAGGTGTGGCCATGGCGTTCCTTCTGCTGCGGACCATGAAAGGGCAAGAGAGGTCAGGAGGGAGAGGGCACGGGGAAGGAGAAGAAAGAGGGCAGGGTGCAGGGACGGCCTAGTGGTGCTTGCTTCGACGAGCTCCGTCGTGGAGGCGGCGGGGTCCAGCAGGTCAGCGAGGCGAAGGCGCTCGGCGCTCTTATTCTTCTTGAGCTCGAGGAGAAAGCAGAGGAGGAGCTCCTCTCTTGTGGGCTGGATCGAGGCAAGGAGGAGGATTTGGTGGTGGCTGGTGGAGAACGAGAGACGAATTTTTTGGATCAGGGAGCAGGCTGCTGGTTGGTCCGGGAGGGATCACGAGGAAACCAGGTGGAGTGGCGGCGCGGTGGGATCGATGGGACAAGACCCCTAGGATCTAGGGTTGGACCTTATATTTATAACAGATGAAAACCGTTTAGGGCGGTTAGGTCCCTCTGATCGTAATCGGCCAGTCGCGAATAAAATAGCTAGGGAGTCCAAAAGAGAAACCGATGATGATTTAGAGATGTTTGGTGATGATCCGGACCCATCGGTCGTGACCGTTCGGTTCGGGTTCGGGGAAGTTTTGGGTGAGCAAGCGAGGGGTTCGAGCATTGAGCAAAGAGATTCAGCGGCCAGACAAGAAGGACTCGAAAAACCTGGTTGGTCTCGGAACGGACAACGGAGAGACGCGGCAACTACGAACGAACTAAGAGTTTTAAGAAAACATGCGGATGCGATGCGGATGATGCAATGATGAATGCAATAAATAAATAAATCACGCGGCGACAACGAAATACATGGAAGTCTTCTGGAGCGTCGGTCTCGGGGCGTTACAACACTCCACCACTACAAGAGGATCTCGTCCCGAGATCTAGGATGGCACCGGAGAGAAACAGAAGAGGAAGAGGTAAGACAAAGTTGCTTCTTGACAAAAGAGTGAAACCACGAACCTTGAGAGGTTGAGCAATATGGAAGAAAGAAAACAACGAAGATGAGCAAAGTTGAAAACACTCCGGTTAAAACAAGATGAGAGAGGAAGAATGATATAATTTGGGCAGCACTCCGACTGTAAATGGAAGGAATTGAACATGAACTTGACAAGATGAGAGGATATTTGATGAAATCAACAACACACTGTCTCCGGAATTGAAAGACTGGCACAAGGGGTAAGAAACATTTCCGACCGCACTCCGGTTGAGAAGGGAGGCGAAACTTGATAAGATGAAAGAACTTGAGCAGAGGACATAACACTCCTGTTAAACGGGCAAGCAAGGAAAAGAACATGATATTTGCAAAATGAGATGATGGGTCGAAGAGAGTAACATCACAATGCCTCCGGAAGAAAGAATAGAAGATAGATCATTGGAATAAAAGAATGGAGAAGAAAATGCCAACTTTTGCCACAAGTGAACTTGGAAAGCATCCGTGCAAAGAAGAATCGAACGGAGTTGTTGGCAAATCAACAACGAGAAGCACAAGCTTGTTGTGGGCTTATGGAAAACATCTTGAGACTATGAGGTGACAACCGGCCACTAATGGAAAACCATTGATTTGATTGAGAGCACCAAAAAGATGAAAAACTTCTTCACCGAGATGAGAAGGAGAAAATTGGATCATAGGTACACACCACAAATAGTAACATTCCTTAGGGAAGGCTTTAGGTGAAACATGACACAAGATGACTCCAACAAAGAGATTGGTGGATTTAAAATATCTCATTCTTGACAACATGTGAATCATGAAACACGAACTGAAATTGTCCAGAATGACATAACACCACCTCAAATGATAAGGTAGAACGAATTGCACTTCAAAATGCAAGAAGAAGAATACTTGAACTCCTCAAAACAAAACATGTGTTGAACACCATGTTTATTTTAAAGTATAGCTTGGCGGATCATAACTTCGAGAGAAATCTTGAAGAACAATTGAAGAATGAAAAGAATCCTTGATGAACCACCATGTAGAGCCTCCATGAAGAACTCCGGTAATAAAAGGATGATAAAAAAAGAGAAGTTGAAAACACAGGGTGAAGCCTTGCTATGATTTAGAAGGAGCTTCGCGAGATAATGCCGAAAACTTGGAACTCCGGAAAAGAAAGGTGAATCAACTCGAACGGAGAATGTGACATGATGAACAACTCTGGAAAGAAGAAACTAGATCACTTGGATGAAACAATAATAAGAATTACGTTATGCGTATCCTTCACCAATTTAAATTGATGACAAGTAACAGATTTGGCATACTACTTATTCCCGTAGAAAGGATTAAGAGAGATATAGCGCAAACTTGAGAATGTATTGATGGAACCACCGGTGGAATTTGGAAACAACGAATGAATTAATATGATAACGAAGGAAGTGAAATCTTGAATGAACCACCGTAAGAATTGAAAATGAACGTAGCAAAGGCACAAATCACCGGGAAGAATTGGAAAACAAAAGAAGATACTTGAGGGGATTAAGATACAAGAGAATGAAGAGATCATGAACTAATTAGAGGATACTTGAACGATTCACCGATATGATTTGGAGAACGAGAGCTACACGCTGAGAATGAAGAATTATGACATGGTGGCCTTCGGAGGAAAGAAATGGAAATAACTCATGAAATGCTCCGGATGGGTGAAAAGAATTCCCACAATCGAAAACAATTATGAGAGGATGGCATCAAACTTGAACTACGTATCTTTGGAAGAACGGGTAAGGATTTAAGAGGAACTCTTCTTC
The DNA here is from genome assembly GCA_021605145.1 of Aegilops bicornis. Lineage (NCBI taxonomy): Eukaryota > Viridiplantae > Streptophyta > Magnoliopsida > Poales > Poaceae > Aegilops > Aegilops bicornis. The sequence goes on along the minus strand of CM038673.1, from coordinate 401,935,658 downwards.
GGTCTTCACATGCTGAGAATGACGAGGAGAAACACCACCAAATTGTTGAGAAACTCCGGAAGGATTAAAAGAGGAAAGGTTGAGCCAAAGATGAAAAGAGTTTGAAAGCGACCTTGGAGAAGGCATGTGACTGATGAAAATTCATTCTTACGTCAAACTTTAAAATGAATTTGAGAATAGTTTTTGGAAAATTAGAAGAGTCAGATAAGATCCTGTGAAAAACATGTGGGTTAGGGCCCACTCGAAAGAAACATCATTGAAGGATTGCTTGAAATAAAGATTGCACCGGTAGAATTAAATGGCTTGAATGAGATAACAACCTCAAAATAACTTGAACGGATCTGGAATGAAAAGACGAGCCTTCTGAGATATCTTCAACACTCCAGAACAAATGAATAGCGAGAAGTGAATGATTAAGAGGTGCATCGGCAAGAGAAAGCATTTGCAACAAGGAAAGGAATATGATCACACTGAAAGCTTGTGTTAAGTCCACCGGAAAAGAATACGAGAATGAAGAATGATGAACTTGGAGTTGTTGAGCATCTTCATGAGGGATCACTGGATCAGAACATTGATTGAAAAGAGTGAAGAGACTTCACATGAATAAATGGATACTTGATTAAAAAATCTGAGTCCTTGCAGAAAAGGGTAGGCGGGTGGGAAAACAAAGACAACTTGGGATGGATGAAACAAACACCGTTGAGAAAACTTAGAATTGATCTCGCAGATGTTGAAATGATGGATCCACTTGAAGAGAAGCACGCCGGTTGGGAAAAGAATTGACATCACAATCTCGATGATCAAAAGGATTAGTATTCACATAACAATATGAGAACACCGTTTAGGAAAGGTATGGATTCAACATTTGACTTCGAAGCAACTCGAATACCACAAATAAAGCAAAACAAAGAATTTGGATTGCTGAATAAGCCGGAACAAATACATATGATAGAGATTTACCCAATCCCATATCATGCATCTGTCGGAAAGATATTCTAGGAGCTACTTGAATTCCCACCTATAAACTCCCGAAACTTTCTGGTTAGGCAATCTGGTGTTGGGGATACAGGGGACACAAAATATATCACCCAAACTAACAATACCTAGATCCAGCTGTATCCATCCGTCAACACATAACCAAGAAAACTCCGGAAATCGTGTACCTCAACCTTCGAAAAGCATCTGTTATACAAGCTATGGCAGTACTCCCGAACTCCCCAGTACTGGGTGGCGTCGAGGTTCTCTCACCAACAACTGCATAAAAGAGATTTTTGATGTCGGCAAAACTCAGGTATTCCAGAACAGCAACGATAAAATTGTGACGACAACACCTCGGAGCTCAACTCCCCGGGACACTGCCACAACCCCTAAATGTCAGGAGGCACCAAGAACAATGTTCTCGTCACAATACTATCGGAATGATCCCAAGATACCCGCGTGATCCTAAAAAAATTTCGTGAAATTTTGAGGAGAGGAAAGACAAAACATCTACGTCAGGAGGCCTCACCAGAGCGACGAAGGGACTAAGGAGTAAAAAGAATCCTACTCTCTGATATATATATAAACCTCAGACTCAAAATAGTTTTTTTCTAGACTCAACAACGGCCAACAATCAAGGGGGCTCCTATGGTCGGTCGAGGCTCTGATACCAACTTGTCACGCACAATATGCGATACTATCCTAAAGAGACTCGAAGGTCCCACCAAGGATAGAACCACATATTGATACACTTTTGCAAGGTGGATATCATTACATCAACATTTCATAATAGTGGGGATACATCCAAGACATACAATGTCACATGAATACAACAATACAACATACATAAGATCAACATCCGACTACGGATGAAACATAAACAGAAACTCAAACAATATCCACCTTGCTATCCCAGGCTGCCGACCTGGAACCTATCCCCTGATCGAAGAAGCATAAGAAGAACTCCAAAACAAGTAAACATTGCTCTCGCGTCATGATCATCGCAAACCTGTACCTGCAACTGTTGGTGTAGTAATCTGTGAGCCACGAGGACTCGGCAATCCCATCAACACGGATATCAAGACTAGCAAAGCTTAATGGGTGGGAAAGGGGTAAAGTGGTGAGGTTGCAGCAGCTGCTAAGCAGAGTATGGTGGCTAACTTACACAAATAAGAGCGAGAAGAGAAGCAAAGCCAGCGGTCGTCAACTAGTAATGATCAAGAAGTGATCCTGAACTCCTACTTACGTCAAACATAACCCAGAAACCGTGTTCTCCTCTCGATCAACCCCGAAAAGAGACACTCACGGTTACGCGCATGGTTGGTGTATTTTAGAAGAGTTTTACTTCAAGTTTACTACAACCGGATATCAACAAATTCCCATCTGCCACATAACCGCGGGCACGGCTTCCGAAAGTTCAAACCCTGCAGGGGTGTCCCAACTTATCCCATGATAAGCTCTCGCGATCAACGAAGGATATTCCTTCACCCAAGAAGACTCGATCAGTCTCGGAATCCCGGTTTACAAGACATTTCGACAATGGTAAAACAACACCAGCAAAGCCGCCCGAATGTGCCGATAAATCCAAATAGGAGCTACACATATCTCGTTCTCGGGGCACACCGGATGAGCAAGACGACGGGTTGGCATAGACCCTGGTTGCCCAGGGGGCGCCGGACATCGCTCGGTTTGGACTAGCACTCAGAGGAGAACTGGCCCGGTGGGGGGGGGGCTAAAATAAAGATGACCCTCGGGCTCCGGAAACCCAAGGTAAAAAAGGGATAGGTGAGGCAAATGGTAAAACCAATGTTGGGCCTTGCTGGAAGAGTTTTATTCAAAGCGAACTGTCAAGGGGGTCCCATAAATCACCCAACCGCGTTAGGGACGCAAAATCCGGGAACATAATACCGATATGACGAAAACTAGGGCGGCAAAAGTGGAACAAAACACCAGGCATAAGGCCGAGCCTTCCACCCTTTACCAAGTATATAGATGCATTAATAATATAAGAGATATTGTGATATCCCAACATAAACATAATCCAACATGGAGAAATCTTCATCTTCACCTGCAACTAGCAACGCTATAAGAGGAGCTGAGCAAAAGCGGTAACATAGCCAAACAACGGTTTGCTAGGAAGGGTGACAAAGGTTAGAGGTTCATGGCAATTTGGGATGCTTGATAAGCAAGTGGTAGGTAACGCAGCATAGCGATAGAACGAAGCCACTAGCATAGCAATGATAGTAATGAGATCCAAGGTGACGGTCATCTTGCCTGAAATCCCGCTAGGAAGAAGAACGAGTCCATGAAGAAGACGAACGAAGTAGTCGAGCGAATCCTCACAATCGCAACATTACCAAACTAAGAAGCAACACGGAAAGAAACAAACAACATGGTAAATGCACAAGCATAAACATGGCACGATGCACAATCAAGTATGATGCATGTCCGGTTTAATGAGGCATGGCATGGCAAACTGCAACAAACAATACTACAAGTTAAGTGGAGCTCAATATGCAACGAGTTGCATATTGACGAAACACCACATTGACATATTTAGTTTAATCTCGTTTAAGCTACCAAACAATATTAAATGTTGTTAAACATGACAAGAGGTGAAGCATAATTAAACTACCTATCTAGGCAAGTTTAAATGAGGCCGGAAGTAGCAAACAACAATTATGGAAAATCCCCATATGCATATTTCGAATTTGGTACTGTTCTGCCCTAAAACATATTCTATTGTTGTTAAACAGGAAAATAAAGTGCACCATGTTAAACTAGGCATTTTTTCCACCCCATTTACATATAAAGTTTATTTAAAACCGAGCTAAGGTTATTAAGTTATGAAATAAATCATTTTAACATGGCATTTGAGCAAATTTAAACAAACATCATTTTAAACATTTTTAACATGGATGAAAGTTGGATATTATGATACTAGATGAAATTATAAGCATTTTACATATTTGAAACATTTTAATCCGATGCACGGTTTGTGAGATATTAAATGCATGAACATAAGGGTTTTTCCGTAAAACTGCAGTCTCCGGATAATAGACAAATTCGCAGATCTGGGAAAAAACATGATACGGGCTGAAACTGCTGGGCTGAATAGAGAGGAGGGGCTGGATTTGGTCCTCACCATGGGCCTAGCCTAGCGTCGGTGAGGAGGCCCAGCGGGGCGGATCTGGCGCGACCCACGAGCAGCCGGATCGGCCAACGAGCGAGGGGCGGGCGAGATGCTCGGCTCGTTACTGAAGAACGAGCAACAGAAGCAGCGGCAGGTTCACGGCGATGCAGAAGACGATGCCGGCGAGGTTCTGGCAACGGGGTCGGCGGGAACCAGCGAGTAGGCACCGGAGATGGCAGGATCTGGTGGCAACTCGGGCCAAAACGAGGCATGGCGGCGCCGACACGCTGTGGAAGAGGGCCGGCAGCAGGGATGTACTCCTGTGAACATGTACAGGTTGCGAGAGAGTTTCAGAGAGGAGAGGTACCGAGAAGAAACGGGAAAAAGGAGGGAAGAACGGACGCGGGCGGCTAGAGGTGCTCACCGGCGAGCTGCGGTGGCTCGATGCAGCGCAGGGGAGGCAGACGAGGTCCCATACGGGCAACGGTGATGCAATAGGAACTCGCCGGCGTTGAGGATGATGGTCGGGCGCGACGCGAAGCACCATGGGGCGACCATGGCGTTCCTTCTGCTGTGGACCATGAAAGGGCAAGAGAGGTGAGGAGGGAGAGGGCACGGGGAAGGAGAAGAAAGAGGGCAGGGTGCAGGGACGGCCTGGTGGTGCTTGCTCCGACGAGCTCCGTTGTGGAAGCGGTGGGGTCCAAAGAGGTCCGAGGTGAAGTGCGCTCAAGGCGCAGCTATTCTTCTGGGCTCGAGGAGAAAGCAGAGGAGGAGCTCCTCTCTTGTGGGCTGGATCGAGGCAAGGAGGAGGATTTGGTGGTGGCTGGTGGAGAATGAGAGAGAATTTTTGGATCGGGGGAGGAGGCTGCTGGTTGGTCTGGGAGGGATTCCGAGGAAACCAGGTGGAGTGGCGGCGCGGTGGGATCGATGGTACAAGACCCCTAGGATCTAGGGTTGGACCTTATATTTATAACAGATGAAAACCGTTTAGGGCGGTTAGGTCCCTCTGATCGTAATCGGCCAACATGAATAAAATAGCTAGGGAGTCCAAAAGAGAAACCGATGATGATTTAGAGATGTTTGGTGATGATTCGGACCCATCGGTCGTGACCGTGCGGTTCGGGTTCGGGGAAGTTTTGGGCGAGCAAGCGAGGGGTTTGAGCATTGAGCAAAGAGATTAAGCGGCTAGACAAGAGGGACTCAAAAAACCCGGTTGGTCTCGGAACGAACAACGGAGAGACGCGGCAACTATGAACAAACTAAGAGTTTTAAGAAAACATGCGGATGCGATGTGAATGATGCAATGATGAATGCAATAAATAAATAAATCACATGGCGACAACGAAATACATGGAAGTCTTCTGGAGCGTCGGTCTCGGGGCGTTACAATCCATGACAAATTTATGACAGAATCAAGATAGTCATACCTGTGCTGTCGTAGAAGTGTTCCATGACATTACCAAAATTTACATCATGGAAGTGTCCACTTCCATGACGATAAATCGCGCGTCACAGAAGTGCTTTCGTCAAGGGTGACCGACACGTGACATCCACGAATGTAACGCCCGTTAAGCTATCGGGTCGGGTTTTGGATCCGATAACCCGTTAACAGCCCGACCAATGGGGATTTTCCACGTGTAAAATCGTCATTGGCTGGAGGAAACACGTGTCGGGTCATTGTTGGGACAGATGTCATCCACTCATTGGACAGAAGGCGCCTATGATACGTCGACACGTGGCCCGGCCCAACAGAGGCCCATTCCTGTGAAAAGGCCAGCCCGTTTGACTTGGTCAAAAGGTGACGGGCCGGCCCAAGGAAAGCCTATTAACGGCATGTTCGCATATAGCCCATTTATAGCCTGCTAACCCAAGGCCCGTTGCGCCCTACCCGAATTAGGCCCAGTAGCGTCATTTGGGCCATCCAATATGATTCCAGCCCGTTTTCACTTCTGGCCCATGTATGGCCCATGACGTCTTTCGGCCCATATGAGGCCCTATGTAACTCTTGGCCTATTAACGGCCCGTGGTGAAACTGGCTCGCAATGAACAATGTATCACTTAGACCCATTAACGGCCCGTGGTGAAACTGGCCTCTAATGAACAGTGTATCACTTTATACCCATTAATGGCCCGTTTCCAGCCCATGTTATCTTTCGGCCTTCTCAGAGCCCATTTATTCTTGGGCTCATTTCGAGCATTCGTTTACTTACGGCCCACATCGTAATTTTCTACTTGTGGGCCAAATTCAGCCCGTGGTTACAGTCGGCCCGTTTGTGGTCCGTTAATACATTGGGCCGTTTTCATAGCGTCATCAAATACAGCCTATTAACGATGGCCCGTTATGGTCGGCCCCATGAACGGACGATTCCAACTCTAGCCCGCTTCTGACCATAATGCGGCTCGTTATTGGCCCATGTTTGTAATCGATCATACTGACCCTATAAGGCCCATTGATGATAGGGCCCGAGAAGGCCCATTGTTTCTACGGCCGTAGAAGGCCCAATGTTTCTACGGCCCGTAGAAGGCCTCATCGCTTACGGCCCGTAGAAGGCCCATCGCTTTCACGGCCCGTAGGGAGGCCCAAAGGTCACTACAAGAAATATTAGCCCATGGTTATTGTGGCCTAGTTTTAAAAAATAGGTTATTGCAGCCACTAGCAAACCGCGGAAAAAGAACTGCACTGACTACAAGCAAACAAATAAACAAGACAATAAGGAAATAAATAAGCAAGCAACTTATGCTACGCTATCACGGCTATTACACATATTACATCCACTGGGCATCAAAGTTCACCACCAGTGCAAATATAGGGAACCCCAGCAGCATATAAACGCCGCAGCAAAACAAGTCCAGAATTGAAACCACTTCAGAAGAGTTCAAGAAACAATATCCTGGGTATCCATAATGCTAGCAAGATGCTTATCAAGCTTATTAACTTTCTCTTGTTTGGCGCTTAAATCCTCCAGTAACATTGTCGTTGCACAAGAAAGTACGATCTGAATTCTGCAGGGACTTCTCGGTCCTTGGCTTCTTGCCGCATGACAGATGATCGATGCCTTTCAGCTTGTAGCTGAGGCCCGAAGAAGTCAAGTGATTCAGGCAGCGAGTTCAAGAGCTTGTGCGGTGTATTGGCCAAGATAACTCGAACACTACATCAACGCAGGATCGTGGGGTTTTCTCACTATCTACAAGATCGTTTTTATCACCTTTCTTGGAGACCAACAGGGTTGTGTCACTATCTTGAACCTTATCTGCATTACTTTCTCTACCATTGCATAGTGGGGTGCTCTTCTCCAATATTCTGTTCGCATACTACAAGAGAAACAAGCGAGACACATCACGAGTTTAGCTTGTAGTATACCAAACTCATTTTGGTAAACCGTTCAAGAGTAAGGTGGACAGGATAACAGCATGAAACAAACATATATCTATGTACTATGGTCACTGTATTGTCTATATAATTCTAGTTTATGTTCCCTAATCAAGATAGAGACATAGTTCAACTCATATTTTTTAAGACACAGCAGCATAGACAAAATATAAGTGTGAGAAACTACACAACATTGGCAGCACTTGTAATGTGCATCACATGAGAACATAACTTTTTATACAACTTAAAATGAAATCAACATAGAGCAAGAAGTTAGAACAACAATCCAGTTTAAGAAATAGGTTTAAAACATACCTGTTGCGCCATTGGAGTTTCAATTGGATCCTTCAAATTCGAAAGTAGTTGGTATGAGTAAATATAGTGATGCAACAAAGAAAGGAGTATGGACCATAGCTACGGAATCTTACCAGAGAACAGTTGCTCTTCTGCTTTAAACGTGGAGTTTGGGTTAGCTGTGGTGGTCTTCGTGCTTTGGGCACTGCAGTAGCTTTACAAACTGCTCGTGTGGGGGTACTCTATGGTGGACATGGTGCTTTGTCAACTATAAGTGGGTTACTATCCGCTGGGGTTGCGGTTAGATGGGTTGTAGCTGGTTCTCTGCCCAATGATGTAAGTGTGCAATCTGGAAGAGTCTCGATTATGTGTGGTGGGGCTAGTTCGTGGGCCAGTACAACCATGGTCCTATCTGCATCGACGGGTAGCACTGTCTTTTGTGAAGAACGGGTTTTTGCTCCCTTAGATGCTGCCATCACCCCCTCCAATTCAAATGGCTGATAAACAAGAAAAAAATTGAATGTACAGACATTGTATGATAGACAGATGTGGTAATTCACATATATGTTGTCTAACCAAACAGAATGACATGACACAATTTCACATATATGATGCCTAACTAAACAGGATAGCATGACACAGCTTTCAGATATATGATGGATAACTTAACAGGATATAATGGCATAATTCAACATATGATGAGTACCTAAACAGGATGACATGACAAAACTATATGATGTCTTTCTAAAATAGGTTGGGATGAAATAATTCACATACATGTTGTCTAAGTAAACAGGATGGCATGATATAATTGACATAATTGATTCATATACTAAGCAGTTGGCACTCGCATGTATGATCTCTAAACTAAGCAGATAGAATTCAATATTGTGCATATGATTTCTAAACTAAGCAATGCAAGACACCATATGCATCATATGAGAAATATAAACATTGCAACTTAGAGCATACACCTCGGGTGGGATATAGGACTAGTCATCTGTCTCTCGAATCCTCCTCCGAGGAGCTCCTCGTAACCATCGAGATATATGCTTCAACAGTACCATTGCACGCTCAAGACCTTGTTTTCACTCCAGATTTTTCCATAACCGGCTCAAATGGCTGATACACATGAAGAGTAGTTCAATATACATGATTGTCGACAAATGGAATACGTAATGAAAAAAAAGAGGGCATGAGATAATTCACATATATGATGCCTGGCTCCATGGCGGTGCATAATTCACATATATGATAACTGGCTGAAAACATGGCATTGCATAATTCACATATCTGATATAGAAACAAACAGGAGGCATTCACACAAAGCATGTCTAATCTAAGCAGATGGATGGCAATGCAAGACACCATATGCATGATATGAGCAATATAACCCAGCCAAGTTAGAGCATGCACCCCGGGGGGGATACGACTGGTCATCTCTCTCTGAATCCTCCTCTGAGGAGCTATCTCAGAATCAACAAGAAATCTGCATCGACAGTGTAGCACTCGACTTCGAAGACCTTGTTTTCACTCCAGATTTTCCCATGACCGACTCAAATGGCTGATGCATGTGAAGAGTAGATGAATGTATAAACATTGTTGACAAATGGAACACATTATGGAAAAAATATGGCACGATACAATTCACATATACGATGACTGGCTAAACAGGATGGCATTGCATGATTCACATATATGATGCCGCTAAAGAAGATGGCATTGCATAATTCCCATATACTCCCTCCGTTCCTAAATATTTGTCTTTTTAGAGATTTCAAATGGACTACCACATACAGATGTATATAGACATATTTTAGAGTGTAGATTCACTCTTTTTTTTTCGTATGTAGTCACTTGTTGAAATCTCTAAAAAGACAAATATTTAGGAATGGTGGGAGTATGATATAGAAACCAAACAGGTGGCATTCACACAAAGCAAATCTAAACTAAGCTGATGACATATAAGATGTATAATGTAAGCAATTCAAGGCGCCATATGCATGATATGACCAACATCAGCATGCCAGGTTAGAGCAAACACCTCAGGTGGTAAACAGGCATGGTCGGCTCCTTCTGAATCTCCATCTGAATAGTTGTCTTCCTATGGAATACAATCTGGAAATGCAGGAGAGGGGGGGGGACTTACCAAAGATGGAGCAGCGTCTGCATGACATTATATTCAAGACGCAACGGTCTTCTCTTTTCTACATGTTCAAGACGATTGTGTACAATATCTAACATGCATAATAAAAAAGTTAGATTTTGTAAGGCCTAAGGGTGCATGCAAAATCAAGGCTGATGGAAGCAAACGAGTGGATGGATCCAAAACTAATGATAGATGGTAGATTATAGCTTCAGTTTAAAAAGATAGACAATGGATCATCTATTGTTTGTTGCCCACCCAACATGAACCACATAGAAGACCCAGATGAACCAGATAGTAGACAGATACTATTCGTTGCTGGCTCGATATGAGACCCATGGGCAATTCAAAACTCAATATTGAACGATAAAGTACCAGGTAATAATAACCGATGTATAACGTAAGCAAACACGAAAGACTGCGACCTCTCTTCCGGAACTGTCTAGTCCTCAGGTTCATCTGCTCAGTCGATGATGGTAATGCAGTTGGCGTGGCTGCCGGCAACAGGGAAGATGATCTGAGGCGGTGAAAGAAAGTCTGCAGGGGGGATCTCTACTGCAGTGAACGCTTCTGTCGATGGTGCACCTCAGGTGGGGTGGATGACGGCACGGCAGGAGCAGGACATAACACACAGAGTTTTCTTTGACGCCAATCTGAAAATGAAGTAAATCTATAAGGGATCCTTAGAATTGAAGGATTCTATAAACGCAGGGACAGGAAAAACACATGAATAGTATAGGAATGCACGTGCAAAATAGAGCATTTGGAAACATAGGATTTCAGTCAACCTGGGTGTTTGGCTCACATGAATTGGAAGAACAGAGGAATGGAGAAACAAAGTGATGCGACGAGTGTACAACCTCTTTGGCATAGCCTTGTGGACCTCAAAGCATCATTGGGTTGGACATGGAGGATGGTGATGATCTTTGGTGTGAATGTCGGAGGCGGGAAGAAGATCCGATGCCTCTGGAAGCGGCACCGAGGGTACTGCTCATTTGTGATGGGCCAGTTCCGTCGTTGGAGAAGCTCCGCTAAGGTGTACGGCTGACGAGGCTGAAGCATGACAAGATGCACAACTTTAATCTGAAGTGGGACCCTAATATCATCTGCAATAGATGATGTAAAATACATCACCAAAAAGTGCTAGATGTAAACACATCAGCAAGGCCACGGCCGCTACCGACAGATGTTGTAAGTACTGCTCACTCAACTTAATCAAGAAAATGAACTTCACCGTCAAAACTGAATTTTACTGTTGAAACTGATTGAACTAGTAATGAGCATTGCAATAGGTGTTTAGGGCGTTCGAGCACTAGTAGCAGAGAAGCGATGATCTAAATCAACAGACGCCGAAAGGTGGAACACACTAGCAGAGAGCAAGTCATGCAAGAGCACCATGAAGCGAGTGCTAAAGCAAAGCAACTCCTGTAGATGCCGGAGGTCGTGCAAAGAAGCAGAAAGAAGTAAAGCGAGAGCAAGAGCAGAGCAGCAAAGACGAACGAAAGCAGGAGCAAAGGCAAAGAAGTACGACCGACAAGAAGAACAGAAACAAGTAGCCATGAAGCGAGAGCCGGAGCAGCTGCAGCTAGTGCCATTGTGGAAGTCCCCGCCGAGGAAGCAATGGCATGGGGGAGAGACGTCGTGGATGATGTGGCCGGCGACGGCGCCGTCGATGGAGACGCCATGTCTGCTCGGTATCGAGTATCGGCAGCCCCATGAGATCGAATAAAACATAAAATGTAGCGGTGAGTGCAAAACCTCCTTGGTGGCACCGAGTTGGCCTCGGCTTCATCGGAGGAATTGGTGAGGGTGCTGCGGTTCCGGTGGGGCAGGTCAAGATGGCGCTGTGGGGATTGAGGTGGCGCGATAGACGAGGCGAACATCGGGGCAGCTCCTTGGAGGTGGAGGACGGGGCGGCTGATCCGGCGGGACGACGAGATTGACAACGGATCCTCATCCGGTGCGGTGGATGAGGGACGGCGAGCTGTTGCGGTGGACGACGTAGTCGGGGAAGAGTCTCCGGCTGGGCGGCAGTCAGGAGGCCGACGGAGGAGCGTGGGGTTTCGCGGGTTTTGGCAGCCTCGGTGTATGAATGGGGGGGGGAGGGGGGCGAAGGTGGAGGGGGAGCCAAGCTTAGGGACGCGCTTGTCCGAAATGTAGGGTAAGTTACCAGCGTACCCACATCGATTTTGACACCGCGACGTGGAGCTTTATTTCCGGCTGAGGGGTAGAAGGGGGATTTCGTGTTTCTGGGCTGCGGGAGCGATTTCGGATGAGGAGGGAGTTCTCGCGCATGTCCAAATTTCGGGATAACAAGGCGCAAGTGGGTTGAAGAAGCGGAGTTTCAAAGCATGTGAGACAAAAGATACTCGAGCTTGAAAATTTCGGGATAACAAGGTGCGGATTCCTTGTTCGTCGAGAACAAACTTAGCGTGTAAAAAAATCATACAAGACACAAGAGAGTCATGTCCCTTTACTATATTGCTATAGATGCCATTGAAAAAACTACAAGAAAATGTAAAAAATCGGAGAACATGATTACTCAGACAGTACCAAATCGATTTGCACTTCCCTCAACAACAAAAAAACAAATCAATTCCCACCAAAGAAAGAGTAATGTCCCTTTTATATGATTACAGATGCCATGATCTTGAATTTCAATTTTGAATCCACGTTATGTTGAATTCGAATATATCATTAGGCGACCTTGCGGTTTATAATTGATGTAGTCATACATTTTGATCTTCCATCATATATGAACATTTTACTCCACCATGTGAACATATATATTGTCGTCTACCATATGGACTAAATTTGAATCAATTTTCCTTATTTGAATACGATTGTTGTCAAGTTATACAATAATTTAAATATTATCTTGATAACAAAAAGACATGCATATAGCAGTAATCATATTTCACTATGAACTACATGTACCATACGCTCTGCAATTCAAATATATGTATCCATTTTATGTTGAATTCAAATCATAGTACATTATTGGTCTAGGCAGCGAGATGTTCGGGATAATCTAAACCCTGTTTTGGGACAAGTTTTGGTATATGCCTCTTGCAAAACCGGAGATTCTCTCAACAAGCCTCGTGGTTCCGAGAGGGAACATGTCACCTTTGTGTGCGAAACGATATACGCTGCCTCCCCCCTGATTTTATTTACAGAGGCAACATAGAACTATATGAGTGCCTGTTAAATTTTGGAATTATTTCGGGTTCATTTGGCCTTTTTATACATTAATTGAGTTTACTGGACTTTTAATGTGCATAATCTAAATATGAATTGCATGCACATGCTCGGTGCACCAAAGTGGGTTGAAAAATCACATGTGTGTCCTTGGTTGAATTTCTAGGTCCCATGGAATAAATGAGAATGAAATTCAAACATAAAGGCCATGACTCTGCCGAGAACATCGAGAAACTTAGATTTTAAATTCATGCAATGAAACTTCGAATGGTGTCATGTCATGGCACTAACATGATTTGGTAAAAAATTGGGCCGATTTGGAAGCTCGTGGTTCTAAGAGGGAACGTACACCCCCCGCCTCTTGAGTTTCTTAACAAAGGCAACATAGAACTACATTAGTGCCATGTTAAATTTTGGAATTATTCTGGGTTCTTTTGTCGTTTTTATACATTAATTGAATTTCTGGTCATTTATTGTGCATAAGTCAAATTTGAACTACAAGCACATGCTCTCGTGCACCAAAGTTGGTTGAAAAATCACATTTGTGTCCCCGGGTGAATTTCTACGTCCCATGCAAGAAATGAGAATAAAATTAAAATATCTGGGCATCGTGGCTCGGCCGAGAACATTGAGAAACTTGGTTTTAAAATTCCTGTAAATCCAAAACACGTCTGAAAATCATGAAACTTGGCATGGATGTCATGTCATGGTACTACCATTTTGTGGTAAAAAAATGGCCGAATAGGAACAGGTTTTGGTATAAGCTTCTTGCAAACCGAAGCTTCTCTCAAGAAGGCTCGTGGTTCTGAGAGGGAACATGTCACCTTTGAGTGCGAAACGATATACGTTGTCCCCTTGAGTTTATTTACAAAGGCAACATAGAACTACATGAGTGCCCTGTTAAATTTTGGAATTATTCCCGCTTCGTTTGGCCTTATTTACACATTAATTGAGTTTTTGGTCATTTAATGTGCATAATTCAAATTTGAACTACAAGCACGTGCTCCCGTGCACCAAAGTTGGTTGAAAATCACATTTGTGTCCACGGGTGAATTTCTACTCCCATGCAAAAAATGAGAATAAGATTCAAACATCTAGGCATCGTGGCTCGGTCAAGAACATTGACTTGGTTTTAAAATCATGAAACTTGGCATGGTGTCATGTCATGGTAGTACCATGCCGTGGTAAAAAAAATGGCCGAATAGGAACAAATTTTGGTATAAGCTTCTTGCAAATCGGAGCTTCTCTCAAGAAGGCTCGTGGTTACGGGAGGAACGTGTCACCTTTGTGTGCATAATTCAAATTTGAAATACAAGCACATGTTCCAAAGGCACCAAAGTTGGTTGAAAAATCACATGTGTGTCCTCGGGTAAATTTCTAGGTTCCATGCAAGAAATGGGAATGAAATTCAAAATTCTGGGCATCGTGGCTGGGTTGGAAACATTGAGAAACTTAGTTATTTAATTCCTATAAATCCAAACACGCATGAAAATAATGAAACTTGGCTCGGTGCCATTACATGGCACCAACATGCTGTGGTAAATTTGCAGTCCGATTTGCGAAGGCGCACACATTAACAATCAACAAAGTCATTTTGGAACAAGTGCTGTCACGTTACAATCAGAAACACAAGTATTATTGAAACCATGGGCGTTCTACTTACTAGTACCATTTATGTGCCGCCACGCGTCCCCATTTTTTATTAGCTAGGAGGCGTCGTGTAGGGTAGCTATTTGAGTACAAGAGGCGTGCGATCAGACCCCTGCGCGTGCTTATCGGGAGGAGAGCCCATTGACCTCCATCTGCCGTCCACCTCTCTCCCAAGGTCTCCATTAATGGCGCCCGAGCCTCTGTTTAATGGCGTGGCTATGTCTCACTCGACTGAGATTTAAGAGAGAAAAAAGAAAATCTGACAACACGGATCTTGATGTAAGACCCGACGGACCTATATAGCATCTACTGCGACTTATAGCAAGACTGATGAATATATAAGGACGATTTTTTTTATCAAAGAAAGGCTTGCCCCTTCCGATTTTCATTACTGAAAACCACCACAATTCACAAGAAGTTCAGCACAACTCCAGCCTAACACGAAGGACTAAAAGTACCAGATTGAAATTGCAACATCCCAAGAGGCCAACAAAGGCCAAACATCCGCGCTAGAACCTAACATTTCACAACCGACGACAGAATCGACATCCTAAACTGATTATTACATCAAAAGAAACTAGGAAACTGAAGGAAGCCTAGCAGCAACTAGAAGAACAAAGAACGCTGTGGTCGCCACAAAGAAGAGTTTTCTTCATTCCAGCCTCGCAACATTGATCTTCCACAGAAAGATAAGGACTATTAATTGTCTTACATATTTAGAAAGATAATTAAAAAGCCACATGCGGCTATGCCCGAAATACACAAGGGCAAAAGAAGAAGGAAGACAAGGATCTGGCTCGCTGATCTCTACTTTCTTGAGCGTTGTCGCAGCCGCTGGAACTAGTCTACGCTACGAGCGGCGGCGATGAGCTCTTTCGTGTCCTCAAGATGCTGCTTGAGAACATCCACGGATTCCTCCACCAGCCTTTTGGCGCTCGTCATGGAGCATGTCATTCTCGCCCATAAGTTTCTTGACGATGACGCCGTCCTCTTCAACAAGGCACCGGTCTCCTGCCATCGGTACGCACTTGGACGATCTTCTCCCTCAGCAGGTCGCGCTCAGCCCGGAGCCTCTCATTGCCCTCCCTTAATTGCCGGATGATGCCGGTAGCCTGTTCAAACGAGGCTTTCACGTCGTCCTGCAACCTCACCAAGCCGGAGATCTGATCCATCTGGCTATGGACGATCGCATGCATGCGCCAGAATAGCTATCGCCGCCGCGAGAGATTTTTCAGCGCGCGGGCGCGGGCGAGACATCTCTCGCTGCATTCGTGGCGCGGCGGGACATCTTCGCCGCTTCCGGTGCGGCTGGACGATCTGCTGCATCGGCGCGGCGGGACCTTTGTGTTGCTACTTCATGGGCGGGATATGTCGGCTGCTCTCGCAGCCGAGGCGGGACATCTCTCGTGCTTTCGCCCATGCTCGCCTCTCCTTGGTAGCAATCTCTAGACCCAGAACTCACGCCGCCATGGCGTACGCAAGGGAAGGATGCTGAATGACTTGTTTGTTTTGTGGATGAGGAGTTGAGGAGGAATGTGCAGTCATCTTGGCATACTAGTATTTATAACCGAGTACTAATACGCTCCTAAGTGGGAAACCATTTAGGTTGTGATCGGTGTGAACAGGTTTGGAATTCAATATACTAGTGTGGTACTAATACGCTCCTAAGTGGGAAACCGTTTAGGTTGTGATCGGTGTGAACAGGTTTGCAATTAAATATAGCGTGGAGTAATTTGGAATGTGACGAGACGCAAGCTCAAAAACTTGTACTCTGAGTTTAGTTGTACGTTATACAGGAAGAGAAGAGGTGCACGCGCGCACTCGTCCCTCTCACACACGCGTCTGCTTTTTTTCTTGAAAAGGAGGATGATGACCCCCGCCTCTGCATCCGGGAGTCACACACGCATCTGTAGCTACTTAATTGTAGTGTTCTCAACCATCCAATTGGCTCTATCATGGATGTACCTATATACTAAAACATGTCTAGATACATCTATATTTTGACAAACGGAAGGCATGTATTGTGGAACGGAGGGAGTGCTTGTCATCAAAATGGATAAAAAGGACGTGTCTAGAACTAAAATACGTCTACATACATCTCCTTTTATCCATTTTGATGACAAGTAGTACTCTTACCCAAAGGAACTTTATATCCAATGCAGACACAAGATATCCGCTCGACTGTTGGAAATTACTGATCTGATGTCGAAGTAATTGCTGCAGCGCCACCAGAACCCACCATTTCTTAAGCTAAAGTAGACCAAGGTAATCCCTATATTAGCATATTACTAAGATAAACAGAAGGCACTGTCAAAACATTTAGGATGTGAGCTTGTCAATCTGAATGTGGAGGGACACAAGCTTAGCCCCGGCCAGCATCTTGGGCGGAACTGTCAAGAAGGTCAGCTCCCGCACATCGACATCGCCGGTATCCTTGCTGCTTGTCACCTCCATTTCGACCTTGACAGCGTCGGTCATGCCTTTGGGCTCCCCCGGCAGGCCGTTCGCCCACAGCTTGGCCAAGTAGTGCGGCAGAGGGGACGCCCCTGCTCTGATGCAGATGACCGACACAGCGATAGGCACGCCGATGTCGAGCACGCCTCTGACCAAGAAAAACGCGCGGCGGTCCTCCTCCGCGAACAGCAAGAGCCGTGGCTCCGACAGTGGCACTTGCAGCTGGAGCACCTTGCCGTACTGGATCCTGTGCATGGGCATGGGATGCGCGGTGCTGATGTGGTGGTAGAGCGCCGGCGGCGGGCCTTTGTAGCCGCAGACGGGCACGGGGCATTTGCAGGGCGCGAGCGGACACACGATCTGGTGATCGGCGAGCTTGTGGTAAGTGACGTAGAGCCCACAGCCTTTGTGCGGGCACTCCACCCTCACCGATGAAAGGACGGAGTCCACCACCGTGTTCCGCACGTCGAAGCCACCGCCGCGCTCGCACTTCTGGCACTACCGCTGGTTCCCAGGGTGCTCGACGCGGCAGTCCGCGCAGGACAGGTGCCCTTCCTTGCACTGCAGAAATCAATCCAATAGCACATCAATCAAGAAACCTGCACCTTGCTCAATCAGCCGAACGGACGAGATGTATTCGAACCTCATACACTAGAGGCATCAAGGGGCGGAGGCACAAGGGGCAGTGGAGCACGGTGAGGTCCATCGAGACCTTAGAGAGCTCCATCGTCGGGTGATGTTCCTATTCGGTCTGCATGATCTCGCCCTCCTCGTGCACAACCATCCTTCAAGGTGCATTAAATCAACACATGCAAGTACTATCAAAAGAAGAGTCATGACATGCACGCATGCGTTGTAATTAATGCATCGGTAAACGCAAATTATTGAAATATATCGAGTGCAGTGCTTTGATGTGTCGCGTCAACTCGTACAACAACGAGAAGTTTGATTATCCTCTCCTCGCGGACTTAATTGCACCTGCCTTTGGCTGTATGACAGGTTGGCCACACACTGCCGGGCCCACCTGCCATACACGCAAAGACAGGAGCGCCCCTCCCTCGCCCGTGAGCGTGGTGGCGTGCAAGACTAGGAGAAGCTGCTACACGCCTCCCTCCCGCACACGGTGGACATGCAGCAGTTCAATCGGTGCGGATGGCCAGAAGTGTCTTGTAGTACTCCTCCAAAGGCAGTAGTACACCATCATTGTTCGACTTTCCGAAGAGGCGAAGAGCCAAGCGCAGCCCGAACGCTCGTGTGGCAGTTTCATGTGTAGAGTAGTCTAGATAGCGTGTACCGTGCTTGTAAGCTTAAAATCGTTGGGGTCGGCTCCATGCTATGTGGCCGTCTCGAAGTTTTTTTTTAAATTAAAATAGTCTTCTGGACCTACCTATCACCCTGGTGATTGTAGTTTGCACGCTCATCTGGTCAAGACAGGAATATATATTTTAATTTGTTTTTTGTTGAAAAGTGGGGACTCCCCGGCCTCTGCATCAGAACGATGCATACGGCCACAGATATTTTAATCTGTGGTGGGTAAATGTTAGAGGTTGCAGCAAATATATTGTACACTGCGGGTCTTTCAGCCAAGTTTAGAGGCATGCATGTGGGGCCAGTGCTATGATGTGTCGTGGTCAACTCAGAGAACGAGGAGAAGCTTGATTTTACTACACGCCTTCTCCTCGCCCATGCGCCGGTTGCTCGCATAAACGAGGAAAGGCTTTTGCTTAGTAGTAGTACTTCCACAACAAGCTATCCGCTCTGGCCGCGGTGGACGGACATGCAGCGATGGATTCGACATAATCGTAGAAGCGATAGTAGTAACATCATTGTTCGCCTTCTCAAGAGGCGAAGAGCCAAGCGCAAACCAAACTTTGTAGTTGCGAACATTGGAGCACGATATAGCCGTGCTCTTGCATGAGACAAAATTGCTATGTGATCCCACTATTGTACTAGTAATGCATAACTACTTGTTAGTATAGCCCTATAAACCAGAAAGGAGTATTTGCCCTTCTAGAGATTTCAACAAGTGACTAGACTACATCGAGACGGAGTACATATGGAGAAAAATGAGTGAATCTGCACCGTAAATAAATACGTACTAGTTCTATCGTTTTCCTCTCCGAGGTGCACAATATTGAGTATACTGACTAGTCTCTTTTTGACACGCATTTACGTTTTTTTTGACACAGTACAGACGCAAGCGCTCATATACACGCACATACACTCACCCCTATGAACGCACACACGCACGGCACTATCATCTTGAAATTTACGAAGTCACCATAGGCACCTCGTCGTCGACGGGTCCATAGGTGCTTGAATGCCAAGGAGGAAGAGGGTAGCGGTTCCCGAGACATTGAACGGTCAATGATGCATCCTCAATTACATGCAGAGGGAATTAATTGGAGAAGCAGACTAGAGCCAGCACGATGTGAATGCAACAGAGTTTGGACTTTCATATAATAAAGGCGCCCCACCACTCCAATCCATCTACTCCCAAGTCTCTAAGCAACACTGCTCACTCCAATCCAAGACCAAGTGACCAGAAGCCACAAGCACCTATGGAGGCGATGGAAGCGAGCGGCAGTCGGTTGTGCCAAATCATCCAAGGCGCCGGCTCATGGACCCGCACCGCGCAACGCTTCCAGATGGTCTTTGGCGACCGCAGTATCGTAGCCCTCACCGACGCCGCTTCGCCTCTCGCATGGACGACATGATGGTCAACTCCATCCGCAAGTTCACCGCCAAGAAGCGCCACCGACGACCTTGCCAGATCGCTTCCAGCTCGCGCCCGTGCTCCTCATTGCCTCGCCACCCTCATCGGCCTACATGGTGACAAACTCTTTCAAGCCTGGTGGCCTCAGGTGCCGGAGGTCGCGACAAAGAATGTGCACCTCGAGGCTGGCCGCTGCAGCCGCCGCCATGCAAGAAACCGTCGACACTGCACATCCACGTCTACGAGGAAATCGTCTACATAGGCCATTACAAGGCAAACGAGGACAGAAGACGTTGGCCTTCTTCCAAATGGGCTGGAATCTTTGGACGCCATTGTTCAGAAGCACGTCGACCTGGCCACGAAAGCCGCTGCTACTTAGGCGCCGTTCGGTGGGCCGGCGCCCTGAGTCGAGGAGGTGGACGTCGTCGATGGATGCATCTCTTCTTCTTGCCTCCTGTAACCAGCACTGCATCGCCTCGTGGCCTTAATGTTTTATTAGTATAGTACTCCCTCCGTTCCCAAATATAAGTCTTTCTAAAGATTCCAGCAAGTGACTACTACATACGGAGCAAAATGAGTTAATCTACACTCTAAACTATGTCTTCATACATCTGTATGCTATATTCCATTTGAAGTAGTATCTAAAAAGGCTTATATTTATGAATGGAGGGAGTATATGGCATTTTTTATTCCAGTCATAACGTTTTCACTGTGAGGTGGGGCCGCAGTTGAGCAAACCCACCCCACCCACCGGGCGTCGGCCGAGTTTAGAGCAAGTACAATAAGGTGATGTAGGCGGGCTGTAAGACATTAAATATTATATTCTTGCTTACTTGGAAGAGAGAGAAGAGGAGAGAGAAGAGAAGCGGGCTACTAGTTAATGCCGGCAAAGACGTGCTCCTAGGTACTTTGTGAGAGAGAGTGGAATGGGCCATGTATCAACAAAGTAGTACATATTTATATCTAGCTATTGTACTTGTTGGCTATAAACTTAACTATATGTGACACTGCAACATCATATAGCCAACAGCTGGCTATATTATTAACCATGCTCTTAGAGAGTAGAAGAGAGAAACGAGGGAGGAGGGCTAGCTGTAGCACGGACGCTGTTGTCAGATGGGACTCGTTGTCGGTGTCAAAACCGGTGGATCTCGGGTAGGGGGTCCCGAACTGTGCGTCTAGGCGGATGGTAACAGGAGACAAGGGACACGATGTTTTTACCCAGGTTCGGGCCCTCTCGATGGAGGTAAAACCCTACTCCCCGCTTGATTAATATTGATGATATGGGTAGTACAAGAGTAGATCTACCACGAGATCGTGAGAGGCTAAACCCTAGAAGCTAGCCTATGGTATGATTGTTGTTCGTCCTATGGACTAAAACCCTCCGGTTTATATAGACACCGGAGAGGGCTAGGGTTACACAGAGTCGGTTACAATGGGAGGAGATCTACATATCCGTATCGCCAAGCTTGCCTTCCACGCCAAGGAAAGTACCATCCGGACACGGGACAAAGTCTTCAATCTTGTATCTTCATAGTCCAGGAGTCCGGGCAAAGGTTATAGTCTGGCCATCCGGACACCCCCTAATCCAGGACTCCCTCACTCGTGTTTATAGAATAGGAGTACTGAGCACTCGTGCCTCTTTTTTTTTTAGGGAAAAATTAGTCGTATGTCTAGTACCACTAGTTGGGTGCGTGCGACCTATAGCTGTCATCACTTTAGGTCTACTTTTCGAACCACGGCTACGCTTCACAGTACATATTTTCCACACATTTATCCTCCTATATGTACTCCTAGGCTATTTCCACGTGCTCCCATTCGCCGACATGTGGGACATAGAGCATCTGGGTCGTAGTGCATGCACGACTCGGAGCATATGCCGGGTACTTTACATTTCAGACCTCACGAATTACATGCAAACCCCCAGAAGAATAAATAAATCAATGAATTACTACATGAAACCGGATTATTTTCAGGAAACCGGAGCACGCCATTAAATTTTGGACATAACACGTTTATAAAAAATGACCGGACCTAAACCAGTCTAAGGGCCTCTTTGATTTTTCCCAAATAAAAGGGCCTCTTTGATTCACAGGATACTGAAAACACAGGAATGGGGAATATGATGGCGAGTGAACCGAGACGAGGAGAACTCTAACTCAGTTAGAGGTTAGAGTTAGATTCTAACCCTGAATTAACTCTAAACCAAAGAGGTGTACGGATGGCAGGGTTAGATTGACAATAAATGCTCTATCTCAAT
Source organism: Aegilops bicornis (assembly GCA_021605145.1). NCBI lineage: Eukaryota > Viridiplantae > Streptophyta > Magnoliopsida > Poales > Poaceae > Aegilops > Aegilops bicornis. Next base: position 401,913,459 of record CM038673.1, on the reverse strand, counting down.
CATTTGACTACTTTGGACCCTATTTTTAGTCAGACTAAAATAAGTCCCTTGGATCCAAGCACCCTCTTGGTGTGGCCGGCTCTTCTGTGGCCTCCTCCCGCTCACAATTGACATAAACTAACCATCTATACAATCAAGCATGCAACACCTGATATTTTTACTTTGTCCATACAAATGAGATATCCCACTTAAACATACAAGTCGCCAATCAAGCTTCACAAAATAAAAAACACTTCATGAAACAAAGAATGAGCTAACTCATCACGGAAGTTGTTCACGATAGGGAGGGAGCCCGAGCCCCTCACGCACCGAGGAGGAGCTCGCCATCGCCGCCTGGAGGAAGGCTTTGTAGAGCCCAAGCCCCGGAACCCCTCCGACGCCGCCCATGAGAGTTGAGGTCGACACCGGCATGGGTAGGTGGCCGCTTGTCAGCCGATCGGGAACTTAATCTTTGGTCCTCTATAAATAATGCAAGCTCAGAACTAAAATACCTAGAAAGGTGAACTAAATCTTTGGGCCTCTAGAAATAATGCAAGTTCAAACTGAAATACCTAGAAAGGTGAACTGAATCTTGGGGCTCTAGAAATAATGCAAGACTGAAACTGAAATACCTAGAAAGGTGAACTGAATCTTTGGGCCTCTAGAAATAATGCAAGCCTGAAACTGAAATACCTAGAAAGTTGAACTGAATCTTTGGGCCTCTAGAAATAATTCAAGCCTGAAAATGAAATACCTAGAAAGGTGAACTGAATCTTTGTGCCTCTAGAAATAATGCAAGCCTGAAACTCAAATACGTAGAAAGGTGAACTGAATCTTTGGGCCTCTAGAAACAATGCAAGCCTGAAATTGAAATACCAAGAAAGGTGAACTGAATCTTTGGGCCTCTACAAATAATGCAAGCCTGAAATTGAAATACCTAGAAAGGTGACCTGAATCTTTGGGCCTCTAGAAAGATTTATTACCTCCTCAAGCAGCATCAAACAATTCCATGCGTGCACCACAAATCTATAGCAAGTTTGATCAGGATCTACTTTTCCAAATCAGAATTAGCGCTAGAGCAAGCAAGATCAATGATATGGTCGTGAGACAGAGAAAGAACGAACAAACTCACCCCTCTCGCGACCTCCCTGGTAGATGCACCGCCGCCGCACAAGACGACAGAGGGAGAAAAACGACTGGTGAAGGGGGAGCGGGGCGACCTTCGAAGGTCGGAGGGAGAGGGCGGCCGGAGTAGGGCGGCGGAGGCTGGAAGGAGAGGGCGGCCGGAGGAGAGAGAGGGCGAGCGGCGCTTGGGCGGGCGGCCCTATGGGGAACAGAGAGGAGTCGTGCGAGAGGGGGGGGAGCGATCTGGTGCGGGCAGGTGAGATTTTTTAGGGGAGCGATCTGCGCAAGGTGTGAGATTTTTAGTTCTCTTTTAGTGGGCCCAGGATAACTAACCCAATTAGAACCTCTCCACCGGCTATTTTTAGTCAAGTTAGAGCAAACTAGATCAAACTAACCCCTCTTGTTTCGATAATTTGAGGCTATTTCAACCCAAACTAGCTCTAACTTAGGGATCCAAACAAAGAGGAGTGTTATCAGACATGCTATAGTGTGGACCGTAGCACATTGTTTTTATGGCCATATCACCACATTATTGTTTTCATACTGCTGGTTCACTGGGCTACCGTGGTTTGCACGGCTGGTTCACTGGCTGTCGTGGGTTCGCACTCCTCCGACTGAGGAGTACTCCTCCGTTCCTAAATATAAGTCTTTGTAGATATTTCACCGTGGACCACATACGGATGTATATAGATGCATTTTATGTGTAGATTCACTCATTTTTCTCCGTATGTGGTCCATAGTGAAATCTCTCCAAAGACTTATATTTAGGAACGGAGGGAGTAGTATAGTACTAGTATATACCGCATCATTCTTTGCTCCTTCTTACTACTCCGACATGTGGGAGAGCCAAGATCGTGGTCGACGTGTCATGCACCAGATTAGAGCGCTGGAACGGAAGGGGGCATCACCCGGTCGGAGCGCCAGAATTCATGACTATAGTGAGTGGTCATATCACAAGTCTTTCCAGCATTAACGTGCCATCAAATCGCACAGCCCCACTCGCCACCCTCCTCGCCTCCACAAACCGCCTACCCGCGCCACAGACGTCTTGCCCGGGAAAAGCCCCGCCCTCAACTTTTAACTACGCGAAAATAGTTCGAGCTTGTTCGTTTCTATATAAATACAAGATTTATCAGTATGTTTATTCACCCGTGGGGTTGTTCAATGAATGGAGGGCGGGAGCACAAGTGAACAATACTACCTCTGTCTGGGTTTATTGGTCCCCATTGTATAAGTGCCAAATTTTGACCATAGATTAAACTAAGAAAATGTTCACGCATGTCACCAAACATTATATTTTTCAAAACTATGTTGAAATACGAATCCAATGAGATAATTTTTCTTGACATGCATTAACATTTTGTTAGTTAAATCTTTAGTCAAAATTTGGCACAAACTATAAAAGGGACCTATAAACTAGGACGGAGGTAGTACTGTAGTAGTACTAAGTAGGACTCGTAGAGTAGTCACCTTAAATAGAGAGTTTCTTTTCTTTAATGCCACGTACACAAATTGAAACGCTTGTTGTGGAGAGAAAAAAGATAATCACTCCACTATATATGGAAGCAGGGGCCTGAGCGCTTGCCTTACTAGGGTTGCTCTCTTCATACTCTCATCCTCTCCGGATATAAACAAGACAGCGGTAGCGACATTTTCTCTCTGCTCACCGCTGGTCACAGATCCGGCTGGATCCCTTCGGCCGGTGTGTGTAGAGGACTAAAAGGTGCATCTCATCGCCGCCGAGGGAGGAAACCCGCAGCTACCGGAGGGGCCCGATCCTCTGCCCGTGCCGTTCTATCCGACACAGCGCCGGCTCGGGAGGTCCTCCGACCCTTCTTCCTCCCTGCCGTATTATCTGCAGATCCGACCTGCCGCCGCCGACATCCCGACAACCCTCAGGTATAAGTTCTTCGAAAGCGGCCTTGCTTCATCGCCCAGCCTCCCCACGTGTCTGCATGTGCATCTTTTTCTACTCCCACCAGCTCTTCCAAAGCCACCTAAATTTTTAGTATTATTAGAGTAAAGCTACTTCATGCATTCGAATCTAGGGCTTTTGTTCAAACAAGGAAGAAAGGGGGGAAAGTTGTAGCATGAATCTAGGACTTGATTCAAAGAGGAAATAATATGGTGAAAGTAGTAGAGACCGGATACCCAACCGTCTCTTGGTTGAAAAGGGAAATAATGGGAAAACGCAGACAAACCGGATAAGGAACAGATCTATTATTGGTTGAAAAAGGATAGAAAGTGGCGGCCGGTGGACAAGTCAATGAGTATGTCCAGGATTAGATTTGCTGCCATCACATAGTAAAAGGTCTCGAGGATTAGATTTGCTGCCCTCACATAGTAAAAGGTCTCGTGGATTAGATTTGCTCCCCTCACATAGTAAAAGGTCTCGTGGATTAGATTTGCTGCCCTCACATAGTAAAAGGTCTCGGGATTAGATTTGCTGCCCTCACATAGTAAAAGGTCTCAGGATTAGATTTGCTGCCCTCACATAGTAAAAGGCCTCTGTGATTAGATTTGCTGCCCTCACATAGTAAAAGGTCTCTGTGATCAGGATTGCTGCCCTCACATAGTGTGAACAAGCTCGGCATCACCACTTTATGCCTCCTTGTAGGTACATTGTGCTGATGCGTCCACTGTCGCATGTCCTTATACCAACCTTTTGTTGTTTTTTTGCGGGTAAACCAACCTTTTGCTGTAAGGGCGCATGTAAAATGAAGCGATCACACTGCTACCTTAGGGACATGTCTAACCAGTGTTATTGTTAATCTAATGCCTCCAGTGATAAGATGCAATTAAACTGTGTTACAAATGGCACTCCTGCTGTTTTCCCCAGTATGATAAGTAAGTTGCTCTTGTACGCTGCTGAGTGTCCTGGTGTCCCCACGGTCCCATGCCCTTAAACCAACTCTTTAGCTGCTGTTGATTTACTATGTCTGGTAAACAAGCAATGCCACCATTAAAGTAATCCCATATCTGAGGCATCTCATTGTTGATCGTAATGCTTCTGGTAACATGAAGCATTGTCGACGCTTTTAAAATTTCTACCGTCCTTGCGTGATTGCCATGAACATAATTAAGATGCTTCTTTTCATTTTGTATATGTTTCAGATATTCTTATTGACCAAAGAATCGTTTAATTTCTATCATTTTGTGCAGATAGGGATATCCATTTCACCTTGTTGCTATTGTGACCTTTTGGTGAACTGCACAAAACACTTTTTGGAATGAGTGTCTTGTGCAGTTCAACTAAAATGTCACGTGGGCAACATCTCTCAATTTTGGTGGAACTGCACAAAATGGTTAAACTAAAGTGAAACCATGCTCTCATGTCTCCTTGTTTGTGCTATGCAAACATGTTGTGCAAACAGGAATACTCTACTACAGATGTTGTGACGGTCAAGAGCAACATCTCTCAATTTTGGTGGAACTGCACAAAATGGTTCAACTAAAGAGAAATCATGCTCTCCTGTTTCCTTGTTTGTGCTATGCAAACATGTTGTGCAAACAGGAATACTCTACTACAGATGTTGTGACGGTCAAGAGCATTCGCCAAGTTCTTCGATTGTATGACATGGCTAGCCAAGATGGATTTAATCCCGATATTCACTTTATCAAAAGGCTCTAATGGGTTGGTTCTGAATCTTGCAAGTTGGGAATCAATGAGACGTGTAGGCATCTTTGTTGTACTTATTATTTGGATCTTATTTGTTGGTTCTGAATCTTGCAAGCTGGGAATCGATGAGATGTGTAGGCATCTTTGTTGTACTTATTATTTGGATCTTATTTGTTGGTTCTGAATCTTGCAAGATGGGAAACACGGCATGATGATGCAGAGGACAGCAACCATAACAAACAATTCAAACTTGGTAGTATTATCTTTGTGAAAGTGCGACAAATGTGCTTATCGTTTGCGTCCTAAGAATAATAATTCTAATTGTTGTGCATGTTGATCCCGTGGCACTGATAGAACGAGCCAATGCATTGCTTGTTTTAAGTATAAATTTCTATTAAAGCTAATTAAATTTAAGTAAAGTCACCACTAACTCCTGTTATTACAGTACCAATACAGACCCGCTCGTGAACCAACGTGTGGCTAGAGTAGGTTTCTTAATGGAGGCGTTTGAATGCGCCGAGCGTGCATCTTCTGCCGGGCGTGCAGCAGAGGAGGGAGGGGTAGTAACTGTTGTCGCCTATACACACTCACCATCGTTGAATCCAGTTCCCCAAGAGATGAAAACGAACTGCCGCCGCCTACACACTCATTCACTCAAGAGACTCCAATGGCGATCCGAGGGGTGAGCCTGCTTGGTATGGACTTCAAAGAAGGAGTTAGTTCGCCGTTCAGTCCTATGGCTGCACCAAGTTGAATGTGATGTACACCAACGACACGGACTCGGTGAAGCTACGCCTCGCCTCAGTCCTATGGCTGCACCAGGTTCGGAGCATTCGCCGTTTCATCGGCAAATACCGATCGCACCTTCGCCACGGTGGAGAGAAGGAAGAACGCGACGATTCAGCCATCCGGTGCAACAAGTTTGTCGACATCCGTATAATACAAGATCATCGAACGGGCAGGAGAAGGACTCCGTGGTTGACCTTGCTGAGACCATCATCGACCCCTGATACGCCAACATGAAAGAAGATGACTTGAACACGTGGGAGGTACCTCTGAATCTAGCCTACATAACCTACGAGGCCAAGGACGCATACGCATGCTATGACATGTACATGCAGATCTTGGACATGAGGGCGGTTCCGCTTCAGAATCGATGAGTACACGGACAGCCGCATGGTCATGATCAAGCGTGCCAGGAAGGTCTAGATGTTGTACTTTATCTATTTATAAGCACCTTTATCATCTGAGTGTTTCATGCATTAGCCTATGTGTCGTAATTATCTGTTTTGTCTGAAATATTTCTTTTAAGAACCCATTAACCTTATTGCTTTTTAGTGGCTATTTGCTAATGTATGTAAACTAGTTCACTTGTCCGAAAAAAACTAGTTCACTCAGCTGCCGTGCTTTGAATCTCCTTCCTCCCAACATATTCGTCTCCTTAGGTGGACCCAAAGAGGTCTCCTGAATTTTCTCCCACTTTCTTTTTCAATGTAAACCGAGTTTTCTCCCAAAGATTTTCCCCTAGAACCAACTCAACTATCCCACGTCTAGCCTAAAAAACAATAATACCCCACGTACTATTAACTCATCAAATTAAAATGATATTTTATTTCGTAAGTTGAAAGTTCTTACAAAATAATAATAATAATTGTTTATATATAACTTGCCAAGTTAACTCCTAGTGATTGCGTACATAAGCTTGCAAAGATTTTACTGACGCGCAATCATGTGTTTATGTTTTTATAACATTCCTCCGTCTAGCCCAACATGATATTTTCACCCAGCCCAGCAAGTCCGCGGATTTCGAGAAAAATGCAAATGGGATTTAAACAGGCTGCATAGATGCTACATCATTGTTTCACCCAGCCCGCCAAATGGACTAAAAAACAAATGGACTAGCTGACATGTGGGCCAAGAGGTCGAAGTTTAAGAAGGCGTTGGATTTACATCCAACGGCCGCATTATTCTTCAATCTCTCGTCTTCTTCCCCAACACGCCGGAACTGCTCCAGCCTTTTCAAGGCCCAGCGGCGTTGTTTTATGCGCCTCAACAAACGCTACCCCACCGACGGCGAGCCATCCCTCCACTCTACAGACTCCTGTTATTCTCTACCGAGTGTAGGCCCACCCCGCACCCGAACCAGTCAAGTTTCCCACTCCTCCGTCTGCGACTCCACCGCCGCCTTCTTCCCCATCTTTGGGTCGTTCGGTCTGGGGCCTTGCCGTCGTCCACCGCCTCGGTCTTTCGGCGGCAGCGTGGTCAACATACAAGAGTCATCGTAAGAGGACTGTACGTGGAGAGCCTGACGGCTGGGACCCACGAGGTCCATGGTCGCACGCAAGGAAAGTTCCTCCTTATTACGCAGTGTACATGGGAAGGGCTTCTGTATTTCGCGAAAAACGCCTCACCGACAGCCGGACCCACCAGCTATATCTTCACCCGCACGGAAGTGCCTCCTTATTACGCACCAAACAATGAATACCCCTTGCTCGCTGGGACCCAAAGATAGTGGGTGGCTGACTTGTGGGCCTACTAAGTTGACGAGGATGGAGGGCTTTGTCAACTTAGTCAATATGAACGATTCTAGCTCCAAAGGACCGCACGATGTCCATCCAACGGCCATAGTGCTTCTTCAACCTCCGGTATTCTTGCTCCGGCCGCCCAAAGCAGTGGCCGGTCGTGTCGCGTGCTCATGCCTCTCGTGGTCGGCTGTGATGTCGCGGAGGCCTCACCGCTTCTACTACTCCCACCGCTGGCCCAGGTATCCCTCTACTCACCCACACCACTGTTATTCTCAAGGGCGACAAAGAAATTTCACGCCGCAAATTAACCAAAGTGAACCCTCATACTCCTCTCCGCGTGGGCATCCACTGCCGCGTCTTCCCCGGCTCCTCGCTGTCCCCTTTCTAGGCCTCACCGTCGTCCACCTCCTTGGTGCTCTCGGCACGGCGCGGTCAATGTGGTCAACGACCGACTTCCATCTAAAGAGTACTGTACGTGGAGAGGCTGACAGCTAGGTCCAAGGCCACAACCCAGTTTTTTTGTTATGTCGCTTTGTCAGGCCTGTTGGGCTGTAAATCTTTCAAGACTAGGAGAGCTTCATTCGGATGGCCGAGAAAATGGCCTATCAGTAATGAGAAATGGGCTGTACATTTTTAAAACACATCAAACCGGCAATTAGTTTCAAATATCTTTTTTTTTCATTTCGAGATTTTAAATTACATAAATTTTTATGCTTGGAGAATTTGTTGGATTTTATATTGATATACATTTATTTTTAAAATCATTTTGAATGTGAGTCAAAATTTCGGGATTAAAAACAGTTCGGACCGCACCGAAATATGCAAAATTTCGTATAATTTTTTAACCGTGGCCACAATATGGGCTGTAATGCTAACAAAAAGAATATGGGCTCCAAACAAAACCTTAAGAATTAGCAAATGTGCTGTAAATTATTAGAAATAATGGCAGATGGGCTGTATCTTGTTTTCTCTGATTTGAGGCTTTCCTAAAAAGGTTGACGACAAGCAAAGGATCGTTGGATGGCCATCCAACGGCTGTCGTGCTTCTTCAATCTCGCTCTTCCTGCTCGGCCGCTCAAACAAGCGCCAAGGGACTGCTGCTCCCTCCTCCCGTGGCGGGTCTTTGCCGCCAAGCAGCCTCACCGCCCCACCGTACTCCCATCGCTGGCCTAGCCATCCCTCTACTCACCCACACTGTTGTTATTCTCCATGACGGCAGACAGACGATAAATCCTCGTTCAACAGACTCCCCTCCGCATGGGAAACAATGTCTTCCCTGCCTCCGTGTCGTTCCCTTCCTAGGCCTCGCCGTCGTCCACCGCCCTGGTGCTCTCGGCGCGGCCTGGTCAACATGGTCAACGACCGACATGCATCTGAAGTGGACTGTACTTGGAGAGGGCGACAGCTGGGTCCACGGCCGCACGCAAGGAAATGCCTCCTTATTACGCACAAAACAATGATTCCTCCACCTGACATCAGGGACCCACCGAAAGGGCCTTAGTATTTCACGAAAAAACGTTACCGCCGCTGACAGCTCGGACCCACCAACTATATCTTCGCACGCAAGGAAGTGCCTCCTTATTACGCACAAAAAAAATGAATACTCCCCCTGTTAGCTGGGACCCAAAGATAGTGGCAGGCTGACTTGTGGGCTTACTAAGTTGACGGGGACGGAGGGCTTTGTCAACATAGTCAATATGCACGATTCTAGCTCCAGTGACCGTACGATGTCCATCCAACGGCCGTAGTGCTTCTTCAACCTCTGGTCTTCTTGCTACCGCCCAAACCAGCGCCGTCGTGCCTCGTGCTCCTGCCTCCCGTGGTCGGCTGCGATGCGGCGGAGGCCTCACCGCCCCTACTACTCCCACCGCTAGCCGTGCCATCCCTCTACTCACCCACACCCCTATTATTCTGCCGACGGCAGCCTCACACCGCAGAACCAGTTGAACCCTCAGACTTTCACGCGTGGGCATCCATCGCGGGCGTCTTCCCCGGCTCCGCGTCGTCCCCTTCCTAGGCCTCGCCGTCGTCCACCGCCCTGGTGCTCTCGGCGCGGCGTGGTCAACTTGGTCAAGCAACGGCTTCCATCGGACGTGGACTGTACGTGGAGATGCTGACAGCTGGGTCCACGACCGCAGCAAGGAAGTGCCTCCTTATTACGTGCAAAAAAATTGTTCCTCCACCTGACAGCGGGGACCCACCGGACGGGCCACCATATTTCACGAAAAAAACGTTTCCCCACTGACTGCTGGGACCCACCAACTACACCTTCACACGCAAGGAACTGTGTCCGGGCAAAAAAAAAACGATTCGCCCCCCTGACTGCTGGGACCCACCAGCTACATCTTCACACGCAAGGAAGTGCCTGATAGTCGGGACCCACCTGGTCGAAGCGTACGTACGTTGTCATTCTGGTCGCGAACGTGTACATACATACTGGTCGATGTAGAGGCGCGCACGTGTCGTAGATGTAGAGGCGCACACGTGTCGTAGTAGAGGCGCGCACGTAGCATGTACACGTACGTACAACGGCGAGGGTGCAAGAAAGAAAATACGGCCACGTACGTACATACGGACAGGGTCTTGAACGCCTACTCGCGCATACGTACATGGCTGGGTCGGAGCGGAGAAACAGCGTCGTCGTCGTGTTCATGGGGAGCCAACCGGCTGGGTCGGAACGGAATGTGTGGTCGTGTTCATCGGGAGGGCTTGGATGAAACAAGCGATGGAAACGAGGCCTGGCGTACCGCACAACGGAGGAAACGGCCTTGTGTTTGACCAGCCACGTTCGAAACGGGGTCCTGTTGATCGGGAGGGGCCTGGCGTACCACAAAACGGAGGAAACAGACCTCCTACGGTCGAAACGGGGGTCCTGTTGATCGGGAGGAGTGTGGCGTACCGCAAAACGGATTTAAACGCATTTGTGTTGGAGCGCCACGATCAAACCGGGGGAGGTGTGGCGACCACAAAACGGGACTCCACGGATACTGTTCATCTCCACCGTCGACCTCCTCCAGCCTCCACGGGCTACCGCCGACCTCCTCCAGCCTCCACGGGCTCCTGCTCATCCAGCCTCCACCGCGCTACTCCACCGCCATCGTTCAACCACCCCTCCATGGGCACCCCTCCACCGCTCATCGTTCATCCAGCCCTCCACACCACGGGTTCCTGTTCAACCACCCCTCCACGGCCACCCCTCCACCGCTTCATCGCTCATCCAGCCCTCCACACCACGGGTTCCTGTTCATCCAGAGGCAACGCCACCGCCATCGCTCATCCAAACCCTCCCCGCAACGCCATCGCTTCATCCCAGGCAGCATCGATCGGCTTCGATTAGCAGCAATAGCGAAGAACCGCTCCATCGGGTTCGATTAACAACCATCGATCGATCGCTCGGGTTCGATAAAACGTAACTGCGGTCAATCGCCGGGTTCGATTAGAGCCCAACGCCTCGCTTCGGCTTGATTAGAGCCAATGCCTCGCACACACGCGCATACGTACAAGAGAAATGCGCATCGCTCCGCCCCCGACCTCCCACCGTAACCGGCAACTCCCCGAAATTTTCCTCCCCCTCGCTTCTACCACGGTTTTTTCCGTCATGAACGGCCCAAATAATGTCATGCAGTTGCATCTCCGGCCCGCCCAGGACAAAAAGCCCATTTTACGTCATGATTTTTGTCATAGAAGTAGGAGCCCACCACATCTATGATGATACCGGGTTTTGTCACAATTATCGTCATAGAAGTGTCATATGTATGACAGAATTTTTTTTCGTTCGGCCCAAAATGTCACGGATGTGTCTTTTTTTTGTAGTGATGGTTCATGCCCTCCGATACTACTCATAGATTCATCAAAATAAGTAAACAACACATAGAAAACAGAGTCTGTCAAAAACAGAACAGTCTGTAGTAATCTGCATCAAACACAAACTTATGGAACTCAGAAAAATCTGCCAAAATAGGAAGACCTAGATAATTTTATTATTGATCTACTGCAATTGGAATCAGTATTTTATCACATTCTGGTGATTTATAACAATTGTTTTCGTGAGCAGAAAGTTTCTGACTTTTTCAGCAAGATCAAATAACTATCATCCAAGAAGATCCTATAGGTTTTACTTGGCACTTTATTGAAACAAAAGCTATAAAACATGATTACTACATTAGCTTAATCATGTGAACACACAAAAACAATAGGGGTAAATATTGGGTTGTCTCCCAACAAGCGCTTTTCTTTAATGCATTTTAGCTAGGCATGATGATTTCAATGATGCTCGCATAAAAGATAAGAATTGAAACACAAAGAGAGCATCATGAAGCATATTACTAGCACATTTAAGTCTAACCCACTTCCTATGCCTAGGGACTTTGTGAGCAAACAACTTATGGGAACAATAATCAACTAGCATAGGAGGGAAAAACAAGCATAACTTTAAAACTTTAATCACATAGAGAGGAAACTTGATATTATTGCAATTCCTACAAGCATATGTTCGTCCCTCATAATAATTTTCAGTAGCATCATGAATGAATTCAACAATATAACTATCACATAAAGCATTCTTTTCATGATCTACAATCATAGAAATTTTACTACTCTCCACAAAAGCAAATTTGTTCTCATGAATAGTAGTGGGAGCAAACTCAACAAAATAACTATCATGTGAAGCATAATCCAATTGAAAATTAAAATCATGATGACAAGTTTCATGGTTATATTTATTCATTATAGCATACGTGTCATCACAATAATCATCATAAATAGGAGTCATGCTTTCATCATAATAAATTGGCTCATCGAAACATGGGGGACTAAACATATCATCTTCATCAAACATAGCATCCCCAAGCTTGTGGCTTTGCATATCATTAGCATCATGGGTATTCAAAGAATTCATACTAACAACATTGCAATCATGCTCATCATTCACATATTTTATGCCAAGTATTCTATGTAATTCTTCTTCTAGTACTTGAGCACAATTTGCCTTCCCATCATTTTCACGAAAGACATTAAAAAGATGAAGCATATGAGGCACCCTTAATTCCTTTTTTTGTAGTTTTCTTTTATAAACTAAACTAGTGATAGAATAAGAAACTAAAAGATTCGATTGCAATATCTAAAGATATACCTTCAAGCACTCACCTCCCCGGCAACAACGCCAGAAAAGAGCTTGATGTCTACTACGCAACCTTCTTCTTGTAGACGTTGTTGGGCCTCCAAGTGCAGAGGTTTGTAGGACAGTAGAAAATTTCCCTCAAGTTGATGACCTAAGGTTTATCAATCCGTGGGAGGTGTAGGTCGAAGATGGTCTCTCTCAAACAACCCTGCAACCAAATAGAAAAGAGTCTCTTGTGTCCCTAACACACCCAATACAATGGTAAATTGTATAGGTGCACTAGTTCGGCGAAGAGATGGTAATACAAGTGCAATATGGATGGTAGATACAGGTTTTTTAAATCTGAAAATATAAAACAGCAAGGTAAGTAATGATAAAAGTGAGCACAAACAGTATTGCAATGCTAGGAAACAAGGCCTAGGGTTCATACTTTCACTAGTGCAAGTTCTCTCAACAATAATAACATAATTGGATCATATAACAATCCCTCAACATGCAACAAAGAGTCACTCCAAAGTCACTAATAGCAGAGAACAAACGAAGAGATTATTGTAGGGTATGAAAGCACCTCAAATTTATTCTTTCGGATCAATCTATTCAAGAGTTCTTACTAGAATAACACCTTAAGACACATATCAACCAAAACCCTAATGTCACCTAGATACTCCAATGTCACCTCAAGTATCCGTGGGTATGATTATACGATATGCATCATACAATCTCAGATTCATCTATTCAACCAACACAAAGAACTTCAAAGAGTGCCCCAAAGTTTCTACCGGAGAGTCAAGACGAAAACGTGTGCCAACCCCTATGCATAAGTTCACAATGTTACAGAACCCGCAAGTTGATCACCAAAACATACATCAAGTAGATCATGTGAATATCCCATTGTCACAATACATAAGCACATGCAAGACATACATCAAGTGTTCTCAAATCCTTAAAGACTCAATCCGATAAGATAACTTCAAAGGGAAAACTCAATCCATTACAAGAGAGTAGAGGGGGAGAAACATCATAATATCCATCTATAATAGCAAAGCTCGCGATACATCAAGATCGTACCACCTCAAGAACATGAGAGAGAGAGAGAGAGATTATCACATAGCTACTGGTACATACCCTCAGCACCGAGGGTGAACTACTCCCTCCTCGTCATGGTGAGTGTCGAGATGATGAAGATGGCCACCGGTGAGGGATTCCCCCCCCCCTCCGGCAGGGTGCCGGAACAGGGTCCCGATGTTTTTTGGTGGCTACAGAGGCTTGCGGCGGCGGAACTCCCGATCTATTGTGCTCCCCAATGTTTTTAGGGTATATGGACATATATAGGCGAAAGAAGTCGGTCAGGGGACCCACGAGGGGCCCACGAGGGTGGGGGGTGATAACCCACAAGCATAGGGGATCGCAACAGCTTTCGAGGGTAGAGTATTCAACCCAAATTTATTGATTCGACACAAGGGGAGCCAAAGAATGTTCTCAAGTATTAGCAGTTGAGTTGTCAATTCAACCACACCTGGATAACTTAGTATTTGCAGCAAAGTATTTAGTAGCAAAGTAATATGGAAGTAACGTAACGGTAGCAAATGTAATATTTTTGGGTTTTGTAGCGATTGTAACAGTAGCAACGGAAAAGTAAATAAGCGAAGAACAATATGTGAAAAGCTTGTAGGCATTGGATCGTTGATGGAGAATTATGCCGGATGTGGTTCATCATATAACAATCATAACATAGGGTGACATAGAACTAGCTCCAATTCATCGATGTAATGTAGGCATGTATTCCGAATATAGTCATACGTGCTTATGGAAAAGAACTTGCATGACATCTTTTGTCCTACCCTCCCGTGGCAGCGGGGTCCTAGTGGAAACTAAGGATATTAAGGCCTCCTTTTAATAGAGTACCGGACCAAAGCATTAACACATAGTGAACACATGAACTCCTCAAACTATGGTCATCACCGAGAGTGGTCTCGATTATTGTAACTTCGGGGTGCCGGATCATAACACATAGTAGGTGACTATAGACTTGCAAGATAGGATCAAGAACTCACATATATTCATGGAAACATAATAGGTTCAGATCTGAAATCATGGCACTCAGGCCCTAGTGACAAGCATTAAGCATAGCAAAGTCATAGAAACATTAATCTCAGAACATAGTGGATACTAGGGACCAAACCCTAACAAAACTAACTCAATTACATGATAAATCTCATCCAACCCATCACCGTCCAGCAAGCCTACAATGGAATTACTCATGCACGGCGGTGAGCATCATGAAATTGGTGATGGAGGATGGTTGATGATGATGAGGCGACGAATTCCCCTCTCCGGAGCCCCGAACGGACTCCAGATCAGCCCTCCCGAGAGAGTTTAGGGCTTGACGGCGGCTTTGTATCGTAAAACGCGATGAATCTTTCTCTCCGATTTTTTCTCCCCGAACACGAATATATGGAGTTGGAGTTGAGGTCGGTGGAGCTTCAGGGGGCCCACGAGGTAGGGGGCGTGCCCCCCCACCCTCGTGGACAGGTGGTGGGCCCCTGGCCTTGATTCTTTCGCCAATATTTTTAATATTTCCAAAAATAAGTTCTGTGGAGATTCAGGTCATTCCGAGAACTTTTGTTTCTTCACATAAATAATACCATGGCAATTCTGCTGAAAACAGCATCAGTCCGGGTTAGTTCCATTCAAATCATGCAAGTTAGAGTCCAAAACAAGGGTAAAAGTGTTTGGAAAAGTAGATACGACGGAGACGTATCAACTCCCCCAAGCTAAAACCTTTGCTTGTCCTCAAGCAATTCAGTTGATGAACTGAAAGTGATAAAGAAAAACTTTTACAAACTCGGTTTGCTCTTGTTGTTGTAAATATGTAAAGCCAGCATTCAGGTTTTCAGCAAAGATTATGACTAACCATATTCACAATAACACTTAGCTCTCATGTTTACTCATGTCAATGGCATAATCAACTAGCGAGCAATAATAATAAATCTCGAATGACAACACTATCTCAAAACTATCATAATATGATATAACGAGATGGTATCTCGCTAGCCTTTTCTGAGACTGCAAAACATAAATGCAGAGCACCTTTAAAGACCAAGGAGTGACTAAACATTGTAATTCATAGTAAAAGAGATCCAGTCATAGTCATACCCAATATAAATTAATAGTAATGGACGCAAATGACAGCAGTGCTCTCCAGCTGGTGCTTTTTAATAAGAAGGTGGTGAATCAACATAAAAGTAAATAGGTAGGCCCTTCGCAGAGGGAAGCAGGGATTTGTAGAGGTGCCAGAGCTCGGATTTGAAATTGTAGCGACCCGAACTCAAGCGGTCAAGTCTCTGTGCTTCAGTGTCATCCCTGGATCAGTAATGCTGACACACACAGTACTCGAAGGATTTATAACAGAGTAGCAATCACACACTTATTACATCGAATGTCTCAAAAGAGAACTTAAGACAATAATATGGCATAATGACATCTAAAGCGATAACAGAGGAACGCTAGGAAGATAAAGTGAGTCCATCAACTCCAACGACATAGCTGAGCTGCACGGCAACGACCTAATGAACCTTACTCCTCGTCTGAAAAGTCTGCAACATAATATGTTGCAGCCCGAAAACGGGTCAGCACATGGAATATGCTGGCAATATAACACAGTAGAACATGAACAAAATAATGCTATCACTACACGCATAATTGGCTGATGGAAAGCTCTATGGTTATAGTTTTGCGAAAAGCCAATTTTTTCCTACAACAAAGGAATAGATTTTAATTTAACTATCATGGTGGTCGAAACGTTGAGAAGGTAACCCCAACTCAATCCCAATTAAAGTAATTAACAACCCAACAATATTAATTAAGAGTGATGAGATACATGTGATAACCCAAGCACTAGATACTCAAGATTGTCCATAACCGGGGACACGGCTAACCATGATTAGATTGTACTCTCTGCAGAGGTTTGCACACTTTTCCCCACAAGACTCGATCTCCTCCGTTGGATTTCTCGCACTACATGGTGTTTGAGAAACGGATGACCGAGACACAGTCTTTCAGAAACATTAACTCTCTACTCTCGGTAGACCATACCAAACCTACAAAACCCACTACCTGCTGATCTACCTCTTCAAGAGCTTCACATAACTTACTCAACTATGCTAGAACCCATAATAGCTTGTGGCTTCACACGGAAGTTTCTAGCATGAATCATCTCAGTTCCCTTTAAGCCTGGGTGGCGGTCCATAGGAAGATCACACGGGTACCCCGGGATTTCCAAAAAAAATACAGACAACACTGGGTTCCCCAGGTGCCTCAATCCACCCAGATGTTAATTTAAGTTGCCACCTTAAGTTGAACCATTAGTTAAGAATCTCACATCTGTCATGGATTCACTCAAACCCAAACCACGTCTCACGAACATAGCATAGCAATATAAGCAACGCCAGAGAAGTAACTCCCAAGGGTTTGATAGTAGCAGGGCAATAGGTTCTACCTCAACAACTACTTCCCAACCCACAAGTTAATGACATCCTAATCATGCAATGTTTGAGGATTGAACTAATGCATAAAAACTGGGTATGAAAAGAGTATGATCAATGTGTTACTTGCCTTGCTGACGATCCGCGAATCCTAGAGACTCGTAGTAACACGCTTCGCACTCCGGGAATTGTATCACAAATCGAGGTTGACCAGAAAGTTCAACTTAAGAACTCCGGTTCGCAAAAAGAATCAAATCAAACGGAGCAACGAAACTCAAACGGCGAAAGAAATAAGATCCGTTTACTAATCTGAACTAAAGTCAGATTTTACAGTATCAAAATCTTGTTCAAGTTGATTAAATAGAAAGAGGGTCTCGAGATGAAACTCTAGGCGTTTGAATCACCTGATTCCGACTAACAAGCGAAAAGATAAACAAAAACTAAGATCGGATCAGAAATCGTGATCGAAAGTAATCACGGATAAATCCGATAAAAGAAAACTGACGAACAGACTAACGAACGAGCGTTCGTTATCTGTAACTAACGGAAGAAAACCGTTTGTTAAAACGAACGTACGGACGAACGTCCTCTAATTAGAAGAATCGAGAAAAACCGGTGAACCGATCTAAAAAAACCAAACGGTTTTTAAAAAAAACGGCGGCTCGGATTCAGCGGGGTACCTCCGGCGAGGCGTGGTCGGGCGACGGGCGGCGGAAGGCGGGCGGCAATGAAGCTTGGCGGCGGCTGCGGGCGGTGGTGGCGCGGCGGGCGGTGGCTCGGGCGTGGTGGTGGTGGTGGGGTCGGGGGCGTATATAAGGGGCGGGACGGTGACTTGGGAAGGGCAAGGCGTGGCGGCGTGAGGCCGGCTCAGACTCGTCAGCGGCGGCGGGCGCGCAAGACAAGACGATGGCGCGGGCGGTTGGGGCGGGCGTCTTACTGAGTTCAGCCTAGTCGGCGGAACCTCTTTTTAAAAAAAAAAATTTAGCCGACAGAAATAAAATCCTAGAAAATAAAATAAAAATCTAAAAATGCCAAAACAAATTTTCGCCGTCTAAATAAAATATTTAGAACGAGATGAACATTTTCTTGGCCCTAAAATGCAATTTTGAAAACGTGCAATTTTTCTAATGCAAATAAAATCAAATAAAATCAAATAAATGATTTTAAAATTTTTCCTCCAATATTTCAATTGTTTTGGAGAAGTCATATTATCTCCTCTCATATATTTTTCTTTTAATATGAAATATTTTTCAGAGAGAAAAATAATTAAAATCAAAATCCTTGTTTCATTATTTGATAAAAATCAAATATGAAAACCGAGAAATCCTCAACTCTCTTCGAGGGTCCTTGAGTTGCTTAAGATTTCGAGGATTGCGGAACGAGAATGCAATAAAATATGATGTGCAAGAATGACCTATGTTTAACATTCCAAATTGAAAATTTGGGATGTTACAAACATACCCCCACTTAAGATGAATCTCGCCCTCGAGATTCAGGTTGTCTAGAAAACAGGTGTGGGTGGTCTTTGTGAAGATCATCCTCTCTTTCCCAGGTGGCTTCATCCTCGGTATGGTGGCTCCATTGAACTTTGCAAAACTTAAATAACCTTGCTACGGGTGACTCGGCTGGCAAACTCAAGAATCTTAACTGGCTTCTCCTCATAACTCAAATCACTGTCCAACTGAATCGCCTACAAGGGTACTGTATCTCTTAACGGTATATCGGCCATCTCAGCATGACACTTCTTCAACTGTGAGACGTGGAACACATCGTGAACTCCTGACAGTCCTTCAGGTAACTCCAACTTGTAGGCAACTTTTCCCATCCGTTCCAAAACACGATACGGTCCTACAAATCTCAGGGCTAACTTTCCCTTCACTCCAAATCGTTTCACTCCTCGCAAGGGTGATACTCGCAGATATGCTCTGTCTCCAATTTCATAAGTTACCTCCTTGCGTTTTGAATCTACATAACTCTTCGGCCTGGACTGAGCAATCTTCAATCTATCACGAATCAGTTTAACCTTCTCCTCAGACTCCTTGATCAAGTCTGTTCCAAACAACTGACGGTCTCCTACTTCATCCCACATCAACGGCGTTCTGCACCTCCGTCCATACAGGGCTTCGAACGGTGCCATCTTCAAACTGGCTTGGTAGCTATTGTTGTATGAGAGCTCTGCGTAAGGCAAATTGTCATCCCAACTAGATCCATAATCTAGCGCACAGGCTCTCAACATATCTTCCAGTATCTGGTTGACTCTCTCGGTCTGCCCATCCGACTGCGGGTGAAATGCTGTACTGAACTCCAATCTCGTACCCAAGGCCTGGTGTAACTGATGCCAAAACTTTGAAGTAAACTGTTTTCCTCTATCTGATACGATGGTCCTCGGAACTCCATGCAAACATACGATCCTGGACATATATATCTTGGCCAACTTCGCACTTGTATAGGTGGTTTTCACTGGGATAAAGTGATCCACTTTGGTCAAGCGATCAACTACTACCATATTGAATCATATCCTGCTTTGGTCCTAGGTAATCCGGTGATAAAGTCCATGCCAAGTTTATCCCACTTCCATTCGGGTATCGGCATAGGCTGTAACAGTCCTGCTGGCTTCTGATGCTCTGCCTTCACTCTCTGACATACATCACATACGGCTACATACTCGGCAATATCCTTCTTCATACCAGTCCACCAGAAACGTTCCTTCAAATCCAAATACATCTTGGTGTTTCCGGGGTGTATTGAGTATGGTGAGTCATGAGCCTCCTGAAGTATTAACTTCCTGATCTCTGGGTTATTGGGCACATAAACTCGGTCCTCAAACCATAAGGTATCGTGCTCATCCTCACGAAAACCTTTGGCCTTTCCTTTGCTCATCTTCTCATTTATCTCGGCAATCTCTTTGTCATCCTTCTGAGCTTCTCGAATCTTGCCCAACAATGTCGACTGAACCTCCATTGTTGCAACGAAACCTCTAGGAACAATCTCTAATCGAAGTTCCATGATATCCTCAGCTAACTCCTTCCGCAATCCCTTACTTTCAAGGATATTGGCATAACTCTTCCGGCTCAATCGTCTGCTACGACATTGGCCTTTCCGGGATGATAGTGTAGCTTCATATCGTAATCCTTTATAAGCTCCAACCATCTCCTCTGCCTAAGGTTCAGCTCCTTTTGGGTGAAAAATGTACTTCAAACTCTTATGTTCCGTGTACACATCACAACGGTTTCCAATAAGGTAATGTCTCTAAGTCTTCAATGCATGCACTACGGCCGCTAGCTCCAAATCATGTGTGGCATAGTTCAACTCAGGGGGTTTTAGTTGTCGTGAGGCATACGAAACAGCTCTTCCGTCCTGCATAAGCACACATCCATGTCCTAAGCGAGAGGCGTCGCAATACACTTGAAACTCCTTATGTATATCTGGCAGTGTTAGCACTGGGGCTGTAGTCAAACGTTTCTTCAACTCCTAAAAACTTCCCTCGCAATCTTCTGTCCATTTAAACTTAGTATCCTTCTTCAATAATTCCGTCATTGGCTTTGCAATCTTGGAAAAATTCTCAATGAATCTCCGATAGTATCCTGCGAGTCCAAGGAAACTGCAGATCTCGCTAACTGAAGTGGGTGCCAACCATTCAGTGACCGACTGAACCTTGCTGGGGTCTACTGCTATACCTTCTCCTGTATAACATTCCCAAGGAATCCAACTTCCTTCAACCAAAACTCGCACTTGCTGAACTTGGCGTATAACTGGTGTTCCCTGAGTTTCTCGAGAACTAAACGCAAATGCTCCTTGTGCTCCTCTTCATGCTTTGAGTATACCATAATATCATCGACAAACACCACAACAAACTTGTCCAAATACTCCATGAACACCTTGTTCATCATGCTCATTAAATAGGCAGGGGCGTTAGTCAGTCCAAACGACATGACCGTATACTCGTATAATCCATACCGCGTGGTGAATGCTGTCTTTGGTATACCCTTCTCTCGGATCTTCAACTGATGGTATCCCGATCGTAGATCAATCTTCGAAAACACCTTAGCTCATTGCAGTTGATCAAACAAATCATTATCACCGGCAGTGGGTACTTGTTCTTAATCGTTACCTCATTCAAGGCTCGATAATCAACAACCATCCTTAGTGATTTATCCTTCTTTTCAACCAAAAGCACTGGAGCTCCCCAAGGTGATGAACTCCTTCGAATGTAACCTTTCTCCAATAACTCCTTGATCTGTTTCTTAATTTCCTCCAGATCATTTGCGGGCATCCGATAGGGTCTCTTGGATATTGGCCTGCACTGCAATAGCTCTATCAAAAAACTCGATGTCTCGATCTGGTGGCATGCCTGATAACTCCTCTGGGAAAACATCCGGGTAATCCTTTACTACAGGCACTTCCTCCTGCACAACTCCTGTGAGGGTATTCACTTTGGCTCCTCCTAGGCACATGCCTAGAAACATACTTAATCCTTTTTCCCTCCGGGGTGGTGAGATAAATCGACTTACTAGCACAGTCAATGCTTCCTCCATACTTTGACATCCAGTCCATACCTAATATCACATCCAATCCTTGTGACTCCAAGATAATTAGGTCAGACAAAAAAACATGGGTACCAATGGTTAGGGGTATCTGGTCGCACCATCGACTAGCCATATACTCTGCTCCAGGCGAGCTCACTAAAAGAGGGGTCCTAAGGGTTTGGGTTGGTAGTTTAAACTTATCCACGAATCCCCTTGATATGTATGAACTCTATGCACCAGTATCGAAAAGAACAAGAGTGGTAAATGACTTAACCAAAAACTTACCTATTATGCGTCTGCCGCTGCTCTTCAACCTCCTCCACGTTCATGTGGTTCACTTGTCCTTTGTTGAATGGATTAGGCTTCTTCCAGCGCTCCCATTTCCGTTTCCATTCCTTCCTTCAGGGCAATCATTGGCATAGTGCCCTGTCTTCCCGCACTTAAAGCAAGTAACTTGACTTAGGTCTCTTTTGGCGGGTGTGGCTGGATTGGAGCGGTTTTGATTGTTGTTAGCTCCGTTCCCATTTCCATTCTTAGCACCATTGTGGTTATGCGATCCCCCTCTAGTGTGGGTGTGACCTCCATGGTTATGAACAAGTCCTCCCGAATTCGGGGTTAAGCGAGGCTTCTGTTGAGCTCCTGAATTATACTTCCCTTGTCCATACTTCCTCTTACGGCTCTCAATCTGCTGCTGCTTCCCTTCAATCATAAGAGCCTTATCCACCAACTCCTCGTAGTTATTGAAGGTTGCTACCATCAACTGCATGATCATCTCATCATTCAGCCCTTCCATAAACTTCTCCTGCTTCGCGGCATCTGTGGCCACATCATCAGGGGCATAGCGTGATAGCTTGCTAAAATCATCCACGTACTGAGCCACAGTACGGTTCCCCTGGCGTAAGTTGTGGAACTCCCGCTTCTTCATCTACATAGCTCCAGTTGAGACATGGGTTGTGCGGAAAGCTTGCTGAAACTGGTCCCAAGTGACATTGGCTATAGGAAAAGTAGCCGTGTAATTCTCCCACCATGAGGCTGCTTGGTCCATCCAATTGGTGTGCAGCAAAGCGCACCTTCTCAAAGATCATCTGTGCAACCTGCGGTAGTCAACTCCCTTCCAATACGGCGTAGCCAATCATCAGCAACTATTGGCTCGGTGCTACTGGAAAACACCGGCGGCTGTAACCTTAGAAAATGGGCTAGGTTGTCCACTGGCGGCAGGTTGTTGTTGTTGTTGTTGTTGTTGTTGTTGTTGTTGTTGTTGTTGTTGTTGTTGTTGTTGTTGTTGTTGTTGTTGTTGTTGTTGTTGTTGTTGTTGTTGTTGTTGTTGTTGTTGTTGTTGTTGTTGTTGTTGTTGTTGTTGTTGTTGTTGTTGTTGTTGTTGTTGTTGTTGTTGTTGTTGTTGTTGTTGTTGTTGTTGTTGTTGTTGTTGTTGTTGTTGTTGTTGTTGTTGTTGTTGTTGTTGTTGTTGTTGTTGTTGTTGTTGTTGTTGTTGTTGTTGTTGTTGTTGTTGTTGTTGTTGTTGTTGTTGTTGTTGTTGTTGTTGTTGTTGTTGTTGTTGTTGTTGTTGTTGTTGTTGTTGTTGTTGTTGTTGTTGTTGTTGTTGTTGTTGTTGTTGTTGTTGTTGTTGTTGTTGTTGTTGTTGTTGTTGTTGTTGTTGTTGTTGTTGTTGTTGTTGTTGTTGTTGTTGTTGTTGTTGTTGTTGTTGTTGTTGTTGTTGTTGTTGTTGTTGTTGTTGTTGTTGTTGTTGTTGTTGTTGTTGTTGTTGTTGTTGTTGTTGTTGTTGTTGTTGTTGTTGTTGTTGTTGTTGTTGTTGTTGTTGTTGTTGTTGTTGTTGTTGTTGTTGTTGTTGTTGTTGTTGTTGTTGTTGTTGTTGTTGTTGTTGTTGTTGTTGTTGTTGTTGTTGTTGTTGTTGTTGTTGTTGTTGTTGTTGTTGTTGTTGTTGTTGTTGTTGTTGTTGTTGTTGTTGTTGTTGTTGTTGTTGTTGTTGTTGTTGTTGTTGTTGTTGTTGTTGTTGTTGTTGTTGTTGTTGTTGTTGTTGTTGTTGTTGTTGTTGTTGTTGTTGTTGTTGTTGTTGTTGTTGTTGTTGTTGTTGTTGTTGTTGTTGTTGTTGTTGTTGTTGTTGTTGTTGTTGTTGTTGTTGTTGTTGTTGTTGTTGTTGTTGTTGTTGTTGTTGTTGTTGTTGTTGTTGTTGTTGTTGTTGTTGTTGTTGTTGTTGTTGTTGTTGTTGTTGTTGTTGTTGTTGTTGTTGTTGTTGTTGTTGTTGTTGTTGTTGTTGTTGTTGTTGTTGTTGTTGTTGTTGTTGTTGTTGTTGTTGTTGTGGTTGTTGTTGTTGTTGTTGTTGTTGTTGTTGTTGTTGTTGTTGTTGTTGTTGTTGTTGTTGTTGTTGTTGTTGTTGTTGTGGTTGTTGTTGTTGTTGTTGTTGTTGTGGTTGTTGTTGTCGTTGTTGTTGTCGTTGTTGTTCTCGTTGTTGTTGTCGTTGTTGTTGTCGTTGTTGTTGTCGTTGTTGTTGTCGTTGTTGTTGTCGTTGTTGTTGTTGTTGTTGTTGTCGTTGTTGTTGTTGTTGTTGTTGTTGTTGTTGTTGTTGTTGTCGTTGTTGTTGTCGTTGTTGTCGTAGTTGTTGTAGTTGTTGTTGTGGTTGTTGTTGTTGTTGTTGTTGTTGTTGTTGTTGTTGTTGTTGTTGTTGTTGTTGTTGTTGTTGTTGTTGTTGTTGGAATACTACTAATATATGGTGGTCATCTAGAAATTTTGATCGGTGGAAGACTCCTTGATTTCCGCTCCAGCTTCGTCTTCAAAGTCATCATCACTAGGATCGGAATCGGTGTCGTCAATGATGATGTAGTTGTCCGGGCAAGTGGGGTCATCGTGTTCTTCTCCCGGTGCTGGTCCTCCCATGAATACTCCGATCTTCTTAACCAGGTCGTCATTCTTCTTCAGTAATGTCTTGATTTCCTCCTCATATCCATCGCGTGTAAACTTGAGTTCTTCCTCCAGTTCGATGATCCTAGTCTTCGCCTTCTTCAAGTCCATCATGTCTGCGCACATCTGGTTCTCCTGACGTCGAATGTGCTGGTTTAACTCCTGGATGAAAGCTGCAATGGATCTATCCTTCTTGGTGCTGAATACTTCCCATTGCTTGTCTCGGTGCCCACATATTTGGTAGATCATGTCCTTGAGTTCCCTGTTGTAGACTTCTCCAATGCGTCCCATGGTAATGTGGGCTGCCATGCTCTTACCTAGACTCCTGGTGGGTGCTTCGAAAGAAAATTCTCTGGGTTTAGAAGTTGGCGAGAATGTCCTTCCTGGAACTTGTACTTGAATCATCCAGCGCTCCTCTTCTGGTAAGGTGGCGTTGTACATCCCGGTGAAACTTGGTATTCCAATGTTCAAATACCTAGTGACTTCCTTCAAGTGGCACCCAAAAGGTGTGTCTTCATCCAGTTGTGCAAACTTATTCTTCATCTCCGTCATCCTAAAGAGTAGAAAATGGAGAGGAGTCAGAAATGAGTAGAGAAGAGTGACCTAGGGTTTATCTTAGTGGTCGTGTCCTACACTCAGCGTGTGCTCTGATACCATCTTGTAGCGACCGACCTCAAGCGGTCAAGTCTACGTTTGATGTCATCCCCGGATCAAGAATCTTGACACACACAGTACTCGAAGGATTTATAACAGAGTAGCAATCACACACTTATTACATCGAATGTCTCAAAAGAGAACTTAACACAATAATATGGCTTAAGGCCTTCTAACGCGATAACAGCAGAAGGCTTGGAAGATAAAGTGAGTCCATCAACTCCAACGGCATAGCTGAGCTGCACGGCAACGACCTAACGAACCTTACTCCTCGTCTCAAAAGTCTGCAACATAATACGTTGCAGCCCGAAAACGGGTCAGCACATGGAATATGCTGGCAATATAACACAGTATAGCATGAACATAATAATGCTATCACTACATGCATAATTGGCTGATGGAAAGCTCTATGGTTATAGTTTTGCGAAAACCCAATTTTTCCCTACAACAAAGGAATAGATATTAATTTAACTATCATGGTGGTTGAAACATTGAGAAGGTAACCCCAACTCAATCCCAATTAAAGTAATTAACAACCCAACAATATTAATTAAGAGTGATGAGATACATGTGATAACCCAAGCACTAGATACTCAAGATTGTCCATAACCGGGGACACGGCTAACCATGATTAGATTGTACACTCTGCAGAGGTTTGCACACTTTTCCCCACAAGACTCGATCTCCTCCGTTGGATTTCTCGTACTACATGGTGTTTGAGAAACGGATGACCGAGACACAGTCTTTCAGAAACATTAACTCTCTACTCCGGGTAGACCATACCAAAACTACAAAACCCACTACCTGCTGATCTACCTCTTCAAGAGCTTCACGTAACTTACTCAACTATGCTAGAGCCCATGATAGCTTGTGGCTGCACATGGAAGTTTCTAGCATGAATCATCTCTGTTCCCTTTAAGCCTGGGTGGCGGTCCATAGGAAGATCACACGGGTACCCCGGGATTTCCAAAAAAATACAGACAACACTGGGTTCCCCAGGTGCCTCAATCCACCCAGATGTTAATTTAAGTTGCCACCTTAAGTTGAACCATTAATTAACAATCTCACATCTGTCATGGATTCACTCAAACCCAAACCACGTCACTGAGCATAGCATAGCAATATAAGCAACGCATAGAAATAACTCCCAAGGGTTTGATAGTAACAGGGCAATAGGTTCTACCTCAACAACTACTTCCCAACCCACAAGTTAATGACATCCTAATCATGCAATGTTTGAGGATTGAACTAATGCATAAAAGCTGGGTATGAAAAGAGTACGATTAATGTGTTACTTGTCTTGCTGACGATCCGCGAATCCTAGAGACTCGTAGTAACACGCTTCGCACTCCGGGAATTTTATCACAAACAAACAATAACATACATAAGCAACAAGCAAAGATGCACAAGAAAAACTCAAATAAAATAGGTTGACCAGAAAGTTCAACTTAAGAACTCCGGTTCGCAAAAAGAATCAAATCAAACGGAGCAACGAAACTCAAACGGCGAAAGAAACAAGATCCGTTTACTAATCTGAACTAAAGTCAAATTTTACAGTATCAAAATCTTGTTCAAGTTGATTAAACAGAAAGAGGGTCTCGAGACGAAACTCTAGGCGTTTGAATCACCTGATTCCGACTAACGAGCGAAAAGATAAACAAAAACTAAGATCGGATCAGAAATCGCGATCGAAAGTAATCGCGGATAAATCCGATAAAAGAAAACTGACGAACAGACTAATGAACAAGCGTTCGTTATCTGTAACTAACGGAAGAAAACCGTTCGTTAAAATGAATGAACGGACGAACGTCCGCTAATTAGAAGAACCGAGAAAAACCGGCGAACCGATCTAAAAAACCGAACTAGGGTTTCTAAAAAAACCGAACGGTTTTTAAAAAAAAGTGGCTGCTCGGATCCGGCGCGGTACCTCCGGCGAGGCGGGATCAGGCGGCGGGGCGGCGGGGCTTGGCGGCGGCGGCGAAGCGCGGGCGGCGGCAGTGACGGCGGCGGGCGGGCGGCCGCGGGCGGTGGTGGTGCGTTGGTGGGGGGTCCGAGGGGCGATATAAAGGGGGCGGGGCGGCGACTTGGGAAGGTGGCAAGGCGCAACAGGCGGAGTCCGGCTCGACTCGGTCCGAAGCGGCGGCGGGCGGCGACGATGGTGCGGCGGCAAGTTGGGCGGCGGTGGAGTTTCGGCCTAGTCGGCGGAACTTCTTTTTTTTTAAATAATTTCGCCAACAGAAATAAAATCCTATAAAATAAATAAAAATCTAAAAATGCCAAAACAAATTTTCGCCGTCTAAATAAAATATTTAGAACGAGATGAACATTTTCTTGGCCCTAAAATGAAATTTTGAAAACGTGCAATTTTTCTAATGCAAATAAAATCCAAATAAAATCAAATAAATGATTTTAACATTTTTCCTCCAATATTTAAATTGTTTTGGAGAAGTCATATTATCTCCTCTCATATATATTTCTTTTAAAATGAGGAGAGAAAAATAATTAAAATCAAAATCCTCGTTTCATTATTTGATAAAAATCAAATATGAAAACCGAGAAATCCCCAACTCTCTCCGAGGGTCCTTGAGTTGCTTAGGATTTCGAGGATTGCGGAACGAGAATACAATAAAATATGATGTGCAAGAATGACCTATGTTTAACATTCCAAATTGAAAATTTGGGATGTTACAGAAATGGAGATAAATAATATTTTGAGCGACATACTTTCATTGTCAACATAACAACCAAGATATGGCGTTATCTTCCATGCTACACACATTATAGGCGGTTCCCAAACAGAATGGTAAAGTTTATACTCCCCCTCCACCAACAAGCATCAATCCATGGCTTGCTCGAAACAATGAGTGCCTCCAACTAACAACAGTCCCAGGGGGAGTTTTGTTTGCAATTAATTTGATTTAGTTTGCATAAAGCATGGGACTGGGCATCCCGGTGACCAGCCATTTTCTCGTGAGTGAGGAGCGGAGTCCACTCCTCTTGAGAATAACCCTCCTAGCATGGAAGATACATACATACCTAGTTGATACATGAGCTATTCGAGCATACAAAACAGAATTTCATTTGAAGGTTTAGAGTTTGGCACATACAAATTTACTTGGAACGGCAGGTAGATACCGCATATAGGAAGGTATAGTGGACGCATATGGAATAACTTTGGGATTTAAGGGATTGGATGCACAAGTAGTATTCCCGCTTAATACAAGTGAAGGCTAGCAAAAGAATGGAAAGCGACCAACTAGAGAGCGACAACAGTAATGAACATGCATTAAAATTAATGAACATTGAGTGCAAGCATGAGTAGGATATAATCCACCATGAACATAAATATCGTGAAGGCTATGTTGATTTGTTTCAACTACATGTGTGAACATGTGCCAAGTCAAGTCACTTGAATCATTCAAAGGAGGATACCACCCCATCATACCACATCACAACCATCTTAATAGCATGTTGGCACGCAAGGTAAACCATTATAAACCCCTAGCTAATTAATCATGGCATAAGCAACTATAATCTCTAATTGTCATTGCAAACATGTTTATTCACAGTAGGCTGAATCAAGAACGATGAACTAATCATATTTACAAAAACAAGAGAGGTCGAGTTCATACCAGCTTCTCTCATCTCAAACAGTCCATCATATATCGTCATAATTGCCTTTCACTTGCACGACCGAACGATGTGAATAATAATAATAGTGCACATGCATTGGACTAAGCTGGAATCTGCAAGCATTCAATAAACAGGAGAAGACAAGGCAATATGGACTCTTGGTTAAATCAACAATAATGCATATAAGAGCCACTTCAACATTTTAATTATGGTCTTCTCCTATCGACCCAAAAAGAAAAGAAAAGAAATAAAACTATTTACACGGGAAAGCTCCCAACAAGCAAAAGAAGAATAGGAAATATTTTTGGGTTTTCTTTTAATTATTTCTACTACAGCTAGAAAGTAAACTAGCTAAATGCTACAACTAATTTTTTTTGGTTTTTCTTAAGGTTTATCAAACACACAAGAAGAAAGCATAAAAAGGAAAAATAAACTAGCATGGATATTACAGTGAAAAAGTATGAGCACCGACATCTAGCAATGAGTGTGTAAACATGAATGTAATGTCGGTGGGAATTACGTACTCCCCCAAGCTTAGGCTTTTGGCCTAAGTTGGTTTATTGCCACGGATGGCCTGGCGGATATCCATAGTTGTAGTTGGGGTCGTACTGCGAAGAGGAGGACTCCAATTGCCACTGGTTGGCAATCATCTCCGGATCCCACTGGTAATTAGACTGTCGTGGAGGATCAAATTGTGGTTCCGGCTCTGGCTCTGTGGCTGATGTAGGGTTCCGGTAGGCGTGAATGGCCGCCAACGGAACGAGATACTGGCCTGCAGATAAATCAAACAAGGAAGGAGCAGGCAAGGTAATAGTCTCAGGATGATGTTTATCAAAGAACAATTTGTATTTAAGTTCCCTTTCCCTATTCTTAACAATAAAATCATGCACTACCATGCTCTTATAATCTAAATAAACAGTGGGCAGCAATTTTTCTTCTTTTTCATAGTGCCTAATAGGTATGTTATAATATGCAGCAAGGCGTGAAGCATAGACACCTCCAAAGATGGGGCCCTTTGTACGGTTCAGACTTAACCGTTTGGCAATAATACCGCCCATACTAACAGAGTCGTCATGGAATAAACCATGGAACAAAATAATAATATTAGGAACACTAAGGTTTCCACAGTTTCCGCGACCAATTAAGCAACGACTAGCAAATATTGCAAAGTAGCGTAAAACAGGAAAGTTTATGCTAATGATTCTTGCATCGGAAACCATCCTAGTTTCCCCTACAGTAATAGTGTCAATAAACCCGTCCACATATTTACGATGTGGTTCCTCTAAACTACTCTCGAAAGCTATTTTGCAAACCCTGCAAAATTCATCTAGTGACATCTTCTTAACCACATCATATAAATGAAACTCTACTGAAGGAGGTGATTCCTTAGGATAATAGTAGAAGTTTTGCACAAAAGTATTGGTGAGTAAGATATATTGTTCACGTTGGTCGCGAAGGAAGTCGGTGAGGCCTGCATTCTCAGCCAATTCATAAAAATCATCATAAATCCCGGCTGCTCTCAAGAAACCATTGGAAGGCCATTCACATGGCCGAACCTCTGCGGTGCGAGGCAGATTATATTTGGGCCTCTCTGCTTCCTCACTTTGCTTTTCCTTCGAGCTTTGGCTCGATGAGCCCCTCAAAAATCTCTTCATTATTTTCTGAAAAATTCTGAAATTTTTAGTAGCTTCAAATAAAAGTGAACCAAGCTCAACAAAATTGATAGCAACTACTCCTACAAGTGCCTAGAGCCTATATCATGCATTAGAACTACTTGGAACCATATAAATTTGACATGCAAGCTCAAGAACATGGTCACCTAGGCAGCAAAAATTTGCAATGAATAAAGCACTAGAACAAAAACTAATTGGACCAATGGAGGAGTCACACACCAAGGAACGAACTCCTAAAACAGTTTTGTGAGAGGTGCTTTGAGCAAGGAGATCAAAAATCGCAGCAAAATGAGCTAGAACTCATGCTTGAGCTGGATGGTGATTTTTTGGGAGGAAGAAGGAATGTGTGGGTGCATGAATAAGTGGAGGGGAGCCACCGTGGAGGCAGGGGACGCGCCCTGGACCCTCGTGCCTAGCTGCTTGCTCCCCCTGCCGTGTTCTCAGTGCCAGATATTCTCAAATATTCCAGAAAAAATCATATTTCAATTTCGGGGCATTTGGAGAACTTTTATTTTCGGGGTATTTTTATACTGCATGGATAATTCAGAAAACAGACAGAAAAAATACTATTTTTACTTTATTTCAACTAAATAATAGAAAGTAAAAGGAGGGTACAGAAGGTTGTGCTTTCTAACTTCATCTATCTCATGCTCATCAAAAGGAATCCACTAACAAGGTTGATCAAGTCTTGTTAACAAACTCATTTCGAGTAACATGAAATCAGAGAAATTTCGAATAACACTATGTTACCTCAACGGGGATATGCACATCCCCAATAATAAGAATATCATATTTCTTTTTGATAGTAGGTAGAGGAAATTCAAAACCTCCAAAAATAATCGATGGAAATTTTCCAATAGAGTTGATACTATGAACTTGAGGTTGTTTCCTCGGAAAGTGTACCGTATGCTCATTACCATTAACATGAAAAGTGACATTGCCTTTGTTGCAATCAATAACATCCCCTGCAGTATTCAAAAAAGTTCTTCCAAGAATAATAGACATACTATCATCCTCGGGAATATCAAGAATAACAAAGTCCATTAAAATAGTGACGTTTGCAACCACAACAGGCACATCCTCACATATACCGACATGTATAGCAGTTGATTTATCAGTCATTTGCAAATATATTTCAGTAGGTGTCAACTTATTCAAATCAAGTCTACGATATAAAGAGAGAGGCATAACACTAACACCGGCTCCAAGATCACATAAAGCAGTTTTAACATAGTTTCTTTTAATGGAGCATGGTATAGTGGGTACTCCTGGATCTCCTAGTTTCTAAGGTATTCCACCCTTAAAAGTATAATTAGCAAGCATGGTGGAAATTTCAGCTTCCGGTATCTTTCTTTTATTAGTAACAATATCTTTCATGTACTTAGCATAAGGATTCATTTTGAGCATATCAGTTAATCGCATACGCAAAAAGCTAATCATTTCAGCAAAGCGCTCAAAATCCTCCCATGGCTCTCTTTCTTTACCGTGTTTCCTAGCAACAAAGTCTCTCTTATCATAACGTTGATTCTTTGATTGTGGGTTATTAAGATCAACATCAGGTTCAATTTCTATATCATTACCATTACTAGGTTGAGCATCAACATGAACATCATCATTAAAGAATAGAGCTATGCTCCCCGGCAACAGCGCCAGAAAATAGTCTTGATAACCCACAAGTATAGGGGATCGCAACAGTTTTCGAGGGTAGAGTATTCAACCCAAATTTATTGATTTGACACAAGGGGAGCCAAAGAATATTCTCAAGTATTAGCAGTTGAGTTGTCAATTCAACCACACGGATAACTTAGTATCTGCAGCAAAGTATTTAGTAGCAAAGTAATATGGAAGTAACGATAAGGGTAGCAAAAGTAATATTTTTGGGTTTTGTAGTGATTGTAACAGTAGCAACGGAAAAATAAATAAGTGGAGAACAATATGTGAAAAGCTCGTAGGCATTGGATCGGTGATGGAGACTTATGCCGGATGTGGTTCATCATATAACAATCATAACATAGGGTGACACAGAACTAGCTCCAATTCATCAATGTAATGTAGGCATGTATTCCGAATATAGTCATATGTGCTTATGGAAAAGAACTTGCATGACATCTTTTGTCCTACCCTCCCGTGGCAGCGGGGTCCTAGTGGAAACTAACGGATATTAAGGCCTCCTTTTAATAGAGTACCAGACCAAAGCATTAACACATAGTGAATACATGAACTCCTTAAACTATGGTCATCACCGGGAGTGGTCGCTATTATTGTCACTTCGGGGTTGCCGGATCATAACACATAGTAGGTGACTATAGACTTGCAAGATAGGATCAAGAACTCACATATATTCATGAAAACATAATAGGTTCAGATCTGAAATCATGGCACTCGGGCCCTAGTGACAAGCATTAAGCATAGCAAAGTCATAGCAACATCAATCTCGAACATAGTGGATACTAGGGATCAAACCCTAACAAAACTAACTCGATTACATGATAAATCTCATCCAACCCATCACCGTCTAGCAAGCCTATGATGGAATTACTCACGCACGACGGTGAGCATCATGAAATTAGTGATGGAGGATGGTTGATGATGACGACGACGACGGATTCCCCTCTCCGGAGCCCCAAACGGACTCCAGATCAGCCCTCCCGAGAGAGTTTAGGGCTTGGCGGAGGCTCCGTATCGTAAAACGCGATGAATCTTTCTCTCCGATTTTTTTCTCCCCGAACATGAATATATGGAGTTGGAGTTGAGGTCGGTGGAGCTCCAGGGGGCCCACGAGGCAGGGGGCGCGCCCAGGGGGGCAGGCGCGCCCCCACCCTCGTGGATAGGTGGTGGGCCCCCTGTCCTTGATTCTTTCGCCAATATTTTTAATATTTTCCAAAAATAAGTTCCGTGGAGTTTCAGGTCATTCCAATAACTTTTGTTTCTGCACATAAATAACACCATGGAAATTCTGCTGAAAACAGCGTCAGTCCGGGTTAGTTCCATTCAAATCATGCAAGTTAGAGTCCAAAACAAGGGCAAAAGTGTTTGGAAAAGTATATACGACGGAGACGTATTAGGTGGCGCGCCCAGGGGGGTAGGGCGCGCCTCCCTGTCTCATGGCTTCCTCGAAGCTTCCCTGACGTCTAATCCAAGTCTCCTGGATTGCTTCCATTCCAAAAATAACTCTCCCAAATGTTTCATTCCGTTTGGACTCCGTTTGATATTCCTTTTCTTTGAAACACTGAAATAGGCAAGAAAACAACAATTTGGGCTGGGCCTCTGGTTAATAGGTTAGTCCCAAAAATAATATAGAAGTGTGTAGTAAAGACCATAAACATCCAAAACAGATAATATAATAGCATGAGTACTTCGTAAATTATAGATACGTTGGAGACGTATCAACGGTCTAGGGTTGAAATTACCTCTATACGCGTTATTACCAAAATTGTTCCTACTAACAAAATTCACATCCATAGATTCATTATTATTCTCAATCAAAGTGGACAAAGGCATATCATTAGGATCAATAGGAGCACTCTTAATAGCAATCAACTTCATAAGTTCATCCATCTTTCCACTCAAAGTATTAACTTCTTCAATCGCATGCACTTTTTTACTAGTAGAAGATCTTTCGGTATGCTATGCCATTGAGAGTAATTAGACATAATATTATCTAGGAGTTTAGTAGCTTATCCTAATGTAATTTCCATTAAAGTACCTCCCACAGCGGAATCTAAAAGATTCCTAGATGCAAAATTCAATCCGGCATAAAAAATTTGTATGATCATCCATAAACTTAAACCATGAGTAGGGCAATTTCTTATCATCAATTTCATCCTCTCCCAAGATTGTACAACATGTTCATGATCAACTTGCTTAAAATCCATTATATTGTTCCTAACAGAGATGATCTTAGCGGGTGGAAAGTACTTGGAAATAAAAGCATCTTTTCACTTATTCCATGAATCAATACTATTTTAAGGCAAAGATGAAAACCAAGTTTTAGCACGATCTCGTAGTGAAAACGGGAATAGCTTAGATTTAACAATATCATTATCCACATATTTTTTCTTTTGCATATCACACACTTAAACGAAAGTATTTAGATGGGATGCGACATCTTCACTAGGAAGGCCAGAAAATTGCTCTTTCATAACAAGATTCAACAAAGCGGCATTAATTTCATAAGATACCACACTAGTGGCGGGAGAAATCGGAGTACTAATAAAACCATTGTTATTAGTATTGGAAAATTCACACAATTTGGTATTTTCTTGAGACATCGTGACCAAGCAAGCAATCTAACACACGAGCAAACGGAAAGCAAACGAAAAAGATGAACAAAAGAAGGGCGAATAAAAAGGCAAATATTTTTGTGTTTTTCTGAAAACATTTTAGAAGTGGGGGAGAGGAAAACGAGAGGCAAATGGAAAATAATGTAATGCAATAGATGAGAGTTTATGATGGGTACTTGGTAAGCTTGATGTAGAACCTCCCCGGCAACGGCGGCAGAAATTCTTCCTTCTACTTCTTGAGCTTGCGTTGATTTTTCCCTTGAAGAGGAAAGGGTGATGCAGCAAAGTAGAGATAAGTATTTCCCTCAGTTAAGAACCAAGGTATCAATCCAGTAGGAGGCACAAGCAAGTCCCCAATATATGCACCTGCACAAACTAACAAGCACTTGCACACAACGCGAAAAAGGGGTTGTCAATCCCTTCACGGTCACTTGCAACAGTGAGATCTAATAGAGATAGGTATAAAAGATAAACAAAAAGCAAAATAAATTAAATCTAAATAAAGTGCAGCAAGGTATTTTGGGTTTTTTGGTTTTGTAGATCTGAAAATATATGATGGAAAATAGACCCGGGGGGCATATGTTTCACTAGAGGCTTCTCTCTCGAAAGAAAACATATGGTGGGTAAACAAATTATGATCAAGCAATTGATAGAAAAGCGCAAAGTTATGATGATATCCAAGGCAATGATCATGAATATAGGCATCACATCCGTGTGAAGTAGACCGAAACAATTCTGCATCTACTACTATTACTCCACACATCGACCGCTATCCAGCAGGCATCTAGAGTATTAAGTTCATAAGAACGGAGTAACACCTTAAGTAAGATGACATGATGTAGAGGGATAAAGTTAAGCAATATGATGTAAACCCCATCTTTTTACCCTGTGTCGGGGATATACCCCGCGGGGTAAACTGGCCGGAAGTTAACCCGGCCGGACTTGGCAGATTATCTGAAGACCCCGCTGACACTTGGCGAGTTACTGGCGACCCGCCTTGACCTGGCGGTTTACAAGCAACGCACGTGGTCATTTTGAATCACTGGTGTTCCGGGGTGCGGGACAGACAGATGACTATGCACAAGTACCAGAAGACAGTTTCAGGTTTTATGGTGGGCCGGTTTAAGAGGTAAAGGCAGGAGGAATATTATCTTACAAGGAGCTAAGACCTGGACTTGTATCCGGTTTGTATTAGCGATAGACTAGTCCTAATCCTAATAGGACTCTACATGTAACCCGCCCTCCAACATATATAAGGAGGGGCAGGGCTCTAAAAGGGACAAGTTCCACAAGTTGGACAAGTTAGGTTTAGACAATAGCTCTCGAGTTAGAGCACTCTTGTAACCGTGATCATCATCATCAATATCAATGAAGCAGTGACGTAGGCTTTTACCTCCACCGTGAGGGGCCGAACCTGGGTAAAACCTCGCGTCTCTCGTCCGCTCAACCCCTCTCAAGCTACCACATAGATGCGTTGGCCTCGCGACTAAGTCCTAACACTAAGGACATCTGCCGTGACAATTTCACGACGGTTGGCGCCCACCGTGGGGCCTGCACGGTGGTGATGAGTTCTTGAAGGATCAATCTCGTGGATCGAGAAGATTACAATTTGTCGGATGGAGAAAGAGCTGGCAAAATTCATTGAGTTATGATCATAGTCATGATAAAAGTTTGAAACATCGGGCATGAGATTGAGATCAAGAGTTTAGGGTGGCATCCGAGATCCGTTTAATCCGACAAATGACCAATTGTCACCGCTGCGCCGCCCTCACGGAGTTTCAAGATTTTCTGCGACTTGGTCCGAGGCTGAGTGGAATATGTTTGTTAAATCGGCTTGGTCTGCTAGTCGTTGTTTACGCCAGATCTGCGCAGTCTCACGCGCAACTGACCCATGACTACGTATTCTATGGATAATCTGGCGGGTAAAGGACCGAGGAGACCAAGATTAATCAAGAAGAAGCTGCGAGGCTACTATGTTGTTACCTCGAACAGATCACCGAAGCGATTGAAATTAAAGATGGGGAGGTTTGTGTTCATGTGCTAATAATATGACCCGGAAACAAAGGTTAGTCAAGGCAACTACGACTCGGAAACGAAGCCAGCGACGATCCAGACTCCTCCACCATCCGCGCCGCGCCACGACCCGGACTCATCCATCGGGCAAGCTTTCTCGCCTCCGTCGGCTCAAGGTCATCCTCGTTACCCGTTCGCCGGAACATTTGGCAGCAGCGAGGCGCTCGGTCGGGTCAACGCGCTGCGCCCTTCGCTTCAAGCCGGCCTCCGCCACCGTTCCGACCCCAAACCGGCGACCGGCGAAGCCGCCATCTCCGGGCTGGCCTCAGACTACGCCTCCACCACCGGGCGCCCGGACGCCTCCTTGGCCGCCTCCTCATTACTGCCGCTCCCACGGCCGTGCGTCCACCGCGCGGTGGGCCGCCGCGCCGTCCGCCTACTCCATGACCGCTCGGCTGCACTCCGTCGACCCGGCCTCGGCCGCGCCCGGCTCAAGCGTCCGGCCGCCCCACGCCCGGCTGCGTCGGCTCACGTGTTCGAGTACCGCCGTCTTGACCAGCTTTAGCCCGCCCGCCGTGCCGCTCATCAATCCGCCATGATTTTAACCCGCCGCCAAGAGCTGCCACTTGACTACCGCAGCCTCGATCTACCTCGACTGGGTCGCCGCTTCCTCCAAACTGCCTCAAACCGCCGCGCCACTGTGGCCCTGCTCCTCATTATCGCTGCTCTCGCGTGCCGGTTCACCACAGCCCCGAAGCTATCGCCATCCTCGCGTGCCTTCACCGGTTTGAGAGTCACCAGCAGGCTGCCCGGCCTCCAGCTTGCCTCCGCTGTCGGGCTTGATGTATTTTCTTCAGGTTCAGCAACATCTGCACGCATAAAGGGCTAACCGCCTATGAAACCAAGGAGTTACTTCATGTAATCGTTGATTCTATCAGCCCGGCAGCTATCTTCTGAAGTTAATATAGATTTAATGCCATGGCAATGTGTATGCCGCAATACCGACCATAAGTTCCGTAGCTGCTGCTAGCAGAGAGCAAGCATTTGCGATTATGCAGCCGTGACGATCAAGAAACTGATTTTGAAGATATGATTCAAGAGGAAAGGATTGGATCAGCTGCTAATCGGGAACAAAGCGGTCCGAGTGGTGTTGTTGTTTTGCTTTGTCAAATTTGTGAGATCTGCTGAGGATTTCACGCGTGAGCCGACGGTCTTAAGGCTGAGTCGGTCTTCCTAACAGGAAAATCCCAACCAATGCAAAGTACTAGCAAGGCTAATACCAATTGATGAGCGGGCATATATGCATGTAATATTGTACGTCAAGACATTTGTGCCCGAGCAGAGATAAGAAAAAGCTCTATGGACTCGCCAAACAAAACAATCAGTCAATTGACTCATGGCCAAGGTATGATCCGGTCCTCGTGGCGCTTGATGTCGGAGGCGACGATATCGTCTCAAGACCGCCCATGCCGGGTGATTAAAGACCCGGAGAATAACCCGGAGGGTCTCTGCTCGAACCGCCGGGACCATATTGAGTCGCCGACCTGCTTAAACCGCCTCTGTCGCGATGAACGGATCATCCGTTGTCCGAACAAAAAACATCAGGACAATTGTTCATTACAAATGAGGCGTTATATTACGGGCACGGAGCACGCACTAGCAACGTTCTGCACTGGTGTTTCGTCCGTGTCATACCACGCGGTTAATGAACGTGCCCGATCGCCGTCCCTATGGCCTGGTCTACATCAACATACTTGGGCCGCACCTATCTCGCATGAGCTATATATTACGTATGAGCAAGTCACAGCTTGGGTAGCCCGGTTTTCTTTCAAAGCAACCGGAGGCAAATTATCATCAAACCGCTGTTTACCTTTGGATGGCTCAATGGGCAGGCGCACAAGTCGCCGCCACTACAGTTTGGTTAACTTCAAATCGCCATTGAAGGAACCATTGGCCGAAAGGTCGACACGGCTCATACGGGATCATTTATAACCCGCCACAGTCACCTCAACCTTCGTGGATTCACATCATGCTATCAACATCAATGATATACAAGTTATGCCGGTTTATATCACGGTCAAACATGGAGAATCTCAAGCCAACTCCTCGAGTCACCTTTGAGACTCGGGGGCTACGATGACATAACTCAGCAAATCTTGCCAGTTTCAACAAAGTTAAAAACCCCAGAATGATGGAGGGAAAGATAACCCGGTCCCGGAGGTTACTGTTATATTGATGAAAATTTAAAGGCTGTCAGAAAATTTCCGGCTTAGAAAGTATATAGCAATTACAAAATCCCGGCTCAATGAAGAAGTTCCGGTCGTCGAGAAAGGATTCCGGTTTAGAATCCGGCTAAAGGGAAGTCGATCTCACCGAAGCTCTCAAATATCCGGTTTACAATCCGGTTCAAGGGAAATCTGTTCTCTCTCAAAGCTCAAGCTCTCAAATCCGGTTTAAGAATTTCCGGTTCAAAAGGAATTAACTTCGCAAGTTCGAGTTTAAAGGCCGTCATAATATTTCCGGCTGAAAATGAAGATTCCGGTCTAAAATCCGGTTCAAGGGACAGATGTCTCCAACAAAGCTTTGAAGCTCTCAATATCCGGTTTAACATCCGGTTCAAGAAGGATTTATCTCTTGCAAAAGTTAAAGGTGCCAAAGAGGACCTGCTGCCATGACGCGCGGTTCAAACATGGGTATCATGCCTTGTTGGTTTATCATATTATTGATCACTTGGGGGCTTGGTCGTATCCGAACCATAGTCACACCTCTTGATCGGCGCAATGCCACAATATCACTTGGGGGCTTGGTCGTGTCCGAACCAATGCAACACCTCTTGATAGGCGAAAGCCACCAGATCACTTGGGGACATGGTCATGTTCGAACCAACCACGCCTCTTGATCGGCCTAAGGCCACAGAGTCACTTGGGGCTTGGTCGAACCCGAACCATTGCCATGCCACTTGGCCGGCATATATGCCACGGTGTCGCTTGGGGACCTGGTTGACTTGAACCATAGCTACGCCTTATTGGGGGCTTGGTCATGTCGACCATGGTAATGCCATCCGATCGGCTCGTAACAGCCTCTTTTTTGCAAACGGTTTTATCATTGCCTTTGCTTCCATATTTTTCATAACTGTTATTTGATTTTGTTGCGTTTTTAAAC
Organism: Aegilops bicornis; assembly: GCA_021605145.1. Lineage (NCBI taxonomy): Eukaryota > Viridiplantae > Streptophyta > Magnoliopsida > Poales > Poaceae > Aegilops > Aegilops bicornis. The sequence goes on along the minus strand of CM038673.1, from coordinate 401,873,748 downwards.
CGACAATGTTTTAATCGGTTCAACTGTCAATTACAAATTGATGTAACACGGTCAAATCTTAATCCGGGGCCATCCGCCCGGTTTGATTTTCTATTATCATCCTATTATGGAGTAAACCGCGTTCATTAACCCGGCTTGACTTTCAATCACAAATTGTCAAGATACATGACCAATTATAATCCAGCGATTATTAACCCGGTCTGGTTTGACTACAAGTCGCCAGATATTATATATGGATAATCCGGTGTCTATCATAACCCGCACGGTTTTATCATAAACCGCACAATATGGAAGGAGTTATCAAGACTCAAGATTGGGATTATCACCCTTACTACAAAAATTGGTAAACCAACGATGTGATTCAATATGACAGGTTTTCAAAGTCGCTTCAAATAAGAATGGCTATTATTTCATCGATGGGTATGATTTATTCTACAATGGAGGAATAGTCCCGAGTTGCTGCAGGCTTACAACCCGCACTTGGGGGCTACATTATTTAAGTTGAGATTACATCAAATATGCAAGTCTCATGTCGCTGCAAGCATGCACCATGACACTTGGGGGCTAATGCAAAGTCATTTTTTGCTCATATTATTGAAGACCCGACTCATCACATTATAATGAGCCGCCCTTGGGGGCTACCAATTGCTCTGTCAAACAACTCAAGGTACACAGGTTAAATCCATTATATTGAAGGGTCCACTTCGCTTGGTAAAGAACAAGGCTCTTAACCTTATGGACGTGGATTCAAGCCCATGATGGGGGTTACATCATATGATGTTATTTTCATTGAAGTATATATCAAGTCCCAGCTTAATATTATCTTATCGAGCCGCCCTTGGGGGCTACACATCATTGCTCAAATCTACATGGTTATATTTACAAAGTCCCTGCTCATTATTGCATAAATGACCCGCCCTTGGGGGCTACATCGCTGAAGTTTTATGAGTATAATGCAATTTCAAGTCCCCGGTTGTCATGAGCATGACAACCCGCACTTGGGGGCTACATAATATGGAGTGTTCAGTTTTTACTAGTGACTGGGATGAATAACATGGATTTCTTCAAAAGTGGCAGTATTGATATTGAAGCAAGTCTTAAACCATAACTTTGTTCTGCTCAAGACTTGGCGGCTACAGATCCGTATTTCTTAAACCGGCGGAGCTGAGTCAAAGGATTTATTCTTCACAATATTTCTCGGTGACAAGCCAATGTCGGCAAATTGATTATGAAGCTGGTCTGTTGACCCGGATTTCCCAGAAGGAGGAAATAACAAGGATTTAAGGATGATCAGGTACCGGTTTACAAAATTCTCAACCCGGAGCATAACCTGTCAAATTTGTTCTTGTGTTTATTTTGCAGCATAAGTTTACCATGAATAAATCCAAGCTAAACTTGGGGGCTAATGTCGGGGATATACCCTGAGGTAAACCGCCGGAAGTTAACCCGCCGGACTTGGCGGATTATCTCAAGACCTCACGACACTTGGCGAAGTTATCGGCGACCCGCCTTGACACAGCGGTTTACAAGCAACCCACCTGGTCATTATGACTCACCGGTGATCCGGCGGCGGGATGCAGACAGATGACAAGGCCTAAGACCCGTAAGACCGGTTCACGTTTAATGGTGGGCGGTTTAAGAGGAAAAGGCAGGAGGAATATTATCTTACAAGGAGCTAAGACCTGGACTTGTATCCGGTTTGTATTAGCGATAGACTAGTCCTAATCCTAATAGGACTCTACATGTAACCCGCCCCTCCAACATATATAAGGAGGGGCAGGGCTCCCCAAAAGGGGACAAGTTCCACAAGTTGGACAAGTTAGGTTTAGACAATAGCTCTCGAGTTAGAGCACTCTTGTAACCGTGATCATCATCATCAATATCAATGAAGCAGGACGTAGGCTTTTACCTCCACCGTGAGGGGCCGAACCTGGGTAAAACCTCGCGTCTCTCGTCCCGCTCAACCCCTCTCAAGCTACCACATAGATGCGTTGGCCTCGCGACTAAGTCCTAACACTAAGGACATCTGCCGTGACAATTTCACGACACCCATGGCAACAATACAATACGTGCCTTGCTACCCCTACTTTGTCACTGGGTGAGGACACCGCAAGTTTGAACCCAAAACTAAGCACCTCTCCCATTGCAAGAAGAACCAATCTAGTTGGCCAAACCAAACCAATAATTCGAAGAGAAATGCAAATATATTTGATCATGCATAAAAGAGTTAAGAAAAGACTCAAATAAAATTCATAGATAATCTGATCATAAATCCAAAATTCATCGGATCTGGAAAAACACACCGCAAAAGAATATTACGTCAAATAGAACTCCAAGACATCAAGGAGAACATGGTATTGAAGATCATAGAGAGAGAAGAAGCCATCTAGCTACTAGCTATGGGCTCGTAGGTCTGTGGTAAACTACTCACGCTTCATCGGAAAGGGCAATAAGGTTGATGTAGATGCCCTCCGTGATCGAATCCCCCTCCAGCAGGGTGCCAGAAAAGGCCCCAAGATGGGATCTCACGGGAACAGAGGCTTGCGGCGGCGTGATACGTCTCCAACGTATCTATAATTTATGAAGTATTCATGCTGCTATATTATCATTCTTGGATGTTTTACAATCATTTTATAGCAAATTTATATCGTTTTTTGGGACTAACCTATTGACATAGTGCCAAGTGCCAGTTGCTGTTTTTTGCTTGTTTTTTACATCATGGAAAATCAATACCAAACAGAGTCCAAACGCAGCGAGACTTTTTGGAGATTTTTTTCTGGACCAGAAGACACCTGGTGGACCAAAGAAGTACCAGAGGGGAGCTCCGAGGAGAGCATAACCCACTAGGGCGCGCCTGGGGGCCCAGGCGCGCCCAGGTGGGTTGTGCACACCTCGGTGGCCTCCCGCACGGCCTCTTCGCCCTATAAATTCCCAAATATTCCAAACCCCCCGAAGAGAACCCTAGATCAGATGTTTCGCCGCTGCAAGCCTCTGTAGCCGCAGGCCTGCCGGAGGGGGAAATCATCACCGGTGGCCATCTTCATCATCCTCCCGGCCACCACAATGACGAGGGAGTAGTCGACCCTCGGGGCTGAGGGTTTGTACAAGTAGCTATGTGTTTAATATCTCTCTCTCTCTCTCTCTTGTGTTCTTGAGATGTCACGATCTTTATGTATCGTGGGTTTGTTAATATAGTTGGATCATATGGTATTTTCCCCTCTCTATCTTGTTGTGATGAATTGAGTTTTCCCTTTGAGATTTCATTTTATCGGATTGAATACTTTTTGGATTTGAGAACACTTGATGTATGTCTTGCTATGAATACCCATGGTGACAATGGGGTATCATATTGATTCACTTGATATATGTTTTGGCACTCAACTCGCAGATTCCCAACGTGACATTGGGCTAATCTATGCATAGGGGTTGATGCACATTTTCATCCTTGTTTCTCCGGTAGAAATCTTGGGTTGTCGGATTGAGTATTATGAATATGAAATTGTTTTATGCATGTCGTATAATCAACTCACGGATACTCGCGGTGACATTGGAGTACCTAGGTGACATTAGAGTTGGTTGATGCGTATCATATGGTGTTATTTGAGTACGAACTCTTGGATAGATCGAACAGAAAGAATAACTTTGCGTTATTTTAGTATGAACTCTTGAATAGATTGAACGGAAAGAATAACTTGAAGGTGGTTTCGTACCCTACAAACAATTTCTTCTTATGTTCTCCACTAGATAAGAACTTTGGAGTGATTCTTCATCACATGTTGAGGGATGGTTATATGATCCAATTAGATTAGCATTGTTGAGAGATTGCACTAGCGAAAGTACAAAACCTAGGCCTCATTTTCAAGAATTGCAATACCGTTTTTGCTCACTTTATTTACTTGCTACCTTGCTGTTTTTTATTGTTACTATTACAAAAATCAATATCTACTATCATTACTACACTTGTATCACCATCTTTTCGCCGAACTAGTGCACCCATACAAATTACCATTGTAATTGGTGTGTTGGGGACACAACAGACTTTTTATTGTTTGGTTGCAGGGTTGTTTTAGAGATACCATCTTCATCCTATGCCTCCCACGGATTGATAAAACTTAGGTCATCCACTTGAGGGAAAATTACTACTGTCCTACAAAACTCTGTGCTTGAAAGCCCAACACAAGTCTACAAGAAAATATTTGGGAATTTATAGATTAAGAATTAGGGTTAGAGGACACCCGAGGGGCCCACAAGCCCTCTGGGCGCCCTGATATGTCTCCAACGTATCTATAATTTTTTATTGTTCCATGCTGTTATATTATCATTCTTGGATGTTCTACAATCATTTTATAGCAACTTTATGTCATTTTCTGGGACTAGCCTATTGACATAGTGCCCAATGCTAGTTGCTGTTTTTGCTTGTTCTTTACTTCATAGAAAATCAGTACCAAACGGAGTCCAAACGCAGCAGAACTTTTTGGAGAATTTTTTTGGGCCAGAAGACACATGATGGGCCAAAGAAGTACTAGAGGGGTATCCCGAGGGGGGCACAACCTACCCGGGCGCGCCTGGGGGCCCAGGCGCACCCTAGTGGGTTGTGCGCACCTCAGTGGCCTCCCACACCGCCTCTTTGCACTATAAATACCCAGATATTCCAGAAACCCTAGGGGAGTCGACGCACACAATTACGGCCACCACAAGTCCAGAACCACCAGATCCAATCTAGACATCATCACGGAGGGGTTAATCATCCTCATTGGTGCCTCTCTAATGATGCGTGACTAGTTCATTGTAGACCTACGGGTCCGTAGGCAGTAGCTAGATGGCTTCTTCTCTCTTTTTGATTCTCAATACAATGGTCTCTTGGAGATCTATTTGATGTAACCCCTTTTTGCGGTGTGTTTGTTGGGATCCGATGAACTTTGAGTTTATGATCAAAACTATTTTATCGATGAAAGTTATTTGAGTTTTGATCTCTTATATGCATGATTACTTATAACCTCGTATTTCTTCTTTGAATCTTTGGTTTAGTTAGGCCGGCTAGATCGATTCTTCTTGCCATGGGAAGAGGTTCTTTGTGATGGGTTCGGTCGTGCTGTGTTCCTTCCCAGTGACAGAAGGGGCAGCAAGACACATATTTATCGTTGCCATTAAGAATAACAAGATGGGCTCTATGCCTACATGAATAGATCTTGTCCACATCATGTCATCGTTCTTATTGCATTATTCCGTTTCTCCATGAACTTAATACACTAGATGCATGCTGGATAGCGATCGATGTGTGGAGTAATAGTAGTAGATGCACGCAGGAGTCGGTCTACTAATCATGGATGTGATTCCTATATAATGATCATTGCCTGGATATCGTCATAATTATTTGAAGTTCTATCAATTGCCCAACAGTAATTTGTTTACCCACCGTATGCTATTTTCTCGAGAGAAGCCACTAGTGAAATCTACGGGCCCCGGGTCTATTTTCTCATTGTATATCTTCAGATCTATATTGCTATTGGCCTTTTTATTTGTTTGCATATTTTATTTTCAGATCTATATTATCAAAAACAAAAAAATATCTCGCTGAGTTTTATTTGTCTTTATCCTATATCTACCAAATTATATCTTTACCAATCTTTTACCCGGGAGGGATTGACAACCCCCTTACGTGTCGGGTTACAAGTATTTGTTCTTTGTGTGCAGATACCATTTACATAGTGTTGCTTGGTTCTTCTACTGGTTTGATAACCTTGGTTTCATCACTAAGGGAAATACCTATCATAGATGTGCTGTATCATCCCTTCCTCTCCGGGGAAAAACTGACGCGGACATGAGCCATCACGCCCCCCGGGGTGCACCTAGCAGGCTTGTGGCCTCTTCGAGACTCCTCTGGCCCACTTTCCAAGTCTTCTGGATGTCTTCTGGTCCAAGAAAAATCATCACGATAGCTTTATTCTGTTTGGACTCCGTTTGATATTCCTTTTTTGTAAAACTCAAAAACAAGGAAAAAACAAAAACTGGCACTGGGCTCTGGGTTAATAAGTTAGTCCCAAAATAATATAAAATAGCATATTAATGCATATAAAACATCCAAAACAAATAATATAATAGCATGGAACAACAAAAAGTTATAGATACTTTGGAGGCGTATCAATGATCCACATGCATAAAAGTCTTACAATCTTCCAAGGTAGTCGGATTAACATCAACTAAAGTCATGACCTCTCCAGACCCACTTTTATCAAAAAATTCCATAAGATTGAACACTCTCCAAATATGTGGGATTATTTTTAGCTAAAGTTGACACTCTTCCAAACCCACTTTTAGTATTATCGCAAGCATATTCATCATGAGGTTTAAATAAATTTTCAAGATCATAAGAATCATTATCAGCCCAATCATGATCATTGCAATAAGTAGTGGACATAGCAAAACAAGCATCCCCAAGTTTGGGGTTTTTCATATCACTAATACAATTGACATTAATAGAATTTATAATAACATCATTGGAATCATGCTTTTAATTCAAGAAGCTATCATGAATCACTTTATAAATTTCTTCTTTTAGCACTTCAACACAATTTTCAGATTCACAAATTTCAAGCAAAACATCATAAAGATAATCTAGTGCACTCGACTCACTAGCAATTGGTTCATCATAGTTGGATCTTTTAAAAAGATTAGCAACTGGATGAGGATCCATAAACTTGTTGCTTTCTGATTTGGAATAAACACACAATTATGGCAAGTAAACAAGCAAACAAACCTAGTAAGACATAAAGGCAACGAAAAGAAGGAAAATAAAAAGGCAAATATTTTTGTGTTTTTCTGAAAACGTTTTAGAAGTGGGGGAGAAGAAAACGAGAGGCAAATGTCAAATAATGTAAGTGCAAGAGATGAGAGTTTATGATATGTACTTGGTAGGCTGGATGTAGAACCTCCCTGGCAACGGCGGCAGAAATTATTCCTACTACTTCTTGAGCTTGCGTTGATTTTTCCCTTGAAGAGGAAAGGATGATGTAGCAAAGTAGAGATAAGTATTTCCCTCAGTTAAAACCAAGGTATCAATCCAGTAAGAGGCACAAGCAAGTCCCCAATATATGCACCTGCACAAACTAACAAACACTTGCACACACCGCGAAAAAGGGGTTGTCAATCCCTTCACGGTCACTTGCAAGAGTGAGATCTAACAGAGATAGGTATAAAAGATAAATAAAAATCAAAATAAAGAAAACACAAATAAATTGCAGCAAGAATTTTTTGGGTTTTTGGTTTATAGATCTAAAAATATATGGTGGAAAATAGATCCATGGGCCATAGGTTTCACTAGAGGCTTCTCTCTTGAATAAAGTATACAACGGGTAAACAAATTAATGTTGAGCAATTGATAGAAAAACGCAAAGTTATGACGATATCTAAGGCAATGATCATGAATATAGGAATCACGTCCGTGACAAGTAGACCGACTCCTGCCTTCATCTACTACTATTACTCCACACGTCAACCGACTCCTTCCTGCATCTAGAGTATTAAGTTCATAAGAACAGAGTAACGCCTTAAGAAAGATGACATGATGTAGAGGGATAAAATCAAGCAATATGATATAAAACCCATCTTTTTATCCTTAATTGCAACAATACAATATGTGCCTCGCTGCCCCTACTGTCACTGGGAGAGGACACCGCAAGATTGAACCCATCACAAAGCACTTCTCCCATTGCAAGAAAAATCAATCTAGTTGGCCAAACCAAATCGATAGATCGAAGAGAATTACTAAGCTATATCAATCATGCACAAAAGATTTCATAAAAGACTCAAATAATATTCATAGATAATCTAATCATAAATCGACAATTCATCGGATCTCAACAAACGCACCGCAACAGAAGATTACATCGAATAGATCTCTAAGAACATCGAGGAGAACATTGTATTAAAGAACAAAGAGAGAGAGAAGAAGCCATCTAGATACTAGCTACGGACCCTTAGGTCCGTGGTAAACTACTCACGCTTCATCGCAAGGGCAACAAGGTTGGTGTAGAGGCCCTCCGTGATCAAATACCCCTCCGGCGGAGTGCCGGAAAAGGCCCCAAGATGGGATCTCACGGGAACAGAAGCTTGCGGTAGAGGAAAAGGATTTTTTGTGTGCCCTCTGGTATAGGGGGAATATTTGGGAATTTATAGTGCTGGAGTTAGGGTTGGAAGGGCTATGAGGGGCCCACAAGCCCTAGGGGCGCGCCCCTACGTTTTTTGGCCGCCTCGTAGGTCTTCTGGCCTCCTCTCCAAGTCTCGTAGGTTTCTTCCGGTCCAAAAAAATCACCGTAAAGTTTTATTCTGTTTGAACTCCATTTGATATTTCTTTTTTGTAAAAGTCAAAAACAAGGAAAAACAGAAACTGGCACTAGGCACTAGGTTAATAGGTTAGTCCAAAAAATAATATAAAATAGCATATTAATGCATATAAAACTCCAAAAAATATAATATAATAGCACGGAAAAATAAAAAATTATAGATACGTTGGAGACGTATTAGTGTTTCAATTCTAATCGTTTATGTGAGCATCATTGAAATCATCATGCCTAGCTAGAAATGCATTAAAGAAAAGCGCTTATTGGGAGACAACCCAACACTTATACCTGCTGGTTTTGTGTGTTAACATGATGAAGCTAATGTAGTAATCATGTTTTATGGCTTTTATTTCAATAAAGTACCAAGTAAGGCCTTTGGGATAGTGTGGATGATAGTTGACTTGATTTCGTGCAAAAACAAAAACTTTTGCGCCCAATAACATAATTGTTGAAAATCACTTGAGCATCGAAAAATTCTGAATTTTTTGTAGATTATTAATATATAAATTTTCTATGTTTTCCTAATTTTCAAAAAATTGGAGTTACCGAAGTATGGTCATTATTCAGATCATTACAAGCTGTTTTGTTTTTGACATATTCTGTTTTCAATGCATAGTTTGCTTGTTTTATAATTCCTATGGCTTATATTGGTCAATATAAATCGTAGAAAATATAGGGTCCCAAAACAGTGGGCATTGTGTGAGAACAATTATGAATCTTGTCTTGACATCACCAAAGTGAATGATTTGTTTTACCATACTAACCCATCTCACGAAGTTTCGTTAAGTTTTGTGTGATTGAAGTTTCCAAGTTTTGGGCGATATGAGGAGAATAGGAAGTGGCAAGACCCTAAGCTTGGGGATGCCCAAGGCACCCCAAGGTAATATTCAAGGAATATCCAAGCAACTAAGCTTGGGGATGCCCCGGAAGGCATCGCCTCTATCGTCTTCAACATTATCGGTAACCTCACTTGGAGATATATTTTTATTCGTCACATGATATGTGTTTTGCTTGGAGCGTCATTTTATTTTGTTGAGATTTCCTTTCTATTATTTAGAATAATGTTTTTAATCTTTCATTTCAATAAAAATGTCAAGTATAGCCTTACCATGCTTATTTTGCAAGTCTACATGTTTCTGTTTGAAAACAAAGTTTTCTAGTATTGTCTGAATTCCTGTGGAAAGTCAGAATGTGATAAAATATTGAAATTTTTACACAATAAGCTAGAACAAATTCTCTACAGTGTGGTAATTTTCAGAATTTTTGGAGTTAGAGAAGTATGATCTTCTTGCATCCTTTACACATTGTCCTGTTTTGACAGATTGTTGTTATGTTTGCATATGTTTGCTTGTTTAATGATTATATTTGAGGATAGGAGTATTAAATATGCAGAGACATTTAGTATGCAATGTTAAGTTATAATTTTAGTGATTTGCTATAGTGGAGAATGATAAGTTTTTGCATTGATTTATACTAACTTATCTCACGAGCCCTTGTTGAGTTTTGTGTAGATGAAGTTTTTAAGAATTAGGGAAACCTTGATATGAGAGGAATTAAGGAGACACAAGAGCTCAAGCTTGGGGATGCCCGAGGCACCCCTAGTTAATATTTAAAGAAGTATCAAGCATCTAAGCTTTGGGATGCTCCGGTTGGCATCCCACCTTTCTTCTTCAATGATGTCTACTACGCAACCTTCTTCTTGTAGACGTTGTTGGGCCTCCAAGTGCAGAGGTTTGTAGGACAGTAGCAAATTTCCTTCAAGTGGATGACCTAAGGTCTATCAATCCGTGGGAGGCGTATGATGAAGATGGTCTTTCTCAAACAACCCTGCAACCAAATAACAAAGAGTCTCTTGTGTCCCCAACACACCCAATACAATGGTAAATTGTATAGGTGCACTAGTTCGGCGAAGAGATGGTGATACAAGTGCAATATGGATGACAAATATGAGTATTTGTAATGTGAAAATATAAAAACAGCAAGGTAGCAAGTGATAAAAGTGAGCAAAAACGGTATTGCAATATGTTGAAACAAGGCCTTGGGTTCATACTTTCACTAGTGCAAGTTCTCTCAACAATAGTAACATAATTGGACCATATAACTATCCCTCAACATGAAACAAAGAGTCACTCCAAAGTCACTAATAGCAGAGAACAAACAAAGAGATTATGGTAGGGTAGGAAACCACCTCAAAGTTATTGTTTCTGATCAATCTATTCAAGAGTCCATAGTAAAATAACAAGAAGCTATTCTTTCCGTTTGATCTATCATAGAGTTCGTACTAGAATAACACCTTAAGACACAAATCAACCAAAACCCTAATGTCACCTAGATACTCCAATGTCACCTCGAGTATCCGTGGGTATGATTATACGATATGCATCACATAATCTCGGATTCATCTATTCAACCAACACAAAGTACTTCAAAGGGTGCCCCAAAGTTTCTACCGGAGAGTCAAGACGAAAACGTGTGCCAACCCCTATGCATAAGTTCACAAACGGAACCCGAAAGTTGATCACCAAAACATACATCAAGTGGATCACGTGAATATCCCATTGTCACCACAGATAAGCACATGCAAGACATACTTAAAGTGTTCTCAAATCCTTAAAGACTCAATCCGATAAGATCACTTCAAAGGGAAAACTCAATCCATTACAAGAGAGTAGAGGGGGAGAAACATCATAAGATCCAACTATAATAGCAAAGCTCGTGATACATCAAGATCGTACCACCTCAAGAACAGGAGAGAGAGAGAGACCAAACACATAGCTACTGGTACATACCCTCAGCCCCGAGGGTGAACTACTCCCTCCTCGTCATGGAGAGCGCCGGGATGATGAACATGGCCACCGGTGATGGATCCCCCCCTCCGGCAGGGTGCTGGAACAGGGTCCCGATTGGTTTTTGGTGGCTACATAGGCTTGCGGCGGCGGAACTCCTGATCTATTGTGTTCCTCGATGTTTTTAGGGTATATGGACATATATAGGCGAAAGAAGTCGGTCAGGGGAGCCACGAGGGGCCCACAAGGGTGGGGGGCACGCCTCCCTGCCTCGTGGCTTCCTCGAAGCTTCCCTGACGTCTACTCCAAGTCTCCTGGATTGCTTCCGTTCCAAAAATAACTCTCCCAAAGGTTTTATTCCGTTTGGACTCTGTTTGATATTCCTTTTCTTCGAAACGCTGAAATAGGCAAGAAAACAGCAATTTGGGCTGGGCCTCTGGTTAATAGGTTAGTCCCAAAAATAATATGGAAGTGTTTAGTAAAGCCCATAAACATCCAAAACAGATAATATAATAGCATGAATACTTCATAAATTATAGATACGTTGGAGACGTATCATTCAACAATGACCGGTCAGTTTTAGTTGAGCCTAAGTTTTTGGTTCTTCACATAATATGTGCTATCCTTGGAATGTCATTTTATTTTCTTGTTGTTTGAAGAAAATACTTAAGATCTATTTTTTTATGAGAGAGAGTCTTCACATGGCTACTTAGTTATTTGACTACTCATTGATCTTCACTTATATCTTTTTGGAGTAGTTTGCTATTTACTCTCGTGTTTCACTTATATCTTATGAGTAAATGGTTGAATGAATTGAATATTATAAATATGAAATTATATATGTTTCATATGATTATCCCATGGAGACTAATGACTTCACATATAAGACGTATAAGTGGTATAATTTATTGAAAGTTAGCAAACACAACATTTGTCACGTGAAAAATTCATGAAAAAATGTTGAAGGAAGAGAGATTTCACATATAAATATACTATCTTGGACATCTTCTATGATTGTGAGCCCCATTAATTATTTTCAAACTTGAGCAAATTAGTTGAAGTTGGACAAGGAAGACAATGTAATGAGTTATGTTTGGGTATATTTCTATAGACGCTATATTGTTATGGATCCTCCAACATGAGGTGCCTGCATAGGATCTTTTGCTAGCCAAAAATTCATACTAAGTAGAGATACTACCTGTGCATCCAAAAACCCTTAAACCCAGTTTCTTGCCATAAGTGTCCACCATATCTACCTATGGATTGAATAAGATCCTTCAAGTAAGTTGTCATCGGTGCAAAAAGCAATAAAAATTGCTCCTAAATATGTATGATCATTTATTGTGAGGGAAAATAAGCATTGTACAAACTTGTGATGGTAAAGAAATAAAAGCGATGGACTGCATAATAAAGGTTGCTATCACAAAGGGCAATATAACATAACATTCCTTTGCATTAAGGGCATGCACATCCAAAAATAAAAACCGCATGACAACCTCTACTTCCCTCTGCGAAGGGCCTATCTCTTACTTCTATGTATTTACGTTTATGCAAGAGTCAATAGTATTCCTTCTCATTTCAACCTCAATTATTCTCTAGTTGGCAAGTGTCATGTGGTGGGGAAAGATTCAAGCATATATGTCCATTCAAATATATTTGATCATGAGTTATTATTGTTGACAATTGTCTATATGATAAATAAGTTGGGAGGTGAACCATTAAGCCCCTACCTTTCTCTGTGTTTGATGGATGCTATTTTTTCTAAAAATATGCTTTGGGTGTTAGCAATCATGGAAGACTATATGATAGTTGAGTATGTGGAATTTGCTATATCAAAGCTCTTACATAGACCCTTCCTGAAAATAAGATGAATTGCAATTGTTTGATGACTGAGAACATAGTTTGTTAGTTTTCAAGAAAGTTTATGGTCTATACTTTAACTTGTGAATAGCTTGCTACTTGATCATGAGAAGTTTTATGAGATGAGCTACTGTTTATGATATATAACGATGCTAGAAAAAGTGCTTGAAACTATCATTGGTCAAACTTATGCACTATGCTAGCATTGACACTTCATAAATTATTTCTTTTATCATTTACCTACTCTGGGACAAGCAGGAATAAAGCTTGGGGATTCTAATACGTCTCCAATGTATCTATAATTTATGAAGTATTCATGCCATGTTTACAAAAATTTTATATGGTTTTGGTATGATTTGATTAGAACTAAACCGAACTGACGTTGTTTTCAGTAGAACTACCGTGGTATCATTTTTTGTGTAGAAATAAAAGTTATCGGAATGGGATGAAAATTTACGATGATTTTTATGGACCAAAAGAGACCCCCGAAGCACCGGAGTTGGGTCAGGAAGTGGCCAAGGGAGCCACCAGCCTGGGGGCGTGCCCCCAAACTTGTGAGCCCGTCGGGCACCCCCTGGCGTGGGACCGATGCCAAAAATTCCTATAAATACCCCAAACTTCAAAAAGAAATCTAGATGAGAAGTTCCACCGCCGCAAGCCTCTCTGTATCCACAAAAACTCAATCGGGACCCCGTTCCGGCACCCTGCCGGAGGGGAAATCATCATCGGAGGCCATCTTCATCATCCCGGCCGCCACCATGATGAGGAGGGAGTAGTTCACCCTCGGGGCCGAGGGTATGTACCAATATCTATGTGTTTGATCTCTCTCTCTCTCTCTCTCTCTCTCTCTCTCTCTCTCTCTCTCTCGTGTTCTTGATTTGGCATGATCTTGATGTACTGCGAGCTTTGTTAATATAGTTGGATCTTATACATATCACTAACATGACACCATTATGGGAATCACAACATACATATCATTAAAATCAAACTCAAATTCACATGATTACTTATGACAAGACTTCTCCCATGTCCTCAAGAACAAAAGTAACTATTCAAAAATCATATTCATGTCCAAGATCAGAGGGGTATTGAATATCAACAAGGATATGAACATATAATCTTCCACCAAATAAACCAACTAGCATCAACTACAGGATGTAATCAACACTACTAGTGTTGGTGGGAAACGACACCAATGGGATCACTGGAATCCCTCCCATGGTTGCGGGGCGCGGGGATCGTGAGAAGAGCGGGACTAGCAGGGAACACAAGGGGGATTTACCCAGGTTCAGGCCGCAAAGATGCGTAAAACCCTACGATCATGCTTTGGTGGCTGTATTCAGTGTTCTTGAGCTCGTGAACGAGCTCTAGGTGCTGATAGGTTCAAAAGAACCGAATCCCTCTCAAGTGCGCCATGGGCCTCCTTTTATAGGTTAAAGGGGCTGCCACAGTGGCACACAGGAGGTGGAAAGTGCTACAGCGTTGTGAGCTTATCCCTGGTGTTACAGGACAAAGTGCATTTAATGCGAGGCTTAGGTGTCCCTTCGCTTTATCGGGGGCGGGAGCGAGGCCCGTCCCGTCCGTAGCCGCTCCTCCTTGCTTCGACACGCGCCCTGGCCAGCGATGCATGCGATGCCATGTAGGCAGGCAGGCAGCTGAGGTGGCGCGGTGGTGGAGCCTCCACAAAGGGTTGAATGTTGCCACGCAGGTGCCTGCCCAGCTGGTCGGGTCGGCAGCCGCACGCGACCGACGGCGGAGACTTGGCTGGTGCGGGCCTGGCAGTGGCCCTGCTGGCGTGCTTGGCGAGGGTCTTGCCGGGTGGCCCGGCAAGGGTCTTGCCGTGGCGCGCAGGCGTCCCTGACAAGGATCTTGCCGGGGGTCTTGTGGGTTTCTTCGGTGAGGATGATTGCCTTCCTATCCTCACTTGATCTTGACTATTCTTTGTCTTCACAAAGATCTGCATGCCACCACAGAGGTGCCTCCCGAGCCCTGTCCCAATGCGTTCGTCGAGAGTTGGTGGGCTCAAGGGTGGCTTGCTCGGCTGGCGTGGGCGAGCTGCCCCAGCAAGGGTCTTGCTGGGGCCGCTGAGGCTGCCCCGGCAAGGGTCCTTGCCAGGGAAACCTGATTCGCCCATCCGATCCTTGTGGCCTTGGTCCTTGTCGTTGCTTTATTTGTCTTGTGCCTTCGGCTTCTCTCCAGCTTCCCTTTCCTACCCTGTTATGCGTGGTCGTGGCGGGTGGCTCTGACTGCCCGTGCACAAGTAAAGGGGTCAAAAGGAGAGCCCCTACTTTTGTACACCGACACTAGCGACCCACAGGTACCTAGTTGACGTTTTGAGACAAAGGTTGAATACAATAGATGAACTAGGGTTTGAGACGAGATGGTGTTGGTGAAGATGTTGATGAAGATTGGTCCTTTCATGATGAGAGGATCGTTGGCGATGTCGATGGCTTCGATTTCCCCCTCCTAGAGGGAAGTGTCCCCGGCGGAATCGCTCCACCGGAGAGAAAAAGTGCTCCTGCCCAGGTTCCCCCTCGAGATGGCGGCGCTTTGTCCTGAAAGTCTTCTCTTGATTTTTCTAGGGAAAATGGCATCATCTAGGAGAAGATGGGTCTCGGAGCCCATCCAGGGGCCCCACAAGCCACATGGGCGCCCAGGGGATTGGCCGCGCCCATGTGCCTTGTGGGTCCCCTCTTGTATTTCCTTTCTCCAGTATTTTATATATATTCTAAAATAATTCTTCATGAAATTTCAACTCATTCGGAGTTGTGCAGAATAGGATATCTCTGATATAGCTTTTACATGTCTAGAATTTCAGCTGCCGAGAATCTCCCTCTTCATGTGAATCTTGCAAATTAAGAGAGAAAAGGTATTAGAATTGCATCACAAAGTGTTATAATGATTAAAAGCATTATAATAACAATAGGAAAAAATTATGCAAAATGGACGTGTCAGGTCCTTGCCTGCGTGCACGACTTGGGCCGAGGCCCATGCACCCCTTCATTCCCCTAGACTATATTTACTCGTCTCCTACCTACGTTTTAGGGTTAGCAAAATGATAGCTCATATCTTGAGATTGAGTTTTGCACATCCACTACCACTCCCATGGAGTTCAAGACCTCCATGTGAGAAGATCCCCTAGTGGTTTCAAGACCCCCTTGTGGAAAGATCCATCTAGGATTCAAGACCTCTCTCCTTCATTTATTCACTACTGGAATAGGAGAATTTGCCGTCTGCCAGTTCTTTGTTGTCCGCTAGCTGATGGCAAAGATGCAATTTGCCGTCAGCTAAATCTTTGTCGTCCGCTAGCGGGCGGCAAAGAGTTTGCGTGGGGTCCATTTTAGGGCAACGTTGTAGCAGCCACCCCCCAGCTCTTTGTCATACACAAGCGGACGGCAAAGACTGTGGCCCATCCAAACTAACGACCCCTCTCTCTCCCTGGACCCACCCCTCTCTCTCTCTCTTCCCTCTCTGTCCCCAATCTTTGCCTGCCGCCCCGCCGCACCACCCCGCCGCCCCGCCACACCACGCCACCACCCCGTCGTTGCCGCCCCCAGACCCCTCGCCGCACCACCCCACCACCCATGTCGCCGCCTGACCCCTCCGTCGCCTCGACCCCCATCACCTCCCCACCATCCTGCCGCCCACCACCACCACTGCCACCACGCCTGACCCCGCCGTTGCCACCCCGACCACCACCCCACCCTACCGTTGCCGCCCCCTGACCCCCCGCCACACCACCCCACCACCCCACCGTCGCCCCCACCTCCCTCAGGCCCGGCGCCTGGCCCGCTGACCCGACGACTGGCTACCCGCCGCCCCCCCACTCCGATGAGCCTCTCCCTTTTTTATTTTTCTACTGTTAGTTAGGTTAGTTAGATTAGTTCCAACAAGAAGAAGAGGAGGAGGAGGAGGAGGAGAAGAACAAAAGGAAGAAGAAGAAGAAGAAGAAGAAGAAGAAGAAGAAGAAAAAGAAGAAGAAGAAGAAGAAGAAGAAGAGGAGGAGGAGGAGAAGAACAAAAGGAAGAAGAAGAAGAAGAAGAAGAAGAAGAAGAAGAAGAAGAAGAAGAAGAAGAAGAAGAAGAAGAAGAAGAAGAAAAAGAAGAAGAAGAATAAGAAGAAGAAGAGGAGGAGGAGGAGGAGGAGAAGAACAAAAGGAAGAAGAAGAAGAAGAAGAAGAAGAAGAAGAAGAAGAAGAAGAAGAAGAAGAAGAAGAAGAAGAAGAAGAAGAAGAAGAAGAAGAAGAAGAAGAAGAAGAAGAAGAAGAAGAAGAAGAAGAAGAAGAAGAAGAAGAAGAAGAAGAAGAAGAAGAAGAAGAAGAAGAAGAAGAAGAAGAAGAAGAAGAAGAAGAAGAAGAAGAAGAAGAAGAAGAAGAAGAAGAAGAAGAAGAAGAAGAAGAAGAAGAAGAAGAAGAAGAAGAAGAAGAAGAAGAAGAAGAAGAAGAAGAAGAAGAAGAAGAAGAAGAAGAAGAAGAAGAAGAAGAAGAAGAAGAAGAAGAAGAAGAAGAAGAAGAAGAAGAAGAAGAAGAAGAAGAAGAAGAAGAAGAAGAAGAAGAAGAAGAAGAAGAAGAAGAAGAAGAAGAAGAAGAAGAAGAAGAAGAAGAAGAAGAAGAAGAAGAAGAAGAAGAAGAAGAAGAAGAAGAAGAAGAAGAAGAAGAAGAAGAAGAAGAAGAAGAAGAAGAAGAAGAAGAAGAAGAAGAAGAAGAAGAAGAAGAAGAAGAAGAAGAAGAAGAAGAAGAAGAAGAAGAAGAAGAAGAAGAAGAAGAAGAAGAAGAAGAAGAAGAAGAAGAAGAAGAAGAAGAAGAAGAAGAAGAAGAAGAAGAAGAAGAAGAAGAAGAAGAAGAAGAAGAAGAAGAGTTGAGGGGTTGAAGTTTTTTTTTCATAGTTTGAAGTGTCGATGCTTTATGTGATGTGATGTCCTAAATTTTCTTGACTCGATCGGTAATATTTGCAGGCTTTGTGCTATTTCATCTCCTTGGAGTCATCATTGGTCGAATTTTTTTGGTCCATGATCCCGCCATTGTTTGACTACTTCCTTTACAACCGAGGGTGATCTACGAATCCACCTTCACCTTCTACACTCTTTTAATCATGTCAGTAGATTTCATTTTTCATGTTAAGTCGTGTAACCAGTATGTGTCTCCCATCCGAAAGGGTTGCATCGATAAATATGCATTCAGTTGCATATTTATCATAGTAACTCATTCGGATTGTCCAGCGATTTCCACGGACAGCCTGAGTATGTGTAGATTGAGTATGTTCTCCATGCTCTACCCCATTCCGAGAAAAATTTCGTCAGCGCCTCCCTGTTGTTCTCTGGATGCACATTCTCTCAACTTTTTGCCGAGACGTGTATCAGGAGAACAGCGGGGAGGTGCTGCCGAAATTTTGTCTCGGAATGGGTTAGAGCATGGAGAACGTACTCAATCTACACATACTCGGGTGGGATTTGGACCTACCTTTACCTATTAAAGTGTAGGTTGCATGGACATAATAAAATTGACAAACTAGATTAACTGATGAATATACATGCTGAATTATATATATATTTCTTGTCTGTCCAGTAGCTAAGCAAGATGAGTGATCATGCGTGGATGTACGTCGGTCACACTAGTCAGAAAGAGATTATCAATGAATGGTTAACAAAAACCAAGGGGTTTGTGAAAGCCGCATTTGCAAATGGCCAGAGGAAAAACTGGTGCCCCTGTGTCCGGTGCAACAATTGGGAAAAGAGGATAGAGAATGAAATGGGAAAACACCTGTAGAAGAGTGGTTTTACGCCCGGTTATATGGTGTGGAATGATTGTGGCTAGAACTACGTCGGTATTTCCCCAAAGAGGAAGGGATGATGCAGCACATCAGTGGTAGGTATTTCCCTCAGTGATGAGACCAAGGTTATCGAACTAGTAGGAGAACCAAGCAACACCACGTAAACAACTCCTGCACACAAAGAACAAATACTTGCAACCCGACGTGTTAAAGGGGTTGTCAATCCCTTTCGGGTAACGGCGCCAGAAATTGGCACGTGGACGGGAGAAAGTTGTAATAGATTGATAAATGCAAATAAAAGCAAATAAAATTCAGTGTGGTATTTTTGGTTTTTTTGATAATATAGATCTGAAAATAAAAGATGCAAATAAATAAAAAGGCAAATAGCAAAATAGATCTAAAAGTATATGATGAGAAAATAGACACGGGAGCCGTAGATTTCACTAGTGGCTTCTCTCGAGAAAATAGCATACGGTGGGTAAACAAATTATTGTCGGGCAATTGATAGAACTTCAAATAATTATGACGATATCCAGGCAATGATCATTATATAGGCATCACGTCCAAGATTAGTAGACCGATTCCTGCCTGCATCGACTACTATTACTGCACACATCGACCGCTATCCAGCATGCATCTAGTGTATTAAGTTCATGAAGAAATGGAGTAATGCAATAAGAACGATGACATGATGTAGGCAATATCTATTTATGTAGAAATAGACCCCATCTAGTTATCCTTAATAGCAACAATACATGCGTGTCGGTTCCCCTTCTGTCATTGGGATCAAGCACCGTAAGATCGAACCCATCACAAAGCACCTCTTTTCATTGCAAGAAAAATCGATCTAGTTGGCCTAACTAAACTAAAGATTCGAAGAAGAAATACCAGGCTATAAGTAATCATGCATATAAGAGATCAAAACAAAAGACTCAAATAACTTTCATGGATAAAAACATAGATCTGATCATAAACTCAAAGTTCATCAGATCCCAACAAACACACCACAAAAAGAGTTACATCAAATAGATCTCCAAGAGACCATTGTATTGAGAATCAAAAAGAGAGAAGAAGCCATCTAGCTACTGCCTACGGACCCATTGGTCTACAATGAATTAGTCACGCATCATCAGAGCGGCACCAATGAGGATGATTAACCCCTCCGTGATGGTTTCTAGATTGGATCTGGTGGTTCTGGAACTTGCGGTGGCTGGAATTGTGTTTCGTCGATTCCCCTAGGGTTTCTGGAATATTTGGGTATTGCTATGAAATGATTGTGAAACATCCAAGAATGATAATATAACAGCATGGAACAATAAAAAATTATAGATACATTGGAGGCGTATCAGCATCCCCAAGCTTAATTCTTGCTCGTCCTCGAGTAGGTAAATGATAAAAACAGAATTTTATGTGGAATGCTACCTAACATGTTCATCACATATTCGTTTCTTTATAGCATGGACATTTGGACTTTTATATGATTCAAAGCAATAGTCTAGTTTTGACATGAAGATTTCAATACTCAAGCATATCAACAAGCAACCATTTCAAAATATCAACACTAAAGCAGGTTATCCCTAGCCCATTATGCTCAATCATTGATCCATTCATGAAACACACTCACATATTAGCTACACCCAATGCTCAAGCATGATCATGACTAAAAATAAAAAGCAAAACAAGCAAACACTCATATCATACAAGACGCTCCAAGCAAAACTCATGATATGTGACGAATAAAATATAGCTCCAAGTAAAATACCGATGGTCGTTAGAAGAAAGAGGGGATGCCACTCAGGGCATCCCCAAGCTTAGTTGCTTGCTTCTCTTTTAGATAATCGCTTGGGATGCCATGGGCATTGTCGGGGCAGGCTTGTCACATCCCAGATAGACCATGCATTAGGGTGTGCATCATGTTTAAATTTCATTTGAATTTGAAATGGGGAAGTCAGTATACCCCATCACAACACCCCCCCTTTAAATCTACTAGGGTTTTCTTATAATTATTTCAATGAACCTGAAATGCCCTTCAAAATGCTCATCCTCTTTGTTTTGGTTCAGAACCCATATCAAAGGAGGTGTACCATTTTCTAGGTCATCTAGGGGTTCTAAAATCAATTCACAAGTTTTTGAAATGAGCATTTTAAACTATGAAAAATATTTTAAATGTTCAAAAAAATTCCAAACCAAAATGTTTCATGTTGGGAATATTCCAACAAGTGACCAGGAGCATTTTGGTGATTTTTAAAAGTGTTTTGGTATTTTTAAAAACCCCAACAGAGTTACAGAAAATAGAAAAAACTTTAAAAAGAAAGGCTTACACTGTCGCCATGACCGGCCCACTGCCCGGCCAAGCCAATGTAGCTGCTTGGCTCGGCCAGGCAGTAATGCCGGCCCGGCCGAGGCGCGCCACGCAGCTGGCCGCCGCCTGCCTCATCCCTCGCCGCCTCGCCGCTGGGCGACCCACGCGTCGTCCCCGACCCCGGACATCTCACTTCCCCCGCCTCTCTCTCGCCGCTTCGACTGGCCGACGCCATCGCCGACACGCCACCATCGCCGCCGTGCTCCCGCCGATCATACTCCTCCCGCCATGTCGCGCTCCATGCACCCGTTACCCCTAGCCAGCTAGTCCCCTCGCTCCGGAACACCCCGAGGCCACTACCCCGACCTCGCCCGAGCTCAAGGTCGCCGGAGATCCCCATCGTCGCCGCCGGCCATCAGTCCACCCCCGACCCCGACGAAGCTTCCCGCAGGTTCACCGTGAGCCTAGCTACCCCTCCATCCTCTCCGTTCTCTTCTTCTTGCACCACAGCGAGCGGTCGATGATCGCCTGAACCCACCGCCGCGGGACTCGTCGCCGACGAGCCTCCGGTCACCTATTGGCCACGCCACTATGCCCATCACACTCACCACACCTCCACGAGTCTAACCGTGCACTCCCCGCGCCTCGCCGAGGCTGCTAACTCCTAACCCGTCGATGGCCGAGCCCTGGCCGCCGCCGACTCGTCAGCCGGGCGCCCACTCCGGCCATCCCGACCTAAACTAACTCCACCACTAACTGCGGCTCACCTCTAGCTACCGTAGATGCTCCCAGGCCTCCATTTGGAGCCGGAAAGTGCAAAAGCACTTACTCCGCTGCCGTCTGCCTCGGGCCAAGGCTAGACGCCGGTGAGTTGACCCCGTCCGTGGGCCTGTTGACCATACAGGTCAATGACGGTGGACCCCTCCAGCTTAAACTAATTAGGATTAGTTCTAATTAACTAAATTAGTTTAAAATAACCTCGACATGCGGGTCCCACTGGTCAGTTTGACCTGGACGACCCGATTGACCCTGACGTCATCTTGACCTCATGTCGACGCATTAATTCAAATTCTGGAATTATTTCTATATAGTAAATTCCAGAATATATTTCAAATTTCAAATGCTTATAACTTTTTATCTATAACTCCAAATGCAAAGATTTATATATGAAAAATTATCAGAAAAATACACTCTATCCATTGGTACAGGTTTCATGCATGTTAAAACAAATTAACTATGCTGAATAACCAGAATAAGATATTGCACCATTAGGACTAACTCAATGAGCTATCATTTGAATCCTTGATTCAAATGAGTTCATCCATTCTTTTCAGCTTGCATTAGGCCAACACACATCCATATTGCCATGTCATAGCATGCATCATATTATTGCATATTGTCATGTGTGTTTACTTTGGTGTGCTTTCATGATAGGTTACGCCCGAAGATAACCTCGATTACCCTTCTGAAGGGCAGTTCTCTACCCCAGTTCCATCAGGCAAGCAATTCATTGATCATTCCGATACAAACCCATGTTCTCGCTTCGGCTCTCGTTTACTGCATTAAGACAACGCGATTCAAACTGTTGTGTGCTGCGGTAATTGAACCCACTTCCTTTGCATGACTCATTGCCACAAAGAACTAGATGAAACCCACTAGTATGTGTAGGAGTTGATTGAGCCGTGTTTGTGTGTTCCTACCATGCTATGCTTGCTATGCTTAGAGTTGTGTCAGTCTGGCTCATCGGGATGATGAACTGGAGTGAAAGGTTGTGTTGGTTCGAGAGTGTAAGTGTTGAACACGATTTGGTAAAGGTATCGATGAGAGGCCATGTAGGAGTACATGGTGGGTTGTTTCATTGAAGCCGAACTTAAGAACTGAGATCTGTGTTTGTGATCCATGAACTAGCTACTACCACGCATTGGGCCCAAACCAATGGACCCTCTCGGCTTCTTAACCACCCCTGTTCATAGTCCGGGAGTTGCAAGTAGTTTCGTGTTTGTAGCATCTTTGGGGCCGCACGCAACGCTGACCTTAGGGGTGGGTTGTGTTGCGGTAGGCACCGTGGTCTGTACCGATTCGCCTGCTTGGTGTCTCGGGAACCCTGTACACATCGTTCGGGGCCGTATGGGAAACCTCGGCGGACTCTCATGGATGGAACCCGAATAGGCGATAAACTGGACTAGGGACTTGAGTGTTTAGGTAGGCTGTGGCCGACACCCACGTTGGGCTTCCGCTTGAAGGTTGCCGAGTACATGTCGTGGTAAACGACGGTAAGTGGTGAGAGCGTGTGAAGAAGTACACCCTGCAGGGTTTAATATGAACTATTCGAATAGCCGTGTCCACGGAAAAGGACTTCGGGTTACCTATATCAGTTCATAGACAAGTGAATGGATACTACTAAAAGCCTCAAGATAAGTGTGAGTATCGTGGATGGCCCTCTCAGGGATGACGAGAGAGGATCCACGGTGGAGTATTGTGATGGTGAGTAGTGGACTCGTGTGCGACAAATGCTTTACAAAGTGTGTTACGGAGGGATAGCTTAGCCAAGAGTCAAAGCTGGCTTCTTGCAAATAACTCCACCTCCTTCTTGAGAATGTGCATGTATGATAGGATTCTGTGGTAAGACTTGCTGAGTACTTTTGTACTCATGTTTGCTTAATCAATGTTTTTCAGAGGACTATACTACCCTCCGACGGATTCTATGTAGATGTTGACTTGACGAGTGAACTAGCCACCCAGTGTGGCGATCTAAGAATTGTGAAGGGCCGTTGTAGATAGAAAGGCTCCAACAAGCTTTCTTTCTTTCTAGAGTCTCAGACAGACTACTTTGCTTCCGCATGTGCTTGTATAATTGTATGACTTGAGTGTTGGGTCATGTGACCCCTACCTGTATGACTATGTTATGTATGGCTCCTCGAGCCTCTTAAATAAAGTACTTGAGTTGTAGAGTTTTGTTGTGATGCCTTGTTGTATTTACTCATATCCAGCATATTGCGTGTATGATTGAAATGCTTGGTATGGGTGGGATCCGACAAACTAGTTGTTTATCCTTGGCAGCCTCTCATATGGGGAAATGTAAGTCTCGTGCTTCTGAGCGATAGTAGTCCGCTACAGCCCGGTTCACCGGAGTCCTGCTAGCCCAAAGACTACCGCTTGGACACCGACCGGCCGGCATGTGTTTCATTTCGTTCCTATGTCTGTCCCTTCGGGAAATGTCACGCGGTGATATTCGAGTCCCGCTTAGCTGCTACCGGGATACCGGAGTCCTCATAGCCAGTGCTACAGCCCAATTCATACGTTGATGACCGACATGCTCAAGTGATTCATGTATGCCTGTCCCCATAGGTTAGTGCCGCTTTGGGTTCACGACTAGCCATGTTGGCCCGGGTTCTTTGTCAGGTGGATGCTAGCGACGCTATCATATACGTGAGCCAAAAGACGCAAACGGTCCCGGCCATGGTAAGGCGACACTGGGAATACCGTGCGTGAGGCCGCATAAGGTGATATGAGGTGTTACCAGCTAGGTCGATGTGACTTGGAATCGGGTCCCGACAGCGTTGGCATCGTGAAAGGGCTGCACAGTAGGTTCGCTAAGCCAAACTGGTCGAAGTTGAGTCTAGAAATGCTTTAGTTATATGTAGGGGAATTGATTGTGGGAGGAACGTAAGGCTCTTTTTACTCCTTTACCTTATGCCCTCTCGATCCGAGTCATCCTCTTCTCATTCGACGTGGGTTTAGGACTAGGCTCTATTCTCTATCGTGTTCACGTGTTACTAATCCGTAGTAACTTATAGGATTGTCGGTTACATCCTCGATTCGGTGTTACTAAATTTTAGTATGCTACCATTTGAACCGTAACCTTGATATGATGTTGTTGAGTGGCTTTGCAAATCTGATTTTGAATGTCTCAAATCTGATTTGAGCATTCTGAATGTTATCTTGCCCGATTTTCCCCAAAATTCTAATGCCTTTGCATTATGGCTGTGCTTTCAGATGGCCACCCGTTCCCAAAACCAAGTGGTTCGCCTAACCCGTTGCATTGGTGTGTGCGGTCACACGGCCATGTTGGTTAGGGTGATGGTTGAGGTTGGTTACCGTGGTATCTGAATATACCGTCGAGGAGCGCTTCAGTGGATTTCAATCAAAGCCAATACCTATGCACGGGTCAGGATTTATCCATCTTATCCCGGAGCTCTTGAGCCACTTCTTTGTTCTTATGGGCTCGGAATCACTATCGGAATGTCCGTGCAAGATGCAGCCTATTCCATGATGACTATTATTCGAGCCGTAACTGCCTTGCCGGGTCAACGTGATTTCCGCTACATGCCACATCCCTCCCCGGGCGCATGGCTACCTTCGTGGTTTGTACAGCGATGCATCCCATGAGGATTCACCTTCGCACTACTCTCGAGATGTCGGAAGACAAGGACCGTGAAAACCGGGCCTTGCGTGATGGAGCTTTTAATGCCCGCTCGACCACCGGGCTACTCGACTAGGTTTGCACCGCCGTGCAAGCCGGATATATGGATATGCGGGACTTGTACCCAGTGCGGGCTGGTCTACCAGACTTTATGGAGTGGCGTGAGGTGGGAGGCATCACTCCTCCTCGTGGGCCTCGTCGCCACCGCTTGTTGGACCACGGCCACATCCGAGTCCCTATGGTCCATGTGCTCCACAGGATTGTCTGCATTTCGGATGATCATGTTCCACTTCCGTGCTTGGGAGGTGACTTCTATGAGGACTACTACGGAGCTGCACGAGATAGTAGTATTATTCCTAGTATGGTAGTAGTTGTATTTCCACCGTCTGCGTGACTCGTGGAATACGACCTAGGTGTATCGTTCCGGAAGCGTAGAGAAATAATGTATAGAAGTTGGGATGCTTCCGATGAGATGTAACGCCTTTCCTTATAGTTGTACTCCGTCAGGCTTGTACTAAACTATGAATGGTGTGTATGACCGTTGGTATATACATATATTTTATATTACCATGTCAAACGGATGAACATCTTTGCATTCCATGCTGTCCATTACCTTCCGCACTTCTTGTTAAGGTCTGCCATCCTGGTTTAAACTTTTGCTTGTCTCCTGTGATGGTCAACACTGCAACACTCCTGCTGTTCCAGAGCATGGAGAAGCCAGTGAAGCCAGAAATGAGAATCTCCCGCAACCGCCATCATTTTCCGAGGTGATGTCGGAAGCGTAACGCAATAAGCGTGAGACCAACCGCTTATTGGAGCGGATTGAGCAAAACACAGCACGCCAGACCAAGAAATGATGTGGTTTCACTCAACGATTTCGATCAAGCTATATCCCCCAAAATTTAAATATCCCGTCGAGCCACTCGACGCGGATGATTGGCTCCGCAGCATTCACCACAAGCTGCGTTCCGCCAACGTGGCTGAGGCTGACAAGGTTACCTTTGCCGCCTATCATCTGGAAGGCCCTGCTAGTCTCTGGTGGGAGAATTATGAGGCTATGCGTCCGGTTGGACAAGTTACAACCTGGGACGAGTTCAGTGCCGCCTTCCGCGAGCATCATATTCCAGAAGGTCTTATGGACCGCAAACGTGAGGAATTCTGCAGTTTCACCCAAGGTAGGCTATCAGTGGATGCCTACAGCCGTGAATTTGGGAGGTTAGCACGTTATGCCCCCGAAGAAGTTTCTACCGATGCTAAGAAGGTGCAAGGTTCCGCAAGGGACTTGGCCCCGAGCTACGCCGAGATCTCCGCTCGCATGAGTGTACCTCTTTCCGAAGCTAGTCAATAAGGCTATCAGCGAGATCAGGCAGACTCGATTTTGAGGCTTCTCGCAGCACATCCGTGACTCGGGATCTTCATCCGCTCTGGATCCCGAAGCGCCGGGTTTGGATTCCAAATACTGCTCTACCACCCGAGTTCACCCCGAGGTTATCCTTTGCGGCGCCGCCCCAATCCGCAAAGATATGTTCCGTCTAAGAGTTATGGAGGTCCCACTTGCAAATGCTGCTCCACGTCCTAATGTGATAACTTGCTTCAAGTGTGGAGAGACGGGCCACTATATCCGAGAGTGTCCCCGGATCAACCCCAATCAAACCGAAAGTCTGTTGGCGCGGCAAGCCGCCAGAAAGGTGCCCTATGTTAAACCGGTTGCCACCGCCGTGGCCATGTCAACTATGTCTCTGCTGGAGAAACCTATGAGGATCCCAACGCCGCCCCTCGGTACGCTTCTTGTTAATTGCCACCCGCAATCGTTTCTTTTGATCTTTGGAGCATCTCATTCATTTATTTCGAGAGCTATGCTCGATTGCACAACACCACATTCTGTGACATGCCTACCTCCATGGAAATTCAAACTCCTGGTTCTAGATGGCAAACCTCTAGAATAAGTCATGGGAATGAAATTCTTGTCGATGCATTAGTTTTTCTTGCATCTTTAATAGCTCTCAAGTCCTCGGACATAAACATCATCTTAGGTATGGACCGGATGTCGACCATTATGCTAAGATCGATTGCTCTACTAGAACTGCTCAACTTACCCATCCTTCGGGCAAAACAGTGGATGTTGTAACCCGAGTGTCTAAGCGCTGACTTTACTCATTAAATGCCAACCCTCTTCCGGACCTCGAAGATATTCCGTAGTCCGTGATTTCCCGGATGTCTTTCGGAGGAACTGCCAGTGTTCCACCGACAGGGATGTCGAGTTCGTAATAGATCTTATTCCCTAACCGTTCCAATCTCTAGAAGACCTTATAAGATGGCACCCCTAGAACTAGCTGAACTTAAGAAACAACTCGATGAGTCCTTGCAAAAGGGTTTCATCCGTCCTAGTTCATCTCCATGGGCTTGCCCCTCCTCTTCGTCAAGAAGAAGGATGGTACGGATCGGATGGTTGTAGATTACCGACCTGTCAATTTGGTCACTATCAAGAACAAGTATCCGCTCCCCAGGATCAACGATCTGTATGACCAGCTTGCTGGATCCTCAGTCTTTTCCAAAATGGATTTGAGGTTGGGCTACCATCAAATCAAAATCAAGAACGGGGACATACCTAAAACGGCTTTTGTTACTCGTTATGGCCAATATGAGTACACCGTCATGTCTTTCGGTTTAACCAATGCTCCAGCCACCTTCTCTCGGTTAATGAACTCAATCTTTATGGAATACTTGGATAAATTCGTCAGTGGTATACCTCGATGATATACTCATCTACTCCAAGAACGAAGAAGAACATGCCGAACATCTAAGGCTAGTATTGATGAAACTTCGAGAGCACCGCCTTTATGCCAAATTCTCTAAGTGTGAGTTACGGTTACCGAAGTGACCTATCTAGGACATGTAATCTCCGGTAAGGGCATTCTTTGTCAATCCCGAAGCGAAGTTCAAGCCGTCCTTGATTGGACTCCACTGAATCGGTCAAGCAAGTTCGGAGTTTCCTCGGTTTAGCGAGCTATTGCCGCCGCTTCGTCGAGAATTTCTCTAAAGTTGCTAAACCTCTAACCGAACTCCTCAAGAAAGATAAGAAGTTCGAATGGACGCCACAGAGCAAGTTCAGCTTTCAGAACCGAAAAGGCGCTGACATCTGCTCCGTACTTGTTCCACCAGATTTCTCTAAGGACTTTATTATCTATTGCGGCGCCTCGCGACAAGGACTAGGTTGCATACTCATGCAAGATCGTCATGTGATTGCCTACGCTTCTCGTGATTGCGTCCACATGAGGATAACTATCCCACACACGATCTAGAGCTTGCAGCAGTGGTTCATGCACTCAAAACCTGGCGACATTACCTTCTGGGTAATCGTTGCGAAATCTACACTGATCACCAAAGTCTGAAATATATCTTCACCCAACCAGATTTGAATCTCAGGCAAAGACGTTGGGTCGAGTTGATTACAGATTTCGACTTAGGAATATCTTACACCCCAGGCAAAGCCAATGTCATGGCTGACGCCCTAAGTCGCAAATCTTATTGTAACAATCTGATGTTACAACAAAGTCAACCAATTCTCCACGAGGAATTTCGTAAGCTTAATCTTCACATTGTTCCTCGAGGATTCCTTCCCACCCTGGTGGCGAAACCTACCCTTACGGATCAGATCATCAAAGCACAGAAGGTAGATCCGGGAATCTCCGTGTCGGGAGAAACATCAAGAAAGGAGTCGCGGATTGTTTCTCCATTGATGAACAAGGTGTCATGTTCTTTGGAGACCGTCTAGTGGTTCCCAAGGTGCGCAACACGAGGCGATTGATCCTTAAGGAAGCTCATGACTCTCCTCTCACCATTCATCCTGGTAGTACTAAAATGTATCAAGATCTACGCCAGAGGTTTTGGTGGACTAGGATGAAGAGAGAAATTGCTCAATACATTGCTAACTGCGACGTCCGTCGTCGAGTTAAAGCAGAGCATCAACGGCCTGCTGGTACCCTTCAACCTTTGGAAATTCCTGAATGGAAATGGGATAAAATCGGTATGGACTTCATTACCGGATTTCCCGGACCAAGAGAGGGAATAATGCTATCTTCGTTGTTGTTGATCGTCTTTCCAAAGTAGCCCACTTTCTACCTGTTCGTGAGAGTATAACCGCTAGCCAGCTAGCTGATTTGTACATCTCACGAATAGTGTCTCTTCATGGTATTCCATTGGAGATTAACTTCAGACCGTGGAAGTCTCTTCACCTCTCGATTTTGGGAAAGTTTCCAAACGCTATGGGAACTCGTCTCTCTTTTAGCACCGCTTTCCATCCTCAATCAAGTGGTCAAGTAGAACGAGTCAATCAAATCCTAGAGGATATGCTTCGAGCTTCTGTCATCTCTTTCGGCATGAATTGGGAGAAATGCCTTCCATTCGCCGAATTTGCTTATAACAATAGTTATCAAGCCAGCCTGGGCAAAGCCCCTTTCGAAGTTCTTTATGGACGGAAATGTCGAACGCCTCTTAATCGGGTCGAAACCGGGAGAGACAACTCTTTGGCGGACATGATTCAGGAAGTCAAGAGCAGGTTCGCGTTATTCGTGAGAAATTGAAAACAGCCCAATCTCGTCAAAAGAGCCAATATGACCGCAAGCATAAGCCTATGACTTATGAAATTGACGAGAAGGCTTACCTTCGGTTACTCCTTTGAAGGAACCCATCGATTCGGTATCAAAGGCAAGTTGGCTCCTCGTTACATTGGACCCTTTCGCATTCTTGCCAAACGAGGAGAAGTTGCCTACCAATTGGAACTACCTCCGCATCTCTCAAAAGTCCATGATGTCTTCCACGCTTTCCCAACTCAGGCGTTGCTTCTCGGATCCTATCCGTGGAGTAGACCACTAAACGCTTGATCTCCAAGATAACCTCACCTACCGAGAATATCCCGTCCAGTATTCTCGATCAAGCCGAGCGTACCACTCGACGTCGGAATATCAAGTTTCTAAAGGTTCAATGGTCAAACCATGCCGAGCAAGAAGCAACTTGGGAAAGGGAGGATCGTCTTCGACTTGAGTATCCCACCTTTTTCGCAACAGATTCTAAATCTCGGGACGAGATTCTTTTGAGTGGGGTGAGTTGTCACATCCCGGATAGACCATGCATTAGGGTGTGCATCATGTTTAAATTTCATTTGAATTTGAAATGGGGAAGGCAGGAAACCCCGTAACACCCCCTTTAAAACAACTAGGGTTTACTAAAAATTATTTCAATGAACACGAAATGCCCTTCAAAATGCTCATCCTCTTTGTTTTGGTTCAGAACCCATATCAAAGGAGGTGTACCATTTTCTAGGTCATCTAGGGGTTCTAAAATCAATTCACAAGTTTTTGAAATGAGCATTTTAAACTATGAAAAATATTTTAAATGTTCAAAAAATTCCAAACCAAAATGTTTCATGTTGGGAATATTCCAACAAGTGACCAGGAGCATTTTGGTGATTTTTAAAAGTGTTTTGGTATTTTTAAAAAAACCCCAACAGAGTTACAGAAAATAGAAAAAAACTTTAAAAAAAAAGAAAGGCTTACCTGTCGCCATGACGGCCCACTGCCAGCCCAGCCCAGCCAGCGCCAATGAGCTGCTTGGCTCGGCCAGAGCAACTGGTGTCGGCCGGCGAGCGGCGCGCCACGCAGCTGGCCGCCGCCCTGCCTCATCCTCGCCGCCTCGCCGCTGGGCGACCCACGCGTCGTCCCCGACCCCGGACATCTCACTTCCCCCCTCTCTCTCTCTCGCCGCCCCGACTGGCCGACGCCATCGCCGACACGCCACCATCGCCGCCCGTGCTCCCCGCCGATCATACTCCTCCCGCCATGTCTGCCGCTCCGCCGCACCCGTTACCCCTAGCCAGCTAGTCCCCTCGCTCCGGAACACCCGAGGCCACTACCCCGACCTCGCCCGAGCTCAAGGTCGCGGAGATCCCCATCGTCGCCGCCCGCCGCATGGGTCCACCCCGACCCGACGAAGCTTCCGCAGGTTCACCGTGAGCCTAGCTACCCCTCCATCCTCTCCGTTCTCTTCTTCTTGCACCACAATGAGCGGTCGATGATCGCTGAACCCACCGCCCATGGGACTCGTCGCCGACGAGCCTCCGGTCACCTATTAGCCACGCGCCACTATGCCCATCACACTCACCACACCTCCACGAGTCTAACTGCACTCCCGCGCCTCGCCGAGGCTGCTAACTCCTAACCCGTCGATGGCCGAGCCCGTCGCCGCCTCGACTTCGTCGCCGGGCGCCCACTCCGCCATCCCGACCTAAACTAACTCCACCACTAACCGCGGCTCACCTCTAGCTACCGTAGATGCTCCCAGCTCCATTTGGAGCCCGGAAAGTGCAAAAGCACTTACTCCGCGTCTGCCTCGGGCCTGGCGGCTAGACGCCGTGAGTTGACCCCGTCCGTGGGCCTGTTGACCGCCACAGGTCAATGACAGGTGGACCCCCTCGATTAAACTAATTAGGATTAGTTCTAATTAACTAAATTAGTTTAAAATAACTCGACATGCGGGTCCCACTCGGTCAGTTTGACACAGACGACCCCGTTGACCCCTGACGTCATCTTGACCTCATGTCGATGCATTAATTCAAATTCTGGAATTATTTCTATATAGTAAATTCGAGAATATATTTCAAATTTCAAATGCTTATAACTTTTTATCTATAACTCCAAATGCAAAGATTTATATATGAAAATTATCAGAAAAATACACTCTATCCATTGGTACAGGTTTCATGCATGTTAAAACAAATTAACTATGCTGAATAACCAGAATAAGATATTGCACCATTAGGACTAACTCCAATGAGCTATCATTTGAATCCTTGATTCAAATGAGTTCATCCTCGCTCTTTCAGCTTGCATTAGGCCAACACACATCCATATTGCCATGTCATAGCATGCATCATATTATTGCATATTGTCATGTGTGTTTACTTTCGGTGTGCTTTCATGATAGGTTACGCTCAAGATAACCTCGATTACCCTTACGAAGGGCGGTTCTCTACCCAGTTCCATCGGGCAAGCAATTCATTGATCATTCCGATACAAACCCATGTTCTCGCTTCGCTCTCGTTCTTGCATTAAGACAACGCGATTCAAACTGTTGTGTGCTGCGGTAGTTGAACCCACTTCCTTTGCATGACCTGTCATTGCCCACGATAACTAGATGAAACCCACTAGTATGTGTAGGAGTTGATTGAGCCGTGTTTGTGTGTTCCTACCATGCTATGCTTGCTATGCTTAGAGTTGTGTCAGTCCGGCTCATCGGGATGATGAACTGGAGTGAAAGGTTGTGTTGGTTCGAGAGTGTAAGTGTTGAACACGATTTGGTAAAGGTATCGATGAGAGGCCATGTAGGAGTACATGGTGGGTTGTTTCATTGAAGCGAACTTAAGAACCGAGATCTGTGTTTGTGATCCATGAACTAGCTACTACCACGCATTGGGCCCGAAACCAATGGACCCTCTCGGCTTCTTAACCACCCCTGTTCATAGTCCGGGAGTTGCAAGTAGTTTCTGGTGTTTGTAGCATGCTGGGGGCCGCACGCAACGCTGACCTTAGGGGTGGGTTGTGTTGCGGTAGGCACCGTGGCCCGGTGTACCGATTCGCCCGTTTGGTGTCTCGGGAACCCTGTACACATCGTTCGGGGCCGTATGGGAAACCTCGGCCGGACTCCCATGGATGGAACCCGAATAGGCGATAAACACGGACTAGGGACTTGAGTGTTTAGGTAGGCTGTGGCCGACACCCACGTTGGGCTTCCGCTTGAAGGTTGCCGAGTACATGTCTTGTAAACGACGGTAAGTGGTGAGAGCGTGTGTGAAGAAGTACACCCCTTCAGGGTTTAATATGAACTATTCGAATAGCCGTGTCCACGGAAAAGGACTTCTGGGTTACCTATATCAGTTCATAGACAAGTGAATGGATACTACTAAAAGCCTCAAGATAAGTGTGAGTATCGTGGATGGCCCTCTCAGGGATGACGAGAGAGGATCCACGGTGGAGTATTGTGATGGTGAGTAGTGGACTCGTAAAGCGACAAATGCTTTACAAAGTGTGTTACGTAGGATAGCTTAGCCAAGAGTCAAAGCTGGCTTGCTGCAAATAACTCCACCTCCTTCTTGAGAATGTGCATGTATGATAGGATTCTGTGGTAAGACTTGCTGAGTACTTTTGTACTCATGTTTGCTTAATCAATGTTTTTCAGAGGACTATACTACCCCCTCCGACGGATTCTATGTAGATGTTGACTTCGACGAGTGAACTAGCCACCCAGGTGGCGATCTAAGAATTGTGAAGGGCCGTTGTAGATAGAAAGGCTCCAACAAGCTTTCTTTCTTTCTAGAGTCTGTACTCAGACTACTTTGCTTCCGCATGTGCTTGTATAATTGTATGACTTGAGTGTTGGGTCATGTGACCCCTACCGTATGACTATGTTATGTATGGCTCCTGAGCCTCTTAAATAAAGTACTTGAGTTGTAGAGTTTTGTTGTGATGCCTTGTTGTATTTACTCATATCCAGCATATTATGCGTGTATGATTGAAATGCTTGGTATGGGTGGGATCCGACAAACTAGTTGTTTATCCTTGGCAGCCTCTCATATGGGGAAATGTAAGTCTCGTGCTTACGAGCGATAGTAGTCCGCTACAGCCGGTTCACCGGAGTCCTCGCTAGCCCAAAGACTACTGCTTGGACACTGACCGGGCGGCATGTGTTTCATTTCGTTCCTATGTCTGTCCCTTCGGGAAATGTCACGCGGTGATATTCGAGTCCTGCTTAGCTCGCTGACATGGATACCGGAGTCCTCATAGCCCGATGCTACAGCCCGAATTCATACGTTGATGACCGACATGCTCGAAGTGATTCATGTATGCCTGTCCCCATAGGTTAGTGCCGCTTTGGGTTCACGACTAGCCATGTCGGCCGGGTTCTTTGTCATGTGGATGCTAGCGACGCTATCATATCGTGAGCCAAAAGACGCAAACGGTCCCGGGCCATGGTAAGGCGACACCCGTGGGAATACCGTGCGTGAGGCCGCAAGGTGATATGAGGTGTTACCAGCTAGGTCGATGTGACTTGGAATCGGGGTCCTGACAAGGCTGATCTGACCCACGAGCACCTATGGGACCGGCGGACCGAGCCCCTTTCGGTTCGGCTGGGAGCAGAGGTCGCACGAAGAGCAGATCGAGGCGACGCACACGAGAGTTTACCCAGCTTCGGAGCTCTCCGGAGAGATAACACTCCTACTGCTGCATGTCTAGGTGTATTGAGTTCTTGCTCGGGAGCGCTTGGGTGCTACAGCACACACGAGCTGCTAACGAGACCGAGCGTGGGGGAACCCCTCCCCC
This sequence comes from Aegilops bicornis, assembly GCA_021605145.1. Taxonomy (NCBI): domain Eukaryota; kingdom Viridiplantae; phylum Streptophyta; class Magnoliopsida; order Poales; family Poaceae; genus Aegilops; species Aegilops bicornis. The sequence continues at coordinate 401,838,896 of CM038673.1, read as the reverse complement.
CCCCTCTACGTTGCACATGGGCCTCCTTTTATATGCTCAAGGGTCTCCGGCGGTGTGGCAACGTAGACAAGGGTAAAAATGGAAAAGGAGTGGTTGGTACAGCTACTGTATAGTGTCTGCAGTATCATACCTAACCACGACGGCGGGGACAAAGGCATTAAATGCCCGTCTACGTCGCCCTAACAGTGCAAACAGGGACCGTCAGGGACGCCACCGCTTGCCACGATGGCAACCTTGTCAGCGCCGCTTACCACTGCGCATCGCTGGCTGCGCAGCCTCTCGCCACGCGCGCCTGGAAAGGTCCCAGGGCGACACGGTAGTGGATGCACGAGCGCAGTCTGAGTGGTGGTCTTCCGGCAAGCGCCTTTGTCATGTTGTTGTCTTGTCGGCGCCCGAAGCTTGTCGCTCACGGGCCTTCGGCAAGCTCCTCTTGCCGGGCCTTGTCTCCTAGGTGCCACAGGTGTCCTTCCCGGCAAGCTCCTCTTGCCGGGCCTTGTCTCCTGGCTTGAATACTTTGTTCTTGAATGGCTCCAAAGGAACCACGGAGGACCTTGGCGGTCACCCGGTAAGCCTTGCAGCGAGGGCTGCAATCGCCTGCGTGCACAAGTTCGGGATACTAGGGTAACCCTACTCTAGTACACCGACAGGAGCCCCCGGGCCTGGGCCACACACGGTGCCGAGCGCTGTTGGGCCAGGCCCAAAATAGGGCACGGGCACGCGCGGCCTGGTTCACGCCGTTACTCACCCTGGACCCACCATGCCCTCCATGAACGGCACGCGTCGAGTCGGCGTCGTGTGAGAGATCGTGGGCGAGATCGTGGGTGGTTTCTTTATTCAGAAAAACGGAACGTCCGCCCCCTCCCTCTTTATAAGCAGAGGAAACAGGGGCAGTCCGCCCATCTCGCCAGTTGCTGTCCCATCTCGAGAAAACCTCCGCTGCAGAAAGTCGACAAGGGGAAGGGCATGAAGTTGGCCGAGGCGCAGGGGCTCGCGGCGCTGCGGAAGGAGCGGGCAATCTCCCCCCCCTAGCTCGCCGCGAGGGAGCTGAGGGAGAACTACTACCTCTTCTGGTCGACAGAGACGCGAGCGCATCCGCGCACGAAGGTACTTCCAGCTGCTGCTTCGGAACTAGCTCCGAACGGATATCCCTTCTTCGTGCTCTTCTTCTACTGCGGGCTCTGCCCGCCTTTCTCAGAATTCTTCTGTGACATCATGAACACCTACGGGTTCCGCCTCCTTGATTTCACCCCCAATGCTATTCTGACCATGGCAGTTTTCGCACATCTCTGCGAAAACTTTGTCGGAGTCCATCCAAATGTAGCCCTTTTCCGCCACTTCTTTATACCCCGAGTTGAGAGAGGGAGCTTCTTCTTGGGAGGAATCGCTTGGATCTCGAGGGTCGGCAAGAAGGAAGCCTATCTGGAGGGAGAGCTCCGTAGTAAATGGGAGGAATGGAGGGCGGATTGGTGCTGGATTGTCGAGGAGAACCCGCAGCCATTTACCGCCCAGCGCCAAACCCCAGTAGTGCGCGGCAACGATTGGAGCAATCTGGCCCCGGAAGACGCTAGGCTAAAGATTGAAGTCACCTGAATCCTTCGCCTTGGACTTGCCGGGCTAACTGTAGGCACCGTTGGCGCAGACTTTCTTCGCCAGACGCTTCTTGCAGAGAGGAGGAGGCCCGCCTGGGAGTTTCAGAACGCGGAAGATATCATGAGGCTGCGCCCAGGCCTCAACTTCAACTTCGCCGTCTTGGAGCTTGACGCGATGCTCTTGGAGCTGTTCAAGCCCGATCCTGATCATCTAGAGATGTTTAGGTTGCCGAGGGGCGTCGTTCCGCTGTGCAACAATTCCGCGCTTGACCGCATCTGTGCAATGATGCCGTTGTGCGACTCGCATGGAATTGTCCCAACTTGGCAAGAGCCTGCAGATGACATCGTGCGGCAGTTCTTTGACAATCTGGTAGAAATGCCGGTCCGCCCTGATGAGCAGAGGGGCCTCACCATGACACCACCTATGATGAGATGCGCGCGCCACCACCAGTGGAAGAGGCGGCAGAGCGCCATGGCGAAGTTCGGCTTCACCGTGCGGGAGGCGAGAGGCAGCAGAGGCGGCAAGCCTTGTCGAGCGAAAGGAGTTTGCAGGAGGAGCTTGCCGAGCACGAAGCTGAGTCGGCGAGCCTGCAGAGGGCGCATCCTCTCCACCTTCAAGCAGCTTGCAGCGGCGGAGCTCCCAGCTCCACCAAGAAGGCGTCTTCGCAAGGCGGAGACGAAGGGCGGCAGACGGGCTAACAGCGGCGCAGCAGCAGCTCCACCGCGGCAAGCACTTTGTTGCGGGAGCACCTCACGCTGCGGCAAGGCTGGAGCGGGGCCTCGCAGACCACCGCCTCCGCTCCCGTCAAGCGGCCAAGGGAAACCACTCCTCCGCCTCGTCGTACTGGAGGCGGGCCAGAATTTGATCTCTCCGCGCTTAGCTCCGACGAGGAAGAAGAAGAGTAAGATTCTTTTCAGCATTTGTAGTTCTTGACATTGTTGCTTTGTCTTGTATCGACTTGCTTCATTCTCAACGCATTCCTTTTCAGAATATTTGGGCGAGAGGGTGTCGAAGAGGGCCAAGACCCGGTGATTGTCGTCGAGGCGAACCCATCTGCGACAAAGACAGGAGGCGCGTCTGAGACCACCTTGCGGATGCGGCAACTCTTCTTCAAAGCAGCCCCAGCGCAACCCCAGCGTAAGTATATGGTCTACTTCTTGCTGTTGGCGTGCATGGGTGCTCTTTCTTTCTTGATATCATTTGTTGATTTGTGTAGGAGTAGAGCAGCCTCCTTCTGCTTCGACTACGCCGCCAAGGGAGGATTCCCCGGCAAGGGAGCGTTCTCCGGCAAGGGAGATTTTCCGGCAAGGGGCAGCTCTCCGGCAAGGGACAGCACCAGCGATCCCCTGGCGTCGGAGACCAGGACTGCGGATCCTAGCACAAGTAATCCTCTTGCCTGAAAACTTCCCTTGTGTTCTTCTTCTTCTGATTTTCTTTTTGAATATTTGCTTGACTTTTCTTCATCCATCCGCCACAGAGCCAATGGAGACCGAGGTCGCCGGCGAGGAGGACGCAGCAAATACTAACGCCGCCGGCCACATCAAGAAGAGGCTGGTGCCGACGAGCCCGCCGCGAAGAGGCCGCCAGCTGCCGCCGCAGAAGTGGGCCGAGGGTCCGCGATCGCAGCGACCACGAGGCCGCAGGAGCGCCAGCGCTACGCCGACCGCCCGATCCCTCCGCCGTTCTGTTGCAGGCTCAGTTCAAGAGCCCGGCCAGCGCTTATTTGAAGGTCAGCGATGGCGTCTTCATCAAGCTCCCATGGGCGTCGAGCCTGTGGCGCCCGGCGAAGGAGAAACCTTCGATGAAGAGCTGCTCGCCTGGATCCCGGGCAGCTGGTCACGCACCAAGTGATGCAAGTAGTTGAGGAGGAGGAGCTGCCGCAGCTCAGCCGTCGCCACCGCGCCCGACAAGCCAAGCTGGAATCCCGGGAAGCACTTGTCGCGAAGGCAGGGGCAGACATCGAGAAGCGCGCGGAGGAGCTCCGGGGCCTCAACCAGGAAGCTCTCCGGGCCTTGGCAGAGGAGCGGGAGCAACTTGCCGAGGAGTGCAAGGCCTTCCTCCTCGAGAAGGCTGAAGCTGAGGAGCAACAGCGGCTTGCTGTCGAGAAGCTGTCTGCACAGGAAGGCGAGTTGGCGCAGCGGAAGGTTAATCTTGACAGCCACGAGGAGGATCTGGCCATGCGCGAGCAAACATTTGGCGGGGCTCTCAAGGAAGCAAAGGAGGCCGCCAGTACTGCCGAGGCCGCCAAGAAGGAGCTGGAGACGAAGGTGGCGCAGCTGGAGGCCAATCTCAAGGAGAGCGGCGAGGAGCTTGCTGCACTCAAGCACGAGCGCGAGAAGGACGCCTACACTCTTGGCGAGCTACAGGGCTGTCTCGCCGAGAGGAGCAAGGAGCTCAGCGCTGCCAAGGACTCCAACGCGGATCTTGAGTTGGCCCGACCACCTTGACTCGGACGGGCGCCAGGAGCAGGAGGTGGCCTTGAAGGAGAAGATCAAGGCCGACGAGGCGGCTGCTAGCAGTCGCCGCCGCCTGAGTGCCTTGAGGGAGAATGTGGAGCACTTGACCGAGGGTCTCGTGAATGTTGCTGCAGCCATCGACGAGGAGCTGGGCGCACTGGGGATGGTGGATCTTGGATACTCCTCGACGAGCACCTCCAACCCAAAGGCCAAGCTTAGCTTGTTCTTCAAGGGCGTGGTGGCGGCCCTCCAGTGACTTCTGGGAAGAAGTCCCAAAGCAGTGGCCGAGGAGTCGCACCAGATCTGCACGGGAGCTCTTCAAAGGTCTTGATGAAGGTGGCCTTCCGCAATCCAGGCCTCAACCTCACCAACGTCCTCAAGTCCTTGCCGCCGGATGCTGACGTGGAGGCGCTCAAGACCCTTGTCGCACCCATCGTGGACAGGGTGAGCGGGATCAAGAGGGTTGCGGGCGATCGCGTAGATTAGGCCGCCCGCTTTCTCTTTTTCTTGTCGCTGCTGCTCATGTTATGAGAACAATCTATTAGAGCTGCGACAAGCTATCTTGTAATATAACTCTATTTCGGGTTGGCAATTGCTATGTTATTTCCTTTACTTGATTCCTTCCTTTGTATGTTTTTGCCCTACGCTTATAGGGAACTTGTCGGTAGCACTGGCATGCGGCGCTGAGTCTTGGACGTCGGTGACTTCTTTGGCGGTGCCGCTTCGACAAAATAACCTTGTCGCAACTAGTCGCAGCTCACTTAAGTTGTTGAGCGGACTCGAAACAAAGTAAGGCGCAACTAGCTACTGAGTTGGTTCCTCTGCATACAGTTTTCCATACAAAGAAATGCGGTCGTTCGAGGAAGATAACTTAAAATTTTTAAAACTGATTGCTCAAAGTTTGGCGACTTAGCTTTTCTGTCGTTTGCTTCCCGGTAAGGCTGGACTTCCTTGAGCGACGCCTGGTCCACACCGTTATCTTCTCCTTTCCCCCCGGCAAACTTGTGGGCGAGGGAACCTTCCTTTCTTTGAGAAAGAGAAAGAAGAGAAAATAAAGATATGGAGCCTTATGGCTCCTTATTGCTTACCGGGGGTAGGTGCTGCACAAAGTGTCAGATAACGCATGCAAAAATAGAAGTAAAAAGCATGACATTGACAAGATGTGCGAAGCACATTAGCTTTACTTATGCACGGGGTCTGCGCCCGGCTTTGTACAAAGGATTACATGCAACAGCGGCAAGACTTGTACAAAAGGTGGTTGCCGGAACAGGTTCGGCAACCGCGCTTCTTCGAGTAAAACTTACGAAGATGCTCAATGTTCGAGGAGTTGCTCACCGGAATGCCATCTTCGGTCTCAAAGCGGACAGCGCTTGAGCCTAGTGACTCGTTTCACCGGTAAGGGCCTTCCCACTTCAAGCGTCAACTTGTTGGAATTCTTGGCGGACTGAACGCATCGAAGAACAAGGTCGCCTTCCTCGAGACTTCGGCATTAACTGCGGCTATGGTAGCGGCGCAAAAAGCTTGCTTTGTACCGAGCAGCTCGTCTGGCGACACGAAGACGACCCCCCTCAAGGAGCAGCGCGTCATATTGCCGCAGCTGCTCTTGCTCAAGTTCATCATAAGCAAGCACTCGAGGTGATCCGTATACGAGTTCCGTGGGGAGAACTGCCTCTGCTCCATAGACTAGAGAGAAAGGTGTCTGGCCAGTGGCTCGATTTGGCGTCATCCTGATCGACCAAAGAACCACCTCTGACTCCTCAATCCAGTTTCTTCCGCACTTGTGCAGCCTGTCGAAAGTTACGGTCTTGAGCCCGCAACACTTCAGCATTGCCCTCTCCGCTTGACCGTTACTTCTCGGATGAGCAACGAAGCGAAGCGGAACCTTGGCGCCAAGATCTTGGGCGTCTTGCATGAAGGTGCGACTCGTGAATTGCGTGCCGTTGTCGGTGATGATCCTGTTAGGGATTCCGAAACGGCAAACAATCGACCTGAAGAACTTGACTGCTGACTATGCTGTCACCTTCCTCACTACTTCCACTTCCGGCCACTTTGTGAACTTGTCGATGACGACGTACAAGTACTCAAAGCCCCCGACAGCTCGGGGGAAGGGGCCGAGGATGTCGAGCCCCCAGACCGAAAAGGGCCAGGATAAAGGGATCGTCTGGAGAGCTTGAGCTGGCTGGTGTATCTGCTTGGAATGGAACCGCACGCTTCACACTTGGTTACTTGTGCGATTGCATCACGGAGGGCTGTCGGCCAAAAGAAACCTTCTTGGAGCGCTTTATGAAGCAAGTGCTCTGGCGCCAATGTGGTGACCACATATGCCTCCGTGTATCTCTGCCAACAGCTTTTGTCCGTCTTCCCGGTGAATACACTTCAATTTCACACCGTTGAGTCTTCTTCTGTATAGTGTGTTGTGGACAAACTGGTACATACTTGACTGTCGGGCTACTCTTTCCGCTTCTTCTTGCTCTTCGGGAAGTTCTCCTGTCCGAAGGAAATGGACAATCTGCTGCGCCCATGCTGGAGCTTGCGGCTCGACAACAAGGACTAAAGGCACATCTGCTGCTGTGGGAACATCCGCTTCTTGGCGAGAACACGTGGCTCTGCCGGAGCTTGACGTTCCCCGGCAAGCTTGCCGGAGCAAAACTTGTCTGGAGCGTCTGCTTCAACGAAACAAACCCTAGGGCTTGTCGGAGCAGACTGCCCCTCAGCACTGTTGGTGTTGATCTTGAGGACCTTCTTGGTGGCGGCTTCGGGAAGCTCTGCCGGAAAATAGTCACCAGAAATCAACTTTCTCTTCTTGCTTTGTCCAGTTGATGGCGTTACAGACGGTTGAGTCAGCTTGAGCACAAAGATCCCTGGTTCCACAGGTAACTTAAGTGCGGCGCACTTTGACAGGCCATCAGCAATGTCGTTCTGAGCTCTTGGAATATATTCCATCTGTAGGCCGTCAAAGTGCTCTTCCAGCTTCCTCACTTCACCAACATAAGCTTCCATCAACGGACTCTGGTAATTCTTGTTCACTTGGCGGATGACAAGCTGTGAGTCACCCCTGACAATGAGCTTCTTGATCCCAAGGTCTACTGCGATCCTGAGACCGGCAAGCAAACCTTCATACTCTGCGGTATTGTTTGTTGCTTGCTCCTTGGGAAAGTGCATCTGGACTACGTTACTTGAGGTGCTCTCCGGTGGGTGCAACAAGTAGCACGCCCGCACCGGCGCCTTGCAGCGAAGGCACCATCAAAGTACATCGACCACTCTTTGCTTGCTTCCTTGGCGGGGATGCTCGTTTACGGAATTTCTTCATCTTGTGTTGGCGTCCATTCTACTATGAACTCCGCCAATGCCTGCTTTGGATAGTTGAAGTGCTCTCAAACTTGAGGCCAAAGCTTGGCGTTCGAAAGCCCACTCGACAATCACACTTTGTTGCCTCACGGATTTTGCGGTATCCTCTTGGCGGAAAAAGCAGTGGCGACTGTGATCTCATGTGCACGGAAGTAATGGCGCGCAGCTTTCTCGAGAGCCATGAGGAGGCGAAAAGCAATTTACGCACGCAGTACCTTTACCTAGCCCCCTGCGGAAGGCCCGACAAAAGTAAACTAGGCGCTGCACAATTCTTTTACGCATCTTCTCATGCGTCTGCGCAGATCCGTCCCTTGTCGGGACGAGCTTGCCGGTGAAGCCCCACAGCTTGTCGCTGGATGCATACGCCACGGTTGCTAGCTCATCATCCGCATCCCTCTCCGCTACTAACGCAGCACTAACCACTTGATTGGTTGCCGCTATATATAGCGACAACTTCTCTTGTGGCTTAGGTGCGACAAGTGTTGGAGTGGAGGACATGTATCTCTTCAAGTCTGCAGCGCAGCCTCCGCTTCGAGTCCATTTCATCGGACCTGCCTTTTTCAAGATTTTGAAAAATGGCGAAGCGCCTTCAGCAGAACCTAGAGATAAACCTCTTTGAGAGCACTACGCAACCGCAAGTCTTCGTACATCCTTGGGCGCTTTGGTGCTTCAATCTACTCAATGGCCTTGATCTTGTCGGGATTGGCTTCAATTCCCGGCTGAGACACGAAGAACCCGAGAAGCTTGCGGAAGGGACTCCAAACACGCACTTCTCGGGGTTGAGCTTGAGGTTGATCTTGCCTTGATTTGCAAAGGTTTCGTCTAAATCTTGAATCGAGTCGCCTTGTCCTTGCTTTTGACCACTATGTCATCCATGTAGGCTTCCACATTTACGTGCATTTGCGGCTCAAAAGCAAAATGGACTACTCTTGCAAATGTTGAACCAGCATTCTTTAACCCGAAGGCGTCCAGTACAAAGCAGTATGTGCCACATGGGGTGATGAATGCGGTCTTCTCCTCATCCTCTTACGCCATGAAGATCGATGATATCCTCGGTATGCATCCGTAAATCAAAGCAAATCACATCCGGCCGTGAAGTCAACAATGCAGTCGATCTTGGCGGCAAGGGAAATGGGTCTTTGGGACAAGCTTTATTGACATCGGTAAAGTCGATACAAAGCCTCCATTTCTCATTCGCCTTGCGTACAACTACAGGATTGGCCAACCACGTAGGATGGAGCACTCCTCTGACAAGGCCTGCTGCTTCCAACTTATTGATTTCTTCTGCGATGAATTCTTCGCGCTCCTTGCACCTTCGACTTTACGCTTGCGGGCGCGCATGAGGGCAAGCGGCAAGATGGTGCTCAATTACTTTCACAGGAACACCGGGAATGTCGACGGTTGCCACGCAAACACGTCGATGTTAAGCCCATGAGGAAAAGCAGCGGCGCTTTCCTATTTAGGGTCGAGAGTGGCGCGATGGTGAAGGTACCACGATGTCGTCCTCCTTGGCGGACACCTTCTTGGTCTCTGGTGGAGCTGCCATCGTCTTCTTACACTTGCGGTGGAGCTCGATGGTGCGTCCTCGACGGTGGCGCAGCACTCGAAGAGGTGCGCTTGCCGGAGTGGGCATCGAGCTCTTGCGGACTTGGTCTTCTTCTTTCGCCCGGGAGCTTCAGCGGCAAGTGGCTTGCAATCTCTTTGCAGCAATTGCTTCCGGTAGATCTTGTCGGCGTGAATAAGAGCATCCTTCTTGTCGCCAGGACGGAGATGACACTTATCGGGCCTGGCATCTTTAGCATGTTGTATGCATAGTGAGAGGCTGCCATGAATTTGGCAAGTCTTTGGGCTGACCAAGTATCCCATTGTAAGGCAATGGAAAGTCAGCAACGTCAAAAGTGACCCTCTCGATCCACGAAGTTCAACTTCGCTGCCAAATGTCACCGCAACGTGATCTTTCCCTTTGGTTTGATCCTTCCGGATTGATTCCTTGGAATGTGCGGTCTCTTGAGCTTCGCCATCCGGGATCTGGAGTTTACGGAGCACCGCGGAGGAGATCGAGTTCAAGCGGCTCCGCCCGTCAACTAGCATCTTAGTGACCTTGAGGTTGCGGATAGTTGGTGAAACCAACATCGGCAAGCACCGACCGCGATTCTGCGATCGGGGTGGTCCTCAATATCAAAGATGATAGGCGTCTTTGGACCATTTCGAGGCTTGCGTGACTCGATGGATGGTTCTGCCGCATTGACCTCCCGCATCCACTGCTTGAGCTGGCGGTGTGAGGTATGCAGAGAAGCACCACCGTCAACGCACAGGACCTCTGTGGCTTTCTGGAACTCCTGCTCATCGGTCTCGTCATCATCCATGCCTTCGTCGTCGTCGTCGTCTTCATCCTTGTCGCGGCCGCGGGGAGGTCTGTCTCCTTGCATTGCTTGGCCTTGCAGCGGCGTCCTCCCATTGGGACATTTCTTGCTAGCTCCTCCGGCACCTTCTGGGCCTTCTCCTTGTCGCGTTGTTCAGTATTCAGCCTTCGCTGCTCGACAAGCTGCTCGACCTTCTTGCAGCTCTGGAGGTCATGACCCTTAGTGCGGTGGATCTTGCGATCTTGTTTGTTGGAGCCGTCACCGCTTGTCGGCGACCGCCACCCTTTGGCGATTGGTGCGGCGGCAACCTCCTTGCCGGAGCTACCAGCCTTGGCTTTCTTGGCGTCACCTACGTTGCGGACTGCTCAACAACTAGTACATCTCTGCCTTTCTTTTTCTGTTGCCCCGCCGCGGCTCTTCTTCCTTGCCGGGCGGTCTCCTCACTATCGAGATCCTCCCGCTTGAGATTCTCTTGGAGTCTCCTTCCTTCCTCGACGCGTGCACACTTGTCGGCGGGGCATATAGCTCATCGACATCTACGATCTTGTACATCGCCATCTCCTCCGCATCCTGCGGTTTCGCGACGTTCGATGGAGCAGCGCTGATTACATGGCGGGGTGGACATCTGAGATGTTGTGCTTTGTACACGGCTGAATCTTGAATATACTTGCTAGGGCTCTCCTTCCTTACGGGCGGCAGATGAAGGTCGCTTTCTTGGCCATGGGGCTTGTGGCACTGTAAAGGCACCGACAAACCGATGGCATAGATCTGCCAAGAGGATATGGAGTTGTCCGGCAAGTGCATGAGCCAGGATCTGACATTGGGCTTGAGCACCAGTGGGAAGTAGTTGGCAAGGATCTTGTCGTCTCGCCCCCCGGCAGCTTGCACCGCGATGGTGTAGATGCTAAGGAACTCCGACGGATGCGTCTTGCCGTTGTACTTCTCGCATGCGTCGGCTTGAAATTCTTCTTGCTGGGCCCTTTGGACTTGCCGCAGCTCACGAGTGAGCAGGGCAACCTACGCGACGGCAAGTCGCCTGGTTCCTCTGGCGCATGCATGTCGATAGAGGGCCCAGCGCGCTTGTCGGATTGACGTCGCGCTTCTCTTCGGCGCTCGATGCGAGTTCGAGCGTCTTCTTGCTGTCGTTCGTGAAGAACTTGGCGCTGATCACGACGAGCTCGTGGATCCGATGATGCGGTGGAGTCGCTGTCGAGGTGGATCCGGCGAGTCGGCGATCTTGGCCTTCGGGGCGGAGAGTGCATGGTGGTTGCACCTCCACGGTCTCGTCGCCACCGGCTCGTGTTTAGCGATCTGCCGCGGCAGCGATGCACTCGGCTGCCGCTGGCGTCGCCGTTAGCAAAGCCGATGAGACTCTGAATGGTGGCCCTCCATTCATCGACTTTGTCGGCTGTTGGAGGGTAATCCAGGAGCAGTTGAGCTCTCGCCAAAGCTTGGCTGGAGTGGTGGGTGGAAGTGGCGAACGGCGCGAGGCGGGTTATGCTCGGACTTCTAACTATGTTAGAAGGAGGCGATATCCCGTCCAGCGACCGTGCCTGCTTCGCGCCCGGCATGTTGGCGTGCATGCTGGTCTTGAGCATCCCGAGATCCGCCAGCTCGGTCTTGGTCCAACAAGCGTATGGCATTGTGAATACCATGACGCTGTCGGTCCCGCGCCTCCTTAGACGGGCGCGGTGCATGTACGGACGCCGAGGTCTGCGCAGCCTTGTCCTCGGACTTGGCAGCACCGTGGGCTCCTCCGTCGACGTCCAATCTTCCGCCGGCGTCTACCCCACCACCCGTTTGCTCCGGTGGCGGTGGGTTCGGCAGCAGACGAACATCTGCCGCCAAGCCTTCTTCTTCGGTGGCATGTTGATGAAGATGATGAAGAAGATCTAGCTTCGTGTGGGCGCGGATCAGGTTCGCACAACCTCGGCGCCCCCTACAGCGGCGGGCCAAAGATGTCGGGGCAGGCTGATCGACCCTGAGCACCTATGGGACCGGCGGACCGAGCCCCTTCGGTTCGGCGGGAGGCGGAAAATCGCCTGAAGAGCAGATCGGCGGCGACGACACGAGAGGTTTACCCAACCCGGAGCTCTCCGGAGAGATAACACTCCTACTGCTGCATGTCTAGGTGTATTGAATTCTTGCTCGGGAGCGCTTGGGTGCTACAGCACACACGAGCTGCTAACGAGACCGAGCGTGGGGGAACCCCTCCCCCCCTCTACGTTGCGCATGGGCCTCCTTTTATATGCTCAAGGGTCTCAAGCCAGGTGGCTTAGCGTAGAACAAGGGTAAAAATGGAAAAGGAGTGGTTGGTACAGCTACATGCGATTGTCTGATGTATCATACCTAACCCTGACGGCAGGGGACAAAGGCATTAAATGCCCGTCTACGTCGCCCTAACAGTGCAAACAGGGACCGTCAGGGGCGCCACCGCTTGCCACGATGGCAATCTTGTCAGCACCGCTTGCCACCTCGCACCGCTGGCTGCACAGCCTCTCGCCACGCGCGCCTGGAAAGGTCCCAGGGCGACACGTTAATGGATCTTGTTGGGCGCAGTCTGAGTGGTGGTCTGCCGCGGTTGTTGTCTTGTCGCTTCGAAGCTTGTCGCTCATCGGGCCTTCCGGCAAGCTCCTCTTCTTGGGCCTTGTCTCCTAGGTGCCCTGGGTGTCCTTCCCGGCAAGCTCCTCTTGCGGGGCCTTGTCTCTGGCTTGAATACTTTGTTCTTGAATGGCTCCAAAGGAACCACGGAGGACCTTGGCGGTCACCCGGTAAGCCTTGCCGCGGAGGGCTGCAACTGCCCGTGCACAAGTTCGGGATACTAGGGTACCCCTACTCTAGTACACCGACAGGCATCCCCAAGCTTAGGCTCTTCTTACTACTTATTCCTTCATCCATCATGATCTCACCCAAAACTTGAAAACTTCAATCACACAAAACTCATGAAAACCTTCGTGAGATCCGTTAGTATAACAAAGCAAATCACTACTATAAGTACTGTTGCAAACCCATTCATATTTTATTTCTGCATTATATCTAGTGTATTCCAACTTTGCTATAGCTTATACCCTCCAAACCATAGATTCATCAAAATAAGCACACATCGCAAAGAAAACAGAATCTATCAAAAACAGAACAATCTGTAACAATCTGAAAACTTCGAATACTTCTGTAACTCCAAAAATTTGAAAAATTAGGACAATGTAGGCAATTTGTATATCAATCTTGTGTAAGAAATTCATAATTTTATCACGCTTCTATGATTTTTTGTTGGGGAACGTTGCACGCAATTTCAAAAAAATTCCTACGATCAAGCAAGATCTATCTAGGAGATGCATAGCAACGAGAGGGGGGGAGTGTGTCCACGTACCCTCGTAGACCAAAAGTGAAAGTGTTAGTTTAACGCGGTTGATGTAGTCGAACGTCTTCGCGACCTAACCGATCAAGTACCGAATGTACGACACCTCCGAGTTCAGCACACGTTCAGCTCGGTGATGTCCCTCGAACTCTTGATCCAACAAAGTGTCGAGGGAGAGTTTCGTCAGCACAACGGCGTGGTGACGGTGATGGTGATGTGCCACGCAGGGCCTCGCCTAAGCACTACCACAATATGACCGGGGGAGTAAACGGTGGAGGGGGGCACCGCACACGGCTAAGAAACAATTGATGTGCTTTGGGGTGCCCCCTGCCCCCGTATATAAAGGAGGGAGAGGGAGGGGCCGGCCTAGGGGGGCGCCAAGTGGGGGGAATCCCACTTGGACTCCTAGTCCTATTCGCCCCCCTTCCTTCTTTCGGAGGGGGAAAGGGGAAGGAGAGGGAGGGGGAGAAGCAAAGGGGGGTCGCGCCCCCTCCCCTTGTCCAATTCGGACTCCCCATGGGGGGCGCCACCTCCTTGTGGGCTGCCCTCTCTCTCCCCTATGGCCCATGAGACCCATTACATTCCCCGAGGGGTTCCGGTAACCCCTCGGTACTCTGATAAATACCCAAAACACTCTGAAACCATTGCGGTGTCCGAATACTATCGTCAAATATATCAACCTTTACCTCTCAACCATTTCGAGACTCCTCGTCATGTCTGTGATCTCATCCGGGACTCCGAACAATCTTAGTCAGCAAAACACATATCTCATAATACAAATCATCATCGAATGTTAAGCGTGCGGACCCTACGGGTTCGAGAACTATGTAGACATGACCGAGACATATCTCCGATCAATAACCAACAGCGGAACCTGGATGCTCATATGGGTTCCTACATATTCTACAAAGATCTTTATCGGTCAAACCGTAATGACAACATACGCCATTCCCTTTATCATCGGTATGTTACTTGCCCGAGATTCGAGGTATCCTCATACCTAGTTCAATCTCATTACCGGCAAGTCTCTTTACTCGTTCCGTAATGCATCATCCATAACTAACCCATTAGTCACATTGCTTGCAAGGTATCATGATGTGCATTACTGAGAGGCCCCAGAGATACCTCTGATACTTGGAGTGACAAATCCTAATCTCGATCTATGCCAACCCAACAAACACCTTCGGAGACACCTGTAGAGCATCTTTATAATCACCCGGTTACGTTGTGACGTTTGATAGCACACAAGGTGTTCCTCCGGTATTCGGGAGTTGCATAATCTCATAGTCAAAGGAATATGTATAAGTCATGAAGAAAGCAATAGCAATAAAACTTAACAATCATTATGCTAAGCTAACGAATCGGTCTTGTCCATCACATCATTCTCCTAATGATGTGATCCCATTCATCAAATGACAACACATGTCTATGGTTAGGAAATTTAACCATCTTTGATTAACGAGCTAGTCAAGTAGAGGCATACTAGGGACACTTTGTTTTGTCAATGTATTCACACATGTATCAAGTTTCCGGTTAATACAATTCTAGCATGAATAATAAACATTTATCATGATATAAGGAAATATAAATAACAACTTTATTATTGCCTCTAGGGCATATTTCCTTCAGTCTCCCACATGCACTAGAGTCAATAATCTAGATTACATTGTAATGATTCTAACACCCATGGAGTCTTGGTGCTGATCATGTTTTGCTCGTGGAAGAGGCTTAGTCAACGGGTCTGCAACATTTAGATCCATATGTATTTTGCAAATCTATATGTCTCCCTCCTTGACTTGATCACGGATGGAGTTGAAGCGTCTCTTGATGTGTTTGGTTCTCTTGTGGAATCTGGATTCCTTCGCTAAGGAAATCTGGATTCCTTCGCTAAGGCAATTAATCTAGATTTTCATTGGACCCGATGCACTAGGTATTACACCTATACCGGATATGAACTCCTTCATCCAGACTCCTTCATTTGCTGCTTCCGAAGCAGCTATGTACTCCGCTTCACACGTAGATCCCGCCATGACGCTCTGCTTGAAACTACACACTACAAAAAAATACACTTCCGTGATGATACGTGTTTGTCACAGTAGGTCACGTTTTCTGTCATGCATGTACATCCATGACGATTTTATGACAGAATCAAGATAGTCATTCATGTGCTGTCGTAGAAGTGTTCCATGACATTACCAAAATTATCATCACGGAAGTGTTCACTTCCATGACGATAAATGCCGCGTCATGGAAGTGCTTTCGTCAAGGGTGACTGACACGTGGCATCCACCGTAACGGGTCGCTGTTAAACTGTCGGGTCTAGTTTTGGATCCGATAACTCTCTAACAGCCACGACCAATGACGATTTTCCACGTGTAAAATTCTCATTGGCCGACGGAACCACGTGTCAGCTCCGCGTTGGCACATGTGTCACTCATCCAATGGGCGAGATGCGCCTATGATATGTTGACACGTGGACCGGCCCAAAAGTGGCCCATAAAGATTAAATGGGCCGGCCCAACTAAAGGCCCATAGGATTTTGCGTATCGTAATGGGCCGGCCTAGCTAAAGGCCCACGAGATTTCGCCGACCATAATGTGCCGGCCCAGCTAAAGGCCCACGAGATTTCACCGACCTAATGGGACGGCCTAGCTAAAGGCCCACAAGTTTTTGAGGACACTAATGGGCCAGCCCATTAACAGGCTGCCATATTTTGGGCCAAATGCCGGCCCTTATTTGATCCGGTCCGTTAACAGCCTGCCATGTTTCGGACGCAATAAAGGCCCTATGAGATCCGGCTCGTTACAAGCCTACCACGTTCTGGGCCAAATTACGGCCCAAATCAGATCCGGCCCTTTGAGAGGCTTTGGGCTAAATTATGGCCCATATCAGATTCGGCCCGTCAACTGGATGCTATGCTTTTGGGCCCACTTGCTAAAGGCCCATTTAGTTATTCGGCCTGATATTAGTTTCAGCCTGTTAAAGGCCTGTTTAACATTTCGGCCCTATATTTATTTCCGCCTATTAAAAGCCTCTCATATAGTTGGGCCTAACTATGGCCCGGTTTGCATCCGGCCTGCTCATAGCCGATAATCTGATTGGGCCAAACAAGGACCGAGACAATTTTGGCCTGTTAACGGCCCGTGATGTGATTGGCACAATCATAGGCCGGGGTCTATTTCGGCCTGCTGCCGGCCCGTGAGCTGTTTGGCACGTTTCAGGCCCGACCCACTTTTCAGCCTCCTAAAAGCCCATTGAGTTTTCTTGCGAAAATAGGGCCGGCGGTTTACTCGGCCTATTAGAGGCCCAAATCTACTAGTGGGCCAGTTTACATTTAGGCCTGTTAACGGACCGATTATGTAGTGATTTGCATGACGGCCCGATTATGTACCATAATTTTACGGTTTGGCCGGTTTACTGCGAAGACAGGATATATATACTGTAAAATAACTGCAGCATCGTGAATAAGAAAAAACCTAGACTATACAATAAAGAAATTATAGCATATTACATCCACTGGGCATCAAAGTTTGCCACTATGATAATAAAGCACAAGCAGACAACATATTACATACACTAGGCATCAAAGATCACCACCAGTGCAAATAAACACGCCAACAAAATAATATACGTAATGCATAAAGACTTCAATAGAGTTCAAGAAAGGTTAGCCCTGCCGGAGCTGCAAATAAGCAGTGAGCAAGCTGATGAGACTGCTTTGTTTGACACTTATATCCTCCTCACTCTGTAAGATAAACAAGCAGACAGATGATGTGTTTTGCACATATAAGTATCAGTCCTGACAATTCATCACATTTCTTACTGACGAATAAAGTGACACAGTTTAAAATAGCATTAACACAATATGGTATTGTTCAGGTTAAGACATGGCAGGAAATGACATTGTGAAGGAGTTGGCAGCTTCACGACATCACTGGATTACAGATCAAGAACTCATAAGTATCAATGGTTAGTGTGCTGTCAATTTGTCCCATTTCAGATTGGCAAAATAAAGAGACGGTTTAAATAATAGTAGAGTGATATGACATTGTTCATAGTTAAGACACTGCAGAATATGACATTGTGCTATAGTGGGTAGGTTCAGCACACCACTGGATTACGGATCAAGCAGAAGCATACATGCAGTGCAAAAGAAGATCACTTGCTCTGTATAGTTTAATTTACATGGTATGAAGAAGGAACTTGGTTGTACAACTGAAAACTTAAATTGAGAAGGACAAACTTTTGTTTATGAAGTACATAATAAAATTTAAACATGCAATTTGATGCAAACACAAAAAATAAACAGCTATTGCAGTCATGCCTAACCAAATATACACAACAAAGTTTGAAGGCTTGAGAAGGACAAACTTACATTATTGGTGAAGACAGGCTCTATAAAACCCTTGTCCATTCTGATGGGGGGGGGCAATTCAAGAAGTTTACCACAAAATCTTCTTCATAAGCATTGCCTTTATTCTACATTTTGTTAAGAGTAAATATAGATGTGATAATATAAGAAAAAAATGGAGAATATTTAAGATAAGATGAAGAGTGATGCTACATGACCAAGTAGCTATAAATGTAAGTACAGCGATACATGCAAAAGGTACAGCCAAGAGCAATGCAGAGCTAAACTTCTTCAGGACCATCAGTGTTATCCAACCTTATGGTAAGAGTAAATATAGATCTGATGCATAGAAAATGGAGGGCAAATGAAAATAAGTTGCAGAGTGATGGTACATGAACAACTACCTGTCAATATAAGTACACTGATAAAGGACAGCAGGTACTTACAAGAACAATGCTGAGCTAAAAAATTTCATTGGCATTGGATATATTCTACACTAATGTAACCATTCATACAGATCAGATAATTTGGAGCGACCAATTGGTAAGCAAGCTATCATGCATACTGCTGTCACATAATGAACTAGGTATAATGCAAGTACAGTGATAAAGGACAACAGGTACTAACAAGAGCAAAGTAGCGGGCAGCATATTTGCAATATCCTGTCATTCTTTTCAAACTAGAATTCTTCTTCGAGCTGATTTCCTACAAAAAAGTTCTGTAAGGCACATGCAAAAAGTAGAAGTTCAAATTGTCATGTGATATTATAGACAGTACCTCATCCTAGGAACGAGACCAGTGCATAACAAGGTTTTTCCATTCAATGTCTTCTAAATTTAGCACAGGAGACTTCACCGGAAATTCGTTTATAGACTTGCCATCAAAGTGTGATTTCCTTAGGTAACATCAATACTGCTGCAATGCTTCCTTGAAAAGCGCAAGCAAGCTTTGCTCATCATGACTATCCAAATTGACCCTCGCCTACTTACAACAATGTAATGTAGATCAATGATGTGTTCAATCAGCAGAAAACAGGAAAATAATCGCCATGAATAATAGCACTTACACGTAAGTGGGACAGGAAGATGTGAAAATGGTATTTGTCTTCACTATAATCTTCCCATGATGGGAATATATGCACGTAGTCCCTAACAACATTGAAAGCATTGTCTTTAAATCTGGGAATAACTGGAATGGGGTTCCAATCTGCAAGAATTGGCCGTCTCTGCAGTTGGGATAGGTGTTCGGCCGGTGGACTTGCTGTACATTTTGCCAGAGTGGGATTTTTCTGTGGTACGGCTGGTGCTATAACAACTGAAATCGGCATACCTTTTGCTGGAGTTCAGGTCCTGTGTGGTGGGGCTAGTGGTGTGGCCAGTGAATATGGGTACAATCTACTGGAGTCGGTCCTACATTTTGTGTCACTGGTTGTACAACCGATATAAGTGGGGTGATGTCTGATTTCTCCGGCACCACCACATTTTTCAAGGACTTTGCTGGTGCTCCTTCAGGTTCGGAAATCAACCTCTTCCTTTTTTATGTCTGATGCACAAGAACAACCTTTGAGTGAAAAAACATGGTATGATGACAGATGGAATATGTATTGATAATGGATGGGCATGGCATCTTGACATATATGATGAGTAAACTAAGCAGATGGCAGTGCAACAAAGTAGAAGAAATGCAAGACAACATATGCAAGATACACGCATCAATAAAACCTTGCTAAATTAGAACAGGCACCTTGATGGGTGAACATGACATGCCATCTGCCTTTAACTCCTCGAGGCTAGAATAGTCATTAGGATCATATTCTGAACAAGAATCTACAGGTGGGGAGCGTATGAGTCTCATTGCATCCAGAATGGCACCCAATGCCTTGGTGCCAATTTTGTAAGTCGTTGCAGTGTTCCAAAATATTCTTCTGATGCATGGATTATGATATTCACTGTAATTACATATAATATCTGAGAACCATGAAAACATAAATAGTAGTGAGATTATCTTTGTAATGCAGAGGATATTCTAATATAGGGGCGCCCATGTAAACCCTTGTGTGCTATCACTGGATTCTGATGAGAGAGCTCATGTGTGCTCTAATATGGTGTGTGCATTAATACAATCTGGCATAAGTACACAAAAATATAGGTTCCATAAGTAAGGATAGTTGGCAGATGATAGGTTCATAATATACTGTATAGAGAGTTTATTACCAAACCGTGATAACAAGAGCACACATCAACTAGGCAGATCGTAGTGTACATAAAAGGGGTACACCATAACTACGATATATAAATCGGGAAAGTGGAACTGGCTGGAAAATACGATGTTGTATTGCTGCTACTAATTGAAAGCCTATCGATCACGTACAGGCCAGCTCTATCAGCTGTTGACTGCAGATGTCCCTGCTCCCCTTCCGGACAAGGAACATCTTTATGCGTACTAAATACTGAGAATAACAAAAAGGAACATGTTAAAGAACAGAAGAGGAAGAATATTCTTGAGGTTCCGCTTCATTGCATACAGTGTTGGTTGCCCACTCATGATGAATCACAGCGCCAAAAAAATGCAATTCCATGTTGTCTCTCTATATGTGGCCACATGCATTTGGAAAATCAAGTCGGAGCATTACCTGACCAACTAAATGTTTGTCTGTTAACTAATATTAGTATCATATCACAATTCATATTTGAAGAAGTAAGCTTTGGACTTATGATTGGTGTGTTGTTTAGCTTCTAGAGTGGACTGCTGCTAGTGCGAAACATAGCAACTACACAGATCATAGTGTAGATATAACAGGAAGAAAACCGTAAGCATCAGGAGTAAAATCAGCAAAGTGGAACTTGCTGGAATATATGTGCTAGTATTGCCGGTACGGCTAGAAAGGCTTCGGATACCAGCTCTCTTCAACTGAAGGTGCGGTACTGTTAATATCAGTGAACTCTCAAAGGCGACACAGCTCCCCGCATTTCCTTGCTAATCTTATAGGATTCAAGTGGGCAGGAAACTACAAATCCTATTCCTATGTTTACAAAATCCTATGAATCAAAGAGGCCCAAAGAGTTCAAAGTGTCCATCACAACCGACCATATAGACCTCTACATTGCAAATATCCCTGCTCATCTTCACTACAAGGAACATACTGTACTACTATCATACTCCCTCCGTTCCAAAATATAAGTCTTTTTAAAGATTTCCACTATGGATCACATCTGAGATGTATCTGAGATACATTTTAGAGTGTAGATTCACTCATTTTGCTCCATATGTAGTCCATAGTGGAATCTATACAAAGACTTGTATTTAGGAACGGAGAGAGTACTTATTAAAGAAGAACGGAAGAGGAAAATGCTAAAGAAGAGCAAGCAGATTTTGGATAATAAAATGTTCGTTGCGCAGTGCCCACACATGATGAACCAGAGCGCATTAAGAATGCAACTCCCTGTTGTCTCTCTATATGTGGTGCACGTGCTTTTCGAAAGTAAAGTAGGAGCATTAGCTGACCAATTAAATGTTATTTGTTTTAGTAATATCAACATCATATCACATTCGTATTTGAGCAACAAGTTTGGAATTATGAGTGGCACGTTGTTTAGCTTGATGGGTTCAGGAGTAGTGCTAAGCAGGTACGATGATGGTACTGAATATAAAGGCATGTCTGCATGCAAGTCGCGTGACTTTTTTCATTTGGGTCAGTCGACCATTTTAGGCGGTTGGATGAAGATCATACGTCTCCTAACCCTTCTTCTTCCTCGTCTCTGATTCTTCCCATACAGAACACCGCACGGGCCGTCGGCCGAACCACCGGCCCCGACCCCCGCCCTCCCTTGAACCACCCCCACTGTCTGTGTTCCTCCGCCACCCCCACACCCACCCCGCCCCACCCACGTCGAGTTTTATTCATTCGGCGAGGCCCCACCACCGCCCCCACAACCACCGTCCCCACATGAGCCCCTTCCTTCGCACTGGCGAACTCCGGCGAGCTCTCAAAAATTGAATGACCAAATTTTGAAATTTAGTCTGCTGTCATTTAACTAGTGTGGAGTATAAAAGGGGAAAACCATAAGCATTGCGAGTATAGTGTTGAGCGTGCCATGGTGGATCTGAGGGTGCAAACCGGACAAAGGCAACTTCGTAACCAATGTTTGCTTTCAACTAGCAAGTAAGTGATGGACAAGAAATCAGAGTAAAGTAGTGGCGATCTATTTTCTTGCTGCGATAAATAGGTTGAGCAGATACGAAAGAGTACCGCCTCTGGTGCGGCACCGTGTATGCATCTGCTGAGAATTTGAAGGTGCTACGGTAGCGATGGCTGTTGGTAGCATGGAAGTAGATCTAGGAGGGTAGACGGTGGCAGTGGAGCGCGGTGGACGAGACGGTTGTAGGACCAGCACCGGCAAGGTGGACGACGACGGAGATGAAGCGAGAGGAAGGGATGCAAGGATCCCGGTCCGAAGCCGTGGATGAGAGGGGTCAATCTCTTGTAATGGACGACGACGTCGGGGTATCAGCTCCGGCATGGTGGAGGAGGACGGCGGTGGATGGGGTGGCGGACGAAGGAGGCTGGGGTGGAGAGGGTGTTTTGGCGCCCACAGAGTACGAATGGGCAAATGGAGGGAGAGAGGAAGGGGGGACCATGTCTTCAGGGTGCACTTGTCTCAAATGCGAGGAAATTTACAAACTTAGCCCCCGTTTAAAATTTCCTACATCACAGCATATTAGTCAGTTGTGGATAGGACGGTAATCTCGCATACACCGAATATTTGCCGACGAGAGTTTGTTTTTGGCGCCCACCGTGTATGAATTGGGGAGGGAGCCAATTTTGGCCGAGGAGAAACTGTGTTTTGGCGCCCACCGTGTATGAATCCGGGTGAGAGGCGGTTATGTCACGTTTGAGTGAAATTACAAACCTACCCCTACCAAAACCTATAGAAATTGAGATGATAAGCTTTGTGTGTCAGGGATAGGCAGTAATTTCTATCTCGTAGATTTTGGTTTCGGGTGATTACTGCGACTTTCCCCTCTTCGTTCAAATTTTTGCAGAGCAAGAGTGCACGTTTACCGTGCCAACTCAATTCGAATCCAGTTTGTGTTCTATTTTTGTTCGGGCAGGATCCATTTGCGATTGGAATAAAATTCTATATACATAATTTTTTTGTATATACTTTCAAAATCACAACAAAGAATTCCGCTCCTTTATATGTATATAATATGATTTACAAATACAATGATCTCAAAATCATAAGGTTGAATTCAAAAAAATTAAACCAAATTATGTTCTACTAAAATGTATGGATCAGTAATATCTACATATTAAATAACATAGATACGCATGAATTCATATGAGTATGCATGTTTGATAGATCAATTTTGGTTCGAGTATGAATTACATGTATCATCATCTCGAATTCAAATATTCAAATCCCTTTTATGTTGACTCCTTTCACGCCGATCTTTCTGGCATGCTCCTTCATGTGGCTACCATTCTCTTTTCTCCAGCTCACCCGCATGCTCACTTTATGTTTCTCCTATCTTTGCAAACATGGTCTCTCGACGTATCCCTTGAGAAGTGTCACACTCTCCCTATCATTATACATTACACGGTTTTCATTATCTCTCACGTCTCTACTGTTCTCTGGTATCAGGTACGTAAGCTTTCTTTTTCACCGCCACACACAGAGTCTCACTTGTCTTTTACTTTGTCTTTCTCTCTATGGGGTTCTCTCACACACCCTATGTCTCTAGATATGACTCATGCCACTAAAATTACTCTCTACTGCAGACACAACATTTGTTGCGGTCTCCTTTCCGTCTCCATCCCGTTATAAACTGACATTATTCATTTGTTTACCGATCAGACAAACTCCCCCCTCTCTCTCTCACACACACACACATAGCTCTTGCTTCCACTCCCCTTCCTGACTATCGTCTCTCTCTCACACACACACACAAAACTCTCGCTTTTGCACTCCCGACTCGTATTTCTCTCACATCATTGATCGACTAGCCTCCAGATAGGTTTATACACCCGCACACTCGTGCTTCCACTATCACGTACATGTCTCTATGTAGATTTTTCGTCCCTTCTTGAGACATGCCCTCTTGATCGTGCACACACACACTATCGCCTCATTTTAAGCTGATACCTCTCGCACACACACTCTTTGTGTCTTTGGCACACATGCACTCCGTCCTCCTCTCTCTCCCTCTCTCTCACACACACAACACACACACATGGGATTTTTGCAACAACTAGCAAGATGCCCATGCATTGCACGAAACATCAAGATGCATTTGTATGAGTAGTTTATCTTGTGGGAGAAAAGGGTGAACGAGGGAAGGCCTTGTTTGCAAATTTGGAGAGGGGTGTGGGTATCTTTTTTCAAAATTGCCATAGTTTCCTTCCTATCCGTCAGATATAAATAGGACGGCCTATATTGGAGGATGCCAGGCACACCATCATCACAAACTCTGTTTTTTACCTCTACTCTTATAAAAACCATAGTCGGTGATGATGGTGTGCCTATCATCCTGCAGTATAGGCCGTCCAGTCTATATCTAACGGATAGGAAGGCAACTATGGCAATTTACCCGCACTCCTCTCCACATTTGCAGATAAGGCCTTCCCTCGCTCATCCTTTTCTCCCACACGATCTTGATGTTCCGTGCAACGCATGGGCATCTTGCTAGTAAGAAGAGAAATTAGAGATATACCACTTCTCGAATCTTGAAACCAACAACATTCCTCCCTTATCTCATCAAAACCACCAAAGGAATATATTTTGAGTGAAAGATAAGATATTTTTAGTGATACACGTATTTCAAAACTAGACTCTTTTTTCTATCAAATCGGTGAATATGTATTAATCTACTTTGATCGTGTGGCAATGCATTGGCACATTGCTAGTAGTTATTACTACTGTATAATTTTTTAGACACCACACAAACGGTGGAGTACATATACGAAGAGAAGAGGCGCACACACGCAGTTGGTATCTCGCTGTCTCGCACACATGAGAGTTACGTAAAGGCACCGTTAACAAATAAACCCTAAAACCCTAGGTGCACGATTGCTGCATGCACGGGTACCGGGTACGTGGTGAAGCGCACCTTTGTAGGAATAGCCAGCTCGCGTGATAATTTGATCCGTAGGAGCTAATGGTCGGGACCACAGGTGAGCGACCTGGAGGCGGTGGCTCGCCAGTTGCCACAGATCGAGAGCCACGTTTAAAATATCATTTTTTAGCGGGGTAAGAGTTCCGATTTTCAAGGGCGCGTTATAAGTACTTAAGTAGTTTTTAGAACGATTGGTACGGAGCAAAAATGGAATTTATAACTACTACCTCCTTGGCATATGGTTGTATGGGTTTATGTTGCGACATGTTGAACCTGGTAGTTCTAGGGCAAATACTATGGTTTAGATGTTGGTTTTCAGTAATGAAAATCGAAAGGGGGAAACCCTTCTTTGATCAAATAAAACTACTACCTCCGTCCTGGTTAGACAACAATGTCTGAATCTTTTTCGTTCCCAGTGGTTCCCGAAGCAGTTCACTCAAGATTACCTCGCAAAGTACATGATTGGTGGACACGCGATGAAGGTTAAAGTATTTCATCCAGACTACAATGAGCATCGAGAAGTACTAATGAAGACAGTGAAGGATGGACGGGCAGCCATCACAAGGTGTCGGTGGGAAACGACACCTATGGGATCACAAGAATCCCTACTACGGTTGCCGGGGCGCGGGGTTGTGAGAAGAGCAGGATTAGCCGTCAACACAAGGATCGTTTACCCAGGTTCGAGCCGCGAGGATGCGTAATACCCTAGTCCTGCTTTGGTGTGTATTTGAGAGAGTTCTTGAGCTCTCGAACTAGCTATGGTGGCTGCGTAGTTCCAAAGAGCCGAATCCCTCTCAAGTATGCCAAGGGCCTCCTTTTATAGTCGAAAGGGGCTGCCACAGTGGCACACAGGAGGTGGAAAGGCCTACAGTACTACGAGCTTATCCTCCATATTACAGGACAAGACGCATTTAATGCGTAGCTTAGGTGCCCCTTAGCTTTATCGGGACGGGATCGAGGCCCGTCCCATCCGTCGCCTCTCCTCTTTGCTTCGACAGGCGACCTGGCCAGCGATGCATGCGGTGCCATGTAGGCAGGCAGGCAGCTGAGGTGGCACGGTGGTAGGGCCTTCACGAAGATCAGCATGTCGCCATGAAGGCACTCGCTGATCTGGTGTGGAAGCTGCATGTCGCCACGCAAGTGCCTGCCTGATTGGTCGGGCTGGCAGCTGCATGCTAATGGCGGTGGAAACTTGGCTGGTGCGGGCCTGACAGTGGCCCCGCTGATGTCCTCGGCAAGGGCCTTGTCGGGGGCCCGACAAGGGTCTTGCCATGGCGCGCAGTTGTCCCTGGCAAGGATCTTGCCGGGGGTCTCGCGGCTTTCCTCGGCAAGGATCCCACCGAGGGTCGCCATCTTCTGGTCCTCATTTGATCTCGTATATCTATGGTCTTGACAAAGATCTGCATGCCACCACAGAGGTGCCTCCCGAGCCCTGGTCCAATCGTAGTTGGTTGGGTTGGAACCTGTGGGCTCAAGGGCGGCTTCGCTCTGTTGGTGTTTGGGCAAGTTGCCCGGCAAGGTTCTTCTTGGGAACTCTGAGCTTCCCCGGCGAGGAGCCTTCAGGGGTCTCCACCTCGCCCCTTTGCTATCTTGCGTTTCTGGCCTTGGCGTTGCCTTCGACCATCTTGTTCCTCTAGCTTCTCTCCGGCTTCCCTCCTCTGCCCTGCTTAGTGTGGCCATGGCGCGCGGCTTCGACTGCCCGTGCACAAGTAAAGGGGTACAAAAGTGTGCCCCTACTTTTGTACACCGACAGGAGCCCCGGGCCTGGGCCACACATAAGCGCGACACGTTGTTGGGCCAGGCCCAAAACGGTGCGCGGGCAGGAGGGGCGGATTTTCACTTCAGTAACTCTTCGTCCGCTGCGCTTCTCCACGACTTGCGTTGAACATGCGTCATGGAGGATCGTGCATGACGTGGGGGGCATGCGTGGGGCGGTTCCCGCATGCATGCGTCACATCGTGGTAAAGAGGCGGCTCGCGCCTTCCCAATAAAAGAGGGAGGCGTGGAGGCGCGGCTCATTTACTGGATGGACGCGGGTCGCAGTCTTCAAGGCGCCCATGCACCCCCCCCCCCCCCCCGGTCACGGGGCGGGGAACGGTCGCCTCACCCGTGTCCTTTCGACCCTGCACATTCGCCACGCATCCTTCATGCAATATTTACTGGATGTGATGATTGTATCTGGACCTGTTATACACCATACACAATCGCACAGAGAAAATAATATTTGCACGAATCTAATCTGTTGACAGCTTCTTTACAACACGACATCGCGTCTGTCCGTTTTTAATTTTGAACCGTTTTTCTTCTGCCACCCCATGTTTCGAGACGCGGTTGCTATTGGCACATCTTGTCGAAGCAGAGATTGTGTCCCCTTATTGAGGGATTCTCATCAATGCGGGCATGGGTAACTCAACCGTGTCGTTTATACATCCCTTGGGAATAGGCGAGTTTTTAGGACGAGTGGGGAGGCGCTTGACATTCGTAGCCTTTATAAGGGGATAAGGATACTCTCCCTTTTCCCACACCCTTCTTCATCACTAGTCCTTCCGTCAACGAGCTCCAGCGCCCAAGCTTTAGTTTTTCCTCGTTCGAGAAGGCACTCCAATCATGTCCGAATCCGGACTAGGAGGCAAGTGGATGGCCTCTTCCGTCAAGAAGAAGGACATCACGGGCCTCCGGGAGGCCGGCTATTTAGCCAAGGAGATTGCTCACCGACTCCCTGCGAAAGGGCAAATCGTCCCTACCCCCGAGCCCCATGAGAGGGTTGTGTTCTTCACACATTTCGTCCGCGGGCTGGGATTCCCCCTTCATCCATTTGTCCATGGATTGATGTTTTACTATGGGTTGGACTTCCATGATCTGGCCCCCAATTTTATACTCAACATCTCAGCATTTATCATTGCGTGCGAGGCCTTTCTCCACATCACGCCTCACTTTGGCCTATGGCTGAAGACCTTCAACGTGAAACCAAAGGTGGTGCGCGGTCAACAAGCAGAGTGCGGATGCGCCATGGTGGGCAAAATGCCCAACGTCACCTGGCCCAAAGGCTCCTTCGCGGAGACGGTGAAGGGATGGCAGTCGGGGTGGTTTTACATCACCGAGCCGCGTGACGCCAATTGGGTAGCAGCCCCCAAATTCCGATCCGGAGTTCTGATGCGGCTCACTTCCTGGCAAGAGAAGGGCCTGACTTGGGGATCCCTGGACGAGATAACTGGGCTCCAGACATGCGTCCAAAACATGATAACCAAGCAGATCAAGCTTGTGAATGTGATCCAGGTCATGCTCATTCGCCAGATCCTTCCGTGTCAACGCCGGACTTGCTATTTGTGGGAGTACGACCCCGCCGAGCACTAGACACTGCGAGGGCTCTTCGGCACAACGCACGAAGGCATCTGGAAAGCGCTCTTCAAGGCGGGCGAGACGCCCCCGCCCACGACTGAAAATCGCGGGCTTAGCTCAAAGTGCCAGGCCAATTCGGTAAGTCTTTTAATGCTTTCGAGGTATACCCTTCACCAGCATATTTTGAGGATGGATACTGAGCTCCTCCATCTACTTTACCAGGCCTGGTCGAGGTGGCGGAGCAGATGAGCTGTCCGGCTCCGGTTTCTGAGGAGGAAGAATTCCCACTTCTGACGAAGATGTTGTTTCCGGCGCCGTATGATGTGCCGGAGAAGACGGCCAAGAAAGCGGCCAAAGGGGCCAAGAAAGGCCCTTGCCAAAAAGGCGCTCAGGACATGTCGTCTGAGGATGAGACTTCCTCTTCATCCGATGACAATGACGAAGAGGAAGAAGAAGAAAACGATTCCCCACCTGAGGTGGGGAGGAAGAAGAGGGCGGCTCCCCCGGATCCGGAGGCGAAAGCGCCCAAGAAGGTTAAAGGCTCCCAAACAGATAACTCCGTGTGGGATATTGATAGCAGTCCGAATGACCTCGCCGGACCAAGCCTCGGGCCGCTTTGTCGGTGTACAAAAAGAGGGGTGCGGTTTTTTACCCCTATACTTGTGCACGGGCAGTCGGAGCCGCGCCTACGGTCACGCCAAGCAGAGCAGGGGAGGTGAGCCAAGGTAAGACCGAAGCCCAAGACAATCAGAGCAACGCCAAGGCCAAGACGACAAAGAGAAGAGGGACGAAGTAGGTTCCCCCGGCAAGACCCTTGCCGGGCAAGCTCAAGAGTCTCCTAAGAAGACCCTTTGCCGGGCAGAAGCTTCACACCAACAGAGCGAGCCACCCTTGAGCCCACGGTCCCCAACGCCATCATCCACGTGGGGCCAGTACTCGGGAAGGCACCTCTGTGGTGGCATGCTGATCTTTGTGAAGACATATTCAAGATCAGATGAGGATTAGAAGACGGCGATCCACGGCAAGATTGTCACATCCCTAGCTTCTGGTGCTGCCTAGTGTTTGCATCTTGCTTGCATCATGTTTAAAATATTGAAACTTGAATTGAGGAAATTTGGAAGCCTCAAATTTTAATTCAAGAAGGGCAAAGAACCCTGGAAAACTGCATTCAATGTATATCAAAATGTTCTTATTAACTGTTTGATATTTTTGGCAAGGCTTTTGCACCAATCCAAAAATAATGAACATTTGTAGGAATATTTTGGGCAATGAATTTAAATCATTATTGTATTTGAATTTGGAATTATATTCATAATATATAGAATATATTTTCAAATAACTTTGAAATGTTTTATGTGCTTTAGGAAAAGTCCATCTAGCAACATAAAATTGTTCAGAGGATTTTTGGCACTGGTTTGAAACTGTTGGAATTTCAAACAGTGGCAAGATTCAAATCAAAACAGAGAAACAAAATAGAAATAAGAAAGGAGAAAACCTACCTGGCCTTACCTGTAGTCGGCCCAGCTGCACTGCCCAGCCCACCAGGGGCAGAGCCGTCCTCAACCTCTGCCTACTGGCAGAGGCGTGTCCGCGCGCGCGCCAAAGCTCGCCACCTCGTGCTTGTCGCTGTCCGCCTGGAGCTGGCTACGAACGACACGCGACCCCCTCGATCCCCTCTCACTCTTCCCGCACCCATCCCCCTCCTCTGTCTCTCTCCCTCGTTCTCCCCCAGATGCATCCGAGAACACCAACGAGCTCCACCACGGCCACAGCCACTCCCTCGCTCTCTCTCCGCATCCCTGAGCTCCGCCACGACCCCGTGGAGCCACACACCCGACGCACGCGACCAGAGGATGCCCCAGTCGACCGGAGCATCGTCGTCTTCATCTCCGGTGCCCGGAGATCGACTCCGTCGATCCGCCTCGTCCAGAAAGGCCTCCGAGGTCCGACCTACTCCCCGCCAGATCCCTGTGAGCTCCTGCTCCTCCCCCCTTGCTCATCCCCTTCTTTTCCGTACCCTAGCTGCCACTCCCACCGTGCCCGTGAACTCCACGCCACCGGCGATGTCGCCGCCGTTGCTGCACCCTCTGAGGCTTGAAATCAAGTGCAGCACCGTGCTCCGCATCCTCCCAGGAGCCCGCCCAGCCTCTCAGCTCGCTCGCTCGCCAAGCGTAGCCTCAGCGTCTGCTAGCCCCTAGCCGCCGCCGCAGCTTGCTCCGGCGAAGCCGTCCCACCAGCGCCCTCCCGCGTGCCTCCGCTGGATGCGCGCGAGCAAGGGAAACCCTCTGGTGCCCTTGGCTTGACCCAACACCGCCCGTAGCGTCGCTCCGGCAACCCTCCGCCGCGGTTACAGGTCACCGGCGTTGAACTCCGGCGACACTGACGTGGAGCCATCATTAGGCACTAATCACCACTAACCCCCACTAACAGACCCTGACGAGCGGGCCCCGCATTGGGTCAAATCCTAGTCAACACGGCATTGACCCCTAACTAACTATGAGCTTATGACATGTGGGACCGGGTCGTCAGGTTTGACCCTGGGCAACCCTGTTGACTTGCTGATGTCACAGTGACGTCATGCTGACGCAACAAGTCATTTTCTGGATTTGATTTATTTTTAAATAATCCAAAAATTGAAGAAAATGATCTAAACTTCTAAAATTCATAGAAATTCAACCGTAACTCCAAATTAAATAATTTATATATGAAAAAATATCAGGAAAATCCAATCTATCCATCTGTACCATTTTCATTCATGATAGAACAACTCATGACCACTGTTAGGACAATTCAATTAAATGGCATTTAAGAAAACACATATGGAGTTTGAATTTGAATCTTTGATTCAAACCAACTTCATTTAATCTGGTTGCTAGTTGCATTAGCTCAAACCACAGCATATTGCCATGTCACACTCATGCATCATATTGTTGCATTGCATTGATTGTGTTTTTTCTCGGTTGTCGGTGTTTGTCCCTCTCGATGAAGCGAGGTTAGGCGATGAGTTCGATGACACCGATGAAGAGCTATACTATCTTCAAGTGCTGTGCAAGCAAAACCCCCTTGTTCATTCTGATACAATCCCTCTCTCTCGCTCCTGCTCTTTTACTGCATTAGGACAACAACGATTCAACTGTTACATGTTGCGGTAGTTGAGCCCCTTATCCTCTGCATGACCTGTCATTGCCACAGTAAATAGATGAAACCCACTAGCATGAGTAAGAGTTGTTTGAGCCCTAATGTACCTACTCATTCATGCTTGTTTGTCATGCCTTCTACTGCTTAGAGTTGAGTCAGGTCTGATTCATCGGGGATGAATCGGAGGTGTGTGAACATGTCCTACTGTTGAGAGCTAAGTGTGTGAACACGATTTGGTAAAGGTAGCGGTGAGAGGCCATGTAGGAGTACATAGTGGCTTGTCTCATTGCAGCCGTCCTCAGGAACTGAGTTCTGTGTTTGTGATCCATGAACAACTACTACCACGCATTGGAATGCTTAAGTGCCCCTCTCGACTTATTAATCAACTCGATCTCTGTCCAGGAGTTGCAACTAGTTTCTGGTGTTTGTAGGTAGTGCTACTAGTCTACCAAGTGGCACCCGGTACAGGTGGGCTTGGGACAGACTAGGTGCAGTGGCACGGTGTACCAAGTGGCACCCGGATGGTGGGCTTGGGAACCCTGCTCACATCGTTTGGGGCCGTGAGCGACACCCTGGCCGGATCTCCTCGCGGATGGAACCCGAATAGGCGATAAACCTGGACGAGAGACTTGTGTGGTTAGTCAGGTTGTGGCCGACTCCCTCGCCAGGCTTCCGCTTGAAGGTTGCCGAGATACATGACGTGTACATGGAGGTAAGTGGCGAGAGTGTGTGTGAAGAAGTACACCCCTGCAGGGTTAACATTATCTATTCGAATAGCCGTGTCCGCGGTAAAGGACTTCTGGGTTGCCTGTATAGTTCATAGACAAGTGAAAGTGGATACTCTAAAATGCGCAAGATAAGCGTGAGTGCTATGGATGGCGTTCCCGTAGGGAGACGGGAGCGGATCCATAGTGGTGTATTGGTATGGTGAATATGTGGACTCGTGTGCGCCACCTCAAATGAGTTACTTGCAGTCGTAGTTCGGGATAGCCACCGAGTCAAAGCTGGCTTGCTGCAGTCAAACTCCACCACCCCCTTTGTTGATACCGATGCATATGTAGTTAGTTCTGATGTAAGTCTTGCTGGGTACATTTGTACTCACGTTTGCTTAATTTATGTTTTGCAGAGAGACTTCAGTCTCGCTAGTAGTTCCGCGTGTACTTCGATGTTTAGCTTGTTACCTCAGCTATGATCTTGTGCCCTCGGCAGGATCTTGTAGATAGTCAGGCTTCTCAGCCTTTTTCATTTATAGTTGTCTATACTCGGACATGTTAAGCTTCCGCATGTGTTTGACTTGTATGCTCTGAATGCTGGGTCGAGAGACCCATGTTTGTAATATCTCGCTCCTCGGATCCTAATGAATAAATACTTTCAGTCGTAGAGTTTTGTTGTGATGCCATGTTGTATTTACACATATCGAGCATATTGTGTGTATGATTGAAATGCTTGGTATGAGTGGGATCCGACAACCTAGTTGTTTATCCTTGGTAGCCTCTTTTATGGGGAAATGTAGTCTTGTGCTTCCATGAGCCATAGTAGTCCGCTTCTAACTTCGGTTCACCGGAGTCCTGCTAGCCTAGCACTCACCGCTCAGACGCTTGACTTGCTGCATGTGTTTCACTTCATTCTCAGGTTCTGTCCTTCGGGAAATGTCACGCGGTGACGTCCGGAGTCCTGCCTAGCCTGCTACAGCCCGGGTTCTCGGAGTCCTGTTAGCCCAGCGCTACAGCCCGGATTCACACGCTGCTGACCGCCATGCTCGAAGTTGACTCATGTATGCCTGTCCCCATGGGTTAGTGCCGCTTTGGGTTCACGACTAGCCATGTCGGCCCGGGTTCTCTGTCATATGGATGCTAGCGAAACTGTCATATACATAAGCCAAAAGGCGCAAATGGTCCTGGGCCATGGTAAGGCGACACCCATGGGAATACCGTGCGTGAGGCCGCAAAGTGATATGAGGTGTTACCGGCTAGATCGATGTGACTTGGAATCGGGGTCCTGACAAAGATCCTTGCCGAGGAAGGCCACCAGACCCCCGGAAAAGCCCTTGCCGGGGATGACAGCGCGCCACGGCAAGACCCTTGCCGGGCCACCCATCAAGGCCTTCACCAAGGGCGCCAGCGGGGCCACCACCAGGTCCGCACCAACCAAGCTTGCACCGCTGTTCACATGCAGCTGCCTGCCCAACCAGCTGGGCGGGCACCTGCGTGGCAATATGCGGCCCCCAGTCCAACTCATTGAGCACCTGCATGGCGGCATACAGATCTTCGTGAAGGCTCCACCACCGCGCCACCTCAGCTGCCTGCCCGCCTACATGGCGCCGCACGCATCATCGCTGTGGCGTGTCGAGCGAGGAGGAGCGGCGACGGACGGGACGGGCCTCGCCCCCGTCCCCAATAAAGCAAGGGGACACCTAAGCTATGCATTAAATGTGTCTTGTCTTGTAATACGAGCGATAAGCTCAGGGCACTACATGCCTTTCCACCTCTTGTGTGCCACTGTGGCAGTCCCTTTCGACTATAAAAGGAGGCCCATGGCATACTGGAGAAGGATTCGACTCTTTGGAACCACGCACTCACCACAGCTAGTTCGAGAGCTCAAGAACTCTCTGAAATACACCCACCAAAGCAGGACTAGGGTTTTATGCATCCTCGCGGCCCGAACCTGGGTAAACTATCCTTGTGCTGTCTATTGATCCTGCTCTTCTTGCAACCCTACGCCCCGGCAACCATAGTAGGGATTCTTGTGATCCCATAGGTGTCGTTCCACACCGACATCTTTGGCGCGCCGGGTAGCGGGTGCGTATTGTGAGAATCTGGTCTAGTAGTTGGCCTAGCAGTTCTTCATCGCCCTTGGCTCCTGAGAAGAAGGCGGCCGGAGGAATGACGCCGGCTCGGCAACAGAAAAGCTAAGTCATTCAGAGCCTTGAGCTATTTCCTTTTACATTTAAGGTTATCGTCCTCGGAGATCTTGCCTATGTATGAGAAACCTGCACGCAAAGGGGCCCTCCCGCAATTGGCAACGCCCTTGTTCTGTTTCGAGTCTGCTCAACAGCTCAAAGCGGCCGCGTCGAGAGTGGCGGGGTAGCCTTCCGCGCCATAGCGCTCCCGACTCTGTCTCGAGTCAAGCTCGACGATTCAGGCGGTTGAGGCGGCAAGGTGGTTCGACCGACAGCAAGCACACCCGGCAGGCCAATGGGGATCCGTCCCCAAGACGCCGCCTTGGGTTTACGCGCCGGCGAGCCAAAGGAAAATCGAACAGGAAAATAACATGCATGATACTAAAAGTGCTACAGAGTTATGTTACATCAAATTATTGCTGCGGTTCTAACTAGAGATAGCGATTGTCTTGGTTGTGAACCTGCAGCCGCAATAAAGAATGGGATGCCTAATCCCGGCGCTGGCCCTCCACCCTCTGAATTCCGCCGACTCGGCTGATGATGGACTTGATGCGCTCCTTGAGTGGCACGAGGTCAGTACCCTCCGACAAGCTCTCCAGCGTGGCGTCGAAGTCGAGGTCGGGGTACCAGTGCGCCACCTTGGTGAGAACCTTGGTCATGGCACCCTAGCAAAACCTCCGGGACTCGTCAGCCAGTGAGGCCGCCCGGTTGGCATGGAGCCACTCCAGAGCGCCGACGACCTTCTCAAAGAACATGTTCAGGCTACAATTGGCGCTCACGCTCCACTCCGGGACATACCTCACGTCCGGCATCCCCATGATGCCCAGCTGCGCGGTGGCCTGGCTGGCGACTGTGGCGAGGCGATCGAGCCAACGGCTCTCGCCCGCCATGTGATCCGCGAAGTTGAGGCCCTCGTTCGTCCGCAACTGCTTCTCGGCCTCCAGCTCCTTGGCCAGGGTCCCGTCTCAGGCTTTGGCCTCCGATAGCACCTTCTCAAGACCCTCCAGCTTCAGCTTGAGGTCTTTGATGGAGTTGTTGTCCTCGGAGAGCTCCCCAGCCTTGCTAACGACCGTGCCCTACGCCTCTGTCAGGGCACTGTTAAGCGTGTCCCTCTCCTGGGACAACTTCAGGGCCTGCTCCTTCAGCCCGTCGCGCTCCGCCTCCAAGTCCTTCACCTTGTCGACGTGAACCTGGGCCTCGGCATTGAGTGCCTCTTCGTGCCTCTACTCCAGCTCACTGGTTTGCTACAAGACGAGCTTCTCCACCTCTACATCCTTGCCGCGAATCATGGCAGCAAGCTTCTCCTCGCGTGCTGCGAGGTCCTCCTCCTGGGAGTTCAGCGCGGCCTCGTGCTGGGTCTGGGCGGCCTCGGCCAAGTTCCTCACCGTCTCCTGAGCTTTCTCGACGTCGGCGAGCTGTGAGCTCCACGTCGCACTTGGCCAGCTCGCCCTGGGCAGCCTAGAGCTCCTTGTGGGCCTCGCATAACCAGTCATGTGTCTCGGCAATGCGCTTCTGGAGGTCCGCTTCCGCCCTCTCCACCACAGCCGTCTTGGACTTAGCCTTGTCCAGGCGGGCGCGGTGTAGCGCCTGGAGCTTCCAGAAGCTGGCGCCCATGGCGTGGAGGAGCCGCTCTTCCTGACGAACCGTCGCCGCCAACAATCGGCTCGTCAATGACTTCAAGCCCGGCAGCAGCAAGCACTTCATCGTCGAACAACTCTCCCTCAACGGGTGTCCTGGTGCTCGACGCGCCTGGAAGGTGGACGAACAAGTCGTCGCTCACCCTCAAGTACTTGCCGGAGCCGGAAGTAGCAGAAGAGGAATGCTGGTCACCAGCCACCTCCTCCTCCTCCTCGGCAGCAGCCCCGCTGGCCTCTCCGGCAGGCCGCTTGCCAGCCTCCTCAGCGGCAGCCTTGCCGGCCTCCCCGGCAGGCCCCTTGGCGGCGTCCTCAGCAGCGTCCTTGGCGGCCTCCTCGGCGGCGATCTTCTCGGCGTCCGCCTCGGTGGCCTTGGCGATATCCTCGATGACGGTGTCCACGTCCTCTGGGTTCACTGCGGAGGAATCTAGACGCCGAATAAGGGGGTGAGGTAAGGCCTGGACCAAGAGCCGGAAAGAAAAAGAAGCAGGGACGAACGGCGAACGACTTACCTGTGCCAGTACCCGGCTGGGAAACGGAAGTCCCCTCCCCCAACATTTGGCGTCGAGGCAAAGCCACCAACACCCAAGTTCTCTTCCTCCTCCATGTGCATGGGCCCGGTGCCTGGCGCCCTTGCCGGGGACGCCCCTCGGGGCGGCGTGGTCGATGGGGGCGGCGTGTTGGGAGTAGCCCTCTGTGGCTCCTCCTGCTGCTGCTCTCCTCCTGCATACCTGGCAAGGTCAGCACCAAAGTGCCGTGCCCCTGACACATGGTGACGGGAGAAGAGTGATGAACTTACGCTGGGGGCTCTGCCGGGGGCTGCTGTCCGGGCTACTCAACACCACCAGTGGCGCCCCCGAAGTACCAACTGGGGGCTGGCCACCCGCCGAGACCTTGGCCCTCTTCACTCTCTGGGCCAGCGTCTCCACCTCCCTGCAAAGATGAAGACAAGTCAAGACGAGCAACACAGACTGAGGAGGCAGAGATAACGAAAAAGGAACCAGATACTTACTCGTCGTCCGCCTCCTCCTGTGCTGTTTTCCTCTTCCTCCTCGGGCTGAGGGATCCATAATCGAAAGTAACCTCCGTCTCAACATCCGCCGAAGGAGGAGAGGGAGGTGGTGTCTGTACACGCATGGACGAAGAAGGGGCGGCTATCTTCTTCTTCACCACGGCCTTCGCCGGCTTCTTTGCCGCCGCGGCCCTCGTGTGGCGCCCAGACCCCTCCAAGGTCAGCTGTGGCCGCGCAGCCCTGCCGGGCCGGACCGGCTCGCCGGAACTGGCCTGCCGCATGACTCGCCCTCTCCCCTTGGCCGGCGTCGGGCCTGCGGTGTCAGGCTCCTCCTCCAATGACTCGCCGGTCACATCTTCAACCAGAGGAGCCTCGGTGCCGACGCTGCTGGCTCCCCTGGCGGCCGTCGCCCACCGGGCGAGCTCCTCCTCCTCCGCGGCCGTTGCGGCCTTGTCTTCCATGCCGCCGGCACTGCCCGCTTCCCTGGCAAGCTGTGCCTCCCTCGCCCTGGTGGCGATGTAGTCCAGCTCTTCCTGGGTGGTGTCCTGGACAAGCAGCCGCTCGGCGTTGGCATTGACGTACCCCTCGTGCAGAGTGTCAAAGAACTGCTGCACCTCAGCGTCCTCCGGCTCCTTCCAGCTCAGGTCAGGGCCAGGCGCGTTGCAGTCCGGCATCATGGCAATGATATCAGACCGGCGCGAGTTGTTGCACAATGGGACCACCCCCATCGGCAGCTTGAACAGAGGGCCCTTGAGGACCTTTCCGGCCTTCGCGGCGGCCCTCGCAACCTTGTCGGTCCGCTCGACCTCGCCGTCGCGGCCCACGTCAAGCTGGAAAAGCCACTGGCAGAAATGGGCGTGTCCCATCACTGTGAAGTTGTGGTCGAGGCCGGGACGAAGCCGCATGATGTCGGCGGGGTTCGTGAAGAGCCAGGCTGGCCTCCCCTTGTTGTGCAGTGGAGCGATCCGGCGATGAATGAAGTCTGCCCCGATCATCTCAAGGGTGAGCCCAGCCTAGGTAAGCCGGAGAATCCTGGTGGTGGCGACCGTGAGCTTCTCTTCGTCGTCGTCGACGTTGCTCCAGTCGCTTCCACAGACCGGCGGCGCCCGGCGAACTTCACAGAACGCTGGTGGGTCCTTCTCTTTGATCCAGCACCACCGGCCCCGCCATTCTTCCCACCACTCCTTCATGGCACCATCCGGGTACGCTCCCTTGGATCTTGGGATCCAGGCGATGCAACCCAAAATGGCACCTCCCGTCTGGATCCGAGGAAAGAAGTAATGGCGGAAGAGCGCCATGTTGGGGTGCACCCCGGCGAAGCCTTCACAGAGGTGCGCGAAAAGGGCCATGCACGCCACTGCATTCGGGGTAAAATCCAAGAGGCGGAACCCGAAGGTGGGCATGATGTCGCTGAAGAATTCGGAGAAGGGAGGACAGTGCCCGCAAGAAAAATAATCGACGAAGAAGGGGTACTGATTTGGGGCAGCCTCGGTGCAGTCAGCGAGGATGACATGCGTGGCTGGATGCCCCGAATCCCCCCCCCCCCCGCATCTTCACCCCCCACAGGGGCCTGAAGGAGTCCCGAAGATCGAACACGTTGACTGTCGAGGGGAAGAAGGCGGACTGTGTCCGTTGCACCGCCAGCGCACTCTCCGGCGCCTCCGCGGCTCCGGCGTCCTTGGCCACTCCCTTGCCCTTGGTGGATTTTGGCGCCATGGAGGCTGGGGGAGGAAGGCAGGACAGAGGGCGGTGGAAGCACAACGACGGCGAGCAGGAACGAAGCTTGGAGAAGAAGAGGAAGGCGAGCAGAGGCTTCCGAGATTGGGGTTGCGCGAAGGGTAAAAGGAACAGTGCGCTCGCGGTTATCCCTTTTTATGGGGAAGGTGCGGGTCGCGCTGCCCATTTACTACGATGTGACGCATGCGTGCGAAAACCGCCCCACGCATGCCGCCCATGTCACGCACACCGTTCCATGCCGCACCGCGCGCGCGGGTCGTGGGAAGCCCAACGCACGAAAAGTTTTACCGCGGTAAAAACCGCCCCACCTTCCCGCGCACCGTTTTGGGCCTGGGCCAACAACGTGTCGCGCTTATGTGTGGCCCAGGCCCAGGGGCTCCTGTCGGTGTACAAAAAGAGGGGTGCATTTTTGTACCCGTATACCTGTGCACGGGCAGTCGGAGCCGCGCCTACGGTCACACCAAGCAGAGCAGGCGAGGTGAGCCAAGGTAAGACCGAAGCCCAAGATAATCAGAGCAACGCCAAGGCCAAGACCACAAAGAGCAGAGGGACGAAGCAGGTTCCCCTGGCAAGACCCTTGCCGAGGCAGCCTCAGCA
Organism: Aegilops bicornis; assembly: GCA_021605145.1. Classification (NCBI taxonomy): domain Eukaryota; kingdom Viridiplantae; phylum Streptophyta; class Magnoliopsida; order Poales; family Poaceae; genus Aegilops; species Aegilops bicornis. Next base: position 401,799,958 of record CM038673.1, on the reverse strand, counting down.
GCCCCAGCAAGACCCTTGCCGGGGCAGCTCGCCCCACACCAACAGAGCGAGCCACCCTTGAGCCCACGGTCCCCAACGCCATCATCCACGTGGGGCCAGGGCTCGGGAAGGCACCTCTGTGGTGGCATGCAGATCTTTGTGAAGACATATTCAAGATCAAATGAGGATTAAAAGACGACGATCCACGACAAGATCCTTGCCGAGGAAGGCCACCAGACACCCGGCAAGGCCCTTGCCGGGGACGATAGCGCGCCACGGCAAGACCCTTGCCGGGCAACCCAGCAAGGCCTTCACCAAGGGCGCCAGCGGGGCCACCACCAGGCCCGCACCAACCAAGCTTCCATCACCGTTCACATGCAGCTGCCAGCCCAACCAGCTGGGCGGGCACCTGCGTAGCAATATGCGGCCCCCAGGCCAACTCATCGAGTAACTGCGTGGAGGCATACAGATCTTCGTGAAGGCTCCACCACCGCGCCACCTCAGCCGCCTGCCCGCCTACATGGCGCCGCACGCATCGCTGGCCAGGGCACGTGTCGAAGCGAGTAGGAGCAGCGACGGACGAGGCGGGCCTCGCCCCCGCCCCCAATAAAGCAAGGGGACTGATACATCTCCTACGTATCTATAATTTATGAAGCATTCATGCTATTTTATTATCTATTTTGAATGATTACGGGCTTTATTATACACTTTTATATTACTTTTGGGACTAACCTATTAACCGGAGGCCCAGCCCATATTGCTATTTTATTGCCTGTTTCAGTATTTCGAAGAAAAGGAATATCAAACGGAGTCCAAACGGAATGAAACCTTCGGCAGCGTTATTTTTGGGAAGAATATGATCCTGGAGACTTGGAGTTCACGTCAGAAGATCCTCGAGGAGGCCAGGAGATAGGCGCCCTCACTGGGCGCCCCTATCTCGTTGGCCCCTCGAGCACCTCCCGACCGACTTCTTTCGCCTATATAAGCCTACGTACCATAAAAACATCGAATATCAAGATAGATCAGGAGTTCCGCCGCCGCAAGCCTCTGTAGCCACCAAAAGTCAATCGGGACCTGCTACGCACTCACGGGAGGGAACCCTCACCGGTGGCCATCTTCATAATCCCGGCGCTTTCCATGACGAGGAGGGAGTAGTTCACCCTCGGGGCTGAGGGTATGTACCAGTAGCTATGTGTTTGATCTCTCTCTCTCTCGTATTCTCTCTATGGCACGATCTTTATGTATCGCAAGCTTTGTTATTATAGTTGGATCTTATGATGTTTCTCCCCCTCTACTCTCTTGTGATGAATTGAGTTTCCCTCTTGAAGTTATCTTACCAGATTGAGTCTTTATTTGAGAACACTTGATGTATGTCTTGCCGTGTTTATCTGTGGTGACAATGGGATATCACGTGCCACTTGATGTATGATTTGGTGACCAACTTGCGGGTTCCGCCCATGAACCTATGCATAGGGGTTGTACACGCTTTTCTTGACTCTCCGGTAGAAACTTTGGGGCACTCTTTGAAGTACTTTGTGTTGGTTGGATGAATATGAGATTGTGTGATGCATATCGTATAATCATGCCCACGGATACTTGAGGTGACAATGGAGTATCTAGGTGACATTAGGGTTTTGGTTGATTTGTGTCTTAAGGTGTTATTCTAGTACGAACTCTTGAATAGATTGATCCGAAAGAATAACTTTGAGGTGGTTTCGTACCCTACCATAATCTCTTCGTTTGTTCTCCGCTATTAGTGGCTTTGGAGTGACTCTTTGTTGCATGTTGAGGGATTGTTATATGATCTATCTATGTTATTATTGTTGAGAGATATTGCACTAGTGAAAGTATGAGCCCTATGCCTTGTTTCCTATCATTGCAATACCGTTTACGCTCACTTTTATCATTAGTTACCTTGCTGTTTTTATATTTTCAGATTACAAAAACCTATATCTACCATCCATATTGCACTTGTATCACCATCTCTTCGCTGAACTAGTGCACCCATACAATTTACCATTGTATTGGGTGTGTTGGAGACACAAGAGACTCATTGTTATTTGGTTGCAGGGTTGCTTGAGAGAAACCATCTTCATCCTACGCCTCCCACGGATTGATAAACCTTAGGTCATCCACTTGAGGGAGATTTGCTACTGTCCTACAAACCAGTGCACTTGCAGGCCCAACAACGTATACAAGAAGAAGGTTGTGTAGTAGACATCAAGCTCTTTTCTGGCGCCGTTGCCGGGGATGCTAGGTAAGCGGCACTCACACCCCGTCAACTAAGCTCTTTTCTGGCGCCATTGCCGGGGAGGCTAGGTAAGCGACACTCACACCCCGTCAACTAAGCTCTTTTCTGGCGTCGTTGCCGGGGAGGTGAGTGCTTGAAGGTATATCTTTAGATCTTGCAATCGAATCTTTTTGTTTCTTGTTTTATCACTAGTTTAGTTTATAAAAGAAAACTAAAAAAAATGGAATTGAGTTTACCTCATACGCTTCATCTTTTTAATATCTTTCGTGAGTATAATGGAAAGGAAAATTGTGCCAAAGTGTTAGAAGAAGAATGCATTAAAATATTTTGCACTAAATATTTGAATGATGAGCATCATTGCAATGTTGTTAGTATGAACTCCTTGAATATCCATGATGCTAATGATATGCAAAGCCACAAGCTTGGGGAAGCTATGTTTGATGAAGATGATATTTTTTGTCCCCCAAGCTTTGATGAGCAAATTTACTATGATGAAAGCATGCCTCCTATATATGATGATTATTGTGATGACACGTATGCTTTAAATAATAAAGATAACCATGCAACTTGTCATCTTGATCTTAATTTTCAATCACATGATAGTTAATTTGTTGACTTTGCTCCCACTACTATTGATGAGAATAAATTTGCTTATGTGGAGAGTAGTAAATTTTCTATGCTTGTAGATCATGAAAAGAATGCTTTAGGTGCTGGTTATACTGTTGAATTCATTCAATATGCTACTGAAAAATATTATGAGGGAGGAATATATGCTTGTAGGAATTGCAATAATATCAAGTTTCCTCTCTATATGCTTAAAGTTTTGAAGTTATGCTTGTTTTGCCTTCCTATGCTAGTTGATTGTTGTTCCCACAAGTTGTTTGCTCACAAAATCCCTATGCATAGGAAGTGGGTTAGACTTAAATGTGCTAGTCATATTCTTCATGATGCTCTCTTTATGTTTCAATTCTCATCTTTTATGTGAGCATCATTGAATCACCATGCCTAGCTAGGGGCGTTAAACGATAGCGCTTGTTGGGAGGCAACCCAATTTTATTTTAGTTTCTTGCTTTTTGGTTCTGTTTAGTAATAAATAATCCATCTAGATTCTGTTTAGATGTGGTTTTATGTTTTAATTATTGTTTGTGCCAAGTAGAACCTTTGGGAAGACTTGGGTGAAGTCTTTATGATCATTCTGTAAAATGACAGAAACTTTAGCGCTCACAAGATTAGCTTCAACTTTTTACTGGTGAGTGATATTTAGTTGATTCTTTTTTCAGATGATTACTAGACAAATTCCTCAGGTCCACCAATTTATTTTAGAATTTTTTGAGTTCCAGAAGTTTGCGTTAGTTACAGATTAGTACAGACTGTTCTGTTTTTGACAGATTCTGTTTTCTTTGTGTTCTTCGCTTATTTTGATGAATCTATGAGTAGTATCGGAGGGTATGAACCATAGATAAGTTACAATACAGTAGATATTACACCAATGTAAATAAACAATGAGTTCATAACAGTACCTCGAAGTGGTGTTTTCTTTTCTTTCGCTAACGGAGCTTACGAATTTTCTATCAAGTTTTGTGTTGTGAAGTTTTCATGTTTTGGGTAAAGATTTGATGGACTATGGAATAAGGAGTGGCAAGAGCCTAAGCTTGGGGATTCCCAAGGCACCCCAAGGTAATATTCAAGGTCAACCAAGAGCCTAAGCTTGGGGATGCCCCGGACGGCATCCCCTCTTTCGTCCTCGTTCATCGGTAACTTTACTTGGAGCTATATTTTTATTCACCACATGATATGTGTTTAGCTTGGAGAGTCATTTTATTTTGTTAGTATTTTCTTGTTGTTATTTAGAATAATGTTTTGCATCTTTAGTTTCAATAAAAAAGTCAAGGATAGCCTTTGCCATGCTTATTTTGCTAGTATACATGTTGCTGTTTGAAAACAGAAAGTTTAGTGCTGTTGCAAAAATTCCCTAGAAAATTCAGAGCATGATATAATGTTGAAACTTTTTGCATAATGAGCTCTGATAAATTTACTACACTTGGAATTTTATTTCATAATTTTTGGAGTTAGGTAAGTATTGATACTCTTGCATTCTTTACAGACTGTACTGTTTTGGCAGATTGCTGTTATGTTTGCATTGTTTGCATATGTTTGTTTATTTAATGATTCTATTTGAGGATAGGAGTATTAAATATGCAGAGGCATTTAGTATTAAATTATGAATAATTATCTTAGTGATTTGTTACAGTAGAAAATGATAAGGTTTTGCATTGATTTATACTAACCTACCTCATGAGTTCTTGTTGAGTTTGGTATCGATGAAGCTTTTGAGAAATAGAGAAACCATGATATGAGAGGAATTAAGGAGACAAAAAAGTTCAAGCTTGGGGATGCCCAAGGAACCCCAAGATAATATTTCAAGAAGTCTCAAGCATCTAAGCTTGGGGATGCCCCGGTAGGCATCCCACCTTTCTTCTTCAACAACTATCGGTTAGTATCGGTTGAGCCTAAGTTTTTGCTTCTTCACATCAGTTATGCTATCCTTGCAATGTCATTTTATTTTTTTTGCTTTCTGTTTGAATACAATACCAAGATCTGAAATTCTTGAATGAGAGAGAGTCTTCGCATAGATACATAATTATTTAGCTACTCATTGATCTTCACTTATATCTTTTTGGAGTAGTTTGTCATTTACTCGTGTGCTTCACTTATATCCTATGAGTAAATGGTTGAATGAGTTGATTGTCATAAATCTGAAATTATATATGCCTCATTTGTTTATCCCATGGGCAGTAATGACTTCACGTCTGAGAAGTAGAGGTTGTAAATTTATTGAAGGTTAGCAAGCTTTGTATTGGTCATTTGAACAATTCATGAAAGAATATTGAAGGAAGAGAGATTTCACATATAAATATACTATCGTAGACATCTTTTATAGTTGGGAGCACTCATTAAGTATGACATGCTAAAGAGTTAAGTTGGACAAGGAAGACTACGTAATGGGTTATGTTTTCCGACATCTCAGTTAAAGTATATTGTCATGGATCATTCAAACATGTTGAGCTTGCCTTTCCCCCTCATGCTAGCCAAAAATTCCTTGCACCAAGTAGAGATACTACTTGTGCTTCCAAATATCCTTAAACCCAGTTTTTCCATGAGAGTCCACCATACCTACCTATGGATTGAGTAAGATCCTTCAAGTAAGTTGTCATCTGGGCAAGCAACAAAAATTGCTCTCTAAATATGCATGACTTATTAGTGCGGAGAAAATAAGCTTTGTACGATCTTGTTATGGAAGCAATAAAAGCGACGGACTGCATAATAAAGGTCCATATACAAGGGGCAATGTAAAGTGACGTTCTTTCGCATTAAGATTTTGTGCATCGAACCCTAAAAGCGCATGACAACCTCTGCTTCCCTCTGCGAAGGGCCTATCTTTTACTTTATGTCTTTTACTTTATGCAAGAGTCAAGGTGATCTTCACCTTTCCCTTTTTCATTTTATCCTTTGGCAAGCTCCTCGTGTTGGGAAGATCCTGATATATATATATCCAATTGGATGTAAGTTAGCATGAACTATTATTGTTGACATCACCCAAAGGTGAATACGTTGGGAGGCAACACTATAAGCCCCTATCTTTCTTAGTGTCCGATTGAAACTCCATAACCATTAGTATTGCGTGAGTGTTAGCAATTGTAGAAGAGTATGTGGAGTTTGATATTTCTGAAAATAAGATGAATTGCAATTGTTTGAATGACTGAGAATGAAGTTTGCTAGTTTTCAAGAAAGTTTATGGTCTATGCTTTGACATGTGAATTGCTTGTTACTTTATCATGAGAAGTTTTATGAGATGAACTACTGTTATGACATATTATCATGCTAGAAAAGGTAATTGAAATTATCATTGATCAAACTTGTCCACCTTCTAGCATTCACACTTCATAAATTCTTTCTTTTATCATTTACCTACTCGAGGACGAGTAGGAATTAAGCTTGGGGATGTTGATACGTCTCCAACGCATCTATAATTTATGAAGCATTCATGCTATTTTATTATCTGTTTTGAATGATTACGGGCTTTATTATACACTTTTATATTACTTTTGGGACTAACCTGTTAATCGGAGGCCCAGCCCATCTTGCTGTTTTATTGCCTGTTTCAGTATTTCGAGGAAAAGCAATATTAAACGGAGTCCAAACGGAATGAAACCTTCGGGAGCGTTATTTTTGGGAAGAATATCATCCTCGAGACTTGGAGTTCACGTCAGAAGATCCTCGAGGAGGCCAGGAGATAGGGGGGCGCGCCCCCCTACTGGGCGCGCCCCCCTGTCTTGTGGGCCCCTCGAGCACCTCCCGACCGACTTCGTTCGCCTATATAAGCCTACGTACCATAAAAACATCGAATATCAAGATAGATCGGGAGTTCCGCCGCCGCAAGCCTCTGTAGCCACCAAAAGTCAATCGGGACCCTGTTCCGGCACCGTGCCAGAGGGGGGAACCCTCACCGGTGGCCATCTTCATCATCCCTGCGCTCTCCATGACGAGGAGGGAGTAGTTCACCCTCGTGGCTGAGGGTATGTACCAGTAGCTATGTGTTTGATCTCTCTCTCTCTCTCTCTCTCTCTCTCTCTCTCGTGTTCTCTCTATGGCATGACCTTGATGTATCGCGAGCTTTGTTATTATAGTTTGATCTTATGATGTTTCTCCCCCTCTACTCTCTTGTGATGAATTGAGTTTCCCTCTTGAAGTTATCTTACCAGATTGAATCTTTATTTGAGAACACTTGATGTATGTCTTGCCGTGTTTATCTGTGGTGACAATGGGATATAACGTGCCACTTGATGTATGTTTTGGTGACCAACTTGCGGGTTCCTCCCATGAACCTATGCATAGGGGTTGGCACACGTTTTCTTGACTCTCCGGTAGAAACTTTGGGGCACTATTTGAAGTACTTTGTGTTGGTTGGATGAATCTGAGATTGTGTGATGCATATCGTATAATCATGCCCACGGATACTTGAGGTGACAATGGAGTATCTAGGTGACATTAGGGTTTTGGTTGATTTGTGTCTTAAGGTGTTATTCTAGTACGAACTCTTGAATAGATTGATCCGAAAGAATAACTTTGAGGTGGTTTCGTACCCTACCATAATCTCTTCGTTTGTTCTCCGCTATTAGTGGCTTTGGAGTGAATCTTTGTTGCATTTTGAGGGATTGTTATATGATCTATCTATGTTATTATTGTTGAGAGGACTTGCACTAGTGAAAGTATGAACCCTATGCCTTGTTTCCTATCATTGCAAGACCGTTTACGCTCACTTTTATCATTAGTTACCTTGCTGTTTTTATATTTTCAGATTACAAAAACTTATATCTACCATCCATATTGCACTTGTATCACCATCTCTTCGCCGAACTAGTGCACCTATACAATTTACCATTGTATTGTGTGTGTTGGGGACACAAGAGACTCTTTGTTATTTGGTTGCAGGGTTGCTTGAGAGAAACCATCTTCATCCTACGCCTCCCACGGATTGATAAACCTTAGGTCATCCACTTGAGGGAAATTTGCTACTGTCCTACAAACCAGTGCACTTGCAGGCCCAACAACGTCTACAAGAAGAAGGTTGTGTAGTGGACATCATGGACACCTAAGCTACGCATTAAATGTGTCTTGTCCTGTAATACGAGCGATAAGCTCAGGGAACTGTACGCCTTTCCACCTCCTGTGTGCCACTGTGGCAGCCCCTTTCGACTATAAAAGGAGGCCCATGGTATACCTGAGAAGGATTCGGCTCTTTGGAACCACACACTCACCACAACTAGTTCGAGAGCTCAAGAGTTCTCTGAAATACACCCACCAAAGTAGGACTAGGGTTTTACGCATCCTCGCGGCCTGAACCTGTGTAAACGATCCTTGTGCTGTCTACTGATCCTGCTCTTCTTGCAACCCTGCGCCCCGGCAACCGTATGAGGGAGTCTTGTGATCCCATAGGTGTTGTTCCACACCAACACGCTTTGTAAGTACCAAAATCCGCAAACGTATGGCCTTCTTGTTTTATAGTATTGACATATTGTAAGTCTTGTTACTGCAGTCCGTCACGTGATGGCTCCCCGCAGTCCTCGACTGAGGTTTCGCTGGGATCGAAGGAGATGGCTAGCACATCTCCGCCACCTGCTCATTCCGTCTCACCCAAGGGTGATGACAAGGTGGTGTCCAAAAAGACTTTCCCAGACCGGGGGGAGATACCGAAGATCATCGGGGTGACGTCCCAGGATGATTTTTCGGCCGTCGGACATGTGGGGAAAAAAGTCCCCATGGGAACTAGTGACGGGGCCCGAGTTCCCTTTGGACCTCAGCCGGATACCATTCCGGAGATCTACATGGCTCCAGGGTCCAGCGAACGGTATTCCCTTCAAGGAGGGAATGTGCCTGTTCCACCGGTGACCTCTGTCCAACCAGAGGCGCCGGATAATCTGCTGGAGGCGCTATGAGGCGCCTATATTGTGGATGAACATCGTGTCCTTATGGACACGGTGATAGAGAAGGTTCAGTTCGTCAAAAGCGGACTGACCGAAGCCTGCACTAGCCTTCTAACGGGCTTTGAGGTAAGTGATTGAAAAAAATATCACAGTATAGACAGTAGCCCCTGATGCTCTATTTGGTGTTTGTGAAGAAAAGCCGAACAGAGGATCGAGAAGAAATATCGCAGGAGTCTAACATGAGTTGTCTATGTGAATAAGCAGGTATCGCTTAAGGCAGCCACTGCTCATGCTGCGGAGGTCTCCAGACTGAAGCGAAAACTGGAGCGGGCCGAGGAAGAGCTCGGCCTCATGAAGAAGCAGCTGGAGGATAACCAAGGTATGCAGTAACCTGTAGGTATATTTCTAGAAAGTGAATAGTCCGAATGGACTAAATTGTCATAAACTTTATTAGGGGCCGCAACCGAGGTGGCAACCCTTAAGAAGGTGCTAGCCGAGGCCGAGGACAAAGCGGCCAAGGAACATGCCTCGCGCGAGAAGCACGAGGCCCGGGTTGGAGAGGCGCAGCAATAGCTCCAGGGCGCGATAGAGAGATTTGAGTCCCTGGAGCGCGATTGTAAGGCGCAAGAGTCCGAATTGGCGAAGGTTCGCCAGAGCGCACAGGATGCATCAGCCGAAGCCCAGAGCACCCTCCAGGAGATTCAGGCGGCCAAGATGATTACAGCGGGTAAGTCTTTCACCATGCATAGCAAGTATATAGAAGAAACGTTCCTTGTACTTATCCTGAATTTGGATTTTCCAGGGGGGTTTGCGGATCTGCTGCACAGTGTATCGGATGCTGCTGAGTATTACAGAGCCGAGGAAGGAATGTCTATGGAGAAGCTATTCTGGTCCCCACATCTGTGATCTGAACATCCGGTACCCTTCAGCGACCAGCTAAAGCAGTTGGTCGAGCTGCATAGGTTGGCAGAGCTAGCCATGAAGGACCTGATAGTCCGGTTGTGGCCTGCCGATCCTATACCTAGCAGCTACTTTGGACTTGTGCAGTGGCTTGTGAGTGCCTTTCTGCGGCTCGAAGCCGTGAAGCGGTCGGTCTGCATTGTAGGTGCGCGTATGGCCTTTGCCCGCGTCAAGACGCATTGGGCGAAGCTGGATACCAAGAAGCTAATGACTGAGGGACCGCTGGAGGGCAAGGAGCATCGTCGACCCAAGCACTATTTAGACGGTGTTCCGGAGGGGTCATGCCTTGTGGCGGAGCAATGTTCGAAGGATGTTATATTCCCATGAGAACATGTGTATTACCTTGTTCTGTAATATGGAACAATGATATTATGTAGTATAATGTTTATGATTTAAATTTTACCTCATGTGTGGCTGTTTATTAAATCTAAGGGTTGACCAGTCGTCGGCTTCTGCCCCCATGTAGATAGTACGGGGGTGTTCGGGATAAATCTAAACACTCTTTACTCCACATTTTTGTCCTTAAAGGAGGTGTTTAGCACAACGAACAAGGCAATCAGACTATGCGGCCTTTACTGCCCTCACTTAGCCATAGGAGTTTGACAATTAATAAAGTTGGCGAAGCCCCTAGTGTTCGGAAGGCCGAATTAGGGGCGTTATACACGCCTAATCGGAAGAACCGATCCTTCGCAAGAAGCGGAAAAAATCTCCAACGATTTGGAACCTCTTGAACGGCTGACCGGCTCTCGCCGCATCATGACAGTCAGTTTTTGGCTTTCTCTACTGAGGTGCTCATCCTGAAGAATCGGGACACAATCGCAGTAGTTCTCCCTTTACTACCCTAGCCGATGTAGCAGAACGTAAGGTAGTAAGCACAGGAGCCAGGCAACCCAACTATTGACCAAAGAAATGATTCGAAGCCGATGCATATAATGCTATAAGTTCGGGGTGCCGAACTATCCTGTAGAAGTGTTCGGACTTTTATTGCTGTGATGCGGGGTGTAATGAAGCCCTTGGCGTAGTAATACGTACCATGGTGTACGTGTGCAATGAGTAATTAATACCGAGGTGAGGAAACGGGAAAATGAAGTAATAAGTTGACGCTACCGTGTATTCACCATTGTGGTGTAACTAGTACGTCGAGGCGTACTTTGTACAAGTAATGCGATAAGCAGGTAAGACTATTTAATATGCCGCCACCAAGGGCGAGCTACATGCGAGTATTAAAAGCAATTATGGCAATAGTTTAGTAGAGACCACCTGGGGATTCCCTTGTAAGCCAGAGCTCCCTGCCTCCTTGGTGTGTTCTGCTGGCGGGTTGTCCGTGTAGTCCACGAAAAGAGAAAAAGCCCATAAAAAAAGAAAAGTAAAAGCATGCGAATCCCAGGGTCGGTCAAGTTGTACTGTGGACTGCGAACGGGGTATGCCTCCGTCAATACCCATGGGGTTTCGAGTGCGTAATCGTGGACGCGTGGTACGAATGCCACTACCTCTTTGAGATTGGGACGGAGGCCGAATTGCTAGTCAAGCTCTTGACGAGCTGCGCCGTCCTGTTGCAGCGTAGTCCGGAACCTCTTAAGACCGAGGGCTCGACAGCCGTACAATGGTGCTGCTTGAGAAGGCCGCTCTGTGCTTCTGCTGCTAGGGCGGCGGTGTGCTCCTCTGTTCGGAGGGAGCGTTCCGTATTTCCATTGACTGTTATGACGCCGCCTGGACTGGGCATCTTGAGCTTGAGATAAGCATAGTGTGGCACTGCATTGAATCTAGCAAACGCGGTTCGTCTAAGCAGCGCGTGATAGCCGCTGTGGAAGGGGACGATATCGAAGATTAACTCTTCGCTTCGGAAGTTGTCCGAAGAACCGAAGACCACCTCCAGCTTGATTGGGCCCGTACAACGGGCCTCTACGCCTGGTATGACTCCTTTAAAGGTAGTCTTTGATGGTTTGATTCGTGAGGGGTCAATTCCCATCTTCCGCACTGTGTCTTGATAGAGCAGGTTGAGGCTGCTACCACCGTCCATCAGGACTCGTGTTAGGTGAAACCCGTCAATAATTGGGTCGAGGACTAGTGCGGCTGAACCGCCATGACGGATACTGGTTGTGTGATCTCGACGATCGAAGGTGATCGGGAATGATGACCACGGATTGAATTTTGGAGCGACTGGCTCTACCGCGTAGAGGTCCCTAAGTGCTCGCTTACACTCCCTTTTGGAGATGTGCGTAGCGTATATCATGTTCACCATTTTGACTTGAGGGGGAAATTTCTTCTACCCTCCGGTGGTCGGCTGCCAGGGCTCTTCGTCATCATCCTCGCTCTGTGATTCCCCTTTGTTGCTTCTATTTATCTTGCTAGCTTGTTTGAATACCCGACAATCTCTGTTAGTATGGCTGGCCGGTTTGTCTGGGGTGCTGTGTATCTGGCAAGGACGATCGAGTATGCGGTCCAAGTTGGATGGTCCTCCGCTGCTCCTTTCATAAGGCTTCTTTCGTTGGCCGGACTTGGAGCCACTGAATCCGGCGTGAGCTGTAGTGTCATCGGTGTTATCGCCATTGCTTCAGCGTTTGTGTTTGTTGCGCCGGAGCTTGCCGGTGCTGCTGTTGTCCTCGGAGGGGCCTGTTTTGTTGGCTGTGTTTGTACTGCGAGCCAGCCAACTATCCTCTCCCGCGTAGAAACGGGTCATAAGTGCCGTGAGGGCTGCCATGGACCTCGGCTTTTCTTGGACGAGGTGGCGGGCGAGCCATTCGTCCCGGATTCTACGCTTAAAGGACGCTAGGGCTTCGGCATCCTGCCAGTCAACGATCTGGTTCTTTTTAGTTAGGAACCTAGTCTAGAATTTTCTGGCTGATTCTCCGGGTTGTTGAACTATGTGGCTTAAGTCATCGGCTTCTGGTGGCCAGACATATGTTCCCTGGAAGTTGTCCAGGAAGGCTTCCTCCAAGTCCTCCTAGCTGCCGATAGAATTTTGAGGCAGGCTGTTAAGCCAGTGCCAAGCTGGCCCTTTGAGCTTTAGTGGGAGGTATTTGATGGCGTGGAGGTCATCTCCTCGAGCCATATGGATATGGAGAATGAAATATTCGATCCATACTGCGGGATCGGTTGTGCCGTCGTATGATTCAATGTTGACAGGCTTGAACCCCTCAGGGAATTCGTGATCCAGTACTTCATCTGTGAAGCAGAGAGGGTGTGCGGCGCCTCTATATCGGGCCACGTCGTGGCGTAGATCTGATGGAGTCCGTCTGCGGTATTTGGCTCGGGCGTGGTTAAGTTTATCACGTCCGAATAGGTAGCCGTCATCGTGCCTCGAGGCACGCCCTCGCAATCCGTAGATCGATCTTGTATGTCCTGCTCTATCGTCCAGGATCTGCCGGAGGTCGTAAGTGTGACCCCGAACTCTTCCGTTTCTATTTTTACGAGGCAGTGGGGTAGGCTGTTGTTCGGCCTGAGTTACCGCTTTATCCCGGCCGCAGGGTGGCCAGTCCGCCGCTCTATCCCGACCACGTGGTGGTCGGTCCGCGTTGCGCGAGGGAGGTATGGGATCTGGTGCCTCCTCATCAAATTGAGGTAGTAGTCTGCGTTTTGGGTATCTCTTTGTTGGGTGCTCGAGGCCGTATTCTTCAGCTATTAGGACATCAGTCCATCTGTCGACGAGCAGATCTTGTTCGGCTTGAAGCTGCTGCTGTTTCTTTTTTAGGCTCCTTGCAGTGGCTATGAGCTGAAGCTTAAAGTGCTCCTACTCCAGAGGATACTCAGGGACGATGAAGTCTTTGTTGCCGAGGCTTGTGTCCTCCTCGGAGGGTGGACGGTAACTAGCGTCCTCCGAGTCATCTTCTACGGCCTGTTCATCGGGGTTATCTTGCTCGTTGTCGTTTTCTTCCTGTTCGGATGTAGCTCCGACAGGGTCTTCGTTGTTTTCGGCGTCGCCTGGAGTGCTATTTTCTCCGGTGCCGGTGTTGCCATCTTTTGAGCGTCGAGGCTTAGAGCGGCGTTTGGCGCGCCGTCATCTGGACTACATCGCAGAAGGCTTATTCGCGTCTGGCTCTTCTTTGTCGTCGCCAGATTCTTTAGGTGTATCAACCATGTACACATCGTACGAAGAGGTGGTCGTCCAGCGTCCAGTAAATGGTGGGTCTTGGCCTTGCTCCTTGTTGGCATCGTCGTCCATATCGTCAATGTCTTCGGAGCCATAGTCAAGCACGTCGGTTAAGTCATCGACGGTGGCTATTAAGTGGGTGGCGGGTGGGAAGCAAAATTCCTCATTATCCGCCTCTAGTTTGAACCGAACATAGTTCGGCTGTGAGTCCTCCTCCAAGGATAATTTCTTTAAAGAATTTAGCACGTCACCGAAAGGTGAGTGCTGGAAGAGGTCTGCGGCGCCAAATTCGAAAATCGATAACCGATCCAGCTCGGTGTCCGCAGGCGCACCTCATCCGGAACGTGTAGCCGGAAACGAGTCCGGCGTTCCATTGACCCAAGTGTTGCAGGATGTCGAGTTCGTGTGCGGCTCCAACACCGTGGACTTTGTGGCCTCGGAGGGCACGATCTGCTTCAGTTCTGAGGCCGTTGCAGCAACAGGATCCATCTCCTGGTGTGATCCGATGACCGATTTAAGTCATGTTCATCGGAGAGAGCGGGAGCGACTGCCACAGTCTCGAATCCATCGAAGATCAAGCCCCCATAGGTATCTGTCGGATGTGTGGTTCCGGCAAACCCTTAAGGTTCGAACACTGGGGTGCGCGCGAAGTCTTTCCCTCCTACCGATCTACGCTCTAGCTCGCTAAGATCTTGCGGACGAACTCGACGAACTCACAACACAGAAAGAGACACGAGGTTTATACTGGTTCGGGCCACCGTTGTGGTGTAATACCCTACTCCAGTGTGGTGGTGGTGGATTGCCTCTTGGGCAGATAATGAACAGTACAAGGGAAGAACAGCCTCCTCAGGTTGAGGTGTTCTTGTGTGTATGAACTTGCGGTGCAAGGAGCTGATGAATTGCTCGATCCCCTCCCATGTGGTGGCTAGCTCTACTTATATAGGCCCTGGTCCTCTTCCCAAATGTTGAGCGGGAAGGGAGCCAACAACGGCGGGCAAATTTGAAGGGGGATAGCTAGTACAAGATATCTTGACAAAAGCGGTCTTAGCCTGCGAAAAGCCCTGGGGCGATGCCGTCTTGGGCTCCATGATGACCTCCGCCTTGCCGTCCTCCTGGTCTTGGTCTTATTGCACCAATAAGGCAACCTTTTCCTGATGCCTCGGTACTCTTCGTCTGCACTTGCCTACTTAGCACCAAAGAGGAAATGGGGACGTTGTGCACACTGGCACCCGCCTGGCGCCGTTCGTCATGGCTTACGTCACGAGTGCCTCGTGAGGTTTGCCCGCCTTGATATCTCCGCTCCTTGTGAGCCTGCTTGGCTAGGCTACTCCAGACGAAGTCTTGCGTCATCCGCCTCGCGAGGCTTGGACACTCGCGAAGGTCTTGGATGCCTTGTTGATGAAGATGGGCCATATGGCCCACTGCCTAGACATGCTGTGGGCCACAGGCAGGCAAGTCTGGGGACCCCCGTTCCCAGAACGCCGACAGTAGCCCCCAGGCCCAAGGTGCGCTCGGGCTTGGCTTCGCGGCGAAGCCAAGGGTCAAGTTCGGAGCGCCGCGGGCCCCAAAAGCCTGCAGCCTCGGTCGACGCATGGCGGTTGATTGGACGTGGGCATCTCCGCTTCCCCACGCTGCCTCGGCAACCGCACAATTTGACGAGTCCCTGCGACATGCAAGGAAAACCATCATTACCTGCGATCGTGGGAGACACCGGTTGGCCTTCTCTCGCTATAAATGGGGAGGGGCGGAGCCCCCGTTGCCCATTTCTTCCTCGCTTGCTTTCTTCGTCCTCCTTGCTCCCCTGCTGTCAGTGCCATCGATGGCGCCATGAAAGAAGTTCTCTGCCGCCGAGAAGGGGAAGGCCCCTCGCGAGGGCCCTGGCTCCCTGGCGCCCAAGCGCGGCCGTGGCCGACTGCGCAAGCACGTCGCGACCCCCGCCGTGACCCACCGTCGAGGTGGTGCCTCGACACGCGGCGGGGATCATCCCATCCATGGTGGTCCTACCAATGAGGGGAGGCACGCGATGGTGGTGCGGCCTCCCCGCCCGCGCTTCCATTCTGCTGAGGTGTTGCCGGAGTTCGTTACAGTCGAGAGCCCGCCGCAATCGCTCCAGCTTCCGCGCTTCTTCGCCGGTGAACTGCCGGCCTCTGGCCCGGGCGGGCTCTGGCTGCAGGCGGACGGCTGCTGCAGCAGGGCCTCTTGGGTCGTGGTCGAGACTTCTGTCGTGGGCAACATAGCCCTGGCCCGTGGCTGGCAGACGTTCGCCCGTAGCTTGGCAGGCGGCGATGCACCCTCCATTTCGTGTACGATGGTGAGTCGACCCTCTATGTGAGGGTGTTTGGGAGGATGGCCGCCAGCTGGTGCCGCCCCGAGGCGAACGACAGCGAGGAGGTGCTTGGCCTTGGTGACGGTCGCGATGAGGACGAAGGCGAGCCTGCCTTTGGCGGCGACCGCGTCTCCTCCAGCTACGGCGGCTCTTCCTCCGGTGATGGCTCCAGCAGCAGTGGCTACGATCAGCCGCCACCTTGTCGCGCCCGCTTCGAAGGAGGCAGCAGGTCATCTCGTCGTCGCGCCTCCGTGAAGCGCGAGGAGGGGTCCAGCTAGGCTTGGGGTGTCGCCAAGGGCCTGCCTCCGTGGACTGCTGCAACGTTGCTTTGCTTAGCTTTTTTTTTCTTTTCTTTCCTGCATCAGAAAACAAAACCAGTATGGGCCTAGAGGGGCGTGTATCAAACTGTGGTTCTATGGTTAATGCATTGTGCAAATCATTCCCACGCTGTGCTGCTTATTTTGTGCAGATATAACTTAACCTGGCACGTTTAGGAAACCTTTTCCCCTGCGTGGTGTCCGTGTTGCTCGGAAACTGCAAAAAATTCATTAGGGGGTGTACCAAAAACTTGCCGTCCACCCGAGCTTTGACTGGGCGCTTTGCATCGCGGTACCCGTGGGGCACGGATTTAGGAGAGGTGTGCCAGCTTCCAGGCTCGAACGAGGGTGGCTCGCGAAAAGGCAACGAGAAGAAAAATGCTCGCGAGGGCACCTGCCTAGCCCCCTCGCGAGACATGCGAGAGAGAGGATAAGAGCAAACCGGAGCCGAAACGAAAAGAAGCGGTAAAAGGCTGGGGAACCAAATCAGCAACGAACGCCAAGAGCAACTTTGATTAAGGAAAAGCGAGCCAACTTCGGGAAGCATATGAAAAGCCGCGTCCGGCACCTAATCTAGTCTTCAAGTCTTCTCACCAGCGCGGAGCTAAGTGTTGTCCACTAGGCATGGGAGGGAGCCCCAGGGCCTTAGGCCGGCGCTCCTGAGACTCCGGGGCATGTACAGCCCCAACTCATTATTACGTGAGAGTGTCACGGGCGGCGATTCTTCATAGGCACCGGGCCTTCTTCACAGGCTCTGGGCCTTTCTTCTCAGGCTCTAGGCCTTGCTTCTCAGGCTCTGGGCCTTGCTTCATGGATAAAACTACCGGAGGTGTTGGATCTTCCAGGCATTCTGGATGGGTGTCCCATCCTGCGTCTCCAGGCGCGGTGCACCCGGCCTGGAGACATGAACGACCCTGAACGGGCCCTCCCACATGGGTGAAAGCTTATGCAGCCCCTCCCTGGAGAGGACCTGCCTTAGGACGAGGTCGCCTACCTCGAGCGTCCTGGAGCGGATGTTGCGGTAATGGTACCGCCGCAAAGCTTGCTGGTACCTTGCCGCCCTTAGCGCGGCTTCACGACGGCGCTCCTCCCCCAGCACGAGGTCCATCCCCCGCGTGGCGTCCTAGTGCGCTTCGTTGAACGCCAGGACCCGTGCGGAGCGATGTTTGACCTCGTGAGGGAGGATTGCCTCAGCTCCATAGACAAGGAAGAACGGTGTCTCGGCCGTCGGCTTGGTGGCAGTGGTACGAATGGACCACAGCATGACTGGAGTTCGTCGTGCTAGCCCCTGCCGCAGGCTTCCAGTTTCTTCTTGAAGTCCTGGTCTTGAGGCCTCTCGGGACCTCAGCGTTGGCGCGTTCAGCCTGACCGTTGCTCCTGGGGTGGGCCACCGAAGCGTAGCAGATCTGCGTTCCAAGGTTAGCACAATAGGTTTTTAAGAGGTTACTAGTAAACTGCGAGCCGTTATCTATGATGATGCGGTTGGGGACCCCGAAGCGGCTCACGAGGCCCTTGATGAACTTGACAGCAGAGCCGGCCAGAATGGTACGGATGGCTTCCACTTCTGCCCACTTGGTGAACTTGTTGATGGCGACGTAGAGATAGCGGTAGCCCCCTGGCGCTCGTGGGAACGGGCCCAAGATATCCAGCCCCTGGACCGTGAACGACCACGTGAGCGGAATGGTTTGGAGACCCTGTGCAGGCTGATGGATCTGCTTGGCGTGGAATTGACAAGCTTCACAAGACTTCACCAGCTCGGCTGCATTGTTGAGTGTTGTAGGCCAATAGAACCCACTGCGGAACACCTTACGAACGAGAGTCCGCGACGACGAGTGGTGTCCGCAGTCGCCGCCATGTATGTCAGCCAGCAAGTCCTTTCCTTGATCGCTGGAGATGCAGCGCAGCGTAACATCGTTCGGCCGTTTCCTGTATAACTCGCCATCTTGAATGTAGTAGGTTGTGGCCTGTCAGGCCACACGCTCTGCGTCTTCTTCCTTTTCCGGCAGCGTCCCATGCATCAGATACTCCTTGAATTCCTTGGTCTAGCACTCCTCCTGGGGCTCGAGCGCCAAAAGCAGCCGAGCTCCTGAGGTTGGGCCGCAAGCTGGGGCTCCCATGGCCGGGGGCTGTGGGAACTCCTCCCGAGGCTGAGCCGTGCTTGACATAGGTGGCGCAGCCGATGGCTTGAAGAGCCGCTCTTCGAAGACGCCGGGCTCTTGCGGTTGCCGCTTGGATGCTCTCTTGGCGATGTCATCGGCTTCCTTGTTGGTGCCCCGGGGTACGTGTTGCAGTTCTAGGCCCGAGAACTGCTTTTCCATCTTGCGCACCTCCGCGAGGTAGGCCTCCATGTGCTCGTCCTTCGGCTCATATACTTTGTTGGAGAAGTTGACGAGAAGTTGTGAGTTGCCCTTAACAGTGAGGCGCTTCACTCCTAGAGCCGCTGCAGCCTTTTGGCCAGCTATGAGGCCTTCGTACTCTGTGATATTGTTGGAGACCTTCTCGCCATGCTGGAAGCAGAGTTGCACGGCGTAGTAGAGCTTGTCCTGAGTGGGCGAGATGAGCACTGCTCCAGCCCCCGCGCCCTGGTGCGCAAAGGCGCCATCGAAATGCATGACCCAGCTGTCTGGAGCCTCGCTCCCTGGGGAGGTGGACCAGTCTTCTCCTTCCTCAAGCGTCGGGGCATCTGCCCAGTCTGCCACAAAATCGGCGAGTGCAGCTCCCTTGATGACCACGATGGTCTTGAACTCCAAATTTGGAACGCTTGCAGCTCAATGTTCCATTCAGTGACCCTTCCGGCCGAGTTTGGGCTCCTGAGTACCCTCTCCAACGGGTAAGATGAGACAACCTTGATGGGGTGCCCTTGGAAATAATGTCGCAGCTTGCGCGAGGCCACCAGGAGTGCGAGCAGGAGCTTTTGTGGCATGGGGTAGCGTGCCCTTGCGTCCCGCAGTATGATGCTGACGAAGTACACCGGGTGTTCGACGAGGGTTGGCGCACTGTTAAGGCTCGGGTCCTGCGGATATTGTGGTGTATCCTGAGGTGGGGGGTTTCCTGAGATCTGACCATCCTCGTGAGCTTCTGTGGCGTTGCCGTGTTGAGCTTGGTGCTCCGCTACTGACGGCCCCGCCATGCCTTCCTGACCCTGCGCCGCATCAGCTCGGGCTTGGCGCGGCACTCCCTTGTCTTGGCGCTCCTCCCGAACCGCCACCAGCGCCGCGCTGGCGGAGTACGGGGTGGCGGCGAGGTAGAGTACCAAAGGCTCGAGAGGCCTTGGCGCCACCATCACCGGGGGCCTGGTGAGGTATTTCTTGAGTTCTTGGAAGGCCCGGTCGGCCTCCGGGGTCCACTCGAAGGGGCCCTTCTTCTTAATGAGCTTAAAGAAGGGTAAGGCGCGCTCGCCTAGCTTGGAGATGAAACGCCCTAACGCGGTCACCCGCCCTGCTAGCTTCTGCATCTCATTGAGGGTCTGTGGTGGGCTCATGTCTTCGATGGCCTTAATCTTATCCGGGTTCGCCTCGATCCCTCTGTGGGATACGAGGAACCCTAGTAGCTTGTCAGAGAGGACACCGAACACGCACTTCTCCGGGTTAAGCCTCTGGTTCACCCGACGCAAGCTTTCAAAGGTCTCCTCCAAGTCTTGAATCAACGTCCTCGCCTCGCGAGGTTTGAGTACTATGTTATCGACGTAGGCCTCTGTGTTCCTCCCGAGCTGCCGCCCCAAGGCGATGTGCATCAGCCGCTGAAAGGTTGCGCCCGCGTTGCGGAGGCCAAAAGGCATGCAGGTGTAGCAATACACCCCACATGGCGTTAAGAAGGCCGTCTTCTCCACGTCCTCCACTGCCATCTTGATCTGATGGTATCCAGAGAACGCATCCAGGAAACATAGCAAATCACACTCGGTGGTGGATTCGACGATTTGATCGATGCGCGGAAGGGGAACAGATCTTGGGGGCAGGATTTGTTGAGGTTGGTGAAGTCAATGCACATTTGTTCCTTCCCACCTTTCTTCGGCACCACGACGGGGTTCGCCAGCCAATCAGGGTAAAACTTCTCGAATGGTGCCAGCCGCCTCTAGCTTGCGTGTCTCTTGGACGATGAAGGCATGCTTCTCAGCGGACTGCCTCTCGCCTGCTGCTTCTCGGGGCGCATGTTGGGGCACACCCTTAGATGATGCTCGATCACCTCTCTCGGGACCCCTACCAGCTGATTGGGCTCCCACGTGAATATCTCCTTGTTTGCGCGCAAGAACCTCACCAAGGCTTCTTCTTGTCCCAGGTCAAGACTGGTTCCTATGGTAAAGGTGGCTCCTGAAGACCAGTCCTTGTCAACCAGCACCTGCTTGGTCTCCGCCTTGTCTTGGGTGAACAACTGCTTCTTCTTGGCGGGCGCGGTCTCCTTGGCCTCTGGCGTAGCGCTGGCCGGCTGCGCTGCTTCTTGACCTTGAAGGCGAGCCTGAGCGCCGTCACTGCCTCCTTAGTGTCCCCCTTGATGGTGAGGACGCCCTTGCACCCTGGCACCTTCATGAGGTTGTAGGCTGGGTGAGTCGCCGCCATGAACTGAGCAAGAGCCGAGTACCCGAGTATGGCATTGTACGGGAGGCCGATGTGGGTGATGTCAAAGCCCACCAGCTCAGTGCGGTAGTTGTCGCGCGTGCCGAAGGTGATGGGGAGGCGGATCTGCCCCAGAGAGTGGGCAGCTCCGCCGCCTACTCCCGAAAAAGGCTTGCTGAGGTTGAGCCTCTCGGGTGGCACGTAGAGGAGACTGAAGGCCTCCACAGAGAGCAACTTGAGGCCGACACAACCATCGATGAGGGTCTTGGTGACAGCCACGTTGCAGATGGTAGGTTTACAGAGCATTGGGAGTATGCAGGAGCCGGCAGTAGAGCCAGGGTGGTCTTCCGAGTCGAAGGTGAGGTCGGCCTCCGGCGAAGCCCAACCCGGAGGAGCCCCCGGGCGCTTGGAGGCTGCTCCAATCTGACGGAGGAAAGGCTTGATGTGGTGATCTGAAGGCGGCGCTTGGGAGCCTCCCAGCACCGCGGCGACTGCGTGGTGCGCCGGCGCCGCGTAGCGCGCGGCGAAGAGGTTGCGGAGTTCTTCCCAGGATGCCACCATGGATCCTGGGAGGTTGAGCAGCCAGACGCGTGGCTCGCCGGCGAGGGCCATGGGGAACCAGTTGGCCATGATCTTGTCGTCGCCTCCGGCTTCAAGGACGACCTCCTCGTGTGCCAGCAAGAACGGCGCCGGATCTGCCGCGCCGTCATAACGTGGCGGCATCTCTGGCTTGAACTTGGTCAGCCACTGCACTCACCGCAGGGCGGGGTCCAGGGCTCGGTACCCAGACTCCCTGCTGCCGGTGTCGGTCGCAGAGGCGGATGGCGGCGCCCCTGCCATGGGAGCGAAGCGCGGCGGCACAGGGCGCAGATTGGTGGAGAGGAGCTCCGGCGCACCCCTACCTGGCGCGCCAAATGTCGGATGTGGGGTTCCGGCAAACCCTTAAGGTTCGAACACTGGGGTACGCGCGAAGTCTTTCCCTCCTACCGATCTACGCTCTAGCTCGCTAAGATCTTATGGACGAACTCGATTTAACTCACAACACAGAAAGAGACACGGGGTTTATACTAGTTCGGGCCACCGTTGTGGTGTAGTACCCTACTCCAGTGTGGTGGTGGTGGATTGCCTCTTGGGCAGATGATGAACAGTACAAGGGAAGAACAGCCTCCTGAGGTTGAGGTGTTCTTGTGTGTATGCACTTGTGGTGCGAGGAGCTGATGAATTGCTCAATCCCCTCCCCTGTGGTGGCTAGCTCTACTTATATAGGCCCTGGTCCTCTTCCCAAATGTTGAGCAGGAAGGGAGCCAACAACGGCAGGCAAATTTGAAGGGGGACAGCTAGTACAAGATATCCTGACAAAAGCGGTCTTCTCCTACGAAAAGCCCTGGGGTGACGCCGTCTTGGGTTCCACGATGACCTCCGCCTTGCTGTCCTCCTGGTCTTGGTCTTGTTGCACAAATAAGGCAACCTTTGCATGATGCCTCGATACTCTTCGTCTGCGCTTGCCTCCTTAGCACCAAAGAGGAAACGGGGACGCTGTGTGCACTGGCACCCGCCTGGCGCCGTTCGTCATGGCTTACGTCACGAGTGCCTCATGAGGTTTGCCCCGCCTTGATATCTCCGCTCCTCGTGAGCCTGCTTGGCTAGGCTACTCCAGAGGAAGTCTTGCGTCGTCCGCCTCGCGAGGCTTGGACCCTCGCGAAGGTCTTGGATGCCTTGTTGATGAATATGGGCCGTACGGACCGCTGCCTAGCCACGCTGTGGGCCGCAGGCAGGCAAGTCTGGGGACCCCCGTTCCCAGAACACCGGTAGTATCCACGATGCAGTTCAAGCTTCCAGATCTGACCTGATGGTCAGGGGCGTGGCTATCGACCTGCTCCAGATGGCCAAGCGAGTTGGCCCGCAGTACGAAGTCGCCGAACACAAAGGTTTGTCCGAGGAGGAAGATTTCTCCCTGAATGGCGCCATTACTGGCGATCGAAGGGGGCATCGTGTCCTTTGCCGATGGCACAATGGAACTCTCAATGAAAGCACCAATGTCGGTGTCAAAACCGGCAGATCTCGGGTAGGGGGTCCCGAACTGTGCGTCTAGGATCGATGGTAACAGGAGACGGGGGACACGATGTTTACCTGTGTTCGGGCCCTCTCTATGGAGGTAATACACTACTTCTTGCTTGATTGATCTTGATGAATATGAGTGTTACAAGAGTTGATCTACCACGAGATCGTAATGGCTAAACCCTAAAAGTCTAGCCTATGTGAATATATGTAATGAATGTCCCCTATCCGGACTATGCTCTCCGATTTATATAGACACCGGAGAGATCTAGGGTTACATGGAGTCGGTTACATAAGAAGGAATCTTCACAGCTGGTCGCCTAGCTTGCCTTCCACGCCAAGGAGAGTCCAATCCGGATACGAGTATGGTCTTCGGTCTTCATGTCTTCACAGCCCATCAGTCCGGCCCATGGATAACAGGTCGGACGCTCGAGGACCCCTTAGTCCAGGACTCCCTCAGTCTGCCTTGTCCTTCCGCGCAGCGCCTGTGTTGTCGGATCCCTCGACGGCAAGCACGGTTTTGCCCTTATGTTTCCTGTTACGACGCCGGCCCCTCTTCGTCGGCGCGGTGGTGTCTCCATCAGAAGAGTCGGTTTCCGTGCCAGCGTCCTCGCCGGGGTACTTCCTTCCCTCTTCAGCCCGGGCGCACCTATCGGCCAGAACATAGAGTTCGGCCACATCCTTAACCTTGGTCATCACCAGCTCTTTGTGCATCTTGCGGTTGCGCATGTTCTGATGGAACGCTGATCACGGCGGCGGGATGAACGTCGGGGATGTTGTATTGCACCTGGCTGAATCTCTGGATGTACTTGCGCAGGTTTTCCCCTTCCTTCTGGGGAATGATATGCAAATCACTGGCCTGGCCATGAGCTTGGTGGCCTCCAGTTAAGGCGCCAACAAACTCATAGCACAGATCCAACCAAGAAGAAATGGAATCCGCCGGCAAGTGCATCAACCTTGTCTTCGCGAGCCCCGGCAGCCTGCATCGCGATGGTGTAGATGCTGAGGAACTCTGACGGGTGGGTCTTGTCGTTGTACTTCTCGCCAACATCGGGCTTGAACATGCGGTGGGATGGCCACTGGAACTGCCGCAGCTCACGGGTAAAAGCTGGGCAACCCACCTTGTAAGGTAGGCCGCCGGAGCTCCCCGACGCTGGGTGGTCCATAGCGGGTCCCGCTCGCTTGTCCGACTGGTGGCGCGTGTCATGCCGGCGCTCGATAGTGCTTCGAGCATCTTCGTGAGCTCGTTCTCGAAGGACTTGGCGCTGGTCGCGGTGGGTCCGCGGGTCGGACGATGCTATAGAGATGTTATCACAAGCGTCGCCACGACGGGCTGACACCCGCGGTGGCTGACGAGGAGGAGAGTGCACCATGACCGCAGCGCCGCCGGTCCTCCCGGCGTTGGCATGTGGTGGCTCGGTGGAGCGCCGGCCTAAGGGCCCCGCCAGTCTCGGATCATCTTTGTTGGCGACGGCGATGAGGCTCCGGATAGTGGCCCTCCACTCGTCGAGCTTCTCCGCAGTAGGAGGGAAGTCGAGGAGCAGTTGCGCACGCGCCAAGGCTTCTGCTGGCGTGGGTGGCAGTGACACCTGCGTGGACCGTGGCGCGCTTCGACTTCTAACTACGTTAGAAGGAGCTCTACCACGGCCCAGCGCCTGCGTGCCATTTTCGCCAGCGCTTCGGTGATCATGCTGGACTCCTTCGTCCCGCGGACGATGCACATGGCTCTTCCCATGGCGGTGTCCAGGGTCTCAAGCGTGGTGGTGCTGCTCATTGCACGCACCCTGCGAAGAGCGCGTTGTGGGTGCCGGCGTGGGTGTCTTGGAGGTTGCTGCGCCGCCCGTGGGTGGCACAACAACCCTACTGGAGGGCCCCGCGCCGCCTGCGGGGGGCCCAGCTCCATCTCTGGATTTGGCGGCGTGCGGCCCGTCGCCTGGCGCACGAACGATGCCGCTTGCCAGGCTTTGGCTGCCAGAGCGATGCTGGTGCTCGTGGACTGTGGCCCGGGTCCTGTCCGCGACCGGCCCGCTGCTCGCCCGCACTGGCACGGGCTGTTCGGCTCCCGACGAGCCGATCGCCGTGATCGTCTTCTTCTTGGGAGCCTTGGCGATGAAGAACTGCTAGGCTAACTACTAGACCAGATTCTCACAGTCGAGCCCCCTACCTGGCGCGCCAAACATGTCGGTGGAAAACGACACCTATGGGATCACAAGAATCCCTAATACGGTTGCCGGGGCGTGTGGTTCTGAGAAGAGCAGGATTAGGAGTCAACACAAGTATCGTTTACCCAGGTTCGGGCCGCGAGGATGCGTAATACCCTAGTCCTACTGTGGTGTGTATTTGAGAGTGTTCTTGAGCTCTCGAACTAGCTATGGTGGCTGCGTGGTTCCAAAGAGCCAAATCCCTCTCTGGTATGCCAAGGGCCTCCTTTTATAGTTGAAAGGGGCTGCCACAGTGGCACACAGGAGGTGGAAAGGCCTACAGTACTACGAGCTTATCGCCCGTATTACAGGACAAGACGCATTTAA
This sequence comes from Aegilops bicornis, assembly GCA_021605145.1. Taxonomy (NCBI): domain Eukaryota; kingdom Viridiplantae; phylum Streptophyta; class Magnoliopsida; order Poales; family Poaceae; genus Aegilops; species Aegilops bicornis. Next base: position 401,774,414 of record CM038673.1, on the reverse strand, counting down.
TGCATAGCTTAGGTGTCCCTTAGCTTTATCGGGGACGGGATCGAGGCCCGTCCTGTCCGTCGCCGCTCCTCTTCGCTTCGACACACGCCCTGGCCAGCGATGCATGCGGTGCCATGTAGGCAGGCATGCAGCTGAGGTGCGCTCACTGATCTGACCTGGAAGCTGCATGTCACCACGCAAGTGCCTGTCTAATTGGTCGGGCTAGCAGCTGCATGCTAATGGCGGTGGAAACTTGGCTGGTGCGGGCCTGGCAGTGGCCCCGCTGATGTCCTCGGCAAGGGCCTTGCCATGGGCCCGGCAAGGGCCTTGCCAGGGGCCCGGCAAGGGCCTTGCCAGGGGCCCGGCAAGGGCCTTGCCGGGGGTCTCGCGGCTTTCATCGGCAAGGATCCTGCCGAGGGTCGCCGTCTTCTGGTCCTCATTTGATCTTGTATATCTATGGTCTTGACAAAGATCTGCATGCCACCACAGAGGTGCCTCCCGAGCCCTGGTCCAATCGTAGTTGGTTGGGTTGGTACCTGTGGGCTCAAGGGCGGCTCGCTCTGTTGGTGTTTGGGCAAGTTGCCCCGGCAAGGTTCTTGCCGGGGCTACGGAGGCCGCCCCGGCGAGGGCCTTGCCGGGGGTCTCCACCTCGCCCCTTTGCTATCTTGCGTTTCTGGCCTTGGCGTTGCCTCCGACCATCTTGTTCCTCTGGCTTCTCTCCGGCTTCCCTCCTCTGCCCTGCTTAGTGTGACCGTGGCGTGATACGTCTCCAATGTATCTATAATTTTTGATTGCTCCATGCTATATTATCTACTGTTTTGAGAAATATTGGGCTTTATTATCCACTTTTACATTACTTTTGGGACTAACCTATTAACCGGAGGCCCAGCCCAGATTTGTTGTTTTTTCCTATTTCAGTGTCTTGAAGAAAAGGAATATCGAATGAGTCGAAGCGGAACGAAATCAACTAGAGAAGTTATTTTTGGAACGAAAGCTACCCGATGGACTTGGACCCCACGTCAAGGAAGGAACGAGGAAGCCACGAGGGTGTGGGGCGTGCCCACCCCCCTAGGGCGCGCCCCCTGCCTCGTGGGGCCCTCGTGGCTCCCTGACGTGCTTCTTTTGCCTATATAACTCCACGTACCCTAAAACTTCCTGAACAGAGAATAGATCGGGAGTTCCGCCGCCGCAAACCTCCATAGCCACGAAAAACCAATCGGCACCCTGTTCCGGCACCCTGCTGGAGGGGGGAACCCTCACCTGTGGCCATCTTCATCATCCTGACGCTATCCATGACGAGGAGGGAGTAGTTCACCCTCGGGGCTGAGGGTATGTACCAGTAGCTATGTGTTTGATCTCTCTCTCTCGTGTTCTTGATTTGGCATGATCTTGATGTATCACGAGCTTTGCTATTATAGTTGGATCTTATGTTTCTTCTCCTCCACTTCTCTCTTGTCATGAATTGAGTTTTCCATTTGAAGTAATATTACCGGATTGAATCTTTAAAGATTTGAGAACACTTGATGTATGTCTTGCCGTGCGTATCTGTGGTGACAATGGGCTATCATGCGACTCACTTGATGTATGTTTTGGTGATCAACTTGCGGGTTCCACCCATGAACCTATGCATAGGGGTTGGCACACGTTTTCGTCGTGATTCTCTGGTACGAACTTTTGGGCACTCTTTGAAGTTCTATGTGTTGGTTGAATAGATGAATCCGAGATTGTGTAATGCATATCGTATAATCATACCCACGGATACTTGAGGTGACATTGGAGTATCTAGGTGACATTAGGGATTTGGTTGATTTGTGTCTTAAGGTGTTATTCTAGTACGAACCCAAAGGTTGTTTGTGACACTTATAGGAATAGCCCAACGGATTGATTGGAAAGAATAACTTTGAGGTGGTTTCGTACCCTACCATAATCTCTTCGTTTGTTCTCCGTTATTAACAAATTTGGAGTGACTCTTTGTTGCATGTTGAGGGATAGTTATATGATCCAATTATGTTATTATTGTTGAGAGAACTTGCACTAGCGAAAGTATGAACCCTAGGCCTTGTTTTCTAGCATTGCAATACCGTTTACGCTCACTTTTACCACTAGTTACCTTGCTGTTTTTATATTTTTAGATTAAAAAAACCTATATCTACCATCCATATTGCACATGTATCACCATCTCTTCGCCGAACTAGTGCACCTATACAATTTACCATTGTATGGGTGTGTTTGGGACACAAGAGACTCTTTGTTATTTGGTTGCAGGGTTGCTTGAGAGAGACCATCTTCATCCTACGCCTCCCACAGATTGATAAACCTTAGGTCATCCACCGGAGGGAAATTTGCTACTGTTCTACAAACCTCTGCACTTGGAGGCCCAACAACGTCTACAAGAAGAAGGTTGCGTAGTAGACATCAAGCTCTTTTCTGGCGCCGTTGCCGGGGAAGTGAGTGCTTGAAGGTATATCTTTAGATCTTTCAATCGAATCTTTCTGTTTCTTTTTTTTAGCACTAGTTTAGTTTATAAAAGAAAACTACCAAAATGGAATTGAGTCTGCCTCATACGCTTCATCTTTTTAATATCTTTCGTGAGGATGATGGAAAGGAAAATTGTGCCAAAGTGTTAGAAGAAGAATGCATTAAAATGTTTGGCACTAAATCTTTGAATGATGAGCATGATTGAAATGTTGTTAGTATGAATTCCTTGAATATCCATGATGCTAATGATATGCAAAGCCACAAGCTTGGGCATGCTATGTTTAATAATGATGATATTTTTAGCCTCCCAAGTTTTGATATAGAAAGTAGTTACGATGATAGCATGCCTTCTACTTATGATGATTATATTGATGAATGTTGGTTGGAAGAGTGTCAACTTTAGGAAGTAGTGATCCCACTATTTTTGAGGATGTTGAATCTTATAATGTTTATGAAAGTGGATTTGGAGAGGTCATGACTTTATTTAGTGATGTATCCACTATCTTGGAAGAGGTTTCAATCGATTATGACGAGAACAAAGTTGCTACTTATGATGATTATTGTGATGAAATTTATGCTATAAAAAGTAGTGATGATTATATTTATAGAACTTGTCATGATTGTGATTACCCTTTTTCTGAACATTACTCTTTTAATGTGGAAACAATTTATAGTATTCAAGTCTCTTATGATACTCCCACTATTCCGAATGAGAAGAATTTTGCTTATGTGGAGAGTAGTAAATTTTCTATGCAAGTAGATCATGAAAAGAATGCTTTAGGTGCTGATTATATTGTTGAATTCAATCATGATGCTACTGAAAATTATTATGAGGGAGGAACATATGCTTCTACACATTGCAATAATATCAAGTTTCCTCTCTATGTGCTTAAAATTTTAAAGTTATGCTTGTTTTGCCTTGCTATGCTAGTTGATTATTGTTACCAAAAGTTTTTTGCTCACAAAATCCCTATGCATAGGAAGTGGGTTATACTTAAATGTTCTAGTCATATTCCTCATGATGCTCTCTTTATGTTTCAATTCTTATCTTTTATGTGAGCATCATTTAAATCATCATGCCTAGCTAGATGCGTTAAACGATAGCGCTTGTTGGGAGGCAACCCAATTTTATTTGAGTTTCTTTCTTTTTGGTTATGTTTAGTAATAAATAATCCATATAGATTCTGTTTAGATGTGGTTTTATGTTTTAATTAGTGTTTGTGCCAAGTAGAACCTTTGGGAAGACTTGCATGAAGTCTTTATGATCATGCTGTAAAAAACAGAAACTTTAGCACTCACGAGATTAGCTAGAACTTTTTACTGGAAAGTGATATTTAGTTGATTCTTTTTGCAGATGAATAATAGGCAAATTCCGCAGGTCCACCAGTTTAGTTTAGAATTTTTTGAGTTCCATAAGTTTGCGTTAGTTACAGATTACTACAGACTGTTCTGTTTTTGACAGATTATGTGTTTCATTGTGTTGTTTGCTTATTTTGATGAATCTATGGCTAGTAAAATAGTTTTTAAACCATAGAGAAGTTGGAATATATTAGGTTTAACACCAATATAAATAAATAATGAGTTCATTACAGTACCTTGAAGTGGTGTTTTGTTTTCTTTCGCTAACGGAGCTCATGAGATTTCTGTTAAGTTTTGTGTTGTCAAGTTTTCAAGTTTTGGGTAAAGATTCGATGGACTATGGAATAAGGAGTGGCAAGAGCCTAAGATTGGGGATGCCCAAGGCACCCCAAGATAATATTCAAGGATAACCAAGCGTCTAAGCTTGGGGATGCCCCGGAAGTCATTCCCTCTTTCGTCTACTTCCATCGGTAACTTTACTTGGAGCTATATTTTTATTCACCACATGATATGTGTTTTGCTTGGAGCGTCATTTTATTTTCTTTAGCCTTTCTTGATGTTTGAATAAAATACCAAGATCTGAAATTCTTAAATGTTAGAGAGTTTTCACATAGTTACAAAATTATACAACTACTCATTGATCTTCACTCATACCTTTTGGAGTAGTTTGTTGTTTGCTCTAGTGCTTCACTTATATCTTTTAGAGCATGGTGGTAGTTTATTTTGAAGAAATAGATGAACTCTCATGCTTCAGTTATATTATTTTCAGAGTCTTAAATAGCATGGTAATTTGCTTAATCCTAATATGTTAGGTATTCAAGACTAGTAAAAACTTTCTTATGAGTGTGTTGAATACTAAGAGAAGTTTGATGCTTGATGATTGTTTTGAGATATGGAGGTAGTGATATCAAAGTTGTTCTAGTTGAGTAGTTGTGAATTTGAGAAATACTTGTGTTGAAGTTTTCAAGTCCCGTAGAATGCACGTATGGTAAACGTTATGTAACAAATTTGGAACATGAGGTGTTCTTTGATTGTCCTCCTTATGAGTGGCGGTCGGGGACGAGCGATGGTCTTTTCCTACCAATCTATCCCCCTAGGAGCATGCGTGTAGTGCTTGGTTTTGGATGAATTGTAGATTTTTGCAATAAGTATGTGAGTTCTTTATGACTAAAATGTTGAGTCCATGGGTTATACGCACTCTCACCCTTCCATCATTGCTAGCCTCTACGGTACCGTGCATTGCCCTTTCTCACATTCAGAGTTGGTGCAAACTTCACCGGTGCATCCAAACCCCGTGATATGATACGCACTTTCACACATAAACCTCCTTATATCCTCCTCAAAACAGCCACCATACCTACCTATTATGGCATTTCCATAGCCATTCCGAGATATATTGCCATGAAACTTTCCACCATTCCGTTTATTATGACACGCTTCATCGTTGTCATATTGCTTTGCATGATCATGTAGTTGACATCGTATTTGTGGCAAAGCCACTATGCATAATTTTCATACATGTCACTCTTGAATCATTGCATATCCCAAGATATCACGGAGGCATTCATATTGAGTCATACTTTGTTCTAGTATCGAGTTGTAATCATTGAGTTGTAAATAAATAGAAGTGTGATGATCATCATTTTCTAGAGCATTGTCCCAAGTGAGGAATAAAAAAAATAGAAAGGCCATAAAAAAAGAGAAGGCCCAAAAAAAGAGAAAGTCCATAAAAAAGGGAGAAGGCCCAAAAAAATGAGAGAAAAAGAGAGAAGGGACAATGCTACTATCCTTTGCCACACTTGTGCTTCAAAGTAGCACCATGATCTTCATGATAGAGGGTCTCTTGTTTTGTCACTTTCATATACTAGTGGGAACTTTTCATTATAGATCTTGGCTTGTATATTCCAACAATGGGCCTCCTCAAGTGCCCTAGGTCTTCGTGACCAAGCAAGTTGGATGCACACCCACTTAGTTTCTTTTGTTGAGCTTTCATACATTTATAGCTCTAGTGCATCTGTTGCATGACAATCCCTACTCCTTGCATTAACATCAATCAATGGGCATCTCCATAGCCCATTGATTAGCCTCGTTGATGTGAGATCTTCTCCTTTTTTGTCTTCTCCACATAACCCCCATCATCATATTATATTCCACCCATAGTGCTATATCCATGGCTCGCGCTCATATATTGCGTGAAAGTCTATAGGTTTGAGATTACTAAAGTATGAAACAATTGATTGGCTTGTCATCGGGGTTCTGCATGATGAGAGCATTCTTGTGTGACGAAAATGGAGCATGACTAAACTATATGATTTTGTAGGGATGAACTTTCTTTAGCCATGTTATTTTCAGAAGACATAATTGCTTTGTTAGTATGCTTGAAGTATTATTATTTTTATGTCAATATTAAACTTTTGTCTTGAATCTTTCGGATCTGAATATTCATACCACAATTAAGAAGAATTACATTGAAATTATGCCAAGTAGCACTCCGCATCAAAAATTATCTATTTATCATTTACCTACTCGAGGACGAGTAGGAATTAAGCTTGGGGATGCTTGATACGTCCCGAAGGTATCTATAATTTTTGATTGCTCCATGCTATATTATCTACTGTTTTGGGCAATATTGGGCTTTATTATCCACTTTTATATTACTTTTGGGACTAACCTATTAACCGGAGGCCCAGCCCAGATTTGCTGTTTTTTGTCTATTTCAGTGTTTTGAAGAAAAGGAATATCAGACGGAGTCGAAGCGGAACGAAATCAACAAGAGAAGTTATTTTTGGAACGAAAGCTACCCGATGGACTTGGACCCCATGTCAAGGAAGGAACGAGGAAGCCACGAGGGTGGGGGGCGCGCCCACCCCCCTAGGGTGCGCCCCCCTGCCTCGTGGAGCCCTCGTGGCTCCCCTGACGTGCTTCTTCCGCCTATATAACTCCACGTACCCTAAAACTTCCTGAACAGAGAATAGATCGGGAGTTCCGCCGCCGCAAACCTCCAGAGCCACGAAAAACCAATCGGGACCCTGTTCCGGCACCCTGCTGGAGGGGGGAACCCTCACCTGTGGCCATCTTCATCATCCCGGTGCTCTCGATGACGAGGAGGGAGTAGTTCACCCTCAGGGCTGAGGGTATGTACCGGTAGCTATGTGTTTGATCTCTCTCTCTCGTGTTCCTGATTTGGCACGATCTTGATGTATCACGAGCTTTGCTATTATAGTTGGATCTTATGATTCTTCTCCCCCTCTTCTCTCTTGTAATGAATTGAGTTTTCCCTTTGAATTAATCTTACCGGATTGAGTCTTTAAAGATTTGAGAACACTTGATGTATGTCTTGCCGTGTGTATCTATGGTGACAATGGAATATCACGTAACTCACTTGATGTATGTTTTGGTGATCAACTTGTGGGTTCCGCCCATGAACCTATGCATAGGGGTTGGCACACGTTTTCGTCGTGATTCTCTGGTAGGAACTTTTGGGCACTCTTTGAGGTTCTATGTGTTGGTTGAATAGATGAATCTGAGATTGTGTGATGCATGTCGTATAATCATACCCACGGATACTTGAGGTGACATTGGAGTATCTAGGTGACATTAGGGTTTTGGTTGATTTGTGTCTTAAAGTGTTATTCTAGTACGAACTCTAGGGCTGTTTGTGACACTTATAGGAATAGCCCAACTGATTGATTGGAAAGAATAACGTTGAGGTGGTTTCGTACCCTACCATAATCTCTTCGTTTGTTCTCCGTTATTAGCAACTTTGGAGTGACTCTTTGTTGCATGTTGAGGGATAGTTATATGATCCAATTATGTTATTATTATTGAGAGAACTTGCACTAGCGAAAGTATGAACCCTAGGCCTTGTTTCCTAGCATTGCAATACCATTTACGCTCACTTTTACCACTAGTTACCTTGCTGTTTTTATATTTTCAGATTAAAAAAACCTATATCTACCATCCATATTGCACCTGTATCACCATCTCTTCGCCGAACTAGTGCACCTATACAATTTACCATTGTATTGGGTGTGTTGGGGACACAAGAGACTCTTTGTTATTTGGTTGCAGGGTTGCTTGAGAGAGACCATCTTCATCCTACGCCTCCCACAGATTGATAAACCTTAGGTCATCCACCCGAGGGAAATTTGCTACTGTCCTACAGACCTCTGCACTTGGAGGCCCAACAACGTCTACAAGAAGAAGGTTGCGTAGTAGACATCAAGCTCTTTTCTGGCGCCGTTGCCGGGGAGGTGAGTGCTTGAAGGTATATCTTTAGATCTTGCAATCGAATCTTTTTGTTTCTTTTTTTAGCACTAGTTTAGTTTATAAAAGAAAACTACCAAAAAATGGAATTGAGTCTACCTCATACGCTTCATCTTTTTAATATCTTTCGTGAGTATGATGGAAAGGAAAGTTGTGCCAAAGTGTTAGAAGAAGAATGCATTAAAATGTTTGGCACTAAATATTTGAATGATGAGCATGATTGCAATGTTGTTAGTATGAATTCCTTGAATATCCATGATGCTAATGATATGCAAATCCACAAGCTTGGGGATGCTATGTTCAATAATGATGATATTTTTAGCCTCCCAAGTTTTGATATAGAAAGTAGTTACGATGATAGCATGCCTTCTACTTATGATGATTATATTGATGAATGTTGGTTGGAAGAGTGTCAACTTTAGGAATTAGTGATCCCACTATTTTTGAGTATGTTGAATCTTATAATGTTTATGAAAGTGGATTTGGAGAGGTCATGACTTTATTTAGTGATGTATCCACTATCTTGGAAGAGGTTTCAATCGATTATGATGAGAACAAAGTTGCTACTTATGATGATTATTGTGATGAAATTTATGCTATAAAAAGTAGTGATGATTATATTGATAGAAATTGTCATGATTATGATTACCCTTTTTCTGAACATTACTCTTTTAATGTGGAAACATTTTATAGTATTCAAGTCTCTTATGATACTCCCACTATTCCGAATGAGAAGAATTTTGCTTATGTGGAGAGTAGTAAATTTTCTATGCAAGTAGATCATGAAAAGAATGCTTTAGGTGCTGATTATATTGTTGAATTCAATCATGATGCTACTGAAAATTATTATGAGGGAGGAACATATGCTTCTACATATTGCAATAATATCAAGTTTTCTCTCTATGTGCTTAAAATTTTAAAGTTATGCTTGTTTTGCCTTTCTATGCTAGTTGATTATTGTTCCCATAAGTTGTTTGGTCACAAAATCCCTATGCATAGGAAGTTGGTTAGACTTAAATGTGCTAGTCATATTCCTCATGATTCTCTCTTTATGTTTCAATTCTTATATTTTATGTGAGCATCATTTAAATCATCATGCCTGGCTAGGGGCGTTAAACGATAGCGCTTGTTGGAAGGCAACCCAATTTTATTTTAGTTTCTTGCTTTTTGGTTCTGTTTAGTAATAAATAATCCATCTAGATTCTGTTTAGATGTGGTTTTATGTTTTAATTAGTGTTTGTGCCAAGTAGAACCTTTGGGAAGACTTGGGTGAAGTCTTTATGATCATGCTGTAAAAAACAGAAACTTTAGCGCTCACGAGATTAGCTAGAACTTTTTACTGGAAAGTGCTATTTAGTTGATTATTTTTTCAGATGATTAATAGACAAATTACTCAGGTCTACCAATTTATTTTAGAATTTTTGGATTTCCAGAAGTTTGCGTTAGTTATAGATTACTACAGACTGTTATGTTTTTGACAGATTCTGTTTTCATTGTTTTGTTTGCTTATTTTGATGAATCTATGGCTAGTAAAATAGTTTGTAAACCATAGAGAAGTTGTAATAAAGTAGGTTTAACACCAATATAAATAAATAATGAGTTCATTACAGTACCTTGGAGTGGTGTTTTGTTTTCTTTCGCTAACGGAGCTCATGAGATTTCTGTTAAGTTTTGTGTTGTGAAGTTTTCAAGTTTTGGGTAAAGATTCGATGGACTATGGAATAAGGAGTGGCAAGATCCTAAGCTTGGGGATTCCCAAGGCACCCCAAGATAATATTCAAGGATAACCAAGCGTCTAAGCTTGGGGATGCCCCGGAAAGCATCCCCTCTTTCGTCTACTTCCATCGGTAACTTTACTTGGAGCTATATTTTTATTCACCACATGATATGTGTTTTGCTTGGAGCGTAATTTTATTTTATTTAGCCTTGCTTGCTGTTAGAATAAAATACCAATATCTGAAATTCTTAAATGTTAGAGAGTTTTCACATAGTTACAAAATTATGTAACTGCTCATTGATCTTCACTCATACCTTTTGGAGTAGTTTGTTGTTTGCTCTAGTGCTTCACTTATATCTTTTAGAGCATGGTGGTAGTTTTATTTTTAAGAAATAGAAGAACTCTCATGCTTCACTTATATTATTTTGAGATTCTTAAATAGCAAGGTAATTTGCTTAATCTTAATATGCTAGGTATTCAAGACTAGTAAAAACTTTCTTATGAGAGTGTTGAATACTAAGAGAAGTTTGATGCTTGATGATTGTTTTGAGATATGGAGGTAGTGATATCAAAGTTGTGCTAGTTGAGTAGTTGTGAATTTGAGAAATACTTGTGTTGAAGTTTGCAAGTCCCGTAGCATGCACGTATGGTAAACGTTATGTAACAAATTTGAAACATGAGGTGTTCTTTGATTGTCATCCTTATGAGTGGCGGTCGGGGACGAGCGATAGTCTTTTACACACTATCGCCCACACTCACTTGCTGACGGTTCCAGATGCCGTCGCGGAAAGGGGTTAAAAACCGTTTGTTTAGGACCGACGTGCACCAGTGTGGTTTACTAGTCCCCATCATATTTTGGGTCAAAGTTTGTCCATGAATTTTACTTGTAAAATGTGAATGGAAAACGAGATTTTGTTATACCCAAACAAAAAAGGACTGGAGGGAGTGATTGCTCTGACACGGATGCAACCTCTCATAGCGCAGGCATTGAATCGGCGCACCGGCCAAGAGGGCCCCACTCACTGCAGGCCAGGCTGAACATGCCTCCTCGCCACATGCAACCGGCTTCAGACTGCCCCGCCTGCCTCCATTAAATCTGCGCGTGTGCCAGCAACACGTCCTTCCGCGAGCCAGCTGCCATTTTAGAACACAACGTCGGCTGGCTCCTCTCGTCCGCTCGCTATTTAAACGAGGCTAGACGCTTGGCAAGAACCGCACCACACCGTTGCTCCCCATATCCTCCGTGCACCATTTTCTCCACACTCTCTATAGCATCCGGTGAGCAGGAAGACGAGTTCTACGGCATAAAAGCAGGTTGGGTACCCCAACAAGCCAGGCAACTCGCTTGCCCCACCTCCCTCCCCGCCCCAGGCCGTCAGTACGATGGGCGAGGCTGCAGGTGGGCAAGTGAAGGAGCAAGCCGTCGCTCCAAGCTGGCCCCTGGTGCATCAACTCGACGCTCCAAGCCTACTCCCAGAGGAGTGGCCAGTTGCTGCACGCCGGCACACGGGGGACCACTGCATCCAGTGTACCGTGGTTGGCCGCCCCATCCGACACAAACGTTGCGGAACCACGCCATGCTGGCGGAGGTAGCCAATACGTTTGTGGCCATCATTGACACCGAGGAATAGTAGACCATGGGAGCCGCCACCGCTCTGTACCCACGAATTCTATGACCACCGCATCACCGGCATAGACACCCGGTGTGTTGCCCGGTTTGGCTCAAAACATCATGGACCCCAGCCGCGGCCGGCATTAGAAATTATACTCGCTTCCAGAAGTTATTCGCGATTAGTCAAAAAATGACCAAAATATAATTAGTTACGCATGGTCTTGACTTGTTGTGCTCGCACTGGTAGTAGGAACTAGAGGTTTCTCTTTATTTATAACTATCCTCACATTTTTTTGGCTTTGAAGTGAATCATGGTTGTGGACATTATCTATGAATGTGCAGATATCTGTGAACATGAGTTTGATGTGGAAGTTGAACTTGGAATGTTGGGCTTGCGCGTGAACTATACCATGTCCAATGCTTCGTTTGTTATTGTTTGGAAAGTAATTGTTGTTATTACATGACCCAAAAAAATTATTTTGTGCCACATCAGTAGATGCACGGACATCACAACAGGCATGCTGACTGGATAAACATTTGAACCTAGCTATTATGAAGGAAAATTTGTATTGACAATAGTTTTAGATAGCAGGAGACGCCTAGCCTGCTCTGCCTCTGCTAGCTTCTTTCTGGCTTCTTCCATCTCTTCTTTGGCTTGGGTGAAGAGAGCATCTGATTGCTCTTTTCGCTTATTTAGGAACTCAGCTACATTCTCAAAGGTTGTTGTGCGCTTTCTTTCAGCCTTTACTAGAGCCACGAGGACACGAACAGTTGATGACTCCACCTGGCTTGTGTGTAATCCAGCAACATCTGGGAATTTGCACCTTGTGTCTAATCCAGCATCATTAGGGAACTAGCACCTTCTGTGTAACCCAGCCTCATTTTGGAAACATGATCTCGAAGTTGACCATGTTAGAATAAATCCGAGTCCACCGTTGATCATCCGAGGACCAAGCAATCACACGAGCACGACATCGAGATTAGTTAACGAGGTTCACCGATATGGCTACATCCCCAGGGCATGACTACGGGCGCTCCTCCCCATGACACCGTCACAATAACGCACCCCGGCTGCCCAGGCGCCGGCACACGCCGCCGGCTCCCCCTCGTGCCTGTGCTATTATGTTGGCATAGGTTACATCGCGTGTCTACCCCTGATATATATGAGAGCCCTAGGATACAAGTGTCCTATTAGGACACAACTCCTACCCTGTCTACACACAGTCCCAAACCAAGTCCAACTGTAACCTACCTTGTACAATAATATTCAACACAACTCTAACAAAATCCACCTTGGTGAATATTCTCCACCACCTTGGATTCCTCCATGCGTCGAACCTCCATGTACATTGGACTTGAGATACGCCATGAGCACCGCTGCTACTCCAGACTCCACGTGACTCCACCTGCAACTGTAGTTCCCTCTCGTCTTCTTCACAGCCAACACTCGAGCAAAATTAAGTTCCTCATTACTCTACTTTGTGCTCCCAACTTCCGGAGTATCCGCTCAACGCCTTCCCACACCGATCATTGACCTGCGTGAAAGTGAACAACTCACATATTGGACGCCATAGATAATAGTTACATGAACTCAACATCCGCCCTTTCTTGACCGTCTGTCTGAAACTTGAAGGAATTTCACCATCGCCTTGTGTCACCCTGAGTCAAATTCGCAGTTGTCTCATCCTTTTTTCCGGATAGTCTCCAACATGTCCCATAGCTATAGCACTTCGCCTCCTTCTATATTTGTCATCCGCACTTTGCCATGTGCATCGAACACCACAGAAAATGCAGCCATGTACTCTTTCAGACTCTCCACCACTTTCTCAGATTCTCCATGGTCAACTCCTGTCTATCTTAATTTGGATCTGTTACTCGTCAACACTGCTTCAGCACCCTTGTACACTTTGTCTGACCACATGTCTGACCACCAGTGCCTTGGCCTGTCGATGTGTCCCGTGCTTACCGCACGCCTCGCCGCTATCACCACGTCGAGCCTCTGCTGTCCTGGTCGAGTCTCCCTGGTAGCTAGCCCCCACTACCTCAACCCCCACTGCAGAGAACCACTGATCATCACTGACCGATGCCGACTATCACGTCTCCATCAGACCACTGGTACCCAGTCTGAAACCACATGTCTCTCGCTATCCCGCTGAAATAGGCTTCGACTCTCTGTTAACTTACACCGTAGCCCCTCCATCAGCTCGGAGTGAAGTCATCCATCAGACTCCTACTCCACCTTCAACATGACTCCATGGTGGTTGTACGTGCCACCCTCCCGCGCCCTGTCAACTCCAAGCTCTCATGTGCACCGTGTTGAATCAACCCTGCGCCATAGTCTGTCGAAGCCGCACTAGCCCTCAGGCCTGCACCACGTGTTTCCACGCCCCAGAAGTCGGCCACCATCAGCATCACGCTCCTATGCCGTCGGCGCTGAAATCACCACCGTCTTCTGTTTTTTACCAACATCCATGTCGATCCATCAGACTCTCTAGTCCGACCCAACCGAATTGTCTGACTGCAACCATGCTTCACCATGCGTCGTGTCCGCCTTACACAACTGTGCATTGCCTTGACGCCTTGTGTATGCATGATCCGGCACGACGTGCTTGTCCACGCCGCTCTTTCATGTACAACTTCCGTGTACACCAAGAAGAAAATGCCCAAAAGAACCTTCCTTGTAGCTTGTCGTACGCATGTAGCAAAACCGTCAAATATTACTTTGACCAAGCAAGGCCATGCCTCGTGATTCCTTCCATGGGCAAAACCATCTTTTTTTTATCTTCAAACAAATCCCACGCGTTCAGCAACGCAGCCTTGTACATCATCCACAACTTCCTGTACTCGAGCCACAGCTCCCGTCTGGCCTGCATCGGGCTCTGGCCTAGGCCACCTGGCCCCAACACTGCTGGCCCTGCCTGGGCTTTATGTCGAGCCGTCTGCCATGCGCGGCTCGCTCGATTGCTGCCGGGTGCCTATCGGCAACGCCTCCACATACGCTTGTACGCCTGCGCCGCCGGATTGCCGTGCCATCTCGCCTAAAGCTGCCACGCGCACGTACCACTGCCGCCGCTTGCATAACATCTGTTCGATTCCAATTGCATCTACCGAGTTCAGATGTATCCTGATCACCTCTAAATGCGCATCGTGCGTCGTGACTTCTCATGCATACATCGTTGATCAAAACTTCGGCACTCCTTCCTCTAGATCAACAGAATCGCAATCTCTTCGAACCTTGCTCATGATACCACTTGTTAGAATAAATCTGAGGCCACCGTTGATCATCCGGGGACCAAGCAATCACAAGAGCACGACATCAAGATTTGTTAACGAGGTTCACCAATATGGCTACATCCCCGGGGCATGACTACGGGCGCTCCTCCCCATGACACTGTCACAATACCGCACCCCAACCGCCCGGGCACCGGCACAAGCCGCCGGTTCCCCCGCGTGTCTGTGCTATTATGTTGGCATAGGTTACATCGTGTCTCTACCCCTGATATATATGAGAGGCCTAGGATACAAGTGTCCTATTAGGACACAACTCCTACCCTGTCTATACACAGTCCAAAACCAAGTCCGACTGTAACCTACTGAAAGTGCAACTATCCTAGGTGGTTTTGGTAATTCATAACAACATATAGCTCATTGAGCTAATGCTATTCCAAGACAAATATTTCAGGAAAGTTCAATGAATGGCATGGCATGGATGATAAAAGTGGATCCCTCAAAATATCAAGGACAAAGGATTGGCTCAAGCTCAAAAGCTCAAGACTCTACATTTTACATTTTAGTGATCCAAGATCACATTGAGTCTATAGGAAAATCCAATACTATCAAGGAGGGATGAGGTGTTGCTTAATGAGCCTTTTGCTTCATGTGCTTAGTGATATGCTCCAAAACCCTCCACTACTTTCTCACATCCACATATGACCTAAACCTAAAGTCAAACTCGGCCCTACCGATTCTTTCTATCCGGCACCACCGAGTTCATATGTCTTAGCCACTGCCACAAACCCTACGCAAATCGGTCTCACTGATAGGGATCTCGGTCTCATCGAGATGGGATTGTAATCTCTCTATTTCCCTTCGTAACATTTTGGTCTAACCGAAGTGAGCGATCGGTCCCACCGAGATTACAATGTAAACTCTCTGTTTCCCTTTTGTAACTTTTTAGTCTCACCAAAAGAGCAAATCGGTCCCACTGAGTTTACCTGACCAACTCTCTGGTTAGCTAATTACCAAATTCGGTCTCACCGAGTTTGTGTAATCGGTCTCACCGAGATTACGTTATGCCCTAACCCTAACCATATCGGTCCTACCGAGTTGCTTGTCAGTCCCACCGAAAACCCTAACGGTCACTAGGTTTACTAAATCGGTCCGACCGAGTTTGATGATTCGGTCCCACCGAGTTTGGTAAATTGTGTGTAACGGTTAGATTTTGTGTGGAGGCTATATATACCCCTCCACCTCCTCTTCATTTGTGGAGAGAGCCATCAGAACAAACCTACACTTCCAACTTACCAGTTCGAGAGAGAACCACCCTCTTGATGTGTTGAGGCCAAGATATTTCATTCCAACCATATGAATCTTGATCTCTAGCCTTCCCCAAGTTGCTTTCCACTCAAATCTTCTTTCCACCAAATCCAAATCCTGTGAGAAAGAGTTGAGTGTTGGGGAGACTATCATTTGAAGCACAAGAGCAAGGAGTTCATCATCAACACACCATTTGTTACTTCTTGGAGAGTGGTGTCTCCTAGATTGGCTAGGTGTCACTTGGGAGCCTCCGACAAGATTGTGGAGTTGAACGAAGGAGTTTGTAAGGGCAAGGAGATCGCCTACTTCGTGACGATCTACCGCTAGTGAGGCAAGTCCTTCGTGGGCGACGACCATGGTGGGATAGACAAGGTTGCTTCTTCGTGGACCCTTCGTGGGTGGAGCCCTCCGTGGACTCGCGCAACCGTTACCCTTCGTGGGTTGAAGTCTCCATCAACATGGAGGTACGATAGCACCACCTATCGGAACCACGACAAAAATATCTGTGTCTCCAATTGCGTTTGAATTCTCTAAACCCTTCCCTTTACATTCTTGCAAGTTGCATGCTTTATTTTCCGCTGCCTATATACTCTTTGCATGCTTGCTTGAATTGCGTGAAGATTTCTTGACTTGCTTAAAGATAGCTAAAATCGGCCAAAGTCTAAAATTGGGAAAAGGTTAAGTTTTTATTGGTCAAGTAGTCTAATCACCGCCCCCCCCCCTCGAGACATACTTCAAGGTCCTACAAGTAGTATCATAGCTTTGGTCTACAGTTGCTTTGATTTCCATAGCTTTTGGTGGTCATAGCCTTGGTTTCGCAACCTAGGAGAGTATGGCGTCTAGCGAGGGAAATTATCACCGTAGAGGTCCTTACTTTGATGGCACTAATTTTGCTAGTTGGAAGCATAAGATGAAAATGCATATTCTCGGACATAACCCCGCCGTTTGGGCTATTGTGTGTATTGGCTTGCAAGGTGAATTCTTTGATGGGAGAGAACCGAACCATGAATATAGTGCGGAAGAGTTGAAGATGTTGCAATACAACGCTCAAGCTTGTGATATCCTCTTCAACGGATTGTGCCCCGAAGAATTCAACAAAATCAGCCGTCTTGAGAATGCAAAGGAAATTTGGGATACTTTGATTGATATGCATGAAGGTATCGACTCCGTCAAGGAATCCAAGCTGGATGTGCTCCAAAGTCAGCTTGACAAGTTCAAAATGAAGGATGGTGAAGGTGTCGCTGAAATGTACTCTAGGCTTGCTCTTATCACAAATGAGATTGCCGGCTTAGGAAGTGAAGAGATGACCGACATATTCATCATCAAGAAGATCCTAAGAGCATTGGATGGAAAATATGATACCGTGTGCACATTGATCCAAATGATGCCAAATTACAAAGATCTCAAGCTAACGGAAGTCATTGGAAGAATTGTTGCTCATGAGATGTCACTCAAGGATAAGGAGGAACTTCACAACCAGTCCAGTGGTGCTTACAAAGCCTCATGTGAAGCCCCCACATCATCAAGTGAGAAACAAATCTTCAATGAAGAATTGAGCTTAATGGTGAAGAACTTCAACAAATTCTACAAGAGTAGAAGCAAAGAAAGAAGCTCTAAGTCAAGGTCCTACAATGACAAAAGATCTTCTAGTCGAGAGCGCAATTGCTACAATTGTGGGAGACCGGACACTATTCCAATGAGTGTACGACACCCTACAAAAGAAGAGAAGATTCTCCCAAGAGAATAAGTAGAAGAGAAGAATCACCACCAAGAGAGAGAAGGAGTAGAGATGATCGTTATGAACGAAGATCCTCACGGAGAAGCAAGGATTCGGAAAGGAAGGACAAGTCATCAAAGAGCTACACAAAACGAAGACATCAAGCTCATGTTGGTGAATAGGTATCCGGCTCCGACTCCGACTATCACTCCGAGAGAAGCTATCACTCCGACTCCGAACACACTCAAGATGAAGGTGTTGCCGGCTTAGCACTTGTGTCAACCAACTCCTACGATATATTTGAATCACCAAATGAAGGAATTGGAAGATGCTTCAAGGCCAAAGGTCCTAGGGTAACACACCCTGAGTATGTTGATTTTAATAGTGATGAAGATGACTTGCTAGGTGATGATGATTTACTTGTTGACAACTCTAGTGATGAATACTATGATGAAACGTCAATTAATCATCCTAATCAAGATGAAACGAATGACAATGGTAAGGACAAAATTGAGCGTCTAACTAAAGAACTAAACACTCTTAAGTTAGCTCATGAAACTATCTTCGAAGATCATCGAGAACTTTTAAGGGCTCATGAGAAGTTACACTTTGAAAAGCTCAATCTTGAGCAAGAGCATGAGTTCTTAAAGGCAATCAATGATGATCTTTGTAAGAAAAGTTCTTCTTACATTGCCAAGCGTTTACTCTTATCTACTTACATGCCTCAAGTCAAGACTAGTAACAAGAACAAGAAAGATTCTTCTTCTAGTAGTAACAATAACAATGCTAAACCCAGTATTGTTGCTTCTAGTAGTTCTCTTGATTCCACTAATGATTCTCTTAGCCAAGTTACACTTGAGCAAGAAAACAGCTTATTGAAGGGAATTATAGAGAAAGGTGTATACAAGAGCCTTAGGGAGTAAGCAATTTGAGGAAATTGTACGCAAGCAAGGAAGGCATCGGAAGAATCAAGGTGTTGGTTTTGAACGAAAGTTCAATGCCAATGGAGTTGAGTGGGAAGAAGATCAATACCCCAAGACGAAGTTTGTACCTCAACAAGAGAAGTATGATCCTACTTCCTTCAAGGGAACACAAGCACAAGACGATCTTCCACCACAAGACCACAAGAACAAAGCCAAGGACATGCTTCAAGAAGAGATTGATGCATTTGAAGAAGCACCTAAGGCCTTGGTCAAGTGGGTTCCCAAGACTACGTCAAGTTCTACTTCATCAAGCACAACTACTACACCAAGGATTTCCATCAAGATGATGTGAATCCCGAAGAAGAAGAACTAGAGAGTTCTTGAGGGTGACTCCGTCAACATTTTTCACTCATATCATTATGGCAAGGACAAGTGCAATCAACTTCCATATCTTGCACTAGTTCAAGGAGTCACAAACCCTCATGTTGGTAAGGCAAGGGTGTAACATCCCAAAATTCTAAATTTTGGAATGTTATAAACAAATAGATAGTTTTGATTGATTGTTTGATTGATTGACTGAAAGTGAGTGAATTCGAAATTTTTGAAAGTTAAATGAGAGGGAATAAAAGGACTTTCCCAAACTTTCACCATTGCTTTCAGATCTTCGTGAACTCAAATACTCTTCATCACAAAACCCTGGAGAGAAGATGACATGACTTCTTCCATTTATTTAAATGACAAGGGGTGTTGAAAATATTTGAATTTCATTTGAGAATATTTCCAATTCTGAAACTTTATGCAACTCAATGATTTTCACGAGTGAAGATAAAATGACTTCTTCAAAACATATGAAATATGAGTTGGGAGTTTCAAAGAATTAAATTCAAAGTTCTTTTGAAATTATTTTCAATTTGGAGTTATTGGATTTTTAATCAAATTATTTTTCTCCAAAATAAAATATATGGAAAATAGGGTAACATGATTCCCTACAACAGAAAATTGGAGAGAAATAAATTTGAATTAATTTTGGTATTTCTAAAATGATTTTTATTAGATTTTATTAGACCAGTGGCACTCTTTGAATTAACTGAATTTGTGTGGATTTTATTTGGCATTATAAAAATGTCCATGTTGTAGAAAATCTTTTTCTGCAAATTTTGGTATATTATATGACTATATTATATTTTTGTTTATTTAGTTTTAATTATTTTTGTTTGACTGGAAAACCTTTATTAAAAAAAACCTTTTCCCCCGTCTGGGCCGGCCCAGCTAGCCAGCCAGGCCAGGCCCAGCCCAACCGGCCCGTCCGCCTCGCCCTCCAGCTCGGGACGGAGTCCCGAGCGACGCCGCGACCGCCGCCGCCTCGACGTCCGTACCTCGCCCGGACTCCCCTCGCCGCCGTGCCCCCTCCTCCACGCCATCTCGCCCCTCCCCCTCCTTAAAAGCCGCGTCGGCCCCGACCCCTCTCCTCTTTTCCCCGCCGCGCCGCAGCCGGAGATCGCCGCCACCAACGGTCGCCGCCGGATCTCACCTCCGCCGCCGCCGCCCTCGTCGTCGTCGACCACCGCCGACGCCGCCAACCTCCTCGCCTCGCCGCGCCGCCCCTCCCCGTCCACTCCGCCCTCCCCGCAGTTACCACGAGTCGCCCGCTCGGTCGAGCCGAGCCGCCCGCCGCCGTCTTCTCCGACGCCGACGAACCACGCCCGCCGTCGGTTTTTTTCCCGGACCGTAATAACCGACCCGGTTTTTTTTTTTTGTTTTTAAAGACCGGTTTTATTTATTAGTTAGGTTAATTAGTGGACGTTTGCTAGTTTAGGATTTGTAGCGTAACGGTTTTAGTCTTATAGGTTTCTGCAAATAACGCTCGCTATTTAGTCTTTTTCTTTTATTTTATTTTTCTGCCAGGGACCCAGTTGTAGTTGTTTTATTTTACAGATTAGCCCCTAGTTTTCAAACGACTACAACTTTTTGCTCGTAAGTCGGAATCCAACGAAACCAACGCCCACTTCTTCGTTACGATCCCCTCTTTCCAGTAATCCAACTCAAACATGTTTTTGAAAGTTTTAAAATTTGAATTCAAACAGATTTGTATTTGAACTTTGTTTGATCATAACTTGAGTTTCGTAACTCCGATTTAGTTGATTCTTTTTGCAAATCGAAGCTCTTGACCTAAACTTTCTGATAAGGCCAAATTCACATAATTTTGGTACTGTTAGAAATTGTTTTATGTTGCACGAGTTATTTTCTTGGTTTTGATGTTTTCCGAATCGTTTTCTTCGTTCGGTCCGATGTTTTGAGTGATTGCTTATGTGTGGCTACTATTGCTTGATTACGATAGATTGACCGGAGTGTGACGAGTAGAACTATCAAGGGTTTGAGTGAGAATCATCTTCATCAACATTGCAGGCAAGTAACACTTTGATCATACCTTTTCTACTACCCAGGTTTTTATGCATTAGATCTATCCTCAAACATTGCATGATTAGGATCTAATTAAATTGTGGGATGGGAAGTAGATGAGGTAGTACCTATTACCTGTTTTATTATCAAACCCTTGGGAGTTACTTCTACGTTTGCTTATTATGCCAAGCTATGCTAGTAGACGTGGATTGGGTGAGTGTATCCATGATGATGTGAGATTGTATTTAATGGTTTATTTAAGGTGGCAACTTAAACACACATCCGGGTGGATTGAGGCACCTGGTTTCTATCAGACTTGCCTGTATTTCTTGAGACCGCCACCTGTGCTCAAAGGGATCATGAGATTATTCAAACTAGAAACTTCCGTGTGCAGCCACAAGCCATTATGGGCTCTGGCATAGTTGATTAAGTCGTGCGAACTCTTACGGGTAGACTAGCAGATGTAGGGGAAAGTAGGTGTACCGGTCTACCCACACGTAAGGTGCTAACGCTTCCGAAAGACTATGTCTCGGTCATCCGTTTCTCAAACATCATGCAGTGCGAGAAATCCAACGGAGGCGATCGAGTCTTGTGGGGAAAAGTGCGCAAACCTCTGCAGAGTGTATAAACTAATCATGGTTAGCCGTGTCCCCGGTTATGGACATCTTGAGTATCTAGTTCTTGGATTATCCTGTTGATCTCATCATGCTACTCTAAATTAATATTGTGGGGTTGTTAATGAGTACTTTTAATTGGGATTGAGGATGCTGTCAACCATTCTCAATGTTTAACAACCACCATGATAGTTAAATAAATTTATTCCTTTGTAGTAGGGAAAATTGGCTTTTCGCAAAACCTTATAACCATAGAGCTTTTCCACCGGCCATATATGCTTGTAGGCTTATTCCTTCATTACTCTCTATGTGTTACATTGCCAGCATATTCCATGTGCTGACCCGTTTTAGGGCTGCAACTTTTCATGTTGCAGACTTTTCGCATTTACGTGTAAGTGATACGTTAGGGTTACGATTTCTACACTCAACTTTGCCGTTGGTGTTGATGGGAATCCACAACCTTGTTACTTCTGCTTTTTGGATTGAGGTAATAGTATTTACGTTACTTTATACATGTGATCTACCTCTGTTATAAATCCTCGAGTACTGTGTGTGTCAGCATACCGATCCAGGGATGACACTTAAGCACAGATACTTGACCCATTCCGGTCGGGTCGCTACAAGATGGTATCAGAGCACATGTTGACTGTAGGACGTGACCCTAGAAACTGACAAGCCCATAGGAAAGATTTTTCTCTACAACTTCATTTTCAAAAAGATTTTTTGCCTCTCTTCTCTTCTGAGCTTATTCAAATATTCTCTTTTAGTGAGACCATACCCCTTTTCCCTTTTGACCACTTGAAGATTTGACTGATGAGACCACTCCAAGGAGATAAGATATCGGATAACTAAGACCATTTGGAATGAAGAGGATTTTACCGTGTAAATGGAAACTACAACGGTTGAAGACTCTGAAGACTAGGAGAATTTGAGGGATATGAAGAATTCCCAGATTTGTATGACCAAGGAAGGCTACACTTATGGAACTTGGCAGACTATGGAAGTTGTCAATACCCAAGATCAAGGTGTATCAAAGAAAGACCGGAACATGGAGCATCAGAACTCAAAGTTTTTGTTAAGAAAACCCTAAGGCAGGAGATATCAATTATGGAATGAATCTCATGGTAGTAACATGGGCATAGACATGGCTAACCCTGGTATTATTGTCGCTTATGCTATTGTCACCGTGCGGAGTTAAGCATGCAGATGCATGGAAGGATTGGATGGTAGAAAGCTGATGGTGCATCTATCTGCAAACGTTGGAGTTTTAACCTTAGCTGATGTAACATCGGGATCTGGAGCATTACATCAAGGATTTTAAGATGGACTTGCAGGAAGTGATTTGATAAGGAAGCAGTTCGTGAAGAACTTCGGGACCCGTGGTTGAAAGTAGACAAGCTGAAGGAGCAAAACATCGAGATACCGGAGATTTGTCGAGAACTCAAGGATGAGGATCATCGCTCATGTCGAGGTTGATGAAATCCAGAAGTTTGGAATGCAACTCCAGAATATTAAAGGACGTCACGAGAGACTCTGCGTCAATAGAGATGATATTGCAAAAGAACTTGAGAAGGATAAGCATGATCAGAAGAAGCCATCGGAGACATGAACAAGACTTGAAGCGTTTGGCGACGTTGAAGATTTATTGACCTTTAGAAGACCAAACCCCTGTTACATACCTACGTTAGATGCGACGTTTGTGAGATGTCATTTGTTTGATGTTTTCCGACAGCCACAATAAAAAAATTGTCTTTTCAAAACCTTTGTTTGTATTGTGTGCATCTTTCTCTATCTCTCTTATCCCACCCCAAAACCCATGGACCCAATAGAGGATGAATGGAGATGAGCTTGTATTTTCTGGACCGATGAGTCAATTGGAGACAGATCGATGGATTCGTAACATGGAGGATCACATGGAGAATAACACTATAGCCGGAAAGGATATAACCCAGCAAGCTCTTCAATGCTTTGAAAGAGGTGCTGCTACTTGGTGGAGGATGTACCAAACCATCAATGGATTGCAAGGAGTAACCACTTGGAAGGAATTTAAGTTGACTTTGCCAAAGTCTCGGTTTGTGTCCCAGAAGTTGAGGCCTTATGGAAAGGATATGAAGAAACCTTGTGCATACAAGCTTTGTGGAGAAATAGGACACAACCATAAAGAAAACAAGGACGAATACCCTCATAAGCGGAGGATTACCAAAGGAGTTAGCCGAGGATCTCAGGGAACTTCGGTTGGAGATTGTTCCCAAAGGTTTTGTTGCAGCAATGGAAGTTCAGCCTACATTGTTGGGAAAGATCTGTGAAGCTCAGAAGTATGACAAAGAGATTGCTGAGATAAAAGAGAGGATGAGCAAAGGAAAGGCCAAAGGTTTTCGTAAGGATGAGCAGGACACCTTATGGTTTGAGGACAGTGTACATATACCCAATAATGAAGAGATCAGGAAGTTAATACTTCAGGAGGCTCATGACTCACCATACTCGATTCGTCCTGGAAACACCAAAGATGTATTTGGATTTGAAGGAGTGTTTCTGGTGGACTGGTATGAAGAAGGATATTGCGGAGCATGTAGTCGTAGGTGATGTATGCGAGAGAGTAAAAGCGAGCATCGAAGCGGCCAGGATTACTACAGCCTATGCCAATACCCGAATGGAAGTGGGATAAGCATGGCATGGATTTCATTACCGGATTTCCCAGAACCTGATCGGGATATGATTCTATCTGGGTAGTAGTTGATTCGCTTGACCAAAGTGGCTCACTTTATCCCAGTGAAAACCACCTATACAAGTGCGAAGTTGGCCAAGATATATTTGACCAGGATCGTATATGTCCGCATGGAGTTCCGAGGACCATCGTAGACGGAGGAACACAGTTTACCTCAAAGTTTTGGAATCAGTTTCACCAGACTATGGGAACCAGGCTAGAGTTCAAGATGCCTTTCATCCGCAGCAGATGGATAAATCGAGAGAGTCAATCAGACTACGGAGGACATGTTGAGAGCGCAGCGCTAAATTTTGGATCTAGTAGTGATGATAATCTACCTTACGCGGAGTTCTCATACAACAACAGTTACCAAGCCAGTTTGAAGATGGCCCCTTTTAAAGCTTTGTATGGGAGAAGGAGCCAGACACCGTTGATGTGGGACGAAGTTGGAGACCGTCAGTTATTTGGACCAAATGTGATCAAAGATGTCAGAAGAGAATGTTAAGTTGATTCGAGATAAACTGAAGGTAGCTCAGTCCAGTGTAAGAGTTATCTTGAGACTCAAAACGCAAGGAGGTAGTCTATGAAATTGGAGATGAGCATGTCTTCGTGTGTCCCCTCGACGAGGAGTTGAACGATTTGGAGTTAAGGGAAAGTTAGCCTCGAGATTTGCAGGACCATACCGAGTTTTGGAGCGTATGGGAGAAGTGGACAACAAGTTGGAATCACCCGAAGGACTGTCAGGAGTTCATGATGTGTTTCACGATTCCCAGTTGAAGAAGTGCCATGCAGAGATGGCCAATATTTCCCCTGTAAGGACGCTTGACCCTGGAAAGGATAATGATGTTCCATGAAGTGGAGTATGGACTTCATAAGTATAAATTTTATCTTGGTATGTAGGATATCCCACGAGGATGAAGAGATGGATTACTATTGGATATAAAGGAGGTATGATGGTGGAAATATGGATCAATGGAAATTCCATGATGAGTCCGAGTAATCACGCCTCGATTTGGTACAAATAGAAGAAAGGAAGACAATACAATTGGATGGATTTAAGAATACTAGGAAGCTGGAAGTTGAATGTTGGAGTAACGATCAGTTACCCGTGATGATGAGTTCAAGGATTATAAGTGATGAGATGGGCCATAACCCACAGGCCCCAGGACCTGCCAAGAAGCAAGCACATTTTTGCTGAAGGAAAACCCTGGTAGAAGTTACGATTTTATCAACCGACGATTCTATAGGAGTTTACGCAAAACCTGAGAGTTGTGAAGGACCGATAGATGTTTGTTTGGCTTGCAGAATCAATGGATTTATCCGAACTTGGTTCGTCGACAAGAGAAAATTCTGCAATGCTTGTGAGGATGGCCGAGTGTTAGAATGCGAGATTCGCTAAACCATGTACAAGGTAATGATTTGGGTGCGGGATGGATTGATCACCATACCGACTTACTCTTATTATTCGCTTTGCTATGTGGGATGGTAAACCTGAGTGACTTACCTATAGTAGAGAGACGACGATCAAAACCTTGTTTAAACCTTAGAATGGTATAAGAATTTTTTCCCTTGTACAAGGCAGCTTTTGCCAACCGTAGGTTATACGGTGAGGTTCAACCCAGACCCATTTCCTGCAAGAGAAACCATAAATTGTTGACCACCATGAGATATCGAAAGTTGTTTAGTATTAGCGCCAGACCTATCAGCTATGAAGACCCAATCTCGGAATAACCTTACCAAGAGGAAAGGACAAAGGAATTGAGGAAAAGGTTATGCCACTACCGAAAGAGCCCAGAGAAGGAAATTTTTTTTAGGGGATCTGAGAAGATCGACACTGCCAACAATAAGGATGGAGTATATGAGTTTTGTTGGAACCATAACCATGTTTCTAAGGGTGGTAGCACCCCAGACCCCTTGTGATGATCGATGGATTTTGAGAAGACCCCCAAACCCTAACCTATTTCTTGCTAGCCTCTCCGAATCTCGAGGACGAGATTCATTTTAAGGGTGGTAGTTTTGTAACATCCCAAAATTCTAAATTTTGGAATGTTATAAACAAATAGATAGTTTTGATTGATTGTTTGATTGATTGACTGAAAGTGAGTGAATTCGAAATTTTTGAAAGTTAAATGAGAGGGAATAAAAGGACTTTCCCAAACTTTCACCGTTGCTTTCAGATCTTCGTGAATTCAAATACTCTTCATCACAAAACCCTGGAGAGAAGATGACATGACTTCTTCCATTTATTTAAATGACAAGGGGTGTTGAAAATATTTGAATTTCATTTGAGAATATTTCCAATTCTGAAACTTTATGCAACTCAATGATTTTCACGAGTGAAGATAAAATGACTTCTTCAAAACATATGAAATATGAGTTGGGAGTTTCAAAGAATTAAATTCAAAGTTCTTTGGAAATTATTTTCAATTTGGAGTTATTGGAGTTTTAATCAAATTATTTTTCTCCAAAAATAAAATATATGGAAAATAGGGTAACATGATTCCCTACTGAGAAAATTGGAGAGAAATAAATTTGAATTAATTTTGGTATTTCTAAAATGATTTTTATTGGATTTTATTAGACCAGTGGCACTCTTTGAATTAACTGAATTTGTGTGGATTTTATTTGGCATTATAAAAATGTCCATGTTGTAGAAAATCTTTTTCTGCAAATTTTGGTATATTATATGCCTATATTACGTTTTTGTTTATTTAGTTTTAATTATTTTTGTTTGACTGGAAAACCTTTATTTAAATAAAAAAACCTTTTCCCCCGTCTAGGCCGGCCCAGCTAGCCAGCCAGGCCAGGCCCAGCCTAACCCGGCCCGTCCGCCTCGCCCTCCAGCTGACGGAGTCCCAGCGACGCCGCGACCACCGCCGCCTCGATGTCCGTACCTCGCCCGGACTCCCCTCACCGCTGTGCCCCCTCCTCCACGCCATCTCGCCCCCCCCCTCCTTAAAAGCCGCGCCGGCCCCGCCCCCTCTCCTCTTTTCCCCGCCGTGCCGCAGCCGGAGATGGCCGCCACCAACCGCCGCCGTCGGATCTCACCTCCACCGCCGCCGCCCTCGTCGTAAATCGACCACCGACGCCGCCAACCTCCTCGCCTCGCCGCGCCGCCCCTCCCCGTCCACTCCGCCCTCCCCGCAGGCCACCAGAGTCGCCGCTCCGGTCGAGCCCGAGCCGCCCGCCGCCGTCTTCTCCGACGCCGATGAACCACGCCGCCGCCGTCGGGTTTTTTTCCCCGGACCGGTAATAACCGACCCCGGTTCGCTGTTTTTTTAAAGACCGGTTTTATTTATTAGTTAGGTTAATTAGTGGACGTTTGCTAGTTTAGGATTTGTAGCGTAACGGTTTTCGTCTTATAGGTTTCTGCAATGACGCTCGCTATTTAGTCTTTTCTTTTATTTTATTTTTGTGCGGGGACCCAATTGTAGTTGTTTTATTTTACTGATTAGCCCCTAGTTTTCAAATGACTACAACTTTTTGCTCGTAAGTCGGAATCCATGAAACCAACGCCCACTTCTTCGTTACGATCCCTCTTTCCAGTAATCCAACTCAAACATGTTTTTGAAAGTTTTAAAATTTGAATTCAAACAGATTTGTATTTGAACTTCGTTTGATCATAACTTGAGTTTCAGAACTCTGATTTAGTTGATTCTTTTTGCAAATCAAGCTCTTGACCTAAACTTTCTGATAAGGCCAAATCACATAATTTTGGTACTGTTAGAAATTGTTTTATGTTGCACGAGTTATTTTCTTGGTTTTGATGTTTTCCGAATCGTTTTCTTCGTTCGGTCCGATGTTTTGAGTGATTGCTTATGTGTGGCTACTATTGCTTGATTACGATAGATTGACCGGAGTGTGATGAGTAGAACTTTCAAGGGTTTGAGTGCGAATCATCTTCATCAACATTGCAGGCAAGTAACACTTTGATCATACCTTTTCTACTACCCAGTTTTTATGCATTAGATCTATCCTCAAACATTGCATGATTAGGATCTAATTAAATTGTGGGATGGGAAGTAGATGAGGTAGTACCTATTACCTGTTTTATTATCAAACCCTTGGGAGTTACTTCTACGTTTGCTTATTATGCCAAGCTATGCTAGTAGACGTGGATTGGGTGAGTGAATCCATGACAGATGTGAGATTGTATTTAATGGTTTATTTAAGGTGGCAACTTAAACACACATCTGGGTGGATTGAGGCACATGGTTTCTATCAGGACTTGCTGTATTTCTTCGGACCGCCACCCGTGCTCAAAGGGATCATGAGATTATTAAAACTAGAAACTTCCGTGTGCAGCCACAAGCCATTATGGGCTCGCATAGTTGATTAAGTTGTGCGAACTCTTACGGGTAGACTAGCAGATGTAGGGGAAAGTAGGTGTACGGTCTACCCACATGTAAGGTGCTAAGCGCTTAGAAAGACTATGTCTCGGTCATCCGTTTCTCAAACATCATGTAGTGCGAGAAATCCAGCGGAGGCGATCGAGTCTTGTGGGGAAAAGTGCTAAACCTCTGCAGAGTGTATAAACTAATCATGGTTAGCCGTGTCCCCGGTTATGGACATCTTGAGTATCTAGTTCTTGGACTATCCTGTTGATCTCATCATGCTACTCTAAATTAATATTGTGGGGTTGTTAATGAGTACTTTTAATTGGGATTGAGGATGCTGTCAACCATTCTCAATGTTTAACAACCACCATGATAGTTAAATAAATTTATTCCTTTGTAGTAGGGAAAAATTGGCTTTTCAAAAACCTTATAACCATAGAGCTTTTCCACCAGCCATATATGCATGTAGTATAGGCTTATTCCTTCATTACTCTCTATGTGTTACATTGCGGCATATTCCATGTCTAATTGACCCGTTTTAGGGCTGCAACTTTTCATGTTGCAGACTTTTCAGACGACGAGTAAGTGATACGTTAGGGTTACGATTTCTACACTCAACTTTGTCGATGGTGTTGATGGGAATCCACAACCTTGTTACTTCCGCTTTTTGGATTGAGGTAATAGTATTTACGTTACTTTATACATGTGATTTACCTCTGTTATAAATCCTCGAGCATCTGTGTGTCAAGATACCGATCCAGGATGACACTTAAGCCTGAGACTGTCGGGAGGCTGATCGTACTCCACGAACACCTCACGGGCCGGCGGACCAGGCCCCTTTGTGGTTCGGAGGGGGCGGAGATCGCCTGAAGAGCGGATCGGCGAGGCACACGAGCAATTTACCCGGCCTGAGCTCTCCGAGAGATAAAACTCCTACTGCTGCTTGTTTGATGTATTGTGTTCTTGCTAGGGAGCGATGCGAGCTACAAAACCTAAGCGTGGCGTATCTGGTCTCTAGTGAGTCGAATGAACCAAACTCGAACCCCCTCTACGTTGCGCATGGGCCTCCTTTTATATGCTCAAGAGGTCTCCGACAGGTGGCAACATAGGCGAGGGTACAAATGTAAAAACAGGAGTTGGTACACCTACTCGAACAGTGTACAGTGCAAAATACCTAACTCTGACGGCAAGGGACAAAAGCAATAAATGCCCGTCATTGTCGCCCAAACAGTGTAACAGAGACCGTCAGGTGCGCCACCGCTCGCCACGATGGCAAGCTTGTCAGCGCCACTTATCGCTGCTCTCCGCGGGCTGCACAGCCTCTCGACACACGCGCATGGAATGGTCCCATGGCGACACGTTGCTGGATGAGCTGGAGCGGAGATGGAGAGAGGTTGCTTGCCGCGGCAAGCGCCTTGCCGCGGCCGAATCCTTGTTGCGTCCGGAGGCTTGTCGCGCTCCGAGCCTTCCCGGCAAGCTCCTCTTGCCGGGGCCTTGTCTTCTGCATGCCTTGAGTGGCCTTCCCGGCAAGCTCCTCTTGCCCGGGTCTTGTCTTCTTAGTCAAATACTTTGTTCTTGAATGGCTCCAAAGGAGCCACGGAGGATCTTGGCGGCGACCAGGCAAATCCTGCCGCGGGGTGCTGCAACTGTCCGTGCGCGAGTACGGGATACTAGGGTACCCCTACTCTAGTACACCGACAGGAGCCCCCGGGCCTGGGCCGTACACGGTGCCGAGCGCTGTCGGGCCAGGCCCAAAAGCGATCTGCGGGCACGCGGCCTCGACCACGTCTGCTTCGCCCCGGACCCACCATGACCCCCACTAACGGCACGCACCGGACGTGGCGTCGTGCGAGAGATCGTGGGCGTGGTCGTGGGGGTTTCTTTATTAGGAAAAGCGGAACGTCCGCCCCCTCCCCCTCTTTATAAGCGGAGAAAACAGGGGCAGGCCGTCCACTCCGCCATTGCTGTCTTGTCAAGAAAACCACCGCCGCTCCCCCTTCTTCTCCAGTGCGAAGAGCGCCCGGCCCCCTTCGCCACAAGCGCGCTCACCGCCGTCGGCCTCCTCCGCCGCCCTCGCCATGGCTCCGAAAGCCGACAAGGAGAAGGGCGTCAAGTCGGCCGAAGCGCAGCGGCTCGCGGCGTTGCGCAAGGAGCGGGCCATCTTCCCCCCCCCCCCAGCTCGGCGCAAGGGAGCTGCGGGATGTCTTCTATCTCTTTTGGTCGACGGAGACGCGTGCGCATCCGCGCACGAAGGTACTCCCGCCTCCGCTTGATTTGGCCCCAACTGGGTACCCCTTTTTGCCCTTTTCTTCTATTGCGGGCTTTGCCCGCCTCTTTTCAGTTCTTCTGCGATATCATGAACACATTTGGCCTCCGCCTCCTTGATTTCACCCCCAACGCCGTCTTGACCATGGCAGTTTTCGCGCATCTTTGCGAAAACTTTGTCGAAGTCCACCCAAATGTGGCACTCTTCCGCCACTTCTTCGTGCCTCTGCGTCGAGAGAGGAGAGCCACTTGCGGAGGGATAGCTTGGGTCTCGGGATCGGCAAGAAAGAAGCCTATCTGGAAGGAGAGTTCCGCAACAAGTGGGAGGAGTGGAGAGCCAATTGGTGTTGGGTCGTGAGGAGAACCCGCAGCCTTTTCATCGCTGCAGGCGCCAAACCCCAATAGTGCGCGGCAGAGATTGGAGTAACTTGGCGCGGAGGATGCTAGGTTGAAGATAGCTGTGACCCGGATTTTGCGCCTCGGGCTTGCCGGACTAATCAGAGCGCAGTTGGCGCAGACTTCGCCGTCGCCGCGCCGCTTCCCTTGCGGGGAGAGGAGGAGGCCTGCTTGGGAGTTCCAAAATGCGGCAGACATCATGAGGCTGCGCCCGTGCTCGAACCGGAATTTCACCGCCCCGGAGTTGGATGCGATGCTGCTAGAGCTGTTCAAGAACGACCCCGATCACCCGTAGTGGTTTAGGTTGCCGAGGGGTCGTCCCATTGTGCAACAACTTCGGCGCCGACCGCATCCGCGCCATGATGCCTTTGTGCGATTCCCATGGGATCGTTCCAACCTGGCAGGAGCCCCCTGACGAGGTCGTGCAGCAGTTCTTCGACGACTTGGAAGAAGTGCTGATCCGCTCCGACGAGCAGAAAAGGCTCACTCGCGACACTACCGACGAGGAGATGGCGCGTATTGCCACAAGGGTGGAGGAGGCGGCAGCATCCGCTGGAGCCTTCGGGTATACCGTGGAGGAGGCGGACGCCTGAAGGCGGCAAGCCTTGCCGAGCGAAGGGAGATCGCCCGGTGAGGACGAGCTTGTCGAGCCCGAGGCGGGTCGAGTGGACCCGCCGAGGGCGCTTCTTCTCCACCACCCAGCGACTTTTCCGCTGGGCTGAGCCCCTGGCCCGCTGAAGAGGCGCCTCCGCAAGGCCGAGACAGTCGGGCGGCAGATCGCCCACAACAAGAGCGTGCGCGGCGACGGCTTACCGCTGCAAGCGATGTTGCTGCGGAGCGCCTCACACTGCTGCGACAACCACGGGATCTTCTCGAGGCCACCGCCGACGCCCGCCAAGCGGCCAAGAGAGCCCACTCCCCGCCTCGTCGCACCGGAGGCGAGCCGAGTTTGACTTCTCCGCGCTCAGCTCCGAGGAGGAAGGCGAAGAGTAAGCTCTTGAGATTGTGCTTGTATTTCTTCAATTTTATTGCTTCATCTTGAATCTGATTTGCTTCGTTCTGGACTCTTTTCTTTTCAGGACGCTGGCCCAGAGAGCGTCGAAGAGGGCCAAGATCCCGACGGTCGTTGTTGAGGACGATTCTCCCGTGGCAACAGGGGACGCGTCCGAGACCCCCTTGCCGGACCCGGCAACCCTTCCTCAGAGCAGCCCCTCAAAGATAGCCCCGGAGTAAGTGTGCAGTTTTCTCCTTACTATTAGGTGTGCAGGGGTGCCCCTTCTTCGTCGATACCTGATTGCTTGCTTGTGTAGGAGCAGAGCAGCTTCATCAGGAGGGCTCGGAAGCCGCCCCCGAAATCCTGCCTGCTGCCACTACGTCGCCAAGGGAGGATTCTCCGGCAAGGGAGCACCCTCCGACAAGGGAGGCCACTTCGGCAAGGGAGGCTACCCCGGCAAGGGACAGCGCCAAAGGACCCTCCGGTGGTCGAGGCCATGGCTGCGGATCCCGTCGCAGTAATTTCCTTACGAAAATTTCCCTTGGGCTTGCTTTCTTCTGTTTCTCTTTTGAATATTTGCTTGATCGCTCTTTCTTCGTCGACGCAGAGCCGATGGAGGTCGAGGCCGCGGCGAGAGGAAGCACGCGGCAACACCGACGAGGCCGCCGTGCCGAGGAAGAAGAGGTCGTTCTTTGTGGAAGAAGAGGCCGTCGCCGACGAGCTGTGCCGAGAAGGCCACCGAGGCTGCCGATGCGAGAAGCCGGGCGAGGGTCGGGCGATCGACCGACGGCCCCGAGGTCGCAGGAGCGCCAGCGCGCTACACCGACAGCCGACTCCCCGCCGTTCTTTGGCGCCAGCTCGAGGAGCCCGGCCAGCGCCTACCTGAAGGCTGGCGAGGGTGTCTTCATCAAACTCCCCTGGGAACCGAGCTCCAGGGCGCCGGTCGAGGGAGAGACCTTCGACGGCGAGCTACTCACCTCTGCTGGGCTGACGCTGGTGGACGCGCCAAGCAGCAGCGGCGAAGTTCGAGGAGGAGCATTTCTTGAAGAAGCTGCTTTGTCGCTCTACTGCCCGCAAGCCAAGTTGGAGTCAGGAAGCACTTGTCGCGAGGGCAGGAGCGGACATGGAGAAGCGCAGAAGAGCTCGGGCGCCAACCAAGAAGCTCTCCACGACGTAGCGAAGCTGGGGCAACTTGCAGAAGCGGACGGCCTTTATCCTTGAGAAGGCCGCGGTGAGGAGGAGCAGCGTTGGCTGCCGAAAGCTGTCCGTGAGGAAAGCGAGTGGCGCAGCGGAAGGTCAACCTGGACAGCCACGAAGAAGACCTTGCCGCACGCGAGGAGTCACTTGGCGGGGTGCTTGAGCGAAGGATCTTTGCCGCAGCCGAGGCCGCCAAGGAAGAGCTGAAGGCGAAGGTGGCATGGTGGAGGCCAGCCTCAAGAAGAGCGGCGAAGAGCTTGCAGCGCTTAAGCATGAGCGAGAAGGACGCCTACACTCTTGGCGAGCTGCGAGTCGTCTCGCCGATAGGGGCAAGGAGCTCGGCGCCGCCAAGGATTCAAAGGCGGATCTTGAGCTGAAAGCGACCACCCCGACGCAGACGTTGGACGGCGCCAGAGAGCAGGAGGTGGGTTTGTTGGAGACGATCAAGGCCAAGGAGGAGCTGCTAGCGAATGCTGCCTCCACCGAGCACCTTGAGGGAGAGCGTGGAGCCGGGTGAAGGTCTTGTGGACACCGCCGCCGACATCCACAACGAGCTGATGGAGCTGGGGATGGCGGACCTTGCATACTCCTCCGACGAGCATCTCCAACCCAGTGCCAAACTCAGTCTATTCTTCAAAGGCGTGGTGACGGGTCTCCAGCGTCTCCGGGAAGAGGTCCCAAAGCAGCTGGCCGAGGAATCACGCCAGATCTATGCAGGAGCCCTCGAGAAGGTGTTGATAAAGGTGGCCTTCCGCAATCCGGGCCTCAACCTTAACGGCGTCCTCAGATCCTTGCCGCCCGATGCCAACGTGGAGGAGCTCAAAGCCCTTGTCGCACCCATTGTGGACAAGGTGAACAAGATCAAGCGGATTGATGGCGACCGCGTAGACTAGGCCGCCAATTTTATCTTTCCCTTGTCGCTGCTGATCATGTTTAGAACACTTTGTTAGATCGGCGACAAGTTATTTTGTAATATACTCTATCTTAGGCTATCAATGCAACGTTATTTCCTCTACTTGATTCCTTCCTTTATGCGTTTACGCCTTACGCATTTGGGGGACTTGTCGGTGCGGGCACTTTTGCCGCATGGCGTTGAGTCTGAGCGTCGGCCGCTTCTTTGGCGGTGCCGCCTCCGACAAGCAACCTTGTCGCGACTAGCCGCAGCTCACTTAAGTTGTTGAGCGGACTCGAAACAAAGTAAGGGCGCGACTAGCCTGCGAAGTTGGTTCCTTCTTTGCTGAGTTTTCCATACAAAGTACTATCGTTCGAGGAAGATAACTTAAAAATTTAAAATTGATTGCTCAAACTTTGGCAACTTAGCTTTTACATCTCTTGCTTCCCGATGAGGCGAAACTTCCTCGGCGGTGCCTGGTCCATAGTATTATCTTCTCCTTCCCCTAGTTAACTTGTGCGCGAGGGAGCCTTCCTTTCTTTGAGAAAAGAGAAAAAGAGGAAATAAAGTTATGGAGCCTAGCGGCTCGATTTTGCTTACGGGTGTGGTTGCTGCACAAAGTGTTAGTCAAAACATGTAATAAAATGATGAAAGCATGAATTTGACAAGTTATGCGCAACACATGAGCTTCTTCGATGCATCGGGTCTGCGCCTCGCTTTGTACAAAGGATTACATGCAACAGCGGCAAGACTTGTACAAAAGGTGGTTGCGGAGCAGGTTCCGCAACCGCGCCTATGGGTAAAACTTATGAAGATGCTCAATGTTCCAGGAGTTGCTCACGGGATGCCATCTTCGGTCTCAAAGCGGACAGCGCCGTGCCTAGTGACTTCGTTTCACCCGATAAGGGCCTTTCCACTTTGGCGTCAACTTGTTTGAATTCTTGGCGGACTGAACGCGCCGAAGAACAAGGTTGCCTTCCTCGAGACTCCTGGCACTAACTCTGCGGCTATGGTAGCGACGCAAAGCTTGCTGGTAGCGAGCAGCTCGCCTGACGGCTTTGAAGGCGATCCTCCTCAAGGAGCAGCGTCATCTTGTCGCAGCTGCTCTTGCTCAAGCTCATCATAAGCGAGCACTCGAGGCGATCCGTATACGAGTTCCGTGGGGAGAACCGCCTCTGCTCCATAGACTAGAGCAAAAGGTGTCTGGCCGGTGGCTCGATTTGGCGTCGTCCTGATCGACCAAAGAACCACCGGCAGCTCCTCGATCCAGTTTCTTCCACACTTGTGCAGCCTGTCGAAAGTTCTGGTCTTGAGCCTGCAAGACTTCAGCATTTGCCCTTTCTGCTTGACCGTTGCTTCTCGGGTGAGCAACGGAAGCAAAGCAGACCTTGGCGCCAAGATCTTGGACGTACTGCATGAAGGTGCGCCTCGTAAATTGTGTGCCGTTGTCGGTGATGATCCTGTTAGGGATTCCGAAACGGCAAAAAATCGACCTAAAGAACTTGATCTTGTTGTGTTGTCACCTTCCTCACTGCTTCCACTTCCGGCCACTTTGTGAACTTGTCGATGGCGACGTACAAGTATTCAAAGCCCCCGACAGCTCGGGGGAAGGGGCCGAGGATGTCGAGCCCCCAGACCGAAAATGGCCAGGATAAAGGGATCGTCTGGAGAGCTTGAGCTGGCTGGTGTATCTGTTTGGAATGGGCTGGCATGCTTCACACTTGGTTACTTGTGCAGTTGCATCTGGAGGGCTGTCGGCGGAAGAAACCTTGCCGGAAAGCTTTGCGGCAAGTGCTCTTCTTGCCAATGTGGTGACCACATATGCCTCCGTGTATCTCTGCCAACAACTTCATCCATCTTCCACAGGAATACACTTCAATTTCACACCGTTGAGTCTTCTTACATGCGGTATGCTGTCGACAAACTGGTACATACTCGACTGCCGGGCTACTCTTTCCGCTTCTTCTTGCTCTTCGGGAAGTTCTCCTGTCCGAAGGAAATGGACAATCTGCTGTGCCATGCTGGAGCTTGCGGCTCGACAACAAGGAACAAAGGCACATCTGTTGCTGCAGGAGCATCAGCTTCTACGGCAAGAACCTGCGGCTCTGCCGGAGCTTGACGCTCCCCGGCAAGCTTGCCGGAGCAAAACTTGTCGGAAGCGTCTGCTTCAACGAAACAAACCCTGGGGCTTGTTGGAGCAGACTGCCCCTCAGCACTGTTGGCGTTGATCTTGGGGACCTTCGCAACGACGGCTTCGGGAAGCTCTGCCGGAAAGTAGTCACCAGAGATCAACTTCCTCTTCTTGCTTTGTCCAGTTGATGGTGTTACGGTTGGTTGAGTCAGCTTGAGCACGAAAATCCCTGGTTCCACGGGCAACTTAAGGGCAGCGCACTTTGACAGCCGTCGGCAATATCATTACGAGCTCTTGGAACATGTTCCATTTGCGGGCCGTCAAAGTGCTCTTCTAGCTTCCTCACTTCATCAACGTAGGCTTCCATCAACGGACTCTGGTAATCTTTGTTCACTTGGCGGACGACAAGTTGCGAGTCACCACGACAATAAGCTTTTTGATCCCAAGGTCCACTGCGATCTCGAGGCCGGCAAGCAAACCTTCATACTCTGCGGTATTGTTTGTTGCTTGCTCCTTGGGAAAGTGCATCCGGACTACGTACTTGAGGTGCTCTCCGGTGGGTGCGATAAGCGAACGCCGGACCGGCGCCTTTGCAGCGAGAAGGCACCATCAAAGTACATCAGCCACTCTTTGCTTGCTTCTTTGGCCGGGAATGCTCGTCTCCGGAATCTCTCCATCTGGCGTTGGCGTCCATTACGCTATGAATTCTGCCAACGCCTGCTTTGGACAGTTGATGTGCTTTCAAACTTGAGACCAAAGCTTGCGGTTCAATGCCCACTCGACAATCCTGCCCGTTGCTTCGGATTCTGCGGTATCCTCTTGGTGAAAGCGAGACAACTGTGATCTCATGTGCTTGGAAGTAATGGCGCAGCTTTAGCCGAGGCCATGAGGAGGCCGAAAAGCAATTTACGCACACCAGTACCTTGACCTAGCCCCTGCAGAGGGAATCGACAAAGTAGGTAGGGCGCCGCACCATCCTTTTACGCATCTGGTCATGTGTCTGCGTGGATTCGTCCTTGTCGGGACCAGAGCTTGTCGTGAAGCCCCACCTTGTCATTGGATGTGCTTGCCGTGGTTCTTGGCTCGTCATCCGCCTCCCTCTCCGCTACTAACGGAGCACTAACCACTTGATTGGTTGCTGCTATATATAGCAGCAACTTCTCTTGTGGTTTAGGTGCGACAAGTGTTGGGGTGGAGGACAGGTATCTCTTTAAGTCCTGCAGCGCAGCCTCCGCTTCAGAGTCCATTTCATTGGACCTGCCTTTTTCAAAATCTTGAAAAAGCGGCGGCGCGTTCAGCAGACCTAGAAATAAACCTTTGAGAGCAGCTATGCAACCGCAAGTCTTCGTACATCCTTGACGCGCTTTGGTGCTTCAATCTGCTCAATGGCCTTGATCTTGTCGGGATTAGCTTCAATCCCTCGTTGAGACCACGAAGAACCCGAGAAGCTTGCCGGAAGGGACTCCAAATACGCACTTCTCGGGGTTGAGCTTGAGGTTGATCTTGCGCAGATTTGCAAAGGTCTCGTCCAAATCTTGAACCAGAGTTGCTTTGTCCTTGCTTTTGACCACTATGTCATCCATGTAGGCTTCTACATTTCTGTGCATTTGCGGCTCAAAAGCGTCATGGACTACCCTTGCAAATGTTGAACCAGCATTCTTCAATCCGAAAGGCATCCGTATGAAACAGTATGTGCCACATGGTGTAATGAATGCGGTCTTCTCCTCATCTTCTTTAGCCATGAAGATCTGATGGTATCCTGAGTATGCATCAAGAAACGAAAGCAAATCACATCCAGCCGTGGAGTCAACAATCTGGTCAATGCGCGGCAAGGAAAATGGATCTTTGGGACAAGCTTTATTAACATCCGTGAAGTCAATACAAAGTCTCCATTTTCCATTTGCTTTGCGTACGACTACAGGATTGGCCAACCACGTAGGATGGAGCACTCCTCTGACAAGGCCTGCTGCTTCCAGTTTCTTGATCTCTTCCGCTATGAATTCTTGGCGTTCCACTGCTTGCTTTCTGACTTTTTGCTTGACGGGCCGTGCATGAGGACAAACGGTCAGGCGGTGCTCAATCACTTTCCTGGGAACACCGGGGATGTCGGGGCGATTGCCATGCAAACACGCCGACATTCGCCCGCAGGAAAGCAACGAGCGCCTTTCCTATTTAGGGTCGAGAGAGGCACCGATGGTAAATGTACCACCAGTGCCGTCCTCCTTGGCGGCACCTTCTTGGTCTTTGGCGGAGCCACCATCTTCTTGCACTTGCCGGTGGAGCTCGATGGTGCGTCCTCGACGGTAGCGCAGCACTCCGAAGAGGTGCGCTTGCCGGAGTAAGCATCAGAGGCCGGTGGCTCGATTTGGCGTCGTCCTGATCGACCAAAGAACCACCGGCAGCTCCTCGATCCAGTTTCTTCCGCACTTGGGCAGCCTGTCGAAAGTTCTTGTCTTGAGCCCGCGTAGCACTTCAGCATTTGCCCTCTCTGCTTGACCGTTGCTTCTCGGGTGAGCAACGGAAGCAAAGCAGACCTTGGCGCCAAGATCTTGGACGTACTGCATGAAGGTGCGCCAGAAATTGTGTGCCGTTGTCGGTGATGATCCTGTTAGGGATTCAAACGGCAAACAATCGACCTGAAGAACTTGACTGCTTGTTGTCTTGTCACCTTCCTCATCGCTTCCACTTCCGGCCACTTTGTGAACTTGTCGATGGCGGCGTACAAGTATTCAAAGCCCCGACAGCTCGGGGAAGGGGCCGAAGGATGTCCAGCCCCGGACCGAAAATGGCCGTGGATAAAGGGATCGCCCGGAGAGCTTGAGCTGGCTGGTGTATCTGTTTGGAATGGGCCTTGCACGCTTCACAATTGGTTACTTGTGCGGTTGCATCACGGAGGGCTGTCGGCGGAAGAAACCTTGCCGGAAAGCTTTGCCGGCAAGTGCTCTTCTTGCGCCAATGTGGTGACCACATATGCCTCCGTGTATCTCTCGCCAACAACTTCATCCATCTTCCACAGGAATACACTGCAATTTCACACCGTTGAGTCTTCTTACATGCGATATCTTGTCGACAAACTGGTACATACCGATCGCCGGGCTACTCTTTCCGCTTCTTCTTGCTCTTCGGGAAGTTCTCCTGTCTGAAGGAAATGGACAATCTGCTGTGCCCATGCTGGAGCTTGCGGCTCGACAACAAGGACCAAAGGCACATCTGTTGCTGCGGGAGCATCAGCTTCTACGGCAAGAACCTGCGGCTCTGCCGGAGCTTGACGCTCCCCGGCAAGCTTGCCGGAGCAAAACTTGTCGGAAGCGTCTGCTTCAACGAAACAAACCCTGGGGCTTGTTGGAGCAGACTGCCCCTCAGCACTGGTGGCGTTGATCTTGGGGACCTTCGCAACGACGGCTTCGGGAAGCTCTGCCGGAAAGTAGTCACCAGAGATCAACTTCCTCTTCTTGCTTTGTCCGATTGATGGTGTTACGGTTGGTTGAGTCAGCTTGAGCACGAAAATCCATGGTTCCACAGCAACTTAAGGGCAGCGCACTTTGACAGCCGTCGGCAATATCATTCGAGCTCTTGGAACATGTTCCATTTGCAGGCCGTCAAAGTGCTCTTCTAGCTTCCTCACTTCATCAACGTAGGCTTCCATCAACGGACTCGGTAATCTTTGTTCACTTGGCGGACGACAAGTTGCGAGTCACCCTCGACAATAAGCTTTTTGATCCCAAGGTCCACCGCTATCTCGAGACCGGCAAGCAAACCTTCATACTCTGCGGTATTGTTTGTTGCTTGCTCCTTGGGAAAGTGCATCCGGACTACGTACTTGAGGTGCTCTCCGGTGGGTGCGATAAGCAAGACGCCGCACCGGCGCCTTTGCAGCGAAGGCACCATCAAAGTACATCAGCCACTCTTTGCTTGCTTCTTTGACGGGAATGCTTGTCTCGGAATCTCTCCATCCGGGCGTTGGCGCCCATTCTCGCTATGAATTTCGCCAACGCCTCGCTATGGATAGTTGATGTGCTTTCAAACTTGAGACCAAAGCTTGATGGTTCCAATGCCCACTCGACAATCCTGCCTTGCTTACGGATTCTCGCAAAGATCCTCTTCACCGGAAAGCGAGTGACAATCGTGTGATCTCATGTGCTTGGAAGTAATGGCGCAGCTTTCGAGGCCATGAGGAGGCCGAAAAGCAATTTCTGCACACCAGAGTACCTCGATCTAGCCCCCTGCAGGAGGGAACTGACAAAGTAGACTGGGCGCTGCACCATCCTTTTCTGCATCTGGTCATGTGTCTGCGTGGATTCGTCCTTGTCGGGACCAGAGCTTGTCGGCGAAGCCCCCTGCTTGTCGCTGGATGTGCTTGCCGTGGTTGTTGGCTCGTCATCCGCCTCCCTCTCCGCTACTAACGCAGCACTAACCACTTGATTGGTTGCTGCTATATATAGCAGCAACTTCTCTTGTGGTTTAGGTGCGACAAGTGTTGGAGTGGAGGACAGGTATCTCTTTAAGT
Source organism: Aegilops bicornis (assembly GCA_021605145.1). NCBI lineage: Eukaryota > Viridiplantae > Streptophyta > Magnoliopsida > Poales > Poaceae > Aegilops > Aegilops bicornis. The sequence goes on along the minus strand of CM038673.1, from coordinate 401,733,390 downwards.
CTGCGGCGCAGCCTCCGCTCCGGAGTCCATTTCATTGGACCTGCCTTTTTCAAAATCTTGAAAACAACAGGCTGCTCAAAGCAGACCTAGAAATAAACTTCTTTGAGAGCAGCTACGCAACCGGCAAGTCTTCGTACATCCTTGACGCGCTTTGGTGCTTCAATCTGCTCAATGGCCTTGATCTTGTCGGGATTAGCTTCAATCCCTCGTTGAGACACGAAGAACCCGAGAAGCTTGCCGGAAGGGACTCCAAATACGCACTTCTCGGGGTTGAGCTTGAGGTTGATCTTGCGCAGATTTGCAAAGGTCTCGTCCAAATCTTGAACCAGAGTTGCTTTGTCCTTGCTTTTGACCACTATGTCATCCATGTAGGCTTCTACATTTCTGTGCATTTGCGGCTCAAAAGCGTCATGGACTACCCTTGCAAATGTTGAACCAGCATTCTTCAATCCGAAAGGCTTCCGTTTGAAGCGATATGTGCCACATGGTGTAATGAATGCGGTCTTCTCCTCATCTTCTTCAGCCATGAAGATCTGATGGTATCCTGAGTATGCATCAAGAAACGAAAGCAAATCACATCCAGCCGTGGAGTCAACAATCTGGTCAATGCGCGGCAAGGGAAATGGATCTTTGGGACAAGCTTTATTAACATCCGTGAAGTCAATACAAAGTCTCCATTTTCCATTTGCTTTCTTGCGCGACTACTGAGGATTGGCCAACCATGTAGGATGGAGCACTCCTCGACAAGGCCTGCTGCTTCCGGTTCTTGATCTCTTACGCTATGAATTCTTGGCGTTCCTTTGCTTGCTTCACGACTTTTTGCTTGACGGCCCGTGCATGAGGACAAGCGGCCAGGCGGTGCTCAATCACTTTCACAGGAACACCGGGGATGTCGGGGCGGTTGCCATGCAAACACGCCGACATTCGCCCGCAGAAAGCAACGAGCCGCCTTCCTATTTAGGGAGTCGAGAGAGGCACCGATGGTAAATGTACCACCAGGTGCCGTCCTCCTTGGCGGGCACCTTCTTGGTCTTTGGCGGAGCCACCATCTTCTTGCACTTGCCGGTGGAGCTCGATGGTGCGTCCTCGACGGTAGCGCAGCACTCCGAAGAGGTGCGCTTGCCGGAGTAAGCATCAGAGGCCGGTGGCTCGATTTGGCGTCGTCCTGATCGACCAAAGAACCACCGGCAGCTCCTCGATCCAGTTTCTTCCGCACTTGTGCAGCCTGTCGAAAGTTCTTGTCTTGAGCCCGCGTAGCACTTCAGCATTTGCCCTCTGCTTGACCGTTGCTTCTCTGGTGAGCAACGGAAGCTCGCGGAACCTTGGCGCCAAGATCTTGGACGTCTTGCATGAAGGTGCGCCTCGTAAATTGTGTGCCGTTGTCGGTGATGATCCTGTTAGGGATTCAAAGCGGCAAACAATCGACTGAAGAACTTATCGCTGTTGTCTTGTCACCTTCCTCACTTGCTTCCACTTCCGGCCACTTTGTGAACTTGTCGATGGCGGCGTACAAGTATTCAAAGCCCCGACAGCTCGGGGAAGGGGCCGAGGATGTCGAGCCCCGGACCGAAAATGGCCAGGATAAAGGGATGCGTCTGGAGAGCTTGAGCTGGCTGGTGTATCTGTTTGGAATGGAACTGGCACGCTTCACACTTGGTTACTTGTGCAGTTGCATCCTGGAGGGCTGTCGGCCAGAAGAAACCTTGCCGAAAAGCTTTGCCGGCAAGTGCTCTTGCACCAATGTGGTGACCACATATGCCTCCGTGTATCTCTGCCAACAACTTCTGTCCATCTTCCACAGGAATACACTTCAATTTCACACCGTTGAGTCTTCTTACATGCAGTATCTTTGTCGACAAACTGGTACATACTTTCATTGCCGGGCTACTCTTTCCGCTTCTTCTTTCTCTTGGGAAGTTCTCACATGCGAAGGAAATGGACAATCTGCTGTGCCCATCTTTGGAGCTTGCGGCTCGACAACAAGGACCAAAGGCACATACATTGCTGCGGGAGCATCGGCTTCTACGACAAGAACCTGCGGCTCTGCCGGGCTGGGCGCTCCGGCAAGCTTGCGGAGCAAAACTTGTCGGAAGCGTCGCTTCAACGAAACAAACCACAGGGCTTGTTGGAGCAGATCGCCCCTCAAAGATATTGGCGTTGATCTTGGGGACCTTCGCAACGACGGCTTCGGGAAGCTCTGCCGGAAAGTAGTCACCAGAGATCAACTTCCTCTTCTTGCTTTGTCCAGTTGATGGTGTTACGGTTGGTTGAGTCAGCTTGAGCACGAAAATCCCTGGTTCCACAGGCAACTTAAGTGCAGCGCACTTTGACAGGCCGTCAGCAATATCATTCTGAGCTCTTGGAACATGTTCCATTTGCAGGCCGTCAAAGTGCTCTTCTAGCTTCCTCACTTCATCAACGTAGGCTTCCATCAACGGACTCTGGTAATCTTTGTTCACTTGGCGGACGACAAGTTGCGAGTCACCCCGACAATAAGCTTTTTGATCCCAAGGTCCACTGCGATCTCGAGACCGGCAAGCAAACCTTCATACTCTGCGGTATTGTTTGTTGCTTGCTCCTTGGGAAAGTGCATCCGGACTACGTACTTGAGGTGCTCTCCGGTGGGTGCGATAAGCGAACGCCGCACCGGCGCCTTGCAGCGAAGGCACCATCAAAGTACATCAGCCACTCTTTGCTTGCTTCTTTGACGGGAATGCTCGTCTCGGAATCTCTCCATCTAGCGTTGGCGTCCATTCTCGCTATGAATTCTGCCAACGCTCGCTTTCAGATAGTTGATGTGCTTTCAAACTTGAGACCAAAGCTTGGCGGTTCAATGCCCATTCGACAATCCTGCCCGTTGCTTCGGATTCTGCGGTATCCTCTTGCCGGAAAGCGAGTGACAAGCTGTGATCTCATGTGCTTGGAAGTAATGGCGCAGCTTTCTCGAGGCCATGAGGAGGCCGAAAGAAATTTCTGCACACCAGCGCATTTTGACCTAGCCCCTCGCAGGGAGGGAACCCGACAAAGTAGACGGGCGCTGCACCATCCTTTTCTGCATCTGGTCATGTGTCTGCGTGGATTCATCCTTGTCGGGACCAGAGCTTGTCGTGAAGCCCCCACCTTGTCATTGGATGTGCTTGCCGTGGTTCTTGGCTCGTCATCCGCCTCCCTCTCCGCTACTAACGCAGCACTAACCACTTGATTGGTTGCTGCTATATATAGCAGCAACTTCTCTTGTGGTTTAGGTGCGACAAGTGTTGGAGTGGAGGACAGGTATCTCTTTAAGTCCTGCAGCGCAGCCTCCGCTTCGGGAGTCTATTTCATTGGACCTGCCTTTTTCAAAATCTTGAAAAACGGCAGGGCGCGTTCAGCAGACCTAGAAATAAACCTGCTGAGAGCAGCTACGCAACCGGCAAGTCTTCGTACGCGCTTTGGTGCTTCAATCTGCTCAATGGCCTTGATCTTGTCGGGATTAGCTTCAATCCCTCGTTGAGACACGAAGAACCCGAGAAGCTTGCCGGAAGGGACTCCAAATACGCACTTCTCGGGGTTGAGCTTGAGGTTGATATTGCGCAGATTTGCAAAGGTCTCGTCCAAATCTTGAACCAGAGTTGCTTTGTCCTTGCTTTTGACCACTATGTCATCCATGTAGGCTTCGACATTTCTGTGCATTTGCGGCTCAAAAGCATCATGGACTACCCTTGCAAATGTTGAACCAGCATTCTTCAATCCGAAAGGCATCCGTATGAAATAGTATGTGCCACATGGTGTAATGAATGCGGTCTTCTCCTCATCTTCTTCAGCCATGAAGATCTGATGGTATCCTGAGTATGCATCAAGAAACGAAAGCAAATCACATCCAGCCGTGGAGTCAACAATCTGGTCAATGCACGGCAAGGGAAATGGATCTTTGGGACAAGCTTTATTAACATCCGTGAAGTCAATACAAAGTCTCCATTTTCCATTTGCTTTGCGTACGACTACAGGATTGGCCAATCACGTAGGATGGAGCACTCCTCTGACAAGGCCTGCTGCTTCCAGTTTCTTGATCTCTTCGCTATGAATTCTTGGCGTTCCAACGCTTGCTTCCCGACTTTTGCTTGACGGGCCATGCATGAGGACAAAGCGGCCAGCGGTGCTCAATCACTTTCACAGGAACACCGGGGATGTCGACGGTTGCCATGCAAACACGCCGACATTCGCTCGCAGGAAAGCAACGAGCCGCCTTCCTATTTAGGGTCGAGAGAGGCAGCGATGGTAAATGTACCACGGTGCCGTCCTCCTGTGGGCACCTTCTTGGTCTTTGGCGGAGCCACCATCTTCTTGCACTTGCCGGTGGAGCTCGATGGTGCGTCCTCGGCGGTAGCGCAGCACTCCGAAGAGGTGCGCTTGCGGAGTAAGCATCGAGCCCTTGCGGACTTGGACTTTGTCTTCTTCCCCGGGAGCTTCAGCGGCAAGTGTCCGGCAATCTGTCTCGGCTGCTTTGCATCCCGGTAGATCTTGTCGGCCTGAGATAAGGGCATCCTTCTTGTCGCCATGGACAGAGATGACGCTTATCGGGCCTGGCATCTTGAGTAAGTTGTAGGCGTAGTGAGAGGCTGCCATGAACTTGGCGAGTCTTTGGGACCAAGTACCCTATTGTAAGGCAATGGTAAATCGGCAACGTCGAATGTGACCCTCTCAGTCCTAAAGTTCAGCTCGCTGCCAAATGTTACCGGCAACGTAATCTTCCCCTTCAGCTTGCTCCTTCCCGGATTGATTCCTTGGAAGGTGCCGGTCTCTTCGAGCTCGCTGTCAGGGATTTGAAGCTTCTGGAGCACCACGGAGGAGATCAGATTCAAACCGGCCCGCCGATCAACTAGCATTTTGGTGACCTTGAGGTTGCGGATGGTTGGTGAGACCAACATCGGCAAGCACCCGACCGCAGATTATGCGATCAGGGTGGTCCTCAATATCAAAAAGCGATAGGCGTGCTAGACCACTTGTGAGGCTTGCATGACTCTACGGATAGTTCCATGCATTGACCTCCCACATCCATTGCTTGAGTTGGCGGTGTGAGGTATGCAGGAAGCACCTCCAACGCAGAGAGGACCTCTGTGGCTTCGGAACTCCTGCTCATCGGCGTCGTCTTCCATATCTTCGTCGTTGTCATCATCTTCATCCTTGTCGCGGCAGCTTGAGGAGGTGCATCTCCTTGCCGTTGCTTGGCCTTGCTTGGCGTCCTCCCTGCCGGGGCGTTTCTTGCTTGCTTCCCCGGCACCTTCCTGGGCCTTCTCTTTGTCGCGCCAGCTTTCGTACTCAGCCCTCTGCTGTTCTACAAGCTGCTCGACCTTCTTGCAGCTCTGGAGGTCGTGGCCCTTGGTGCGGTGGATCTTGCAAGATCGCTTGCCGGAGCCGTCCTGCTTGTCGGCGGCCGCCACCGACTGGTGGTTGGCGTCAACGGCAACCTCCTTGCCGGAGCCACCAGCTTTGGCGTTCTTGTCGCCACCTCCATTGCCGGACTGCTCAACAACTAGCACTTCTCTACCTTTCTTCTTCTTGTTGCCTCGCCGCCGGCCCTTCTTTGCCGGGGCGGCCTCCTCACTGTCAGATCTTGCTTCCGCATTCTCTCCTGGGAGTCTCCTCCCTTCCTCGGTAGCGTGCACACTTGTCGGCCAAGGCGTATAGCTCATCGACGTCCTTGACTTTGCACATCGCCATCTCCTCCTCATCCTGCGGTTCCGCACATTACGATGAAACGCTACCGATCACCGGCAGGGGTGGACATCCGGGATGTTGTAGTGCACACGGCTGAATCTCTGAATAAACTTGCGCGAGGACTCTCCTTCCTTCCGGGCGGCAGATGAAGGTCACTCTCTTAGCCATGAGGCTTGTGGCCACCTGTGAAGGCGCCAACAAACTGATGGCACAGATCTGCCCAAGAGGATATGGAGCTGTCCGGCAAGTGCATGAGCCAAGATCTGACGTTGGGCTTGAGCATGAGCGGGAAGTAGTTGGCGAGGATCTTGTCGTCCCGTCCCCCCGCAACCTGCACCGCGATGGTGTAGATGCTAAGGAACTCCGACGGATGCGTCCTGCCATCATACTTCTCCGGCACGTCTGGTTTGAAGTTTTTCTGGCTGGGCCACTAGACTTGCCGCAGCTCACGAGTGAACGCAGGGCAACCTACCGCGTACGGCAAGTCGCTAGCTCCTCCGGCGCGCCGCGTCGACAGAAGGCCCAGCGCTTTGTCGGATGACGTCGTCGCGCTTCTCTCCGGCGCTCGATGCGAGTTCGAGCGTCCTCTTGTTGTCTCTCATGAAGAACTTGGCGTTGATCGCGGCGAGCTCGCGGATCCGATGACGCGGTGGAGTCGCTGTCGAGGTGGATCCGGTGAGTCGGCGATCTTGGCCTTCGTGGCGGAGAGTGCATGGTGGTTGCACCTCCGACAGTCTCGTCGCCACCGGCTCGTGCCTTGTCGTCTTGCCGCGGCAACGATGGCGTTGGTTGCCGAAGCGTCGCCGTTGGCAAAGCCGATGAGGCTACGGATAGTGGCCCTCCACTCGTCGACCTTGTTGGCCGTTGGAGGGTAGTCGAGGAGCAGCTGAGCTCTCGCCAGAGCTTCTGCTGGAGTAGTGGGTGGCATTGGCGAACGGTGCGAGGAGCGGGATATGCTCGGACTTCTAACTACATTAGAAGGAGCAGCACCCCGTCCAGGCGATCGTATCTCACTCGTGCCAGCATGTTGGCGCGCATGCTGGTCTTGAGGGTCTCGATCCAGCGAGCGTATGGCATTGTGAACGCCATGACGTTGTTGGTCCCGTCTCTGAGATGGGCGCGGGGGATGTTGTGACGCCGTGGTTTGCGGGGCCTTGTCCTTGGACTTGGCAACGTCGCGAACACCTTCGTCGGCGCCCGTTCCTCCGCCGTCGCCCCACCACCCGTTTGCTGCGGTGAGGGTGGGTACGACAGCGACGGCTCTGCTGCCGCCAAGCCTTCTTCTTCGGTGGCATGTTGAGGAAGATGTTGAGGACGCTGCTCGTGGTGAACGTCGGATCAGATTCACACGGCCTCGACGCCTTACCGGGCGCGCCAAGGATGTCGGGGAGGCTGATCGTACCCACGAACACCTACGGGGCCGGCGGACCAGGCCCCTTTGTGGTTCGGAGGGGGGCGGAGATTGCACGAAGAGCGGATCGAGGCGAGGCACACGAGCAATTTACCTAGCTTCGGAGCTCTCCGGAGAGATAAAACTCCTACTGCTGCTTGTTTGATGTATTGTGTTCTTGCTAGGGAGCGATGCGAGCTACAAAACCTAGCGTGAGCGTATCTGGTCTCTAGTGAGTCGAATGAACCGAAACTTGAACCCCCTCTACGTTGCGCATGGGCCTCCTTTTATATGCTCAAGGGGTCTCCGACAGGTGGCAACGTAGGCGAGGGTACAAATGTAAAAACAGGAGTTGGTACACCTACTCGTACAGTGTACAGTGCAAAATACCTAACTCTGACGGCAAGGGACAAAAGCAATAAATGCCCGTCGATTGTCGCCCAAACAATTACTGTGAGACCGTCAGTGCGCCACCGCCGCCACGATGGCAAGCTTGTCGGCGCCGCTTATCGCTGCTCTCCGCTGGCTGCACTGACCTCTCGACACGCAGCGCATGGAATGGTCCCATGGCGACACGTTGCTGGATGAGCTGGAGCGGAGATGGGGAGAGGTTGCTTGCCGCGGCCGAATCTTTGTCGCGTCCGGAGGCTTGTCGCGCTCCGAGCCTTCCCGGCAAGCTCCTCTTGCCGGGGCCTTGTCTTCTACATGCCTTGAGTGGCCTTCCTGGCACGCTCATCTTGCCGGGCCTTGTCTTCTTAATCAAATACTTTGTTCTTGAATGGCTCCAAAGGAGCCACGGAGGATCTTGGCGGTGACGAGGCAAACCCTGCCGCGGGGTGCTGCAACTGTCCGTGCACGAGTACGGGATACTAGGGTACCCCTACTCTAGTACACCGACAGAGACTTGACCCATTCGGGTCGGGTCGCTACAAAGGGACAAGGTAACCTAATGTTTTCATGGACATCATTTTGTGTGTGCATCACTCTATGTCTATGGATATTCTTGTTTGTTCCTTGTGGGACTAACCCGTGTAGGTATTGAAAGTGCAACTCACTCCAAAGGATTGCTCCAAAATATCTACATCAACATTGAGCATCCACATCTTCAACACCTACATGAAGTCATCATCGACACAATCCAAGGTTACTTTATCCCTCTAAGGGGGGGATCTCACATCTAGGGGGAGCTTAACTCTAAGAATTGAATCAAAGCAACTCTAATGATGTGAACACATAAATGCTTTATGTAAAAGTGGTAACCCCACTTGAGCTTAAACGATGAGTATGACCTATGATCAAATGTTCTCATTTGACTCCTAAGTCAATATACTCATATATAGATGACCTAGTCATCGCCAAATTGTTTGATAGATGCTAGAATTGGTTGTGCATGCTTTGGCACATATTTCATTTGTCATTTTATTGTGTGAGCATGTTGGTTGCATATTTTACTCATTCGAGGACATCCACTTGTTGTCTTGATTGGTTGGTTTCTTTTTCTTTGGCCAAGTGGATGGACAAGAATGCCTAAGAACCTTCTCTAGCTATCTATGTGTTTCTCGTCTCAAACTCTATTCATGCTACATCACAAAATTTGATCAAGTCAGATTCGAACCACTCTGTGTGAGGAGCACTTTCGAGTCCCGATTCGTCATAGACTTAAACTTCCAAAACTTCTTTGTGATTTTCGGTCCGACCGATTCCTCCATTTCGGTCATACCGAGATTACTAAGTCGATCTAGGTTTTCAATCTCGGTGCAACCGATTTTAACTTCGGTCACACCGAGTTGTCAGAATCGCTATGATTATGCATCTCGGTGCCACCGAAGTTGTTCAACTTCGGTCACACCGGCGATGTCGGGCTATATATACACGGGCAAATTTTTGGAAAACTTTCTCCGAAACTTCTCACCAGCGCATAGCTCGCTTCGCCTACCAGGTTCACGGATCGTCGACTTCGTGCCCGCCTCCTCATCGCTGGTCTCCGCCGCCGTCAACGGAATTCTCCTCCGCCGTTGCCGCCGTAGCGAGTTCACCGCCGAACTAGGGTATGAACTCGATCACTATGTTATCCTCGTCCGATTCTCAGCACATTGTGTTCATAATGCATCTTGCCATGATTGAAACACTTCTATCCAGTCAAAACAATCCTTAGAATAGGTATGATTCAAAAATTTAGGGTTAGGTTTCCGCCGAAACCATCTCGGACCCACCGAGTTGAAAACTTCGGTCCCACCGATTTGGCTAACGCCATTGCACTAGTAAGTCTCGGTCTGACCGAGAATTACAAATCGGTGTGAACGATTTTAGAACTTTGTGAAACCCTAGCAGTCTTGGTGCCACCGAACTGTGACTCGGTCTGACCGAGTTCACTAGTTTAGGTCCCAAAAACTGCTTCGGTATCACCGAGTTTAAAAATCGGTAGATCCGAAATGCTTTCATGGAAAACTAAAACTAAGTTTTTTGAATCATTCTTTTGCAAAAATCTCTGCATTTTGTGATGCTCATCCACTCTACCTCATCTATAACTATTCACAGGGACAGCAGTCAGTGTGAGCAGCATGTCAGACCAAAGTGACAGTTAGAAGAGCAGATTCACATGAGTTAGGGCACTAGTCCCTCTAGCAGCTCAGATGAGGGGAGCAGAAGCACTCCTAGAAATTTTCCCAAGGCTGCCACAAGGACAAGGAAGAAGAAGACCTCAGAGTCTGAGGATGAGGATTATGTGGCAGCTGAGGATGAGGCCAGTTCCAAGAAGAAAGTGCTCAAGAAGGAGTACAGCTCAACAAAGATTAAGCACGGAATGAAGATCAAAAGGCCAGTAGGTAGACAACCAATGTCCAAAGCCAGAGTCTCCACTCAAGCTTCTTTGGAATCCCAACCCAAAGAACCTGCTGCTGCTGAAGGAAAGAAGAGGAAGGAAAGGGTCAAGAAGACCATGGCCAGAGTGATTGGGAAGCCTTCTATGATGGAGGAAGAGGAAGAAGAAGAAGAAGAGGTTGCTGAGCCTGCACCCAAGGCACAAAAGCTGATTGGTGATGCCATAAAGTCAGGGGCTGCAACTTCAAAGCCCAAAGCTACCCCCAAGCCCAAGAGTGCACCAAAGAGGAATACCAGGAGTATACCGGCAGCTGAGAAGAACAAGGCTCCAATGCCTGAGGTTGATGCTGAGGAAGATGAAGAAGGGCAGGTCCTAAGGAAGCTCAAATCCAAGATCCTAGACCACAATGATGCTCATCCTGTGGCTAAGAACATGAAGATCAGGAGAGATCAAGGGTTGAGGCTATGGAGAGAGTCTGATCCATATGCCACCAGGATAAAGACTGCTGTAGATTACAGGTTCCGCACCAAGGAGCAGACGGACTTCTATGAGACCATCTTATTGGATAAGAAGCCCATAGTTTGTGATATGAGGTGGGTCGACTGGACCTACATTCAGGAGAATGAAGAACATTATCCAGGAGTATATGACAGCTTTTCAAGCAAGGCTCTGCAGCTTGCAGATTTTGTTGGGCGAAGCTCACAAACCGGAATGACGAGCTCATAATGCAATTCTACTCCACAGCACATTTCTATCCAGATGGCAGGATAGTTTGGATGTCAGAAGGAATGAGATACCAGTCAACCATAGAGGAATGGGCAAGTCTGATCAATGCCCCCAAGGAAAGTGAAGATGACTTGGACATTTATGCCAAGAAGAAGATGGGTCATAACTCAATGTCACAGATGTAAAAGGAAATACCTGATGATGCACTTGAGTCCTTCAAGTTTGGATCAGTTCATTTTCTTCTGTCAGGGCTGCCTACAATCAACTGGATCCTAAGGCACACTCTTTTTCCCAAATCAGGTGATCACAACATGATCAGAGGGCATGCAATCAATTTGCTTCACATTTTTGATGTGCCTAAGAAATTCAAAGTCATGAGCCTCATAGTTGAAACTATCAAGAGGACAGCAGCAGACCAGAAGAGGAGCTGTGGATATGCCCCACAGATTCAGGAGTTGATTAACTCAAAGATGGGCACAGGAAAGTATTTGTTGGATAAGGAACACATGGTTCTCTATCCTGACTTTGAGGACAATCAATTTGTCATGACTGAGAATGAACCATCATCAGTACAAGCGCAAGAGAGGAAGGAGAAAGCAAGAAAAGAGAAGGCTGCAAAGATGCCAACTCAAGCAGAGGCATCTGATTACTTTCTGAAGAACAAGCAGGAGCAGGTTGGTTACTTAATAGCATCAACTATGTGGATTGAGAAGGGGTTGGCCACCCTAACTCAAAACCAGGAGAGCCTGGAAAGAATCATGGAACAAAAATTCTATGATCTTGATGTCAAAGTAACTGAGATTCAGTCAGCTGTGGAGCAGCTACAGGATGACATGCAGGAGAGGAAGGGCAGGACAATGACTGATGCATTTGCCAGAGTGCCACGAGCTCAGAGATCAGCTGCAGAGCCAGTTCAAGACACCAGAGTCACTTCATCAGCTCCAGCTACAGCTCCAGCACCACCAGCACCAGCACCAACTCCTTCAGCTCCTACTACATCGACTGACGCCTTCGTCCTTGGAGTTCTCCGGACACCACCACCACTAGAAGACCAAGCCTGAGAGACGATATAGTCCTATGCATTTTCTAGGAACTTTTTGGTAACTTGTTGCCAAAGGGGGAGAAAAATGTATAGATCATAGGCTTCGAGAGAGAGAGATTTGCTTTTGTTCTCTCTTGTCTTCTTGGTTGAACTTTATTCGCTTTTGATTGTTTGAGATACTATGCGATTACCTGTGAGACATTGATGATCATGTGTTTGATCATAAGCTACACTTATGCTCGTTATGATATTATCTTACTTATCCTCATATGATCATTCACTTTGCTTGGTGATGAGTGCATGTATTCAATCTCTGTTATTTTGAGTGCTCCACCAAGATGTATGTGACATGGAAGAGTAACCCATGAGCCTAATTCCTTGTGCATTTGCAGTCCAAAGCAAATATTACTATGCACAAATTTAGGGGGAGCTCTTGCTTATCACATACTTCTCAAAGCGACGATGTTTTTCAAATTTTATTATCATTTGTTGAAGCTTTGATCTATATGTTGTCATCAATTACCAAAAAGGGGATTGAAAGTGCAACTATCCCTAGGTGGTTTTGGTAATTCATAACAACATATAGCTCATTGAGCTAATGCTATTCCAAGACAAATATTTCAGGATAGCTCTATTATTGGCTTGTCATTGATGATGATAGTGGACCACTAAAAATATCATGGACAAAGTATTGGCTCTCGCTCTAAATCTCAAGACTCTATATTTTACATTTTAGTGATCCAAGATCACATTGAGTCTATAGGAAAAGCCAATACTATCAAGGAGGGATGAGGTGTTGCTTAATGAGCCTTTTGCTTCATGTGCTTAGTGATATGCTCCAAAACCCTCCACTACTTTCTCACATCCACATATGACCTAAACCTAAAGTCAAACTCGGCCCTACCGATTCTTTCTATCAGGCGCCACCGAGTTCAGATGTCTTAGCCACGGCCACAAACCCTAGGCAAATCGGTCTCACCGATAGGGATCTCGGTCTCACCGAGATGGGATTGTAATCTCTCTGTTTCCCTTCGTAACGTTTCGGTCTAACCGAAGTGAGCGATCGGTCCCATTGAGATTACAATGTAAACTCTCTGTTTCCCTTTTGTAACTTTTCCGTCTCACCGAAAGAGCAAATCGGTCCCACCGAGTTTACCTGACCAACTCTACGGTTAGCTAATTACCAAATTCGGTCTCACCGAAGTTTGTGTAATCGGTCTCACCGAGATTACGTTATGCCCTAACCCTAACCATATCGGTCCTACCGAGTTGCTTGTCAGTCCCCAGAAAACCCTAACGGTCACTAGGTTTACTAAATCAGTCCGACCGAAGTTTGATGATTCGGTCCCACCGAGTTTGGTAAATTGTGTGTAGCAGTTAGATTTTGTGTGGAGGCTATATATACCCCTCCACCTCCTCTTCATTCATGGAGAGAGCCATCAGAACAAACCTACACTTCCAACTTACCAGTTCTGAGAGAGAACCACCTACTCATGTGTTGAGGCAAAGATATTTCATTCCAACCATATGAACTTGATCTCTAGCCTTCCCCAAGTTGCTTTCCACTCAAATCTTCTTTCCACCAAATCCAAATCCTGTGAGAAAGAGTTGAGTGTTGGGGAAACTATCATTTGAAGCACAAGAGCAAGGAGTTCATCATCAACACACCATTTGTTACTTCTTGGAGAGTGGTGTCTCCTAGATTGGCTAGGTGTCACTTGGGAGCCTTCGACAAGATTGTGGAGTTGAACCAAGGAGTTTGTAAGGGCAAGGAGATCGCCTACTTCGTGAAGATCTATCGCTAGTGAGGCAAGTCCTTCATGGGTGACGGCCATGGTGGGATAGACAAGGTTGCTTCTTCGTGGACCCTTCGTGGGTGGAGCCCTCCGTGGACTCGCACAACTGTTACCCTTCGTGGGTTGAAGTCTCCATCAACGTGGAGGTATGATAGCACCACCTATCGGAACCACGACAAAAATATTTGTGTCTCCAATTGCGTTTGAATTCTCTAAACCCTTCCATTTACATTCTTGCAAGTTGCATGCTTTATTTTCCACTGCCTATATACTCTTTGCATGCTTGCTTGAATTGCATGAAGATTGCTTGACTTGCTTAAAGATAGCTAAAATCTGCCAAAGTCTAAAATTGGGAAAAGGTTAAGTTTTTAATTGGTCAAGTAGTCTAATCACCCCCCCCCCCTCTAGACATACTTCAATGTCCTACACCTACCTTGTACAATAATATTCGACACAACTCTAACAGACCATACTTCCCTCCTCGCAGGAACTACATCCTGCCATGAAGTTACTTCTTTTTAGATCAATACTTAGAGCAACCCAGATCCATTTAGTAGAAGCCAGATAAACAGGACTCGGAGAAGTGAATTCAAAAGGAAAATATAAAAACAGACTACAAGGTGACAACACCCACTTCCTACATCAAGCTAAAAACGAAAGCACTAGGACGATTAAGACTCTTCTTATTACACATCAAAGAACACGAGGCTAAGAGAAACAAAAACTACAACATATACACATCGAAGAACATGAGGCAAAACAAAAGTAATTGAAAGGGTGTTACTTACCAAAGCTCATTTTACAGGTTCGGCGCAGCTCCTCTTTAACTTGCCATGCTCCTTGAAGATGTCCCCGATATCTCGTGTTTGGTCTTCATTGCTCCTCTGCATGTTCGCACTCATGGTTTTAAAATCTAAACATGGCAAGAAAAATATAATAGTAATATTCACGCATCTTGTGGGCAACATTAAACAACTCGTCTGCCATTTTAGAGCATCTCCAACAGAAGCGCAATGTGCGGCGCTTTAAAAAAGCGTTTACAGTGCTGAGATCGAGAAGTAGAGATAGAGAGTAGAGACATAGATAGTTCTCAGCATAGATATATCATAGATAGATAAAAAATGGATAGTTCAACTACTCCTCCTCGTCCGACTCCTCCTCGGTGATGTCCTCCTCCGATGTCTCAATGTAGGCACGAAGATACCAATCATCGACGGATTCCCAGGGCGGCGCTGCTCGTAGCCTCGTGTTGAATTGAGCGTCCGCTTTTCGCGTACGCTTGTCCTCGCGATTGGCAGCTCGCTCCTCCCTCCTCTTCTCCCTCTCCGCCCTCCTTTGCGCGTAGAACTCGTGCTTGTTGATGATGTCATGCGCGAAGCATTGGTGCCACAGCGCCATGGCTTCCTCGTCCATCTCAGTGATGCCGAGACTGTGCTCCCGCCTCCGGTTGTCGTGACGATCCTCGTCGGTGATAAGCTGCGACAGAGGCGCGAGCTCCTGCGCTCGCTCCCGCGTCGCCACGTTGAGGAAGTTCAATGATCTATGAGGCCACCGGAGGCGCCACGCCGCCGCTTCATACGAACGGGCGGCCTCGTTGGCGGTGTCGAAATTGCTGAGGCCGAGGCGCATCCCTCGGAACCGGATCTCGGCGGAGAAGCCGCCGAAGGAGCGCACGCGGACGCTGCGGTATCCCCCGACGTCCCTGCTATTTATACTCTCTTCTCTATTGTTATATTTATTTTATATTTAATATTTATATCTACTCTCTTCTCTACTATTATATTTATTTTATATTTAATATTTATCTCTACTTCTCTACTCTCTACTCTTTTTTTCTACTTTTTTTATTTTAAAAAACATAGTTGGTGATGATGGTGTGCCTGCCATCCTGCAATATAGGTCATCCGATTTATATCTGACGGATAGGAAGGAAACTATGGCAATTTTGCAGAAAGATACCCACACCCCTCTCCAGATTTGCAAATAAGGCCTTCCGTCATTCATCCTTTTCTCCTACAAGATAAACTACTCATACAAATGCCTCTTGATGTTCCGTGCAATGCATGGGCATCTTGCTAGTTCTAAAAAACTTTCCATCATTTCCAACACTACTGGTTGCAGATGAAGAACCTACCCAAATACAGCGGGATACAGGAGCGACGCATAATTACAAGCTGATATTCTGTTGGACAATGGAGGCTATAACCAATTACTTTTACGGGAAAAATAGCAACCAGGAAATTTGAAGGGTAGGTATGAACAAAATTGGAACTGCACGTGTACTGCTAAGTGATTCAATACACACATTACCAATCAAGGAGGAGAACGATAGTCGCGGCGGCCTCTGTGCACCATGGTCGGCAACGCGAGTCAGTTCATTGTCCACGACGGTGGTGCTTCTGCGCTTGGCATCGGCTTCTGGGAAGCAGATCCGAGACCGTGGAAGACGGTGCTGGGGAAGAGGCTCCGTGTACGACGACGACGGTGGACCGGCTCCAGTACGGCATACGAGGTTGTCGATGAGGCAGATGCGCTGCGGTGGATGAGTGCGCCGATGAAGAAGGGGAGGAGCACGAAGGCTGCGGTGCCGTGGAGAAGTCTATTTTGGTGTGGGAATAGAAAATAGGGAGTATTTAGGTGTACTACTCTGGGTGCCGGGTGGGGTTGGCTGGGTAGGGTGAACCTGAAGTTACGAAAACAGGCCCCTACCAAGTATAATCCGTAGACATGTTTCGAAGGTTATGATGGTAACTTTGCACTGCTCGAATCGGGGTCGCGGGAGATTTTCTCGCCGACCTCAAAACTTTGTGACATTGAACTCCCCGTGTGGCGTGTTGGGTGATTGGGCTAAGCAACTAGCGAGTAGTACTAGTAACTACTAGTACTCCCTCTGATTTTATTAACTGCATATTAGGTTTGACCGAAGTCAAACTTCCTAAAGTTTGACCAAGTTTATAGAAAAATATAAACATTTACCATAACAAATATGTATGATGTGAAAGTACACTCAATAATGAATCTAATGGTATTTATTTGTTATTGTATATGTTAATATTTTTTGTTATAAACTTTCTGAGAGTTTACAAAACTTGACTTTGACCAATGCTAATACGCGGTCTTAAATAAAAACGGAGGGAGTACACATTTGTTGTAATTGTTAAACAAATATATTAGGCTACTGACTTCGAATGTAATGGTCTATACAATTCAATAGTTACAATCATTGTTGAATTCCAAGATGTATACGAGGTCTATAGTACTTCACAATATGCTCAAACTCACATAATCCCAATCAAATGAGAATCTAAATGCATTTCATAGTTATTGCTTTGTAGGATGCAACAAAACCAACCATAACTCTACATCATCCATTATAAAAGCAACATTTTGAACACATCCCAATGTGTGAATGAAACGTGTAGAGAGAGCTTGTGAAGATGGAGCAGATAGGGCGGTAAAAATTGTGTGTATGTGGACAAGAGAGTAGGAGACAAACCTAAGGAGAGAGAGATAGAGAGAGAGAAAGAGAGAGGAAGAAGTTAGGTCTGTGAGATAGATGGAGACATGTACTATACGTGAGATGTGTGTGCATCCGGATTCTATAGACGTGGAAGGAGAAGAGACAACAGGTTTGATGAGAGAGCTGGAAAAACATGGACGAGAGGGGGAGGATCTCATGGGTTGAGGGATTGATAATTTTGTGCGGGGGAGAGAGGGATTGGTAATTTTGTGCGGGGAGTCAGTCAGCCGTCGTCACATCATCCTGCTTCCAAATGGCCCCGCATTCTCTAGTGCAGTGTGGTCACCGTCTTTGATCTCCTCGATGCCCTCTTTGAAGGTTCAGGTGTTGTGCATGCTGGGGTGCAGAGAAGCACAAGCGAGAGTGGTCGCCATATAGCCTTGGATGGGGATGAATTGTGTGCTCGGGGGAGGGGGAGTGTGTGTGCGATGTGTGCGGTATGTGTGTTTGTCAGGTATTGAGAGAAATCAAACCTATGGAGAGAAATGTGTGTGTATGTGACGGAAAGCTACATGCTAAATAGGGTTTTCACGAAGAGATTGTGCGTGCGAGATAGAGAGCGATGTGCGGGCCTTGAGGTGGGCAGGGGCCCGTTGAGGGTGTCAAAATGTGTGCGTTGATGCATGTGTTACATGCGATCGTGCAAGGGACGGACGAATCGAGAGAGATGGTTATTGTGTTACGGATGCTCCTCTCTCTCTCTCTCTCTCACACACACACACACAAGTACAAATAGAAGACCGTTCTCTCATGTATACACAACGTATCGGCATCTGTCTATGTCTCACTCATGCATGATCATTTGCACATTCACACCTCTCTGTCTCTATCACACGCACACCGTCTCCACATTGCCCTTCCGCCACAACACACATATGGACACATACACACGTTCTCTCTCAGTCACACACGCAAAATCAATATTAAAAAAAACTAGGGCGCACCTAAAACGTACAAATCCAAATAAACACAAACTGGAGCTAAATTCAAATATATGGAAATATTGTAGCATCAAGAACTTTCCAGGAAAAAAAAGTTGAGTAATATTCGGGGATTGTTTTCACACACACAAAAAGGTTCGGTGGATATCCTTTGAGCGCGACATGGTGACGCACCATTCGATCGACCGCACGGCCGCGGTTCATGTGGTTGCACAGGATTCCTTATCGTGGCTGTGGTAACAAATATAAGCGTTGCCTCACTCTAATGTTTACGTGTACTAGTACGGTTTTCTTTTAAGTTTGACCAACCCTATATAAAACTAAACTAAGATCCATACGCGCACTCATCAATATGCCGCCGCCGCCATTGCGCATGCCGGAGCCCGCCTGCTCCGGCCAACCATTTCTCGCCCATCACCGCTGTGTCGCCGCCATCCCTGTACCATGAAGCCGAAGGCTCGCCTGCTCACGTCGTCTGCGGTCCCTCCTCGCGATGCTGCCGCGCTGCCAAGCACGCGAGCAGCTGGTGGAGCCGCGTCTATGCACGCAGCATATGAAGAGGAGGACGAGCGCATGCTCCAGCACGCCGGCGAGGAGGAACTAGCGTGTCAATGTCGTCTCCGCCCGCGCGGAGGAGGCGCGCATGGTGGCTGTCGCAGCGGAAGCCGGCCGCGCCCGCCCCGAGCCCGCAAACTGGGTACGGACGCGGAATCTACCTTCGAGGCCTTGAATACCACGTGGATCCTGCAATCTGAAGGAGCAATTTGGGTCAGTCGACTCTTGTGAGCCGTTGGATGCAACATGGATGGCTAGAAGGGCTTCTTCAACCTCCAAAATTGATGCATTGTTCATCTTCCCAGCCCGCCACATGCCTAACCGCCTGCCGCCGCCACCTCGCCCTCCACTGAACCGCCTGCCACCGCCATGCTCCCCCCACCCCGCCATCCATTTAACCCCGCGCACGATCCTTTTTTTCGGCGAACTGCATTCCACACCCAACACTCATAAGATAGATCATGGGCACCCTGCCACCCTAATATAGATACTCGGGTAGCTTCTCTGCCGTCTTCTTCCTTCGCTCTGTCGAACTTCTTTCACAAATCGACTGAACCAAATTATACTACCAGATTTAACGTATTAAGTACAGTAGGAACACGAAGATACGAGCAGTAGTACCAACTGCAAGAAGAACAGTAGTAAGACATAGTACTAGTACTACTATACGTACTAAAGAGTTCAAATAACGAGAAAGAACATAAAGTTCAAACAACGAGAAAGAACATAAACATAGTTCTGTTGGGGGCTCAGCACAACACACCCCCGCAATAAAACTAAGCAACTAGTCTGCTTGACACTGTAGTAGAACCAGCATGAGCGACGGCACTGCCACCTTACTCGGTGTCCGAGTCCATGTCCTCGACTTCGTCCTCGTCCCTCTTCCTCTTCACCGCCGCTTCTTTGCTTGAACCGGACACTGGGGTCTGCTTCTTCATCCAACCCTTGTAGATATTTAAACAAAGGTAGGCATCCATTGCTGCGTACAGGATGTGATCTTCATCTATTGTCTTCGACTCCCATGCATGATGAAACTCGTGGTGGTTTCTTCAGTTTAGCGTATGAAGGATCAATCATGGTTGCTGCCAAGGTCAGCATTGAAGGCTGAGAGGAGGACACCAGCCTTGCCTTCTGGAGATCGAAGGGATGGCCTACAACAAGGCCTATCTGACCCAGGACATCCTTGTCATTCCTGAAGTCTACAGTAACGAATTTCACTCTTTCGTCCTTGAGGAAGTTCTTAAAATCCTAGCACTCAACATCGGCATGGCATATGTGGTAGGCAAACCTGGATCACGGCGGGCTTCTTCTTCTCTGCCTCCTTTAGAATCTTCTCGCTTTCCAGGACTGTGGTGTACTCAACATCTAGCCCAGCGACCCACTCATCCTTTGAACTGTTGAACATGCGCAGGAAGCGAGCAAGGCATGCTTTCACCGTCGCGGATCCACGGGTGTAGATGATGATGAACTCATCACCGGTGATGGCTCTAACCTGGTACTCAGCGGCGACCATGGATATTTGGGAGGCCATGGATTTTGGTGGAGGGTTAGGAGAAGTTGAACTGGTGTAATGTGAAAGGACGGGACGAGCGAACTATTGTAAGGTAGAAGTCGGGGACGAGTAGTGCATGCGAACGGCGTGGGGTTGTTGGTTTGCCCGGTGGATAAACGGCTGCAAACCCCCAAAGAGTTCTCGAGTACTATGCATGACCCACTAGATGTCATGTCTACTAGACCCATATCGTAGGCCTGACGGTATAGCTTCGCTCGTTTCGCACGCCATGCCGGGCGCGTGGATGTAACTTCACTTAATTCCTCAACCGTCGCGCCTCCCGACCTAATTATCGCTTTCCTCGGCGGTCGCTACTTTGAGACTTCGACCGCTATAAATGAGCAATTTTTTGCCTACTTCGCATGCATGATACTCCCTCCGGTCCTTTTACTCACAACCGCTTGCAAAGTTTTTGACCAAATTTATACAAAAATATCAATATCTACAATACTGATTATAATGAGTATAAAAACTACATTTTATAATGAGTATAAAAATATTGATTTGACATTGTGAATGTTGATGTACATTTTTCTATAAGTTTGCTCAAAGTAGAGGTACATTGACTTTAGACAAAACTTAAATGCACAATGCAGACTAGTTTCTCCGTCCAGGTGCGTGCCATGTCCTATCTAGTGATCACAACAAGGTTAGCTATTAGAGTACCACTACCTCCCTTCTAGTTTAAAGGGCATGATTCAAAAATTTCACCTACTTTTACCAAGATAGAGGTGGTGGAATAGTTTTTGTAGTGGTTTCTAGAGTCTGGACTCCATCTTCAGGAACCTTCGCCGCCGCCGGCAAGAATTCAAGGAGATGAACCAGAAAGGAAATGAGGCTGGAATGAGTAGTTCCGTATTTTATACAGTGGCAGAGGTGGGTAAATATCTGCTATACAGTACCTCCGGTGGCAAGGCCATGTCTCTATGCACACACATCTCAGCCGTTGGTTCCAAGTAGATCGAGCGGCTCATGTTGTCCAGAGGCAGACATATATACCATCACCACCAACTGAGATTTTTATAGGAGTGGTCATGCATGCATGTGGTGTAATTAATGCATTGGTTTACACAAATTTTTGAGGAAAACGAGAGTACTAATTAAGTACTTTTGCAAACTACGGAATTAATTCCACCATTCATCATCTACCTTGGTTGAAGAGCTTTTCAAATTAAGCCCTATAAACCGGAAAGGAGGGAGTACCACATTACCACCACTATGGCCAGCCTTAATCATCGCATGCAATAATTTAGTGCACCTTGAAATCTGAACGCCTTCTTGACTATCCTTCTCCCTCCAAAGAGTCCCACCACTCCACCCCGTGTGGAAAAAATCTGCATGCATGACTCTCCTCCCCCGCGCTCGTCCAATCCGTTGTGACCAGCAATATTTCCACCCCCTTCCGTCACCCGTAATTTACTCCAACAAATATGCCCACGTAGCTGCTTCAGTTACTTAACTATAGGCGCATTGGGTCACTGACATGTGGGCCCAACAGGCATCTGGCCCACATGTTAGTGACGCAACTGGACCTGCGGTTAAGTTAGTGAAGCTCGGTCCATATATTACGTAGGTGTGCTAATGCTCGCTATAAATACTGGCCTCCCACGACATTCAAAAGAAAGCTCATGTTCATCGCTATCTCCTCCCCCTCCCTCTCACATCGACCACCATGGCATCCTCCTCCCAAGCCCAAGGCGCCCCTCGCTGTACCGCGCGGACGGTCACGCGTCTCCGTTTCGTTCCTCACCGCCACTAGTCGAGGAGGACGCGTCGATGTTCCGTTCCTCGCCGCCACTAGTCGAGGAGGAAGCGTCGGTGTTCCGCTCCTCTCCGCGACGCATCAAGATGGACGCGTCGGCGTTCCCAATCTCGCCAGCACGCGTGTCAGAGGATGCGTCGGCTTCCCGCTACGAGGAGAACGTCGCGCCGCCCGCCGAGTGATACGTCTCCAACGTATTTATAATTTTTTATTGTTCCATGCTATTATATTATCTGTTTTGGATGTTTAATGGGCTTTAATATGCTCTTTTATATTATTTTTGGGACTAACCTATTAACCGAAGGCCCAAAGTGCCGCTTTTTTTTTGCCTACTTTAGTGTTTTGCAGAAAAGGAATACCGAACGAATCCAAACGGAATGAAACCTTCGCGATGATCTTTCTTGGAACTAAAGCATTCCTGAAGACTTGGAGTTGAAGTCTGGAACTCCGCGAGGCGGCCACGAGGCAGGAGGGCGCGCCCCCACCCTCGTGGGCCCCATGGAGCTCCACCGACGTACTTCTTTTGCCTATATATACTCTTATACCCTAAAAACATCAGGGGGAGCCATGAAACCACTTTTCCACCACCGCAACCTTCTGTACCCGTGAGATCCCATCTTGGGGCCTTTTCCGGTGATTTGCCGAAGGGGGAATCGATCATGGAGTGCTTCTACATCAACACCATAGCCTCTCCGATCATGTGTGAGTAGTTTACCACAGACCTTCGGGTCCATAGTTATTAGCTAGATGGCTTCTTCTCTCTCTTTGGTTCTCAATACAAAGTTCTCCTCGATGTTCTTGGAGATCTAGTCGATGTAATACTCTTTTTCGGTGTGTTTGCCGAGATCCGATGAATTGTGGATTTATGATCAAGTTTATCTATGAATAATATTTTGTTCTTCTCTGAATTCTTATATGCATGATTTGATATCTTTGCAAGTCTCTTCGAATTATTGGTTTAGTTTGGCCTACTAGATTGATCTTTCTTGCAATGGGAGAAGTGCTCAGCTTTGGGTTCAATCTTGCGGTGTCCTTTCCCAGAGACAGTAGGGGCAGCAAGGCACATATTGTATTGTTGCCATCGAGGATAAAAAGATGGGGTTTATATCATACTGTTTGAGTTTATTCCTATACATCATGCCATCTTGCTTAATGCATTACTCTGTTCTTATGAACTTAATACTCTAGATGCATGCTGGATAGCGGTCGATGTGTGGAGTAATAGCAGTAGATGCAGAATCATTTTGGTCTACTTGACATGGACGTGATGCCTATATTCATGATCATTGCCTATATATTCTCATAACTATGCGCTCTTCTATCAATTGCTCGGCAGTAATTTGTTCACCCATCGTAATATATGCTATCTTTAGAGAAGCCACTAGTGAAACCTATGCTCCCTATGTCTATTTTCCATCATATAATCTTCTATTTTACATCATATAAGTTTCTGATCTACAATTCTAGTTTCCTATTTATTTTATTTTGCAATCTTTACTTCCCAATCTATACAACAAAAATACCAAAAATATTTATCTTACCATCTTTATTAGATCTTACTTTTATGAGTGACTGTGAAGGGATTGACAACCCCTTTCTCGCGTTGGTTGCAAGGTTCTTGATTGTTGTGAAGGTACTAGGTGACTTGCATGTTATCTCCTACTGGATTGATACCTTGGTTCTAAAAAACTGAGGGAAGTACTTACGCTACTTTGTTGCATCACCCTTTCCTCTTCAAGGGAAAACCAACGCATGCTCAAGAGGTAGCAAGAAGGATTTCTAGCGCCATTGCCGGGGAGATCTACGCTCAAGTCAAGACATACAAAGTACCCATCACAAACTCTTCTCCCTCGCATTACATTATTTGCCATTCGCCTCTCATTTTCCTCTCCCCGACTTCTAAAACGATTTTCAAAAACCTTTGCCTTCTCTTGTTGCCCTCTTGTTTGCTTAAGTTTGCCTTTCTATCGCTATGGTTGAAACAAAAGGGGCTAGGGGTTTTCTCCCGGGTTTTAATACTTTGGATAGTCCCTGTGTCCTTTCTAAGCTCATAATAATGATGTTATGGAAAGACCTACCGGGATTATCAATGAGAGTTTGAATAATTTTGATGAAGATGACCCAGGAATTTTTCGTTATTTGCTTGATGAATCTTTGAAAGATGCTTGGGATAGGCTATTAAGGATCCGAGCCAGCTATGTGCCCCAATATCAAATTGAGATTTACTTAAAAAGTTTCTATGTTGGGTTACACTCCTCTTTCAAGCAAGTTTTGGATTCTATTTTTGAAGAAGGTTTTCTTGAGGGGGATGCCATCGATACCTATGAAAATATGAAACCTATATTTGGGCACCCCATGAGTGAAAAGGTTGAATCCACCTCTCTTTTGTGTTTTTATCAGAATGAAATTATCAAAGAGATGAAGGCTAGCTTAGATGCAAATTTTTGTAGTGTGCTTAATATTTCTTCTACCATTAATGGCCACGTGCTTTCACAAAATAAAAAGATAAGTGCTTTAGACAAGAAATTCTCTCTTTATCACCAAAAGGGAGAAGATGGTAATACCTAGATCTATTTTTATGCCTAGCTAGGGGCGTTAAACGATAGCGCTTGTTGGGAGGCAACCCAATTTTATTTTTGTTTTTTGCTTTTTGTTCCTGTTTAGTAATAAATAATTCATCTAGCCTATGTTTATATGTGGTTTTATATTTTAATTAGTGTTAGTGCCAAGTAAAACCTATAGGATCTTCTTGGGTGATAATTATTTGATCTTCTTTGAAAAAGATGTAAACTTTCTGCTCACGAAAACAATTGTTACAAATCACCAGGGGGTGATAAAATACTGATTCCAATTGCAATAGATCAATAAACAATTATCTAGGTCATCCTATTTTTCAGAATTTTTGGAGTTACATAAGTATGCGTATGAATCAGATTGCTACACACTGTTCTGTTTGGACAGATTCTGTTTTTCCTGTGTTGTTTGCTTATTTTAATGAATCTATGGATAGTATCGGGGGGTATGAACCATAGAGAAGTTGGAATACATTAGGTTTAACACCAATATAAATAAATAATGAGTTCATTAGAGTACTTTAAAGTGGTGGTTTGTTTTCTTATACTAACGGAGCTCATGAGATTTTCTGTTAAGTTTTGTGTTGTGAAGTTTTCAAGTTTTTGGGTAAAGATTTGATGGATTTTGGAATAAGGAGTGGCAAGAGCCTAAGCTTGGGGATGTCCAAGGCACCCCAAGGTAAAATTCAAGGACAACCAAAAGCCTAAGCTTGGGGATGCCCCGTAAGGCATCCCCTCTTTCGTCTTCATCTATCGGTAACTTTACTTGAGGCTATATTTTTATTCACCACATGATATGTGTTTTGCTTGGAGCGTCTTGTATAATTTGAGTCTTTGCTTTTTAGTTTACCACAATCATCCTTGCTGTACACACCTTTTGGGAGAGACACACATGAATCAGAATTTATTAGAATACTCTATGTGCTTCACTTATATCTTTTGAGCTAGATAATTTTGCTCTAGTGCTTCACTTATATCTTTTTAGAGCACGGTGGTCATTTTATTTTATAGAAATTATTGATCTCTCATGCTTCACTTATATTATTTTGAGTCTTCTAGAACAGAATGGTAATTTGCTTTCGTTATAAAATTAGTCCTAATATGATGGGCACTCAAGATGGGTATAATAAAAACTTTCATATAGAGTGCATTGAATACTATGAGAAGTTGGATACTTCATCATTGTTTTGAGATATGAAGATGGTGATATTAGAGTCGTGATAGTTGAGTAATTGTGAAATTGAGAAATACTTTTGTTGAGGTTTGCAAGTCCCGTAGCATGCACGTATGGTAACCATTGTGTGACAAATTTGAAGCATGAGGTGTTTCTTTGATTACCTTCCTTATGAGTGGCGGTCGGGGACGAGCGATGGTATTTTCCTACCAATCTATCCCCCTAGGAGTATGCGCGTAGTGCTTGGTTTTGATGACTTGTAGACTTTTGCAATAAGTATGTGAGTTCTTTATGACTAATGTTGAGTCCATGGATTATACGCACCAAAATGAGTTTCATATACCACATTGTAAACCTGTGATGTCTTTGTTTGTTTCTCTTTTAGAACGCGGATAAAATATTGGAGAAGAGTACGCCTGTCGGCGTTCTGGGAACGGGGGTCCCCAGACTTGCCTGCCTGCGGCCCACAGCGTGGCTAGGCAGCGGGCCGTACGGCCCATCTTCATCAACAAGGCATCCAAGACCTTCGCGAGGGTCCAAGCCTCGCGAGGCGGACGACGCAAGACCTCCTCTGGAGTGGCCTAGCCAGGCAGGCTCACGAGGAGCGGAGATATCAAGGCGGGGCAAACCTCACGAGGCACTCGTGACGTGAGCCATGACGAACGGTGCCAGGCGGGCGCCAGTGCACACAGCGTCCCCATTTCCTCTTTGGTGCTAAGGAGGCAAGCGCAGACGAAGAGTACCGAGGCATCAGGCAAAGGTTTCCATATTGGTGCAACAAGACCAAGACCAGGAGGACGGCAAGGCGGAGGTCATCGTGGAGCCCAAGACGGCGTCACCCCAGGGCTTTTCGCAGGCGAAGACCGCTTTTGTCAGGATATCTTGTACTAGCTGTCCCCCTTCAAATTTGCCCACCGTTGTTGGCTCCCTTCCCGCTCAACATTTGGGAAGAGGACCAGGTCCTATATAAGTAGAGCTAGCCCCCACAGGGGGAGCAGGGAGCAATTCATCGGCTCCTCGCACCACTAGTTCATACACACAAGAACACCTCAACCTCAGGAGGCTGTTCTTCCCTTGTACTGTTCATCATCAGCCCAAGAGGCAATCCACCACCACCACACTGGAGTAGGGTATTACACCACAACGGTGGCCCGAACCAGTATAAACCCCATGTCTCTTTCTGTGTTGTGAGTTCGTCGAGTTCGTCCGCAAGATCTTAGCGAGCTAGAGCGTAGATCGATAGGAGGGAAAGACTCCGCGCGCACCCCAGTGTTCGAACCATAAGGGTTTGCCGGAACCGCACATCCGACATTTGGCACGCCAGGTAGGGGTGCACCGGAGCTTCTTCCCCGCCAACCAGCTCTACGACGTTCACCGACTACGATGTCTGGCGACCCAAGGACCGGCTCCGACCGCTGGGCAGCCTGGCCGGCCCCGACGACGCCGCCTGCCCATGGAGATCTTGACCCCACACCTCAAGCGGCGCGGGAGCCACCAAGCTCCGCTGGGCGCGAATAGCGCGGTCAGGCGGCATCCACCCAAACCCCACAACAAGTACGGGCGGTGGCGAGAGCGGTGAGCCACGCCGCAGCAACGGCGCCGCACTTGCGGCAGGAGCAAGCGAACATGCGGGCGGCACTTACAGTGGCAAGAGAGCTGCTGTGATGCAGGCTGATGGAGAGCGGCCGGGACATGCTACTCAAGCGAGTCGTTGAGCTGCTGGACGTGGCGGCATCGGGAGCACCACCTTTCTGCTATCGACTTCCCCTGTGCCATCGCAGTACAAGGGCGTAGCATCACCACGCCTGCGCACCACCAACTACGCACATGGGCTTCATCAACATCAGCACGGCTGACAGCGCAGGGGCTCCAATCCCCCCATGCCGCCCTCGATGAGCACAAGCACAAGCGTCACCCCCACGGTCCAGGCCGGGTGCCGTACTGTCCTCCCCAAGACGCTGTCATGGGTGGAGCAACGTGGAGCGTGGGGCACCATGGCGAGGTGTTCGGGGTGACGGCCCCGGAAGCCTACGTGCCCCGCATGATGGACCAAGAATACGCACCAGAGGACGACATCAGCTCATTCGTTGGAGAAGATTGGGGAGAAGGGCCGCTAGGAGCGGAAGCTTTCCAGGAGCCAATGGAGAACCACAACGATCGCGCCAACAGCGGCAATTACAGGGTACCACTAGTCACTCAATAACAGGTTTACGCTAACCATGGGCTACAGATGAACCAGGTTGCCGGGTCGGTCGATGACCCAGGTGCGGCGACACCCGCTCCGGCAAGGGAGACGTGATGGGGTCCACAGAGAGGGAGCCAGGAGCAAGGCCCCTCCCCGCAGCGCGCGATGACTGACGACACCCGGAGGTAGGCCCTCTGCCGGGGAGGCCTCGCCAACCCTTCCCCGGCAGAGGACCTGTGGTCGCCGAGGGAACCGCTGGCGTCCTCTTTCCCTCTTTTGTTTCGTCCTGGTCTCCGGTCGTCTTAGAGGAGGTCGAGAGTGGCGCAAGGCGGGGCCCTCGTCTGGCGATATGAAGCAAGGCCGGTACCTGTGAAGAAGGCCCGGTGTCTGTGAAGCTCGCCGCCCATGACACTCTCACGTAATAATGAGTTGGGGTTGTACATGCCCCGGAGTCTCAGGGGTGCCGGCCTCAGGCCCTGGGCTCCCTCCCAAGACTAGTGGCAGCACTTAGCTCTGGGCTAGTGAGAAGACTTGAAGACAGAAGACTAGACTAGGTGCCGGACGCGGCCTTTTGCTTTGGATCTTTCCTTCTGTAGCTTTGCTTTTTGGATCTGGATTTGAGTTGAAGCTGAGTTTTTATCGATGCACGCGGGGGGAGCCTTTTCTTGTTTGAGCAATTTCTTGCCTTCTGGATCTCGCTTTGTTCGGGATTCTTGTCCGTCGCCTTCCCCTCACGAGCTCCTCGCGAGCGGATCAAGATGCACGCCACGCCTCTAAGCGCCACAGAATCGCTGCCCACTCCACGTGGGGGCCCCTCCAACAGGGCGGCGAGCTCCCCAAGGCTCTCGAACTCGGCACGCCACAGCCTAGCTCAAGGTGGCGCTGACTAAGGTAAACCAAGGCAGAAAACTCGCATCAGGATTCACAAGTTCACAAGGATACAAACTCACACCGCATGAAAAAATAAAAACTGCGATTTGTTTACATGAGGGGCTCCCCCTCTCAAAATGCTCTGACAAGTTTCCAAGGGCCACGCCCGAGTTTGTGCGCAGGAAGAAATGACAGGAGAACAAGGGATCAGCCGGAGATGTCGCTCGCTGCGTCACTTGCAGACGCGTCACTCGCGTCGTCGTCGTCTTCGTCGGCCTCATCCCCGTCATTGGCGATGCCCCCGTTGCCATCATCGACCACACCGCCTTCGTCTGCGACGACCACCACCACATCATCTTTCGAAGCGAAGGCCCTGACCAACGCGTCCACACGGTCCTCGACCCAGCGCGCCAGGTCGCCCCGGACAGCCATGGGTACGGGGGCTATGGCAGCGTCAAAGTCGAAGTTGGGGTCGGCATTCAGTAGATGGCTGAAGACGCGCGAGAAAGCGCGCTCAAGCAAGCCGCGCCCCCTTTCCTCCACAAGCTGGCGAGCTTGGGCAGATCGAGCCTCCAGGCGCGTCACCACCTCGGTGAAGAAGGTCAGGTGCCTAGCATAATCGTTCGAGTGAGGAGTCGGTGCCTCCACATCACAAATTTGGCCCAGGGCAATATTGGCCCTGTTCCGAAGCTCCTGAAGCATGGGGGCATGCTCGCGCTCCAGCGTTAGGCGTCGGAGCACCTCCTCCGTGTTCTGCCTCGCGACGGCCTCTACATCATCAACCCGTCTCCGGAGGGAGTGCAGCTCGGCGTGGGCGGAGGCCAAGTCCGTCAAGGCCAGGACTGTGGCTGCAGCTGTGGCCTCCGCGCGCCTCTCAGCCTCGTCCAACCTGGGCCTGAGGGAAGCGGCCCTGCCCTCATCCTCCACACCCGTGAGCTTCAGCTTCAGGTTGTACCTGCCCTCCAGGTCCGTGCGAACCTCGGCCATCCGGCGGTTCACCTCCTCCTTGACTCTAGCCTCACGAGCCCCTACGGCATCCTCTGCTTGGGCAACTTGACGCTCCCTCGTCTCCAGTTGCTCGAGCTCGCGGCTACGCTCCATGGCATCCAGGGCCAACTCCTCCTCATGCTTCCGGACCTCCTCTTCCTCCGCGGGCGTCCCCCTCAGCGACGCAAGAGAGGCCCTACGCGCCTCCACCTGCTGCTCGAGAGACGCGCCCCAGGCCTGGAGCTCCCAAGCACGCTTCTCCGCAGCCTCGCGGCGGCAATCGGCCTCGTGAGCCTCTTCCAAGGCTCGTGAGCGAGCCTCGTAGGAGGCCTTGAGAGACGCCCCGGCCTTTGCATTCTCAAGGTCACGTTGATAGCGGCCGAGGCTGATGGCCACCTTCAGCTTGCGCCACTCCTCCAACAACCGAAGACCTTCCGCCTCAAGACGTGAATCAACACTCGCGAGCTCCCCACCAAGCCGGCTCATCGCCTCCTGGAAGAGCTATTGGCGAACCACGCTCTGCTCGAGCTCAAGCCCGAACGCCCGGCCTTCTTCGTCCTCCGCCTCGGGGACTGCGGGCGGGGCGCCACATGGCACGCCGTCCCTCTGAAGGAGGCTGGGGGCTGGCGCCGCACCAGACACCAGCATGTCTCCGTGACAAGCCCACGTCTGCTGGGGCTTGCCACTCGAGGAGGAGCCGAGGATCGAAGCCAACAAGCTACCACCGAAGACCAACGGAGGAGTCTTGGGCACACCTGCTGCTACCTCTTGAGCACTGCGTTGGATTTTCCCGAAGAGGAGAGGATGATGTAATAAAGTAGCGTAAGTATTTCCCTCAGTTTTTGAGAACCAAGGTATCAATCCAGTAGGAGGCCACGCACAAGTCCCTCGTACCTACACAAAACGATAGCTCCTCGCAACCAACGCGATTAGGGGTTGTCAATCCCTTCACGATCACTTACGAGAGTGAGATCTAATAAAGACGATAGATAATATTTTTGGTATTTTTGGTATATAGATGCAAAGTGAAAAGTAAAAGGCAAAGTAAAAACAAAGCAAGTATTAAAGTGATGGAGATTGATATGATGAGAATAGACCCGGGGGCCATAGGTTTCACTAGTGGCTTCTCTCAAGAGCATAAGTATTCTACGGTGGGTGAACAAATTACTGTTGAGCAATTGGATGAATTGAGCATAGTTATGAGTATATCTAGGTATGATCATGTATATAGGCATCACTTACGAGACAAGTAGACCAAAACGATTCTCAGATCTACTACTATTACTCCACTCATCGACCGCTATCCAAAGATGCATCTAGAGTATTAAGTTAAAAACAGAGTAACGCCTTAAGCAAGATGACATGATGTAGAGGAATAAATTCATGCAATATGATAAATACCCCATCTTGTTATCCTCGATGGCAACAATACAATACGTGCCTTGCAACCCTTTACATCCTTTGGGTAAGGACATCGCAAGATCGAACCCAAAGCTAAGCACTTCTCCCATTGCAAGAACTACCAATCTAGTTGGCCAAACCAAACGGATAATTTGAAGAGACTTGCAAAGATAACCAATCATACATAAAGGAATTCAGAGAATTTTCAAATATTATTCATAGATAAGCTAGATCATAAACCCACAATTCACCAGTCTCAACAAACACACCGCACAAAGAAGATTACATCAAATAGATCTCCACGAGAGAGGGGGAGAACATTGTATTGAGATCCAAAAAGAGAGAAGAAGCCATCTAGCTACTAGCTATGGACCCGAAGGTGCAAGTAAACTACTCACACTTCATCGGAGGGGCTATGATGTTGATGTAGAAGCCCTCCGTGGTGGATGCCCTCCCGTGAGCTCCTAACAGGCCCCAAGATGGGATCTCGTGGATCTGAGGAAGTTCTTGGCGGTGGAATTAGGTTTTGGCTCCTGCTACGATCGCTTGGGGCAATGAGGTATATATAGGAGGAAGGAGTACGTCGGTGGAGCGACAGGGGCCCATGAGGTGGGGCGCACCCTAGGGGGCGCCCCACCCTCGTGGATCGCCTCTTACGTGCCTTGGCGAGGGTCCAAGTCTCTGGATCACGCTCGGTGAGAAAATCACGTTTCCAAAGGTTTCATTCCGTTTGGACTCCGCTTTGATATTCTATTTCTTCAAAACACCGAAATAGGCAAAAACAAAGCAATTCTGGGCTGGGCCTCCGGTTAATAGGTTAGTCCCAAAAATAATATAAAAGTGGAAAATAAAGCCCAATATAGTCCAAAACAGTAGATAAAGTAGCATGGAGCAATCAAAAAATATAGATACGTTGGAGACGTGCCAAGCTCCACGCTTGAGCCGGGGAGAGGCGACGGGTCGCAGGATCGCCAGCGCCAGAAGGCATAAGTGCCTTCAGCCAACTCTGCCCCAGGGGCAAGACTTGGAGCGCTCGAGGCAGGCAGAAGAGTTGAGGAAGAAGGAGGCCGCTTCTCGGGAGATCCGGTAGCCTCAGTTGATGGAGCCCTGAAAGACCAGCGTCAGAAGAAGAAAGCAGCACATGAAAGGCCACAACCGCGTGATACTTACATGTCAATGGTGAAGTACTTCCTCCGCTTGATGGTAGAAGACGTTGCCGCTTAGGGATCCTTTCCTCTTGCGGAGCTCCTCGAAGTCCATGCAAAGGCGACCGAAACGCTGAACGTGGCGGCCAGAGCGCAGCGGGACTAAAGAAGAGCTCGAGAAAATATCTTCAGGGGCGCCCGGCTGCGGCGAACAGCCGGGCACCATTTCGCCACGATCTCCTGAGGCTCCTGGAGCCTTGGCCTCGAGGGTCGCACACAGCGTCTCCTCAGCAACCGATGACTCGGGAGGGGCGTGGCAGGCTCCCGAGGACAATGCCCCAGGATCACCGCCCGGCACGTGCTCATCGGCACATGAGCCGCCGGTCTCCGCCTGAGCTTGCCTACCTGCACTGTCACTTGGGGCGAGCCCAGCATCAGGAGCAAGAAAGGGAACCACAACGACAGGATTCTCCTGAGGCCCCTCCAGGCCGACCGGTCGCGGCCCACATTCATCGAAGAGAGGCATGGCCTTCACAAATCTGTCCTTATTCTCGCAACGGTACAGCAGGCAACTGTTCCTGGGCAGATCAGCTGGCAAAGAGACGCCCGTCAGGACCCTAAGCACCGTCCCTCGCGTCCCAAGGAGGAGCGCAAACTCCTGAAACCTCATGCGGTCTTGCTTCTGAGCAAGGTCCACATGGGGCGAGAATGGCGCTGGAGCGGGGTGACCCGGCGTCGCATGAATTCCTTCACCACCACCGGTGCGGTTACGCCAAGATCCTTCAGCAACTTCAACCTGAGCCAGACACGGGAAAGGCCGGGCTCATGAGTCACTGATGGCCCCACCGGGTTAGGATCAGCGGCCTCGACAGAGCTGAAGTAGAGGATCGAGCACGCCGGCATCAACAAACACCCATCGTATCCGGAAGTCGCTCGTAGATGGAGGAAGCTCAAAATCAATCCCATCGCCTGCTGTCGCGGCCACAGCCTGGAAGCTCACGCACCCTGAGCACTGCTGGGGGTTGGCCAGATGTAATGAGAAGAAGTTGCGGAAGAGAGCCATTGCAGGAGCAATGCCCACCATGGCTTCACACACGAAGGCAAAGATGGCGAGAAGTGTCACGGACTGATGGTCGAGATGCAGCAAGTGGATCTGATAATAATCAAGCACAACATTGAAGAAGGAAGAGAAGGGAGGAATCAGACCTGCCTAGAGGGCGTCAATGAAGATTGGGATCTCAGTGGCCGTCTGAACCGAGCGAGTGCGGGACGCAGGACAAGCCACCCCCCCCCCCTCATTGAAGCTGGAGGCAAGCATCGGACGCACCTTGTCCATGGCCTCGTCGTTGAGCACGCGAGACCGGCCGAGCGCCGGTGCGAAGGGCAGAGGCGTGGCCGAAAGAGGAAAAGGGCTCTTCCCCTTCTCAGCTTGCTTGGGCGCCATGGCTATGGAGCAGGTAGAGCGCGAATCAGATTGGGGAAGAGAAACAGTGTCGCAACGAAGCAGAGGAATTGGGGGAAGCAAGGCGCAAGAGGCGGAAGAATAACTGTGTAGGCCGCAGGGGCCGCATAGTCGGGCGGATTCAAAGACAGCATGGGGAAGCGGAGACGCCCACGTCCAATCAACCGCCACGGGTCGACCAAGGACGCAGGCTTTTGGGGCCCGCGGCACTCTGAACTTGACCCTTGGCTTCGCCGCAAAGCCAAGCCCGATCGCATCTTGGGCCCGGGGGCTACTGTCGGTGTTCTGGGAACGGGGGTCCCCAGACTTGCCTGCCTGCGGCCCACAGTATGGCTAGGCAGCGGGCCGTACGGCCCATCTTCATCAACAAGGCATCCAAGACCTTCGTGAGGGTCCAAGCCTCGCGAGGCGGATGATGCAAGACCTCCTCTGGAGTGGCCTAGCCAGGCAGGCTCACGAGGAGCGGAGATATCAAGGCAGGGCAAACCTCACGAGGCACTCATGACGTGAGCCATGACGAACGGTGCCAGGAGGGTGCCAGGCGGGCGCCAGTGCACATAGCATCCCCATTTCCTCTTTGGTGCTAAGGAGGCAAGCGCAGACGAAGAGTACCGAGGCATCAGGAAAAGGTTGCCATATTGGTGCAACAAGACCAAGACCAGGAGGACGGCAAGGCGGAGGTCATCATGGAGCCCAAGACGGCGTCACGCCAGGGCTTTTCGTAGGCGAAGACCGCTTTTGTCAAGATATCTTGTACTAGCTGTCCCCCTTCAAATTTGCCCGCTGTTGTTAGCTCCCTTCCCGCTCAACATTTGGGAAGAGGACCAGGGCCTATATAAGTAGAGCTAGCCACCACAGGGGGAGCAGGGAGCAATTCATCGGCTCCTCGCACCACAAGTTCATACACACAAGAACACCTCAACCTCAGGAGGTTGTTCTTCCCTTGTACTCTTCATCATCAGCCCAAGAGGCAATCCACCACCATCACACTGGAGTAGGGTATTACACCACAACGGTGGCCCGAACCAGTATAAACCCCGTGTCTCTTTCTGTGTTGTGAGTTCGTCGAGTTCGTCCACAAGATCCTAGCGAGCTAGAGCATAGATCGGTAGGAGGGAAAGACTCCACGCGCACCCCAGTGTTGAACTTTAAGGGTTTGCCGGAACCCCACATCCGACAACCCCGTTATGCAATGGTAAAGGAAGTAATGCAGATAAGGTTCAAGGTAGTGAGACATCCCTGTTGGTCTCCAACAAAGCTGATAAAAACTATATTGAAGACACTAAGACAACCCCAAAGTCCTGTCTTGATGTAGTGTTCGAGTTACTGGCTACTACTGCTGGCACCAGCTCTTCGAACTTGCTGCCTGAATCAGTTCGGCTTCTTGAGTCTCAACTTCAAGTTGAAAGACATCGATCAGATGTAATGTGACAGGAAGCCAAAGGACTGAGGAAGTCCCTGCAGAATTCAGATGCATACTTTGTGGCGCAACAACAAGTGCTGGAGGATTTAAGCGCCAAACAAGAGAAAGTTAATAAGCTTGCTAAGCATCTTGCCAGCATTATGAGTACCCAGGTTATTGTTTCTTGAGCTCTTCTGAAGTGGTTTCAGTTCTTGACTTGTTTTGCTGCGGCGTTTATATGCTACTTTGTTCCCTATATTTGCACTGGTGGCGAACTGTGATGCCCAGTGGATGTAATATGTGTAATAGCCGTGATAGTCTAGCGTAAGTTGCTTGCTAATTTATTTCCTTATTGTCTTGTTTATTTGTTTTCTTGTAGTCAGTGCAGTTCTTTTTCCGCGGTTTGCTAGTGGCCGCAATAACCTATTTTTTAAAACTAGGCCACAATACCCATGGGCTACATATTTACTGTAGTTAACATGGGCCTCCTACGGGCCGTAGAAACAATGGGCGTTCTACGGGGCATAGAAACAATGGGCCTTATACGGGCCGTAGACACGATGGGCCTTCTACGGACCGTATCATCAATGGGCCTTCTACGGGCCGTATGATCGGTTGGCCAAACATGGGCCAATAATAGACCACATTATAGCCGTAAATGGGCTATAATTGAAATCGTCCGTTCATGGGCCGACCATAACGGGCCGTCGTTAATCGGCCGTATTTGATGATGCTATGAAAACGGCCCAATGTATTAACGGGCCACAAACGGGCCGATTATAACCACGAGCTGAATATGGCCCACAAGCAGAAAATGACAGTAACGGGTCGTAAGTAAACGAATGCTGGAAATGAGCCCAAGAAAAAATGGGCCCTGAGAAGGCTGAAAGATAACATGGGCTGGAAACGGCCCAAAGGAATAACGGGCCATTAATGGGTATAAAGTGATACACTCTTCATTATGGCCAGTTTCACCACGTGTCGTTAATGGGTATAAAGTCATACACTGTTCATTACAGGCCAGTTTTACCACGGGCCGTTAATGGGCTGAGAGTTACAAAGGGCCTCATATGGGCCGAAAGACGTCATGGGCCATACATGGGCCGGAAGTTAAAACGGTCTGGAATTATATTGGACGGCCCAGATGTCGCTACTGGGCCTAATTCGGATAGGCCGTAAGTGGGCCCTGGGTTAGCGGGTTGTAAATGGGTTATATGCGAACAGGCTGTTAACAGGCTTGCCGTGGGCCGGCCCGCCACCTTTTGACCAAGTCAAATGGGCCGGCCTTTTCACAAGAATGGGCCTCTGTTGGGCCGTGCCACGTGTCGACATATCATAGGTGCTTCGGGTCCAATGAGGGGATGACATCTGTCCCAACGGTGAGCCGACACGTGTTTCCTGTAGCCAATGATGATTTTACACGTGGAAAATCCCCATTGGTCGGGGCTGTTAACGGGTTATCGGATCCAAAACTGGACCCGATAGCTTAACGGCGTTCCGTTATGGTGGATGCCACGTGTCGCTCACCCTTGACGAAAGCACTTCTATGACGCGCGTGTTGGAAATATGCCCTAGAGGCAATAATAAAAGGATTATTATTATATTCCCTTGTTCGTGATAATTGTCTTTTATTCATGCTATAATTGTATTATCCGGAAATCGTAATACACGTGTGAATAGATAGACCACAACATGTCCCTAGTGAGCCTCTAGTTGACTAGCTCGTTGATCAATAGATAGTCATGGTTTCCTGACTATGGACACTAGATGTCATTGATAACGGGATCACATCATTAGGAGAATGATGTGATGGACAAGACCCAATCCTAAGCATAGCACAAGATCGTGTAGTTCGTTTTGCTAGAGCTTTTCCAATGTCAAGTGTCTTTTCCTTAGACCATGAGATCATGTAACTCCCGGATATCGTAGGAGTGCTTTGGGTGTACCAAACATCACAACGTAACTGGGTGACTATAAAGGTGCACTACAGGTATCTCCGAAAGTGTCATTGGGTTGACACGGATCGAGACCGGGATTTGTCACTCCGTATTACGGAGAGGTATCACTGGGCCCACTCGGTAGTGCATCATCATAATGAGCTCAAAGTGACCAAGTGTCTGGTCACGGGATCATGCATTACGGTACGAGTAAAGTGACATGCCGGTAACGAGATTGAACGAGGTATTGGGATACCGACGATCGAATCTCGAGCAAGTAACATACCGTCTGACAAAGGGAATAGTATACGGGGTTGCTTGAATCCTCGACATCGTGGTTCATCCGATGAGATCATCGAGGAGTATGTGGGAGCCAACATGGGTATCCAGATCTCGCTGTTGGTTATTGACCGGAGAGCCGTCTTGGTCATGTCTGCATGTCTCCCGAACCCGTAGGGTCTACACACTTAAGGTTCGGTGACGCTAGGGTTGTATGAATATGAGTATGCAGCAAACCGAAAGTTGTTCGGAGTCCCGGATGAGATCCCGGACGTCACGAGGAGTTCCGGAATGGTCCGTAGGTAAAGAATTACATATAGGAAGTGCTGTTTCGGCCATCGGGAAAGTTTCGGGGTCACCCGGTATTGTACCGGGACCACCGGAAGGGTCCCGAGGGTCCACCGGGTGGGGCCACCTATCCTGGAGGGCCCCATGGGCTGAAGTGGGAGGGGAACCAGCCTCGGTGGGCTGGTGCGCCTGGCCCCCTCTGCGCCTAGGGTTGGGAACCCTAGGGAGGGGCGCCCAGTGCCTTGGGGGCACTCCACCCCTTGGCCGCCGCCCCTAGGAGATCCCATCTCCTAGGGCCGGGCGCCTGTGGGACCCTATATATAGAGGGGAGGAGGGCAGCCGCACCTGCACTTGGCGCCTCCCTCCCCTGCTACACCTCTTCCTCCTCCCCAGCTTGCTTGGCGAAGCCTCACGAGAATCTTCTTGCATCCACCACCACGCCGTCGTGCTGCTGGATCTTCATCAACCTCTCCTTCGCCCTTGCTAGATCAATACGGAGGATACTTCACGCTGACCGTATGTGTGTTGAACTCGGAGGTGCCGTCCGTTCGGCGCTAGGATCTCCGGTGATTTGGATCACGACGAGAACGACTCCCTCAACCCCGTTCTCTTGAACGCTTCATGTGATCTACAAAGGGTATGTAGATGCATCTCTCTCACTCGTTGCTAGATGAACTCATAGATGGATCTTGGTGAATGTAGAAAAAAATTTATTTTATGCAACGTTCCCCAACAGTGGCATCATGAGCTAGGTCTATGCGTAGTTCTCTTTTGCACGAGTAGAACACAATTTGGTGTGGGCGTAGATGTTGTCAACTTTCTTACCGCTACTTGTCTTATCTTGCTTCAGCGGTATTGTGGGATGAAGCGGCCCGGACCGACCTTACACGCACGCCACGTGAGACAGTTCCACCGAATCGACATGCACTAGTTGCATAAGGTGGCTAGCGGGTGTCCGCTCTCCCACTTTAGTTGGAGCAGATTCGATGAAAAGGGTCCTTACGAAGGGTAAATAGAAGTTGACAAATCACGTTGTGGCTTTCACGTAGGTAAGAAAACGTTCTTGCTAGAACCCTATTGCAGACACGTAAAAACTTGCAACAACAATTAGAGGACGTCTAACTTGTTTTTGCAGCAAGTGTTTTGTGATGTGATATGGCCAAAGTTGTGATGAATGATGAATGATATATACGTGATATATGAGATCATGTTCTTGTAATAGGAATCACGACTTGCATGTCGATGAGTATGACAACCGGCAGGAGCCATAGGAGTTGTCTTTATTTTTTATATGACCTGCGTGTCATTGAGAAACGCCATGTAAATTACTTTACTTTATTGCTAAACGTGTTAGCCATAGTAGTAGAAGTAATAGTTGGTGAGCAACTTCATGGAGACACGATGATGGAGATCATGATTATGGAGATCATGGTGTCATGCCGGTGACAAGATGATCATGGAGCCTCAAGATGAAGATCAAAGGAGCTATATGATATTGGCCATATCATGTCACTACTATATAATTGCATGCGATGTTTATTATGTTTATGCATCTTGTTTACTTAGAACGACGGTAGTAAATAAGATGATCCCTTATAATAATTTCAAGAAAGTGTTCTCCCTAATTGTGCGCCATTGCTAAAGTTCGTCGTTTCGAAGCACCACGTGATGATCGGGTGTGATAGATTCTTACGTTCACATACAACGGGTGTAAGACAGTTTTACACATGCAAAACACTTAGGTTAACTTGACGAGCCTAGCATGTATAGACATGGCCTCGGAACACAAGAGACCGAAAGGTCGAACATGAGTCGTATGGAAGATACGATCAACATGGAGATGTTCACCGACGATGACTAGTCCATCTCACGTGATGATCGGACACGGCCTAGTCGACTCGGATCATGTAACACTTAGATGACTAAAGGGATGTCAAGTCTGAGTGGGAGTTCATTATATAATTTGATTAGATGAACTTAATTATCATGAACATTAGTCTAAAATCTTTGCAAAATGTCTTGTAGATCAAATGGCCAACGCTCATGTCACCATGAACTTCAACGCTGCTCCTAGAGAAAACCAAGCTGAAAGGCGATGGCGGTAACTATTCTGACCGGGTCCGGGATCATCCTCATAGCAGCCAAGAAACAATATGTCCTAGAAGCACCGCTAGGTGAAGCACCCATCCTGCAGAACCAAGACATTATGAATGCTTGGCAGTCTCTGCGGCCGATGATTACTCCTCGCTCAAAGGCGGCATGCTTTACTGACTTAGAACCGGGCTCCAAAAGCGCTTTTGAGCAACACGGAGCATACGAGATGTTCGAGGAGCTGAAAATGGTTTTCCAAGCTCATGCCCGGGTCGAGAGATATGAAGTCTCCGACAAGTTCTATAGTTGTAATATGGAGGAAAATAGTTCTGTCAGTGAGCACATACTCAAAATGTCTGGGTTGCACAACCGCCTGTCCCAGCTGGACATTAACCTCCCGGACGAGGCGGTCATCGATGTAATCCTTCAGTCACTCCCACCGAGCTACAAGAGCTTTGTGATGAACTACAATATGCAGGGGATGGTGAAAACTATTCCTGAAGTATTTTCAATGCTAAAGTCAGCAGAGGTAGAAATCAAGAAAGAACATCAAGTGTTGATGGTCAATAAAAACACGAAGTTCAAGAAGGGCAAGGGTAAGAATAACTTCAAGAAGGACGGCAAGGATGTTGCCGCCGCCTGCAAGCCAGTTGCCGTGAAGAAGTCAAAGAATGGACCCAAGCACGAGATCGAAAGTGCTTTTATTGCAAAGGGAAGGGTCATCGAAGCGGAACTGCCCCAAATACTTAGCGCATAAGAAGGCCGGCAACACTAAAGGTATATTCGATATACATGTAATTGATGTGTACCTTACCAAGACTCGTAGTAACTCCCAGGTATTTGATACCGTGTCGCGTTGCTCACATTTGTAACTCACAGCAGGAGATGCGGAATAAACGGAGACCGGCGAAGGACGAGGTGACGGCGCGCGTCGGAAATGGTTCCAAGGTCGATGTGATCGCCCGTCGACGCTACCTCTACATTTACCTATGGGATTAGTTTTAAACCTCAATAATTGTTATTTAGTGCCAAGTTTGAGCATGAACATTGTATCGTGATCTCGCTTAATGCGAGATGGCTACTCATTTAAATCCGAGAATAATGGTTGTTCTATTTATATGAGAGATATGTTTTATGGTCATGCTCCGATGGTCAATGGTTTATTCTTAATGAATCTCGAACGTAATATTACACATATTCATAGTGTGAATACCAAAAGATGTAAAGTTGATAACGATAGTCCCACATACTGGTGGCGCTGCCGCCTTGGTCACATTGGTGTCAAGCGCATGAAGAAGCTCCATTCTGATGGACTTTTAGAGTCTCTCGATTATGAATCAAATCATTTGACACATGTGAACCATGCCTGATGGGCAAAATGGCCAAGACTCCATTCTCCGGAACAAAGGAGCGAGCAACCAACTTATTGGAAATCATACATACCGATGTGTGCGTTCCAATGAGCGTTGAGGCTCGCGGAGGATATCGTTATGTTCTCACTCTCACTGATGACTTGAGTAGATATGGGTATGTCTACTTGATGAAACACAAGTCTGAGACCTTTGAAAATTTCAAGGAATTTCAGAATGAGGTAGAGAATCAACGTGACCGAAAAATAAATTTTCTTACGATCAGATCGTGGAGGAGAATATTTAAGTCACGAATTTGGTACACACTTAAGGAAATGTGGAATCGTTTCACAACTCACGCTACCGAACACCTCAACAGAATAAAGGTGTCTCGAACGTCAGAATCGCACTCTATTGGATATGGTGCGATCTATGATGTCTCTTACAGATTTGCCGCTATCATTTTGGGGATACGCTCTAGAGACAGCTACATTCACTTTAAATAGGGCACCGTCTAAATCCGTTGAGACGACACCGTATGAATTATGGTTTGGGAAGAAACCTAAGTCGTTGCTTTCTAAAAGTTTGGGGATGCGATGCTTATGTCAAGAAACTTCAACCTGAAAAGCTCGAACCCAAGTCGGAAAAATGTGTCTTCATAGGATACCCTAAGGAAACCATTGGGTATACCTTCTACCTTAGATCCGAAGGAAAGATCTTTGTTGCCAAGAATGGATCCTTTCTAGAAAAAGAGTTTCTCTCGAAAGGAGTAAGTGGGAGGAAAGTAGAACTCGATGAAGTAATACCTCTTGAACCGGAAAGTAGTGCAGCTCAGGAAAATGTTCCTGTGGTGCCTACACCGATCGGAGAGGAAATTAATGATGATGATCAAGGTACTTGAATCAAGTTGCTACCGAACTCAGAGGTCCACAAGGACACGTTCCACACCAGAGTGGTATGGCAACCCTGTCCTGGAAATCATGTTGTTAGACAACGGTGAACCTTCGAACTATGAAGAAGCGATGGCGGGCCCAGATTCCAACAAATGGCTTGAAGCCATGCAATCCGAGATAGGATCCATGTATGAAAACAAAGTATGGACTTTGACAGACTTGAACGATGATCGGCGAGATATAGAAAACAAATGGATCTTTAAGAAGAAGACGGACGCGGATGGTAATGTTACCATCTATAAAGCTCGACTTGTCGCTAAGGGTTATCGGCAAGTTCAAGGGGTTGACTACGATGAGACTTTCTCTCCCGTAGCAAAGTTGAAGTCCGTCCGAATCATGTTAGCAATTGCCGCATACTATGATTATGAGATATGGCAGATGGACGTCAAAACGGCATTCCTTAACGGCTATCTTAAGGAAGAACTGTATATGATACAGCCGGAAGGTTTTGTTGACCCTAAGAATGCTAACAAGGTGTGCAAGCTCCAGCAATCCATTTATGGGCTGGTGCAAGCATCTCGGAGTTGGAACATTCGCTTTGATGAGATGATCAAAGCGTTTGGGTTTATGCAGACTTATGGAGAAGCCTGCGTTTACAAGAAAGTGAGTGGGAGCTCTATAGCATTTCTCATATTATATGTAGATGACATACTTTTGATGGGAAATGATATAGAACTTTTGGACAGCATTAAGGCCTACTTGAATAAGAGTTTTTCAATGAAGGACCTTGGAGAAGCTGCTTATATATTAGGCATCAAGATCTATAGAGATAGATCGAGACGCCTCATAGGTCTTTCACAAAGCACATACCTTGAAAAGATATTGAAGAAGTTCAAAATGGATCAGTCCAAGAAAGGGTTCTTGCCTGTATTACATAAGGTGTGAAATTGAGCTCGGCTCAATGTCCCACCAATGATGTAAGATATAGAAGAGATGAGTGTCATCCCCTATGCATCAGCCATAGGGTCTATTATGTATGCCATCTTTGTGTACCAGACTGACGTAAACCTTGCCGTAAGTTTGGTAGGAAGGTACCAAAGTAATCCCGGCAAGGAACACCGGACAGCGGTCAAGAATATCCTGAAGTACACGAAAAGGACCAAGGATATGTTTCGCTTTATGGAGGTGACGAAGAGCTCGTCAGAAGGGTTACGTTGACGCTTAGCTTCGACACGATCCGGATGACTCTAAGTCACAAACCGGATACGTGTATATGTTGAATGGTGGAGCAAGAAGCTGGTGCAGCTGCAAGCAGCGCCGTATGGATCTACATGTGAAGCGGAGTACATGGCAGCCTCGGAGGCAGCGGCGTGAAGCAATTTGGGTGAAGGAGTTCATCACCGACCTAGGAGTCATACCCAATGCGTCGGGCCGATCAAACTCTTCTGTGACAACACCGGAGCTATTGCACTTGCCAAGGAGCCTGTGTTTCACAAGAAGACCAGGCACATCAAGTTGCCGCTTCAACTCCATTCGTGAAAATGTTCAAGATGGAGACATAGAAATTTGCAAAGTGCATACGGATCCGAATGTCGCAGATCCATTGACTAAACCTCTTCCATGAGCAAAACATGATCAACACCGTAACTCTATGGGTGTTCGATTCATCACAATGTAACTAGATTATTGACTCTAGTGCAAGTGGGAGACTGTTGGAAATATGCCCTAGAGGCAATAATAAAAGGATTATTATTATATTTCCTTGTTCGTGATAATTGTCTTTTATTCATGCTATAATTGTATTATCCGAAAATCGTAATACACGTATGAATATATAGACCACAACATGTCCCTAGTGAGCCTCTAGTTGACTAGCTCGTTGATCAATAGATAGTCATGGTTTCCTGACTATGGACATTAGATGTCATTGATAACGGGATCACATCATTAGGAGAATGATGTGATGGACAAGACCCAATCCTAAGCATAGCACAAGATCGCAGTAGTTCGCTTTTGCTAGAGCTTTTCCGATGTCAAGTATCTTTTCCTTAGACCATGAGATCGTGTAACTCCCGGATACCGTAGGAGTGCTTTGGGTGTACCAAACATCACAACATAACTGGGTGACTATAAAGGTGCACTATAGGTATCTCCGAAAGTGTCTGTTGGGTTGACACGGATCGAGACTAGGATTTGTCACTCCAGACACGGAGAGGTATCACCGGGCCCACTCGGTAGTGCATCATCATAATGAGCTCAAAGTGACCAAGTGTTCGGTCATGGGATCATGCATTACGGATGCGAGTAAAGTGACTTGCCGATAACGAGATTGAACGAGGTATTGGGATACCGACGATCGAATCTCAGCAAGTAACATACCGTCTGATAAAGGGAATAGTATACGGGGTTGCTTGAATCCTTGACATCGTGGTTCATCCGATGAGATCATCGAGGAGTATGTGGGAGCCAACATGGGTATCCAGATCCCGCTGTTGGTTATTGATCGGAGAGCCGTCCCGGTCATGTCTGCATGTCTCCCGAACCCGTAGGGCTTACACACTTAAGGTTCGGTGACGCTAGGGTTGTATGAATATGAGTATGCAGCAAACCGAAAGTTGTTCGGAGTCCCGGATGAGATCCCGGACGTCACGAGGTGTTCCGGAATGGTCCGGAGGTAAAGAATTATATATAGGAAGTGTTGTTTCGGCCATCGGGAAAGTTTCGGGGTCACCCGTTATTGTACCGGGACCACCGGAAGGGTCCCGGGGGTCCACCGGGTGGGGCCACCTATCCCGGAGGGCCCCATGGGCTGAAGTGGGAGGGGAACCAGCCCATAGTGGGCTGGTGCGCCTGGCCCCCCTCTCCGCCTAGGGGTGGGAACCCTAGGGAGGGGCGCCCACTCTGCCTTGGGGGCACTCCACCCCTTGGTCGCCCCCCCTAGGAGATCCCATCTCCTAGGGCCAGCGCCCCCCCTGGGGACCCTATATATAGAGGGGGGAGGGAGGGCAGCCGCACCCTTGCACTTGGCGCCTCCC
This sequence comes from Aegilops bicornis, assembly GCA_021605145.1. Taxonomy (NCBI): domain Eukaryota; kingdom Viridiplantae; phylum Streptophyta; class Magnoliopsida; order Poales; family Poaceae; genus Aegilops; species Aegilops bicornis. The sequence goes on along the minus strand of CM038673.1, from coordinate 401,688,517 downwards.
TCCCCCTGCTACACCTCTTCCTCCTCCCCAGTTGCTTGGCGAAGCCCTGCCGGAGTACTGCTGCATCCACCACCACGCCGTCGTGCTGCTGGATCTTCATCAACCTCTCCTTCCCCCTTGCTGGATCAAGACGGAGGAGACGTCACGCTGACCGTATGTGTGTTGAACGCGGAGGTGCCGTCTGCTCGGGCGCTAGGATCTCCGGTGATTTGGATCACAACGAGAACGACTCCCTCAACCCCGTTCTCTTGAACGCTTCCGCACGCGATCTACAAAGGGTATGTAGATGCATCTCTCTCACTCGTTGCTAGATGAACTCATAGATGGATCTTGGTGAATGTAGAAAAAAAATTATTTTATGCAACGTTCCCCAACAGCGCGATTTATCGTCATGGAAGTGGACACTTCCGTGATGATAATTTTGGTAATGTCATGGAACACTTCTACGACAGCACAGGTATGACTATCTTGATTCTGTCATAAATTTGTCATGGATGTACATGCATGACAGAAAATGTGACCTACTATGACAAACACGTATCATCACGGAAGTGTATTTTTTGTAGTGTTCAGGGGCCCACCCTACTCCCTCCGCTGGCCTGGCCGCACGCAATCAACTGCCTCCTTATTACACGAAAAAAATGATTCCTCCCACTGACATCTGGGGCACACCGGTCCGGAGGCTGACCTATGGGCCTAATAAGTTGACGCGTACGCAGGGCTTTGTCAACTTAGTCAACAAACGATTCTAGCAGCAGTGACCATTGGATTTGAATCGAACGGTCTTGTTGTTTCTTCAATCGCTGCTCTTCTTGCACCAAATTACCAAACCAGCGTGGCCGTGAGACCACCGCTCCCTCGCCTCCAATGGCCGGCTGTGCTGCCGTTGAGGCCTCACCGCCCCCTACTACTCCCACCACTGGCCAGGCCCTATGGCGAGGGCAGGCTCACACCGAAGCTGAACCAGTGAACCCTCGTACTCCTCTCCGCATGGGCTTCCACTGCCGTGTCTTCCCCGACTCCGCGTCGTCCCCTTCCTAGGCCTCGCCGTCGTCCACCGCTCTGGTGCTCTCGCCGTGGCGTGGTCAACATGGTCAAGGAACGACTTCCATCGGAAGAGTATTGTACGTCGAGAGGCTGTCAGCTGGGTCCATGGCCGCAGCAAGGAAGTGCCTCCTTATTATGTGGAAAATAATGATTCCTCCACCTGACAGCAGGGACCCACCGGATGGGCCACCGTATTTCACGAAAAAAGTTTCCCCCCTGATTGCTGGGACCCACCAGCTACATCTTCGCACGCAAGGAAGTGCGTCCATATTACGGGCAAAAAAATGATTCGCCCCCTGACTGCTGGGACCCACCAGCTATATCTTCGCACGCAAGGAAGTGCCAGACAGTCGGCACCCACCTGGTCGAAGCGTACGTAGCGTTGTCATTCTGGTCGCGAAAGTGTACGTACATACGATCGGTCAGTCTGCAGGCTGCAGCGATGAACCATGGCCATGTAAGGAAGGGCACGTGTCGTAATAGAGGCGCGCACGTGTCGTAGTAGAGGCGCGCACAAAGCATGTACACGCACGCATAAACGCCGTGGTGCAAGAAAGTAACACGACCACATACGCATATACGGGCGGGTCTTGAACGCCATCACAAGACACGCACGGCCAGGGCTCGTGTACATGGTTGGGTCGAAACAGAGAAACCGCGTCGTCGTCGTGTTCATGGGGAGGCAACGGAATGTGTCGTGTTCATCGGGAGGCAACAGAACGTGTGCTGTTCATCGGGAGCCAACCAGCTTGTAGGGAATAGCCGATGGAAACAAGGCCTGGCATACCGCAGAACGGAGGAAACAACCTTTTGTTAGACCGGCCACGGGCGAAATGGGATCATGTTCATCGGGAGGGGTCTGGCGTACTACAAAACAGAGGAAACGGACCTCCTACGGTCGAAATGGGATCATGTTGATCGGGAGGGGTGTGGCGTACCGCAAAACAGAGGAAACAGACTTGTGTTGGAGCGCTACGGTCGAAACGGGGGTCATGTTCATCGGGAGGGGTGTGGCGTACCGCAAAACGGGACTCCACGGGATACTGTTCATCTCCACCATCGACTGCCTCCACGGGCTACTGTTCATCCACCGTCGACTGCCTCCACGGGCTCCTGTTCATCCACCGTCGACCTCCTCCAGCCTCCACCTGCGACTGTTCATCCACGGGCTCCTGTTCATCCAGCCTCCACAGCTCCACCACCTTCTCATCGCTCAACCAGCCCTCTCCACGGGTAATCGCTCAACCACCCCTCCACGGGCTATCGTTCATCCAGCCCTCCACCGGCCATCGCTCAACCAGCCCTCCACCGCCATCGCTCAGCCAGCCCTCCACGGGGTCCTGTTCATCCATCGGCTCGATCGATCGGGGTCCTGTTCATCCACCGGCAACGGCCTCTACTACCACGGGGTTCTGTTCATCCAACCCCCCACCGGGAACTGTTCATCCAAACCCCCCAACAACGCTCATTGTTCATCCAGAGGCAGCATCGATCGGCTTCAGTTAACAGCAGTAGCGAAGGAATCACTCGGGTTCAGTTAACAACAAGGGATCAATCGATCGCTCGGGTTCAGTAACTCATAGCCTACAGTGCAATCGCTCGGGTTCAATTAGAGCCCAACGCCTCGCTCGGGTTCAGTTAGAGTGCAACACCTCGCACACACGCGCGTACGTACGAGAGAAAAACGCATCGCTCGGCCCCCGACCACCCACCATAACCGGGAACTCCCCCGATATTTTCCTTGCCCTCGCTTCTACCACGGTTTTTTCCGTCATGGACGCCCATGCAGCTGCTTCTCCGGCCTGCCCAGGACGAAAAGCCCATTTTCTGTCATGATTTTTTGTCATAGAACTAGGAGCCCAGCACATCTATGATGATACCGGGTTTTGTCACAATTATCGTCATAGAAGTGTCATAAGCATGACAAAAAAAATTCGTTCAGCCCAAAATGTCACGGATGTGTCTTTTTTTTGTAGTGGCACCAACTGACAGCACCACCATTCAATATAAATATGTATCCTGTTTGTGACTTAGAATCATCCGGATCAGTGTCAAAGCTAGCATCGATGTTCCATTTAAGACGAGTTCTTTGTCACCCCATAAACGAGAAACATATCCTTAGTCCTTTTTAGGTACTTCAGGATGTTCTTGACCGCTGTCCAGTGATCCACTCCTGAATTACTTTGGTACCTCCCTACTAAAGTTATAGCAAGGCACACATCAGGTCTGGTACACAACATTGCATACATGACAGAACCTATGGCTGAGGCATAGGGAATGACTTTCATTTTCTCTCTATCTTCTATAGTGGTCGGGCACTGAGTCTGACTCAACTTCACACCTTGTAACATAGGCAAGAACCCTTTCTTTGACTGATCCATTTTGAACTTCTTCAAAACTTTATCAAGGTATGTGCTTTGTGAAAGTCCAATTAAGCGTCTTCATCTATCTCTATAGATCTTGATGCCCAATAACTAAGCATCTTCACCGAGGTCTTTCATTCAAAAATTCTTATTCAAGTATCCTTTTATGCTATCCAGAAATTCTATATCATTTCCAATCAACAATATGTCATCCACATATAATATTAGAAATGCTACAAAGCTCCCACTCACTTTCTTGTAAATACAGGCTTCTCCAAAAGTCTGTATAAAACCATATGCTTTAATCATGCTATCAAGGCGTATATTCCAACACTGAGAGGCTTGCACCAGTCCAAAAATGGATCGCTGGAGCTTGCACACTTTTTTAGCACCCTTAGGATCGACAAAACCTTCTCATTGAATCATATAAAACTCTTCTTAAGAGATCCATTAAGGAATGCAGTTTTGACATCCATTTGCCAAATTTCATAATCATCAAATGCGGCAATTGCTAACATGATTCGGACAGACTTAAGCATCGCTACGGGTGAGAAGGTCTTGATACGTCTCCGTCGTATCTACTTTTCCAAACACTTTTGCCCTTGTTTTGGACTCTAACTTGCATGATTTGAATGGAACTAACCCGGACTCACGCTGTTTTCAGCAGAATTGCCATGGTGTTATTTATGTGCAGAAACATAAGTTCTCGGAATGACCTGAAACTTCACGGAGATTATTTTTGGAAATAATAAAAAATACTGGCGAAAGAATCAAGGCCAGGGGGCCCACACCCTTTCCACAAGGGTGGGGGCGCGCCTGCCCCCCTGGGCACGCCCCCTGCCTCGTGGGCCCCCTAGAGCTCCACCGACCTCAACTCCAACTCCATATATTCGTGTTCGGGGAGAAAAAAATCAGAGAGAAAGATTCATCACGTTTTATGATACGGAGCCACCGCGTGGCCCTAAACTCTCTCGGGAGGGCTGATCTAGAGTCCGTTCGGGGCTCCGGAGAGGGCAATTCGTCGCCGTCGTCATCATCAACCATCCTCCATCACCAATTTCATGATGCTCACCGCCGTGCGTGAGTAATTCCATCGTAGGCTTGCTGGACAGTGAGGGTTGGATGAGATTTATCATGTAATCGAGTTAGTTTTGTTAGGATTTGATCCCTAGTATCCACTATGTTCTGAGATTGATGTTGCTATGACTTTGCTATGCTCAATGCTTGTCACTAGGGCCTGAGTGCCATGATTTCAGATATGAACCTATTATGTTTTCATGAATATATGTGAGTTCTTGATCCTATCTTGCAAGTCTATAGTCACCTACTATGTGTTATGATCCGCAAGCAACCCCAAGTGACAATAATCGGGACCACTCCGGTGATGACCGTAGTTTGAGGAGTTCATGTATTCACTATGTGTTCATGCTTTGGTCCGGTACTCTACTAAAAGGAGGCCTTAATATCCCTTAGTTTCCACTAGGACCCCAGGGCACGGGAGGGTAGGACAAAAGATGTCATGCAAGTTCTTTTCCATAAGCACGTATGACTATATTCGGAATACAAGCCTACATTACATTGATGAATTGGAGCTAGTTATGTGCCACCCTATGTTATGATTGTTACATGATGAACCGTGATCCGCATAATTCTCCATCACCGATCCAATGCCTACGAGCTTTTCACATATTGTTCTTCGCTTAATTACTTTTCCGTTGCTACTGTTACAATCACTACAAAACCCAAAAATATTACTTTTGCTACCGTTATCGTTACTTCCATACTACTTTGCTACTAAATACTTTGCTGCAGATATTAAGTCATCCAGGTGTGGTTGAATTGACAACTCAACTGCTAATACTTGAGAATATTCTTTGGCTCCCCTTGTGTTGAATCAATAAATTTGGGTTGAATACTCTACCCTCGAAAACTGTTGTGATCCCCTATACTTGTGGGTTATCAAGACTATTTTCTGGCACCGTTGTCGGGGTGCATAGCTCTATTCTTTGAGTCACTTGGGATTTATATCTACTGGTCACTATGAAGAACTTGAAAGACGAGAAAACCAAAATTTATCCCTCACCTACGAGGGGAGGTAAGGAACTGCCATCTAGCTCTGCACTTGATTCACCTTCTGTTTTAAGTAAACTTGCGACACCTAACCTGCTTCTACTATTAGTTCTGATATGTCGCATGTTATTGATGATGCCACTTCTGCTTTGCATGATACTTATGATGAAACTACTTCTATGCTTGATAATATTGTGCCACTAGGTGAATTTCTTGATGAACAACTTGCTAGGGCTAGAGAGAATGAAATTATTGAAACCGATAATATTGATGAAAGTGATGATGAAGATTCTCCCCTAGATATGAATTGCCTGTTGTGCTTGAGGGTTCTGTTATGGATGAAGAAACTGCTAGAGACTTTCTTGCTTGCAATGATAGAAGTGATCTTAAGAAATTATTAGCTAAGCTAAAACAAAAATCTCTGAATGCTAGAATGAAATATGATCCTCCTTATGCTACTTCACCTATCTTTGTTACTTATAAGGATTATGATTTCTCTGTCGATCCTGATATAATTACTTTTGTTGAATCTGATCCTTTCTATGGTTATGAATCTGAAACTGTTGTGGCACATCTTACTAAATTTAATGATATAGCCACCCTGTTCACTAATGATGAGAAAACTCACTACTATTATATCCTTAAAATATTTATGTTCTCATTAAAGGGTGATGCTAACACATGGTTTAATTCTCTTGATCCTGGTTGTGTGCGTAGTCCCCAGGATATGATTTATTACTTCTCTGCTAAATATTTCCCTGCTCATGAGAAACAATCTGCTTTAAGGGATATATATAATTGTGTGCAAATTGAAGTAGAGAGTCTCCCACAAGCTTGGGGGAGGCTTCTCCAATTACTTAATGCTTTGCCTGATCATCCTCTCAAGAAAACTGAAATACTTGATATCTTTTATAATGGACTAACCGATGCTTCCAGAGACCACCTGGATAATTGTGTTGGTTGTGTTTTCAGGGAAAGAACTGTCGATCAAGCTAAAATTCTATTGAATAATATGTTGACTAATGAAAATAATTGGACACTTCCTGAACCAACTCCTAAGCCAACTCCGAAGAAAACGGGTGTTCTATTTCTCAGTCCTGAAGATATGCAAGAGGCAAAGAAATTTATGAAAGAAAAAGGTATTAAAGCTGAAGATGTTAAGAATTTACCACCTGTTGAAGAAATACATGGTCTTAATTTGCCGCGTGTTGAAGAAATACATGGTCTTGATAACCCGACACAGGTAGTAAATGTAAATTCTCTCTATAGATATGATAAAGTTGAAATCCCTCCTACTAAGTTTGCTAGCCAATGCTTAGATGAGTTTGATAATTTTATGTTTAAGCAAGAAGATTTTAATGCTTATTTTGGTAGACAACTAAAACATAATGCTTATATGATTGAACACTTGGGTGATTATATGTCTAGAGTTAAAGGTGGACTTAAACTCATTAGTAAACATGCTTCTATGGTTACCACTCAAGTAGAACAAGTACTTCAAGCTCAGAATGATTTGCTCAATGAATTGAATAGTAAGAATAATGACTATGATGTTAGAGTGGCTACTAGAACTGGTAAAATGACTCAGGAACCTTTGTATCCTGAAGGCCATCCTAAGAGAATTGAGCAGGACTCTCAGAGAACTAATATAGATGCACCTAGTCCTTCTAAAAAGAAGAAAAAAATGATAGGACTTTGCATGCTTCTAGTGAACCTATTGCTGAACCACCTGAGAATGCTAATGATATTTCTATTTCTGATGCTGAAACACAATCTGGTAATGAACATGAACCCAGTGATAATGTTAATGATAATGTTAATGATAATGTTCATGTTGATGCTCAACCTAGCAATGATAACGATGTAGAAATTGAACCTGCTGTTGATCTTGATAACCCACAATAAAGAATCAACGTTATGATAAGAGAGACTTTGTTGCTAGGAAACACGGTAAGGAAAGAGAACCTTGGGTTCAGAAACCCATGCCTTTTCCTCCCAAACCATCCAAGAAAAAGGATGATGAGGATTTTGAGCGCTTTGCTGAAATGATTAGACCTATCTTTTTGCATATGCGATTAACTGATATGCTCAAAATGAATCCTTATGCTAAGTATATGAAGGAAATTGTTACTAATAAAAGAAAGATATCGGAAGCTGAAATTTCCACCATGCTTGCTAATTACACTTTTAAGGGTGGAATACCTAAGAAACTAGGAGATCCAGGAGTACCAACTATACCATGCTCCATTAAAAGAAACTATGTTAAAAGTGTTTTATGTGATATTGGAGCCGGTGTTAGTGTTATGCCTCTCTCTTTATATCGTAGACTTGACTTGAATAAGTTGACACCTAATGAAATATCTTTCCAAATGGCTGATAAATCAACTGCTATACCTATCGGTATTTGTGAGGATGTGCCTGTTGTGGTTGCAAATGTTACTAGTTTAACGGACTTTGTTATTCTTGATATTCCCGAGGACGATAGTATGTCTATTATTCTTGGAAGACCCTTTTTGAATACTGCAGGGGATGTTATTGATTGCAACAAAGGCAATGTCACTTTTCATGTTAATGACAATGAGCATACAGTACACTTTCCGAGGAAACAACCTCAAGTTCATAGTATCAACTCTATTGGAAAATTCCATCGATTATTTTTGGAGGTTTTCAATTTCCTCTACCTACTGTCAAGAAGAAATATGATATTCTTATTGTTGGGGATGTGCATATCCCCGTTGAGGTAACATAGTGTTATTCGAAATTTCTCCGGTTTCATGCGATTCAGAATGAGTTTTTTAACAAGACCTGATCAACCTTGTTAGTGGATCCCTTTTGATGAGCATGAGATGGATGAAGTTAGAAGGCACAACCTTCTGTACCCTCCTTTTACTTTCTATTATTTAAAATAAATAAAGCAAAAACTGTATTTTCTATCTGTTTTCTGAATTATCCGTGCAATAAAAAATACCCCGAAAATAAAAGTTCTCCAAATGCCCTGAAATTGAAATATGATTTTTTCTAGAATATTTGAGAATATCTTGCACTGAGAACACAGCAGGGGGAGCTGGCACCTGGCCACGAGGGTCCAGGGCGCACCCACCCCCCTGGGCGCGCCCCCTGCCTCGTGGGCCCATGGTGGCTCCCCTCCATTTATTCTTGCACCCACAAACTCCTTCTTCCTCCCAAGAAAATCACCAACCAGCTCAAGCACGAGTTCTAGCTCATTTTGTTGTGATTTTCGATCTCCTTTCTCAAAGCACCTCTCACAAAACTGCTTTGGGGATTGTTCCTTGAAAATGATGAAGAGATTTTTGAGGGGCTCTTCGAGCCGAAGCTCGAAGGATAAGCAAAGTGAAGAAGAAGAGAGGCCCAAATATAATCGTCATGGAGGTTCGACTGCAGTGAATGGCCTTGTGATGATTTCTTGAGAGCAGCCGGGATTTATGATGATTTTTATGAGTTGGCTAAGAATGCAGGCCTCACCGACTTCCTCCACGACCAACACGAATAGTATCTCTTACTCACCAATACCTTTGTGCAAAATTTTCATTTTCATTCTAGGAGGTCACCACCTATGGTGGATTTTTATTTATATGACGAGTATAAGGAGATGAACCTTTGTGACTTCTGTGAGGTTTGCAAGTTACCTTTTCCGGGTTTCATAGAAGAACCACATAGTTATGATGTGGAGGGGTTTATTGATACAATTGCTGTAGGGAAAACGAGGAAGGTTTCCGACGCATGAATCACTAGCATACATTTTCTTGTTCTATGTTACTTTGCTATATTTGCTAGTAGATGCTTAATTGGTCGCAGAAACTGTGGAAACCTGAGTGTCCCTGATATTATTATTTTGTGCCATGCCTTATTTCGTGATGATACATTTAGTATGGGCGCTATTGTTGCAAAGCGGTTAAATCTTAACTGTCACGACCGGTTTTTCAATAAAAATATTTATTGAACAACCGACCTATGAAGTCCAATATGAGGAAAAATCCTTCATACCGGTAGACAAAACTTCGATACAATAAGCCAGTAGCATTACAATATTACAGGGGTCGGACTGAAGATGCCCAACCAATTATTACAAACACGCCGATAATTAAACATAGTGGCGGATATGACTCAAAGGTGTGGGGTGGAAATACTGCTGACTCGAGATATGAGTGGTTGGTGGAATAACACAATGGGGTGGTTAATAAGTCTATTGATCGGGCGGCTCATCGAAAGGCCGAGGTGAGGCTCGATGAATTTATTTGGGTAGCGGAAGCGGATATATCGCAATGACTAATCCAAGGGTCGCACGAGACTGGCTGGGATTCCTCTAGGCGTCGGACTCGCTATCGAATTCTTCATCCACGAGATCGCCTTCGTCAGCATCTGGCCAAATCAACAAGCCAGGTGAGTACTTTGAAAGTACTCGCAAGACAGTTCGGACAAAAGATATAACAAATTAATGCATGAATGAGTCATGATTAATTTTAACAATGCTCAATTAAATCAGTATAGCAAAAATAAATAAGAAGGGAATCGGCGGTAGTCCGCTCGAAAACCCAAAGAAGGATAAACTCAAAACCGATCGAGTGTCTGAAGTGACGCCTCGAAGGGTGAAAATAAGTAAAACATGCCACGCGATCGGCGTCGGGCGACACCTCATAAAGGGCTTATATTGAAATAAAAATACATGCGTCAGCAATGGACGTCGGAGCGACATCACGTAAAGGGCTTATAATAAAAGTAAATAATAACGATGCCGCAATGGACGTCTCGAGCGCCATCACGTAAAGGGCTTATGATGAAAATAAATAACAACAATGCCATTATGGACGTTCGAGCGACATCACAGAAAGGGCTTATAATGAAAATAAATAACAACAATGCCGCAGTCAGACGTTTGAGCGACATCGCAGAAAGGGCTTATAATAAATAACAACAATGCCGTAGTCGGACGTCTGAGCGACATCGCAGAAAGGGCTTATAATAAAAATAAATAACAACATTTGCCGCAGTCGGACGTCTGAGCGACATCGCAGAAAGGGCTTATAATTCATTATTCATAACTGACAAGATATAGTGCTCACGGAAAATATTCATCACAAGACAATAAGCGGGTTAGTCCGTTCACGTGAAAGTAAACATTTAATACTCAAATGGTTCTCGTGGAGTTTCACATCGAGACCGACACTTGACAAGATGAGATGATCACGGCATCGGGACATGAATAAGATGAATTCAAGAATTTTGACTCGCAGAGTTTGTACCAAAATTGTCCACAGCCAACGGATTTCCGTAGTCACGAAGGACTAGTTCCGCTTACGGTATTTCAGAGGAAACACAACTAGCTAGTACACACCCATCATACCTCACGTTGCTGTGAATCACCCTAGACAGCGTTTAAGAAAAACTTTGAGACGGGAGATCACAATCTCGAATAGCATGGGATCAAATTTATATACGCCAAGACTCTAAGGGGTGCCCCCTCTCGGTCCCAACCGGAAACACCCATGCCCCTGACCGGATGAAAGGCTTTAATCCAGGCCATGGAACCTTCATCCCGCCTCTCGATTTGGTGTGTACCAGGAAGTGGTTTGCAACCCATTAGGCCAGATTCCCTTGCGGAAACAGTGGTAGTACCGGAAAGGAAGATGGACGGAAATCGACCGATTTATGTTGACACTGGTCAACGATATGGCATAAGCCCGGCATGCTACAACACTGCCGTCTTACCCATACTCATGCCAACTCATGGCCATGCAACAAGTTTCCAAAGAACTCACGGATTTACCGAGCTCATTTGCCTCAATGCTCACGAGATAAACTATCATCGAAAATTATCATGAACGTGCCATGATACAAAAATAATGCAAACATGCCCAGACACTCATCATATCAGAAGTTCAAACTTTGCTTGCCTGGTTCAGAGTAGTCGGAGCCTAGCTCGGTGAAGTTTGCGGTCCCGTCACCTCCTTCGCATTCTACGGTATAAAGAAAACATACGCGCTAACGTAAATACTGTGAGGTGCACAAAATTACTCCAAATATTTTTCAAATAAATCTGATAAACAACTAGACAAAATTTTAAAGAGGACAGAAAAAGAATCAATCAAAATACTTTTCTGATTAAAAGTTATAAGAGTTTTGGTCCAAGGACCCATCTGTAATGAAACAGAAAGTTTCCAGGGGGTTCTGCGGAAAAGTCCAGATAACGTTTCGTTTAAAGAAACGGCTGAGAGACTGACAGGCGGGCTCCACCCGTCAGGTTTGAATTTTCAAACGAGGGAAAACAGAGCGCGACAGCGCCGAGAGGTGTGGTGGTCGCCGGCGGCGATCCACGGCGAGGTAAGGTGATCGGGGTGTACCTTCGTGATCGGGCGCCTTCCGCACTGTGGGTGGTGGCAGAGGTCGCCGGGCGAGCACCTGTCGACGGGCGGCCCTTGCTCCGGCGGACGGCGGTTCGGACGGTCATGGATCTCACGGAGAGAGCTGCGGGGCCAAAATTGAGGTGGGGGTTATCCTACTAGAGGTGGTACGAGGCTACGGCGAAAGTAGGGCGTGGAGGAGTTCTCACCGAGAGAACGATGCCAAGCCCGAGGCGGACGGAGGTGGCCGGAGTCGAGGAAGAAAGGCTCTCGAGGCCCCTCCAAGGTGGCTAGGCGGGTCCGGTGAGGTGGTGGAGTCGTGCCGAGGCGAGAGCAAGCTCGGGTGCTATATATAGCCGCCCGAAGTCGGTTGCCGCGTGAACGGATAAGTCCGGCGAGTTGATTACGGCGGCGCCGGTGGCTGGACGGTCGGCTTAGGAGCTTGAGCATCGCCTAGGAGGAGTATTGGAGCCCTTCCCGTCCAACTCGTAACGGGAGGGCTGGTTACTGTACGCCCTCGACGGAACGGCCGCACGGCCTGTCGGGCGGCAGAGAGCGCTTCTGCTGCGTGCCAAGCCACGGCGACGGTGCCGCATGCGTCAGGCTGGCAAGGAGGTGGCCATGCGGAGCCACCAGACGCTTAAGCGGCGCCCGAACGGCGTTGCGCGCAGTTTTGCCCCATGTCGCTATTACGGTGGTGCTCGCCAAGAAAGCACGGGCACAAGAAGCGGGCTGTGGGCGCCACCGACGCCAGAACGCACCAAGCACTCGTGTGAAGCTCCGGACAAGAGGGATAGGTTGCAGCAACGTGCCAAGGGCACTGTGGACTCGTGACTGAAGTTCTTGACGGAGATCGACATCGAACTTCTGAATTTTCTCGAAAGTGAATGTAAAATAAAGGCACGCAAGGTGTTCGGCAGAATGATTTAGGCATGTAGGGATTTTTCCTTGAGTTGGTTTTTGGTGGAGGGGCCTCTCATTGCATCTAGAGGCTGCCTGAATATTTGTGGAATTTTGGGAGAAGTGTAGATATGAATTTCACCAAATTTGGCAAATCTGGTCCAAACTTACATAGACTATAATTTGAAATTTTTGAACAGAAGAGGAGTGGATCTTGATTGATCTAGGTTGTGGGTACCAAGGACTATCCAAGGGAGTTGGTTTGAGGTCAAAACTCAAATGCATTTAGGTACTTGCTTTGCAAATCACCTAGGCTCAATATAATAGACAGAAAAGATTCGGGAGAGGAAATAGTTGAAATAAAATTTCAGAAAATGGTTGAGCTTGTTGGGACAGAATGTTTGGATTGCCAAAGTGGAAGGAGAGATATTTGGGAAGATTTTACCATGTGGTGCATGGAAGAATCATGAATGGTTTCAAATATGGGAGAGGATGAAAAACTCCCAGAGTTGAAAGAAAATAAACTCCAAAGATTTTTCTTGGAATTTTGAGAAAAGGGCAATCAGAAGAAAATTTAAAACCAAACACTAGAGTTGAAGGAGATGCAAAAATAAAATATTTGCTAAAGGGAAAAGGCTTTGAGAGAGATTTTTGGAAGGGTTTTGGAGACCTCCTTCAAATCCAACAAAATTTTGAAGAAAACCAAAGGAAAAATTTTGGAGTGTCACATTAACCGTACTAAGGGCCCCATCTTGGGAGGCATCTTCGCCTCACGCCTCGCTTTATACTATAACATACCTATTAGGCACTATGAGAAAGAATAAAAATTGATGCCTACTGTTTATTTAGATTATAAGAGTATGGTAGCACATGATTTTATTGTTAAGAATAGGGAAAGGGCGCTTAAATACAAATTTTTATTTGATAAAAATCACCCTGAGATTATTACCTTGCCTGCTCCTTCCTTGTTTGATTTATCTGCAGGCCAGTATCTCGTTCCGCTAGCGACCATCCAAGCGTACCGGAACCCTACATCAGCCAAAGAGCCAGAGCCGGAACCACAATTTGATCTTCCATGACAGTCTAATTACCAGTGGGATCCGGAGATGATTGCCAACCAGTGGCAATCATAGGCTTCTTCTTCACAGTATGACCCCAACTATAACTTTGGATATCCGCCAGGCCAGCCGTGGCAATAGACCAACTTAGGCCAAAAGCCGAAGCTTGGGGGAGTACGTATTTCTCACCGACATTACATTTATGTTCACACACTTATAGCTAGTTGTCGGTGCTCATACTTTTTCACTGTAATATCCATGCTAGTTTATTTTCTTTTTATGCTTTCTTCTTGAGTGTTTGAAAAACCTTAAGAAAAACCAAAAAAAATAGTAGTAGCTTTTAGCTAGTTTACTTTCTTGCCTGTAGTAGTAATAATTAAAAGAAAACCCAAAAATATTTCCAGTTCTTCTTTTGCTTGTTGGGAGTTTTCCCGTGTAAATAGTTTTATTTCTTTTCTTTGGGGGTCGATAGAAGAAGACCATAATGAAATTGTTGAAGTGGGTCTTATATGCATTATTGTTGATTGAACCAAGAGCCCATATTGCCTTGTCTTCTCCTGTTTATTGAATGCCTGCAGATTCCAGCTTAGTCCAATGCATGCGCACTATTATTATTATTCACATCGTTCGGCGTGCAAGTGAAAGGCAATTATGACGATATATGATGGACTGATTGAGATGAGAGAAGCTGGTATGAACTCGACCTCTCTTGTATTTGTAAATATGATTAGTTCATCGTTCCTGATTCAGCCTATTATGAATGAACATGTTTGCAATGACAATTAGAGATTATAGTTACTTATGCCATGCTTAATTAGCTAGGAGCTTACAATGGTTTACCTTGCGTGCCAACATGCTATTAAAATGGTTGTGATGTGGTATAGTAGGGTGGTATCCTCCTTTGAATGATTCAAGTGACGGGACATGGCACATGTTCACGCATGTAGTTGAAACAAAATCAACATAGCCTCCACGATATTTATGTTCGTGGTGGATTATATCCTACTCATGCTTGCACCCAAGGTTTATTAATTTTAATGCATGTTCATGACTGTTGTCGCTCTCTAGTTGGTCGCTTCCCAGTCTTTTGCTAGCCTTCACTTGTACTAAGCGGAAATATTGCTTGTGCATCCAATCCCTTAAACCCCAAAGTTATTCCATATGAGTCCACCATACCTTCCTATATGCGGTATCTACCTGTCGTTCCAAGTAAATTTGTATGTGCCAGACTCTAAACCTTCAAATGAAATTCTATTTTGTATGCTCGAATAGCTGATGTATCAACTAGGGATGTATGTATCTTCCATGTTAGGCGGGTTATTCTCAAAAGGAGTGGACTCCGCTCCTCACTCACGAGAAAATGGTTGGTCATCGGGATGCCCAGTTCCATGCTATATGCAAACCAAATCAAAATAATTGCAAACAAAACTCCCCCGGGTCTCTTGTTAGTTGGAGGCACTCATTGTTTCGAGCAAGCCATGGATTGATGCTTGTTGGTGGAGGGGGAGTATAAACTTTACCATTCTGTTTGGGAACCGCCAATAATGTGTGTAGCATGGAAGATATCGCCATCTCTCGATTGTTATGTTGACAATGAAAGTATACCTCAAAATATTATTCATCTCTATTTCAAAATCGAGCTCTGGCACCTCTACAAATCCCTAATTCCCTCTGTGAAGGGCCTATCAATTTACTTTTATGTTGAGTCATCACCCTCTTATTAAAAAGCACCAGCTAGAGAGCACTGCTATCATTTGCATCCATTACTATTAATTTATATTGGGTATGACTATGATTGGATCTCTTTTACCATGAATTACAATGTTTAGTCAGTCCTTGATCTTTAAAGGTGCTCTGCATTTATATTTTGCGGTCTCAGAAAGGGCTAGCGAGTTACCATCTTGTTATATCATATTATGATTGTTTTGAGTAAGTGTTGTCATCTGAGATTTATTACTATTCCTTGCTAGTTGATTATGCCATTGACATGAGTAAACATGAGACCTAAGTGTTATTGTGAATATGGTTAGTCATAATCTTTGCTGAAAACTTGAATGCTGGCTTTACATATTTAGAACAACAAGAGCAAACAGAGTTTGTAAAAGTTTTTCTTTATCACTTTCAGTTTGTCAACTGAATTGCTTGAGGAAAAGCAAGCTTTAAGCTTAGGGGAGTTGATATGTCTCCGTCGTATCTACTTTTCCAAACACTTTTGCCCTTGTTTTGGACTCTAACTTGCATGATTTGAATGGAATTAACCCGGACTAACGTTGTTTTCAGCAGAATTGCCATGGTGTTATTTATGTGCAGAAACAAAAGTTCTCAGAATGACCTGAAACTTCACGGAGATTATTTTTGGAAATAATAAAAAATAATGGCGAAAGAATCAAGGCCAAGGGCCCACACCCTTTCCATGAGGGTGGGGGGCGCGCCTGCCCCCTGGGCGTGCCCCCTGCCTCGTGGGCCCCCTGGAGCTCCACCGACCTCAACTCCAACTCCATATATTCGTGTTCGGGGAGAAAAAAATCAAAGAGAAAGATTCATCGCGTTTTACGATACGGAGCCGCCACCAAGCCCTAAACTCTCTCGGGAGGGCTGATCCGAGTCCGCTCGGGCTCCGGAGAGGGGAATCCATCGCCGTCGTCATCATCAACCATCCTCCATCACCAATTTCATGATGCTCACCGTCGTGCGTGAGTAATTCCATCGTTGGCTTGCTGGACGGTGAGGGGTTGGATGAGATTTATCATGTAATCGAGTTAGTTTTGTTAGGGTTTGATCCCTAGTATCCACTATGTTCTGAGATTGATGTTGTTATGACTTTGCTATGCTTAATGCTTGTCACTAGGGCCCGAGTGCCATGATTTCAGATCTGAACCTATTATGTTTTCATGAATATATGTGAGTTCTTGATCCTATCTTGCATGTCTATAGTCACCTACTATGTGTTATGATCCGCAACCCCAAGTGACAATAATGGGACCACTCCCGTGATGACCGTAGTTTGAGGAGTTCATGTATTCACTATGTGTTAATGCTTTGGTCCGTACTCTATTAAAAGGAGGCCTTAATATCCCTTAGTTTCCACTAGGACCCCGCCACGGAGGGTAGGACAAAAGATGTCATGCAAGTTCTTTTCCATAAGCACATATGACTATATTCGAATACATGCCTACATTACATTGATGAATTGGAGCTAGTTCCGTGTCACCCTATGTTATGACTGTTACATGATGAACCGCATCCGACATAATTCTCCATCACCGATCCAATGCCTACGAGCTTTCCATATATTGTTCTTTGCTTATTTACTTTTCCGTTGTTACTGTTATAATCACTAAAAAAACCCAAAATATTCCTTTTGCCATCAAGTTACATTTCCATACTACTTTGCTACTAAATTGTAGATATTAAGTTATCCAGGTGTGGTTGAATTGACAACTCAACTGCTAATACTTGAGAATATTCTTTGGCTCCCCTTGTGTCGAATCAATAAATTTGGGTTGAATACTCTACCCTCGAAAACTGTTGTGGTCCCCTATACTTGTGGATTATCAGGTCTCATCGTAGTCAACTCCTTGAACTTGTCGAAAACCTTTCGCAACAAGTCGGGCTTCGTAGACAGTAACATTACCATCAGCGTATGTCTTCTTCTTGAATATCCATTTATTTTCTATGGCTTGCAGATCATCAGGCAAGTCAACCAAAGTCCATACTTTGTTCTCATACATGGATCCCATCTCAGATTTCATGGCCTCAAGCCATTTTGCGGAAACTAGGCTCATCATTGCTTCCTCATAGTTCATAGTTTCGTCATGGTCTAGTAACATGACTTCCAGAACAGGATTCCCGTACCACTCTGGTGTTGAACGTACTCTAGTTGACCTACAAGGTTTGGTAGTAACTTGATCTAAAGTTTCATGATCATTATCATTAGCTTCCTCACTAATTGGTGTAGGCATCACTGGAACTGATTTCTGTGATGAACTACTTTCCAATTCGAGAGAGGTACAACTACCTCATCAAGTTCTACTTTCCTCCCACTCACTTCTTTCAAGAGAAACTCCTTCTCTAGAAAGAATCCATTCTTAGCAACAAATATCTTGCCTTCGGATCTGTGATAGAAGGTGTACCCAACAGTTTCTTTTGGGTATCCTATGAAGATGCACTTCTCCGATTTGGGTTCGAGCTTATCAAGCTGAAGCTTTTTCACATAAGCATCGCAACCCCAAACTTTAAGAAACGACAGCTTAGGTTTCTTGCCAAACCACAGTTCATATGGTGTCGTCTCAACGGATTTAGATGGTGCCCTATTTAACGTGAATGCAGCTGTCTCTAATGCATAACCCCAAAAGATAGTGGTAAATCGGTAAGAGACATCATAGATCGCACCATATCTAATAAAGTACGGTTACGACATTCGGACACACCATTACGCTGTGGTGTTCCAGGTGGCGTGAGTTGCAAAACTATTCCACATTGTTTTAAATGAAGACCAAACTCGTAACTCAAATATTCGCCTCCGCAATCAGTCCGTAGAAACTTTATTTTCTTGTTATGATGATTTTCCACTTCACTCTGAAATTCTATGAACTTTTCAAATGTTTCAGACTTGTGTTTCATTAAGTAGATATACCCATATCTGCTCAAATCATTTGTGAAGGTCAAAAAATAACAATACCCGCCGCGAGCATCAACACTCATCGGACTGCATACATCAGTATGTATGGCTCGCTCCATTGTTCCGAAGAACGGAGTCTTAGTCATCTTGCCCATCAGGCATGGTTCGTAAGCATCAAGTGATTCCAAAAGTCCATCCGCATGGAGTTTCTTCATGCACTTTACACCAATATGACCTAAACGGCAGTGCCACAAATATGTTGCACTATCATTATTAACTTTGCATCTTTTGGCATCAATATTATGAATATGTGTATCACCACGATCGAGATTCAACAAAAATAGACCATTCATCAAGGGTGCATGACCATAAAATATATTACTCATATAAATAGAACAACCATTATTCTCTGATTTAAATGAATAAACATCTCGCATCAAACAAGATCCAGATATAATGTTCATGCTCAACGCTGGCACCAAATAACAATTATTCAGGTCTAAAACTAATCCCAAAGGTAGATGTAGAGGTAGCGTGCCGACGGTGATCACATCGACCTTGGAACCATTTCTGAAACGCATTGTCACCTCGTCCTTAGCCAATCTTCATTTAATCTGTAGCCCCTGTTTCGAGTTGCAAATATGAGCAACAGAACCAGTATCAAATACCCAAGCGCTACTATGAGCATTAGTAAGGTACACATCAATAACATGTATATCAAATATACCTTTCACTTTGCCATCCTTCTTATCTGCCAAATACGTGGGGCATTTCTGCTTCCAGTGACCAGTCCCTTTGCAGTAGAAGCACTCAGTTTCAGGCTTAGGTCCAGACTTGGGCTTCTTCCCGAGAGTAGCAACTTGCTTGCTATTCTTCTTGAAGTTCCCCTTCTTTCCTTTGCCATCTTTCTTGAAACTAGTGGTCTTGTTCACCATCAACACTTGATGCTCTTCTTGATTTCTACCTTCGCAGCCTTGAGCATTGCGAAGAGCTCGGGAATCGTCTTGTTCATCCCTTGCATATTATAGTTCATCACAAAGCCTTTATAGCTTGGTGGCAGTGATTGAAGAACTCTGTCAATGACACTATCATCTCGAAGATTAACTCCAAGCTGAGTCAAGTGATTATGGTACCCAGACATTCTGAGTATGTGTTCACTGACAGAACTGTTCTCCTCCACCTTGCAGCTATAGAACTTGTTGGAGACTTCATATCTCTCAACTCGGGCATTTTCTTGAAATATTAACTTCAACTCCTGGAACATTTCATATGCTCCATGACGTTCAAAACGTATTTGAAGTCCTGATTCTAAGCCGTAAAGCACACTGAACTATTGAGTAGTCATCAGATTTAGCTTGCCAGACATTTATAACGTCAGGGGTTGCTCCTACAGCAGGCCTTGCAGCTAGCAGTGCATCAAGGACGTAATTCTTCTGTGCGGCAATGAGGATAATCCTCAAGGTATGGACCCAGTCCGTGTAGTTGCTACCATCATCTTTCAACTTAGATTTCTCTAGGAACGCATTAAAATCCAAGGGAACGGTAGCACGGGCCATTGATCTATAGCATAGATATGCAAAAACTATCAGGACTAAGTTCATGATAAATATAAGTTCAATTAATCATATTACTTAAGAACTCCCACTTAGATAGACATCCCTCAAGCCATCTAAATGATCGCGTGATCCATATCAACTAAACCATGTTCGATCATTGTCACAGCCCCAGATCAGCCCTAGAGCCTGCTTGTAACTAGTAGCATTGCATCCGTGCATCATGTTTAATTTCCATGAAATTTGAAATGGGGATTGCCTAAACCCCTAGCACCAAGACAATTCAAATAGGTTCAACTAAGAAATATTTTTCAATGAACCAAATTGCTTAAGAAAATGTTCTTCATTTACGGAAAAATGCTATAAACCATAACCAGAGGTGATGCACATTATTCATGACATATTTGGTCATTGGACTAATTCTTGAAGTATTTGAATTGGAGCATTTAATGCTTATAAATAATTTAAGATGTTTCAATACTTACGAAAACAATTGAGGGCTGTTGGAAATAATTCAAATAGTACCCACAAATTTTGTCGATTTTACAAAATAAGTTAGTATTTTACTAATTCAAAACATACCAAAAATAAATAGGAAACAGAAATAAAAGGAGGAGAGAACTGCAGACTGGCCATCTGCGCAGCCCACCCAGCCTTCCCCCCCTCGACGGCCCACTGGTGGCCCAGCCCACCACCGCAAACCCCCCTCACCTCGTCTGCTCACCTCTCGCCATCGGCAGAGGGCGTGTCGCTCAAGACGCGCCTGCAGGCGCCACCTCCTCGCTTCATGGTGGCAGCCTCCCGACCTCCTTGCGACGCCACGACGACGCCCGTGCCCCCTCGGCCCCTCTCCTCTCTGAACGCCCTCCCTCTCCTGCATCTCGCTCTCTGCCCGAACGAGCAGGCTCGTCGCCGCCGTTCGCCATAACCGCGGCCACAGCCGTCCCCGAGCCTCCCCGGCATGTCCCCGAGCTCCGCCTCGACCTCCTCTTCCTCCCCACCGAGCCGCGCCCCGCCAGACGCCTCGAAGCACCCTCCCCGACCCTTCATCCCCCGCGGGTCGCCGGAGATTTCTATCGCCGCCCGCTTGCTCCGGCCCCTCCCGAGCCAGTGACCACCCTGGGAACCACGGTGAGCTCCTGCGCCTCGCCCCTCTTCCCCGACTCGTTCCTCCTCTAGCCACCGATTCCATCATGGAAGCCCGCCTGGCTGCCCTCGTCGCCGGGCGTGGCTAGGAGCCCCAAGGGCTCAAGCCAACCCCACCTCTGGGCTCACTGCAGCACCAGGAACCCGCAGCCCCTCCGCTTCCCCTCTAGTGCGCCGCAAGGCCGAGCCCGAGCTCGCCTCGAGCCTGCCGCCAAACACGCCTGGCGGGCCGATTCCGCCACCCGACCCGGCTAACCCCACCAAGAGCTTCGGCTCCTCCCGGCTACTCCTAGGTGCCTCCATGACCCATTTGGTCGGAATGGCAAAATCACTCTCGCTGGCGTCGCTCGTGACTAAGCGGGCGTCCGTGACGGCCCGGCCCGGCATGGGTTGACCTTGCCGGTTTGACCTCCCCCTCTCCCTCACTGACATGCGGGCCCCGCTCGGCTAATTAAGTTAGATTAGTATTAACTAAGTTAGGTTAGTTAGTTAGACACTGACACTCGGGACCCACCGGTCAGGATTTGACCTGGGCCGCCGCAGTTGACCGGCCGACGTCATAGTGACGCAATCTTTGGCGCAATATTCTTTTTTCTGGATTTATTTAATTCAGGAAATTCCGTAAAATACTCTAAACTTCTAAAAATCATATAAATTCAACCGTAACTCGGATGGAAATAATTTATATATGAAAAATGATCAGAAAAATATGAAGAATCTGTTTATGCCATGATCATGCATGTTTGAACAAGTTAACCTCACTGAATAGGATGAATCATGATTAGGGTAATTTATGAACTAGCATTTGGAGTTGGAGTTCAACCTTGTTTGAATTCCACTTCAATTAACTTGGATTACTGTTGCATTAGGTGAATTCAGTACCTTAACATGACATGTCATTCATGTGAATGTGCATTGCATTGATTGTGTTCTCTCTTGTTTGCCGGTAATTGTTTCCTCCCGGTAGATGATGTATCGACGATGAAATCGATGACACCGATGAAGAACTATTATCTTCAGAAGTGCCAGGCAAGCAAAACCCCTTGTTCATTCCGATACAATCCCACTCTCTCGCTCCTGCTCTATTTTATTGCATTAGGACAACAACGACTCATGTGTTATTTGCTGCGGTAGCTGAACCCCTTGATCCTTTGCATGACTGTCATTCCACAAGAATTAGATGAAACCCACTAGCATGAGTAGGAATTGTTTGAGCCATGTTGTGCCTACTCATCTATGCTTGTTTGTCATGCCTGCCATCGCTTAGAGTTGAGTCGGTCTGATTCATCGGGAATGGATTGGAATTGTTATGAACATGCCCTATTGCGTGTAAGCTAAGTGTGTGAACACGATTTGGTAAAGGTAGCGGTGAGAGGCCATGTAGGAGTACATGGTGGGTTGTCTCATTGCAGCCGTCCCTCGGGAACTGAGTTCTGTGTTTGTGATCCATGAAACAGTTACTACCACGCATTGGGATCCTTAATTGACCCTCTCGGCTTCTTAACCACCCTTGTCCTCATCCGGGAGTTGCAAGTAGTTTCGGTGTTTGTAGCATGTCAGGGGCCGCACGCAACGCTGACCTTAGGGGTGGGTTGTGTTGCGGTAGGCACCGTGGGTCTGTACCGAAAGTGCCCGTTTGGTATCTCGGGAACCCCGCACACATCGTTCGGGCTGTATGGGAAACCTCGCCGGACTCTGCGGATGGAACCCGAATAGGCGATAAACCCGGACTAGGGACTTGAGTGTTTAGGTAGGCCGTGGCCGACACCCTCGCTGGGCTTCCGCTTGAAGGTTGCCGAGTACATGTCGTGTAAACGGCGGTAAGTGGTGGGAGCGTGTGTGAAGAAGTACACCCTGCAGGGTTAATATGATCTATTCGAATAGCCGTGTCCACGGAGAAGGACTTCTGGGTTGCCTATATCAGTTCATAGACAAGTGGAAGTGGATACCCTAAAATGCGCAAGATAAGCGTGAGTGCTATGGATGGCGTTCTCGTAGGAAGACGGGAGCGGTTCCATAGTGGTGTATTGTTATGGTGAATATGTGGACTCGTAGCGCCACCTCAAAAGAGTTACTTGCAAATCGTAGTTCAGAATAGCCACCGAGTCAAAGCTGGCTTGCTGCGGTCAAACTCCACCACCCCTTTTTGATAATGATGCATATGTAGTTAGTTACGATGTAAGTCTTGCTTGAGTACAATTGTACTCACGTTTGCTTATTTTATGTTTTGCGAGAGACGTCGGTCTCGCTAGTAGTTCCGCTTGGACTTGACGTTTAGCTTGATACCTCAGCTACGATCTTGTGCCTTGGCAGGATCTGGTAGATAGTCGCTTCTCAGCCTTTTTCATTTATAGTTGTCTGTACTCGAGACATGATTAGCTTCCGCTTGTGCTTTGACTTGTATGTTTCGAGTGTTGGGTCATGAGACCCATGTTTGTAATATCTCGCTCTTCGGAGCCTAATGAATAATATATTGAGTCGTAGAGTTATGTTGTGATGCCATGTTGTATCTACGCATATTGAGCATAATGTGTGTATGTTTGAAATGCTTGGTATGTGTGGGATCCGACAAACTAGTTGTTTATCCTTGGCAGCCTCTCATATGGGGAAATGTAGTCTTGTGCTTCCGAGCGATAGTAGTCCGCTACAGCCTGGTTCACCGGAGTCTCGCTAGCCCAAAGACTACCGCTTGGACACTTGATCGGCCGGCATGTGTTTCACTTCGTTCCTTATGTCCGTTCCCTTCGGGAAATGTCACGCGGTGTTATTCGAGTCCTGTCTAGCCTGCTACAGCCCGGGATACCGGAGTCCTGTTAGCCCAGTGCTACAGCTCGAATATATACGTTGATGACCGACATGCTCGATGTGATTCATGTATGCCTGTCCCCATAGGTTAGTGCCGCTTTGGGTTCACGACTAGCCATGTCGGCCCCGGTTCTTTGTCATATGGATGCTAGCGACACTATCATATACGTGAGCCAAAAGACGCAAACGGTCCCGGGCCATGGTAAGGCGACACCCGTGGGAATACCGTGCGTGAGGCCGCAAAGTGATATGATGTGTTACATGCTAGATCGGTGTGACTTAGGATCGGGGTCCTGACAGCGTTGAAATGCTTGGTATGTGTGGGATCCGACAAACTAGTTGTTTATCCTTGGCAGCCTCTCATATGGGGAAATGTAGTCTTGTGATTCTGAGCGATAGTAGTCCGCTACAGCCCGGTTCACCGGAGTCCTGCTAGCCCAAAGACTACCGCTTGGACACTTGATAGCCGGCATGTGTTTCACTTCGTTCCTATGTCCGTCCTTCGGGAAATGTCACGCGGTGTTATTCGAGTCCTGTCTAGCCTGCTACAGCCCGGGATACCGGAGTCCTGTTAGCCCAATACAGCTCGAATATATACGTTGATGACCGACATGCTCGATGTGATTCATGTATGCTGTCCCCATAGGTTAGTGCCGCTTTGGGTTCACGACTAGCCATGTCGGCCCGGGTTCTTTGTCATATGGATGCTAGCGACACTATCATATACGTGAGCCAAAAGACATAAACGGTCCCGGCCATGGTAAGGCGACACCGTGGGAATACCGTGCGTGAGGCCGCAAAGTGATATGATGTGTTACATGCTAGATCGGTGTGACTTAGGATCGGGTCCCGACAGCGTTGGTATCGAGCCCCGATCGTCAGAGGATTACCAAGCCAAACTGGTCAAGTTGTGTCTAGAAATGCTTTAGTTATGTAAGGGAGTTGATTGTGGAAGGAACGTAAGGCTCTTTTTACTCCTTATACCTCATGGCCTTCTAATCTGAGTCATCCTCTTCTCTTCTACGGGTTTAAGAACTAGGCTTCTCATCTATCTATCGAGGTGACGTGTTACTAATCCATAGACCTATAAGATTGTTGGTTTTAATCCCGATTCAGTTCCTACTACTTACGTATGATATTTGTTGATCTCAGAATCTGGTTATGATGTTGTTGAGTGGTTATGCCACCATTCTTGTAGGATGTCTCAAATCATTTTGAGCATTTACAGCCGTTATGCTGTCCGAGTCATCCCAGGTCTCTAAATAGTCTGATGCATTTGCAAGTCCTTCCCTTCCATTTCCGATGTCCTTTTTGGGCCAGATTAAGCACACCAACCAGTCAGTTGAGGTACTCTGTTGCCTCGACATATATGTTGGAACTACTATTATGACCCTAGGTGTTTAGGAAGTCACCTAGCAATTTAGCAATGCTTTTGTATCCTCAGTGTGATGATTCTGGCCATCATTTCGAAAGCATCCCATGATGCCATTTAGTAGTAGGTATTCTATCCCTGGGTTCCTGAATCCGAGATTCACCCTACTTACTTCCTGTTGACAGTGTTGCTAGCTCCTTTAGGATATTAGTAACCTTGCAATAGTCCTCATGATCCGTGGTATTCTCCTTCTTCCAAATACCATGAACTAATTATGGCAGAAGTTCTTTTGAACCAACAGATCACAACTAGAGTGCTCTTGAGGAGTTCTCCATTCATAATTGTGACTCTGCCAGTTCTACCTTTTCTCGCATGGGTTATCCGGAAGAAATGTTGAGCTTGCTCAACATACTAATTCAGGCATCCACAACTCGTAAAATTATAAGTTTCCTTGAGTTGTCCCTCTTTAGTTCTATTCTGACCCCGCCTGTCAATGGATAGTCAAGGGTATGCATGCATCCGTTTATCGATGCCTATTACTCATGTGGTCCGTCAAGCCATTCCATTCCGGAATGACTAGGAGAAACAAACTCCAGTACCTCATCCATATCCCGGATTGGGTCAAAGTAGTTGTATCCCGCAGATCAAAATACCAATTCAGCTTTTGATTCTGTTCCACCTGGAGTGTTACCATCTTTATGTCAATAGTGTCATGAGGATTGCACTAACTCTCATGAATTTTTGACGTAGTGATACTTCTCACCATCATCATTCATTCCTCGGTCCCGTGTTGTTGTAACCGGAATGCCGACAAGTGAGTTGTGATGTGTGAAATTAATACTCGAGCAACTCGTTGCTTGGTGGTAAATGGACAATATTCTCATTCTTAGCGTGTTGGTTATTAAATCATCATTCTAAGATAGATCGTGCTACCTAGTCCTTATTTTTGGTGCACACCTTGATTGATGAGTTAGGATCTTGTCAAGTCCTCACTCATTTGATAATATCGTCTTGCCCTCAAAAGCAAGATTGCTCTCGAGCTCAGTAACATACCGGTGGTTCGTGACTTTCCAAATATCTTCTTGGAAGTGTTACCGGGTTGTTTCCTGACTGTTATGTTGGGCTCGTGATCAAGTTGGTATTCCTCTAAACCACCCTTCTCCAAGAATACGTGTTGGATATCCACGAGCTAGTTGGTTAAGCTAGACAATAACTTGGAGAGTTGGAAGATAAAAGCTTGCCTAACCTAGTTCGATCCAAAGGGATATTCTTGTGTAGTGTGTGTTGAAGAAGATAATATCTTCATCGATTGGTCCTCGTGATCAGTTGTTGGATCTATTGTCCTACCAATTCTTTGATTTGAGTATGGGCCATTGTCAAGTCAAATCAGAACCAACGATATTCGTAATGTTGTCTTACTCGTGGTTGATCCCTCGAGCATACACCATTATATCTTTTGGTTTGACCAATGCTATCACCGTGTTCACATGATGGTGGAAGTCCAGTGATATGGAAATTTCGATGAGTTCTTGTGGAGCCCATCAAGAGCATTTCGTCTCCCCCATGAGTCGTGTTGAACATCAACCTAGTGTTGGAAAATTGTGTAAGCGTTTCTTCGTGTGAAGTTCATGAAGCTTATGCTTGGATGGTTGAAGAGACTTCCTCAATTTAGGTGTTCAAGGTGTAAGTTGCCGACATGAATTTGAGAAAGGTTTGTTTTGCTTCCTATGGTACCATCCCAAGTCAGTCATGCACGTGTGAAGTGCTCTATGGTTTGATAGGTTGGCCGCCTCCATTCCATATGTGTTCTGGCACACCAAGCCACCGATTGATTTGTTCAAGGAGAAGGAGTTCCTTCATAACAACTAGTCATGACGTATGTTAGGACTTCGTTATCCTCGATGATGGTTCCCAACCTGAACTCGGTAGTATTTTTATCATAAGACTACTACGTGGTCATGCTTGTCTTGGACAGCGTGTTCATGGGTATGTAGCATAACACGCTCATGTTTTGGAGCTTGCTATCGTAGTTCATATCCCGAGAATCTCGCAACGCCATCTCGTCGAATTGTGTTGCAACCCTTTCTTTTCAGACATGATGAGTCTGAAATATCCTAACACCAACCAGATCTGAATCTCAGGCGGATATGATGGTTGGAACATTCGAACAGTTGCATTTCGTTCCCAGCTTGCACCGTCCTTATGCCATTTCACTATGGGATGCCTTCTTAGTAATTTCTGTTCAAGATCATCCTCAAAAGTGGACTTACCATGGGTCCCCTCCACCTCCGACGATAAGCAAAAATCATCCAATGCGTTGTCTTCAACAAGGTAGTCCACATCATCCATTCTAGTCCGGGTGTACCATTTCTTTGCATTCCACCAAATGATCGCTTGTGATTGCCTTTAGGCTGGTATAAAGAGTTTCAATGATCTCTGTATCAAAAGTAATTCTTTTTGCCACTTAAGGGAATAGTTCCTCGCGTCACCTCCCGAGGTGCCCCGCTATTGAATCATGGCAGATATTTTCTCACCACCTTGGCACCATCCACCATCTTTCTAAGCGTGGAGTTGCTGTCACCAATCAAACCCCATCGTTGTTCTTCCATCCCTCTCGATGTATTTTGTGCCCCAACTCGAGATGTGTCACCGCCTCAGTCCGTGAGTCGATCATGTTTACTTGATCTTCGTGAAGATCGAATCATGTAGGGTTTCCCCTTTCTTGCTGTTGTCGCGTCGAGTGAAGATCTCGAAGACATCAAGACCAAGATAATGGAATGAATCAACATCTTCGAGAAAGGCAATTGGATCATGAGGATTGTGATAGTTTGTGACTTCCCTTTTCCTCTTACCTCACGTCTTGAATCTCGGTGAGATTCTTGTTTAGTGGGGTCACCTGTCACAGCCCCAGATCAGCCCTAGAGCACTGCTTGTAACTAGTAGCATTGCATCCGTGCATCATGTATAATTTCCATGAAATTTGAAATGGGGATTGCCTAAACCCCTAGCACCAAGACAATTCAAATAGGTTCAACTAAGAAATATTTTTCAATGATCCAAATGGCTTTAGAAAATGTTCATCATTTACGGAAAAATGCTATAAACCATAACCAGAGGTGATGCACATTATTCATGACATATTTGGTCATTGGACTAATTCTTGAAGTATTTGAATTGGAGCATTTAATGCTTATAAATAATTTAAGATGTTTCAATACTTCTAAAAACAATTGAGGGCTGTTGGAAATAATTCAAATAGTACCCACAAATTTTGTCAGGATTTTACAAAATAAGTTAGTATTTTTACTAATTCAAAACATACCAAAAATAAATAGGAAACAGAAATAAAAGGAGGAGAGAACTGTACCTGCCGCCACTCCTGCAGCCCACCCGCCCAACCTTCCCCCTCGACGGCCCGGTGGTGGCCCAGCCCACCACCGCAAACCCCCCTCACCCGTCGTCTACCTCACGCCTCTGGCAGAGGCGTGTCGCTCAAGACGCTACCAGGCGCCACCTCCTGCTTCGCGGTGGCAGCCTCCCCGACCTCCTTGCGACGCCACGACGACGCCCCGTGCCCCCTCGGCCCCTCTCCTCTCTCCAGAACGCCCTCCCTCTCCTCTGTCTCGCTCTCTCTGCCGAACCCGAACGAGCTCGTCGCCGCCGTTCGCCATACCCGCGGCCACAGCCGTCCCCGAGCCTCCCCGGCATGTCCCCGAGCTCCGCCTCGACCTCCTCTTCCTCCCCACCGAGCCACGCCCGCCAGACGCCTCGAAGCACCCTCCCCGACCCTTCATCCCCCTCGGGTCGCCGGAGATTTCCATCGCCGCCCCGCTTGCTCCGGCCCCTCCCCGAGCCCAGTGACCACCCCTGCGGAACCACGGTGAGCTCCTGCGCCCCTCGCCCCTCTTCCCCGACTCGTTCCCCTCCTCTAGCCACCGATTCCACCGCGGCCGAAGCCCGCCGCCGCCGTGCCTCGTCGCCGGCGTGGCTAGAGCCCCAGTGGCTCAAGCCAACCCCACCTCTGGGCTCACCGCGGCACCAGGGGAACCTGGCGCCTCCGCTTCCCCTCTAGTGCGCCCAGGCCGAGCCCGAGCTCGCCCGAGCTCCGACCGCCGCCAAACACGCCACGGCGTCGATTCCGCCACCCGACCCAGCTAACCCCACCAAGAGCTTCGGCTCCTCCCGGCTACTCCTAGGTGCCTCCATGACCCATTTGGTCGCGGAATGGCGAAAATCACTCCCGCTGGCGTGGCTTCGCCCGGCTAAACGCCAGCGTCCGTGACTACTGACCGGCATGGGTTGACCCATCGCCGGTTTGACCTCCCTCTCCCTCAGCGACATGCGGGCCCCGCCGCTAATTAAGTTAGATTAGTATTAACTAAGTTAGGTTAGTTAGTTAGACAACGACACTCGGGACCCACCGTCAGGATTTGACCTGGGCCGCTTAGTTGACCGCTGACGTCATAGTGACGCAATCTTTGGCGCAATATTCTTTTTCTGGATTTATTTAATTCAGGAAATTCCGTAAAATACTCTAAACTTCTAAAAATCATATAAATTCAACCGTAACTCGGATGGAAATAATTTATATATGAAAAATGATCAGAAAAATATGAAGAATCTGTTTATGCCATGATCATGCATGTTTGAACAAGTTAACCTCACTGAATAGGATGAATCATGATTAGGATAATTTATGAACTAGCATTTGGAGTTGGAGTTCAACCTTGTTTGAATTCCACTTCAATTAACTTGGATTACTATTGCATTAGGTGAATTCAGTACCTTAACATGACATGTCATTCATGTGAATGTGCATTGCATTGATTGTGTTCTCTCTTGTTTGCCGGTAATTGTTTCCTCCGGTGAGCGATGTATCGACGATGAAATCGATGACACCGATGAAGAACTATTA
The DNA here is from genome assembly GCA_021605145.1 of Aegilops bicornis. Classification (NCBI taxonomy): domain Eukaryota; kingdom Viridiplantae; phylum Streptophyta; class Magnoliopsida; order Poales; family Poaceae; genus Aegilops; species Aegilops bicornis. Next base: position 401,658,308 of record CM038673.1, on the reverse strand, counting down.
TCTTCGAAGTGCTGTGCAAGCAAAACCCCCTTGTTCATTCCGATACAATCCCACTCTCTCGCCTCTGCTCTATTTTATTGCATTAGGACAACAACGACTCATGTGTTATTTGCTGCGGTAGCTGAACCCCTTGATCCTTTGCATGACCTGTCATTCCACAATAATTAGATGAAACCCACTAGCATGAGTAGGAATTGTTTGAGCCATGTTGTGCCTACTCATCTATGCTTGTTTGTCATGCCTGCTTTGCTTAGAGTTGAGTCGGGTCTGATTCATCGGGAATGGATTGGAATTGTTATGAACATGCCCTATTGCGTGTAAGCTAAGTGTGTGAACACGATTTGGTAAAGGTAGCGGTGAGAGGCCATGTAGGAGTACATGGTGGGTTGTCTCATTGCAGCCGTCCTCATGAACTGAGTTCTGTGTTTGTGATCCATGAAACAGTTACTACCACGCATTGGGATCCTTAATTGACCCTCTCGGCTTCTTAACCACCCTTGTCCTTAGTCCGGAGTTGCAAGTAGTTTACGGTGTTTGTAGCATCTTGGGGGCCGCATAGCGCTGACCTTAGGGGTGGGTTGTGTTGCGGTAGGCACCGTGGGTGTGTACCGAAAGTGCCCGTTTGGTATCTCGGGAACCATGCACACATCGTTCGGGCTGTATGGGAAACCTCGGCGGACTCCTGCGGATGGAACCCGAATAGGCGATAAACCCGGACTAGGGACTTGAGTGTTTAGGTAGGCCGTGGCCGACACCCACGTTGGGCTTCCGCTTGAAGGTTGCCGAGTACATGTCGTGTAAAGGGCGGTAAGTGGTGAGAGCGTGTGTGAAGAAGTACACCCCTGCAGGGTTTAATATGATCTATTCGAAGAGCCGTGTCCACGGAGAAGGACTTCTGGGTTGCCTATATCAGTTCATAGACAAGTGAAAGTGGATACTCTAAAATGCGCAAGATAAGCGTGAGTGCTATGGATGGCGTTCTCGTAGGGAAGACGGAGGCGGTTCCATAGTGGTGTATTGATATGGTGAATATGTGGACTCGTGTGCGCCACCTCAAAAGAGTTACTTGCAGTCGTAGTTCAGAATAGCCACCGAGTCAAAGCTGGCTTGCTGCAGTCAAACTCCACCACCCCCTTTTTGATAATGATGCATATGTAGTTAGTTCTGATGTAAGTCTTGCTGAGTACAATTGTACCCATGTTTGTAATATCTCGCTCTTCGGAGCCTAATGAATAATATATTGAGTCGTAGAGTTATGTTGTGATGCCATGTTGTATCTACGCATATTGAGCATAATGTGTGTATGTTTGAAATGCTTGGTATGTGTGGGATCCGACAAACTAGTTGTTTATCCTTGGCAGCCTCTCATATGGGGAAATGTAGTCTTGTGATTACGGCGATAGTAGTCCGCTATGACCGGTTCACCGGAGTCCTGCTAGCCCGGCACTACTGCTTGGACACTTGACTGGCGGCATGTGTTTCACTTCGTTCCTATATGTCATCCCTTCGGGAAATGTCACGCGGTGTTATTCGAGTCCTGTCTAGCCTGCTACAGCCCGGGATACCGGAGTCCTCATAGCCAGTGCTACAGCTCGAATATATACGTTGATGACCGACATGCTCGATGTGATTCATGTATGCCTGTCCCCATAGGTTAGTGCCGCTTTGGGTTCACGACTAGCCATGTCGGCCCGGGTTCTTTGTCATATGGATGCTAGCGACACTATCATATACATGAGCCAAAAGACGCAAACGGTCCCGGGCCATGGTAAGGCGACACCCGTGGGAATACCGTGCGTGAGGCCGCAAAGTGATATGATGTGTTACATGCTAGATCGGTGTGACTTAGAATCGGGGTCCTGACAATCATCACGTGAGATGAAGTAGTTTTCAATGGTGAACATATATATGTTGATCATATCTACTATATGATTCATGTTCGACCTTTCGGTCTCAGTGTTCCGAGGCCATGTCTGTACATGCTAGGCTCGTAAAGTTTAACCCGGGTATTCCGCACGCGCAAAAATGTCTTGCACCCGTTGTCGGTGTCAAAATCGGCGGATCTCGGGTAGGGGGTCCCGAACTGTGCGTCTAGGCGGATGGTAACAGGAGAGAAGGGACACGATGTTTTTACCCAGGTTCGGGCCCTCTCGATGGAGGTAATACCCTACTCCTGCTTGATTAATATTGATGATATGGGTAGTACAAGAGTAGACATACCGCGATATCAAGGAGGCTAAACCCTAGAAGCTAGCCTATGGTATGATTGTTGTTCGTCCTACGGACTAAAACCCTCCGGTTTATATAGACACCGGATAGGTTAGGGTTACACAGAGTCGGTTACAATGGTAGGAGATCTACATATCCGTATCGCCAAGCTTGCCTTCCACGCCAAGGAAAGTCCCATCCAAACACGGGACGAAGTCTTCAATCTTGTATCTTCATTGTCTTGGAGTCCGGCCTTGATGATAGTTTGGCTATCCGGACACCCCCTATTCCAGGACTCCCTCAGTAGCCCCTGAACCAGGCTTCAATGACGATGAGTCCGGCGCGCATATTGTCTTCGGCATTGCAAGGCGGGTTCCTCCTTCGAATACTTCATAGAAGGTTTTGAACACAAGGATAGTGTCCGGCTCTGCAAAACAAGTTCCACATACCACCGTAGAGAGAATAACTTTTGCACAGATCTGCTGACGTATTCCGCGGCGTGACATCACACCACAGCCAGGCCTTTATATGAATCGTTTTACTTGTTCCACCTCGGTAGCGTTTAGCGAGGCGGTTTCCCTGGCACGTCTTATCAAAGCATAGATCGTGCCCCCTTATTCCGGGATTCCCATCAATACGGATGTGGGTAACCCATCCGTGCCCGTCGGCACGCCTCCTCTATCAAAGGCGAGTCCTAATCGACCACGGGGTGGGCTCTTGGCATTCAACCTCTTTATAATGAGACCAAGGCCCTCTTCTTTTTACACCCTCCATCGAGTTCGCCTCGCGCTTCGAGTTCTAACACCCAAAGCTTCAGATTTAGGCGCTTCGGACCTTCGACGATGTTCGGCTCCGACCAGCACGGCCGATGGATGTCTTCCTCCGTCACAGAAGAAAAGATGTGCTAAAGCTGCGAGACGCCAGTATCTAACGCGAGATCTCGCATAGGCTGCCTGCTCAGGGCAGGTCATTCCCACTCCGAGCCCGGCGAGAATGTGGTGTTCGTGTCTCACTTCCTTCGGGTTTAGGCTTCCCGACGGATCCCTTTGTGCGGGGCTCATGTTTTATTATGGGATGGATTTCCATGACTTGAATCCGAGTCCATCCTCCATATCTCGTCATTCATTGTCGTATGTGAGGCCTTCCTCCATATTACCCCTCACTTTGGATTGTGGCTCAAGACCTTCAAGGTGGAGCCAAAGATGATCGGGGGGCAACAAGCAGAGTGCGGAGAGGCGGTCATAAACAAATGTGCTGATGCTCTGTGGCCCGAGGGCTCTTTTTAAGAGGAGCTTGGTTTGTGGCAACGGGAGTGGTTTTATATCACCGCTCCCAGGGGCACCAAATGGGTGGCGCTCCCCGCCTTCCGCTCAGGTCCACCACGGCTGGCGTCATGGGTCAACAAGGGGCTCGTGGGGGGCCATCCAAGGGCGTTCCTTTGCTGCAGGGGCCGTATTCGGGACCTCCAAGAAAGAGAGATCAATATGGTTGCGATGGCGCAGGTTATGTTGATCCGGCGCCTATACGCCTGGCGTCGCCCCCTCCGCCTGTGGGAATTTAATCCGGAGGGACCACGAGCTCTCCAAAATTTTATGGGCACGACGCCCGTGGAGATGTATAAACTGTTCTTCGGATCACAAGAGAAGTGTCCGGACCTGACTGAGGACGCAGGACTAAGCTACAATCGCCCAGATACTCAAGTAAGTAGTCCTGTAACCGGATAGGTTGTTCATTCATTTATCATATGTATGCCCTTTAAAGGAGTCGTTTCTTGAACAGGAGTGGATAGACAAGGCAAAGTTAATAAGGTGTCCGGCTCCCCTCCCAGAGACCACGTCGGATCCCATGCTGACCAAGATGTTGAAGGCCGCGCCTTTTAAAGAGGGCGAAGGGGGGAGCAGGGAAGCAACTGCCTCCACGAAGGAGGCTTCTGAGGAAGGAGGGATCCAAAGTCCCACCCTCCAAGGAGAGAAGAGGACCGCTTCGGAAGATCCGGAGGTCAAGGCCTCAAAGAGAGGAAAGAAATCTTCGTCAGAGAGTCCGCCGTTGGGAAGCAACCCAGCCGCACTGTTTCCCCAAGGGGATCAGCCCTCCAGCAAGCCGTAAGTAAAAAGGAAGGGGTCTTGTAAATAAGGAACATCCCTGGATCTATTTCTAAAGATAACCGAAATTGTACCTTGTAGTTCGGATCTCAGCCCTTCTCAGCAGAGCTCATCTTCGGGGGATCTTCTTCCGGAGATGATGGAGATCGAAACGCCTCCACCTGTCGCACCCTCATGTGAGGCGGACGACCCTGAGGTGTCGTCGCGGAGCGTTTCCCCAAGTCCGGTGGGGCCGGAAGGTTCGGTGCCAGCTGGCGTGCGGTTGGAGGAGCTGAAGGATCTGCTCGGGCGAGCGGCTATCTCAGAAGATCACCGTGCTCTAATGGGTATGGTGATTGAAAGAATTGCATCCGCTGAGAGCGGATTGCATGAAGCCGCCGGAAATTTACTGGCGGGGTTTGAGGTACGCAAAAATAATGTACCTTCTGACAGTTATGCATATAGAATGCGCCCTGTATAGATAGTAGCCCCTGAGACTCGGTATGTTGTCAAAATTGACAGCGTGCCGAGGATCATAATCTCAGTTATAACATATCGCCGCTCCTAAATAGGTGGCGGGCGTCCGGTGGCCAGCTGGACTGATGAATATGTCGAACTAAAGCGGCAACTTGACGAGGCGGATGCGGACATCGCGCTGGTCAATAAACGGTTTGATGAGTCACAAGGTATGCGACTTCTACGCGGACACCAGGTAAGGGAGCTTGATGCCCATGCCTTACTACTTATGCGCTTAATGCGGATGGTGCCGCTTTGTGGAGGAGCTGCGGCGGAACTTCGCCGAGCGAAAGAGCAAGCGAAATAGTAATGCGGCCGCTTTAAGGGCGGCCGAAGAGCTAGAAGCCGAACGGGCTGCTCACTGCCGAAGCAAAGAGGAAATGGCCGATATGGCCAGAAAATTGAAGGATACTACCGACCGCTGCGAGGTTCTTGAAAAAGAACGTCAAGCGGAGCAAGAGGGCCTGAAAAAGGCCACCGCCGAATCCAAGGATGCCCGTTCCGCTTTGAGAGCGGCCAAGGAGGAGCTGAGTCAGGCCGGGTCTATTGCGGCTGGAAAACCGTTTCTGCTGCGGAGGAAATATACAGATCCGAAGTATGCTCAGTTGGACAAGTTGTGGAGTTCGGAGGATGCTTATCTGGACTTAGCGGCGAAGGCCATGGACGCGATTGAGCACTTCCGAGGCGGAAGGGGCACGAAGGGAAGAGCTATATTGGTCGCAATTCCATAGTCCGGGAAGCGTCCTCTTCCGTTGACCGATCGGTTGGCGAATGGGCCGAGCTGAATCGATTATCCGGACTTGCCATGAAGCATGTCATGACTCATTTGTGGCAGCGGACACCGAAGAGTTATTTTGGCTTAGTGCAGCAGTTCCTTGGTGCGGTACCGCGTATCGACGCAATGAAGCGGTCGGCGTGCATTGAGGGAGAGCGGATGGCTCTGGCCCGTGTCAAGACATACTGGGCGGAGATGAAGGCCACCGATGTTGCGTCCCAAGATTCGGACAGAAGTCGAGTACCTGCCGAGCACTATTTTGAGGAAGTCCTGCAGGGCGCTCGTTTAATAGAGACGCAGTGCTCGAAGGATATCATGTTTAAATGACATGTATGATTTGTGAAAACAATGTTTCAATATAATATAAGAGCTTTTTATACTTGTGCGTTCAAGTAGTAGACTACTCCCTGTGCGGCCGTTTATGTATATGTATATATAACCTGAAAGATGGCAGTCCTTGGCTTCAGCCCCCACGCACATAGTGCGGGGGTGTTTGCAAAGAAGGCGCTTTTTCACACTTAATCCAACGTCTTGGTCCTGCTAAGGAGGTGGTAGCGTAGCAAACTAGGGAACTGGACTATAATGCTTTATCACTTTCACTTAGCCATAGGAGTTCTCGGGTGGGGCTACTATATAGCCCCTGGGGGCACCGCACTCTCCCGAATTCGGGGTGCGTATGTGCCTGACTGAAAACCGGTCCTTCGTTAATGCGGAGGAATTCTAAACATTCCGATGAGTCATCGAGTGGTTGACCAGTCTCTCGCTATATCATAATGGTCGATTTTCGGCTTTCTCTCGAGGTGCTCGCTTGCGGCGAACGGGGCACAATCGCGATAGTTCTCCTGGTGCCGCGTTAGCCGATAGAACGGAACGTAAGGCAGCAAAACACGTGGAGCAGGCAAGCCCAACATTTGACCAAAGACATGATTCGAGCTGATGCATATAAGGCCCTAACTCTCGAGGCGCCGAATACTCCCTAAGGTATTCGGTCTTTATAAAAAGCAGGCAGAATAATGCCCTAAGCCCCACAGTGTCTAAATGCGTGCAAAAATTGCAGGTGCAGCCAATGCCAAACGCCAGACCTCCTCGTCGGTTATAGTAAGAAACCGGGGATGTATATCAACAAGAGATAAAAAAAGGTTTACGGGGTCTTAATCTGAAAGAATCCTTGCAACGGGTCCCTCTTGCATGTCTGCGCTGTGTCTCCGTTGTGCCGTATCCTGGGCCGGGTGTAGCATGTTGTTCATCTGTAAAGAGAGGAACTTAGTTTAAAAGAAAAGGATCGTATGAAAGATGTACTTTATATTAAATAAACAGAGTACGATGCGATTGAAGAAGTGAATAAAATTGAGCTTTATTGTCTCTTGTTATACATGCATGCAGCCCTTGTATGGGGTATGCCGCTAGTAGGCGCCGGACTCGTCTAGCCGTGTCCGGGGTTTGAATGACCTATTCAGGTTCTTTGACTAGCGGAGCCGGATAGGTGTGGGGCTGTCAAGGCAGTCTCACGTTCTTCCGTACTCGAGTAACACTTAATACTTCCTTTTAATGAGATGATGCCGCGTGGACCGGCATTTTAAGTGTTAGAGATGCATAATGCGGTATTGCGTTAAAGCGGGCGAAAGCTTCGCGTCCCAATAGTGCTTGATGGCTACTTTTAAATGGGGCGACATGGAAGACTAACTTTTCTCGACGGAAGTTGTTGGATGAACCGAACACAACTTCTAGCAGTAGGGAGCCCGTACAGTGGGCATATGGGCCTGGCATTACCCCTTTAAAGGAGGTGTTGCTATGGCGAATTTTGGTTGGGTCTATCCCCATCCTGCGGATTGTGTCCTGATATATCAGGTTTATGTCACTGCCGCCATCCATGAGGACTTGTGTAAATTGGAATCCGTCGATTATAGGATCCAATATGAAGGCAGTCCATCCTGCGTTCCGTATACCTTCGGAGTAGTCCTGATGGTCGAAGGTGATTGGTTTTGACAACCAGTGTTGGTACTTCGCTAGGGTAGTATGTGCGGCGCTCATCTTAATGGGTGCCGCTCTGTTTTCCCCTTTTATCACGTGAAGTGAGTTTACTGTTTTAACCTCTTGTGGGAAATTCTTTTTGTTTTCGATTGCTCGCTTGTGGGGTTCGTCATCATCCTCACTTGGTGTGTCGAGCCCCTTGTGTTCAGCGTTGAGTCTGCGGACTGTTTGAAGACCCAACAATCTCTGTGGGTATGGTTTGCGAGGCCTCCCGAGAATTGTGGATTTGACATATCTTGTCCAGGATTTTGTTTAAGTTGGATAGCTCATCACTATTGTCCTTAAGGGCAGTTTTTGTTGTTCTGCCGTGAGCTTTTGAATCCGGCGTCATTGTCGCGCTTCTTTGGACCGTTCCCTTTAATCCGGCGCTGGTCCTTGTTGCACCGTGGTTTCCCATTTCCATCCACGACTTTGGATGTACTTGGGTCATTGGTGCTGCATCTTGCTAGCTTGACTATCCTCTCCAGCATAAAAGCGGGTCATGAGGCTTATTAATGCGGCCATGGTTCTCGGCTTCTCTTGGCGAGGTGTCAGCGAGCCATTCGTCTCGGACGTTGTGTTTGAAAGCTGCTAAGGCTTGGCGTCCGGACGATCGACTATTTGGTTCTTTTTGGTGAGGAACCTGTTCCAGAATTTGCGGGCTGACTCTCGGGTTGTTGAGTTATATGACTTAAATAAATGCGCATCCGGAGGACGGACATAAGTCCCTTGAAAGTTTGCCCGAAAAGTATCCTCGAGCTCTTCCCAACTTCCAATGGTATTTTCAGGGAGGCCTTTGAGCCAATGTCGGGCTGACCCTTTGAGCTTGAGGGGTAAGTATTTTATGGCGTGGAGATCATCTCCACTAGCCATGTGTATGTGGAGGATATAATCCTCAATCCAGACTCCAGGGTCTGTTGTTCCGTCGTATGCCTCTATGATTACGGGTTTGGATCCCGCTGGGAATTCGTGATCCAGCACCTCATCGGTGAAACACAGGGGGTGTGCGGCGCCCCTATATTTGGGTGTGCCGTGATTTTCAGATTTTTGGCGTGTTGCATTGCTTTGAAGAGCTTGCTTTCTTGGCCCATAGATGGACCTAACTGGGCCGTCCTTTTGATGCGAATCCTTATGCGGATCGCATATCGGCTTGTGTGTGGCGCCATCTGCCGCTCTCTTTTTGCCGTGGGGTCGTCCATCCGACCGGGTGGCCTTCTTACTTTTTGATTGTGGGGGCTCTAAGGCCTCCTCGTCGAATTCAAGCGATAGCTTTCTTTTGGGTAGCTCTTTGTTGGCGATCGTCGCCGTATTTGTCTAACGGTGTTGAATACTTTGCTCTATCTCGATTCTGAGTGCATCTTCCGCTGTTTTGAGCTTCCGCTTGCTTTTTCAGGCTACGCAGCGATGGCGACGAGCCTTTCACGGAGGTTATTTTGCTCCAACAATTTGTCCGGCGTGAGATCGTTCGACTGTTGTCTTCGCCGAGGACGGGTTGTTTATCCAAGTTGTCTTGTTCGGACGATTGCTCGATAGCATGTTAAATGCGTCCACCGATTCGCCCTGCTCTATGGCTGGGTTTTACATTGAGGCGGGACTTGGTTCGGCGTTTACGTTGCCGTTTGACTGCTTTCGAGGATTTATCCTTCGTGGCGTCCGTTGTTCCTCATCTTCATTTCCTTTAGGTGTATCCACCATGTATACATCACAGGATGAGGTGGTTGTCCAGCATCCTATAGGTGCTGGTTCATGGTTGTCTCCTACATCGTCGTCCATACCGCCGATGTCTTGAATCGAAATCGAGCACGTCGTGTAAGCTTTTCGGCGGTAGCTCTGAAGTGGGTGGTGGGTGGGCGTTGAATTTCTTTGTTGTCCGCATCCCAACCTTCCTGACCGTAGTCCGGCCATGGCTCTCCGGATAAAGATGTCGCCAAAGGGCGAGTGCTGAAAGATGTCCGCGGCAGTGAACTCCATGACCGGCGCCCGATCGGATTCGATTAGCGGTAGCGGAGGTTCGGAGTCCGGAGAGGAGTCCGGCACACAGGAGTCTGATCGCCGCAAAGGGCGAGGGATTATGTTCGGCTTAATCGCCGTAAAGATTTCAGCCTCCGAGGTGGCGTCCATCCAACCATCCTCAATCGGCGAGATCGGCTCCGAATCAATGTTCGGAGCGGACAATAGTGCGGCCTCCAGGACACTGTTCGGCGGCAGAGTTAGATCATGCCCATCGAGACGGATGCGGTAGCGCTTGGGCCGTGGCTCGAATCCGTCGAAGATCAAGTCTCCGCGGATGTCGGTCGTATAATTCAAGCTTCCAAATCTGACACGATGGCGGGCGTGGCTTTCGATCTGCTCCGGATGGCCAAGTGAATTGGCCCACAGTGCAAAGCCGCCCGAATACGAAGATCTGTCCGGAGAGAAGTCTCACCTGGACCGCGTCGTTGTTGATGATCGAAGGAGCCATCGGGCCTATCGGTGATGACACGGAGGAACTCTCAATGAAAGCACCAATGTCGGTGTCAAAACCGGCGGATCTCGGTTACGGGGTCCCGAACTGTGCGTCTAGGCGGATGGTAACAGGAGACAAGGGACACGATGTTTTTACCCAGGTTCGGGCCCTCTCGATGGAGGTAATACCCTATTCACTGCTTGATTAATATTGATGATATGGGTAGTACAAGAGTAGATCTACCGCGAGATCAAGGAGGCTAAACCCTAGAAGCTAGCCTATGGTATGATTGTTGTTAGTCCTACGGACTAAAACCCTCCGGTTTATATAGACACCGGATAGGTTAGGGTTACACAGAGTCGGTTACAATGGTAGGAGATCTACATATCCGTATCGCCAAGCTTGCCTTCCACGCCAAGGAAAGTCCCATCCGGACACGGGACGAAGTCTTCAATCTTGTATCTTCATAGTCTTGGAGTCCGGCCATGATGATAGTTCGGCTATCCGGACACCCTCTAGTCCAGGACTCCCTCACCCGTTGTATGTGCACATAGAGCTTATCACACCCCGATCATCACGTGGTGTCTCGGCACGACGAACTGTCACAACGGTGCATACTCAGGGAGAACACTTATACCTTGTTTAGTGAGGGAACGTCTTATAATGCTACCGCCATACTAAGCAAAATAAGATGCATAAAAGATAAACATCACATGCAAACAAAATATGTGACATGATGGCCATCATCATCTTGTGCCTTTGATCTCCATCTCCAAAGCACCGTCATGATCTCCATCGTCACCGGCTTGACACCTTGATCTCCATCGTAGCATCGTTGTCGTCTCGCCAACTATTTCTTCTACAACTATCGCTAATGCATAGTGATAAAGTAAAGCAATTACATGGCGATTGCATTTCATACAATAAAGCGAAAACCATAAGGCTCACCTTGATTGCGATAACTTTTACAAAACATGATCATCTCATACAATAACGTATATCACATCATGTCTTGACCATATCACATCACAACATGCCCTGCAAAAACAAGTTAGACATCCTCTACTTTGTTGTTGCAATTTTACGTGGCTGCTACGGGCTTCTAGTAAGAACCGTTCTTACCTACGCATCAAAACCACAACGATGTTTCATCAAGTGTGATGTTTTAACCTTCATCAAGGACCGGCCGTAGTCAAATTCAATTCAACTAAAGTTGGAGAAACAGACACCAGCTAGCCACATTTATGCAAAACAAGTTGCATGTATGTCGGTGGAACCGGTCTCATGAACATGATCATGTAAGGTTGGTCCGGGCCGCTTCATCCAACAATACCGCCAAATCAAAATAAGATGTTGGTGGTAAGCAGTATGACTATAATCGCCCACAACTCTTTGTGTTTTACTCGTGCATATCATCTATGCATAGACCTGGCTCGGATGCCACTGTTGGGGAACGTAGCATGCTATTTCAAAAAAATTCCTACGATCACGCAAGATCTATCTAGGAGATGCATAGCAATGAGAGGGGGAGAGTGTGTCCATGTACCCTCGTAGACCGAAAGCAGAAGCGTTAGTTTAACGCGGTTGATGTAGTCGAACGTCTTCGCGATCCAACCGGTCAAGTAATGTTCTTTGGGGTGCCCCCCTGCCCCCGTATATAAAGGAGGGACAGGGAGGGCCGGCCTAGGGGGCACGCCAAGTGAGGGGAATCCACTTGGACTCCTAGTCCTATTCGCCCTACCCATTCCTTCTTTCGGAGGGGAAAGGGGGGAGGAGAGGGAGAGGGAGAAGGAAAGGGGGGCTGTCGGTGTCAAAACCGGCGGATCTCGGGTAGGGGGTCCCGAACTGTGCGTCTAGGCGGATGGTAACAGGAGACAAGGGACATGATGTTTTTACCCAGGTTCGGGCCCTCTCGATGGAGGTAAAACCCTACTCTGCTTGATTAATATTGATGATATGGGTAGTACAAGAGTGGATCTACCACGAGATCGTGAGAGGCTAAACCCTAGAAGCTAGCCTATGGTATGGTTGTTAGATCCTCTGGGACTAAAACCCTCTGGTTTATATAGACACCGGATAGGGTTAGGGTTACAGTCGGTTACAATGGTAGGAGATCTACATATCTGTATCACCAAGCTTGCCTTCCACGCCAAGGAAAGTCCCATCCGGACACGGGACGAAGTCTTCAATCTTGTATCTTCATAGTCCAGGAGTCCGGCCAACGGTGATAGTTCGGCTATCCGGACACCCCCTAATCCAGGACTCCCTCAGTAGCCCCTGAACCAGGCTTCAATGACGACGTATCCGGCGCGCATATTGTCTTCGGCATTGCAAGGCGGAATCCTCCTCCGAATACTTCATAGAAGATTTTGAACACAAGGATAGTGTCCGGCTCTGCAAAACAAGTTCCACATACCACCGTAGAGAGAATAACCTTTGCACAGATCTGCTGACGTATTCCGCGGCGTGACATCACACCACGGCCAGGCCTTTATACGAATCGTTTTACTGTTCCACCTTAGCGTGTTTAGCGAGGCGGTTTCCTTGGCACGCCTTATCAGGGCGGAGATCGTGCCCCCTTATTCCGGGATTCTCATCAATACGGACGTGGGTAACCCAACCGCGCCATCGATTACGGCGCTTGGGAGATAAGCGAGTTTTACCAGGCTGGCGGGGGACGCATAGCTTCGTCCGTCCATATAAGGGGATAAGGATCCACCTTTTAACCTATGCCTTCTTCCTCCTTTGCTCATCCATTTCCGCGCACTCGAGCTCCAGCGCCCAAGTCTGCACATCCCACCTCAACCTTTTCCAACCATGTCCGGAGCGGGAGGCAAGTGGATGGCCTCCTCCGTCACGGAGGGGCACATCAAAAACTTGCGGAAAGCCGGATACTTGTCCGGCGACATCGCGTGTCGGCTCCCCAACAAGGGGCAGCTCATCCCCACCCCCAGGCCCCATGAGAGGGTGGTGTTCCTCCCCCACTTCCTCCGCGGACTAGGGTTTCCACTTCACCCATTCGTTCGGGGGCTCATGTTCTACTACGGCCTAGATTTCCACGATCTAGTCCCGAATTTCATCCTCAACATCTCGGCGTTTATAAATGCGTATGCAGAACCTTCCTCTGCATCCAGCCCCACTTGGCTTATGGTGAAGACCTTCAATGTCAAGCCAAAAGGTAGTGGGCGGCTGCCAAGCCAGTCTTGGAGGTGCCATCTTTGGCAGGATGGCCAACGTCCTATGGCTCGAGGGCTCCTTTGTGGAGACCACAAAGGGGTGGCGATCGGGGTGGTTCTACATCACCGAGCCGCGCGACTCCTAATGGGCGGCGGCCCCCGAATTCCGATCTGGCTTCCCCACACGGCTCACGTCATGGAAAGAGACGGGCCTGACGTGGGGCGATTCGGAAGAGCTGTCCGGAATCCAAACCTGCGTCCGAAACCTGGTGGACAAGAATCTCAAGCTTGTCAACGTAATCCAGGTGATGCTCATCCGCCGGATTCTCCAATGCTAGCAACGGGCCTTCAATTTGTGGGAGTTTGATCCGGCACAACACCGAACCTTGAGCCGGCTCTTCGACACTACGTACGAAGATGCCTGGAAGGTGCTGTTCGAGGGTGCCGAAGCTCCCGCATCCGCTACAGAAGATCGCGGATTCAGCTCGCAGTGTTAAGCCAGCGAGGTAAGTTATTTTACCCTTTATGGGACTCTTTTTTCATAGTTTGACTCTATGTGGGATCTAAAACTCCCTAACCTTTGACAGGACTGGCTGAAGACATCCGGACAGATTAACTGTCCGGCCCCCTTGCCAGAAGACCCAGCGGACGCCCGATTGACGGGGCTGCTGGCTCCGGCACCTCACGTGGTGCCGGAGAAGAAGGCCAAGAAGGCCACGGGAACTCGAAGGAGCTCCGGCGCTAGGTGTTGTCGGACTCATCGTCCAAGCGACTCTGGCGGAATCCTCCCCGAGGGCGAGGAGGAGGAAAAAGCCTCTCCCAGTGAAGAGAAGAAAAGGAAGGCCGCCCGGCGGGGAGGCGGAGGGTCCAAGAAAGGAAGGACCCTTCCTCGGACTTCTCCACCAACGCCGACAACGACGAGGAGGAGTGGCCACCAAGGGCCAAGCCCTGGCGAGATCGTAAGTGTCCGGGCTCCGGAATAGCTCGGGACTTTTATTTGTCGCATAGTGTCTTCTAACGCGAATATAACCATGTAGCCCGCCCAGGGCAGGCTCGCCGCCGTCGGCGGCTCCCTGGATTCGTCGGATGTGAATAGCACTTCACTTCCGACCGCCTCCTCTCCTCGTGACACGGACGGCACCGCGGTGGAGTCCCAAAAGGGGTCCCACCAGGAGGAGGTGGTCCTGGAGGCGCCGCAAGGCGACCTCCCGGACTCCGGGCGCAAAGGGGGCGAAACCCCAGAGGGCTCTAAGTGCGGCCTGTGCGGACTCCGTCACCGGAACCTTCGGTGGTTCGAAGTCCGAAGCGGCCCCTTCGTAAGAAGGGCAAGACTACTGACGCCCGGTGACCTCCGTCCATCCGGAGGCACCGGATAGCTTCTTTGGGCGCTTAACGGCGCCTCCATCGACGAGGAGCACCGCCTTTATTATGAGTGTGGTGATCCGAGAAAGTTCGATCCGCCAAGAGCGGGCTAACTAAAGCTGTACCAGCCTTCTAACGGGCTTTGAGGTAAGTTTAGAATATGTAAAAATATTACCGCATAGGCGGTAGCCCCGATGCTTAGTTCGGTGTTGGAAAGAAAAACCGGATGAGGATCTAAAAAGATATCTGTGAGTCTAACATAAGTATGTCAATATGGGAATTCAGGCTGCTTCTGCTGACCTCTGCCGCACTGATTGCGGAGGTCAATGCATTGAAGCAGAGCCTCGAGCGGTCCGAGAACAAGCTCGGCCTTGCCAAGAAGCAGCTCGAGGACAAGGAAGGTAAGTAATACCTTCTTAAAGTAATACCTTCTTAAAGTAATACCTTACAGAAAGGATTTGGTTGCAAAAATGACAAGACTAACGTGGGTATTGTGGTGTCACATCCCTAGTTCTGGTATGACCTAGACTAGCTAGTCATGTGTGCATCATGTTTAAATTCCATTTAAATTTGAATTAGGGATTTGTGAAACCCTCAGAATCATTTCTGGAAATGACCCAAATAAAAATAGCTCCAAAATGGTCCAATAAAATGCTCATGTTGCTCTCTGAAAATATTGGACAGAGATAAAAATCAAACCAATACTTTTAGGAGCTCATAAGTATTTATTTTGGGCATTTGGAATTAATCCAATAATTAATTGCTTTGGATACATACTTTTATATATTTAATATATGTCAAAAAATTATGCCAGTTATTGAGGAGCTCTAGAATAATGCCACTAGCCCCTACAAAAATTGGCATAAGAAATTAAAATGGTTTAGTATTTTTATTAAACCAAACAAATGTCAGACAAATAGAAAAGAAACAAAAATAGAAAAAGCTTACACGCTTACCTACAGCCGCTTTGGCGCCTCTGAGCCCGTTTCTGTTACAGCCCAGCCCACGAGGGCATAGCCGTCTTCCTCCTTTTGCCCGAGGCGAGGAGAAGCGGTGCCCGACACCGCACTGCCTTGACGCAGTTGCCTGCCTGGATCCCTTTCCTCACGCCAGACGTCGCCACGCGCCCCCCAAGCCTCTCTCGCTCTCTCCCGTGCCATTCTCTCCTCCCCCTCGCTCCCTCTCTCGCGGCCGAAATCGCCGTCGCCGCCATTCACAGCCACCGTGGCCTCGGCCACTGCCGCACCTCCCCGACACGCTCCCCAGCTCCGTCGCGACCCCCTCTACCTCCTCGTCGAGCCACGCACCTCCGGACGGCCTCCATCGTCGCCATCGTCGTCTCCTTCACCGCCGGCCGCCGTGGATCCCCATCGCCGCCCCGTCGACCACAGCGCGTCCCCGAGCTCGCCGTCAAGCCCATCGAGATCGCTGTGAGCTGCTGCTCCTCCTCCCCCTCTCCGTTCTCGCCCTCGCACACCGTAGCCGCATCCCCGCTCGCGCCCGAACACCGGCCGCCGCCGCGAGCTCCGCTCCGGCGAGCTCCACCGCCCCGCGATCTTAAATGCACCCCTGGATCTTGCGAGCACCGGCACCTCGGGGATGGTCTCCGCGGCCCATTTGGTCGCCGGGCGGCGATCCGTGCCTCTCCGCCGCCTTGGCCTCGCCCGGCGGCTAGACGCCAGCGGGATTGACTGGTTTGACCCCAGTTGACCCAGTTGACTGTATGGGTCAATGACAGGTGGGCCCGACCACGACTAATTTTTAGTTAGGGTGACTAATTAACCTCTGCTAGTTAGCTGTGATGCGGCGTGTGGACCTTGAGTCAGGTTTGACCGATCAGCGCTGTTGACTTCTTGGCGCAAAGCATGACACGATCTTGTGTGATGTTTGACTTTCTGGATTTAAAATAATTCGGAAATTCCAGAAAATAGCCAAAACTTCAAAAATTCATATAAATTCAACCGTAGCTCAGATTGAAATAATTTATATATGAAAAATCATCAGAAAAATGCAATCTATCCATATGTACCGTTTTCATGCATGATAAACCAACTTATACCTGCTGTATAAGTGAAACACTATAATGGCATTTATAAAGAACTTACTTTGGAAATGCATTTGAATCTTTGGTTCAAATGGACTTCAACCAAATGAACTCTAGCTGCATTAGCTCAAACAGCATCACATCTACATGCCATGTTCATGCATCATATTGTTGCATATGCTTGTGTATTCATTGCCGACACCGTTCCTTCTCGATAGGTCCTGCTCCGGAGACCGAACCAGAGTACCTGTCAGAGGAGCAGTGCCCCCCTATTGATCTACCAGGCAAGCAAACCCCCTTGTTCATTCCGATATAATCCTACTCTCTCGCTCCTGCTCTCAGTTATTGCATTAGGACAACAACGATTCATCTGCTAGTTTGTGCTGCAGTAGTTGAACCCATTCCTCTGCATGACCTGTCATTGCCACAGTAAATAGTTGAAACCCACTAGCATGTGTAGGAGTTGATTGAGCCATGTTGTGTTCCTACCAAGCCATGCCTACTATTTCTTAGAGTTGTGTCGAGTCTGATTCATTGGGAATGAGTTGGAGTGCAATGCTATGTTCTGATGCTGAGAGTGAAGTGTGTGAACACGAGTTGGTAAAGGTAGCGGTGAGAGGCCATGTAGGAGTACATGGTGGGTTGTCTCCTTTGGAACCGTCCTTAAGCACTTGAGTTCTATGTATGTTGTCCAATGACTCGATACTACCACACATTGGGTTCCGGTAACTCGACCCCTCTCGACTTATTAACCAACTTGATCTCTGTCGGGAGTCGCAACTAGTTTACAGTGTTTGTAGGTAGTGCTATTTTTCTACGAGTGGCACCCGGCAGGTGGGCTTAGGACAGACTAGGCACACGTGGCACGGTGTACCAAGTGGCACCGGATGGTGGGCTTGGGAACCTGCTCACATCGTTTGGGGCCGTGGCGACACCCGGCGGATCTCCTCGCGGATGGAACCCGAATAGGCGATAAACCTGGACTAGAGTCTTGTGTGGTTAGTCAGGTCGTGGCCGACACCCTCGCCGAAGCTTCCGCTTGAAGGTTGCCGAGATACATAGCGTGTACATGGCGGTAAGTGGCGAGAGCGTATGTGAAGAAGTACACCCCTGCAAGGTTATCATGATCTATTCGAATAGCCGTGTCCTCGGTTATGGACTTCTTGGATGCTTACGTGGTACATAGACAACTTGAAGTGGATACTTTAAAATGCTCAAGACAAGTGTGAGTGCTATGGATGGCCTTCTCGTGGGGAGGCGGGGATGAATCCATAGTAGTGTATTGTGTGGTGAATAGTGGACTCGTGTGCCATATCACCTCAAAGAAGTTCTTGTAGTCGTAGAACAGGATAGCCCTTGAGTCAAAGCTGGCTTGTCGCAACTAGACCCCACATTACCTTCTTGATACAAATGCATGTATGATAGGATCTGATGTAAGTCTTCTTTGAGTACCTTTGTACTCACGTTGCTTTATTTATGTTTTTGCAGCGGAGATTTCGGTCTTACTAGTAGTTCCGCTTGGACTTCGACAAGTAGCTTGTTACCTCAGCTACGATCTTGTACCCTTGGGAGGGTCTTGTAGATAGTCAGGCTTCTCAGCCCTTTTTATTTTGTAGTTGTCTCTACTCAGACATTTAATGCTTCCGTTGCTTGTATGCTCTGAATGATGGGTCATGTGACCCCTGTTTGTATTTAATGCTATGTGACTCTTCTGGGCCTTTATCTATATGAGTTTGCGTTATGTTGTGATGCCATGTTGTACAACACATACTTGCATGTTATGCGTACGTGTAACATGTATTGCTATGTGTGGGATCCGACAACCTAGTTGTCTATCCTTGGTAGCCTCTCTTATGGGGAAATGTACTCTAGTGCTTCCACCGAGCCATGGTAGTCCGCTACAGCCCGGTTTACCGGAGTCCTGCTAGCCCAAAGACTCTTGCTCCGGAACACTTAGGCGGCGACATGTGATTCACTTCGTTCACGTATGCGTCGCCTTCGGGAAATGTCACGTGGTGACATCCGAGTCCTGCCTAGCCTTTGCTACAGCCCGGGTTCCCGAGTCCTATTAGCCAGTTGCTACAGCCGGATTCACACGCTGGCGATCGACATGCTCGATGTTGTTTCATGTATGCATGTCCCGTAAGTTAGTGCCACTTTGGGTTCACGACTAGTAATGTCGGCCCGGGTTCTCTGTCATATGGATGCTAGCGACACTATCATATACGTGAGCCAAAAGGCGCAAACGGTCCCGGGCCATGGTAAGGCGACACCCGTGGGAATACCGTGCGTGAGGCCGCAAAGTGATATGAGGTGTTACATGCTAGATCGGTGTGACTTAGAATCGGGGTCCCGACAGCTTTGGTATCAGAGTCGACCGCTCAGAGGATTTCCAAGCCAACCTGGTGAAGTTGAGTCTAGAAATTCATTAGTTATGTAAGGGAATTAATTGTGGGAAGGAACGTAAGGCTCTTTTTACTCCTTTACCTCATGGCCTTCTGATCTGAGTCATCTTATCTTTCCTACGGGGTTAAGGAACTAGGCTTCTCTTCCGTCTATCAGGATCGCGTGCTACTACTCCGTAGTTCCATAGGATTGGTTGAACAGAGTCATATCCCAGTTCGAGTACCTCCGGTGTAGCCTGTTTAGTAATATCTCAGAACCTTGAGTGAAGATGTAGAGTATGTTACTACCCCATTTTAGCAGGATGTCTCATTCTGAGCATTTTACTGCCGTTATGCTGCCGGAATTGTCGGAGTAATTGGACACGAATACCCCGAAGACGGCAAGACGATATTCCAAGACATCGGGGCTAGCAAAGCCCCTCAGTCCGACTCCCCGGCCGCCCAGGCCGACTACAGGCTGTGGACTGCACCACCAGGCCGACTACTGGCTGCCGACCGCACCACCAGCCGACCGCTGGCTCCCCCGACTTCGGCCGCCCAGGCCGACTCGGCTGCCGGCGCACCACCAGCCGATCGCTGGCTGCCGACTTCGGCCGCCCAGCCGACTGGCTGCCGACCGCGACCACCAGGCCGAGCTGGCTTGCCGATTCCCGGCCGCCCAGGCCGACTCGGGCTGCCGATCGCTCCACCAGGCCGACCGGCTGCCGACTACGCCAACCACCGACCGCCGACCGCGAGCCCGACGCGACCCCGACGCGGATTAATTGCACTGCACTGTTCACGTGACACCCCAGCCATCATGTACAGTGTCACTTGTCCCCTGGCACTATTTATGAAGTGACCCAGGGGACAAGGATGACACCCCACCATGCCTACCTAGCTTACTTCCTAAGCTACCCACATAGCTTACATATCAAGCTAGCCATGCCTATATAAGCTAGCTCCATCCATCCATCAGGAGATGGACTCACGCATGAGCACCCACATGCATGCTCACGGCCATGAGCATGGCCGGCCACTAGCATGCCACATATGAGGCATATACGAGGCCAGATGCCTATGGCACTGACCTCAGATACAGCTCCAGGAGCACTCTGTACCAGATATACCAGATATACTCAGACATGCAGGAGTAGGGGTATTATCTCTCCGGAGAGCTCCGGAGAGCCCCGAACCTGGGTAAACTACCGCGTGCTACTCGCATACCCGCTCCCGGGCCTATCAGCAGCAGTCTTGCCCTCGACATTTGGCGCCCACCGTGGGGTGGTACTATGCTACCGCGCTACTGTTGGTTTTGCAGTCCGGGCGGGACCACTTTCGTCATCACCGTGGCGTCGTGTCGTCTCTCCGGTAGCGCTCGGGGGCTCGACATCGACCCGCCCCCGGAGCGACCGCGCGGGACGGCGCGTCCTCGTCGTCGGCGTCGCCCTCTTCGTCGCCACCATCGCGGCACCGCCGTCGTCCGCGTGCTACATCTCGCTCCGGCCGGCCGGCGGCGCCGGCTCCGCTCGCCGCGGACCTCTGCTGGCATCCTGTCACTCTTCCCGTGCGCCCGTGACCGCCACTGCTCGCGCTGCTGTTGCGCTTGCCGCTGCCTGCAGTTCCCTTGCCGTCGCTGCATTGGCGTTGTTTCCGCTGCTACCTTCCACTATTATACACTGGCCGTACACTTCCGAGTCAACGCATGTACATTGATCAAATGCAAGTTAGACAACGCCTGTATTTTGGTCAAGTCAGACGCTGGCTCCTCCACTACTCATACACTACCATGCATTAGTCAATGGGAGTCAAGCTGCAGCCTGTATGCTGCTCCGTTCCGAGTCGCCCCCGCCAGTTCCCGGCTGCGGCCACGCCCGCCCGTTTCGCGCCGGCGGGCTCCGCGTCGGCTTCGCCCTTCGATTCCCCTGCGCCGCCACGCGTCGTCCAGCGTGCAGGCCGTCTGCCAGCGTTCCAGCCGCCCGAGCTGGGCTCTGCCGTGTCCGCTTGCCTGTGCGGCCTCGGCCTTGGCCGGCTCCCGCGTCCTCCGGCCACTCCCGAGTCGCCCGCGCCGAGTCCAGCCCTCCGCCTCCTCCGAGAACCCGGCCAGGGCCGGCTCCCCGTCTGCCGCCTCCATCCCAGCCGCTCCGGTGGCCATCCAGCGATGCGCGCCGGGTCGCCTCTGGCCCCGTCCGCCCGACACGGCCGTGCAGCCTCCACCATCACCATCCGGCCTCCCCAAGCCTGGCGCGTCCGGCTTTCGCGCGCCGACTTCGCGACCGCCTGGTCCGAGTCCGCGACCGGCCGCTCTCCGGCCTCCCGGCCGCTTGCCGGGTCGGCTCGCGTCCCGCCGGGTCGGCCTCCCGCTCCGGCCGCCTCTGCGCGGCGTCCAGCATCGCGCCAAAGCTGTGGCCTCGCTTCGGCCGTCCTTCCGGCCCGTCAGACACGCCCCTCCGCCCGGCGTCGCGCTGGCCGCCTCCGCCGCGTCGCTCCACCAGCGGCCGGGTCCTCCACCCGGCCGGCTCCGCCCGCGCCCGCAGCCGGCTCGCCCGACCTCCGCCTCGCGGCCAGCCTCCGAGGCCTCCCCACTGGTCGCCACGCCTCCGGCTACCTCGCCCGCTCCCACGCTGCCCGTGGCGGGTCGCCCGCTTCGCCCGGCTGGCGGGTTGCCGCCGCACCCGTCGGCTCCTGCTCGCCCGCGGCCGGGGTCGCCGCCATCCGGCCCCCCGCGCGCGCAGGCTCCCCTTCATGGCGGCTTGTGCAGAAGAAACAAGGGCAGAAGAAAGAGCCGGATCCGGCTAAAAAAAGAGAATTGAGTTCGCGTGGAAAAAAGAGGCCGACTGCCCACGTTGACTAAGAGAAAAGCCAGGCCGGGCACACAGCTGACTGACTGAAAAAAAAGGAGGAGGAGTCCGTCTCAAAAAAAAGATAGAAATGTGCGTCCGACTGCCAGATGTGCATCCGACCTCTGGCTACTTGGCCGGCTGCAAAAAGCCCGACTACTGTGTCGGAGTCCGCTGCCCAGCCGGCTGAAGAAAAAAAAAAGAAGAAGACAAAGTAGTCGCCGGGAGATCCGGCCCGACTGCTCGTGATCGCCTAATCTCGGGGGCTACACCAGCTGAGTCTTGTTGGCGCCCAGAAAGAAGACAAAGTAATTCTGGGAGATCCGCCCGATTGCTCAGGAGTCAGCCCGAATCTCGGGGCTACACCTGGTCTTGGCGCTCCCAGCAAGATTGCGAGACAAGAGAAGAGTTTTGTCCGGCTGCCAGACGCGGAAGAGAAAAATAAGAAGAAGAGGCGTTGCAGGCGCCTCGCCGCCTGGTCGGTCGAGCTCGACCACCGAGGCCCCGCCGAGCACCGGGGCTCGAAGGCCACACCAATGGTGAGTCGAACACTCATGGCCGAGTCACGCGCCACTGCCTTCGACGACCGCGACTACACGAAAAACAATATGAGCTCCTCACCCCGAGCATGGATAACCCCGAGCGATGCTCGGGGGCTACCTTCGCATTTCATTACAGTTGCATCAATGTTCGCCCCGGCGCCAGCCAGAGTTGGCCCGGGGGCTGGCCGCTTGGCCTGAGACGCCATTTCCTGCAGACGGCTTAGTAGCGTGTGCAGTATCAAAGGCCCACCTCTCAGCCACAAACCGTAGAGCGGCTGTCCGGCTAGCAAGAGTGAACGCTGGAGGCCGCCCACGCGAAAAACATCCGGGAAGAGAAACGCTTCGGGCGACCCGACCATTTACTTTACAAGTATCAACTCGGTTGAATCTGCTCCCAGACTCTGAGTACTGTACACTCCACTTCACGGCCCACTCTCAGCCACAGACCGCAGAGCGGTCAGTTCCGGGCAGCGAGAGCACAAGCCAAAAGCGAGAGGAACACGAAAAAGATTAAGGGGGCTCGGACGAAGCAGTCGGCACCCTCCGCATAAAACTTGCAATGCTAAAAGCAATCATTTGATATATCACTTTGGACTAACTTTGTCTTTTTCATGATCATTTCCATGAACACTCACCAAAAACCTCCGCCCAACTTAGCCAAGTTGCCCGGAGGCTTGGGGCTACTGTCGGAGTAATTGGACACGGATACCCCGAAGACGGCAAGACGATATTCCAAGACATCGGGGCTAGCAAAGCCCCTCAGTCCGACTCCCCGGCCGCCCAGGCCGACTGCAGGCTGCTGACTGCACCACCAGGCCGACTGCTGGCTGCCGACTGCACCACCAGGCCGACTGCTGGCTGCCGACTCCTCGGCCGCCCAGGCCGACTCGGCCGCCGACCGCACCACAGGCCAGCTACTGGCTGCCGACTCCCCGGCCGCCCAGGCCGACTCCGGGCTGCCGACTGCACCACCAGGCCGACTGCTGGCTGCCGACTCCCCGGCCGCCCAGGCCGACTGTTGGCTGCCGACTGCTCCACCAGGCCGACTGCTGGCTGCCGACTACGCCAACCAGCCGACTGCCGACTGCAGCCCGACGCGACCCAGCGTGGCGACCGTGCACTGCACTGCATTCACGTGACACCCAGCCATCATGTACAGTGTCACTTGTCCCCTGGCACTATTTATGAAGTGACCCAGGGGGACAAGGATGACACCCCACCATGCCTACCTAGCTTACTTCCTAAGCTACCCACATAGCTTACATATCAAGCTAGCCATGCCTATATAAGCTAGCTCCATCCATCCATCAGGAGATGGACTCACGCATGAGCACCCACATGCATGCTCAAGGCCATGAGCATGGCCGGCCACTAGCATGCCACATATGAGGCATATACGAGGCCAGATGCCTATGGCACTGACCTTAGATACAGCTCCAGGAGCACTCTGTACCAGATATACCAGATATACTCAGACATGCAGGAGTAGGGGTATATCTCTCCGGAGAGCCCCGAACCTGGGTAAACTACCGCGTGCTACTCGCATACCCGCTCCCGGGCCTATCAGCAGCAGTCTTGCCCTCACATGAAGCCACCTTGTGGCATATGTCGTCTTGCACCCCCCCCCCCCCCCGTGAGAATACCACGACAGGAATTGCCCTAGGAGTTCGAGAGTTACTAATGTCCTTGTCCTACATTCTATAGCCTATAGTTGATGCTGATCCGTCCTTGGTTTCTTTTCTCAGGATGTCATCAGTTAAGCGAACTTCAGTTGCCCATAGCCAGAACCACGGAGATGGTAGGGATGAGGATCCTCCCGACCAGCCTTCATTGGCAGAGTTCATGTTAGAGATGGAGAGGAACAAGCGTGAGTCTAACCGCTTGTTGGCACGTATCGAGGAGAACACCGCACATCAGTTCAAAGGATCGGTGACCCTTCATGACTTCATTCGCTTGCACCCACCCACCTTTCATCATTCCATTGAGCCACTCGATGCAGATGACTGGCTCCGTAGCATTACTCGTAAGCTGCGTTCCGCAAACGTAGCTGACGATGACAAGGTCACCTATGCCACATGCCACCTGGAAGGTCCTGCTAGTCTTTGGTGGCAGAACTATGAGGCTATGCTTCCAACTGGCCAGATTCCTACCTGGAGGGATTTCACTGAGGCTTTTCGCGAGCATCACATTCCTCAGGCCCTCATCGATTGCAAGAGAGAAGAGTTCTGTAGTTTCACCCAGAGTAAAATGGATGTTGATGCTTACAGCAGAGAGTTTGAGAACCTCACCCGTTTTGCCGCAGAAGAGGTGTCCACGGACGCCAAGAAGCAGGCTAGGTTCCGGAAGGGTCTCAACCCCAAGTTGCGTCGTGATCTCCACCTGCATCATTGTGATACATTCCAAGCTCTTGTGAACAAGGCCATTAATGCAGAGATAGCTCAGCTCACTTACGAGGAGTCTCGTAAGCACACCCGTGATTTGGGATCTTCCTCGGTTCTAGTTCTCGAAGCGCCGGATTTGGATTCGAACTCTGCTCTTCCACCGGATATTCACCGAGGCCATCTTATGTGGCACCTCACCCAGTTCAGCAGTATGCTCCACCCAGGCCTATTGGTAGACCGCCTGTCAATGCGGGTCCACGTCCTACTTCAGGGACTTGCTTTACATGCGGAGAGCCAGGACACTATGCACGTGACTGCTCTCAAGCCAGTTATGCTCCACCCCAGCCCGAGGAGTCTGTTGGCCGTGGTAAGCCAACACGCAAGATGATCAGTGTCAAGTCAGCTCCCACTGAACGTGGATGTGTGCATCACGTCTCAGCTAAAGACGCTCATGATGATCCGGATGTTGTTCTTGGTACACTCCTTGTCAACTGTCATCCAGCTTCGGTTCTATTCGATACCGGAGCATCTCATTCCTTCATTTCTGAAAGATATGCTAACTTGCACAACATGTCATTTTGTGATATGCCCTCTCCACTAGTCATTCAAACCCCTGGATCCAAATGGAAAACTTCTAGTGTAAGCCATGGTAATGAAATCCTTGTAGACAGACTTGTATTCCTTGCATCACTTATAGCCCTCAAGTCTAAAGATATTAACATCATCTTGGGTATGGACTGGATGAAAGCTCATTATGCCAAGATTGACTGTTACACCAGGTCCGTTCAGCTTACACACCCATCTGGCAAGATAGTCACTGTCTCCACTAGAGTTGCAAGGCGTCAGCTCTATTCTCTTAATGCCAGCCCTCTTCCAGACCTTGAAGATATTCCGGTAGTCCGTGACTTTCCGGATGTCTTTCCAGAGGAACTGCCAGGTGTTCCACCTGACAGAGATGTAGAGTTTGTCATAGATCTTATCCGGTGAACCGCTCCAATCTCTAGGAGACCTTACAAGATGGCACCCTTAGAACTAGCCGAGCTTAAGAAACAACTTGATGAGTCCTTGCAAAAGGGTTTCATCCGTCCTAGTTCTTCTCACTGGGCTTGCCCCGTCCTCTTCGTCAAGAAGAAGGATGGTACGGACCGGATGGTTGTAGATTATCGTCCCGTTAATTTGGTCACGATAAAGAACAAGTATCCGCTCCCGAGATCAACGACACAGTATGATCAGCTCATTTGGATCCTCAGTCTTTTCTAAGATGGATTTGAGGTTAGGCTACCATCAAATCCAGATTAGAAATGGGGAGATCCCTAAAACGGCTTTTGTCACTCGTTATGGTTAGTACGAGTACACCGTCATGTCTTTTGGTCTAACCAATGCTCCAGCTACATTCTCCCGCTTGATGAACTCGATCTTCATGGAGTACTTAGATAAGTTCGTCGTGGTTTACCTCGATGATATTCTTATTTACTCGAAGAACGAGGAAGAGCATGCAGAACATCTTAGACTTGTGCTAGAAAAACTCAGAGAGCACCGCCTTTATGCCAAGTTCTCCAAGTGTGAATTTTGGTTGCCAGAAGTGACCTACCTAGGCCATGTAATCTCTGGTAAGGGCATTGTTGTCAATCCCGAGAGAGTTAAGGCCGTTCTCGATTGGACTCCACCTGAAACCGTTAAACGAGTTAGGAGTTTCCTTGGTCTAGCCAGCTATTGTCGCCGCTTTGTTGAAAACTTCTCCAAAGTAGCCAAACCCCTCACGGAACTTCTCAAGAAGGATAAAAAGTTCGAGTGGTCCCCACAGTGTGAGTACAGTTTTTAGGAACTGAAAAGACGCCTGACTTCTGCTCCCATACTTGTGCCACCGGATTTCACGAAGGACTTTGTTATCTACTGCGACGCCTCACGACAGGGACTAGGTTGCATCCACATGAGGAGAATTATCCTACACATGATCTAGAGCTTGCAGCCGTAGTCTATGCACTCAAGACCTGGCGACGTTACCTTCTTGGTAAACGTTGCGAGATCTACACCGATCACCAGAGTCTCAAGTATATCTTCACCCAACCAGATTTGAACCTTAGGCAAAGACGTTGGTTGGAGTTGATCTCAGATTATGATCTAGGGATTACCTACACTCCAGGCAAAGCTAATGTCATGGCTGATGCGCTAAGCCGTAAATCCTATTGCAACAATCTCATGTTGCAGCAGGGTCAACCACTTCTCCATGAGGAATTCTATAAGCTTAACCTTCACATTGCTCCTCACGGATTCCTTTCTACCTTGGTGGCGAAACCTACTCTTGTGGATCATATCATAGAAGCCCAGAAGCATGATACGGGGATTACAGGATCAATAGAAACATTGCCAAGGTATTGCTGGTAGTTTCTCTATAGATGATCGAGGTGTCGTTTTCTTTGGGAACCGCTTGGTGGTCCCCAAGAAGCAGCATCTTCGACAATAGATTCTTAAGGAGGCGCATGAATCTCCTCTCACGATTCATCCCGGTAGTACTAAGATGTATCAGGACCTACGCCAGAGGTTCTGGTGGACTAGGATGAAGAGAGAAATTGCTCAATTTATTGCTAACTGTGACGTTTGTCGTCGTGTTAAGGCAGAGCATCAGAGACCTGCTGGCACTCTTCAGCCTTTAGTTATTCCTGAATGGAAATGGGATAAAGTTGGTATGGACTTCATCACCGGCTTTCCCAGGACCAAGAGAGGGAATAATGCTATCTTCGTAGTCGTTGATCCTCTTTCCAAAGTGGCTCACTTCCTTCCTGTTCGAGAGAGTATCATCGCTAGTCAGCTCACGACTTATATATTTCTCGAATAGTATCACTCCATGGTGTTCCACTAGAGATCAATTCAGACCGTGGTAGTCTTTTCACTTCTCATTTCTGGGAGAGTTTCCAAACTGCCATGGGAACCCATCTTTCCTTCAGTACCGCTTTCCACCCTCAATCAAGTGGTCAGGTGGAACGGGTCAACCAAATTCTCGAAGACATGCTTAGAGCTTGCGTTATCTCATTCGGTATGGATTGGGAGGAATGTCTTCCTTTCGCCGAGTTTCCTTATAACAATAGCTATTAATCCAGCCTCAAGAAAGCTCCTTTTGAGATTCTCTATGGACGAAGATGTCGAACACCTTTGAACTGGTCAGAAACCGTGAAAGACAATTCTTTGGACGGACATGATCCAGAGGCGAGAAGAGCAAGTTCGCATCATTCGTGAGAATTTGAAAACAGCCCAATCTCGTCAAAGAGCCGATGACCGTCGTCATAAGGAAGTGGCTTATGAAGTTGGCGACAAGGCTTACCTTCAGTTACCCCTCTAAAGGGTACCCATCGTTTGATATCAAGGGCAAGTTGGCTCCTCGTTACATTGGTCCCTTTCGCATTCTTGCTAAACGAGGGGAGGTTGCCTACCAGTTGGAACTACCCCCACATCTTTCCAGAGTGCATGATGTCTTCCACGTCTCTCAACTCACGCGTTGCTTCTCGGATCCCATCCGCGGAGTGGACCACGAAACGCTTGATCTCCAAGATAACCTCACATATCGAGAGTACCTGGTTCGCATTCTTGATCAAGCAGAGCGTGTTACCCGACGTCATAACATCAAGTTTCTCAAGGTTTAGTGGTATCATCATTCTGAGAGAGAAGCTACTTGGGAGCAAGAAGATCGTCTTCGACTGGAGTACCCCACTTTCTTCCCGTCGACCCCTGAATCTCGGGACGAGATTCTTTCAAGTGGGGGCGAGTTGTCACATCCCTAGTTCTGGTATGACCTAGACTAGCTAGTCATGTGTGCATCATGTTTAAATTCCATTTAAGGGGATTTGTGAAACCCTCAGAATCATTTCTGGAAATGACCCAAATAAAAATTGCTCCAAAAGGGTCCAAGAAAATGCTCATGTTGCTCTCTGAAAATATTGGACAG
The DNA here is from genome assembly GCA_021605145.1 of Aegilops bicornis. Taxonomy (NCBI): domain Eukaryota; kingdom Viridiplantae; phylum Streptophyta; class Magnoliopsida; order Poales; family Poaceae; genus Aegilops; species Aegilops bicornis. The sequence goes on along the minus strand of CM038673.1, from coordinate 401,629,603 downwards.
AGATAAAAAATCAAACCAATATTTTTAGGAGCTCATAAGTATTTATTTTGGGCATTTGGAATTAATTCAATAATTAATTGCTTTGGATATATACTTTTATATATATAATATATGTCCAAAAATTATGCCAGTTATTGAGGAGCTCTGGAATAATGCCACTAGCCCCTACAAAAATTGGCATAAGAAATTAAAATGGTTTAGTATTTTTATTAAACCAAGCAAATGTCAGACAAATAGAAAAGAAACAAAAATAGAAAAAGCTTACCTGGCGCTTACCTACAGCCGCCTGGCGCCTCTGGCCGGCCCGTTTCTGTTCTGGCCCAGCCCACCAGGGGCATAGCCGTCTTCCTCCTCTTGCCAGTAGGCAGAGGGGAAGCGGTGCCCGACGCCGTGCACGCCGGCACGCAGCTGCCTGCCTGGCTCCCTCTCCTCACGCCAGACGTCGCCACGCGCCCCCCAAGCCTCTCTCGCTCTCTCCCGTGCCATTCTCTCCTCCCCCTCGCTCCCTCTCTCGGCTGAAATCGCCGTCGCCGCCGTTCACAGCCACCGTGGCCTCGGCCACTGCCGCACCTCCCCGACACGCTCCCCAGCTCCGCCGCGACCCCCTCTACCTCCTCGTCGAGCCACGCACCTCCGGACAGCCTCCATCGTCGCCATCGTCGTCTCCTTCACCGTCGGCCGCCATGGATCCCCATCGCCGCCCCGTCGACCACAGCGCGTCCCCGAGCTCGCCGTCAAGCCCATCGAGATCGCTGTGAGCTGCTGCTCCTCCTCCCCCTCTCCGTTCTCGCCCTCGCACACCGCAGCCGCATCCCCGCTCATGCCCGAACACCGGCCGCCGCCGCGAGCTCCGCTCCGGCGAGATCCGCTCCGGCGAGCTCCGCCGCCCCCGCAGTCTTCCGTCTGCACCCCTGGATGCGCGCGAGCACCAGCACCTCGGGGATGGTCTCCGCGGCCCATTTGGTCGCCGGAGCGACGATCCCGTGCCCCTCCGCCGCGTTCGGCCTCGCTGGCGGCTAGACGCCGGCGAGATTGACTGGGTTTGACCCCCAGTTGACCCAGATTTGGCCCGTATGGGTCAATGACAGGTGGGGCCCGGCCCTGACTAATTTTTAGTTAGAGTGACTAATTAACCTCTGTTAGTTAACTGTGATCTGACGTGTGGACCCCACGAGTCAGGTTTGACCCAGTCAGCGCTGTTGACTTGCTGACGCAAGCATGACGTAGTGCTGACGCAGTATTTGACTTTCTGGATTTAAAATAATTCAGAAATTCCAGAAAATAGCCAAAACTTCAAAAATTCATATAAATTCAACAGTACTTGAGATTGAAATAATTTATATATGAAAAATCATCAAAAAATGCAATCTATCCATCTGTACCAGTTTCATGCATGATAAACCAACTTATACCTGCTGTATAAGTGAAACACTATAATGGCATTTATAAAGAGCTTACTTTGGAAATGCATTTGAATCTTTGGTTCAAATGGACTTCAACCAAATGAACTCTAGTTGCATTAACTCAAACAGCATCACATCTACATGCCATGTTCATGCATCATATTGTTGCATATGCTTGTGTATTGATTGCCGACACCGTTCCTTCTCGATAGGTCCTGCTCCGGAGACCGAACCAGAGTACCTGTCAGAGGAGCAGTGCCCCCCTGTTGATCTACCAGGCAAGCAAACCCCCTTGTTCATTCCGATATAATCCTACTCTCTCGCTCCTGCTCTCAGTTATTGCATTAGGACAACAACGATTCATCTGGTAGTTTGTGCTGCGGTAGTTGAACCCATTCCTCTGCATGACCTGTCATTGCCACAGTAAATAGTTGAAACCCACTAGCATGTGTAGGAGTTGATTGAGCCATGTTGTGTTCCTACCATGCCATGTCTGCTATTGTTTAGAGTTGTGTCGGGTCTTATTCATTGGGAATGAGTTGGGGTGCAATGCTATGTTCTGATGCTGAGAGTGAAGTGTGTGAACACGATTTGGTAAAGGTAGCGGTGAGAGGCCATGTAGGAGTACATGGTGGGTTGTCTCACTGGAACCGTCCTTAAGCACTGAGTTCTATGTATGTTGTCCAATGACTCGATACTACCACGCATTGGGTTCCGTAACTCGACCCCTCTCGACTTATTAACCAACTTGATCTCTGTCCAGAGTCGCAACTAGTTTCGGTGTTTGTAGGTAGTGCTATTTTTCTCGAGTGGCACCCGGCAGGTGGGCTTGGGACATACTAGGCACGGTGGCATGGTGTACCAAGTGGCACCGGATGGTGGGCTTGGGAACCCTGCTCACATCGTTTGGGGGTCGTGAGCGACACCCGGCCGGATCTCCTTGCGGATGGAACCCGAATAGGTGATAAACACGGACTAGAGTCTTGTGTGGTTAGTCGGTCATGGCGACACCCTCGCCAAAGCTTCGCTCAAGGTTGCCGAGATACATGACGTGTACATGGCGGTAAGTGGCGAGAGCGTGTGTGAAGAAGTACACCCCTGCAGGGTTATCATGATCTATTCGAATAGCCGTATCCTCGGTTATGGACTTCTTGGATGCTTACGTGGTACATAGACAACTTGAAGTGGATACTCTAAAATGCTCAATACAAGTGTGAGTGCTATGGATGGCCTTCTCGTAGGGAGACGGGGATGAATCCATAGTAGTGTATTGTGTGGTGAATAGTGGACTCGTGTGCGCCATATCACCTCAAAGAAGTTCTTGTAGTCGTAGAACAGGATAGCCACTGAGTCAAAGCTGGCTTGCTGCAACTAAACCCCACATTACCTTCTTGATACAAATGCATGTATGATAGGATCTGATGTAAGTCTTCTTTGAGTACCTTTGTACTCACGTTGCTTTATTTATGTTTTTGCAGCGGAGATTTCAGTCTTACTAGTAGTTCCGCTTGGACTTCGACGAGTAGCTTGTTACCTCAGCTACGATCTTGTACCCTTGGGAGGGTCTTGTAGATAGTCAGGCTTCTCAGCCCTTTTTCTTTTGTAGTTGTGTGTACTCAGACATTTAATGCTTCCGTTGCTTGTATGCTCTGAATGATGGGTCATGTGACCCATGTTTGTATTTAATGCTATGTGACTCTTCTGGGCCTTTATCTATATGAGTTTGCGTTATGTTGTGATGCCATGTTGTACAACACATACTTGCATGTTATGCGTACGTGTAACATGTACTGCTATGTGTGGGATCCGACAACCTAGTTGTCTATCCTTGGTAGCCTCTCTTATGGGGAAATGTAGTCTAGTGCTTCCACCGAGCCATGGTAGTCCGCTACAGCCCGGTTTATCGAGTCCTCGCTAGCCCAAAGCACTACTGCTCGGAACACTTAGACTGCCAAGACATGTGATTCACTTCGCTCGTGGTTCTGTCCCTTCGGGAAATGTCACACGGTGACATCCGAGTCCTACCTAGCCTGCTACAGCCGGGTTCCCGAGTCCTCATAGCCAGCTTGCTACAGCCCGGATTCACAAGTTGTCGATCGACATGCTCGATGTTGTTTCATGTATGCCTGTCCCGTAAGTTAGTGCCACTTTGGGTTCACGACTAGTCATGTCGACCGGGTTCTTCGTCATATGGATGCTAGCGACACTATCATATACGTGAGCCAAAAGGCATAAACGGTCCCGGGCCATGGTAAGGCGACACCCGTGGGAATACCGTGCGTGAGGCCGCAAAGTGATATGAGGTGTTACATGCTAGATCGGTGTGACTTAGAATCGGGGTCCCGACATGTAAGGGCCACGAACGAGGTGGCGACCCTGAAGGAAGCGGTGTCCACGGCCGAAAGCAAAGCGGTCGCGGAGCGCACCGAGTGAGAGAAGCAGGAGGCGTGGGTGGCGGAGGTGCGGCAAGAGCTCCAGGCTCTTGTGGAAAAACACGAGGGTTTGGAGCATGACTCGAAGACTCGAGAGTCCGAGCTCGCCTCGGCTCTTGAGAGTGCCAAAGCCGCTAAGGCCGAAGCCCAAAAAGCCCTCCAGGAAATTGAATCATTAAAGAAGATAGCGGCGGGTAAGGCATTCTTTATGCAAAGCAAGCATGCAAAGCAAAGCCCAAAAAGCCCTCCAGGAGCATTCACAGATCTGCCCCGTAGTGCGTCTGATGCTGCCGCGTTCTACCGCGCCGAGGAGGGGAGCTCGATGGGAAAGGTGTTCTAGTTTCAGTATGCTGAGGCCGGACATCCGGTGCCTCGAGCGACCAGTGAAGCTGGTCGAGCTCCACAAGGTCGCCGAACAGGACATGAAGGGCCTCATAATGCGGCTGTGGCCTAAGGAAGCCATGCCTGGGAGCTACTTCGGGCTAGTGCGGCGGCTGGTGGACGCCTGTCCATGGATTGAAGTCATCAAGCGCCTGGCTCGCATTGAAGGTGCCCGTCGGGCCCTTGCCCGTGCTAAAGTGCACTGGGGCAAGATGGATGCTGAGAAGCATGTGACGGACGGGCCACCGCCGGGCAAGGAGTATCGCAAGCCCGAAATGTACTATGAGGGCGTCCTGAAGGGTGCCCGCCTTATAGCGGGTGAATGCTCCAAAGATGTAACTTTTGAATAGACTCGCATTTGTTATCCTGTACGCTGAAAACTTGCTCATATGCGCTAAGAAACGCTTGTGAATTTAAAATATTGCCTTCTGTGCGGCCGTTTATCAAATTTGAGAGATGGCAAGTCGTTGGCTTCAGCCCCCATGCCACGAGTGTTGGGGTGTTCGGGATAAAATTGAGCGCTCTTGTTCCCATTCTTGGGTCCTTCGAGGGAGGCGCTCAATGCAACGAACAAGGCAACCGGACTATAGTGCTTGAACACTCTCACTTAGCCATGGAATTCTATAATTTTAAATTTCGGCGAAGCCCCTAGTATTCGGAAGACCGAGTTCGGGGCGTTATCCACGCCTTGGCCGGACAATGCCGACTTCTTGCTCTAAGCAGCATAAGTCTTTAGGGACCCGAAAAACCTCTCGAACAGCGACCGGCTCTCGCCCTATCATGACGGTCAGTTTTAGCTTTCTCCACTGAGGTGCTCAACCCAGCTCAACCGGGGCACAATCGCAGTGGTTCTCCCAGCTCTACCTTAGCCGATATCACGGGCGTAAGGTACCAAAACATGGGAGCCGGCAAACCCAACTATTGACCCAAGACATGATTCGGAGCCGATGCATATAATGCTATAAGTTCGGGGTGCCGCACTTGTGAAAGTGTTCGGACTTATCACACCATATTTTTGGGGCACTTAAGCCCCTGGTGTATTGGCCGTACCAAAGTGTACTGGTGCAACGTGTCATGAATGAACAAATATATAAAGATAAAGAAAGGAGTGCAATAATAGGCAAAAGCTATTTATTGTTTATTCAAAAATGTACCGCAATGAAAGCGAGTAACGATACAAATAGTGCGATAAGCAAGGGATGGGATTATTTGACATGTCCCCTCAGGGTAAGCTGCGGGATGGTATGTAAAACAGGTATAATGCTCGTAGTAGAGACCACCGGACACTCGACGTAACTCGCTTCCCTGGCTGTTGCATCGTGAGTTCGGCAATTCTAGAGCCGACGGGCTTCAAAAACGGAGTCCTGAAAGTAAGAGAAAAGAAGAAAGAAAAAGAATGACACAATCGGAGCCCCGTGCGGTTGAGCTGCATTACAGGCGTGTCGTGGTCGTGCCCCTCCTTATGCCCATGGTATCTCGGGCGTAGTTATGTACGCGTAAATCTTCCGCAATTTCGCAAGGGCTGGGGTTGGGGCGGATTGCTCTGCGATGCTTGGATCGTGCCAGGCGGTCTTGTTGTAGGTTACTCTGGGCGCGCTTGACGGTGTCCGGACGTTTAGTAGCCGGACTCGAGAATTGCTGTGAGAGGCTGCTTTGCACCTCCGCCGCGAGGGCCGCCGTATGCTCCTCCGTTCGGAGAGAGCGTTCGGTGTTTCCATTGATAGTGATTACTCCTCGAGGGCCTGGCATCTTGAGCTTGAGGTATGCGTAGTGCGGCACCGCATTAAACTTTGCAAATGTGGTTCGTCCAAGCAGTGCGTGATAGCCACTGCAGAACGAGACTATGTCGAAGATTAACTCTTCGCTTCGGAAGTTATCCGGGGATCCAAAGACCACTTCGAGTGTAACTGAGCCTGTACAATTGGCCTCTACACCTGGTATGACGCCTTTAAAGGTCGTCTTTGTGGGTTTAATCCTTGAGGGGTCTATGCCCATCTTGCGCGCTATATCCTGATAGAGCAGGTTCAGGCTGCTACCGCCATCCATCAGGACTCTAGTGAGGTGAAATCCGTCGATGATTGGGTCAAGAACCAATGCGGCGAATCCGCCGTGGCGGATGCTAGTGGGGTAGTCCCTTCCATCAAAGGTGATCGGGCAGGAGGACCATGGGTTGAACTTTGGGGCGACTGGCTCCATCGCATATATGTCCCTTAGTGCACGCTTCCGCTCCCTTTTGGGTATGTGGGTTGCGTATATCATGTTCATCGTCCGCACATGTGGGGAAGCCCTTCATCCTCTATTGTTCGGGCGGCCGGGCTCCTCCTTGTCATCGCTATGCAGCCCCTTGTCATTGAGTTCGCATTTAACTTGCTCGCCTGTTTGAAGACCCAACAATCCATGTTGGTGTGGTTGGCTGGTTTTTCGGGGGTGCCATGTATTTGGCACGAGCGATCGAGTATTCGGTCCAGATTGGACGGGCCCTGAGTATTTCTTTTGAACGGCTTTTTCGCTGACCGGGTTTAGAGCCTCTGAATTCGGCATTGTTTGCCGTATCTTCAGCATTATCGCCGTTAATGCGGCGCTTGTGCTTGTTGCGACGCGACCTGCCATTGCTGTCCTTGGTATCCGAACTACCAGGGTTTTTGGTCAAGTTGTTACTACGAGCTACCCAGCTGTCCTCTCCCGCGCAAAAGCGGGTCATGAGTGTTGTGAGGACTGACATGGATTCCGGCTTTTCCTGTCCTAGGTGCCGGGCAAGCCACTCGTCGCGGATGTTATGTTTGAAGGCTGCAACTGGAAGTTATCAAGGAATGCGGCTTCCAGGTCCTCCCAACAACCAATTGATTCTGCTGGCAAGCTGTTAAGCCAATGCCGAGCTGGTCCTTTAAGCTTGAGTGGGAGGTATTTGATGGCGTGTAGATCATCACCGCGGGCCATGTGGATATGGAGGAGGTAGTCCTCGATCCAAACCGCAGGATCTGTTGTGCCGTCAGATGATTCGATGTTTACGGGTTTGAGACCCTCGGGGATGTGATGATCCATCACTTCGTCTATGAAGCATAGTGGGTGTCTGGCGCCTACTGTATTGAGCTATATCACGACGCAGCTCAAATGAGCTTTGTTCATCAGGTTCGGCCCGGCCGGAATTGTTGTATCCGGCGTGACGGTTATCGTCGCGTGTCGTGGGGCGCCCACGCGATCCGTAGATCGATCTTGTTTGCCTTGCCTTGTCCTCCAATATGTGTCGCAGGTCTGGCGCGTTTCCCCGTGCCTTGGTACTTTTCGAGCGACGCCGGGTGCGGCTTGAATGGAGGGTCTAGAGGCCTTCTGTCATGACCACGGGTGGCGGTTAGCGCATCATGCGCTGGTGATGTAGGTTTGGGTGCTGCTTCCTCTAATTGGGGTAGCAGCCTGCGTTTGGGTATCTCTTGGAGGGCGTCGAGTTCGTACTCTTGGCTGCAAGGACTTGATCCATCTGTCGACTAGCAAGTCTTGGTCACTCTAAGCTGCTGCTGCTTTTCTTGAGGCTGCTTGCCGTGGCCATAAGCCTGCGTTTGAAACAGCTCATGTTGGCGGGATCCTCGAGCACGACAAATAAATCGTTGTCGAGGCTTGCCTCATCTTCGGAGGGAGGCATATAATTATCGTCCTCCACCTCCCATCTGCCGCTCTATCATGAGGGCTGGCTTCTCCCTCCTCTGTGTTGAATCCTCGCTGGAGGGTTGTCTTCAACACTGTCCGGGTGTTATTATCTCCGTGCCGGAATCACCATTTTTTTGTGGCGGGATTTAGAAACAGCGACGCCGGGCCTTGTTGTCGGTGTCAAAACCGGCGGATCTCGGGTAGGGGGTCCCGGCGTGCGTCTAGGCGGATGGTAACAGGAGACAAGGGACACGATGTTTTACCCAGGTTCGGGCCCTCTTGATGGAGGTAAAACCCTACGCCCTGCTTGATTAATATTGATGATGTGTGTTACAAGAGTGGATCTACCACGAGATCAAAGAGGCTAAACCCTAGAAGCTAGCCTATGGTATGATTGTTGTTCGTAACACGGACTAAAACCCTCCGGTTTATATAGACATCGGATAGGGTTAGGGTTACACAGAGTCGGTTACAATGGTAGGAGATCTACATATCCGTATCGCCAAGCTTGCCTTCCACGCCAAGGAAAGTCCCACCCGGACACGGGACGAAGTCTTCAATCTTGTATCTTCATAGTCTTGGAGTCCGGCCGATGATGATAGTTCGGCTATCCGGACACCCCCTAGTCCGGAACTCCCTTAGTAGCCCCCGAACCGGGCTTCAGCGACGACGAGTCCGGCGCGTGTATTGTCTTCGGCGTTGCAAGGCAGGTTCTCCTTCAAACTTCATGTTCCCGTCGAATAGTGTCCGGCTTCCTTATAAAAGTTGCGCTCCTTGGCTTCTACGCCCAATAATGGCCTTCTTCCACGTGTTGTACGAATGCGAAAGGCTGGGGTATTTTTATATTTTACCCCCTAGCCGTGCGAACGAGCCGCCTATAAGAGAGGCGAGGATCTAGATCCAGCTCACACCATCCTCCATCCGCAAGTTCTCATCGAAGCGCCTCCGACAAAAATCCTTTCCATCATGGATAGCCGACGCGGCTCCTCCTCTCGCGCTCCCAGCCCCAAGCCAGGAGATTGGGGGAGATGCCTGAGTTCCACACAGCCGAGCTAGTGGCACTCCAAACCGAGGGATATCTTCCCCCAGCTTTCATGGTTCCGGTTCGAGCTGGACTAGCCACCTACAAGGGTGGAAAGCAGGCGGAGAGCGTCCCCAACCCCTCCAAAGGGGAGCGGGTATGCTTCGTCCCCTATCTAATAAGGGGACTCGGATTTCCCATACATCCGTTTCTCTGGGGGCTACTAGAGTTCTACGGACTCCAGCTTCACCACCTCACGCCCGCCTCCATTTTACACATCGCGATCTTCGTAGCTTTTTGCGAGCTGTTCTTGGGCATCGAGCCCCATTTTGCGCTGTGGAAGAGACTGTTTTGTCTCGTACCCCGTTCTCATGAGGGGTCGATATATCAAGTGGGCGGAGCCGAAATATGGCGCATCACCGGGACCGGATATCTATCCGGCACCCGAAGAAGGCGTCCAAGACCGGCCTTCGGAATGGTTCTACACGGAGGACGCCCCTCTGCCGGATCCAGTTCGGATCGGCCTCCGGAGTTCAGCAATGCTCCCTTGAAGAAACGCTGAGTTGGCGCCCTTGAGCCCTCAACGGGAAGATGATAGGGCGTCCATTATCCGATGGGCGGATTAGGTTCTTGGCCCACTACGGATTGACCATGATTGGAGTCATGGCCACGTGCATTAGGCGAGGGTGCAGCCACTCCAATATAGGGGCCACCCTATGTGGGATTTCAACGTGGAAGATGACGCCACCCGTCATGGCCGCAAAGGGCCGGGCTCGGCAGCCGATCTGGCAAAGATCCTGTCCGGCTTGTACAAGGGAGAGGAGGAGGACTTCCTCCGTACGAATCCGTTGAATGGATTCTCTATGAATAACCCTCGGAGCTGGGTAAGCGGATGTTCATCTACCCGATCCATACTATTAAAGTCAAGTTTCTTACTCTGTGATTTTGACGCAGGAGCTGCGCCGGGACGTGGAGGGCATACGAAGCCTAACTCCATAGCCCGAGGATCCGGAGCGATCCCTTGATCCGGCCTCCGAAGAGGATCCAGACATAAAGGTGGAGCTGATTGACGGGGTATTCCACCAACGTAGCATGGACAATGCCCTAGTCGGCATTATGGCTGACTACGCCGGTTTGTCTCCAGCCTCCCAGGTGACTACGACCGAGGTCTTGACACCATCATTTGATCCGCGCTCAATTTTGACCATCCCATACTGATGATGTATCGCAGGAGGTGCCTTTAAGGCGGGAAGCCGAACCCGCGGCGGCCGACCACCAAGGGTCAGTCCGGCCCCGCGGGCGGAAGAGGAGTACGACGCGAATCGAAACGTTGCCGCAACGGTACGGAGCACCGCTATTTTTAAGGGAAGGATCCCCAGGAGGTATATTAATGCTCATAACTTTTCCAGAAAGAGCGCTCGCCGGACAAAGGTCCGGAGAGGTTGCCAATCAAGCCTCCGCCAGCCATGCTCCAACGCATGGTCCGGAGGGAGGCAAATACAAGGCATGAGCGGACGCTCCTCCGACGGAGGATACCGACAGCTGTCCGCCACCCGTGCGAGGTGGAGAGTGCCATGAACCACAGCGTCGCCGGACAGTTCTTCGTGACGCGTGTTTCTCCCCGAGGCGTTAAATGCCTTTAATGCGGAAGCAGCACCTCCGTGCCGCTCAAGATGGGTTAACCAGAGCCACGGAGCGGTATGTGAAAGACATACGGGTAAGTAATTTTAATAGTTATATATGCCAAGTAGCCCCGAGACTTAAAATAGTTGAAATAACTGATTTAAGGATCAATTATTATCTGAGGATCTTACGGAGAAGAATACCCATCTGTCCCGGGAGCTCCAAGAGTGCAAGGCCCAACTTGAGGCCGCCTTGGCAGCCATGGGGAGCCACAGAGACCCCACTAGTAAGGCGACTTTAAAAAGATAATTATTTAACAAAGTGCGGCATGAATCGACAATAATATTGCAGAGGGCGCGGATCGATCCGGACAAGCAACAGCTACTGCGTCGGCTAAAGGCCGGCGAGAGGGTGCTTAAGAAGGTGCAGCAGAGAGAAACAAGCTCCAAGATGCCCACACCCAGCGAGGAGAAGAGCTAAAAGGTGTTCGGGCCCGGTCTGCAGCTCCGTGAAGGAGAATCAGCGGCTTCGTCGCGGCATTTATAGTAAGTGCTTGAGCAAATTCTTTTGAAAAGAAGAATTCGGCGAGGAAGTCGATTTGACAGAAATATGTCTTTAGGTGTGCTCACAGGTCGCCCTGCGGAGGAAATGCATGGGTCAACGAGTGACCAACTTCCCGAGCTGGTGCAATTGCTCGAACGTGTTCGACAGGCGATGAGTGGCGTCGTTCATGCTTTATGGCCATCCGTCTCCCTGCCCGAGGGCCTTGGTGAGCTTGCTGAGAAGCTTCAGGGAGCACGGCGACGCCTCCGTTTGTGGAAGATATCGGCTTGCCGTCGAGCGCCAGGAGGCCTGGGCCATGGTGAAGACGCGTTACCGAAGGTGACCCAAACCACATGGCCGAGGTCGGACTGCGGGGCCCGATGGGAAGGAGATCCTCGTGAGCTTGATGTACGGCCAAGTAGAACTGGCTGCGAAATATTCCCAATAGGGTATAAATTAGACAGCCTGCTAGATGGGATTGAGGAGGAGTACAATAAGTCGGTTTTACGATGTAATTTGAAATGACATGTAAAATGCCTTCTAGCTGGATTGTAGATCGTTTGTCTTTGCGGACCGTTTCGCTTCAACCTCGGGACCCAACAGTTCGAGTGTGTCCGAATACCCTTACGGTTATAAAAGAACCGGGCATGCATGGAGACAAGGCGTCAGGGTCATAATTGCTTTATCAGACAAGTGCCCAACTAGTTATGTTATATTACATGGTTAGTAAGAAACATCTTCCAGGGAGAATAGTTCCGTTAAGGGTTCCTTTCCCTGGGAGGCATGCCCTAAAGTGCAATGCCGGACTGCGAAAATAGCAGAAAAAGCATCCGGGGGCAGATAAATAAGTAAGTAATAAATCATCTTTCAAGTCACCGACCGAATATTCTCTTAAGAACGCTAGCTTTCGGCTTCACCCACCGAGGTACACATCCGGTGACCCAAAGATAGTAATCGCAGAGGTGCTCCCTTTACCTCCTAGCCGAACAATCGGGAGCGAGGGGTAAGCACAGAGCCGTGCAACCCAGCTTGGCCAAAACTTAAGTCATATCGATGCATAGAATGGTGAATAAAAGGTACATGCGGAAGTATGACACATGTATTGGGCATGAAGCCCGTTAATAAGCTTATGTTAAAGAAGCCCCAGGTATAATGAGTGCCAGGAGCACATCAAGTGTGTGCGAACAAAGCGCAAATCAGCCTATAAAAGGTATTGAAAAAGGTGGGAAGAAGGAGGGGACAAGAGGCGGTAAAAATATAAAAATGTGGGCGGGGGAGTGAGACGAACCCGGAGTCCGGCGTTAGGCGTAGAATCTTCGGAGACGGGCTGCGTCCCATGGGTTCGGCTCGAGTCGGTTGTCAGATGCGTTACGTAGACGGTATGCTCCGCCGGCAGGACTTGGTCGATTATGAAGGGACCTTCCCACTTGGGCTTGAGTTTGTCCTTTTTCTTATCCGGCAGGCGTAGAACAAGTTCGCCAACATTGTAAGTTTTGGCCCGTACTTCTCTGCTTTGATATCTTCGATCCTGTTGCTGATAAAATGCGGAACGAGCCTTTGCCACGTCCCGCTCCTCCTCTAAGGCGTCCAAACTGTCCTGCCGATCCAACTCGGCTTCTCTTTCTTCGTACATGCGCACACGAGGTGAGTCATGAATTATATCGCAGGGCAGAACTGCCTCTGCACCGTATACCATGAAAAATGGTGTGAATCCGGTAGTTCGGTTAGGCGTGGTCCGCAGCCCCCAGAGTACAGAGTCGAGCTCCTCTACCCAGTGCGTGTTAGATTCCTTGAGGGACCGCACTAGTCTGGGTTTGATGCCGCTCATGATTAGACCATTTGCTCGCTCGACTTGACCGTTAGTTTGGGGGTGATAGACTGAAGCATAATCGAGCTTGATGCCCATGTTTTTGCACCAGAGTTTAACCTCGTCGGCCGTGAAGTTCGTGGTCGTTATCGGTGATGATGCCGTGGGGACGTAAAAGCGATGTACTACCCGGATATGAAGTCTATCACCGGTCCGGATTCTGCCATTTTAACCGGCTTGGCCTCAATCCATTTGGTGGATTTGTCCACCATGACCAATAAGTATTTGTGCTTGTGGGTTCCCCTTTAAGGGTCCAACCATGTCAAGCCCCTGCATCGCGAACGGCGTGTAATGGGTATAGTTTTGAGGGCGGTGGGTGGCATGTGGCTCGATTAGCAAAGAGCTGGCAACCGACGCATCGTTGGACTAAGTCCTGAGCATCTGCCCGGGCTGTCGGCCAATAAAATCATGTACGGAAGGCCTTGCCTACGAGGGCCTGGGCTGTAGCGTGGTGCCCGCCGAGTCCGGCGTGAATTTCAGCCAGGAGATTTCGCCCTTCCTCTTCGGAGATACACCTTTGAAGGACTCCGGTTGTGCTTTTCTTATAAAGCTCTCCCTCATGGACCTTGTAGGCTTTAGATCGCCGAACTATGCAGCGGGCCTCATTTTGGTCTTCGGGACGTCCTGCCGCATTAAGTAGGCTAGGAATGGTTCTGTCCACGGGGCAATGACTGCCATTATTTCGTGAGCTGAAGGTGTTATTTCATAATTTGGGTCGCCGATTGTGTCGTAATGGTGCGAGTTAGGTGATGCAGTGGCTCGGATTGTTATTTCCGGACTCCTCTTCCCATAATACGGATGGCTTAAAGAGCCGTTCGGGAAAGATGTTTGGAGGGACGGCGTCTCGTTTCGCGCCGATGCGTGCTAACACGTCTGCTGCCTGGTTATTATCCCGGGCTACATGGTGGAATTCGAGTCCTTCGAACCGAGCTGACATTTTTAGGACGGCGTTGCGGTAAGCTGCCATTTTTGGATCTTTGGCGTCAAAGTCTCCATTTACTTGGGATATTGCGAGGTTTGAATCCTCACAAGACTTCTAGGCGTTGAATGCCAATGGAGATTGCCATTCGGAGGCCATGTAGGAGGGCCTCGTATTAACTGCGTTGTTGGAGTCCATGTACCTTATTTGAAGTACGTATTGGATTGTGTCTCCGATTGGGGACGTCGTGACGCCTTGACCCCAAGCCAGCCAACATTTTGGATCCGTCGAAATGCATGATCCAGTTGGAGTACGCGCCATACTCTTTAGGGAGTTCGGCTTCGGTCCATTCGATGATGAAGTCAGCCAGAACCTGCGGCTTTATAGCTCGTCGTGGTTTGTAGGTTATATCAAATGGTAAGAGCTCGATAGCCCATTTTGCAATCCTGCCCGTTGCGTCGCGATTGTTTATAATATCATTGAGAGGTACTTCGGAGGCCACCGTTATTGAACACTCTTGAAAGTAGTGTCGCAGCTTCCGGGATGCCATGAACACCGCATACGCTATCTTTTGATAATGTGGGTACCGGGATTTGCATGGAGTTAGAACAGTGGATACGTAGTACACTGGTTTTTGAAGAGGGAATCTGTGCCCTTCTGTTCCTCGTTCAACGACGAGTACCGCGCTAACAACTTGATGTGTTGCCGCGATGTATAATAACATAGGTTCGCCCAGGTTGGGCGCGGCCAGAACCGGAGTTGTTGCCAGTATGGCCTTTTTTTCTTCGAGTCTGGCTGTGACAGCATCCGTCCATTCGAAATGTTGGTGCTTGGAGGAGGCGGTAGAGGGCGAGCCTTTTCTCCCAACGGGAGATGAAGCGACTTAAGGCCGCTACGGATCCGGTTAATTTTGTATCTGCTTGAGGTCTTTTGGAATATCCAATTGTGACAGAGCTCGGATTTTGGCGGGTTTGCTTCAATTCCTCTACCGGATCTGATGAAGCCCAAGAGCTTTCCGGCTGGTATGAAGACGCATTTTTCCGGATTGAGCTTAATGTCATATGCTCGGAGGTTGTCGAATTTCACCCTCAAGTCTTCTACTAGAGTTCCGACGTGTTTGGTCTTGACGACCACATCGTCTACATATGCCTCTACTGTTTTGCCTATCTGGGTAGCCAGACATGTTTGAATCATGCGCTGATATGTTGCGCCGGCGTTTTTGAGTCCGAAGGGCATTGTGTTGAAGCAGAATGGCCCATATGGAGTAATGAATGCCGCTATGTTTGATCTTTCTCCGCCATCTTGATTTGATGGTATCCGGAGTATCGTCGAGGAAGCACAATGAATCGTGCCACAGGGTAGCATCGATGATTTGGTCGATGCGAGGGAGGGAAAGGGTCCTTTGGACATGCCTTGTTAAGGTCTTTAAAATCGACGCAGGCGCCAGGATTTGTCCTTTTTTGGTACCATTACTAGATTGGCTAGCCAGTCCGGATGTTTTATATCTCTGATGAATCCGACTTCTAAGAGTTTGGCTAGCTCCTCTCCCATTGCCTGTCTTTTGGGTTCGGAAAATCACCTGAGAGTTTGTTTGACTGGCTTGAATCCTTTTAGGATATTTAGGCTGTGCTCTGCCAGCCTGCGTGGGATTCCTGGCATGTCTGAAGGGTGCCAGGAAAAAATGTCCCAATTTTCCCGGAGGAATTCTCGTAGTGCGGCTTCGACATCGGGACTTAATTGTGCCCCAATGGAGGCCGTCTTTGTGGGGTCCGTTGGATGGACCTAAAATTTGACTATTTAAATGCGGTTTAAAAGAGGTGGACTTGGACCTCTTATCGAGGATCATATCGTCCCTATCCACCGTGGAGCGCAGCGTAGTTAGTTCCTCTGCCGCTAGGGCTTGGACAATGCCTCTAGGGCGGTGCGGCTGTCTTATTTTCAGCCATGAGTGCTATATCTGGATCACTGGCGAGAGTGATTATCCCATTGGGTCCGGGCATTTTGAGCTTCATATACCCGTATTGGGGTATAGCTTGGAAGATTGTGAATGCCTCTCGCCCTAACAAAGCGTGATATCCGCTGCCGAATGGGGCCACTTGGAACGTGACCTCCTCGGACCTGTAATTGTCCGGTGAGCCGAACACTACATCTAGTGTGATTTTTCCTGTGCAGCGTGCTTCTCGACTAGGGATTATCCCTCTGAAGGTTGTCTTGCTACGCTCAATGCGGCTCCGATCAATTTCCATTTTTGAAGGGTTTCCTCATAGATGAGGTTTAATCCGCTGCCGCCATCCATGAGTACCTTAGTAAGACGGAAACCGTCCACTATCGGACTGAGGACCAATGTGGCTGGTGCTCTAGCTGTTCGGAATTTAGGTTCGTCGCTGGCGTTGAAGGTGATTGCCGTGTCGCTCCATGGATTTGTTGTTGCTACTTGGTAGACTTCGGCGAGGCTGCGGATTGTTCGTTTCCGCATGTTATTTGATGCGAAAGTCTCGAAGACTGTTAATACCGTACTGGTACTGCTGGGTTGGTTGCACAGGGCTAAAAGCCACGCCACTTTTGGCCACTGCCATAGTATCCAACACGTCGAAGGCTGTGTGTTGGAGTGGCGCCCTCGTCTTGTGGATTTTGCAGGTCCGTTGAGCCAACCCTCCAAAGACGGTTCCGCACCTTTAGGGGTTTTGGTTTTGGTATTCAACCCGGGTGCTTGATAATGATGCACCCTTTTGTTTCGGACTAGGGATGTATTCGGGGCCGGATTATCCCAAAATTTACTTTCAGTTTTCCAGGTGCTCTCCATCGCACAGTACTTTTGTACTATGGTTACCAAGTCAGTAAAGTGTGTTATTTCGCGATGACTTATGGCATTTAGGATTCCCTTGTCCGTGCAATTATTGTAGAAAATTGGGATTGCGTCCTCCTCTCGGCAGTCCTTTATCATGTTCATAACCAGGAGGAATCTGGCCCAGTAATGATGTACTGTTTCAGCAGGCTCTTGCCGAATTCGAGAGAGATCGCTAATGTTTGGGTGGGTGGGTGGAACTAGATCCGGAACCCCGTCCAATTTAGGACTCAAGGGCCGAGAAGTTTCCGAACTTGGAAGTTTGGATTTTTGAGTGTTACCCAATGAGTCCAACCCGCCGCCTGACTTTAAGTTCAGGGCTTGATCGACATCCGTTCCTCTGCGGGAATCCGGCATGGAGGGATCGGGAATCCGGACGTAACTAGTCCTTAAGATACAAGAAGAATCGCCGCATTGCTGCTCTATCACAGCAACATGATGGGTAGCCTGGGGAGAGTTGATCTCTCTCAGATCGGTTTTAGGCCCGATCTGGTCGTAGTCCGTGGCGACTCCCAGGGCGGCGATGCGATCCAAGAGCTCGTTTATGAAGGAGAGCTCGATCGGATCTAACTGTTCGGCAAGTTCCGAACTAACCTGGAGATTGGTTTCGATGACTCGAGAGGTCATCGTCGGTAGCGATGGTCGGATGGCGGTCATAAGAAAACCACCTAGCCGAAGAGTCGGCCAGCAGCCAAGGCTCCTTTAGCGATCGTATCGTCTTTAAAAGGCGAGATGAGCCATCCTACACGATGGCGGCGACACGGAAGGAACTCTCAATGAAAGCACCAATGTCGGTGTCGAAACCGGCGGATCTCGGCTAGGGGTCCCGAACTGTGCGTCTAGGCGGATGGTAACAGGAGACAAGGGACACGATGTTTTACCTGTGTTCGGGCCCTCTTGATGGAGGTAAAACCCTACGTCCCTGCTTGATTAATATTGATGATGTGTGTTACAAGAGTGGATCTACCACGAGATCAAAGAGGCTAAACCCTAGAAGCTAGCCTATGGTATGATTGTTGTTAGTCCCTACGGACTAAAACCCTCCGGTTTATATAGACACCGGATAGGGTTAGGGTTACACAGAGTCGGTTACAATGGTAGGAGATCTACATATCCGTATCGCCAAGCTTGCCTTCCACGCCAAGGAAAGTCCCATCCGGACACGGGAAGAAGTCTTCAATCTTGTATCTTCATAGTCCAGGAGTCCGGCCAACGGTGATAGTTCGGCTATCCGGACACCCCCTAATCCAGGACTCCCTCAGGGGCCGCGCCCCCTCCCCCTGTCCAATTTGGTCTCCCCATGGGGGGCGCGTGCCACCTCCTTGCGGGCTGCCCTCTCTCCCCTATGGCCCATGAGGCCCGTTACTTTCCTCGGGGTGTTCCGATAACCCCTCGGTACTCCGATAAATACCTGAAACACTCCGAAACCATTCCGGTGTCTGAATACCATCGTCTAATATATCAATCTTTACCTCTCGACCATTTCGAGACTCCTCATCATGCCCGTGATCTCATCCGGGACTTCGAACAATCTTCGGTCACCAAAACACATATCTCATAATACAAAACATCATTGAACGTTAAGTGTGCGGACCCGCCGGGTTCGAGAACTATGTAGACATGACCGAGACATCTCTCTGTTCAATAACCAATAGTGGAACCTGGATGCTCATATTGGTTCCTACATATTCTATGAAGATATTTATCGGTCAAACCGTAATGACAACATACATCATTCCCTTTGTCATCGATATGTTACTTCCCCGAGATTCGATCGTCGGTATCCTCATACATAGTTCAGTCTCGTTACCGGCAAGTCTCTTTACTCGTTCCGTAATGCATCATCCCGCAACTAACTCATTATTCACATTGCTTGCAAGGCTTATCATGATGTGCATTACCGAGAGGGCCTAGAGATACCTCTCCGATACTTGGAGTGACAAATCCTAATCTCGATCTATGCCAACCCAACAAACACCTTCGGAGACACCTCAGAGAGCATCTTTATAATCACCCAGTTACATTGTGACGTTTGATAGCACACAAGGTGTTCCTCCGGTATTCGGGAGTTGCATAATCTCATAGTCAAATGAATATGTATAAGTCATGAAGAAAGCAATAGCAATAAAACTTAACGATCATTATGCTAAGCTAACAGATGGGTCTTGTCCATCACATCATTCTCCTAATTATGTGATCCCGTTCATCAAATGATGACACATGTCTATGGTCAGGAAACTTAACCATCTTTGATTAACGAGCTAGTCAAGTAGAGGCATACTAGGGACACTTTGTTTTGTCAATGTATTCACACATGTATCAAGTTTCCGGTTAATACAATTCTAGCATGAATAATAAACATTTATCATGATATAAGGAAATATAAATAACAACTTTATTATTGCCTGTAGGGCATATTTCCTTCATTTTTAACAATTCTATGACTGGCACACAAAGTTTCTGTTTTTCAACAAGATCAAATCAACTATCACCCAACATGATCCCAAAGGCTTTACTTGGCACAAACACTAATTTAAACATAAAAAACACAACCATAACAGTAGCATAATTGTGCAAACACTCAAGAACAGAAAGAAAAAGACAAAAATAAATTTTTATTCATTGGGTTCCCTCCCAACAAACGCTATTGTTTTATGCCCCTAGCTAGGCATAATGCAAAAGATCAAGTGTTGTCAACTTTGTTCTTATTTTCCTTAGAGGTGTTTTTGTCGGGAGGCTTTGCAAAAACAACGTAAAACATATTATACATAGAAACTTTAGCACTATTAAGTTGCTTATCATCATAACCCCTTTGATTTCCGGCAACAATCCAAGAATAATGTTGATTAACATTATTGAAAACTTGCTGGATTATATCTAAAACAGGGACTTCCTTTTTAAGATTCTCATCAAAGATTTGATTATCCCCAAGCAAATGTCTTAACGCATAATCACTATTATAATAATTTCATCTATCACATGGGCTTTTCACGATTCATACCATAAAAATCAAAGATTTCCCTAGCTTCTCGTATTATGTAGTCAAATTCATTCATGAGAACGAGAGTGGCCAACTTTTTAGCTTTAGGATTATTTATAATGGGTAACTCAAAAAACAATCTTTGCAAAGTAGGATGAGTAAGGATAAATTTATTTTCAAGTTTCAGAACTAAAGCTGAAATATCTAAAGAAAATTAGCTAAGCGGGTTGCATAAATTCCTCCAAAGAAGTCTTCGTTATATCTATTATGATGCAACCTACGAGCTACAATGGCTCCCATATGATAAGATTGGTCTCCTAACACAGCACTCCTGAGAATGCTAAGGTCAGGGACGCACATGTGACATGCTTCATCCTTAGCATTTATGCACCTACCTATGAAGAGAGCAAAATAATGTATAGAAGGAAAGTGAATGCTCCCTATAGTGGCTTGCGTTATATCTCTAGATTCCCCCACAGTTATACTAGCAAGAAAGTCTCTAAATTCGGATTTACGGGGATGAGCAGTACTACCCCAATGTGGGAGTTTGCAAGCCGAAGTAAAGTCCTCTAAGTCCATGGTATAAGATTTGTCATAAAGATCAAACATGTCTGAAGGAGAATTACGCAAAGATGAAAATTCAAACCTCCTCACAAATGAACTAGTGAGATCATGATACTGTGGGAATTTGTCTGCCTCGAAGTCCACAAGATCGGCGTTACGCAAATATGCATTAAATTCTTCTTTGAGTCCCGCTCGATCCATAAAATTTTCCGAAGGCCATTCACAG
Organism: Aegilops bicornis; assembly: GCA_021605145.1. NCBI lineage: Eukaryota > Viridiplantae > Streptophyta > Magnoliopsida > Poales > Poaceae > Aegilops > Aegilops bicornis. Next base: position 401,609,157 of record CM038673.1, on the reverse strand, counting down.
GGCCTCACGGGAGCGTCCCTTGGGGGCTCCTCATCGGCATCGCGCATTGCAAGCCCAGGGCCTTGCTTCCTTGAAGAACCACCTTGGAACATCTTCCTAAACATATTGTTTTCTCTGAAAAATTTCTGAAATTTTTAGTGACTTCAAAACAAAAGTGAACTAACTTCAATAAAATTGATAGCAACTACTCCTACAAGTGCCTAGAGCCTATATCAAGCATTAGAACTACTTGGAACCATATAAATTTGACATGCAAGCTCAAGAACATGGTCACCTATGCAGCACATATTTGCAATGAATAAAGCACTAGAACAAAAACTAATTGGACCAATGGAGGAGTCACATACCAAGGAACAATCTCCCCAAGCAGTTTTGTGAGAGGTGCTTTGAGCAAGGAGATCGAAAATCACAGCAACGGGGGTTGGAACTCGTGTTTGAGCCAGATATTCGTGTTTGGGGGAGGAAGAAGAAGAGGATGGGTGCAGGAATAAGTGGAGGAGGGCCACCGTGGGCCCATGAGGCAGAGGGGTGCGCCTAGGGGGGTAGGGCGCGCCCTCCACCCTTGTGGCCAGGTGGCAGCTCCCCTCGTGGTAATTTTTGCACCATAAATCCTCAAATATTCCCAAAAAAAATCATATTAAATTGGCATGGCATTCTGAGGACTTTTGTTTTCGGGGTATTTTTATATTGCACAGATAAATCAGGAAATAGACAGAAAATACTATTTTTACTTTATTTCAACTAAATAACAGAAACTATAAAGAGGGTACAGAAGGTTGTGCCTTCTAGTTTCATCCGTCTAATGATCATCAAAAGGAATCCACTAACAAGGTTGATCAAGTCTTGATAACAAACTCATTCCGAATAACATGGAACCGCAGAAATTTCGAATAACATCATGTTACCTCAACGGGGATATGCACATCCCCTATAATAAGAATATCATACTTCTTCTTGACAGTAGGAAGAGGAAATTCAAAACCTCCAAATATAGTCGATGGAATTTTTCCAATAGAGTTGATGCTATAAACTTGAGGTTGTTTCCTCGGAAAGTGTACTGTATGCTCATTACCATTAACATGAAAAGTGACATTGCCTTTGTTGCAATCAATAACAACCCCTGCAATATTCAAAAAAGGTCTTCCGAGAATAATAGACATACTATCGTCCTCGGGAATATCAAGAATAACAAAGTTCGTCAAAATAGTAACGTTTGCAACCACAACAGGCAGATCCTCACAAATGCCGACAGGTATAGCAGTTGATTTATCAGCAATTTGCAAAGATATTTCAGTAGGTGTCAACTTATTCAAATCAAGTCTACGATATAAAGAGAGAGGCATAACACTAACACCGGCTCCAAGATCACATAAAGCAGTTTTGACATAATTTCTTTTAATGGAGCATGGTATAGTGGGTACTCCTGGATCTCCAAGTTTCTTTGGTATTCCACCCTTAAAAGTATAATTAGCAAGCATGGTGGAAATTTCAGCTTCGATATCTTTCTCTTATTGGTAATGATATCCTTCATATACTTAGCATAAGGATTTGTTTTGAGCACATCAGTTAATCGCATACGCAAAAAGATAGGTCTAATCATTTCAACAAAGCGCTCAAAATCCTCATCATCCTTTTCTTGGATGGTTTGGGAGGAAAAGGCATGGGTTTCTGAACCCATGGTTCTCTTTCTTTACCATGTTTCCTAGCAACAAAGTCTCTCTTATCATAATGTTGATTCTTTGATTGTGGGTTATCAAGATCAACAATGAGTTCAACTTCTACATCATTATCATTACTAGGTTGAGCATCATCATGAACATCATCATTATTATTTTCGCTAGGTTCAGGTTCATTACCAGATTGTGTTTCAGCATCGGAAATAGATATATCATTTGGATTCTCAGATGGTTCAGCAATAGGTGTTGGGGAACGTTGCAGAAAATAAAATTTTCCTACGGTTTCACCAAGATCCATCTATGAGTTCATCTAAGCAACGAGTCATGGGAGAGAGATTGCATCTACATACCACTTTGTAGATCGCAAGTGGAAGCGTTCAAAAGAACGGGGTTGAAGTAGTCGTTCTCGTCATGATCCTATCACCGGAGATCCTAGCGCCGAACGGACGGCACCTCCGCGTTCAACACACGTACGGAGCGGATGACGTCTCCTCCTTCTTGATCCAGCCAGGGGAAGGAGAGGTTGAGGAAGATGGCTCCAGCAGCGACGACGGCGTGATGATGGTGGAGAGGCGATACTCGATAGGGCTTCGCCAAGCACTCAGCGGAGGAGGAGAGGTGTTGGGGAGGAGGGCTGCGCCTTGAAGTGTGTTGCAGCCTCCCTCGCCCCTCTATTTATAGGGGAAGGAGAAGGGGCGGCCCCTCTAGATGGGATCTAGAGGCGGCGGCCAAGGGAGGGCTTGCCCCCAAGCAGGGGCGCCGGGGTTTCCCCCAACCCTAGGCGCATGGGCCCTAGGGGAGTGGCGCCCAGCCCACTTTGGGCTGGATCCTTCCTCATACAGCCCATAAGGCCCTCCGGAGAGGTGGGCCCTCGGTGGACCCGGAACCCCTCCGGTGGCCCCTGACAATCTTGATATGCCCCGAACCTTTCCGGTGACCGTATGATGACTTCCCATATATAAATCTATACCTCCGGACTATTCCGGAACTCCTCGTGACGTCCGGGATCTCATCTGGGACTCCGAACAACATTCGGTAATCACATACAAGTCTTCCTAATAACCTAGCGTCACCGAACCTTAAGTGTGTAGACCATACGGGTTTGGGAGACATGTAGACATGACCGAGACGGCTCTCGGGCAATAACCAACAGCGGGATCTGGATACCCATGTTGGCTCCCACATGCTCCTCGATGATCTCATCGGATGAACCACGATGTCGAGGATTCAAACAACCCCATATACAATTCCCTTTGTCAATCGGTATGTTACTTGCCCGAGATTCGATCGTCGGTATCCCAATACCTCGTTCAGTCTCGTTACTGCAAGTCACTTTACTAAATACCATAATGCATGATCCCGTGACCATACACTTGGTCACTTTGAGCTCGTTATGATGATGCACTCACCGAGTGGGCCCGGTGATACCTCTCCGTTATACGGAGTGACAAATCGATCTCGATCCGTGTCAACCCAATGAGACACTTTCGGAGATACCTGTAGTGTACCTTTATAGTCACCCGATTACGTTGTGACGTTTGGTACACCCAAAGCACTCCTACAGTATCCGGGAGTTACACGATCTCATGGTCTAAGGAAGAGATACTTGACATTGGAAAAGCTCTAGCAAAGCGAACTACACGATCTTGTGCTATGCTTAGGATTGGGTCTTGTCCATCACATCATTCTCCTAATGATGTGATCCCGTTATCAACGACATCCAATGTCCATAGTCAGGAAACCATGACTATCTATTGATCAACGAGCTAGTCAACTAGAGGCCCACTAGGGACATATTGTGGTCTATGTATTCACACGTGTATTACGATTTCCGGATAATACAATTATAGCATGAATAAAAGACAATTATCATGAACAAGGAAATATAATAATAATCCTTTTATTATTGCCTCTAGGGCATATTTCCAACAATAGGTTCACTAGAAGTTTGCAAAGTCCTATCATTTTTCTTTTTCTTCCTTTTAGAAGAACTAGGCACATCAGTATTATTTCTCTGAGAATCTTGATCGATTCTTTTAGGGTGGCCTTCAGGATACAAAGGTTCCTGAGTCATTCTACCAGTTCTAGTAGCCACTCTAACAACATAATCATTTTTCTTACTATTCATTTCATTGAGCAAATCATTTTGAGCCTTAAGTACTTGTTCTACTTGAGTGGTAACCATAGAAGCATGTTTGCTAACAAGTTTTAGTTCGCATCTAACATTAGCCATATAATCACCCAAGTGTTTAATCATATCGGAATCGTATTTCAGTTGTCTACCAAAATAAGCATTAAAATTTTCTTGTTTGACAATAAAATTATCAAACTCATCCAAGCATTGTCTAGCAGACTTATAGTGAGGAATATCACCTTCATCAAATCTATAGAGAGAATTTACCTTTACTACGTGTCGGGTTATCGGGATCAGAAGGTTCTTCAATAGGTAATGGATCAAGATCATATGTTTCTTCAACAGGCGGTAAATTAAGACCATGTATTTCTTCAATAGGAGGTAAATTCTTAATATCTTCAGCTTTAATACCTTTCTCTTTCATATATTTCTTTGCCTCTTGCATATCTTCAGGGATCGAGAAATAGAACACCTCTCTTCTTCGGAGTTGGTTTAGGAGTAGGCTCGATAATTGGAGCAGGAGCTGGCTCGGGAGGTGCCCAATTATTTTCATTTGTCAACATATTATTCAATAGAATTTCAGCTTCATCCGGCGTTCTTTCCTGAAAAGAGAACCAACACAACTATCCGGTAATCTCTGGAAGCATCGGTTAGTCCATTTTAAAAGATATCAAGTATTTCATTTTTCTTAAGAGGATGATCAGTAAAGCATTAAGTAACTTGAGAAGCCTCCCCAAGCTTGTGGGAGACTCTCTTCTTCAATTTGCACAAAATTGTATATATCCCTTAAAGCAGCTTGTTTCTTATGAGCAGGAAATATTTAGCAGAGAAGTAATAAATCATATCACGGGGACTACGCACACAACCAGGATCAAGAGAATTAAACCATATCTTAGCATCACCCTTTAATGAGAACGGAAATATTTTAAGGATATAAAAGTAGCAAGATCTCTCATCATTAGTGAACAGGGTGGCTATATCATTTAATTTAGTAAGATGTGCCACAACAGTTTTAGATTCATAGCCATGAAAAGGATCAGATTCAACCAAAGTAATTATATCAGGATCAACAGAGAATTCATAATCCTTATCGGGAATACAAATAGGTGAAGTAGCAAAAGCAGGGTCAAGTTTCATTCTATCCCTAAGAGATTCTTTACTCCATTTAACTAATAGCCTCTTAAATTCGTTTCTATACTTGCAGGCAAAAATAGCTGCAGAAGATTCCATATCAAAAACATAACCCTCAGGAATAACAGGCATATCTTCATCATCAATTTCATCAACATTATCAATTTCAATAATTTCTTTCTCTCTAGCCCTAGAAATTTGTTCATCAAGAAATTCACCTAAGGGGCACAGTAGTGTCAAGCATAGAAGTAGTTTCATCATAAGTATCATGCGTAGCAGAAGTGGCATCATCAATAACATGCGACATATCAGAACGAATAGCACAAGCAGGTTTAGGTGTCGCAAGCTTACTCATAACAGAAGGTGAATCAAGTGCAGCTAGATGGCAGTTCCTTACCTCCCCTCGTAGTTGAGGGATAAATTTTTGTCTTAGCATCTTTCAAGTTCTTCATAGTTTCCAGCAGATATAAATCCCAAGTGACTCAAAGAATAGAGCTATGCTCCCTCGCAACGGCGCCAGAAATTGGTCTTAATAACCCACAAGTGTAGGGGATCGCAACAGCTTTTGAGGGTAAAGTATTCAACCCAAATTTATTGATTCGACACAAGGGGTGCCAAAGAATATTCTCAAGTATTAGCAACTGAGTTGTCAATTCAGCCACACCTGGATAACTTAATATCTGCAGCAAAGTATTTAGTAGCAAAGTAGTATGATAGTAGTGGTAACAAAAGAGTAATGAAAGCAAAGGTAATATTTTTGGTATTTTGAATTGATTGTAAAAGTAGCAACGGGAAAGTAAATAAACGAAGAACAGTATGTGGAAAGCTCGTAGGCATTGGATCGGTGATGGATAATTATGCCGGATGCGGTTCATCATGTAACAATCATAACATAGGGTGACACAGAACTAGCTCCAATTCATCAATGTAATGTAGGCATGTATTCCGAATATAGTCATACGTGCTTATGGAAAAGAACTTGCATGAAATCTTTTGTCCTACCCTCCCTGGCAGCGGGGTCCTAATGGAAACTATGGGATATTAAGGCCTCCTTTTAATAGAGAACCGAACAAAGCATTAGCACATAGTGAATACATGAACTCCTCAAACTATGGTCATCACCGAGAAGTATCCCGATTATTGTCACTTGGGGTTGTCGGATCATAACACATAATAGGTGACTATAGACTTGCAAGATAGGATCAAGAACACACATATATTCATGAAAACATAATAGGTTCAGATCTGAAATCATGGCACTCGGGCCCTAGTGACAAGCATTAAGCATAGCAAAGTCATAGCAACATCAGTCTCGAACATAGTGGATACTAGGGATCAAACCCTAACAAAACTAACTCGATTACATGATAGATCTCATCCAACCCATCACCGTCCAGCAAGCCTACGATGGAATTACTCACGCACGGCGGTGAGCATCATGAAATTGGTGATGGAGGATGGTTGATGATGAAGACAGCGACGAATCCCCCTCTCCGGAGCCCCGAACGGACTCCAGATCAGCCCTCCCGAGAGGTTTTAGGGCTTGGCGGCGGCTCCGTATCATAAAACGCGAATATTTCTTCTCTCTGATTTTATTCTCTCCCAAAGCAAATATATAGAGTTGGAGTTGGCGTCGGAGGGTCTCCAGGGGGCCCACGAGGAAGGGGCGCCACGGAGGCGCGCCCCCACCCTCGTGGGACGGTGTGGGCCCCTAGTCTTCATCTTTGGCGAGGATTTTTTTTATTTTTTCTAAGATGTTTCGTGGAGTTTCAGGTCATTCCGAGAACTTTTGTTTTTTGCACATAAAACAACATCATGGCAATTCTGCTGAAAACTGCGTTAGTCCGGGTTAGTTCCATTCAAATCATACAAGTTAGGTTCCAAAACAAGGGCAAAAGTGTTTCGAAAAGTAGATACGACGGAGACGTATCAGGCTTCCACGGTAATCAGGGTGGACATAACAATCAAAGCAATCAGGGCAACCAAGGTGGTTATAACAATCAGGGGAATCAGCAACAGCAGCAGCAGTCGGGTTACCAGAGCAACCCGAAGCAGTTGAATAGCGGGCAGTATCATGTCTTCACCACTAGCCTGGACAAGCGCGATCAGAAGCTTCATAAAAGGGCAGTGAATTCTGTTGAACCGGCAGTCTCCCGATACTTACGCTGGTCTGAACAGCCTATTGTGTGGAGTCGAGAGGATCATCCGCACCGGGTTGATAATCCGGGTCATCTGGCGTTGGTGGTGGCACCTCGGGTGGGAGGTTATAAGTTCACCAAGGTACTCATGGACGGAGGGAGTAGTATCAATATCCTTTATTATGAAACTTTCCGTCGCATGGGGTTAACCGATAAAAATCTTAAACCATCCAATACGGTGTTCCATGGTGTGGTGCCTGGTAAATCGGCATATCCCGTTGGTAAGATAGCTCTGGAGGTTGCTTTCGGCGACGAGCATGATTCAAGATCAGAGAAGTTGACCTTTGAAGTGGTAAAATCAAGAGCCCATATCATGCCCTGTTCGGACGACTGACTTATGCTAAGTTTATGGCAAGGCCCTGTTACGTCTATCTGCAGCTCAAGATGTCGGGACATAAGGGAACTATAACCGTGCACGGGAGCCGTAAGATTGCTCTGGAGTGTGAAGAAGGTGATGCGGCCTATGCTGAGTCGGTTTGTGCAATAGAAGAGTTGAAGTTTTACAAAGACAATTAATGTTGATCCGGCAGATATGACTTCATTGAAGAAACCAACTACAGAGCATGATCTGGCCTGATGAGACTAAGCTTGTTGACTTCATGCCTGGCGATTCGTCCAAGCAGTTTAGCATCAGCGCTAACTTGGATCCGAAATAGGAAAGCGCGCTCATCGAGTTCATCCTTGAGAATCGGGACATCTTTGCGTGGAAGCCTTCTGACATGCCAGGTGTACCGAGAGAACTCGCTGAGCACACTCGCAATGTTGATCCTAAGTATAAAACGGTCAAGCAGTTTCTCCGCCGGTTCAATGAAGAAAGATGCAAGGCTACTGGAGAAGAAGTAGCCAGGCTCTTGGCGGCTGGATTTATCGTTGAAGTATTTCATCCTGAGTGGTTGGCTAATCCGGTGTTGGTCCTTAAGAAGAATGGCACTTGGCGTATGTGTGTGGACTACACAGATCTCAACAAAGCTTGTCCAGCAGATCCTTTTGCCCTCCCTCGTATTGATCAAATTATTGATGCTATGGCGGGTTGCGAGCGTTTAAGCTTTTTGGATGCATACTCTGGTTATCATCAGATCAAAATGGCAGTTAAGGACCAGGAGAAGACAGCCTTCATAACTCCCTTTGGAGCCTTCTGCTATGTGTCCATGCCCTTTGGGCTTAAGAGTGCCCAGGCGACTTATCAGCGATGTGTGCAGAATTGTCTTCATAAACAGATCAGCCGCAATGTTCATGCCTATGTGGATGATATTGTGGTGAAATCAAGGAAGAAGGAGACATTGATTGATGACTTGAAGGAAACCTTTGATAACCTGCGGGTTTATAAAATGATGCTTAATCCGGCCAAGTGCGTCTTTGGTGTACCTCCAGGCAAGCTCTTGGGCTTTTTGGTGTCTAATAGGGGCATTGAAGCTAATCCGGAAAAGATCAAAGCCATCACCTCCTTGGCCAAACCGAAGTGTATCAATGATGTTCAACGCCTGGCAGGCCGGATTGCCGCGTTGAGCCGGTTTATCAGTCGCCTTGGCGAAAAGGCCATCCCTTTATATCGAGATCTTTGAAGAAAGCGGATAACCATTATGGAGTGACGCTGCTAATGAAGTGTTTGAGGACTTAAAGCGGCAGCTGGCTAATCCGCCGGTTCTTGCTGCTCCGGTTGACAAAGAGCCATTGTTGTTATATGTGGCAGCTAACGCTCGGGCTGTTAGTGTGGCTATTGTGATGGAGCGCAAGGAGGTAGGAAAGGAATATTCGGTTCAACGGTCGGTTTATTATATCAGTGAGGTGCTTATTGAGTCCAAGCAGAGGTACCCGCATTGGCAAAAATTAGTGTATGGGGTTTCCATGGCAAGCCGGAAGCTTAAGCAATATTTTCAAGGTCATCCCATCACGGTGGTCAGCTCTGCTCCTTTGGGAGATATAATCCAGAACAGGGAAGCAACTGGCCGGATTGCTAAGTGGGCTATCGAGCTCGGGCCTCATGGGTTGAAATACATACCTCGAACGGCGATCAAATCTCAGGCACTTGTGAATTTCATCAATGATTGGACAGAATTGCAAGCGCCAGAAGAGAAGCCGGATCACACTTATTGGACTATTCATTTTGATGGGTCCAGGCAATTGGAGGGCTCGGGGGCTCGAGTCGTATTAACTTCCCCACGAGGTGATAAGTTTTGTTATTTTCTTCGTTTAATGTTCCCTTGCACTAACAATGCAGCTGAATATGAGGCCTTACTCCATGGTCTTCGGATGGCTAAGGAGATGAACCTAAGCCGAGTTAAGTGCTTTGGTGACTCGGACCTGGTGGCTCAACAAGTTTCCGGCACTTGGGACTCCAAGGACCCACTCATGGCAGCATATCGTCATGAGGTGGATATTGTTGCAGGTCACTTAAAAGGTTATCAGGTGGATCATGTGGACCGGCGGAAGAATGAAGCGGCGGACGCCTTAAGCCACCTGGGTTCCCAACGTAAACCGGTTCCACCTAATGTTTTCCTGGATGTTCTACATAATCCGTCCGTCAAGCTCCCTGGTGAAGAGGATTTGGCTGTTCCTGATCTGGAAGCTCAGTTGGTGGCGACTCTTCATGTTATTCCGGATTGGACGGTTCCACATTTGGCGTATATGAACCAAGGTGAGTTACCAGAGGATGAAACTTTGGCCAGGCAGATAATCCGGCGGTCCAAGTCTATGACTATTATCAATGGAGAGTTACATCGTTGCAGTGTGACAGGGGCGTTTCAACGTTGTGTGTCTCCTAAAGAAGGCCGTGAAATTTTGCGTGAGATCCATGAAGGAGATTGTGGTCACCATGCCGGTTCAAAGTCTTTGGTGGCCAAGGCGTTTCGTCATGGTTTCTATTGGTTGACAGCTCATGCTGATGCCGAGGACTTTGTCAAAAGATGTGATGGCTGTCAAAAATTCTCAAGGCGCACTCATGTACCGGCTCTAGAACTGAGGATGATTCCAATCACCTGGCCGTTTACAACTTGGGGGCTGGACATGGTCGGGCCTTTCAAGAGATCCAAGGACAAGAAGACCCACCTATTGGTGGCGGTTGATAAATTCACAAAGTGGGTGGAGGCAGAGCCAGTTAGTAAGTCTGATGCAGCTACGGCGGTTCAATTCATCAAGAAGGTGATCTTCCGGTTTGGCTTTCCACACAGCATCATAACTGACAATGGTACCAATTTGTCCAAAGGTGCTATGAAGGAGTTCTGTCAACGTGAGCACATCCGGCTTGACGTGTCATCAGTGGCTCACCCCCAGTCCAATGGTCAAGCGGAGAGAGCCAACCAAGAGATCTTGAAAGGTATCAAACCCCGGCTTATAGTTCCTTTGCAACGGACGTTGGGTTGTTGGGTTGAGGAGTTACCTTCTGTGTTATGGACCATCAATACCACACCCAACAGATCGACGGGATAGATGCCTTTCTTCATTGTTTACGGTGCGAAGGCGGTTCTTCCTAGTGACATCCATCATGATTCACCTCGGGTAGCGGCATATGTTGAAGCTGACAACGAGAAGGCACGGCAGGAAGCTCTTGACCTGTTGCATGAGGAGCGTGACATAGCGGTAGCCCGCTCGGTGATTTATCAGTAAGATCTGCGCCGTTATCACATCCGCCGGGTTAGAACCAGAACCTTTCAAGAAGGCGATTTGGTGCTTCGACTCATCCAGGATCAGACGGATATGCACAAGCTATCCCCCCCTTGGGAAGGACCCTTTGTGGACAGCAAGAATCTGCACAACGGGTCATACTACCTTATAGATGTTCGAGAGCGCAAAGACTCACATAAATCAGAGGAGGAGACCCACCGGCCGTGGAATATCGCTCATCTTCGGCCCTACTATACTTGAGCCATAGGCTCTGCTTATGTACATATTATGACAATGTATATATTATGATCAAGATAATAAACCGGAACCTCGGCTAAAGCGGGTATACATTGTTTTTCTTACATCATGTGTGGTTACATGGAGCTTCTGTTTATAAAGCACCGTCCGGTTTACCCCTTGATTCAGCTTCTCAAAGCTTTATATGACATCACTTGGGGGCTTGGTCGTATCCGAACCATAGCTACACCTCTTGATCGGCACAATGCCACAGCATCACTTGGGGGCTTAGTCGTATTCGAACCATAGTCACACCTCTTGATCGGCTCAAAGCCAAATCAATCCGGGGCCAAAGAGAGTGTTGTAAAGCAACAATTCAAACATAGGCACCCACTGAGCACACCTCAAAATGTTACTTGGGGATTCTTTGCTGTCGAAATGAACTAAGAATCTACACTTGTAATAGGCTATCAAGCCATGGCTTGGAAGCCTGGTGTATACACCTAAAACCCCGAGTTAACCTTCCTATTTAAGTAAGTCACTCCGCCTGAGTAAACCTGGTATGACCCTTGAACTTTGACAAGTTACTCTAAAATAAAGACCACTGAACTTGTCAAGTTAAAAGCGATGATTGGTTAAGGATTGAGGACCATCTTAAAAGGCTTTGCAAAAATGGTTTAACTCAGTGGCCTGGCAGCCCATGAAAAGCCTCGAATTTGGGGCCTGGCAGCCCGTGAAAAGCCTCGACTACAACGGTTTTTATTTGCCTTTTGCTAAGTTTTTCTTTGTTTTGATAAGATTTGTGATGTTTTCAAACTGGTGTTTATCAACCCGGTTAGGCTGTCAACTACAAGCTGTCAGTACACGATCAAATTATAATCCGGAGACTATCAGCCCGGTCTGGTTTTTGACTCAAAATCACCAGTATGGAATAAACCGGTGTTTATCACAACCTGGAACGGTTTTATTGTAAACCGGCATCATATAACAGGAGTTACTTATCCTCCAGAGTAGGGTTATGACCCTCACTACAAAGTTGGTCAGCCAACATTATGCCTAAAGGTCACAGGTATTATATATTTCCATATTTGGTTATCTTTTACAACCCTGGTCATATATATATATATATATATATATATATATATATATATATATAGGGTATCATGACCCGCCCGGGGGTAAACTGCCAGGGCACTTTAAGCTTCTTATCTGCAGGAACAGCTTGAATAAATGGCTATGGATTATGAACATCATATCTTAAGCATGTCGGATTAAGCAAGCATCAGTCGCAGATAAATATGCATGAAGGCATACCAGACCAAGTATTTTAACTAGCCTATTACAAGGCGTTTCAGTGCCGGTAATTGTTTTCTCAAATACATGTTGCAGCATGTAGAAGACTAAACTAGCCTCCAGTTCATGATTGGTCACCAGCTTGGCCTGACGGCTGCGGATCATCTCGCACCGGTTCAACTCCGTCCTCTCTACCCAATGGCTGGAAGTCAACAGTTGCAAAGTCGATCCCAGTTAGGGCTTGGAATACAGCTTCACCGCTTATAAGCGTTGACAGTTCAATGTCAGGGGCATAAGTGTGCTTGCGGATTGGTGGGATAAGATTTTGCGCTTCCGGAATTGGTGCAGCAACCCGTCTGTTTTTGTCATCATAACTCGCCTGATAGTACGAGAGGTCCGCCTCTTCAACCAGTTGGCAAGCCAATGGACGTACTTCTCGGTTTATGGTTCGGAGATCATCATTGCCAAATTTTGTTCCATCTTCCTTCAAACTAGGATAGCCTTGGGCCGCTTCCACCGGATCAAAGTCAGGTACCCATGCTTTTGCCCGGGTTAGTGCGGTCCAGCGCCCGTTCTTCTTGTGAGACTTTTTTAGCTCGTCTACCCGGGCAGGAAGCATAGATAACCTTTCTAAGGTATCCTTGCTCAAGGTGGGAGGAGGATTATTGTGTGAAGCAGTATAGATGATCTGCTGCGTGCCGGTGTACAACTGTTCTATTAGAGTGTAAGCAGCCTTGACTTCTTACGTACATCGAGCCTGTGGCTATCTGAGTTCCTGCACCATTGTCCACATCAGTAAACCGACAACACATGAGAAGATATGTTGAAAGTATTAAGGAAAAGATGTTTACCGAACACAGCAGCAGTCATGGCATGAATCTGCCGCTTTACACCAGTCGGTTCATCAACCACCGGTTTAAGAGCTGCTTCTGCTTTCTCGGCTCTTTTTATCAAAGCGGATTTTTCTGTCTCCCAATCCGCCCGCTCCTTGTTGAAGCCCTCTTTCAGTTTTTCCATAGCGCCTAGAGCATTGGTCAACTCCTCCCTGGCTTTGGAGGTTTCGGCTTGCTGGGATTTGAGGTTCTCTTGCAGATCAGTGGTTTGGCTTTCTTTCTTGCTCAGTTCAGCATATAAAGAGACAGATATATAATGAGTTGACAGTACATATTTGAAGTACCAAGTACACAACAAGTTATGCCCTTGGGGGCTAATGTGTGTTTGGGGGCTAATGCATATTTGCTTCTTATCAGAAATTTCTAAAAGTCCCAAGCACAATACAAGTATTAAACTTGGCACTTGGGGGCTAATGTGTGTTTGCTCATAATTGCTGATATGGGAATTCTTCTACAAAGTCCCGGTTCATCTTTATAAAGTTAAACCGGCCCTTGTGGGCTACATCAGTGAAGTTAAGATGCATTGTTGCAAACATGAATTTGTTACTAAGTCCCGGTTTAGATTGGTACCTTAAACCATCACTTGGGGGCTACTGGAGTTGATAAGCTACAATTGAATGTAAGAGACAAACACTTATGTAGTTACCTCATATCGCTCCTTCATCAAATTTACCAAACCGGCTTCATAGTCACGGCTAGTGTACAGACGGATCAAGAAGCCGGAGTGAAGGTCTTGAACATTCAGATGGGCATAATTTGACAAATCGGCGTTCCATTTGCCTTTGCCAATTGTAGAGACCTCGTCTTTGGTAGTATGCTTGGACAAAGCGACAGGATTGCCAGGAGTGGTATAGCCAGTGCCAGTAATCATAATGTCATCATCTTTGTCATCAGCAGCCATTACTGGGGTTGGCAGTTTGTCAGTATTTTTAACTGGACTTGCCGGTTTGTCCTCAGTTCGGACAGGGCTGGTAGGCTGGTCAGCATGGCTTGTGGTGTCAACTTCTACCTGCTCAGCAATAAAGTCATGATCTTGAGGCGGTGGGTTATTCAGTATGGCATCAACATTGGTATCTTCAGGATCTGGAGTTTTTTCCGGTTCAACAGCCACGTCATCATCAACCGGTTTATTCAACCGAGCCTTCTTGCTGGGTCTGGGCTTGGCGCTGAAAATAGTCAGATCTAAGCGGCCATTGGTATTCTTGAAGGAAGAAACGACTTCAAGCTATGAAGAACACCGAACCCTAATGGCGGATCTAGGGCGAGAAGAAGAGGAACTTACTGGTGCAGGAGGAAGCAGCGGAGGATCACCGCGTTTCTCTGATACAGTCAAGTTGATGCAGCGGCCTTTGTCGAAGCAGAGGTGAAGGACGACGGCGGCGGCAGATCTCGAGGGTCGGTCGGCGCGAGGAAGACGACGACGCGAAGAGGTACGAGGGGGAAAAGTGAAAGTGACCCCTCGGCCCTATTTATAAGATGAATGGATAAAAGGCAGGCGCGAGAATCGAGGAGCCCAAAAAATGGGTGTGTGACAGCTATGTTGCCTCGATCCTCAGAGGCCCATTAATGAAGATGGGTTATACACGGTTTTAAATAACAGATGACGTCATGGCGGTTTACCATGGTCCTGGAAGGTGACGTCACGGCGGTTTACAAGATTATGTGAAGATTTTGAAGAAGAATTTTTCTTAAGTATTGAGGATTGACATGAACAAGTTCAAATCAATCTGGGGCCTAATGTTGGGGATATTACCACTGGGCATAAACCGGCTAGGATAGGCCGGGTTAACCCCATCAGTAGTTCATTATATCTGAAGCCCATGAAGACAGACGGTGAAGCTTTATGAAGGCCCAGGGCCCAAAACCGGTTTAAGCCCTGTAGACATAAACCGGTATTGATATGTAAACTTGTGTTGTAAGATAGAAAGAGCGGAGACCGAGCCGGACACGTTTATGAGCCGGCCTCGGGATTCTGTAAACCGACGGGCGTCAACCCATGTATATAAGGGGACGACCGGCGGCGTTCAAGGACAACAGACAACAACTCGAGACTCAGGCAAAGCGTATTCGCTCCCTGGTCATCGAAACCCAAGCAATCCCACAACAACTGGATCGTAGGCTTTTACCTTCACCGCAAGGGCCGAACCAGTATAAACTCTCTTGCATCCCTTGTCCGCTTTAACCCCTTTAAGTTAACCCGTAGCGATGGCTCCACGACTAAGTCCTTTCCCTAGGACATCTGTCGTGACAAAACCACGACATATCCCTAGAAAACTTTATGATGAGTGGGAACCTACTATTAAAATTAAAATTAAAGATCATGAATGCTATGCTTTGTGTGATTTGGGTGCTAGTGTTTCCACGATCCCAAAAACTTCGTGTGATTTGCTAGGATTCCGTGGATTTGATAATTGTTCTTTGAACTTGCACCTTGCGGATTCCACCATTAACAAACCTATGGGAATAATTAATGATGTTATTATTGTTGCAAATAGGAACTATGTGCCCGTAGATTTCATCGTTCTTGACATAGATTGTAATCCTTCATGTCCTATTATTCTTGGTAGACCTTTCCTTAGAACGATTGGTGCAATTATTGATATGAAGGAAGGGATTAGATTCCAATTTCCATTAAGAAAAGGCATGGCACACTTACCTATAAAGAAAATAAAATTACCTTACGGATCTATTATTAGAGCCACTTATGGATTGCCTACCAAAGATGGCAATACCTAGATCTATCCTTGATTTTATACCTAGCTAGGGGCGTTAAACGATAGCGCTTGTCGGGAGGCAACCCAATTTTATTTTATTTTTTTTGCTTTTTGCTTATGATTAGGAATAAATATTTGATCTAGCATCTGGTTAGATTTGTTTTTATGTTTTAATTAGTGTTTGTGCCAAGTTAAACCTATAGAATCTTCTTGGATGGTAGTTATTTGATCTTGCTGAAAATTCCAGAAACTATCTGTTCACAAAAACAATTGTTAAAAATCACCAGAACGTGATAAAATACTGATTCCAATTGCAGTAGATCAATAAACAAATTGTCTAGGTCGTCCTATTTTGGTAGATGTTTTTGAGTCCCAGAAGTTTGCGTTAGTTACAGATTACTACAGACTATTCTGTTTTTGACAGATTCTGTTTCTCGTGTGTTGTTTGCTAGTAAAATAGTTTATAAACCATAGAGAAGTTGGAATACAGTAGGTTTAACACCAATATAAATAAAGAATGAGTTAGTGGTGTTTTGTTTTCTTTCACTAACGAAGCTCACGAGATTTTCTGCTAAGTTTTGTGTTGTGAAGTTTTCAAGTTTTGGGTAAAAGATTTGATGGATTATGGAACAAGGAGTGGCAAGAGCCTAAGCTTGGGGATGCCCATGGCACCCCAAGATAATCTAAGGACACCAAAAGGCAAAGCTTGGGGATGCCCGGAAGGCATCCCTCTTTAAATCTACTTCCATCGGTAACTTTACTTGGAGCTATATTTTTATTCACCACATGATGTGTGTTTTGCTTGGAGCGTCTTGTATGATTTGAGTCTTTGCTTTTTAGTTTACCACGATCATCCTTGCTATACACACCTTTGAGAGAGACACACATAAATCAGAATTTATTAGAATACTCTATGTGCTTCACTTATATTTTTTGAGCTATATAGTTTTTGCTCTAGTGCTTCAATTATATCTTTTAGAGCACGGTGGTGGGTTTGTTTTATAAAAACTATTGACCTCTCATGCTTCACTTATATTATTTTGAGAGTCTTAAAACAGCATGGCAATTTTCTTTAATTATAATATCATGAGAAATTTGATGCTTGATAATTGTTTTGAGATATAAAGGTGGTAATATCATAGTTGTGCTAGTTGAGTAATTGTGAAATTGAGAAATACTTGTGTTGGAGTTTGTGATTCCCGTAGCATGCACGTATGGTGAACCGTTAGGTAACGAAGTCGGAGCATGAGGTATTTTATTGATTGTCATCCTTTGTGTGGCAGTCGGGATCGCGCGATGGTTAACTCCTACCAACCCTTCCCCTAGGAGCATGTGTAGTAGTACTTTGCTTCAAGGGCTAATAAATTTTTGCAATAAGTATATGAGTTCTTTATGACTAATGTGAGTCCATGGATTATACACACACTTACCTTTCCGCAATTTTCTAGCCTCTTGATGCAGCGCATTGCCCTTTCTCACCTTAAGAGTTGGTGCAAACTTCACGGTGCATCCAAACCCCGTGATATGATACGCTCTATCACACATAAACCTCCTTATACCTTCCTCAAAACAGCCACCATACCTACCTATTATGGCATTTCTATAGCCATTCCGAGATATATTGCAATGCAACTTTCCACCGTTTCGTTTATCATGACATGCTCCATCATTGTCATATTGCTTTGCATGATCATGTAGTTGACATCGTATTTGTGGCAAAGCCACCGTTCATAATTCTTTCATACATGTCGCTCTTGATTCATTGCATATCCCGGTACACCGCCGGAGGCATTCACATAGAGTCATATCCTGTTCTAAGTATCGAGCTGTAATTCATGAGTTGTAAGTAAATAAAAGTGTGATGATCATCATTATTATTAGAGCATTGTCCCAAGTGAGGAAAGGATGATGGAGACTATGATTCCCCCACAAGTCGGGATGAGACTCCGGACTAGAAAAAAGAGGCCATGAAAAAAAGGCCCAAATGAAAAAAATGAGAGAAAAAGAGAGAAGGGACAATGTTACTATCCTTTTACCACACTTGTGCTTCAAAGTAGCACCGTGATCTTCATGATAGAGAGTCTCTAATTTTGTCACTTTCATATACTAGTGGGAAATTTCATTATAGAACTTGGCTTGTATATTCCAATGACGGGCTTCCTCAAATGCCCGAGGTCTTCGTGAGCAAGCAAGTTGGATGCACACCCATTTAGTTTCTTTTGTTTGAGCTTTCATACACTTATAGCTCTAGTGCATCCGTTGCATGGCAATCCCTACTCCTTGCATTGACATCAATTGATGGGCATCTCCATAGCCCATTGATTAGCCTCGTTGATGTGAGACTTTCTCCTTTTTGTCTTCCCACATAACCCCTATCATTATACCTTATTCCACCATAGTGCTATATCCATGGCTTGCGCTCATGTATTGCGTAAAAGTTGAAAAGGCTGAAGCGCGTTAAAAAGTATGAACCAATTGCTTGGCTAAAACCGGGGTTGTACATGATATGAATATTTTGTGTGGGGAAGATGGAGCATAGCCAGACTATATGATTTTGTAGGGATAACTTGCTTTGGCTATATTATTTTGATAAGACATAATTGCTTGGTTAGCATGCTTGAAGTATTATTGTTTTTATGTCAACATTAAACTTTTATCTTGAATCATATTGAATCTGAACATTCGTGCCACAATAAGAAGAACTACATTGAAATTATGCTAAGTAGCATTCCACACCAAAAAATCTGTTTTTATCATTTACCTACTCGAGGACGAGCGGGAATTAAGCTTGGGGATGCTTGATACGTCTCCAACGTATCTATAATTTTTTATTGTTCCATGCTATATTATATTCTATTTTGGATGTTTAATGGGCTCTATTATACACTTTTATATTATTTTTAGGACTAACCTATTAACCGGAGGCCCAACCCAAATTGCTGTTTTTTGCCTATTTCAGTGTTTCGCAGAAAAATAATATCAAACGGAGTCCAAACGGAATGTAACCTTCGGGAACGTGATTTTCGGAACAAACGTGTTCCAGAGGACTTGGAGTCCACTTAAAGAAAACAATGAGAGCACGAGGCAGGGGGCGCCTACCCCCCAGGCGCGCCCTCCACCCTCGTGGAGCCCATGTTGCTCCACCGACGTACTTCTTCCTCCTATATATACCTACGTACCCCCAAACTAGCAGGGGCATCTACGAAAACCTAATTCCACCGTCGCAACCTTCTGTACCCATGAGATCCCATCTTGGGGCCTTTTTCCGGCGCTCCACCGGAGGGGGCATTGATCAAGGAGGGCTTCTACATCAACACCGTAGCCTCTCCGGTGATGTGTGAGTAGTTTACCTCGGACCTTCGGGTCCATAGTTATTAGCTAGATTGCTTCTTTTTTCTCTCTTTGGATCTCAATACAAAGTTCTCTTCGATTCTCTTGGAGATCTACACTACAAAAAAATACACTTCTGTGATGATACGTGTTTGTCACAGTAGGTCGCATTTTTTGTCATGCATGTACATCCATGACAAATTTATGACAGAATCAAGATAGTCATACTTGTGTTGTCGTAGAAGTGTTCCATGACATTACGAAAATTATCATCGCGAAGTGTCCACTCCCATGATGATAAATCGCAGCGTCCTGAAGTGCTTTTCGTCAAGGGTGACCGACACGTGGCATCCACCGTAATGAACGCCGTTAAGCTATCGGGTCGGGTTTTGGATCCGATAACCCGTTAACAGCCCCGGCCAATGGGGATTTTCCACGTGTAAAATCATCATTGGCTGGAGGAAACACGTGTCGGCTCGCCGCTGGGACAGATTTCATCCACTCATTGGACAAAAGGCGCCTATGATACGTCGACACGTGGCACGGCCCAACAAGTTTAATTGGGCCAGCCCAATTAAAGGCCCACAAGTTTTGTGGACCATAAGGGGTCGGCCCAGCTAAAGGCCCACAAGATTTTGCGGATCATAATGGGCCGGCCCAGCTAAAGGCCCACGAGATTTTGCGGGCCATAATGGGCCGGCCCAGGTAAAGGCCCACAAGATTTTGCGGGCCATAATGGGCCGGCCCAGCTAAAGGCCCACAAGCTTTTTATGTGCCATAATGGGTCGGTCCAGGTAAAGGCCCGCAAGATTCTTGCGGATCATAATGGGCCGGCCCAGCTAAAGGCCCATGAGATTTTGCCGACATTAATGGGCCGGCCCAGCTGTAGGCCCACAAGATTTTGAGGACCCTAGTAGGCCGGCCCATTAACTGGCTGCCATGTTTTGGGCTTGTCGGCCCATATTTGATCCGGTCCATTAATGGCCTGCCACGTTCCGGGCCAAAAAGTGGCCCATATGAGATCCGGCCCGTTATAAGCCTACCACGTTCTGGGCCAAATTACGGCCCAGATCAGTCCGCCCTTTAAGAGGCTTTGGGCTCAATTATGGCCCATATCAAATTTGGCCCGACAATCGGACACTATGCTTTTGGGCCCACTTGCTAAAGGCCCACTTAGTAATTCGGCACGATATTAGTTTTGGCACATTAAGGGCCCGTTTAACATTTTGGCCCTATATTAATTTCGACCGTTAAAAGCCCGTCATATAGTTGGGCCTAACTACGGCCCGATTTGCATCCGCCTGCTTCATGACCGATATCTGATTGGGCCAAACAAGGACCGGGACAATTTTGGCCTGTTAAAAGCCCATGATTTGATTCGCACAATCATGGGCCGGGGTTCATTTTGGGCTGCTGCCGGCCCGTGAGCTGTTTGGCATGTTTCAGGCCCAACCTACATCGTGATTGCATGACGGCCCGATTATGTACCGTAATTTTACGGTTTGGCAGGTTTACTGCGAAGACATGATATATATCTGATAAAATAACCGCAGCATCGTGAATAAGAAAAAACCTAGACTATACAATAAAGAAATTACGGCATATTACATCCTTTGGGCATCAAAGTTCGCCACTATGATAATAAAGCACAAGCGACATTAGATTACATACATTGGGCATCAAAGATCGCCACCAAAGGTGCAAATAAACACGCCGACAAAATAATATACAAAACCGATAAAGACTTCAATAGAGTTTAAGAAAGGTTAGCCCTAATGGGGAGGCTGCAGTATAAGCGGTGAGCAAGATGATGAGATCAAGGCTTGTTCAACACTTATATCTTCCTCACTCTGAAAGATAAACAAGCGAGACATATGATAGGTTTTGCACGTAAAAGTATCGGTCTTGACAATTCATCACATTTCTTCTTGTGAATAAAGTGACACAGTTTAAAATTGTATTAACACAATATGGTATTGTTGAGTTCAAGACATGGCAGGAAATGACATTGTGAAGGAGTTGGCGACTTCACGACAACACCGGATTACTGGATCAAGAACTCATAAGTATCAATGGTTAGTGTGCTGTCAATTTATACCACTTCAGATTGGCAAATAAAGAGACGGTTTAAATAATAGTAGAATGATATGACATTGTTCATAGTTAAGACATTGCTGAATATGACATTGTGCTATAGTGGGTAGGTTCACCACACCACTGGATTACGGATGAAGAACAGAAGCATACATGCAGTGCAAAAGAAGATCACTTGCTCTGTATAGTTTAATTTACATGGTATGAAGAAGGAACTTGGTTGTACAACTGAAAACTTAAATTGAGAAAGGGCAAACTTTTGTTTATGAACTACATAATAGACTTTAAATAAGCAATTTGATGCAAACACCAAAAATAAACAGTTGTTGCAGTCATGCCTAATCAAATATATACAACAAAGTTTTAAGGCTTGAGATGGACAAACTTACATTATTGGTGAAGACAGGCTCTATAAAGGCCTTGTCCATGCTGATGGGGGGGCAATTCAAGAAGTTTACCATGGAATCTTCTTCAAAAGCATTGCCTTTATTCTACATTTTGTTAAGAGTAAATATAGATGTGATAATATACGAAAAAATGGAGAATATTTAAGATAAGATGAAGAGTGATGCTACATAACCAAGTAGCTATAAATGTAAGTGATGTGGCTTGAGGATTTTTCTTGGCAGAGTTGTTGGCGGTAGAGTCATGTGTGGCAGAGTCATCATTGGTGGAGTAGGATGCAGCCTTGCGAAATTGACCATCCAATGGACGAATGCCTTCATCTATCATAGCAGTTTCCTTGCCTTTGTCATCACCGAGGAAAATGTCCATTTGAGGACTTCAATTGGAGGCAAGTAGGCTGCAGTGGTTCGTAGTATCGCCTTTGTAATTGAGTGAAGACCTTGTCTGATGAACCTCATAATCCATGGTGCATAAGGCTTGACTCAAAAGGTGACATAGCAATGTTTGCGAGTCTTCATGAAGAAATCATGAAAGTTGACGGAACGCCATGAATGATATTGAAAAGCATATTCTTCATGATGCCAACGACTTCTTCATCATTTGAGTCGTGGCCTTTGATAGGACTCATTGTCTTCGTCGAATCGATAGACGGTCCGAGGCACATCTGATAATTCCTTGACGAGGAATTTGGTTCGAGGGCCTGCCACGGCTTCAAAGGCTTCATCGAACTTGCATGTAGTGATTTGTAAGCTCAGTTATTTGTAGATGCAACGAGCACCATCAAGGGGAGGACTGAGTGGGAGGGCACGAAGCAATTCAGTTGCTGGTGCCTTGTAGTGAGTATTTTATGACATCCAGTCCAGCACCCATGAATTTACTCTTCAGAATTTCCTGTGATGTGCAGCGTCGCATAGAATTGAAGAATTAGTTCTTCATTCCAATCACAGATGTCAGTACAGAAATTCAGCAAACCAGCATCGTGAAGAACACTGAGGACTGGCTCGAAGCCTGGCAGAGATTCCATGTCCACGTGAGGAATGTGTGCATGATCGAAGACTTTGTCTTTGTTGAATAGCATAGAGGAATATAAGTTGGCTTGACTAGCAGTCCAGAAATGCCTCTTCCTTATGCGAGCAGCGTCATAAGGGTTGTAATCAGTGAAGAAGACATGCTCGCCAAAGAAGTCTTCAGCCTTGAACTTTTGCTTGCTTGAGAATGGATCCTTTGGTTTGGGCAGAGGAGTGTCAGTGAGTTGCATCACAACCTCAGGAATCGCAATCTCAGGTTCTTCAGGCTGAGGATTTTTCGGTTCCTCTTCATATGCAGTCTGCATGTTCAAAGGAGTAGCAGCAGCAGGTTCTTCAGCACTAGTGGCTGGAATTTCTTCATGCACATATGAGGTGGGATGAGTTTCTTCAGAGCCCATTTGAATTGTTGGTGCAGGGGAATGAGGAATTTGTTGTATTGGAGTGAAGAGTGGAGAATTTGGATGCTGACTGTCCCAAAAGTCATCGTTCATCACTTGCGTTGTGCTTCCAATATCCACATCTTCTTCAATTTCTTCAACGCCAGCTTCTTCAGCTGTGAACTGAGGCATTGGCGAGGAAATGATTGGTGTTGAAGGGATCGCATCCACTTCAATTTCTTCATCAATCTGCTCTGGCGAAGCGGCGAGAATGATTTTCTTCATCGATCCGCTAGGGATCTCATATTCTTCACCAAAAGGAACAAGGTCCTTTGATGGAATGGAGGAAATCGAACAGCATCAATCGGATTTTCAAAGATCTTGTCATGGGCTTCATCTTCTTTGAGTGAAGATTTGAAGCGATTGATGCTTTCCTTTTCTTCACTACAGCTCTGCAGCCTTGGTCTTCTTCACATCGATGCGAGATGGAAGGATAGGAGTTGGTGTAGGCGGCGGGAGGAGCCGAGGAATCTGTTTGAATTTCCTCGGTATGGCCAGTCACGGTTGCCTGACTTCTTCGATTTCTTGAGCGCACCACTAGTGGATGCCACGGCAATTTCTTCGGTGGAATGGAGTCATCAGCCTGGAACTAGCATTGTCTTCAAAGCAGCTGAAAATCATCGTAGTCTTTGGCATGTTCTTGATGGGCTGACGGAGGCTCCACTGAGGAACTTCTTGTTGCGTTGGAGCTGCAACATTTGTGAACTTCTTGGTCAGGTTTACAAATCTGACTTTGGCTCCTTGCCAATCAGGCATAGTAGGCATCAAAGTCATCACAGAGGGCTTTGATTTCAATCGGATTTTGAGAAGATCATCGGTGTCATTACGACAACATTTTTCCTCGGGAACTTCTCTTTCCTAAACCGAGCCTTCTAGATCCGCCTAGCCTTCTCAAATTTCCATTTCTCTTGAGAGATGAAATGGGTCGACATGTGACTTTGGCCAGAGTCAAATGAAAATCAGGCATAGGGGTGTCTCGGATCCTTGTGCCGTAGATCAATGTACTCGAGGATCGCCCTTGGATCCAAAAGCAAAGGGCATTGTGTGTGCCTTTGGCTCTAGCGGCCCTTTCTTGTCTCAGATGTCGATGATTTCTGCAAGTTCATCACCATCAGCTTCATCATTAGATGGCACTTGGAAGGCAACATGTTTCTTCTTTGGACTTGGCCGAGGACCTCGACCAGCCGTTGCCTTTTTCTTCAGCAGAGTGGGGCCTGATGAAGAATTTGGTGCAGCTGAGGAACTTGCTGAGACACCAGAGGCAATAGAGATGCCTGCAGTCCTTTGGCACGTGGCTAGATGCACAGGTGCTGAGGACTTTGGAGGAGGTGTTGAGGACTTTGGAGGAGCTGCTGAGGATTTGGGAGGAGCATGAGCAACATGAGGAACTGGCCGTGAGGGCATTGAAGATTCTGGCCGTGAGGGCATTGCTGAGGATTTTGGCCGTGAGGGCACTGTTGGTGAAGCACTTGGCTTGTGCGCTGGCTTCTTTGCCATTGATTTTCTGGGCTTGACAGGGGCCTCAGTGGCAGCAGTAGTAGCAGAGTCTTCATTGAATTTCCTCACTACTTCTTTGGCTTGTCTTGCCAACTTGGCTTGGCGCTTGGCCCATTCTTTAGGAAAATCCTCACCACGCTTGATGCTGGTGGGGTCAGCTTCTTGGCCAGGTGCCAATGGAGCTCTTGGGCATGGCGGATTAAGTGCAAATTTCTTCATATACTTTGGAGTAACATACCTGTACTCCCTCCATTCTCTTGCCCATCTCCTTTCAATCCTCCTCATGTCGCACCTTTGCGCTGATTTTTGTTCTCCTTTCCGAACTTGGCCTCATCGGTGTGCAATAGTCGACATATATGTCCTCGGGTATTTCAAAAGCAGTCATGACCTCAGCCTCTTTCCTCCTTTACGGGGCTTCTTACCGTCACCATAGTCTTGAGATGAGGAATTTGAACAATCAAATTCTCTCAAGAAGTATGCAACTTTTCTTCGAGGAACGCCGCAAATGAGTTAAGTTGATGAGAACCTAGTGATTCAAAGACGGACATGAGTACTGTGAAAAGAGTATAGTTGCGAGGAATTTGGAGAGGTCATATGCGTTCTCAGAAGGTTTTTAAAAAGAATAAGTTTGAGGAATTTGACCAGATGAGCCTTGAAGAATTTCACTAAGCGATCTTTGTCTTAGGTTCCAGAGTTGTATAGATCGAGGATCCACACAATTGAGGAATCTTGAAGAAAAATCATTGCTTAGAGAAACGAATCAAGAGCATATTACGCTTTGAGGTGTTCATATGTGTGAAGATTTGAAGAATGAACACCTTTGAAGATTTTCAGAAGGCTTGAGAATCAAAGCGAGCAATAAAAGTAACTTTTAATTACCCAAAGTGAAGAACACGATTTAACCGAGAGGTGTAGATTAGGCGTTAAATGGTTCAGATCTTCCATGCCCTAACTCGACGGAGGAAGACAGCTACTGGCGGCATCGAGTGAAGATTTCCGCGGTCGGTAGCGAGTACGACGGCTGACGAGGTCGGGGGTGAAGCTCTTCCTCACCGGCGATGATGGAGTAGCGGCGGCGCTAGGGTTTGAGAAGCTCGAGCGAGAGAGAGAGCGGTCGAGCGGAGTAAAGGAAGTGAGGAAGGGGAGAGGGGGTATATATAGCCACGGTGAAAAACTATTCGCCCGAAGACTTTGGACGAACGTGCCCCTGACCCTTCTCATTCGCTTGACATGTGTCACCCACGTACTGAAAAGTGGAGATCGTGTTAGATCGTGGGTGAATAGATAAGTCTATTGTGGGATGCGGAATGGATTGAGCAGCAAAACCGAAAATTTGGATAAGATAAGTTAAAAGTTCCGTTCGCAATTTCTTCAGCTGACAAGGACACAGTGAAGATTTTGAACGAATTTCAAATAGAGCGCACATGAAGAATTTGTGAATAGATTGGATTGAGTATAGCATAGAGGGGGAAGGGTCCGATCACATTCACTTAGCAGAAAATGCAACTTGAAGAAATAGCCATAAGTGAATGTTGTAGAGGACATAAACCCATGTGTATATATATATAGCCAATGAAGAAAGACAACGGAAACAATGAAGATTTTGCAAAGTTGAAGAATTTGAAAAAACTGAAGAATTTCAAAACTGAGGAAAAACTCAAATTGAAGATTTTCAACTTTGGTGGTGGCGTGTCCCACCGTATAAGAATGATGATTTCAGACACCGCTGCATACAATTGTCGTAGGGTTACGAGAATCAAATTCTTCATTAATTTCTTCACACTTAGAGTGTTATTCTTCATTGATTGAAGAAAACGCGTTTCTTCGTGTGTTGCACATCTAAGTCATCAATTTTGCATAAGTGTCGGGATGTGTGTCCTTTTCAAAGAACATTCAAAGATTCTAAGATATTTAGCTCACACCGCAACTTGCTAAATCTCTTCTCATCCAAGGGCTTTGTGAAGATATCGGCTAGCTGTTCTTCAGTCTTCACATGATCAATAAAGATGTCGCCCTTCAACACATGATTGTGAAGAAAATGATGACGGATCTGAATGTGCTTTGTCTTCGAAAGTGCCGAATCGGGTTGTGAGCAATCTTGATGGCACTCTCATTGTCACGATGAGAGGCACATTCTTCACGTTGATGTCGTAGTCCTTGAGAGGTTGCTTCATCCACAGCAATTGAGCACAAAGAAGAGCCAAAGAAGCAATGTACTCGACCGCATGATGAAGCGGTGATACGCATTCTGCTTTCTTCGAGGACCAACAGACCAAAGATCGTCCGAGGAAATGACAAGTGCCAGAAGTTGACTTACGGTCCACACAATCACCAGCATAGTCAGAGTTAGAATATCCAATGAGATCAAAAGTAGAGCCCTTGGGGTACCATAATCCTAGTGTTGGTGTGTGAGCTAGATATCGAAGAATATGCTTCATGACCTTATGGTGTGATTCCTTCGGTGTAGCTTGAAATCGGGCACACATGCAAACACTAAGCATTATATCTGGCCTAGATGCACATAAGTACAATAAAGAACCAATCATGGAGAGGTATACCTTGTGATCAAGTCAATACCATTTTCATCAGTGCATAGATGGCCATTTGTGGGCATAGGAATTTTGACGCCTTTTGCAATCTTGCATGTCAATTTCCTCAGAACATCCTTGAGGTATTTCTCCTGAGATATGAATATGCCATTGTGTTGTTGACGAATTTGAAAACCTAAGAAGAGTTTCAACTCTCCCGTCATAGACATTTGATATTCTTCACTCATCATATAGGCAAATTCATCACGGTTGTGAAGCCATTCTTCACGAAGAATTCCTTCAAAGTATCGTACCACGCCCGAGGGGCCTGCTTGAGGCCATAGAGGGCCTTGTTGAGTCTGAAGACTTTGTCGGGATTCTTTGGATCTTCAAAACCTGGGGGTTGAGCAACATATACTTCTTCCTCAAGCTTACCATTGAGGAATGCACTTTTCACATCCATTTGATATAAAGTGATATTATGATGGTTAGCATAAGCAAGTAATATGCGAATAGCCTCAAATCTAGCAACAGGTGCAATAGTTTCATCGAAATCAATTCCTTCAACCTGTGTGTAGCCTTGAGCTACAAGTCGTGCCTTATTCCTCACCACAAGGCCATTTTCATCTTACTTGTTGCGGTAGATCCACTTTGTGCCAATGATATTATGCTTGCGAGGATCTGGGCGTTTGACGGTTCAGGACATTGTTGAGCTCGAATCGATGTAATTCTTCTTGCATGGCGAATCCATTCAGGCTCCAGAAATGCTTCATCTACCTTAGTGGGCTCTGTGATAGAGACAAAAGCATAGTGCCCACAGAAGTTAGATAAATGTGAAGCTTTTGAGCATGTGAGAGGACCTGGTGCTTCAATTTCATCGATGATCTTGTCAACTTGCACTTCTTTTGCAACACGAGGATGAGCTGGTTGTCGTCGAGGAATTTGATCAAGATTTTCTTCAAAGACCATTTTCTTGACAGATTATCTTCAGGTGCATCAGCTCGACGTTCTTCGCATTCTGGAATGAATTCTTCGGTAGGAATGACATCCTCAGTCGCCTTGAACTTGATAGAATCCTCAGGTGTTGGTTCATCTATCACAGAAGGTAGGTGCTCTCTTTGCAAGCCATTAGTTTCATCGAACCGCACATCTACAGTTTCAACAACCTTGTGAAGAGAGATGTTGAAGACTCTGTAGGTGTGCGAGTCCATTATGTAACCAAGCATAAAACCTTCACGTGCTTTCGGTGCAAATTTGGCATTGTGATGAGGATCTCTAATCCAACATTTGGCACCAAAGACTTTGAAATAACTCACATTGGGTTTCTTGTCAGTGAGGAGTTCATAGGCAGTCTTCTTGAAGAATTTGTGAAGATATACTCTGTTGATGATGTGGCACGCGGTATCAATTGCATCAATCCAAAAACGACGAGGCGTTTTGTATTCATCAAGCATAGTGCGAGCCATCTTAACAAGAGTTCTGTTCTTGCGCTCCACGACACCATTTTCTTTGAGGAGTATAAGGAGCAGATAACTCATGAGTAATACCAAGTTCATCAAGATAGTCATCAAGACCAGAATTCTTGAACTCGGTTCCATTGTCACTCCCCGATGTGCTTGATCTTCACACCAAAGTTGGTTGAAGCCCTCGAGGAAAATCGTTTGAAGACTTCCTGCACTTCATGTTTGTAAGTAACAATGTGTACCCATGTGTAACGAGTGTAATCATCGACAATAACAAAGCCATATAGAGATGCATCATAAGTGACTGTTGAGTAATGATTAGGACCAAAGAGGTCCATGTGAAGCAATTCGAATGGACAAGTAGTGGTCATGATAGTCTTCGCTAGATGCTTGGCCTTGGTCATTTTTCCAGCTTCACAGGCTCCACACAAGTGATCCTTGAGGAATTTGACATTCTCAATGCCAATGACATGCTTCTTCTTCGCATGGCAGTGCAAATTCCTCATGCTGCGTGACCAAGTCGTCGATGCCATAGCCAGCCTATACGAAGCTTTTGCAAGTAGGCACACGGTTGGTTGTGGTCCTCAGAGAGAAATCAACAATATACAAGTCTCCTCTCCTAAAGCCTTCAAGACTTTGGAATTGTCAGCTTCCATAATCACAACACAACGATACTTGCCAAAGACAACAACCATATCAAGATCACAAAGCATTGAGATCGACATGAAGTTGTATCCTAAGGACTCAACAAGCATGACTTTGTCCATGTGTATGTCCTTAGAGATCGCAACCTTACCTAGACCCAATACCTGACTTTTGCCTTTGTCAGCAAAGATGATATGCTTGAGATGTGACGGTGATAAGGGAGCATCCATCAATAGATTCTTGTCACCAGTCATGTGATTTGTACATCCACTATCGAGGACCCACTCATTTGCTTTGGGTTGATCATCCTGCAGATGAATAAGTGCAACTTACGATCTCATATACTTCATCAGTGAAGAATATGATATCAAATTCATCAGATGAATTTCATCAAGTAGTAAAATAGATATAGCCGTATGAGGACGTGTGAAATGAAAGTTCATTTCTTCATGATTAGCCTACGTCCTTTCAGGCATTTTTGTCGAGTCCCCAAAGACATTCTTGAGGACATTAA
The DNA here is from genome assembly GCA_021605145.1 of Aegilops bicornis. Lineage (NCBI taxonomy): Eukaryota > Viridiplantae > Streptophyta > Magnoliopsida > Poales > Poaceae > Aegilops > Aegilops bicornis. The sequence goes on along the minus strand of CM038673.1, from coordinate 401,579,340 downwards.
AGCTCATTCGAGACCTGACCCTGCAGAAGAGATTAGTTCTTTTTCTTCACCACCCACATCTGAAGGGGTGTCAAAGAGTTCATCACTCTACGAGCTCCATATGAGAATGGTGGCATAGAAGCCAATCCATTTCGTTTCACATAAGAGGGGTTAGGGTAAGCATATGAATAAGCAGAGAAATTCTTCGAGGACTTATGAACATATTGGTTTGAAGAATAATGCACATATTCATAGCCCTTAGCTCTACCTGCGAAACAGAGTTGTTAGCACGATGATAATCATATGAGGACTTTGATCCTTTTGAGGAATTTGATCCACGTGAGGAATTTGGTCCGTATGAGGACTTGGATCCATATGAAGAATTTGGTCCATATGAAGAGTTTGATCTGAGGTTCCTATTCTTCAAAGGTGGTGTCATGAGGACATTCACCTGAAGACTTTCAAGGCATTTCTTGGGAAACCAGATTTTCTTCATAGGAGAACCGTTCCTGCAGTTAGTGCCAACATATCTTGCAAATACTTCACCATTCTGATTTTTGAACAGTTTATAGTTGGAGTCAAATGACTCATCAGAAGAATGAGGAGATTCACATGTAAAGCCAGATAAGTTAGATGGATCAACTGGAGGTTCCTTTGCAGCAACCCATGAGGTTTTGGGGTACTCGGGCTTCCAATATGTTCCATCAAGATTATGCTTCCTCTCAAAGGCAATACCCTCTTTCCTAGGGTTTACATTAAGGATCCGCTTTTAAGCACATCACAAAGAGTCGATGCCCTTTGAGGCTTTTGTACATGCTGTCATGTACAATTCCTTCAGCCCTGCATCGTCGGTGATACTCGCAATGTCCTCGGATGAGGAATTAGTGATAGCAGAGGCAGATGAAGAATTTGTAACAGTTGAAGCATTTGAACATCTCGGTGAAGAATTAGCGATTCACGTTCAATGCACTTTAAGCATGGAGGAACAAATTCTTCACGAGAAGCGCTGATTTGTTGAGCAAGTAATGAATCGCGCTCCTTCGAAGATCTTCATAACTCACTCTTAGCTTCTCAAGATCTTGCTTTCTTTGAAGAAATTCATAAGAAAGCTTCTCATGATCAGATAAGAGAGTGTTATGATGACCTTGAAGGCTGTCAAACCTAGACTGAAGTCTCTGAAGATTTTCAGTCAGGGCTTTAGTGCGATCCATTTCTTCACCCAACATATCATTACTTTTGTCTAGCATGTTTTGAACCTTTTCCAAGGTCGTTTGTTGTTTAGTGGCAATGCAAACAAGTTTGGTATAACTAGGTTCAATATCATCATCAGATCCATCATCATCAGATTCATCATCACTAAACTCGGATGAGGAACATTCGGTACCTTGTCACCCTTTGCCATGAGACATGATGCAGAAGATGATGATTCTGGTTCGAAAGTCATCATTTTGAGAGATTCCTTGAAGTCTTCAAACCAAGGATCTTGACGGGTTCGATGACCTTCATAGACATCAGAAATTCGGTCCCAGATAAACCGCATTGCAAAGATGCATAATGCGCTTGAATTCATCTCTGGATAGGCAGGAACAGATGATGTCCTTCGCCATGATGTCAAGTCGAGTGTACTTGCGAATGTCATCAGCGCCTGCCTTCTTGCATAGATCGGTAAGACCAATCTCAGTGACGGTCCACAGCTCGCTGTCCATTGCCATGAGGCGCTTCCTCATCATGGCCTTCCACTTGGGATAATCATGACCGTCAAAGATAGCGCATGTCACTTTCTTCATACCTGCGGTCGACATAACTAAAACTCCAGGTGGTTAAACCAAAATCACATAGAACAAGGGAGTACCTTGCTCGATACCAATTGAAAGTCGTTATATAGACTAGAGGGGGTGAATAGGCGATTTTATGAATTCTTCAACGAGGAATTTGCGGTGAGGAAATTCCTAAGTGAAGAACTACTTGACGGAATAAGTACTCGAGAAGTAAGCATAACGAGAATCATGTGCATGGTCATCATGATGAAATGAAGACAATCACAGAGGCATGTAAAGCGTAAACACAGGATAACACAAGATGAAGACAAACAGATCAAGAAATTGAACTGAGGAAATTGAGAAAGTCTTCAACAAAGTCTTCAAACACAGATATGAACAAACACTCAACACAAAGAATGAGGAAATGAATGAGTTGAGGAAATAGAACCAATAAGGTTGGTGAAGACAATGATTTGGTAGACCAGTTCCAAGCTGCTGTCTCGGTTGTACGTCTGGTTGGAGCGGTGAGTATTTAAACTCGAGGACACACGATCCTGGACACCCGGCTGAGCACGTAGCTCGGGACACCAAGTCCTCATCGTATTCTCCTTGAACTAAGGTCACATGAGACCTCGTCCAATCACTCGTGGTAAGTCTTCAGCGACTTCCAAACCTTCACAGACTTCGGTCACTCGCCGATCCACAATTCCTCTTGGATGCTCTAGACCTTGACGCCTAACCGTGCGGAAGAAGCACAGATCTTCAAAGGTAACAAGCGTCGGATCCACGAGGGATCAATATCTTGATGATGCTCAATCACTTTGGGTTTGTAGGGGTTTGGTTTTGGGTTTTTCCTCACTCGATGATTTTCGCTCAAAGTCCTCGGAGGATGGGATGCTCTCAATTGACAAGTGTCAGTTTCTCTCGGAGTAGCCAACCAGCTAGTGGTTGTAGGGGGCGGCTATTTATAGCCTAGGGAGCAGCCCGACATGATAAGACATAAATGCCCTTCAATGATATGACCGTTAGGTGGATAAGATATTTTGGGACAGCTGGCACGCAACACAGCAACGGTCGGAAATTTGACTCTCAAATTCCTCAGGGCTATCATGTTCCTCACTGTGTAGGCAATCCGCACTGGCGAATTCCTAACTCCTTAGTCAGAACAAATTCCTCATGACCGGAAGAACTTCATCTCTCACATCAAGAAACTGACCGAATCGTATGAGATTTCCAAAGGCTTCACTTTCGAAGGGATTGGTAGGTGTAGGATTTTGAGTTGAGCATCACATGGAAATTTTTCATTAGTATTTCCTCGACCCCTTTAACAAGACGGGTGTTTCCTATGACTCGAGAAAGAGAAAAGCGAAACTACGAAAACAAAAGTCTTCACGCTTCATGTTCCTCAAATGAATACCAAGTCTTCAAGGTCACACCAATTTCTTCACTTTCAAAGTCTTGAAAGTCTTGATCGAAGAACTTCATTTTTAGGGTCGACTTTCTCTATAAATATCAAACTCCTCATAGACTTATAGACCTGTGTACACTCATAAACACATTAGTCCCTTAACCTATAAGTCTTCAATACACCAAAATCACTAAGGGGCACTAGATGCACTTACAGGGAGTGATTGCTCTGACACAGACGCGACCTCTCATAGCGCAGGCATTGAACCGGCGCGCCGGCCAAGAGGGCCGCACTCGCTGTAGGCCCGGCTGAGCACGCCTCGCCATGCGTGCAACCAGCTTAAGACTGCCTCGCCTGCCTTCATTGAATCCAGCGCAGCCAAGGGCAACACGTCCACGCCCTTCCGCAGTCAAGCCGGGCATTTTAGAACACAAAAATGACTAAAATATAATTAATTTACGCATGGTCTTGACTTGTTGTGCTCGTGACCGGTAGCAGGAACTAGTAGAGGTTTTTCTTTATTTATAACTCTCCTCACATTGTTTTTGGCTTTGAAATGAATCATGGTTGTGGACATTATGTATGAAATGTGCAGATATCTGTGAACATGAGTTTGATGTGGAAGTTGAACTTGGAATGTCGGGCTTGCGCGTGAACTATACCATGTCCAATGCTTAAATACATTATTGTTTGGAAAGTAATTGCTGTTATTACATGACCCAAAAAACATTTTGTGCCACATCAAGAGATGGACGGACATCACAACAGGCATCTTGTTGGATAAACATTTGAACCTAGCTATTATGAAGGAAATTTTGTATTGACAACAGTTTTAGATAGCAGGAGACGCCTAGCCTGCTTCCGCCTCGCTAGCTTATTTCGCTTCTTCCATCTCTTCTTTGGCTTGGGTGAAGAGAGCATCTGATTGCTCTTTTGCTTCTTCAGGAACTCAGCTACATTCTCAAGGGCTGTTGCACGCTTTCTTTCGGCCTTTACTAATGCCACGAGGACACGAACAGCTGACGACTCCACCTGGCTTGTGAGTAATCCAGCATCATCTGGGAATTTGTACCTTGTGTCTAATCTAGCATCGTTAGGGAACTGGAACCTTGTGTGTAATCCAGCCTCATTTTGGAAACATGATCTCGAGGTTGACCATACTTCCCTCCTCGCAGGAACTGCATCCTGACATGAAGTTACTTCTTTTTTAGATCAATACTCGGAGCAACCTAGATCCATTTAGTAGAAGCGGATAAATGTAACTCGGAGAAGTGAATTCAAAAGGAAAAAATATATATAAACAGACTACAAGGTGAGAACACCCACTTCCTAGATCAAGCTAAAAACGAAAGCATTAGGACGATTAAGACTCTTCTTATTACACATCGAAGAACACCACGCTTAAGAGAAACAGAAACTACAACATATACGCATCGAAGAACACGAGGCTACACGAAAGTTATTGAAAGGGTGTTACTTACCAAAGCTCGTTTTACAGGTTCGGTGCAGCTCCTCTTTAACTTGCCACGCTCCTTAAAGATGTCCCGAATATCCCGTGTTTGGTCTTCATTGCTCCTCTGCATGTTCGCACTCGTGGTTTTAAAATCTCAACATGGCAAGAAAAATATACTACTAGTAATACTCGCGCATCTTGTGGGCAACACTAAAGCACTCGTCTGCCATGTTAGAGCATCTCCAACAGAATCGCAACGCACGGCGCTTTAAAAAAGAGTTTACTGTGCTGAGATCGAGAAGTAGATAGAGTAGAGGATAGTTCTAAGCATAGATAGATAAAAAAAGATAATTCAACTACTCCTCGTTGTTCGACTCCTCCTCGGTGATGTCCTCCTCCGACGTCTGACTGTAGGCGTGAAGATACCGATCGTCGTCGGATTCCCAGAGCGACGCTGCTCCTAGCCTCATGTTGAATTGAGCGTCCGCTTTTCGCCTACGCTTGTCCTCGCGATAGGCGGCTCGCTCCGCCCTCCTCTTATCCCTCTCCGCCCTCCTTTGCGTGTAGAACTCGCGCTCGTTGATGATGTCCTGCGGGAAGTGTTGGCGCCACAGTGCCATGGCTTCCTCGTCCATCTCGGCGATGCCGAGACGGTGCTCCCGCCTTCGGTTGTCACGACAATCTTCGTCGGTGCTAAGCCACGGCAGAGGCGCGAGCTCCTGCGCCCGCTCCCGCGTCGGCACGTTGGGGAAGTTCAATGTTCTATGAGACCACCGGAGTCGCCACGCCGCTGTGTCGTACGCGCGGGCGGCCTCGTTAGCGGTGTCGAAATTGCCGAGGCCGAGTCGCATCCCGCGGAACCGGATCTCGGCGGAGAAGCCGCCGGAGGGGCGCGCGCGGACGCCGCGGTATCCCCAAGTTTCCCGGTGACGCGGCGGCATGGTGGCGCGGCGGCGGCGAGGCGAAAATGAGCGGGGAGAGAGCGGTGGCAAGGCACAGAGCGGTGGGAGGGCGTTGGATTTTATAAAGCGCTTGAGGACGTCATGGCGCCAAAACTAGCGCACGCCGCTTTTTCCACAAGGCGATCCTTTCCCGACGTCTTTGCTATCTCTACTCTCTTCTCTCACATTAGTAAGAGGCCCATGCGTTGCATGGAACATCAAGATGCATTTATACGAGTTGTTTATCTTGTGGGAGACGAAGATGAACGAGGGAAGTCCTTATCTGCAAATGTGGAGAGGGGTGTGGGTATCTTTTAGCAAAATTGTCATAGTTTGCTTTCTATCCGTCAGATATAGATCAGACGGTCCATATTGTAGGATGGCAGGCACACCATCATCACCAACTCGGTTTTTTATAAGAGTAGGGATATTTATTATTTATCTCTACTTCCTTTACTGTCTACTTTTTTTTCTCTATACTTTTTTTCTTGCAATATAGGCCGTCTGATTTATATCTGACAGATAGGAAGGAAACAAATGGGAATTTTGCAAAAAGATACCCATACCCCTCTCCAGATTTGCAAATAAGGCCTTCCCTCGTTCATCCTTTTCTCCCACAAGATAAACTGCTCATACAAATGCATCTTGATGCGTGCAACGCATGGGCATCTTGCTAGTTCTAAAAACATTTCCATCATTTGCCACACTACTGGTTGCAGAAGAAAAACCTACTGAAGCAGAGCGCGATACAGGAGCGACGCACAATTACAAGCTGATATTCTGTTGGGCAATGGAGGCTATAACCAATTACTTTTACGGGAACAATAGCACCCAGGAAATTTGAAGGGTAGGTATGAACAAAACTGGAACTGCACATGTACTGCTAAGTGATTCAATACACACATTACCAATCGAGGAGGAGAACGATGGTCGCGGCGGCCTCTGTGAGTCATGGTCGGCAACGAGAGTCAGTTCATTGTCCACGACGGTGGTACTTCTGCGCTTGGCGTCGGCTTCCGGGAAGCAGATCCGAGACCGTGGAAGACGGCGACGGAGGAAGAGGCTTCGTGTAATGACGACGACGGTGGACCCGGCTCCGGTCACGGTGTACGAGGTCGTCGATGAGGCAGATGCGCCATGTGGACGAGTGCGCCCGATGTAAAGGGAGGAGCATGAAGGCTGCGGTGCCATGGAGAAGTCTATTTTGCGGTGGGGACATAAAATGGGGAGTATTCAGTGTACTACTGCGGGTGCCGGGTGGGGTTGGCTGGGTAGGGTGAACTGAGATTCTGAAAACAGCCCCCTACCAAGCGTCATCCGTAGGCCTGTTCCGAAGGCTATGATGGTAACTTCCCACTGCTCGAATCAGGGTCGTGGGAGATTTTCCCGCCGACCTCAAAATTTTGTGACACTGGACTCCCCGTGTGGCGTGTTGAGTGATTCGGCTAAGCAACTAGCGAGTAGTAGTAGTAAACTCTGCATATTAGGTTTGACCAAAGTCAAACTTCCTAAAGTTTGACCAAGTTTATAGAAAAAATAAACATTTACCATAACAAATATGTATGATGTGAAAGTACATTCAATAATGAATCTAATGGTATTTATTTGTTATTGTATATGTTAATATTTTTTGTTATAAGCTTTCTGAGAGTTTACAAAACTTGAGTTTGACCAATGCTAATACGCGGACTTAAATAAAAACGAAGGGAGTACACATTTGTTTTCTTAGTTTGTAGTGAACTAATCATTTGTTGAAATTGTGAAATAAATATATTAGGCTATTGACTTTGAATGTAATGGTCTATACAATTCAATAGTTACAATCATTGTCGAATCCAAGATGTATACAAGGTCTATAGTACTTCACAACATGCTCAAACTCACATAATCTCAGTCAAATGAGAATCTAAATGCATTTCATAGTTATTACTTTGTAGGATGCAACAAAAACAACCATAACTCTACATTAGCCATTAGAAGCAACATTTTGACATATCCCAATGTGTGAATGAAACGTGCAGAGAGAGCTTTTGAAGATGGAGCAGATAGGGTGGGAAAGATTGTATGTATGTGGACGAGAGAGTAGGAGACAAACCTAACGAGACAGAAGGAGAGAGATAGAGAGAGAAAGAGAGAGGAAGAAGTTAGGTCTGTGAGAAAGATGGAGACATGTAATATACGTGAGATGCGTGTGCATCTAGATTCTGTATACGTGGAAGGATAAGAGACAACATGTTTGATGAGAGAGCTAGAAAAACATGGACGAGAGGGGAAGGATCTCGTGGGTTGAGGGATTGACAATTTTGTGTGGGGGAGAGAGGGATTGGTAATTTTGTGCAAGAGAGAGAGAGGGGGTGGGGGGAGGAGTCAGTCAGCCGTCGTCACATCACCCTGCTTCCAAATGACCCCACATTCTCTAGCGCGGTGTAGTCGCCATCTTCGATCTGCTCAATGCCCTCTTTGAAGATTGAGGTGTTGTGCATGTTGGGGTGCAAAGAAGCACAAGCGAGAGTGGTCGCCGTATAACCTTGGATGGGGATGAATTGTGTGCTCGGGTGTGTGTGTGTGTGTGTGTGTGTGTGTGTGTGTGTGTGTGTGTGTGTGTTGTGCTGCGTGTGTGTGTGTGTGTGTTTGTATGTGTGTGTGAGAGAGAGATATTGAGAGAAAACAAACCTAAGGAGAGAAATGGGTATTCACAAAGAGATTGTGCGGGCCTTGAGGTGGGCAGGGGCCGGGTGAGGGTGTCAAAATGTGCGCGTTGATGCATGTGTTGCATGCAACCGTGCGAGGGACGAATCGTGAGAGATGGTTGTTGTGTTACAGATGCTCCTCTCTCTCTCTCTCCCTCTATCTCTCTCACACACACACAAGTAAACTAGAAGACCGTTCTCTCATGTATACACAATGTATCGGCATATCTGTCTATGTCTCACTCATGCATGATCATTTGCACATTCACACCTCTCTATGTCTATATCACATGCACACCGTCTCCACATTGCCCTTCCGCCACAACACACATATGGGCACATACACACGTTCTCTCTCAGTCACACACACAAAATCAGTATTAAAAAAACTAGGGCGCACCTAAAACGTCCAAATCCAAATAAACACGAACTGGAGCTAAATTCAAATATATGGAAATATTGCAGCGTCAAGAACTTTCCGAGGAAAAAAAAGTTGAGTAATATTTGAGGATTGTTTTCACACACACAAAAAGGTTCGGTGGATGTCCTCCGAGCGCGACACGGTGACGCACCGTTCGATTGACCGCGCGGCCGCGGTTCATGCGCTTGCACAGGATTCCGTATCGTGGCTGCGGTACTAACTAATAAAAGCGATGCCTAAGTCTAATGTTTACGTGTACTAGTACGGTTTCTTTTACGTTTGACCAACCTTATATAAAACTAAAGTAAGCTCCCACATGCGCACTCATCAATATGCCGCCGCTGCCGTTGCGCATGCCGGGCGCCGCCGCTCCGCCAACAATTTCGCCCATCACCGCCATGTCACCGCCATCCTCGTGCCATGAAGTCAAGGCTCGCCCGCCACGTCGTCTGCAGTCCCTCCTCGCGATGCCGCCGCTGCCGCTAAGCACGCGAAAGCCGGTGGAGCTGCGTCTATGCATGCAGCATACAAAGAGGAGGACGAGCGTGCTCCAAAGACGCCGGGCGAGGAGGAACTAAGCGTGTCATTGTCGCCTCCGCCTGCGGAGGAGGCGCATGGTGGCTGTCGCGGCGGAAGCCGGTCGCAGCTGCTGCCGAGCCCGCAAACCGGTGTGGACGCGAATCTACCTTCGAGACCTTGAATGCCACGTGGATCCTGCAACTGATGGAGCAATTTGGGTCAGTCGACTCATGTGAGCCGTTTGATGCAACATGGATGGCTAGAAGGGCTTCTTCCACCTCTTCTGCCGTCTTCTTCCTTCGCTCCATCGAACTTCTTTCACAAATCGACTGACCCAAATTATACTACTAGTACGAATGTATTAAGTACAGTAGGAACACGAAGATACGAGCAGCAGTACCAACTACAAGAAGAACAGTAGTAAGACATAGTACTAGTACTCACATGCGTTTACTAAAGAGTTCAAATAACGAGAAAGAACATACTAAACATAGTTCTGCTGGGGCCTCAAAGACAACACACCCTTGAAAATAAACTAAGCAACTAGTCCGCTTGACACCGCAGTAGAACCGGCATGAGCGATGGCATCGCCACCTACTCGAGTCCGAGTCCACGCCCTCGACTTCGCCCTCATCCCTCTTCCTCTTCCTCGCCGCCGACGCTTCTTTGCTTGAACCGGCACTGGGCTCGCTTCTTCATCCAACCCTTGTAGATATTTAAACAAAGGTAGGCATCCATTGTTGCGCATGTGATGTGATCTTCATCTAATGTCTTTGACTCCCATGCATGATGAAACTCGTGATGAGGTTTCTTCGCTTTAGCGCATAAAGGATCAATCATGGCTGCTGCCAGGTCAGCATTGAAGGTTGAGAGGAGGACACCGGGCTTGCCTTCCGGAGATCAAAGGGCTGGCCTACAATGAGACCTATCTCGACGCAGGACATCCCCGCTGCTCTTAAAGCCTACAAAGAACGAATTTCACTCTTTTGTCCTTGAGGAAGTTCTTAAAATCCTGGCACTCAACGTCGCCATGGCATATGTGGTAGACCAAGAAAATGTTATGTACTCAAACCTGGATCACGTCGGGCTTCTTCCTCTCTTAGTCCTTTTGATCCTTCTCTCGTCCCAGGACTGTGGTGTACTCAACATCTAGCCCAGTGACCCACTCATCTGTTGAACTGTTGAACATGCGTAGGAAGCGAGCAAGCCATGCTTTCACCGTCGCGGATCCACGTGTGTAGATGACAATGAACTGATAGCCGGTGATGGCTCTAACCTGGTACTCAGCGGCGACCATGTAGATTTGGGAGGCCATGGATTTTGGAGGAGGGTTAGGAAAAGTTGAACTGTTGTACTCCGCAAAAACTGGGAGCGAACTAAGGTGAAAGGACGGGACGACTGGGAGCGAACTGTTGTAAGGTAGTAGAAGACGGGGATGAGTAGGGCATGCGAACGGCGTGGGGTTGCTGGCTTGCCCGGTGGATAAACGGCTGCAAGCCCCCAAAGAGTTCTCGAGAACTATGCGGGACCCACTAGATGTCATGTCTACTAGACCCATACCGTAGGGCTCGACGGTATAGCTTCGCTCGTCAAGACGCCATGCCGGCGCGTGGATGTAACTTCACTTAATTCCGTCAACCGCGCGCCTCCCACGACCTTCGCCTCCCTCGTGCGGTCGGGCCCTTTGAGACTTCGACCGGCTATAAATGAGTTTTTTGCCTACTGCGCATGCATGATACTCCCTCTGGTCCTTTTTACTCCTGTCAACCGTTTGCTAAGTGTTTGACCAAATTTATACTTTTTTTGAACACCACCTTATATTAATTAACCAGCCACACCAGTACACTCATTCGATACAATATTCACCACATTGTATGCACGTTATTTACAAGAATACCATCTAATCTATTGTCAAAGCTATACTTAGCGATTAAGTGTGCCACCTTATTGGCGAACGGCTAATCTTTGACAATTGAAGATTGTTGATCAACTTCGAGATGCTCAACACTTTCATCTTCAGGTCACGCATAGCAGACCTGTCATAGTCCCCCGATGCAAGAGACGCTACCACAAAAGAGCAAACAGTCTCTAAAATTACAGGATTATGAAGAGAAATACCTATGTAGAGACCGGCAATGCAAGCCCAAAGCTCCGCTTCCTCCACGCTTTGACAGGCATCAATGAAATCCCACGACCAAATTTATACTAAAATATCAATATCTACAATACTGATTATAATGAGTATAAGAACTACGTTTTATAATTGAAAGCACAAGTGCTCCCTAGGTGGTTTTGGTAATTAATGTCAACATATCTCTTGTTGGACTAAAACTTTTATCTAGTATGTTTCAGATAAGTTCAACAATGGAGTGGCATGGACTAAAGGATGTGGGAACTCCTTCAAGATGCTAAGGACAAAGGATTGGCTCAAGCTTCAAGCTCAAGACTCTTCATCTTATATTTTAGTGATCCAAGATCACGTTGAGTCTATAGGAAAAGCCAATACTATCAAGAAGGGATGAGGTGTTGCTTAAAGGGTTTCTTGCTCCACAGTGCTTAATGATATGCTCCAAAACCCTCAACTACTTTCCCACTTCCACACATATGACCTAAACCTAAAGCCAAACTCGGCCCCACCGATTCTTTCTATCTGGCGCCACCGAGTTCAGATGTCATAGCCACTGCCACAAACCCTAGGCAAATCGGTCTCACCGATAGGGATCTTGGTCTCACCGAGATGGGATTGTAATCTCTCTGTGTATGTCCATTACCAAAATCAGTCTCACCGAGTTTGTGCAATTGGTACTACCGAGATTACAATGCAAACTCTCTGGTTAACTTATTACCAAAATCGGTCCCACCGAGTTTGAGTAATCGGTCCCACCGAGTTTGCCTGACCAACTCTCTGGTTACCTAATTACCAAAATCGGTCTCACCGAGTTTGTGTAATCGGTCTCACCCAGATTACGTTGTGCCCTAACCCTAACCATATCGGTCCTACCGAGTTGCATGTCGGTCCCACCGAAAATCCTAACGGTCACTAGGTTTACTAAATCGGTCCGACCGAGTTTGTTGATTCGGTCCTACCGAGTTTGGTAAATTGTGTGTATAGCAGTTAGATTTTGTGTGGAGGCTATATATACCCCTCCACCTCCTCTTCATTCATGGAGAGAGCCATCAGAACAAACCCACACTTCCAACTTACCAGTTCTGAGAGAGAACCACCTACTCATGTGTTGAGGCCAAGATATTCCATTCCTACCATATGAATCTTGATCTCTAGCCTTCCCCAAGTTACTTTCCACTCAAATCTTCTTTCCACTAGATCCAAATCCCATGAGAGAGAGTTGAGTGTTGGGGAGACTATCATTTGAAGCACAAGAGCAAGGAGTTCATCATCAACACACCATTTGTTACTTCTTGGAGAGTAGTGTCTCCTAGATTGGTTAGGTGTCACTTGGGAGCCTCCGACAAGATTGTGGAGTTGAACCAAGGAGTTTGTAAGGGCAAGGAGATCGCCTACTTCGTGAAGATCTACCGCTAGTGAGGCAAGTCCTTCGTGGGCGACGGCCATGGTGGGATAGACAAGGTTGCTTCTTTGTGGACCCTTCATGGGTGGAGCCCTCCATGGACTCGCGCAACAGTTACCCTTCGTGGGTTGAAGTCTCCATCAACGTGGATGTACAATAGCACCACCTATCGGAAACACGACAAAAACATCTGTGTCTCCAATTGCGTTTGAATCCTCCAAAACCCTTCCCTTTACATTCTTGCAAGTTGCATGCTTTACTTTCCGCTGCTCATATACTCTTTGCATGCTTGCTTGTTATGTATTGTAAATGTTAAACTTGTGCCTAAACTCCACTTAAACCTAAAGAAGTTAAAACTGCAACTTTGATACTTTGTTTCTAATCACCCCCTCTAGACACCTCTTCTCAAGGTCCTACAAGTGGTATCAGAGCATTGGTCTCCATTGCTTTGGTTTAAACACCATTGGAGGAAGATGGATGAGTCTTCTTTGGGGAGTCTTAGACATAGAGTGCCTATACTTGATGGAGAGTATTTTCATGAGTGGAAAAATGAGATGCTTGTAATTTTCAATCAATATCATTTGAACAAGTACATTGCTAGCCCTTGTGCACCTTGTGTTGATCCTATGCATCCTACCCTTGATGAATCAATTGACATGACTAGGAATCTTAGAACTGTTAATCTTATCACTAGAGGCTTGCCTAGAAACTTAATTAGAAACTTGCCTACTCTTGAGTGTGCCTACACTATATGGAAATTTCTTGAGGAACGCTTTCCAAATTATTCCTTGAAAAATCTAGATGAAATTCTTCATAAGTCTATTGCCTTGAGTAAGATGAATACTAGTGATCCTATGTTTGGTGATCATCTATTTGAACTTACAAACCTTATGCGTGCCAAAGGAGATGTTGGAATTATTTGTGATATTATTTCCGAAGCTATAAGAATTCATAAGCAAGATCATTGTCAAACTCACTCTAACGAATTACCCTCTCTAGGACTTGATCCACCACATGATGATGTTGAACATGGATACTATGATGAGGATGATGATAGTGACTTCGATCTTGACGATGCAATGAGACATTTTGGTCTTATGGCAAATCTTCGGGGATATATGTCAGGAGGAAAGGAATGGGTTCTTGACAGTGGATGTACCGATCACATGACCGGAGATAAAGACATGTTTCATGAGCTTGCTGAAAATGATAGTCCTCAAAAGTATGTTACTTTCGGTGATAACTCAAAGGGTAAGGTGGTTGGCCTCGGTAAGGTGGCCATATCACATGATAGCTCCATTCAGAATGTTATGCTCGTTGAATCTCTTGGCTACAACTTACTTTCAGTATCTAGACTTGCTGATTTCGGTTTCAATGTCCTATTTAGTGAAGTAGATTGCCAAGTGTTTCGTCGAGACAATCATAAAATGGTCTTTACTGGTATACGTAGAGGTGATCTTTACATTGTTAATTTCTCTAAAAAGGCTCAACCTAAAACTTGCTTCATTGCTAAATCCTCAAAAGGTTGGTTATGGCATAGACGACTAGGTCACGTTGGCATGAGAAACCTTGACAAGCTTATTAAAGGGAATCATATCCTTGGTGTTAACGATGTCATATTTGATAAGGATAGACTTTGCAGTGCTTGTCAAGGTGTAAACAGGTTGGAGGAAAGCATCCCGTGAAGAACATCATGACCACAAGGAGGCCACTTGAGCTACTTCACATGGATCTTTTTGGTCCCAACGCTTACAAGAGTCTCGGTGGAAATTCTTTTGGTCTAGTTATAGTTGATGATTTTTCAATATTTACATGGGTGTTCTTTCTCGATGATAAATCGCAGGTCCAAAAGATCTTCAAAAACTTCGCCAGGAAGGCTCAAAATCAGTTTGAAGTGAAGATCAAGAAGGTTCGCAGCGACAACGGAATGGAGTTCAAGAACGCAAACGTGGACACCTTTCTTGACGAAGAAGGGATTTCACACGAGTTCTCGGCTACGTACACACCTCAACAAAATGGAGTTGTGGAGAGGACGAACTGGACGCTCATGGAAATGGCGAGAACGATGCTTGATGAGTACAAGACGTCAAGCACTTTTGGGCGAAGCGGTTGAGACAGCTTGTCATGCAAAAAATCGCTTGTAACTTCACAAGCTACTCGGCAAGACAAAGATACGAGCTCCTCACCGGTAACAAACCCCAAGTTGGATACTTTGAGTATTCAGCTCAAAGTGCTACATTCTTGATAAGCATCGCTGCTCAAAATTTGCTCCTAAGTCTCATGAAGGTTTCCTACTAGGTTATGGCTCAAACTCTCACACTTACCGTGTCTACAACAATGTCACCCGAAAGGTTGAAGAGATGTAGATGTGAAGTTTGATGAATCTAACGGCTCGCAAGTAGAGCAATTGCCAATTGATGTAGGAGACAAAGATCCTTCGGAAGCAATCCAAGACTTGTCTATTGGCAAGGTCCGTCCAACGGAGGTGAAGAGGAGTACCTCGTCCGTCCAAGTGGAAGCTTCTACTTCACGACAAGGTGAACCAAGAGTTGATACGGAAGCATCCACAAGTGGAACACACCAAGATGAAGAAAACGAGGAAGTACATCAAGAACGTCAACAACCTCCTTCTCCACCACGACAAGAAAATGACAATGCCAACAATGAAGAAGATCAAGAAGAAGAAGAAGAACAAGATGAAGAAGATGTTCAACCAAGACCCAAGCAAAAGCTTTCACGAGTTCGAGCAGGAATTGCTAAAGACCATCCCAGAGAGCAAATCTACAATGATATTCAAACCGGGAGAATCACTCGCTCTAAAACTCGTTTAGCTAACTTTTGTGAAAACTATTCTTTCATCTCTAGCATTGAACCTATAAGGTCGAAGAAGCATTGGAAGATCTGGATTGGATAAATGCTATGCATGAAGAGCTACACAACTTTGAGACAAACCAAGTTTGGACATTGGTTGAGAAGCCCGACAACAACCACAACATCATCGGTACCAAATGGGTGTTTCGCAACAAGCAAGATGAGGATGGACAAGTAGTTCGCAACAAAGCATGTCTCGTCGCCCAAGGCTACACACAAGTCGAAGGTATGGACTATGGTGAGACTTATGCTGCCGTTGCTAGACTTGAATCCATTCGCATCTTACTTGCCTATGCTAATCACCATGATATCACCTTATACCAAATGGACATTAAAAGTGCTTTTCTAAATGGTGAAATAGAGGAGGAAGTTCATGTTAAACAACCTCCTGACTTTATCAATCCTAAGAAACCCAATCATGTTTACAAACTTCACAAAGCTCTTTATGGTCTTAAACAAGCTCCTAGAGCTTGGTATAAATGCTTGACCAAGTTTCTTCTTGAAAAGGGATTTGAAATTGGGAAAATTGATTCCACACTTTTTACTAAAAGGGTTAATGGAGTATTATTTGTATGCCAAATTTATGTTGATGATATCATATTTGGATCAACTAACCCTCATTTTAGTGAGAAGTTTGGAAAGCTAATGTCGGAGAAGTTTGAGATGTCAATGATGAGTGAACTCAAATTCTTTCTTGGGTTGCAAATCAAGCAAACTAAGGAAGGTACTTTTGTCTCTCAAACGAAGTACACTAAGGACTTATTCAAGAAGTTCAATATGCAAGAGTGCAAAGGTATGTCTACACCCATGCCTACTAGTGGACATCTTGATTTGACCAAAGATGGTAAACCGGTTGACCAAAAGGTTTATCGCTCTATGATTGGTTCATTGTTATACCTATGTGCTTCACGTCCCGATATTATGCTAAGTGTATGCATGTGTGCAAGATATCAAGCTGCTCCTAAAGAATGTCATCTTAAGGCCGTAAAAAGGATAGTGAGATACTTAATTCATACACCAAATTTTGGCATTTGGTATCCTAAGAGGGCCTCTTTCGATCTTGTTGGCTACTCCGACTTGGACTATGCCGGAGACAAGGTTGATAGAAAGTCCACTTCGGGTACTTGTCAATTTCTTGGTAGATCTCTTGTGTCTTGGTCCTCCAAGAAACAAAACTCGGTATCCTTATCTATCATCAAGCGGAGTACATTGTCGCTGGTTCATGTTGTGCTCAATTACTTTGGATGACCCAAACTCTTAAAGATTATGGGATATATGTGAAACATGTTCCATTGCTTTGTGACAATGAAAGTGCTATCAAAATTGGACATAATCCCGTACAACATTCTCGAACTAAGCATATTGAAGTCCGTCATCATTTCATTCGAGATCATGTTGCTAAGGGTGACATTAATCTTAAGCATGTTCGCACCGAAAAGCAATTAGCGGATATATTCACTAAACCTCTTGATGAGAAAGTGTTTTGCAGGTTGAGAGGAGAATTGAACATCATTGATGCTTCAAACTTGGAGTATAAACTCCATCGGATACATGCAAGACATGAGCTTATGACTAATCCATGATATTTCTCTTATGATGAAAACCTTATGTCTTGGATATATTTGCATCTTGCATGTTATCTAACCCATGTAGGTACTTGGTTGAATCAAATTCCATGAGATTGTAATCTACTCACATCTTGAGCAATCTCTACATCACCAAGTCTCTACACTATGGTGGTTGAAGACAAGGAAGCACGAAACCATTCAAACATATCCTTTGAAAAATTCTATGTTTGAGTTTCATGATTGACATTTTGGATACACAAGTGCTCTTCCTTGCAAGAACTAACCCACGTAGGTAGATGGACTCAAATTCCAAGTGGTGCTCCCAACTCTTGATGAGCTACATCAACCTTGAGCAACCCACACAAGTTCAACTACATGATCAACACCACCAACCAAGGTATGTTATTCCATCTTAGAGAAGCTTTACTCCGAGTAATGAGCTAAAGCAACTCGACAAGATGTGAATACATCAAGATGCTTAAACGAAAAATGGTAACCCCATTTTGAGCTTAAATGAAGAGTATGACCTATGATCAAGTAATCTCACTTGGCTCCTAAGTCAATATACTCTAACATAGGTGACTTTGTCACCGACCATCTCTAGATGAAGTTCTCTCGTGTTCTTTTCTGTGCTTTTACATTTGTATCATGCATGTTTGTTTCCCCTTTAAAAAAACTTCAGCTAGATTTCTTTCTGTTTGCTATACATTTCCTGCATCCAATTCATTGCATATTATTCAGTAAATTCCTTGCAAATATTTGTGAGACCTTACTAGTCTAGTGAGCTGAGGTGACAAGTGTTTTCTCTGCGATGAACTCGGTTTCACCGATTTGTTGTTTTCGGTCCAACCGAATCCTTTCGGTACAACCGAAGCATACCACTCGGTGCCACTGATTTCACAACAGGAAAAACAGTCTGCCACTTATTCTGTGTTTCTTTTGATCCAGCTCCACTCAATGAATCTTGTCCTCTACAAGCATCATATTTATATAAATGCTTTGTGTTGTGACTCATGGATCAAACCCTTCTTGGAAATTTATGTCAAAGGGGGAGAGAGAGATCACATCAAAGCTTATCACTTCTAAAAGGGAGAGAGAATTACTTCCACAGGGGGATAAAGAGATCTCCAGGGGGAGAGAATACTCAAGTATAAAGTATTTCTCAAGGATCCCAAATGCTTGGTGTTCAAGAGGAGAGATGCCACATGTCTTCTTGAGGGGAAAGACATGTTCATATGTGCTTATTTGCATCTGCTCTGTTCATTTATATCTTTCAGCTCTGATTTTCTGTTCCCTTTCTTCTCCAAGTATCCCATGCTAGATTCAGGGGGACCAGGGAAAGAAACCATTTAAACTCATTGCATATCTTTACTCTTAGGGACATGTCTAATCCAATGTGGTACTTAGTACTCACTCTCTACATGTCATCCCAGTCTTGGTATTCTTGTGGTTTCTTCCGTTTGCTCTGGCTAGTAGATGTACCTGTGTTATCTAACCTTGTTTACGCAGGTTCATCCCATCCTAAGCCAACTCAAGACTACAAGGTAAGTATATGCATTACAATCATGTGTATGAGGAATTCTTGCTGATGTACATACTGTTTGCAAGAAGGACTCATGAGCATGAATGTATTTTCTTTAATATTCTTTCCTCTGATGCATATGGCCAAGATACATGTAACACATTGCCTACTCTATCATGGTTATGCTCTCACATGCTTCTCTATTACATATTCACATGATTGCATACATGTAGGGGGAGCCTATGCTTGTTACATGTCTTTCCAAAGCTTTACTTGCTATTCTTTATATCTTTATCTAAAGCTTTGATGTATGTTGTCATCAATTACCAAAAAGGGAGATTGAAAGCACAAGTGCTCCCTAGGTGGTTTTGGTAATTAATGTCAACATATCTCTTGTTGGACTAACACTTCTATCTAGTATGTTTCAGATAAGTTCAACAATGGAGTGGCATGGACTAAAGGATGTGGGAACTCCTTCAAGATGCTAAGGACAAAGGATTGGCTCAAGCTTCAAGCTCAAGACTCTTCATCTTATATTTTAGTGATCCAAGATCACATTGAGTCTATAGGAAAAGCCAATACTATCAAGAAGGGATGAGGTGTTGCTTAATGGGTTTCTTGCTCCACAGTGCTTAGTGATATGCTCCAAAACCCTCAACTACTTTCCCACTTCCACACATATGACCTAAACCTAAAGTCAAACTCGCCCCACCGATTCTTTCTATCTGGCGCCACCGAGTTCAGATGTCATAGCCACCGCCACAAACCCTAGGCAAATCGGTCTCACCGATAGGGATCTCGGTCTCACCGAGATGGGATTGTAATCTCTGTGTATGTCCATTACCAAAATCGGTCTCACCGAGTTTGTGCAATCGGTACTACCGAGATTACAATGCAAACTCTCTCGTTAACTTATTACCAAAATCGGTCCCACCGAGTTTGAGTAATCAGTCCCACCGAGTTTGCACGACCAACTCTCCGGGTTAGCTAATTACCAAAATCGGTCTCACCGAGTTTGTGTAATCGGTCTCACCGAGATTAAGTTATGCCCTAATCCTAACCATATCGGTCCTACCGAGTTGCATGTCGGTCCCACCGAAAATCCTAACGATCACTAGGTTTACTAAATCGGTCCGACCGAGTTTGTTGATTCGGTCCTACCGAGTTTGGTAAATTGTGTGTAACGGTTAGATTTTGTGTGGAGGCTATATATACCCCTCCACCTCCTCTTCATTCGTGGAGAGAGCCATCAGAACAAACCCACACTTCCAACTTACCGGTTACGAGAGAGAACCACCTACTCATGTGTTGAGGCCAAGATATTCCATTCCTACCATATGAATCTTGATCTCTAGCCTTCCCCAAGTTTCTTTCCACTCAAATCTTCTTTCCACCAGATCCAAATCCCATGAGAGAGAGTTGAGTGTTGGGGATATTATCATTTGAAGCACAAGAGCAAGGAGTTCATCATCAACACACCATTTGTTACTTCTTGGAGAGTGGTGTCTCCTAGATTGGCTAGGTGTCACTTGGGAGCCTTCGACAAGATTGTGGAGTTGAACCAAGGAGTTTGTAAGGGCAAGGAGATCGCATACTTCGTGAAGATCTATCGCTAGTGAGGCAAGTCCTTCGTGGGCGACGGCCATGGTGGGATAGACAAGGTTGCTTCTTCGTGGACCCTTCGTGGGTGGAGCCCTCCGTGGACTCACAAGAACTGCTACCCTTCGTGGGTTGAAGTATCCATCAACGTGGATGTACGATAGCACCACCTATCGGAACCACGACAAAAACATCCGTGTCTCGATGCGTTTGAATCCTCCAAAACCCTTCCCTTTACATTCTTGCAAGTTGCATGCTTTACTTTCCGCTGCTCACATACTCTTTGCATGCTTGCTTGTTATGTATTGTAAATGTTAAACTTGTGCCTAAACTCCACTTAAACCTAAAGAAGTTAAAAACTGCAACTTTGGTACTTAGTGTCTAATCACCCCCCCCCCCTCTAGACACCTCTTCTCAAGGTCCTACAATAATGAGTGTAAAAATATTGATTTGACATTGTGAATGTTGATACATTTTTCTATAAGTCTGGTGAAAGTAGAGGTACATTGACTTCGGACAAAACTTAAATGCACAATGCAGACTAGTTCCTCCATCCAGGTGCGTGCCATGTCCTATCTTGTCATCACAACAAGGTTAGCTATTAGAGTACCACTACCTCCCTTCTAGTTTAGAGCAAGTACAATAGAGCTGAGTCAGCAGGCTATAAGAAATAAACTAGTATATTTCTGCTTAGTTGGAGGAAAAAGAAGAGGAGAGAGAAGGTAATCGGGCTCTTCGTGAAGACCCAGCTCTAGCATGTGCTCCTAGGCACTTTGTGAGAATAAAATGTGGGCCGCATAATAAAAAAAGTAGTACACTTTTTCATCTACTATTGTACATATTGACTATAAGATGGGCTGTAGATGACATGGCACTGGCTTATAGCCAGCAGCTGGCTATACTATTAACCATGCTCTTAAAGGGCTCAATTCAAAATTTTCACCTACTCTTAGCAAGATAGTAGAGGCAGTGGAATAGTTTTTGAAGTCTGCAAAAGTACTCAACTAGTGTTGTCGTTCTTCACACAAAAATGTGTTTACCAATGCATGCATGAACACTAGTTACTCTAACCCCCCCTCTCTTCTTTAATTCTTTGCCACATCAGCATGTTTGCTACTATTCCCGTGTGCATGATACCATCTAAGATACCACCATTATGGCCAGCCTTAATCATCGCATGCAATAATTTATTGCACCTTGAAATATGAACATGTGTGGGGCGTGTATGTTTTTAATGACTTGAGACTATACCTAGCCCGACATGCAAGATGACTTATTATGCACCGTTCCCCATACCGCAGGAAGCCCGTTCGTCTCCAAATCTTTTCCTCTCCATGTGTGGAAACAATATGCCCGCCAAACTCTCCTTCTCCCTCCGTGTCCCACCACTCCACCCCATGTGAAAAAATCTGCATGCATGACTCTCCTCCCCCCACGCTCGTCCAATCTGTTGTGACCAGCAATATTTCCACCCCTTCGCTCCCCCATAATTTACTCCAACAAATATGCCCATGTAGTTGTTACTTAACTGCAGGTGCATTGGGTCACTAACGTATGGGCCCAACAGGTGTTCGGCCCACATGTCGCTGACGCGAACCGACCTCGCATTAAGTCGATCGCTTCAGTCCATATCTTACGTAGGTGTGCCATTGCTCGCTATAAATATTGCGCCTCCGACGACATCGCTATCTCCTCCCCCTCACGTTCACGTTCGTCGCTATCTCCTCCCCCTCCCTCTCACGTCGACCACCATGGCATCGCCCCTCCCAAGCCCTAGGAGCCCCTTGCTGCACCGTGCGGACGGTCACGCATCGCCGTTTCGTTCCTCGCCGCCACTAGTCGAGGAGGACGCGTCGGTGTTCCACTCCTCGCCGTGACGCGTCGTCGTTCCATTCCTCGCCGCCACTAGTCGAGGAGGACGCGTCGGCGTTCCGCTCCTCGCCGTGACGCGACGCGACGCGTCGCTGTTCCGTTCCTTGCCGCCACTAGTCGAGGAGGACGCGTCGGCGTTCCGAGCCTCGCCGCGACGCGTCGAGGTGGACGCGTCGGCGTTCCCACTCTCGCCAGCACGCGTGTCGGAGGACGCATCGGCTCCCCGCTACGAGGAGAACGCCGCGCGCCCGCCGAGCCCCCAGCCTTGAGGAGCTTTGGAAAGAAATGGATGTCGCCTTGTGGGAGGTTTTGCCTCCAGCAGAGCGCGCCAAAATAGAGGCAGAGAAGAAGGCCGAGGAAGAGAAGCGCACCGCGGAACAAGCTGCCTGGGAGGCCTATGTCGCGTCCGAGAGAGTCAGGCAATTGGCTCTTTGGCAGAAGGCTCGTGCGAGGTCCGTGAGGGTGGCGGAGGATGCCCGTTCCGACGCCCGGTGTGCAGTCGGGCCCAAGCGCCTCATCTACGCTTGGCGGTACGTGGACCGGGTGCACGCTTCCAGCAAGGCGGAGTACCTGTTGGCGCCGGATCACCACACCGGTGAGATCGGCCGCCACGGCAAGTCATTAATCAGCACCTCGCGAGTTGCGAGGCTGAGGAAGAGGCGTTGTGTCGGCGTATTGGGAAACGGTCGCACCAAGGCACTTCGTGGCGCGCCGCAAGCGCCTCCCCGCGAGCACCGTGGCTTTTAGAAGGAGTATAATTTTTGTTTCGTAAGGCGATCTCATTAGTTTTGGGACGCAAATGATAAATCCCAAACGTTCAGGAATTTTTAGCGTCCTTAATTAAGTATGTAAAAGGGAAAGTTTGGAAACCTTGTGTATTCGTACACATTTTGCAAGTACGTGCATATAGCACATATACTATCGCAGTCTCTCTCGATATATGCTTGCAGACTGTGCTACTCCCTCCGTCTAGGTCAATAAGTCATCTTCGGTTGTGCACCGTGACCGAGGAGGGAAGACTTGTACACCTAGACGGAGGGAGTACTACTATTACTTATGTACGTGCATATGCACGTTTTAACATTACGATGTGGTTTTTGTAAAAGTAGAAAAACAACAGTAGACAAGCTTGTGAAACGATTCAATGCAAAACAAATGCAAAAATGCTTGTTTGATTGTTTACTTTTAGCTTCCTTCTCTGTCGTTATTTCTCTGTCGTACTTTGTACGGAGTATCTCACTGGTTGGAAAGGCATGCAAATTCCCAAACCGCTTCCTACACCCTGTATCGATTTTTTTTCCTAACAAGTTGTGCCGTGCAATTGGAATTCCAACTTGAGTACTACTACTAGTAGGAGTACCAGGGGCGATTCTTTTAGGCTTCTAGATTAGTAACATTTTATCAGTTAAATCTTTGGTCAAAATTTAGCACAAATTACAATGGTGAGGAATAAACCAGGACGGAGTAGTAGTTTAGAGGCCCGAATAAATGAGTGAGGCGCCTTCTTGTTACTCTCCACTATGACTAGTCTTGTGGAAAAAGCTGGGGAAGCCGCCAAAAGAACTGGCCCTAGGAGTAGTAGCTAGGGATCGAGTGTGCGAGATGAACCGGAGAAACTAAATGCAGAGAGAAGAAAAGCAAAAAGGCGGAGGGATCGATGGTTGCTTGTCCGTTTATTTTACCAGGCCACTTATTACCGGGAGTGGTTGGGTTTTGTGATATGACGGCTTTCTTGCGCGCCACGAAGCGGGTGAGAGGTGAGACTCCCGCAGCGCCGCCCTCTACACTTGTACTACATCGGTCGTGGTTTATTAGTCCCCATTGAATTTGGATCAAGATTTAATCGACAAAATGTTAGTGCATGTCAACAAAAACTATATCGTTGGATTCGTATTTGAACATAGTTTTGAATGATATAATTTTAGGTGACATGCATCAGTATTTATCGTACTATATATAATGTTAGTTCAATTTTTGGTCGTACTAATCTATAGTAGTAAGGTGCCCGTGCATTGCACCGAAGAGTGAAATGCATTGATCGGGGAGTTGTTTATTTTGACAAAGGATGTGGGGGTCATCTCATGTGTAACGGGTATCGATAGGTTTCTTCGGATATTATCTCATCTCTAGAGCTCACAAACATCCGGGTGAAATAGATAAAAATGTATATTTTGCAAACAAAAGCGTTCAACTGTTCAACCTGCATCCAAAACTTGTGAAGAAATAACACTTATTATGCTTTGCAAGAAATGATCTTTAAGAATTAGTTTGTGAGTATCGATTGTTATAGATGTTGGCTACAGATGACATGGCACTTTCTTATAGTCAACAGTTGGCTATACTATTAAGTAATATTAACCATGCCCTTATACACCTAGACGGAGGGATTAAATCAGGATGACTTGCAAGGGGGCAGAGGTGATGTAAGAAATGGTTCATCGTAAGTCTTTCAACAAGATCAGTAGTAAAAATTCATACATGGAAGATTCTAGACTAAACCATAAACGGATACACTTTTATTCATGCGCGATACTCCAATAGAGCAAGATCCTGCATGGAAGTCTCCACATGCTTAGACATCGGATTACATTGAGCAAAGACTAATGATCAACATTTAACTTGATAATGCGTAATTTTTTTAGAAGAACATGGAGGCTCCTCCCCGGTTCATTATCAAATGAAACCCAAAGTGTCTTACTGAGAGGAGCAGTTCAAAGGAAGGACTGCGGCGAAAGCCACTCAAGTTTAACGACAAGCTTACAGAATCAAAAGCGGCAAAGACACGGGCCATAAGTGCCCACACACACACTACATGTTTTCTAAGTGCACTTGATGATGCATATGTCCAGGTGAACCTCCTTGGAGTCCCCGTGCACCGCGTCGGCCGGTAAAGGATAGAACGGTTGCCATGGGTTTTCCAAGTCCACATTGGCGGGGTAGTCCCAGCTCCCCAGAGTCCAAGTCCGTTCGATGAGGCCGGTGTCGCCGCCCACGCGACTCGGAGGGGTAGTAACACTGACCACGCACCCGTACATCTGCCTCGTGTCAAGATGCCAAGATCGGCGTCGCCTCGACGCACATTACAGAGACGGGGCGGCGGCCTGCGCGGGCCTCGCTGGTGCCCGCGATCAAGAGGAAGACGCTGCCATCCTCCTCCGAGACTAGCAGGAGGCGGTGATCCTCCAGCGACTCCGGCATGGTGAACTGGTAGCACGTCTCGTACTTGATGTTCTCCGCCAAGGGCCAGCAGTGACCGCTACACGCATCCGTGAGGTGATGCACCATGTCCGCGGGCGAGGCACAAAACGGCATCGGGCACTCATAGCGATGGGACGAAGGGCTCCTTGGAGGCATCGACCAGGCCGTCCATGAAAGCAGGAGTGGCTGTAGGGGATGTTGCGCCGATTGAATATATGAGCAAGTTACTATGAGATTTAATCCGAATAAGCACAAAATAAATCATGACGGCTATAACAGAGATGAAACTAATCATGTGGACTAGCATAGTAGTAGGATCTGAGTAGAAACATGAATTCTACCATGATTTCAAACAGGAAGGACAGAAACACATACGGTCCAGCAGGGAGCGCACCGTTGGCGTTGAGGTTGTCGCCCATGTTGTTGAGGAAGAGGTTGCCGAGGTCGGGAAGAAGTCATCGTCGGTGAAGTCGTGGCTGCCCGGCGATTGAGAGTGCGCTCCCAGATTTCAACAAATACCGCCGAATGGAGCACGGGAGGGAGTGGGCTGTAGGAGACGTTACGCCCGAATGGAGCGCAGGAGTAGCACACGAAGCAGTAGATGGTGTCCTTACTAGTACTCCATAGTCTCTATCTATCTATATCTATATATATCTACTCTTATATAAAACCGAGTTGGTGATGATGGTATGCCTGCCATCTTGTAATATAGACCGTCCGATCTATATCTGACGGATAGAAAGCCAACTATGACAATTTTACAAAAGATACCCGCACCTCTCTCCATATTTACAGATAAGGCCTTGCCTCGTTCATCCTTATCTCCCACAACCTCGTGCTCCTCCCTATGTCTCTATCTCTACTACTCTTCTTTGTTTTTTATAACAAATCGAATAGTGTTGCGCCGTCACGCTGCCGGCTGAACACGCCTCCTCGCCTCCATCATCACCAACTGAGTCTTTTATAGGAGTAGGAGCAGAGAAAAAACCGAGTTGGTGATGATGGTGTGTCGTGCAATGCACGGGCATCTTGCTATATTTTTTGCATATAAGTCCAAACACCACGTACACTAGGGCTGGACTAACGAGCAGCTCGGCTCGTTAAGCTCGTGCTCGTTAAGGCTCGGCTCGTTAAGCTCGTTAAGTTTAACGAGCAGAAAATCCTGCTCGGCTCGGCTCGTTTGAAGCTCGTTAAGCTCGTGATCGCTCGCGATCGCTCATTAACAGATTATAATGTGTTACGATATACATGATGAATGTGTAGGTATGGTTTTCAAGATAAAATATTGTGACTACAAAAAGAAATGAAGTAGTATGTTACCTCATATGTCGAGTAGATTAAATAGATGGGCTGAGGTGCTACAAAAAGTTTGTCACGTAATACGAAAATATATGTTGTGTTGTTACAAACGAGCTTAACGAGCTACTAGTGAAACTCGTTAACTCGCTTGTTAAGCTCGTTAAGCTTAACGAGCTCAAATGAATGATTGGCTCTGTTCATTAGAAGCGAGCTACGAGCTTAACAAGCCGAACTATCAAGCGCTCATTAAGCTCGCGAGCTACGAGCTTTTGGTCCAGCCCTAACGTAGACACGGTCTTTGAGCATGGTTCGTAGTCGTTCCATGCTCGAGCATTGAAGTTTGTAACTATTTTAGATTAGAATATACTACTACTCCTCCGGTGCTAGTAGTAGAGCAGAGTCCTACTCTACTACTCTACTCTAGCAAGCTAGGGCATAGTACTGTAGTAGGTACTATAGGGAGTACCAGTACTGTGATCACTCAAGCAAGTTGTGGCATCGATATGACCCTACGCTGTTGGTATGTGTCTCGTAAGTCAAGCGGCGTGCTGTAGTCATCATCACCTGTCCACTTCCCGCAGCACATATTCGCTTCTCCATCTTTGTCTGCACATAATCTCGTCCAAGCTTCCATCCCTGCCGGAAGCTAAGGCGCCTCCCCCTCGTCCGAAACCCAAGAACTAACAATGGCAGAACCGAGCAGCGTCCACCGAAAGAGTGGCTGGAATTCGCTCCCCACAGAGGTAATCAAGCTCATTGTTTCACGTGTGAACAATCTCAGTACCATGTCGCTCGCCGCGTGCTCGTCGGGGCTGTACCGTTTACTCAAAGCCCTCAGGCCGGAGCTTTTAAGCCAGCTCCTTGCTTGCCGATGTCACCGATCTTCGTAAACGGCGTGTCACGCAAAGCATAACGATCGTAGGGTGGCGAGCATCAACCCCTTCATCGTGATCTCGATCCCGTCAGCCTCAGCTACATTAACGGTATGTACTGGGTCAGCATGAACACATCTTGGATGGTGCTCGTCGACGGTCGCGGCAGCTGGATGCTTGTGGAGGTCTACACCCGGCGATTGATCCCCCTTCCTTTGATTAACACAGCACTGCTTTGGCACCACGGCCCAGAATACTCGGAATCTTATAGTAGCCAGCATGATACCAAGTTTGATTTGCTCAAGGTTGTAATCTGCCAAGTGCCCACAAGATCTGCGAATTATAAAGACTTCAGGCTAATTGTGTTCTTCAACCGCGGTCTCGCCTCTCGACATGTCAACATGCGGTAAGTGGATAAATCAACACGCCGGTAGCAGGATCATACATCCTCCATGGTTCTCGATGCCATTGAACACAAGGGCTTCATTTACTGTTGTCGACTCCTTCTAAGTCGGACGTATTGCTGGCCTACTCCGGTCATTGCTACAAATGGCTGTTCTGACGGTATGTTACTTTCCTATGATATCATGATGGCTTGCTTATATTACTGTCAACATTTCTTGAAAAAATACTCATGCTCATAACATGATGTTCTTAAGATTGACTAAATCAAGAGCCCTTTTTTATTTGACTCAACTTGATATGATGTTGTAGGCCGCTGGTGTCCCTACCCTTCCTAATCCCGTAACCTTTCAAAGAAAAGCGGCATGGCGATTGCGGTGGTTCCCGGCTCGATCGCATTTACGGCGAAGATTGATGATCGTTCGCACATACCGGACGTGTTGTTTCGCGGAATACAATCACGATCCTTGCAAGGTCTTTGAGCAGGATCCCAGCTTCTCTGGGCCTTCAGGAATTTTTTGACTGGAGGCTGGTAAGTAGCCTTGGTGCACGCTCTGTGTTTGTCGAACTGAATTATCCGATTAACTAGGAGATAACCGACGGCAAGGATCATGATGGCAGCGCGGTTTCGTTCATCAGGCAAAACTGTGTGTACACAGCGTACCATGCGTCTCTGCATGCACCATACCCTGATATGTGCCGCCACGCTCTGCAGCCCAAAGTAGGAGAGAGGGTCGCAAGTATCGAACTTCGACCGGCTGGAGTTTCCCCATCAGGCTCCCATCTGGTTCAAGCCGTCAGCCAATCTCCACAGCTTAATAAATAGTAACGTCTAACTGAGCCAGTTAGCTAGATGCGTACACTTGGTGTAGTAGGATCTTTATTTAGTTTGATGCATACACTTGTTCTTTTTTGGTAGCCCTTTTGTAATGATGGCTGATGTTTGGTTTGGAAGAGAGAGTTGCGTCTTCACTCTTACGGCACGCTTCATACATTGCACCCCCAGCCACAGTTCTTTCTTCTTCTTTGCTGTTTTCAATGTACAATCGTAGTATATTTAAATACATTGGTTGAATAAATGTGTTGTTAGAACGACAAACACAATGTTTTGGAAGTCGTTGCACGGTTCAATCCTTTAGTGCCCCGTACCGTACGTAGCTCATACTATTTTTTTGTACGGAACACATTTTCCACTTGTTGATAAGATGCAGCCCACTGATGAAGGCCCAATAGAGAAGCCCATAATTAACTAGAAGGGAGGCTCTCACATGAATCCGGCCCAGGTACATGCTCATGGTCCCCTAAACATAAATAAGTAAATAAATAAAGCTAAATGCTCATGCACCAGTTCTTTGGGAAAATAGGTAGCCCAATATTTCTTTTTGAAGAATACCCAAGCTAGGCCTATTTGTTTTCTCCGACCATCTTGGGCTACAAATCTTTCAAGACGAGGAGGGATGCATTCCGTCCTGGCCAAAGAGTATGGTCAATGTCTGTTAAAAGTGATATCAAAAGGGGTTGAAAATTCCAAAAAAAATATAGCAAATGAGATATTAGTTTTTTTTTCTTTTGTTCTTCACTGATATCTCATACGTATTTCATTGGATTTAACATGACATAGTACTAATTTATTTTTAAATTATGGATATTAATTTTGGATTAAGAATATTTCATTCCCCAGCAAAAATTTGTGAATTTTCAAAATTTCCCACATATTTAGTTAATTTTTTGACCTGTATTGACCAAAAAATGGCCAGCAATTCTAAAAATGGAAAACGGGCTGCAATAAATTCCATCTGAATTAGAAAATGAGAAAAATTATAAAAATAATAGCAAATGGCTGACTTGTTTACGCAAGGCTTTGTCGGTGAACACACGATTCTAGCAAGAAGGATCGTTGGATGTCCATCCAACGGCCGACGTGCTTCTTCAATCTCTGATCTTCCTGCTCCAGCCGCCTAAACTAGCGCCGGCGGGACTACCTGCTCCCTCCTCTTGTGGCCCGTTGTGATGTCGCGCAGGCTTCGGCCGCCCACCCTACTCCCTCCGTTGGCCTGGCCGCATGCAATCAATTGCCTCCTTATTACGCGAAAAAAATGATTTCCTCCCACTGACATCTGGGGCGCACCGGTTGGGAGGTCGACACAGGCCTACTACGTTGGCAGCGTCGTGGCTTGTCAACTTAGTCAACGAACGATTCTAGCAGCGGTAACCATTGGATTTGAATCGAACGGTCCCATCGCTTCTTCAATCGCTGCTCTTCTTGCACCAGCCGCCCAAACCAGCGGAAACCGCTGCTCCACGCCTTCAATGGCGGTGTCTTGCGTTGAGGCCTCGTCGCCCCTACTACTCCCACCGCTAGCCGTGCCTCTGCGGCGACGGCAGCCTCACACCGTAGCCGAACCAGTGAACCCTCGTACTCCTCTCCGCATGGGCATCCACTGCCGCGACTTCCCCGGCTCCGTGTCGTCCCCTTCCTAGGCCTCGCCGTCGTCCACCGCCTTGGTGCTCTCGGCACGGCGTGGTCAATGTGGTCAACGACCGACTTCCATCGAAAGAGTATCAGACGTGGAGAGGTCGATAATGGGTCCACGGCCACAGCCCAGTTTTTTGTGATTTGTCAAGTAAGTCGCTTTGTCGAGGGCTTGTTGGGCTGCAAATCTTTCAAGACGAGGAGAGCTTTCATTAATTTGGTGAGAAAATGGCCCATCAGTAATGAGAAATGGGTTGTACATTTTTAAAACACATCAAACCGGCAATTAGTTTCCAATATCTTTTTTTATTTCGAGATTTTAAATTACATTAATTTTTATGCGTGGAGAATTTGTTGGATTTTATATTGATATAAATTTATTTTTAAAATTAGTTTGAATGTGAGTCGAAATTTCGGGATTAAAAACAATTCGGACCGCACCGAAATATGCAAAAATTCGTATAGTTTTTTAACCGTGGCCACAATATGGGCTGTAATGCTAACAAAAAGAATATGGGCTCCAAAAATAAACCTTAATAATTAGCAAATGGGTTGTAAATTATTAGAAATAATGGCAGATGGGTTGTATGCTGTTTTCCACAGATTTGAGGCTTTCCTAAAAAGGTTGACCTTTAAAGCAAGGATCGTTGGATGGCCATCCAACGGTAGTCGTCTTCTTCAATCTGCTCTTCTGCTCCACCCGCTCAAACAAGCGCCGACGGGACTGCTGCTCCCTCCTCCCATGCCGGCTCTGCTTGCCGCCAGAGGCCTCACTGGCCTAGCCATCCCTCTACTCACCCACACCTGTTGTTATTCTCCGGCGACGGCAGACAAACCAGTAAACCCTCGTACAGTCATACTCCCCTCCGCGTGGGAAACAACTGCCAAGTCTTCCCTGCATCCGTGTCGTCCCCTTCCTAGGCCTCGCCGTCCTCCACCGCCGTGGTGCTCTCGGCGTGTCGTGGTCAATGTGGTCAACGACCGACTTCGATCGGAAGAGTACTGTGCGTGGAGACGCTGACAGCTGGGTCCACGGCCGTAGCAAGGAAGTGCCTCCTTATTACGCGCAAAGTAATTATTCCTCCACCTGACAGCGGGGACCCACCGGACGGGCCACCGTAATTCGCGAAAAAAATGTTCCCCCCCTGACTGCTGGGACCCACCAGCTACACCTTCGCACGCAAGGAAGTGCGTCCGGGCAGAAAAAACGATTCGCTTCGACCGCTGGGACCCACCAGCTACATCTTCGCACGCAAGGAAGTGCGTCCGGGCAGAAAAAACGATTCGCCCCCCTGACTGCTGGGACCCACCAGCTACATCTTCGCAGGCAAGGAAGTGCCTGACATCGGGACCCACCTGGTCGAAACGTATCTAGCGTTGTCATTCTGGTCACGAACGTGTACGTACATACTGGTCATTGTAGAGGCGCGCACGTGTCGTAGTAGAGGCGCGCACGTAGCATGTACACGTCGTCTGGCGGCGTGGTGCAAGAAAGAAAATACGGCCACGTATGTATGCGTCTGGCGGGGTCTCGACGCCTACTCGCGCATACATACATGGCTGGGTCGGAACGGAGAAACAAAGATCGCCATCGTGTTCATGGGGAGCCAACCGGCTGGGTCGGAATGGAATGCATGGTCGTGTTCATCGGGAGGGCTTGGACGAAGCGGCGATGGAACGAGGCTGGCGCATCGCACAACGGAGGAAACAGACCTCCTACGCTCGAACAGGGTCCTGTTGTTCGGGAGGGGTGTGGAGTACTGCAAAACGGAGGAAACGGACCTCCTATGGTCGAAACGGGGGTCCTGTTGATCGGGAGGGGTGTGGCGTACCGCAAAACGGAGGAAACGGACCTCCTACGGTCGAAATAGGGGTCCTGTTGATCGGGAGGGGTGTGGCGTACCGCAAAACGGATGAACGGACTTGTGTTGGAGAGCTAGGGTCGAAACGGGGGTCCTGTTCGCCGGGAGGGTGTGGCGTACGCAAAACAGGACTCCATGGGATCTGTTCATCTCCATCGTCGACCTCCTCCGGCCTCCACGGGCTACCGTCGACCTCCTCCGGCCTCCACGGGCTCCTGTTCATCCGGCCTCCACCGCGTGCTACTCCACCGGCTACCGCTCAACCACCCCTCCACGGGCACCCTCCACCGTCTCATCGCTCATCCAGCCCTCCACACCACGGGGTCCTGTTCAACCACCCCTCCACGGCCACCTGTCCACCGTCTATTGTTCATCCAGCCCTCCACACCACGGGGTCATGTTCATCCAGAGGCAACGCCATCGCCATCGCTCATCCAACTCCCCCATAACGCTCCTTTGTTCATCCAATCAATCGGCTTGATTAGCAGCAGATGGCGAAGGAATTGCTCGATCGGGTTCGATTAACGACCATCGATCGATCGCCGGGTTCGAGAACGCGTAGCTTGCGGTCAATCGCCGGGTTCGATTAGAGCCCAACGCCTCGCTTCGGGTATGCGATTAGAGCCAACGCCGCGACACACGCAGCGTCGTGTCTGAGAAAGCGCATCGCCGGCCCCGACCTCCCACCGTAACCGCAACTCCCGAAATTTTCCTCCCCCTCGCTTCTACCACGGTTTTTTTCGTCATGGACGGCCCAAAGAATGTCATGATTTTCTGTCATGATTTTTTGTCATAGAAGTAGGAGCCCACCACATCTATGATGATACCGGGTTTTGTCACAATTATCGTCATAGAAGTGTCATATGTATGACAGAAAAAAAATTCGTTTGGCCCAAAATGTCACGGATGTGTCTTTTTTGTAGTGATATTCGATGTAATCTTCTTTTGCGGTGTGTTTGTCGAGACCGATGAATTGTGGGTTTATGATCAAGTTTATCTATGAACAATATTTGAATCTCCTCTGAATTCTTTTATGTATGATTGGTTATCTTTGCAAGTCTCTTTGAATTATCAGTTTGGTTTGGCCTACTAGATTGATCTTTCTTGCAACGGGAGAAGTGCTTAGCTTTGGGTTCAATCTTGCGGTGTGCTTTCCCAGTGACAGCAGGGGCAGCAAGGCACGTATTGTATTGTTCCCATCGAGGATAAAAAGATGGGTTTTATATCATATTGCATTAGTTTATCCCTCTACATCATGTCATCTTACTTAAAGCATTACTCTGTTCTTATGAACTTAATACTCTAGATGCATGCTGGATAGCGGTCGATGTGTGGAGTAATAGTAGTAGATGCAGAATTGTTTCGGTCTACTTGTCGCAGACGTGATGCCTATATACATGATCATACCTAGATATTCTCATAACTATGCTCAATTCTATCAATTGCTCGACAGTAATTTGTTCACCCACCGTAATACTTATGCTCTTGAGAGAAGCCACTAGTGAAACCTATGGCCCTTGGGTCTATTTTCCATCATATTAATCTTCCAATACTTAGCTATTTATATTGCCGTTTATTTTACTTTGCATCTTTATTTCTCTTTATTATAAAAATACCAAAATATTACCTTATCATATCTATCAGATATCACTCTCGTAAGTGACCGTGAAGGGATTGACAACCCCTTTATCGCGTTGGTTGCGAGGTTCTTATTTGTTTGTGTAGGTGCGTGGGACTCGAGCGTGGTCTCCTCTTGGATTGATACCTTGGTTCTCAAAACTGAGGGAAATACTTACGCTACTTTGTGCATCACCCTTTCCTCTTCAAGGGAAAACCAACGCAGTGCTCAAGAGGTAGCAAGAAGGATTTCTGGCGCCGTTGCTGGGGAGTCTACGCACAAGTCAAGACATACCAAGTACCCATCACAAACCCTTATCCCTTGCATTACATTATTTGCCATTTGCCTCTCGTTTTCCTCTCCCCCACTTCACCCTTGCTGTTTTATCCGCCCTCGCTTTTTTGTTCGCTTTTTTTTCTTTCGCTTGCTTCTTGTTTGCTCGTGTGTTGGATTGCTTGCTTGTCACGATGGCTCAAGATAATACTAAATTGTGTGACTTTCCCAATACAAACAACAATGATTTTCTTAGCACTCTGATTGCTCCTCTTAACAATGCTGAATCTTGCAAAATTAATGCTGCCTTGTTGAATCTTGTCATGAAAGATCAATTCGCCGGCCTTCCTAGTGAAGATGCCGCTACCCATCTAAATAGCTTCGTTGATTTGTGTGATATGCAAAAGAAGAAAGGTGCGGACAATGATATTGTTAAATTGAAGCTATTTACTTTTCCGCTTAGAGATCGCGCTAAAGCTTGGTTTTCATCTTTGCCTAAAAATAGTATTGATTCATGGAATAAGTGCAAATATGCTTTTATCTCTAAGTATTTTCCTCCCGCTAAAATCATATCCCTTAGATTCATGGGAGCGTTTTCCTTTATATAAGAGTTTGTCCAGGCTTGTCCTTTGCTATAAAAAGGATTGGGCCATCTTGCTGTACCTTATTTACTTTCATTACTTGTTACCCGTTACAAATAACCTTATCACAAAACTATCTTTTACCGATAATTTCAGTGCTTGCAGAGAATACCTTACTGAAAACTGCTTATCATTTCCTTCTGCTCCTCGTTGGATTCGACACTCTTACTTATCGAAAGGACTATGATAGATCCCCTACACTTGTGGGTCATCAAGACTCTTTTAAAGCTCCGCTGCCGGGGTGAAGCGCCTTTGGTAGGTGGAATTTGGTAAGGAAAAATTTATATAGTGTGCTGAAATTTACTGTCACTTGTTACTATGGAACATAATCCTTTGAGGGGCTTGTTTGGGGTATCTTCACGCCAACCAGTAGAGCAAAGAGCTTCTCCTCAACCTACTGAATCTACTGAAAATGTTTACTTTGAAATTCCTACGGGTATGGTAGAGAAACTGCTAGCTAATCCTTTTACAGGAGATGGAACATTGCATCCCGATTTACACCTAATCTATGTGGATGAAGTTTGTGGATTATTTAAGCTTGCAGGTATGCCCGAGGATGTTGTCAATAAGAAGGTCTTCCCTTTATCTTTGAAGGGAGAGGCATTGACATGGTTTAGGCTATGTGATGATATGGGATCATGGAACTACAACAGATTGAAATTGGAATTTCATCAGAAGTTTTATCCTATGCATCTTGTTCATCGTGATCGTAATTATATATATAATTTTTGGCCTCGCGAAGGAGAAAGCATCGCTCAAGCTTGGGGGAGGCTTAAGTCAATGTTATATTCATGCCCCAATCATGGGCTCTCAAGAGAAATGATTATTCAAAACTTTTATGATCGGCTTTCTCTCAATAATCGCTCCATGCTCGATACTTCTTGTACTGGTTCTTTTATGATGAATACTGTTGAATTCAAATGGGATTTATTGGAAATAATTAAACGCAACTCTGAAGATTGGGACCTCGACGAAGGTAAGGAGTCAGGTATAACACCTAAGTTTGATTGTGTTAAATCTTTTATGGATACTGATGTTTTCCGTGAATTTAGCACTAAATATGGACTTGACAATTAGATAGTAGATTCATCCTGATAATCCTTTTCTACTCATGTTGATCTACCTAATGAGAAGTGGTTTAAATATAATCCTCCCATTGAAGTAAAAGTAGTTGCACCTATTAAAGTTGAAGAAAAGACTATCACTTATGATGATCATGTTGTTCCTACTGCTTATATTAAGAAACCACCTTTCCCTGTTAGAATAAAGGATCATGCTAAAGCTTCAAATGTGGTCAACAAAAGTAATATTAAGACACCCAAACCCCATGAGCAAATTAAAGTTGAACCTAGTATTGCTATGCTTAAAGATCTCTTGGCTGATAATATTGATGGGCATGTCATTTACTTCTGTGAAGAAGCTGCTAGAATTGCTAGACCTGGTACTAAAAATAAACATAGACCTGTGGTAGGCATGCTTGTTATATCTGTTAAAATAGGAGATCATTGTTATCATGGTTTGTGTGATATGGGTGCCAGTGTCAGTGCAATACCTTACACTCTATATACAGAAATTATGCATGATATTGCACCTGCTAAGATAGAAGAAATTGATGTTACGATCAAGCTTGCCAATAGATATACTATTTCACCAGTCGGGATTGTTAGAGATGTTGAAGTCTTGTGTGGGAAAGTTAAATATCCTGCTGATTTTCTTGTTCTTGGTTCCCCACAAGATAACTTTTGTCCCATTATATTTGGTAGACCCTTCTTGAATACTGTTAATGCTAGGATAGACTGCGAGAAGGATGTTGTTACTATTGGTTTGGGTGATATGTACCATGAGTTTAATTTTGCTAAATTTCGTAGAACACCCCGTGATGAGGAATTGCCTAGTAAAGATGAAATTGTTGGTCTTACTTCTATTGTCGTGCCTCCTAGTGATCCTTTAGAACAATATTTGATCGACCATGAAAATGATATGTTTATGAACGAAAGAAGGGAAATAGATGAAGTATTCTTTAAACAGGGACCTATTTTGAAACACAACTTGCCTGTTGAAATCCTACGGGATCCTCCTCCACCCAAGGGTGATCTCGTATTTGAGCTTAAACCATTACCTGATACTCTTAAATATGCTTATCTTGATGAAAAGAAGATATATCCTGTTATTATTAGTGCTAACCTTTCAGAGCATGAAGAAAAGAAATTATTGAAAACTACGAAGAAGCACCGTGCTTCTATTGGATATACTCTTGATGATCTTAAGGGCATTAGTCCCACTCTATGCCAAAGACAAAATTAAACTGGAGAAAGACGCTAAACCGGTTGTTGATCACCAACGACGGTTAAATCCTAAGATGAAAGAAGTGGTAAGAAAAGAAATACTAAAGCTTCTGGAAGCAGGTATAATTTATCCCGTTGCTGATAGTCAGTGGGTAAGTCATGTCCATTGTGTCCCTAAAAAGGGAAGTATTACCATTGTTCCTAATGATAAAGATGAATTGATCCCACAAAGAATTGTTACAGGTTATAGGATGGTAATTGATTTCCGCAACTTAAATAAAGCTACTAAAAAGGATCATTACCCTTTACCTTTTATTGATCAAATGCTAGAAAGATTATCCAAACATACACATTTTTGCTTTCTAGATGGTTATTCTGGTTTCTCTCAAATACCTGTGTCAAAAGAGGATCAAGAAAAGACTACTTTTACTTGCCCTTTCGGTACCTTTGCTTATAGACGTATGCCTTTTGGTTTATGTAATGCACTTGCTACCTTTCAAAGATGCATGATGGCTATATTCACTGACTTTTGTGAAAAGATTGTTGAGGTTTTCATGGATGATTTCTCCGTTACTTTAACTTCTTTTGATGATTGCTTGAGCAACCTTGATCGAGTTTTGCGGAGATGTGAAGAAACTAATCTTGTCTTGAATTGGGAGGAGTGCCACTTTATGGTTAATGAAGGTATTGTCTTGGGGCATAAAATTTCTAAAAGAGGTATTGAAGTTGATAAAGCTAAAGTTGATGCTATTGAAAAGATGCCATGTCCCAAGGACATTAAAGGTATAAGAAGTTTCCTTGGTCGTGCCGATTTTTATAGGAGGTTCATTAAGGACTTCTCTAAAATCTCCAGGCCTCTGACTAATCTCCTACAAAAAGATATTCCTTTTGTCTTTGATGATGATTGTGTAGAAGCATTTGAAATACTTAAGAAAGCCTTGATTTTTGCACCTATTGTTCAGCCACACGATTGAATTTACCCTTTGAAATTATGTGTGATGCTAGCGATTATGTTGTAGGTGCTGTTCTAGGACAAAGAGTTGATAAGAAATTAAATGTTATTCAATATGCTAGTAAAACTCTAGACAGTGCCCAGAGAAATTATGCTACTACTGAAAAGGAATTTTTGGCGGTTGTATTTGCTTGTGATAAGTTCCGACCTTATATTATTGATTCCAAAGTAACTATTCACACTGATCATGCTGTTGTTAAATATCTTATGGAAAAGAAAGATGCTAAACCTAGACTTATTAGATGGGTTCTCCTACTACAAGAATTTGATGTGCATATTATGGATAGAAAGGGAGCCGAGAACCCCGTTGCAGACAACTTGTCTAGGTTAGAGAATGTTCTTGATGACCCACTACCTATTGATGATAGCTCGATGAACAATTGATCATCATAAATTCTTCTCGCCTTTGCTCCATGGTATGCTGATTATGCTAATTATATTGTTGCTAAATTTATACCACCTAGTTTCACATACCAGCAAAAGAAAAAGTTTTTCTATGATTTAAGACATTACTTCTGGGATGACCCACATCTTTATAAAGAAGGAGTAGATGGTGTTATAGACGTTGTGTACCTGAGCATGAACAAGGATAGATCCTACTCAAGTCTCACTCCGAAGCTTATGGAGGACACCATGCCAGAGATAGAACTGCACATAAGGTATTGCAATCCGATTTTTATTGCCTACTCTCTTCAAGGATGCTCGTAAGTTTGTTTTGTCTTGAGATGAATGTTAGAGAATTGGTAATATTAGTAGACGTCAAGAAATGCCTATGAATTATTCGCTTGTTATTGAACCGTTTGATGTTTGGGGCTCTGATTATATGGGACCTTTTCCTTTCTCTAATGGGTATACACATATCTTAGTTGCTGTTGATTATGTTACTAAGTGGGTAGAAGCTATTCCAACTAGTAGTGTTGATCATAACACCTCTATTAAGATGCTTAAAGAAGTTATTTTTCCGAGGTTTGGAGTCCCTAGATATTTAATAACTGATGGTGGTTCACATTTTATTCATGGTGCTTTTCGTAAAATGCTTGCTAAGTATGATGTTAATCATAGAATTGCATCTCCGTATCACCCACAATCTAGTGGTCAAGTAGAATTGGGTAATAGAGAGCTCAAATTAATTTTGCAAAAGATTATTAATAGATCTAGAAAGAATTGGTCTAAGAAACTTGATGATGCATTATGGGCCTATAGAACTGCATATAAAAATCCTATGGGTATGTCTCCGTATAAAATGGTTTATGGAAAAGCATGTCACTTACCTCTCGAACTAGAACATAAGGCATATTGGGCTATTAAAGAGCTCAATTATGATTTCAAACTTGCCGGTGAGAAGAGGCTATTTGACATTAGCTCACTTGATGAATGGAGAACCCAAGCCTATGAGAATGCCAAGTTGTTTAAAGAAAAAGTTAAAAGATGGCATGACAAAAGGATACAAAAGCGTGAGTTTAATGTAGGTGATTATGTTTTGCTATACAACTCTCGCTTAAGATTTTTTGCAGGAAAACTTCTCTCTAAATCGGAAAGTCCTTACATTATCGAGGAGGTCTATCGTTCTGGTGCCATAAAAATCAACAACTTCGAAGGCACAAATCCGAAGGTGGTGAACGGTCAAAGAATCAAACATTATATCTCAGGTAATCCTATAAATGTCGAAACTAATGTTATTGAAACTTTAACCCCCGCGGAATACATAAGGGACACTTTCCAGAACGTTTCAGACTCCGAAAAGGAATAGGTATGTGGTACCATAAGTAAACCGACTCCAAAACAGTTCTAAAGGCAATTTTTCTCCATTTTGGAATATTAAAGAAAATAGGAAAATAAGAAGTAGTCCGGGAATGACACGGGGCTTCCACGAGGGTGGAGGGCGTGCCCTACCCCCTGGGCGCGCCCCCTACCTCATGGGCACCTCGTGCGCTCTCCGGACTCCGTTTTCTTGCACGATACTTCTTTTGGTTGGTAAAAGTTCATTATATAATCTCCCGAAGGTTTTGACCACCGTACCACGTGAATATCCTTTGTTTTTGTTTCGAGCTGTTTTTCTGACAGATCTAGATCACCATGACGTCTCCAAGTGCCCCCAAGGACAAGTTCTTCGAGAAGGTCATCAACCCCTACCTCGCGGAAGTGCTGCAACATCCTAAAACCATTGAGATGTGTGAGGGGTTGCTGCACATCCGCAATGTTGAGGGACCAAGGAGGACCGGAAGCGTGGAGACAAGGCTCGAGGTAATGGAGCAACCAGTTTTCAAGTGTCAGGAGATGGTGGAACGTGGACTCGACTCCAATCACATAATGATCACGGAGTTCACCAACAACCACAAGCTGGACGCCAAGGACATTGGGGAGGCCATCTTCAAGCTTCATGATAAAATCGAGCACCTCCAAGCCCAGATCTATGACACCGCAAAACCAAAGCTGTGAGTATGAATATAGATTCAAGAGGATGAGTTTGGCTGCAGATTTAAGGATCCCGGAGACTCGATCATCCTTCTATGATGGCGAGCCTATGCCTTGGAAGAGGGACGACAAGCCTACATCATCAACAACTCCGTCAACACCACCCCCGAGGAAAGAGATATAATCACATGGGTATGGGCACTCCCCTTGGCAACTGCCAAGCTTGGGGGAGGTGCCCCGGTATCGTATCACCATCACACTCCTATCTTTACCATTTTTCTTAGTTCGATCCTTTTGGTAATATCTTGATCTAGTAGAATAAAGTTTTAGTATGATTTAATTTTGAGTTTTGCCTTATGATCCTTCTATGTAATCAAGTCCGTGAGCTATATATAATAAAGATTAGTTTTGAGTCAAGGGCTTGATTATTTTTCTTTGATCTTGAGGGAATAAAAGAAAAAGAAAGAATAAAAAGAAATAAAGAGAACATATTGGTCTTATGGAGAGTAATGACTTCACATGTAAAGAGTATGATGAATAAAAGTTGTTGAGAGTTGACAAACATAGTTTTGGTCATCGTTGCAATTAATAGGAAGTAATAAAGAGTATATAAGGTATAAGACAAGAATGATGGAAAATAGATTCTACCACCTAGTGATAGTTACCACCTAAGAATCCACCGTTCATCTCATGTGCCGATCTAAGCGTGCTAGATGGCCAACAGAATCCTAACGGGTTAGATGAGGTTCCACCCGTTTAGTACTAATTCGTTAATTACTTTATTTTATGGTTAACCACAGCTATCTGATCGTGAGCTTATCCAAAAAACTGACTGCAATTTTCTCCACGTAAAAATAGCTTTCTCTGTATGTTCTTGTTACCAACAACAAGCGATTTTTCCTCTATCTAGCGATCTGCCTCAAGGCTGCGTCCCGCACAAGCTGGACACGGCGGATCGGCCTCGTCGTGAGTATCACCAGCTGGAGACAGGGGACCGGCGTCGTCGTGTGCCACCACCCGACTCTCTCTCTCTCTCTCTCTCTCTCCCTCCCTCCGTGGATGTTTCCACGTCCAGAAATTTTGTCATGTCGCCGCCATAGATCCATGTTGTTGCCATAGATCGGAAGCAAGTGAGTGTCGCGTGGCACCATCCGCCGTCTCGGCCGGCAGGACGTCGCTAGCTGACTCGGTTTTTTTTTTTGAAATTTTGCTGACTCAGGTTTGATACCACTTCCACCACAGGTTCCAATGTTTCATTGCTTGCTCTTTGAAGTTTGAACTTTCATCTGCTTTATTTAGATGATGAATAGGCTATAAGCACCGTCTGGGAGTAGCCTGTTGAGGCGAGCACCTGCGAGTGATTGACACCGTTGATGACGGCTCAGGATTAATTAGACGCAGCGACGTACGGCGATTGCATGATGATGGCGGCGGATGTCACCGAGGTGAGCAATGCAACGACCACACATTACCACTTGAAAAAAGATCTACGTGAGCAAACACACATGGAAAGAAAATATGGTGCATGATGGATCCTGATGATAACGCCTCGGTGATGCATGAAACTCCAATACTACATACTACTTTTTTCCACGTACTTCCATACGTTCTTTTCACATAGTAGTGCATATATATACTACTACATTTACACGATACTATTTTCTAATGCTACTTCACAATTTTCATTTTTGTAAATACTCTATTTTTTGTGGCACAACGACTAACACTACTTGGCCTCAATGTGCAGGTGCAACGGCGGCCAACGGGAGACTCCGTGACTGCTCTGGCATGACGGCGGCCACGATGACATGCGGTTTACGCAGCGGACAAGATAGCGCTCCAGCAGCAAGACAACGGTGTAGCAGCAGCCGCGCGACGTAGTATGACAAATGGTCGACGGGTGATTGCTCCAGTGCGGCGGCTGCTACAAAGTATGGCTGTATAGGATCTGCTCGGACAACAAACTCCATTGTGAAATGAGTGTAGATAATCGTTCAACCTGAGCTCGAAGAGACAATTGAGCCATGGATAAAATTGTATTGTTCCACTCAACTGTGTGATATATACTAAATTTTTTTTGTACTCACATATAT
Source organism: Aegilops bicornis (assembly GCA_021605145.1). Lineage (NCBI taxonomy): Eukaryota > Viridiplantae > Streptophyta > Magnoliopsida > Poales > Poaceae > Aegilops > Aegilops bicornis. Next base: position 401,536,764 of record CM038673.1, on the reverse strand, counting down.
ACTCCATACTACCTACTTAATTATACTCCATACTACCTAATTTATGAAGATACACACCACGTATTTCATACTCCATACTCCACATACTTCATACTCCATACTCCACTTCATACTCCATACTCCATATACCACATATTTCATACTCCATACTCTACACTTCAAAATATTATATGATAAACTCGATACTTCATACACCAAAAATATTACTCCATACTGCAAAAAAAATTAGTGTATAGTCCCCATACTGCAATAAAAGGTTTATATACACACACTTATTTTCCATGAGTGATATTCAATACTTCTATAAGTAAATATGCATTCCCTGTACTGTAATTAGTATATTATTCTTAAATATACATACATACATACAATTCCACTAAAAAAATAATAGGCCCATAGGCCAAACAAGAGTATTTGTGCATATTGTAAAACATAATCATCTATATTCTACCTGGAGTATATACCTAAGATTAGGACATATGCACGTACATGCATGTAAGGAGGAGTACGTGGCTAGTGGCTACCATTATCGATTCTACTCGATTCATGCATGCATGCATGCAATTAGCCGGCCAGCAACTCGCGAGGTTTGTTGCAACAGAACCGCTATCTAATTTTTTAACTAATTTAAAAAGTTGATTAATTAGGTGAGCCATATCGGATCCTTTTGGAACCCGGCGATCCGTTTGTTCGCTGGTAGGGTGGGACACGTGGAGGGCTATTGCTTAGGGGGTAACTACCACTGCTTGTAGATAAAATATATATATATATATATATATATATATAGCCAATTGGATGTAAGTTAGCATGAATTATTATTGTTGACATTGCCCTTGAGGTAAAAGGTTGGGAGGCAACACTATAAGCCCCTATCTTTCTCTGTGTCCGATTAAAACTCCATACTCATAAAGTATTGCGTGAGTGTTAGCAATTGTGAAAGACTAAATGATAGTTGAGTATGTGGACTTGCTGAAAAGGTCTTATAATAACTCTTTCCGAAGTTATGATAAATTGCAATTGCTTCAATGACCGAGATCATAGTTTGTTAGTTCTCAAAGAAGTTTCTGATTCATACTTTACATTGTGAATAGATTGTTACTTTAGCATAAGAAATCATATAACAAAATATATTTATGTTGCTGTTATAAGAATGATCGTGATGCCCTCATGTCCGTGTTTTATTTTATCGACACCTCTATCTCTAAACATGTGGACATATTTATCGTTATCGGCTTTCGCTTAAGGACAAGCGAGGTCTAAGCTTGGGGGAGTTAATACGTCCATTTTGCATCATGCTTTTATATCGATATTTATTGCATTATGGGTTGTTATTACACATTATGTCACAATACTTATGCCTATTCTCTCTTATTTTACAAGGTTTACATGAAGAGGGAGAATGCCGCATTTGGAATTGAAATTTGGAAAATGAGCAAATATTAGAGACCTATTCTGCACAACTCAAAAAGTCTTGAAACTTCACGGAAGTCATTTTTGAATTAATAAAAAATACTGAGCGAAGAAAGTACCAGAGGGTGCCCACACCACAGCCACGAGGGTGGGCGCGCCTACCTGGGCGCGCCCCACGCCTCGTGGGCCCCGGCAGCCTCCGGTGCCCATCTTACGCTATATGAAGTCTTTTACCCCGAAAAATCATAAGCAAGCCTTCGAAGAAACTCCGCCGCCACGAGGCGAACCTTGGCGAAACCAATCTAGGGCTCATGAGCTGCTCGCCGGGGAAACTTCCCTCCGGGAGGGGGAAATCATCGCCATCATCATCACCAACGATCCTCTCATCGGGAGGGGGTCAATCTCCATCAACATCTTCATCATCACCATCTCCTCTAAAACCCTAGTTCATCTCTTGTATCCAATCTTTGTCTCAAAACCTCGGATTGGTACCTGTGGGTTGCTACTAGTGTTGATTACTCCTTGTAGTTGATGCTAGTTGGTTTATTTGGTGGAAGATCATATGTTCAGATCCTTTATGGATATTAATACCCCTCTAATTATGAACATGAATATGATTTGTGAGTAGTTACGTTTGTTCCTGAGGACATGGGAGAAGTCTTGTTATAAGTAGTCATGTGAATTTGGTATTCGTTCGATATTTTGATGAGATGTATGTTGTCTTTCCTCTAGTGGTGTTATGTGAACGTCGACTACACGACACTTCACCATTGTTTGGGCCTAGAGGAAGGCATTGGGAAGTAATAAGTAGATGATGGGTTGCTAGAGTGACAGAAGCTTTAACCCTAGTTTATGTGTTGCTTCGTAAGGGGCTGATTTGGATCCATATGTTTCATGCTATGGTTAGGTTTACCTTAATACTTATTTTGTAGTTGCGAATGCTTGAAATAGGAGTTAATCATAAGTGGGATGCTTGTCCAAGTAAGGACAACACCCAAGCACCGGTCCACCCACATACCAAATTATCAAAGTAACGAACGTGAATCATATGAGCATGATGAAAACTAGCTTGATGATAATTCCCATGTGTCCTCGGGAGCGTTTTCCTTTATATAAGAATTTGTCCAGGCTTGTCCTTTGCTATAAAAATGATTGGGCCATCTTGCTGCACCTTATTTACTTTCATTACTTGTTACCCGTTACAAATTACCTTATCACAAAACTATCTGTTACCGATAATTTCAGTGCTTGCAGAGAATACCCATCGAAAAATTGCTTATCATTTCCTTCTGCTCCTCGTTGGGTTCGACACTCTTACTTATCGAAAGGACTATGATAGATCCCCTACACTTGTGGGTCATCAGCCATCCGCCAGCAGACGGCAACAGGTCCGGCTGAACGAGCTACGGCAAAGGCATCTTTGTCGTCTACTGGTGGACGACAAAGATGAAATGGTCTTTGTCGTACGCCAGCAGACGGCAAAGGACCTGGACGGCAGATGTGGCAGCTACAGGGTGTTAGTGGGTTAACGGTGTGCTTTGCCATCCACTGGCAAACGGCAAAGACCTTTGCATATTTGTCGTCGGCTGGCAGACGGCAAAGACCTTTGCATATTTACCGTCTCCAGCGGACGGCGTAGCAGTCCACGTGGTAGCACCTGGGGGCTGGCCTATTTGATATCTCTGCCATCTGCTGGCTGATGGAAAAGATGCAATGGTCTTTGCCGTCGGCCAGCAAACGGCAAAGCAACCAAATAGTCAGCCTATTGCCCCAGGTTGCACAGGTAGCTGACATGTGGCATCTTTGCCGTCTGCTGGCTGATGGCAAAGCTCTTTGCCGTCTGCCAGCTGATGGCAAAGAGCCTGTATAGCCCCTTTTTCTGATTTTTCTTAAATTCATTCAATTTCACACACACATATATATATACATATGAAAATACTTGCCATATGGATATGATCATCCAACACATATACATACCAAATCATATCCCCGCCATATGGATATGATCATCCAACACATATACATAGCAAATCAAAAGTCCATATGCAACATATATAGCTAGCCAACATATCCAATAACAAGCATACAATGGTTTCATCCATACATACATATATAGGTAGCAAGTTCACATTGCTCATCCTACAAAATCAAAACAAGAAGGAAGCATAAAGAGAAGAGTAGACTCCATCAACGCAAGCTTCCTCATCTAAAGCAAATCTGCAAATTGGGAAAGAAGAAATTTAGAAGAAGAAGAAGAAGAAGAAGAAGATTTTTTTTCTTCTCTTTCTTTTTCTCCTCTCCTCTTCTTTATCTTCTTCTTCTTCTAACTAAGGTAGGTAAAAATGCCATTTTATTGCTAAGCTAGGTAAAAATGCTAAGTGTATGTCATTTTAGAGCTAAGCTAGGTAAATAGGTCATTTTGGAGCTTAGTAAGGTTATTATGTCATTTTGAAGGAAAATAAGCTAAGTCTATATCATTTTGGAGGTAACAAAGATTATCATGCCATTTTTGACCTAAGTATGCTAAGTATGTCATAAATAAACTGAAGAAGCTAAGTATAGCTCATTTTTTATCTAACTTAGGTAATTATGCCATTTAGGAGCAAAATAAGCTAAGTATCCATTTGTAAAGCAAAACAGTAGAGAAAACTTACCCTCATCACAACAAATGTGATGAAGATCGCAACTAAGATAACAATTGATCCAACGGCATAACGATACCAAGCCTCATTATCAATGGCATATTTTCTAATCTTCTTAAGCTTTAAGCGCATTGCATCCATCTTCAAGCGCATTGCATTCATCTTCATCTTCTGATCATCGACGACATCGGCAACATATAACTCCAATGTCATCTTCTCTTCTTCAATTATTTTAATTTTTTCTTTCAAATACTCATTTTCTTTTTCAACTAAATTTAACTTCTCGACAAGAGGGTCGGTTTCAAATTCCTGTTCACATACCTCCTAGATTAAAATATCTATATGTCAACTTGATGGCCATAATTGTCATAAATGCGAAATGCAACAAATAGTTATGAAAGAGAATTTACCACATCCGAGTCATAAAGCGGGTGAGGGCCGACGGGACGGACATCAAGGCCATGGCACTATGTATAAGAGACAATCATACAAAGTAAGAAAATTATACAAGTAACTATATAAATCATACAATCATACAAGTAACTATATAAATCAAGTACAACATAAAAATTGAATACCTAATAATAATCTGGATCGTCGGGTTCAATAAATGCTTCGGGATCAATAAATGCATCATCATCACCACTATCGGTAAGGACGTGCTCATCATCATCATTAATAATAAATGCATCATCATGTGGAAGGCCACCTTTATGTAATCGGTCAAGCATTGACATGTCATCCGCAGCAGTAACCTCTTCTAGTTCAGGTTCTTCTTGTTCCGGCTCAGGGGTGAAGTCGGGTTCACTATCGCTGTTTACTTCAATGTTCTGGGGTGAAGTAGAGCGGTTCTTGAAATGTTTTTTGGAAAGACGTGTTTCTTGGAAGAATTCTCCTTCATATGTGACTGGGTTAATGTGAGGTTCATAATCCTCTTCATTGGGAGGAGGTGGTCTAACACGTGGCGGCACTTCATAAACGACATCCCAACCATTGAGATTTGGATCACTTTGACAGGCCCATGGTAGATAGAAAACTTGGGTTGCCTGTTGAGCCATAATATAGACATCGGGAACATCCAAATGGGTGCTTTATTTGATTTCCACTAGCACTAAGTGTTCATGAGTCCTTCTAGTCTCCTTCGGCTGGAACCAATAGCATTTGAAGACTACGACATTTGGTGGGTTTGCACCATAGAATTGAAGTTCATAAATTGCTTCAACTCTTCCATAATACTCGGTATCTCCTTTGCCGATAGCAAAGTCACAACAACTTGTAGACTTTTCGTCGGCCATAGATAGCTCTTTGCCATAGGTACGAAAGCGGTACCCATTGATGTCGTATTTGTCAAATGAACGGACCTTAAAGTCAAAACCATTAGCGACTTGTCTCAATTCAGCGTCCATTAACTCTGAATTATCCTACAAGTTTAATACGAAAGGGATTGTTGCATTAGCCACAAATTAGACGAAGAAATGAAATGGTTTAATGGAAATTACCGTTTGTTTGAACCAAGAGATGAAACCGGGATAGCCGCCTCCATGCTTTGCCAGAAGCTCATACTCTTTGACGGAATCCTTTTGGATCACCACTCCATACGAGAATTTGGCGACGTATCGACTGTATCAAATTTATCCGGGAATAAGAGCAGTTCAATGGAATTAGAAGTTGCGAAACAATGTACCGAGAACTTACTCGATGTACAGCCGCACTTCTGTTAGGTTGGTGAAGATATACAACAAAATGATCTGCCATCTTTCGAAATCAACGTTAAGGAATTAGAAGCACCGGCTGGTGCGAGATCCCCTTTGAATAGGTTGAGGTTGGATCCACCCTTTTTAGGTTCGTCAGCATTGTACCGAGGCTTCGGATTATGCAAATGACGATTTTTGGCTTCGTAGTGTGCTATCACGAAGTTTGCCGCCTCCTCAGTAATGAATGCCTCAGCAATCGATGCTTCAATTCTACGCTTATTTTTAGATTTTGCTCATAGCGTCTTCTGCATCCTCTCAGTGGTGTAGCACCAACGATTTTGCATGGGCCCCCAATCTTGCTCGGTTGGGAGATGCAAAATCAAGTGCTGCATTGGATTAAAGAAGCCCGGCAGAAAGATCTTCTCTAACTTCCAGATCAACTCCGGCGCCACTCTTCCATTTCTTCTAGCAGGCCAGGTGATAGATCTTTCGCACAAAGAATACGGAAGAAATAGCTCAGCTTTTCCAGTACTAGCCATTCATGCTCAGGGATGAAGCCCATCACCGGCATTACCCGCTCAATCCATATGTGCCAATCATGACTCTTGAGACCAAATATCTTCAATTTATCAAGACTCGCTCCCCTCTTTAGATTCGCTGCATACCCATCGGCGAACATCAACTGTTGTTGCACCCACAAGATAATTTCCCTCATAGCTGGCCTTCCAAGATTGAACCATATGCCTTTGGCTTCGTCCAATTCTGCTTTCCTTTCGGTTCTTTCATGTTTTGTAACGGTCTATCACATAGCACCTCCAGATCGACTCTAGCCTTAGTATTATCCTTTGACTTCCCATCTATGCCGAACAATATACCAAAAAGTGCCTCGGCGATATTCTTCTCAGCGTGCATCACGTCGATGTTGTGTGGGCAAAGGAGGTCTTTGAAGTAAGGCAGATCCCACAAGCATGTCTTGTGAGTCCAGGCGTGTTTCGAATTATACCCCTTGAAATACCCTGGATGCTCTCGATCTGGCTTGAGAGCGTTTAACTGATCCAGGGTCTCTTGGCCTGTCAACGCAGGTGGTGCAGAGTTTTTGACAACTCTACCTCTGATGAAGTTCTTCTTGTCTTTCCTGAACTTATGGCTAGGATCTAGGAACTGTCTATGCATGTCGAAGCAAGAAAACTTGCGATCGGCCTGAAGCCAACGAAACTCAGAGCTCCCTTGCATGTGGGGCACGGGAACCTTCAATGCACACACCAACCAACGAATAGCGCATACGCTAGCAAGTCATGCATCAAGTACATGTACCAGCCACGCATTATGAAGTTTCGTTTGCTAAAGGCGTCGTATGTCTTGAACCCATTATCCCAGACTTCTTGCAATTTGTCCTTCAGCGGTTGCATACACATTCATATTCTTCCCCGGATAGTTGGGCCCTGAAATTATCAACGTCAGGAAAATGTTCTTTCTTTGCATAATCTGTCCGGGGGGGATTGAGTGGAAAGACAAATACGGTCCAACAACTGTATTGGGTTGCCGTCAGACCAAACACACTAAGCCCATCCGTGCTAATGTCGACTCGAGGATGCCTCGGATCTGCTGCTTTGTCATCATGTAATGCATCGAAGCTCTTCCATGCTTCACCGTCCGATGTGTGCACCATCATCAGCTTCCCATCTGCATCTAGTTGGGTTCTTTTGCCTGTTTTATGCCATGTCATCTGTCTAGCTGTCTCTTTGACCATGAAAAGACGTCGAAGTCTTTGTACGATTGGCATATACCGAAGAACATTAACGGGGATTTTGGTCTGCGTCTTCTCACCCATACCGTTGTCTGCCACAACATACCTGGATGACTTGCAAATGGGACAACAATCCAAGTCCGCATACTGAAGCCTAAATAAGGCACATCCTCTCTTACAGGCATGTATCTTCTCATAGGGCATCTTAAGAGCACGGAGGATTTTGTCTGACTGGTACAAGTTTGCAGGTAGTACGTGGCCTTTGGGTAGAAAAGCGCCCAAATCATCATCATTGCGTCGTAGCATTCTTTGCCCAAGTTGAATTGAGCCTTCAGAGCCATTATTTGTGAGATGGCATCCAGCTGACAAAGCTCAGCGTGCTCGTGGAGAGGACGTTTGAAGACTCCAACATTTCATTGAAGGCCTTTGCAGATTCCTCCATCTCATCGTCCGAGTCCAGAGCATCATCAAAGTCTTGCACCATGTATTGCATCCCGGTACCATGCTCGTCGGTGCGACGACGAAGCACCTCAGCTCTTGCACGTTGGGTAGACTCGCCATGAAATGTCCACACCGTATAATCTGGCGTAAAACCCCTCTTCTGCAGGTGTTTGCCCATTTCATCCTCTGTCCTCTTGTGCCAATTGTCGCACCCGGCACAGGGGCACCATGTTGTCCTCTAGCCATTTGCAAATGCGGCTCCTAGAAACCCCTTGGTTTTTGTTAACCATTCAATTGTCATGTCTTTCCTGACTAGTGTGTCCGGTGTACATCCATGCACGATCAGTCATCTTGCCTAGCTACTAGACACATAAGATATATATATATATATATATATATATATATATATATATATATATATATATATATAAGTCACATGTATATATTTATCGATTAATGAAGTTTGTCACTTTTATCACATTCATGCAACCTAGACGCTAATAGGTAAAGATAGGTCCTAATCCCACTCAAGATATGTAGATTGGGTTCGTTTCCCATGCTCGCCTCGGATCTAACGCAAAATTTTGGCAGCACCTCCCGCTGTTCTCCCGATACACGCCTCGGCAATAAGAAGAGAGGATGTGTACCTGGAGAACAACAGGGAGGCATTGACGATTCTGCATCGGATCCGGAGCAGAGCATATGGAAAAACAAACCCAATCTACACATACTCGGGCTGTCCATGGATAACGTTGGACAATTCGAAAGAGTCACGGTTATAAATATGCAAATGCATGTATATTTATAGATGTAACCCTTTCGAACGGGAGACACATAGTGGTCACGCATACTGATGATTGAAGACACCTATAGCTAGCAAGTTTCATCGGCACGAAGACCGGAACAGAGCAAATGAAGGGGGGGAGGAGATGTCGACCTAACTAAATATTTACAATAGGACGAGCGGGTTAGGGGGTTCCTTGGCGTCGATGGAACCCTAAATAACAAGTATCATCGGTGCGAGATACATGTGGCGCTCGTCGTTGAACACTAGATCCACATCCTATAAGTGAAGCTGGCGCCCGGCGTCCCACAACAATAGTTCTGGTGGCCGATGACGGTCGAACACCTTGGCGAATTTGTCTGGCAGCCTTTGCGATGAGGATTAAAGCCAAGTTTTGAAAGTTCAAACAACCTAACCGACTTGAGTCAGTTTAGGTGTTTCAAGTTTCAACACTTGCCTTTTAATCGTCATCGCAGAGGCTGCAAGACAAATTCACAATGGTGTTTGACCGCCATCGACGCCGAGAACTGTTGTCATGGACGCCGGACGCCGGCGTCACTTGTGGGACGTGGATGTAGTGTTCGACACCGACGACCACATGTATCTCGCACCGATGATACTTGCTATTTAGGGTTCCATCGACACCGAGGAACCCCCTAACCGCTCGACCCCGGGCGCCCATTTTCCTACTTCTTTTTTTCATCTTTTACTTCTACTTCTTTTTTTCATCATCTTCTTCTTCTACTACTTATTGTTTTTTTCTTCTTCTTCTTCCTCTTCTTCTTTTTCTTCTTTTTTTCATCTTTCTTGATTATTCTTAAGAAACAGAAAAAAACCCTAAACCAAACTATAAACTAAATGTAACCTAAAATAAACTAAATTAACCTAAACTAAACTAAACTAACCTCACCTAAACTAAACCAACATAAACTAAATCTAATAAAACAGAAAAAAAACTCACCAGACGGGCGGGAAGCGGCGGGCAGGCAGGCGGTGCGGCAGGCGGCGGTCGGAGGCGGGGTGACCAGCGACTCGACGGGACGACGCGGGCGGCCAGCGGCTCGACGGGTGGCGCGGTAAGGTAGTTAGGCGGCGGCGGCAGCGGATGGGCGGGCGGGCAGCAAGGCGCGTGGGCGCGGCGTATGGCGGCGTGATGCGGGGCGGCCGACGACTGGGGTGGCGGTGCGGGTTAAGGGCGGCGGCGGGGGCGAGGGGCGACGGCTCGGGCAGGGGAGAGAGAGAGAGCAGACAGAGAGAGGGGTGGGGCGGGGCGCTGGCCGCTTTTTAGGTAGGTCATAGCTCTTTGTTGTCTGCTAGCAGACGACAAAGAGTCTAGCTAACGGACGTTAGGTTGGCCATTTTTTTGCCGTCAGCTAGCGGACGACAAAGAATCTTTGCCGTCTGCTAGCGGACGACAAAGAAAGTGGCCGTTAGGTGGTTCTCGCTAGTGGGCCACCCTCCCTCTTTGCCGTCAGCTAGCGGATCTATGCCGTCCGCTAGCTGACGGCAAAGTTCTGGCTGACGACAAACATGTTCTTTGTCGTCCGCTTCTTCTTTGCCGTCAGTTTTCTTTAACTTGATGGCAAAGAGCTGGCTGACGACAAAGATCCTGATTCTAGTAGTGCCTCTGATGGAAAGATTTTTTTTGTTTTCTCCGTTTACGAAAGACACGACTCTGACATCACAGTTAAAAACAATTTTCAAAGAAAGTGCCCAGAGTCTAATGCCCAAAAGCTAAGAAAGACCAGTGAAAAACAGAAAACCCAAAAAAAACCTATCTAAAAAGCTAAAAACATGTGAGAAAAATAAAAATAAAATTCAAAGAAAGCGCCCAAAGTCTGACACGTGGCTGATGCGCTTTCAGCCCACCTCAAATGACCCTTGGGGAGGCTCCCGAAACAAGCGCTCCTCAATTAGTTACTGTCGATATAGGTGCCCCTTCTTTTTTAGGGCACCTTTTTTTTTCTGAATCTGGGCACTTTTTTTTTAGGGTGGCACTTTTCTTTTCTTGTTAGCTTTTTTTTTTTGAGGTGATCTTTTCTTGTTAGCTTGTTCAGGGTTGAACTCTAGGATTTGCAGTGGGCCTTGCCGGCAACCGAAGCCCACGAGGCCGAGCTTCCCAGAGGTACCAGAAGAGGTATCGCCCCCTCACCACTCACCGGCCTCGCGCACGCACGAAGAACCACCAACAGAGTAGCGCACCTGACGAGGGGGAGGGGAAGAGAAAACCCTATGCCCTAGCGGCCGGCGGCGACCTCTCACCCTCACCGACCTCACGCACGCGCGAGGAGCAAGAGGGGCGAAAAGCCCTAGGCCCTAGCGTCCGGCGGCTACGGGCGAGGCGCGCGCGGAGGCGGGGCGGGCCGTTCTCCTGGCCCCCGTCGCGGCGGCTGCAGGTTCGGTCGCCGCTAACTCGCTCACTCGCGGAATCTTAGCCCGAGAGAGGTAGCGTCGTTGCCGCCGTACTGACCTTTTCTCTCCCGGATTCTCTCCCTTTCCGGTAGCCATGATGATGATGTCCGACGACGATGATGACTCGGACCCGCAGTTCAATGTGGTGGCGGATTACTTCTTCGTCGACGCGGAGAAGAACCCCATCTGTCTCTCAGCCTTGCCGATTCGGTTCGAGCAAGGCACGGATGAGGCCACTCAATGCAAACAGAACATCGTCTTGCGGGGAGTCGCTGACTCTGGCATCACAGTTTACACGCATGTGGTTGCCTGGAAGCTGGGGCTTGAAGGCAAGCAGCCCGTGATCGCCGTGCTGTCCGTGGAAGGCAGCTGGATAAATCTCGCCAAGCCCAGGAACAGCTACGAAGAAGAGTTCCGAACAATTTTTATCACAGTGCGGATGCTTCACTTCCTCAGAAGAAAACCTGAGGAGCCTGAGAAGAACTTGTGGAGTCATCTTCGCAAAGTTTTTGAGTAATCCACCCATGCACTCTCCGCTCTTTTCTCTCAAATGATAAAACTATGATATTTACAGAGCCCTTGCCATATTTTCAGCAAGTTTGACCTTAGACCCTCCAAGGACGATTTCAGGAACCACCGTTCCCTATTGAAGCTGTTTGCTGAGAAAGATTTGAACTTAGCAAAATCACAGGTACAGATTTTCTGCTCCATCATATGTACTCCCTCTGTTTTTATTTAGTCCGTGTATTAGCTTTGGTCAAAGTCAAGCTTTGTAAACTTTGACAAAGTTTATAAACAAAAATATTAACATATACAATAACAAATCAATACCATTAGATTTATTATTGAATGTACTTTCACATCATATAGATTTGTTATGGTAAATGTTTATATTGTTTTCTATAAACTTGGTCAAATTTTACGAAATTTGATTTCAGTCAACTCTAATATGCAGAGTAAATAAAAACGGAGAGAGTACAACTGTGCTTGATAACTGATAAGAATAAGATTGTCCACAATACACCATAAATGTCCATAGGTTTAAATCCATCAAATCTGAGGGCTTCACTATAGATCAACCTTTTGGTGTTTGAGCTGCCTTATGTTGCAATACTTCTCCAATTCGAAATAAAGGCTCTGTTCATTTTTCTTTTGAATTGAATGCTTCATTCTTCTTGATCATTACTACTCCCTCCGTTTCTAATTATAAGATGTTTTAGATATTGCAATATGGACTACATACGGATTAAAATGAGTGAATATACACACAAACGCTTCTAGATGCATACGAATCTGAGTAAATGGAGAAAATCTAAAACATCTTATATTTAGGAACGGAGGTCTCTTTTTGAACTCATGACCCTGTTTAGCCACCTGTTTCTCTTTCAATTTGTTATATTGCTCCAGGAATCCCTTTATGTAAAAACCAATTTTATTTTATTTTGATTAGCAATTAAGCATACCAGTTGGGTCATAGATATGTGAATGGAGTGGTATGAGTGAATGGTAGTGATCTTTCTGTCTGTTCTGGGAAAAAAGGTGAACAGAGTGCAAATCTGGAACAGAAATGGATTATTTGTGGTACGGAGCAGTGTTTTCCGGCAGGACACCCTCGGAACTAAAATTTTAGTAACTGTAAATGCAGAAATTTCTGTATGTGTGCCCACTTCGATAGCTCATAGAGATTTGGCCCAACATACTATGGCCAGGTTGTTGATTCGGCTATAGGCTGTAGCTGCTGCTTGATGCTTAGTTTTTTTTTCTTTGGCATGGTTCAGGGGGGGGGGGTTTGTGTTCCGGGAGACATGCACCTTTGTATCTATGTCCGCATCATACTCGCCTGAATTCATTTCTGACACTATTTGCTTCTTCCGTATTTGCTTCTGCTTCTGCTAAAAAAAGTACGGAAACAGATGTGATAGCAGTCAATTCCATCAGTTTCTGCTTCATTTTCATACGTAGTCCTAGCTGTATTCCTTGTCAACTCTAAATAACTTTATTGATTGTAATAACTCTTGGCTGGCTCTAATAAACAAAATAGAACTCCTGAGTGCCGCGATTCTTATATCTCTTATGATGAATGTTATCACAGGTTTTGCGAGCATTTATTGAAGATGGATCTAAGAAGCAAACAAGCGAGGTATGTGTGGGACTATGAATTCTCTCAATTTTTTTGGCAGGAAACTGATCATGAAGTTAACCGTTTTTCTTATTATCATTTCAACTAGGTTGAGTCAGATAATATTGAAATGAAGCAGTCATTTATTGCCTCCGATGAGGAGATAGAGGATATGGTTTCTGATGGAAATTCTGAATCTGATGGAAATTCTGAATCTGATGAAGAGGAGGATGATCTGTTTGATTTTACTTGTGCCATATGTGACAATGGAGGAGACTTGTTAGGGTAGGTGCAAATCTTCTATGGGATGAGTTGGTGACCTAAAATTCCCTATGCATAGTCAGCTTGAAGTTTAATTAGTATTTAGTTGCTCATGTCTTCAGTTGAACTTACACGAGCAAGATATTTGACTGCATGTATTAGCCCATTAGCTCTTAGATTTATGAATATTTGGTTATATCATGCCCAGGAACAGAAATGGGCTGGAATGACTATATATGATAGCTAAAATTGTAAAAGTTCAACTATATCTGAAGCTACAGAAAGCCGGGTAGATGAACAGGATTTGGTGCTATCACAACAATTGATTTATTAAGTGGTACACACAGTGAAACTAACCATGACAAATACCCATGGTTAGAATTTTTAGCAATAGCAAGTTAGCCACTAAGTATTTATTTTAGTAATAACCTGACAAAGACTAATTAATACCCGTGGTTAGAATCCTGAGGGCACATTGCAAGATAATTTACTAATTACCATGCCGGCTTAACTTTTGTTGATATAAGTTAAGTATAAGATTTGATTGCACAACAAGTTCCTATTTTTTATAATTAATTTTGTATATTTATTTAGAGACAAAAGTGTCAAACATTACATCGGCGGTTGTGACATTTGAGCCATGACCAAGGAGTTGTGTTAAGACTATTAGGCAACTAGGCTACTGGACTGTAGGCCATGGACTTAACAGGTTACTTTTTATAAGCCATCACCTCCAATAAGCTGTAAACTTCTTTAAAGATAAAACTACATTCCCTTGTTAAATGGTAGACACGTAGCTCATCCAGATGCTAGGCAACACCATCACACCTCGCCTGCATCTAGTATGTGCCCCATGATGTCTATATCAAATCCAGGCCATGAGCATAGCATGTGTGCCACTATGTTTTCCCTTCTTAAGACTGCAACCTTTGCCCAATAACATTTTCAGTTATTGTTTCTTCTCATTTCATCACTGTCGTGTAGAAGTTTCTATGGTCATCTGTAAGTATTCATTTTGTGCCAATATTCTAATACTTCTCTGTATTCTGTTTGCTGTATTATTCTATTGTAGGTGTGATGGCCCATGTATGAGGTCCTTCCATGCCAAAATAGGAACTGGCGAGGACTCCTATTGTGATACCCTTGGGTTCACTGAGGCAGAAGTTGAGGTAGCTTTTGAAATTCTGAGTGGTAAAGATAGCATGAAATTCAAACTTCTGTTTTCTTTATTGAGTTTTCTCTTTCAATGTGTTTTAGGCAATGAAAACTTTTCTGTGCAAGAACTGTGAGTATAAGCAACACCAGTGTTTTATTTGTGGAGTATTAGAGCCTTCGGATGGACCAACTGCTAAGGTACATTGTCATTGTTTTAGCTTTTTCACTCTGGTTTCATTGTTCATTAACAATAAAGTGATTTTCGGTGCTTATCGGCAACGTTTAATTACTTATTATGCATTAATCTTGCTGTTACTTGGACTTAAAAGCGGCAATCATTATTTGCAGTTTTAGGTTTTCAACCACTATACAGCCAGCATTACCTAGGAATACAGAACTAGAAGTAGTACTATGAAAGAGCATCTAGTTGACATTTCATAAAGTAGACATTCTGTGTTATGAGATAGTTTAGTTGTTCTAGCAGTTATGTAGTAGGGGCATTTAGTACCATTTTATCTGTAATTTTTGGCTATTGCAATAAGCCAATAACTAACGATTAGGTAATTAAATTGTTACTATGACCGTATTTCAGCGCTATGAATGGAGTAATTGCATCGTTCTAGCTGTTAGAAAGTGCATCTACTTAAGTATCAATGTGAATCATATTTTATTCAGTGCTTTATAGTTATTTAGTTTTGCTAATTATGATATCATTCTTTAGGTGTTTCTTTGTAACAATGCTACATGTGGGTACTTTTACCACCCCAAATGTGTTGCAAGAAAACTTCATCCTAACAACAAGATTGAAGCCTTAGAAAAAGAGAACAAGATAATAGGTGGATCTTCATTTACGTGCCCCATTCATTGGTGTTTTCACTGTAAAGGCTTGGAGGATAGATCACAAGAACAATTGCAGTTTGCTGTTTGCAGACGCTGTCCAAAGTCATATCATAGAAAATGTTTGCCGAGGTGCTGCTACCATTCTCTTTTTAAATTTCTTAATCCATATATGGTCTCTTCTGTTCTTCTCATACTCGAGATATTTCAGAGAAATACCCTTTGAAGATAGCGACGAGGACATTGTTACACGAGCCTGGGACCTTTCAAAAAGAATTTTGATCTATTGCTTGTATGTAGTAACTTCTTCCCTTATATTTGTTAAATGCTGTTTACATTGTTCATATACTGAGTTGTCGTAAACTGTTCAGGGACCATGAGATAGATAGTGACATTGAGACACCTGTCAGAAATCATATAAAGTTTCCGGGTATTCCAAAAATTGTAAAACCAGCAGATTACCTAAAGAGAAAAAACAAGGTGTTGATTAACAAGAGAAAGAGAGATTTTGATGAATCATTTCTTGAACAATCTTCAAATAAAGCTGCAAAGGTGCCAGTCAAGGTTCGGGTGCAAGAAGATGAACACGCCAGAAAATTTGCTGTGAAGAGTTCATCAGAGCAATTTGTTGACAAGCCTGAGAAGAAAAAACCAAAGGTCAAAGATACTTCTGCAAGCAGTTCAAGACCTGCAAATGAGCAGGAAAAATACTTGGCGACTTCACCCTCATCTACTACGGGGAACTTACCCCAGAGTTCATTTCCTAGGGTGGACAGTGAAACAGAGAAGAGGTTAGTCACTTGATATAATTACTTGAGGACTCCAGTCACTACACACCCATACATGACCATGTGCTAATTGTACTACGTACTATAAGTGTATGCTTGGTTTGTGTCCAAAATGTACCCTACATATTTTTTTCAATGACCAAAAAAAATGGCCTTTGTTTTGGATGGTTGCAATTTTCTGGCGTGCCCACTTCTACTTTCGTGCAGTTTCTTTTGGTAATATTGGCCAAGCCATAGGCAAGAAAAACCTTGGCCAAAGTTTTGGCTAGCCAAATCTTAGGTAAGGTAGACTTGGCTCATACAAAACACTAAGGAAACTTACCAGAATGCCTGACTCTAAAACCAAACATACACAGAAATGTAGTTCTCCTGGACCCGACCAGGGCCTAAAAGCTTACTTGTTTATCTTGCTACAGTTTTCTTCTTGCGTCCTGTGTTTAGCCTTTTTCGTTCAGTTTTATTGACACGGATGTGCAAAGTATAAGTTGATCAAACATTATTTACATTTTAGACTTTAGAGTCCTCATGGAGTCATGGTACTACCTGATATATTCTCAATCTTACTTGCAGGGTAATTGCTTTGGTAGAGAAAGAAGGCTCTTCCTTGACACTAAAAGATATATCAAGCAGGTGCCTTGTGCCATCAACTCATGTATACGCTGGCAGGCAAACTGATAAGATTGTTGCGACGGGCAAGCTTGAGCGTTCTGTTCAGGTCCATTCACTGTTCAGTATTTCCAGCAGGAAATGCAACTTTTCATACTAGTTATTATTTGTTCAGCATTTTCTGAATGATGGGCTTTTTAGGCTGTAGGAGCAGCTCTAAAAGCGCTGGGTGATGGAGGTAATGTTAATGAGGCGAAAGCAGTATGTGAACCTCAGGTTTTGAAGCAGCTAACAAAGTGGCATGTATGTATATTCTAATCATATATTCATCTTTTCATATACTGTTGTTTTTGTAGAAACTTGCATAAATATATCATTCCTATGAGATTTATGGCACGCTCTTTCCGTATTGCCAAGAAGATTCACTGTTAGTATACTTTGATAATTATGATGTATCTGTTCATAATTATGCTTCAAGTGGCACTTCAATAGTTTTTGTTAATGCCGTTATAATATTGTTTTGGTGTTATCCTCTGAAGTCAGTATACTTTGTTTTAGTCCCGTCAGTTCCAATACTTGAGTTAACCCATTGTTGGTTATAGTAAGTAGATGTCAATCTTCTCATGATCTATGAAAGCCGCAATGGCACTTTTACCCCGTCTTCATCTTAGTGTTTCTCCTGAAATTGTTGTTGGCGGGAATGAGCCATTTATTTCCTGAGTGTACTATGATGTTGGGCGGAACATTTGCCTTGCAATGTTATGGTAGTCAATCGATTTCTAACTTTAGATTGTTTCTCTCGTTCCAGACTAGGCTCAGAGTATATATTTCACCATTCATTTATGGGTCACGCTACAGTTCTTTTGGTCGACATTTCACAAAGGTGGATAAGCTTGTTGAGGTATATTCTTATTCAGAAATTATGTTGACACAGCATGAAACATTAACGAGTATAAAGCCTTAGGGCAAGGTTGTCAGAATCGCAATTCTATTGAATGATTCTACGACTTTACGATCCAAACTAACCACTCTGATTCTACGATCTTGGTTAGTAGAATCTATGTTTTTACGATTCTGCGATTTGCGATCCTACCATTGGAGCTCCGATCCAATTCTGAAAAATCACGGTTCTGACAACCTTGCTTAGGGGCTGTTTGTTTCTAGGCCTAGCAATGCCACACTTTGCCACACATTTCTTCTCAAACTATCCCAAGGTTAGTTCAATAAAATTGGAGCCACAAGTTGGCAAGCCTTAGGGAATCTTGCCACACTAAGTGTATATGATGTGGGGCCCTGGTGTGGCAAAAAGCATCTTACCTAAGGTATGGCTTGAACAAAACACACCTAAATTAGTTAAACTTGCCTCATCTTAGGTGTGGCAACCTTTGGCAAAGTTAGTCTCAAACCAAACAACTTTAAATATCTTTAGAGAGACGAGGAAGTTTCTAGTTTCCACTGTTAGAAAGATATTTGTATTTGTACTAGGTCCCACGTATTTCCTTCTGTATTTTCAGATTCCTAGTTTATACATAGATTAAGTTGCTATTCCTCTTAACATGGTATCTTAGATTGTTTCACCCCCCCCCCCCCTCTCCACCGCGTGCCAGCAACCCACACACCCCCTCCCCGTATGCATTGATCTTTTCCCCTATCACACGCTAAAATTTAGGCCGAAGACCAAGCTCCAATTTAATTTTCATTTTGTGGTGCCTGCTGGAAACTGATGTTATGGTCTGTTTTTTTAATCTTGGCTTACTTTGTGGTATTTCTGCCCACTTGTCAATTTGACCTTTTGGTTGACAATAATATC
The DNA here is from genome assembly GCA_021605145.1 of Aegilops bicornis. Taxonomy (NCBI): domain Eukaryota; kingdom Viridiplantae; phylum Streptophyta; class Magnoliopsida; order Poales; family Poaceae; genus Aegilops; species Aegilops bicornis. The sequence goes on along the minus strand of CM038673.1, from coordinate 401,518,058 downwards.
CTCTCTTGAAATTCTTACTTGAATGCACTTCACTGAGAAACTCTTCTGCCAATTTTTTTTGCCTATAGACCAGGGATCAAGAAACCAGCATCAGGAACTGTTTTTTCACCCTCTTTGGTTTTATAGAACAAAAAAAGGGCTAGCTCCATGGTCTAATTGTCACCTTTTGATCTCCCCTTTATATTGGAACAGACATATTTCTTGTGCATGATCCAAATGTTTCTCTCGTGAGTTAGAACAAGAAAAGGTTGGCCAGCTGGAAATCACCTTGGGAAATTTCTGGCCAAGAGCTATTAAAGGATCATGAATATTTTTGGAAAGGAAATCATAGAATCTGACTGATTGCTCCCATTCATTGCCTGCTGAGTGCTTCAAACTACCTATTTGTTTGTTATGTCTCTAATTTTACCTGATGTTTGTTATTTCTCTCTATTGAATATTTTACTTAGAATTCTATACAATTACACCTCATTAGCAGATTGTTGACAAACTTCATTGATATGGTACAGATTGTTGATAAACTTCATTGGTATGTGGAACCTGGTGACACGGTATATTCTCTCTCTAGTACATGAGGCACATACTTGTGTCATTGATTATGCCCTCTATTGAAGCAGTGTTCTAGTTATTTTAAAAAGGTTAAATATGTGTAACCCACCATTGCATATGCTATCTCTGCCGAGTGCTCACTAATGAACGATAATCAGAATGATGTTTTACAGCATGTTACATACTGTGGGTCTGCTCAGTGCTCACTAATGAATGATAATGAAAACGATGTTTTACAACATGTTACATACTATGGGTCTCTGCTCAGTGCTCACTAATGACGGTAAAGAAAATTTATGATAACGTTTGCTGCGATAACCAATCTCAATAAATAGTACAAAGAAGAGCTTAACTACCTGTATTAGAATCGAGGTTTTGTACTACTAAGTTACAGCCTATTGTTGAGCTGTATGAAGTACCCATTTTTCTAATCGTGGCAGGTTATTTTAGTTTAGTTTTTAGGAGGGCTTCTTGCTTTTATCTGTCTTTGTTTAGCTTTTGGATTATGTGGATCTATTGCATATTAATATGATTTTACCAGTAGGGATCTCCTGTACTGTCCTTGTAAAATGCTATTTTCATTTTATCATAGCCGCCACACAGTATCACCGATTCATTGTATTTGCATCATGCCTTGATATCTTGAATTCTGTTGAACTTGAAGATAGTGGATTTCTGCTGTATGCAAATGATTTCAGTCGATTGATGAAAGAAAAACTTGATGAAGTTGACAAGAAGTGTCATTTCAAGAATTATGATCTTATCCAACCACAGGTAAACTACCGAGTCCTTTTGAGTTGATAGCGCAGTCATTGTTTATCTTGTTTAATTTTCTTCGGGAACATAAAATCCTTGTTTTATTTATCCTCTGGTACTTTGTTGCTTTGTTCCCGATAATTGGATTAAAATTAGACAACTAGTCTTTGTTTAATCTATGATCGGCAAATCGTAACCTGGGCCAGTGGCCCACTTGACTAGAAGGGGTACTGCACGACCGGGTGACTAGTCGACGATTTGTGGTGGCTAATTGAATCTGCCTGGTAGTGCGACTTAAGCCCACTGCCAGTTTTTGAGATATATAGACTATATGTTGAGAGGCAGTTTGAGGCCACTACACCACACGCTGCCAGGCGAAGAGAGGGATGAGCATCACACTAACCACACAGCCGTGTGATGGCCACTGGTTATCGCCCCAGCTCATTGGAACTGTCAGCCCATCTCCGCCTTCGGCCTTTGCAGGTGACTCCTCTGTTCTTTCCTTTCATCTCCTCTTCCATCTTCCGTCATGCTCTGTTCTGTAGGCTATGCTCTGGTCTGCTGCTTTGTTAGCTAGAGTAGTACCTGCTTTCATTCCTAATGCGTGTACTAGCATTGTACCACTGATTTCTTTTAGAGTTAAGACTGTTTGTTGATGTTTACAACACTACTACTGGTTTTAGCATGTGACATACTTGGATAATTAGATCTGCAGATGTTGTACACTAGCAACTATTCCCGTGCTTCTTTGGTTCTACCAACTACCAAATATCAACTAATGCAATACTATGTAACATTGTTTTCTGCAGGTCCCGTGGCTCAGCTACACGGAAGTGATGCAATTGCAGCCATAGCCGCTGGCTCAGGCACCCACGGATCCCGCACAGTATCAAGTTATTTTGGTGCAGTATTGTATATAGTCTAGTATTTGTAGCTGATGGTAGGACTATTCACGACTAACCTTAACTAGTACTCCCTCGTAAACAAATATAAGATGTTCAAACTTTTTTCTGATTCAGATGTGTATAGACGCATTTTAGTGTATTTATTCACTCATTTCAGTCCGTATGTAGTCCATACTCCATACTGAAATATCTAAAACGTCTTATACTCCCTCCGTTCCTAAATACAAGTCTTTGTAGAGATTTCAATATGAACTACATACAGATGTATATAGACATATTTTAGAGTGTAGATTCACTCATTTTGCTCCGTATGTAGTTCATATTGGAATCTCTCAAAGACTTATATTTAGGAACGGAGGGAGTATTTGTTAACTGAGGGAGTAGCAACTAGTCGGTACCCCAATAGTCAAGATTTAACGCCTTGTAAACCTTCCCATCAAATAGAGCTCCTGAAGTAAATGCATTAGGGCTTACCTATTGTGATCTGTTTATTCCATGGCCTGAAAGTGCCCTTACTGGAGTTCCAATTGCTTTCCCACTTTCATGCTTACTCCCAATATTTATGCCCTTCCCAGAATAGCTTTTGCTTTGAAAGGAGGGATTGGATGACTGTGCAGCCAGACGAACTGCCTGGAGGAAGGCAACTGGTATACTTTATGCGATGCAGATACTAGTTCTATACAAAATAATTCCTACTGCTGGTTAACATCTATTAATACTTGATTAGATAATGGGGCTTAATCCTCCTTTTGGAGTCAAAGCAGCTCTGGCGAACAAATTTATCGACAAAGCATTGTCTTTTAAGCCCAAGCTTGTTATACTAATTGTCCCAAAAGAAACTAAAAGGTAACAACCATATTCCTTTCAGTTAACCTTTGTGTTGAATTGTTAAGACTGTTATTGACATCTCTTTTTCACACTTACTTTGGACTCTGTTCATGCTCTTCTCATTTTCTGGTATTGCCAGGTTAGATCAAAAGAAGACACCTTATGATTTGGTTTGGGAGGATAGTAACTGTCTTGCTGGGAAGGTAAAGGGCTTATGAACTTCAATAAATCTTATTGACCTTTGAGCGTAGTTTATTCCTTTGTTGTTTTGCCTAATATATTTCTTTGAATTTGCAGTCTTTTTATTTGCCTGGTTCTCTCGATGTGAATGACAAAATAGTTCAAGGGTGGAATGCATCTGCACCACCCCTCTATTTGTGGAGTCGTTCTGATTGGACCAAAAAGCATAAGGAAGTAGCCAAGGCGCATAATCACACAAGTGTGGGGAAAATCTCTCGCCGTGTTGAACAGGGTAATTTGTCAGATGATGGCCCTGCGAAGAAAGAAGCTGAATCTTCTGATGTGCATAATTCAAGACCAGGGAAAGAAAAGGAGAATATAAGAAATACCTCATGCCACCTAAGAGAGGTCAATCTATCAAATAATTTACCTGCACGGAGAAAAGCTGAACCTAAGAGTAAGCAAAATGCTAGATCAGGAAAAGCAAAAGAGACTAGAGAGAAGGCTACATGTGATTTCAGAGAGGATAGTCCATCAGGAAAAGCAGAAGAGAAAAGGCATAAGGCGGCATGCTCTGTCAGAGAGGTTAGTCCATCAGATGACCACCTTGTGAAGAAACAAGATAGACCTGGAGAAGAGAAAGCAGCCAGAAAGGCAAACTTCACGGTGAAGAAGCAAGCTAGGCCTAGAGAAGACGAAGAAGCTAATCTATCAGGTAACCGCCCCCTGAAGAAACAAGCTGAAGCTACCTCTCAACAAATTTCCTGACCAGGGAAACAGAATAGCAGGGATGAAAGCAAAAGCTCTGATGACAGGAGAAGGAAAAGGATCCCTGACGAGGCAGACAGCCTCCCTCCAGAAAAGCAAGTGGAAGTTGCCTATGAGGAGACGAGAGCTATTCCAAGTAAAAGGGGTATGCACCAAGGACAGAGCAATGGAACTAATGCTCGTGTAAAGGAATCGAAAGGGAGTTCAGACATGAGTATGTCATCATCCCTTGAAAACAGCACTGCTCGTCACAGATCCAGAAACAATTCCCCTTTTATACCAAATGAACAACCCTCTGGTTATACGACAGCGCACCGCGATAGTAATACGAAGTATCATGTGAAAGAACCTCGCGTCTCTACATTCAACAGCGCTACTACTTATCAGGCAAGTTATTTGGCAAACAGTGATGGGCGCAAGGATGCAATCGGAGAGATGAATGACCCCACTTTTTACATGGGTGCTGATGATAGGTCAAGTGCGTACAACTCCAGCGTTGAAGAGATGACCAAAAGGTATGCTCCTGGCCGAGCTGGGGACGTGTGCAGTCCGCAAGGTCAGGGAAATGGTGGCAGCTTCTCCAGGAGGCAGGATGATCACCTTCAGACCAGTCTTTACTCCCTTGGTTCTTCAGGTGCTAGATATGACCAGATTGGTTCTTCAGGTGCTAGATATGACCAGATTGTTTCTTCAGGTGCAAGATATGACCCGCGATCTTTAACTTCGCCGTCTTATGGGCTGTTGAGTACAACTCCACGGAGCTCAGTCATAGACAAGTACAGTCCAGGGTTCTCGGGTTCAAGTGGATCTGGACCGCCAGTCATGGACAGCTACGCTCCTGGTTACTTGGGCGCAAATGCACCAGGAAGAAGCTTGGTAATGGACAGATATGCTCCACCCCTCGATGAAACGAACTACGCAATGCGAGTTGTTCATGATGTGCCTGGATATGGAAGGGACATGCCTCCACAGTACCCCTACAGAGGGCCAGATCCTTCTGGCAGAGGGCCGCCTCATATTTGATTACTGAAGCTTCTCCAAGTTACCCTAGCCATGCAGTTTTTCTTCTTTGTGACCCGACCTGTTCAAAGTGACTTCTGTAATTTGGTTGTCTTGAATGAATGGGTATGCAGATGATGACTCGCTGTTTAGTCCTTGCCAATGCTATGATACCTGTTATGTGAAAATCTCTACCATGCTTTTCTAAGTTTTTTGCACCATGTTTCATGGAAAAAGCTTCCAATCAACCGGCCGATCTTTCTCGCTGCATCCATCGCTCGCACAGTCGTTAGCTCGCGACCCATTTGGTCCACTGGATCGTGAGGGCGTGTGACTCGCATGAAGACTTGGTGCACGTGCTTGGGCCCTACTACCTGGGCCAACCCTATTCACTGCAAATAAATTCCGGAATGTTACAAAACTTGCTCCTTTCTGGAACATCATCATAGTTGCAAAGTTTTCTGCAATAATACCATTGTTGCAAAAGTTATATCACATCTCCGCGTAAAGTCTCTGTTTCAGCAACAACCAATTTGTTGCACGTGCTTGGGCCCTACTACCTGGGCCAACCTTATTCAATGCAAATAAATTCCGCAATGTTGCAAAACTTGCTCCTTTCTGGAACATCACCATAGTTGCAAAGTTTTTTGCAACAATACCATTGTTGCAAAAGTTACATCACGTCTTTGCACAAAGTCTCTGTTTCAGGAACAACAAACTTGTTGCAATTCGTGAAACCGCACGATATAGCATGTATGGTTAGAACCGTGTGCGCGTATTTCATGGCACCCTGGCCCTTTGGATAACTAATATCTTAGGTGAATATGGGAGGCCCAGATGTGTCCTCTATGTGGAGTTTGATGGGTGGGACCCATGAGTAAACATGTAGAAACCCATCCGTCCGATGGGAGCTGAGCAGTGTGCACCCATGTGGCCGCCCCGGTGCACAGCCCGAGGGCCAAACCGCCAGATGGCGAGCCTTGACCCTACCATCTTCATTTTCATCCCTTTCGACCGCGCTGCCACCATGACCCGGTCTACGTCTTATTGTTTAAGCTCCAAGCTTGATGTTGTTATTTAAGCTCCAAGCTTGATGTCGACCGGTAGCCATGGTCTGGCAAAAGGTTACCTACTACAAGATGCTGACCCATGTTCTCGCAAAAAAAAAGAAGAGCTGACCCGATAGAGATCCTAGTGAAGATGAAGGCATGACACATCGCTCGCATTGCAACCGGACGAGGAGGGGACACATCAGAGTTTCCGGCAAGAATGTCCTTGACATATCTAATGGCAAGTAGATCCTTTGCTTATTTTTAGCTACGTACGTACATGAATTTTATGTTGTACTATGTGCTACTCCCTCCGTTCCTAAATATAAGTCTTTGTAGAGATTTCACTATAAACCACATACGGATGTATATAGATGCATTTTAAGTGTAGATTCATCCATTTTGCTTCGTATGTAGTCCATCTAGTGAAATCCCTACAAAGATTTATATTTAGGAACAGAGGGAGTAGTATGGATTGAGGATCCGAAAATGAAGACTATGATTGCAATGTCTAAAATTGAGGGGTGATACTATGGACACGTCCGAGATGTATAGGGGTCTAGATTAGTGCAGTCCGGGTATACATATCTACTCCCTCCGTTCCATAATACATCCTTTTCATTTGTCAAAATATAGATGTATCAAGACATGTTTTAGTATATATGTACATCCATTTTTAGACAAATGAAAGTCAAGTATTTTGGAACGAAGGGAGTAATACCCAACATCTGTAGCGATTCCTTGTAGAAATAAAATATCAGAGGCCTCCATAAACTGAAGAAGTAAGGTGTAGCTGCACTCAAGTCCTCATTTGGTGCTCGAGATCTGCAACACCTGGAGCCGGTGGACATTTTATTCCAAGCGTCACAACACAACATAACCAAGCCTCTATATTTGGGAGAGTTTTCGCTCTATTACTGTTCCACTTGGATGAAAAAGACGTCTTGGTAAATTTGAATGGGGCACGTGTATTTGTTTGGTACATGGGTGTGTAGAAATGCGTTGTGGATTCGGTTTTTTGTTTCAAATTTTTTGAACTGGTGTCGCGGTTTGTTTGGTTGCTTTAGCATTTTCGTACTGCATGTGGGGTAGGCTGTCACTGTGGAATTTGGGCCCTGACACCTTTTTCTGCTTCGATGCTTCTTCATATCTCGGTTGGTCGTCGGTTTGCATCTCGGCCGTTGCTGCCCAATCGATATGTCGCTTTCGGTTCCTGCCGCTGTTGGTAAGACGTTGTGTCGCTTTCGGTTCCGGCCGCTGTTGCCTGTTGGTTATCCTTGGTGCCGCTTTGGCCGTGCTTTCCAGAGTGTGCTGGTGTGTTTGCATCGGTTCCCATTTGTCTATAAATAGGCTGCTTCTTTGTGAGCTCCACCACCCCTCCTCACCTCCGTCCCCCACCGCCTCAGACGCTGGGCCGCTGGTGGAGCTCACCTGCGCCGCCATGGATCTCGGCGGTGTTGGAGGCCCGTTCTGCAACGTTGGCCTCCCCAAGGTCCCGCTGGTGACCTGGACGCTCGCCGGCGCTGCTCCGGTTTCTCATGCCGGTGTGATTTAAGAACCAAACGGCGGGCGCTCCTATTTTGCGTGGTGTCCGTCCACGTGCGGCGGTGTGGTAGCTAGAGAGAGGAGCGGCGACGAGGTGTGTGTTAAGAAAGCAAGAAAAAAAGGGGGGAGAAGGGGGTTAACACCGCAATAAATCCTCGACGGGCGGCAAGGCCACCGCAGAGGGAGGACGCGCGACCGGCGAGGAGGATGGCCACGGCGCAGAGTTGCCGCGCTGCTCTTCCTCCCTCTCACGCGGAACGCGGAAAAGAAAAAGGAGGACACGATGAGCGCCTCTCTGAAGGAAATATGCCCTAGAGGCAATAATAAAGTTATTATTTATTTCCTTATATCATGATAAATGTTTATTATTCATGCTAGAATTGTATTAACCGGAAACATAATACTTGTGTGAATACATAGACAAATAAAATGTCACTAGTATGTCTCTACTCGACTAGCTCGTTGATAAAAAATGGTTATGTTTCCTAGCCATTGACATGAGTTGTCATTTGATTAATGGGATCACATCATTAGGAAAATGATGTGATTGACTTGACCCATTCCGTTAGCTTAGCACACGATCGTTTAGTATTCTGCTATTGCTTTCTTCATGACTTATATATGTTCCTATGACTATGAGATTATGCAACTCCCGTTTACCGGAGGAACACTTTGTGTGCTACCAAACGTCACAACGTAACTGGGTGATTATAAAGGTGCTCTACAGGTGTCTCCAAAGGTACTTATTGGGTTGGCGTATTTCGAGATTAGGATTTGTCACTTCGACTGTCGGAGAGGTATTTCTGGGCCCACTCGGTAATGCACATCACTTAAGCCTTGCAAGCATTGCAACTAATGAGTTAATTGCGGGATGATGTATTATGGAATGTGTAAAGAGACTTGCCGGTAACGAGATTGAACTAGGTATTGAGATACCGACGATCGAATATCGGGCAAGTAACATACCGATGACAAAGGGAACAACATATGTTGTTATGCGGTCTGACCGATAAAGATCTTCGTAGAATATGTGGGAGCCAATATGAGCATCCGTGTTCCGCTTATTGGTTATTGACCGGAGACGTGTCTCGGTCATGTCTACATAGTTCTCGAACCCGTAGGGTCCGCACGCTTAAAGTTTGAAGACGGTTATATTATGAGTTTATGTGTTTTGATGTACCGAAGGTAGTTTGGAGTCCCAGATGTGATTACAGACATGACGAGGAGTCTCGAAATGGTCGAGACATGAAGATTGATATATTGGACGACTATATTCCCCTTGCTCCTTTATATACGGGGGCAGGTGGCCACCCCAAAGATACAACAATTGATCTCTTGATCTCTTAGCCGTGTGCGGTGCCCCCCCTCCACCATAATCCACCTCGATAATATTGTAGCGGTGCTTAGGCGAAGCCCTGCGTCGGTAGAACATCATCATCGTCACCACGCCGTCGTGCTGACGGAACTCTCCCTCAAAGCTCGGCTGGATCGGAGTTCGAGGGACGTCATCGAGCTGAACGTGTGCTGAACTCAGAGGTGCCATGCGTTCGGTACTTGATCGGTCGATCGTTAAGACATACGACTAAATCAACCGCGTTGTGCTAACGCTTCCGCTTTCGGTCTACGAGGGTACGTGGACACACTCTCCCCTCTCGTTGCTATGCATCACCATGATCCTGTGTGTGCGTAAGAATTTTTTTGAAATTACTACGTTCCCCAACAGTGGCATCCGAGCCAGGTTTTATGCGTAGATGTTATATGCACGAGTAGAACACAAGTGAGTTATGGGTGATACAAGTCATACTGCTTACCAGCATGTCATACTTTGGTTCGGTGGTATTGTTGTATGAAGCGGCCCGGACCGACATTACGCGTACGCTTATGCGAGACTGGTTCTACCGACGTGCTTTGCACACAGGTGGCTGGCGGGTGTCAGTTTCTCCAACTTTAGTTGAACTGAGTGTGGCTACGCCCGGTCCTTGAGAAGGTTAAAACAACACTAACTTGACGAACTATCGTTGTGGTTTTGATGCGTAGGTAAGAACAGTTCTTGCTCAGCCCGTAGCAGCCACGTAAAACTTGCAACAACAAAGTAAAGAACGTCTAACTTGTTTTTGCAGGGCATGTTGTGATGTGATATGGTCAAGGCATGATGCTAAATTTTATTGTATGAGATGATCATGTTTTGTAACCGAGTTATCGGCAACTGGCAGGAGCCATATGGCTGTCGCTTTATTGTATGCAATGCAATCGCCCTGTAATGCTTTACTTTATCACTAAGCGGTAGCGATAGTCGTAGAAGCATAAGTTGGCGAGACGACAACGATGCTACGATGGAGATCAAAGTGTCGCGCCGGTGATGATGGTGATCATGACGGTGCTTCGAAGATGGAGATCACAATCACAAGATGATGATGGCCATATCATATCACTTATATTGATTGCATGTGATGTTTATCTTTTATGCATCTTATCTTGCTTTGATTGATGGTAGCATTATAAGATGATCTCTCACTAAATTATCAAGGTATAAGTGTTCTCCACGAGTATGCACCGCTATGCGAAAGTTCTTCATCTTTGAGACACCACGTGATGATCGGGTGTGATAGGCTCTACGTTCAAATACAACGGGTGCAAAACAGTTGCACATGCGGAATACTCAGGTTAAACTTGACGAGCCTAGCATATAACAGATATGGCCTCGAACACCGAGAGACCGAAAGGTCGGCGTGAATCATATAGTAGATATGATCAACATAGTGATGTTCACCATTGAAACTACTCCATCTCACGTGATGATCGGACATGGTTTAGTTGATTTGGATCACGTGATCACTTAGAGGATTAGAGGGATGTCTATCTAAGTGGGAGTTCTTAAGTAATATGATTAATTGAACTTAAATTTATCATGAACTTAGTACCTGATAGTATTTTGCTTGTCTATGTTGATTGTAGATAGATGGCCCGTGCTATTGTTCCGTTGAAGTTTAATGCGTTCCTTGAGAAAGCAAAGTTGAAAGATGATGGTAGCAATTACACGGACTGGGTCCAGAATTTGAGGATTATCCTCATTGCTGCACGTAAGAATTACGTCTGGAAGCACCGCTTAGGTGCCAAACCTGCCGCAGGAGCAACACCATATGTTATGAACGTCTGGCGAGCAAAGTCGATGACTACTCGATAGTTCAGTGTGCCACGCTTTACGGCTTAGAACCGGGACTTCAACGACGTTTTGAACGTCATGGAGCATATGAGATGTTCCAAGAGTTGAAGTTAATATTTCAAGCAAATGCCCGGATTGAGAGATATGAAGTCTCCAATAAGTTCTATAGCTGCAAGATGGAGGAGAATAGTTCTGTCAGTGAGCATATACTCAGAATGTCTGGGAACATCTTAGACGGTGTTGCCGTCCTACATGAAACTGTTCATGAGCTCCACCGTAAAAAGTTGAATGGGTCATCTTTAAGATTGACTTCGAGAAAGCTTATGATAAGGTGAAGTGGCCTTTTTTGCTTCAAACTCTTCGTATGAAAGGGTTTTCCGATACTTGGTGCCGATGGGTTGAGAACTTTGTGTCTGGAGGTAGCGTGGCTATCAAGGTGAACGATGATGTAGGCAATTATTTCCAGACTAGGAAGGGGCTACGCCAAGGCGACCCCGCATCACCTATCCTTTTCAACATCGTGGCTGATATGCTAGTTACTCTCATTGAGAGGGCCAAGCTAGCTGGTCAAATCACCGGGGTCATTCCTCATCTAGTAGAAGGAGGCCTCATCAATCTTACAAAGATGCGGATGACACCATTTTCTTTGAATCACGACCTAGAAAAGGCTAGAAACCTCAAATTGTTATTATGTGCTTTTGAGGGTCTTTTCGGCCTTAAGATAAACTTTCATAAGAGTGATCTTTTACGCTTTGGCGAAGCTTGAAACTTCACAAGAATATGCTGATTTTTTGGATGCCAACTAGGCCAATTTCCGATTCGATATCTAGGTATTCCTATTCATTATCGGCGTTTGACAATCGCTGAATGGAAACATGTTGAAGAGAGATCGAGAAAGCGGTTGGCGGTGGAAGGCCAAACTCTTGTCCTATGGGGGCCGACTAGTTACGATAAACTCGGTTCTTACCAACATGGTCCTTTACATGCTATCTTTTTTTCATCTCGCCAAAAGGTGTTCTCCAACGCCTTGATTATTTTAGATCAAGGTTTTTTGGCAGAGTGACAATGAAAAAAGAAATATCGCAGCTAGGTGGAATATATTATGTCGTCCTAAAAGCCAAGGGGGACTCGGAATCCAGGATCTTGAGATCAAAAACATTGCATTGCTCAGCAAATGGGTATCTGATTACTCAACGAGGATGGTGTTTGGCAGGAGATCATTCGTAATAAATACGTTGGGTCCAAAGCAATCTCCCAGTCTCATCGGAAACCAGGTGACTCTCATTTTGAATTGGGGTTATGAAAGCTAAAGAATTCTTTTTCCAATGTGGCACTTTCTCGGTTAGGGACGGCTCCTAGATTCGATTCTGGGAAGACACTTGGCTCGGGACTACTCCTCTAAATGTGCAATACCCAAGCTTATATCGAATAGTTAGACATAAGTTTGTCACGATCGAGCAGGTATTGGGACAAGAACACCCAGATATTTCTTTTCGCATAACGATTTCTGGACCTCTTTTGGGAGCTGTCCAACTGTCGGCTGAATCGGACATCTTTAAATGGAACTTGCATCTGAATGGAAGATTTTCGGTTAAATCCATGTATGATGCATTGGTTCATAACGAGGTTCCATCAGATAAAAGAAAATTGTGGAAGCTTAAGATTCCTCTAAAAGTGAAAATTTTCCTATGGTTCCTCAACAAAGGAGTTATCTTAACTAGGGACAATCTAGCTTTTAAACTGGCAAGGCTGTAAAAAATGTGTTTTCTGCAATCATAATGAATCCATTAAACACCTATTTTTTGATTGCAAGTTTACTAGATCGGTATGGGAAATAGTCCAAATTGCTTCGAATCTATATCCTCCATGCAGCGTCACGGAATATGTTCGCAATTGGTTGAGGGAATAGATAAACAATTGTCTAAGCACATTCTTGCGGGGGCGGCTGCCTTATGTTGGGCGTTGTGGCTCACCAGGAATGATATTGTTTTTAATCATAAAAGTGTTTCATCCCCTATGCAGGTAATTCATATATGCTCGCGATGGCTCCGTATGTGGTCTATCCTGCAGAGGACGGAGGACAGAGACCTTTTTATGATGGCTTCTACCCGGTTGGAGTGCTCGGCCAAGGACATTTTTTACCCTCATGAATGGCGGTGTGACCTTCGGATTGGACCGGCATCACCTTAGGCCTCTTTTATCTTTTTCGCTACTGCTGGCGTTTTTTGCCTTTTTATTTTGGCTTCTAGTACTTTGAAACTTTGGCTGTGTGCATCTAGCTATGCAGAGGCCGGATGATCTTTGATGCGGTTGTATCAACTCGATATTTCAATTCAATGAAAAGCCCTTTATCGAAAAAGTAATTCGGAACGAAGGGAGTAATATTCAACACAAACTTAAATTGACGAATGTTCTTCACCATCTTAAATTTATCTGTGTGTTGAACTTTCATGTACTTCGGTCTTGGGTGGCCTTCTTCGTAGATTATAGAGAGCTATACGACGAGTCTGACTTGGCCCTAACCCATCGTCTCCATGGTACCTTGCTGCTACTCCTACAATTCCAGACTATGTGGATCCACCTACAAGTGCATCTTTGCAACTTGTAAAGATGCAAAGCCGTCCTCTCATCGACAGAGCCATGTGCAATCCAGCAGGGGCTGCCGCCAAGTTTTTGCCCCCTGGTTTTCTCTTGCACCCAAGGTCCGCCAATGCGTGCTCTCTCCCATCATTATGGTCACCTCATCCTTCATGATTCTCATGGTTCTCATGGTCCTCGTCATAATGGAAGAGCATACCACCATCATAAAGAATTCCAAGCAAAATTATATTCTCTATTAGCCCTGGCATATGCCTGACTCTCAAAGCACTCGCTTAACTCCGTCAAACAACTTGATTTTGATGTCACCTACTTCAGCAATAGATTTTTTTAAAAAACTATGATGATTATTATAGCAAATTCGGAAACTATACACCTTAATGGAGAAAAATCAAAAGTATCACCCCGTCGGCCTCCTGTTGGCCGAAAAGGGAACCTAATGGAGAAAAATCAAAAGTATCACCCCGTCGGCCTCCTGTTGGCCGAAAAGGGACTTTTCCCTTTTCGGCCAACAGGAGGCCGACGGGGTGATACTTTTGATTTTTCTCCATTAGGGTGTATAGTTTCCGAATTTGCTATATAAATCATCATAGTTTCAAAAAAAAAATGCTCAGCAATACGACTAGCCAATGCCATCAAGCATATAGGCTAACCAAACTCACTAGATTTGGACGAAGAGAACCACTCCCGGTTGGGAGCCACATAAAAAGTGCTAGCTCAATCCAACATCCACACTTCACCTTTAGTCCACGTGCCTGATACTACGAGGACACTATGAGGACATTACTACGGATATCTAAGTCATCACCAAAAGCTGCGTGTTAGCACTTACGGTTGAGATCTGGACAGTCCTTCCACATATGCACCCGCTGCTTACACTTGTGACTCGACACCTTCTTTTTCTTTTCTTGTCCTTCCCTACCCCATGTCCTTTCCTCCCTAGCTCACACTTGAGCAGAAAACCTTCACCATGAGAGACTTCTACTGTGTTCTTCTTTCTCATATCATAAGATACTGAACTATGATATTTTTCAAGCTTGGTGCAGTTACAAACTTTTAACCAATAACAGAAAGTATGCCCAATCTGTATTTGTTTCCACATGCAGTGCATACAAATATGAGAAGTGGCAAAGGAACCGAAAACAAATTCAGGGACAGGCAGTGATAGGTTGAGGTATTTCTTTAAAATTTTCAAGTCCGAAAGCTTGATTTCGTTTGTACTTACAGTAAGCTATTACTACCAAAATAACTACACAGCATGCTACTGACCCAAATGATCTCACATAATTCAGGGGAAACAACTTAGAAGATATAATAAACCAGAGTCTTTTTTGTTGCCAGGAACTGCACATCTACAAAACATCATATGACTAGTGAAGAACGAAAAGTTTAGCGATGTTTGCATTCTCACAGGTAGCACACACACAGAGTTTCAGTCATTCTCCAATCTTGCAATGTACTCATCGTAGAACTTGCCTGCCTTCTCGAGCTCACCAACTTCGTGTAGCAATCGGCTATTGCCCCATATGCCTCAGTGACACCTGAATCCTCTCCAGTCATCTTGGAGATGCTGAGAACCATGGAGTGGTACTTTATTGCTTCCTTGTAATTTCCTTGTCTTTGCAATGACGCTCCTGATGAACGCAAAGGACTTCCGTCAGTTGGATTTCACAAAAAAATAAATAAAAATGGGCACCACAATGCTTGCAATTAGCATTGCTACTCTGTTTATCTGATTCAGTTTGTTATGGTCAAATTGTATTTACATTATCATGTTCAAACTACCATTGGCATGTTCAGGAGGGCGCAAATTCTGCTGAGCTCTCTAGGCAACGAAGGACACATCAAAGCACAATCAGTTTCAAATGTGCGTCCGAGCAAATGATAAATGAAATTCATGCCAAACAATGACGGACCTAATCCTCGTGCCGCCTTCTTCTCTTCAACATGATCACCCAAAGATTGTGCAAGATCAAGAGCTGCCTTAAACTCGGAAAATGCCTTGTCTGGAGCTTGGTTTCTCAGGTAGTTCTTCCCAGTCCTCAGATATGTGAGCAGGCGCTGTTTGTGAGGATCAACAATGACTTCTGATTCTGGTATCTTACTAGCCGCTGGTGCATAGCTCAAAGCAGGAGCATAAGATTCGATCTTGGCTTGTCTTCTCAGTGAAGCATTTATCTGACGTAGCTGATCGTTAAGCTTTTTAAGTTCTCCTTTCCTTTGTCTCGCAAGGAGCCCTGCATGGTTTCTAAATTGTTCAATCTAAAGTAGGAAATGTTGCACCTCCAGAGAGGCAAACATATTATGAAACTTACAGAATAACCAAGGGAAAATAAGTAGTACATGAAGTAACTACTGAATATGTCATTTTCTGTACAAACAAGAGCATGATGGAAAACGGACATCACAAAAGAAACTGTCACTGGCGGAAATAGTCATATAGGCAAAAGCTAACTGCACCATGCTTGAACAGGCTGAAAGAATTCGTCTTCCAAGGATAAATGCACATTTTTTTCATGTAATAAATAACAAGCAAAAAGACAAACGTGAATGTGTGTTTGTCTTTGGTTTTCTTGAGTTGTACTTGCGCCATGTCTTTGGTTTCCTTGAGTTGTACTTTGTGCCTTCTCGGTGCTCTCCTTCTAATACAATATGACACACACTTTGGGGCGCTTTTGGAGAAGAAAAAAAACGGTATAAGGCTGTAGATTAGATTTCTACGCCTCCCTGAAGTTGTAAGCAGTTCAAGTTTTGCATATTTTTTTAATGTTCCAGATATTCATAATTGCTCAAGACGTTGAGGAAGTATCAGAAAAAACATACTATATAAGGAAAAACAATTGTGTATTGTTGGGCAGAACCTTAAAGCTACTTTGCTAGCCACAAACACTTTCCTATGTGCTAAGATCCTGTTAGCTCACAATGTGATATTACCTCCAACAGTAGCACCAACCATGGCTATCGCAAACAGCAGCGGCATGTTAGGAAGAGAGTACCCCGGGTCACATTCTTCTGCCAAGCAACTGGGCGGCATCACAAGCATGACAGCACTACTGGTCACCAATGCTTTCCCGAAACAAGAAGATACAGCTTCCTGCAAAGAGATACGAGTCGTATAACGTTATAGCTGAGACATCAACATGACTGCATCTGCAAGCAGTTCAAATGGAGCTCTACTGAGAATTGAAATAATACTATACTATCTGTTGAAAACACATTCGAGGCAACCAAGGCATATTTCAGCTTTATGCTCAACCAAAGGTCCGGTCCATCTTGATTATACGGTGATACAACGGTAAAAATAGACCGAGGGACTCACCATCATACCTGAAGATCAGATGTAGACTTGATAAGGAAATGGCCATGTCCATTAGCTATATCAAAGTTGTCGCTCCTAGGACGCACCGGATCAGTCGACGACGAGATATGTCTAGCTACAAGAAACATTCGCTCTGCGGGACAGAATTTCATAACATGTCAGATATCATTAAATGGCATGTACTCCTTCCGTTCCAAAATAGATGACTCAACTTTGCACTAACTTTAGTACAAAGTTGGGTCATCTATTTTAGAACGGAGGGAGTAGTACTTAGTAGAATAAGAAACAGTCGATGCAGTAATAGATTGTGCCAATGACAAGGTTTTTGACCAAACATTTTGCATCTAGCATTTTTAAGAAGTTGATGAATTATGACAAGCATACCGAAGTCGAACATAATAAAAAAATATGCATCTCCAATCTAACGCTGGAAAGCATTAGAGGCATGAAGGTCAAGGGGACAGTCGCCATCGCTCAGGGATGCCCCAACATTACGGATTACGGTAACGAGAGATACAAGCAATACTGCAATAATGTAGGCGGATGGGAGGCGATGAACACTCACCTGAGGTCTTGGGGAGTACGGCGTTTAATCTCGTGGTAGAACCTCCGTGGCTTCGCCGGTACGGCGGCAACGGCGCCGCCGCCGGTGGGGAGAGACGCATGAGAAGCGGCATCAGGAGGATAAGGAAAATCTCCTCCCCTGTGCCTCGTTGGGTGTCGCTTCGGGAAGATGATAAAGTGCCTCGGTTGTTATTTTGCACATAAGACCCGAAAATATTAAAATAATACATCTTGGTTTGAATCCGCGGTACGCTGATTTTACGCAAATAAGCTTTCACATTCAGGTGTCGCTTCTGGAAGATGATAAAGTAGGGAAGGACACGGCCCCGAGACTACCGACGACCATCACCGAGCAACTGCTGCATGTAAACTGCTGCGCTGGAATTTTCCCCAAGAAGAGGGGTAGAATAGTATAATAAAGATAAGTATTTTTTTCAGTAAAAATTAAAATTATCGAACCAGTAGAAGAATCAAACAAACTTTCTTAAGCAGTATTTACGTACAAAAACTAATACTCGCACCCAACGCGGGTTAGAGGGTTATCAATCCCCTTGAACTTGTTACTTGAAATTATCAGTTATAATAATGATAAAAATAGAAGTAAATAAATTGCAGCAAAGTATATTTAAATTTTTAGCAATATGATAAAATAGAGCCCGGGGCCATAGTTTTCACTAGAGGCTTCTCTCTCGAACACATATCATACGGTGGATGAACATCGCATGGTTATGACGTATTCACGACAATGATCATGTATATAGACATTATGTCCGTGACAAGTAGACCGACTCTGACCTTCATATACTTCTATTACTCCACCAATCAACCGCTATCCAGCATGCATCTATCAAACACGTATCATATGGTGGACGAACAAATTACTGTTGGGAACGTAGTAATAATTCAAAAAAAATTCCTACGTGTCACCAAGATCAATCTAGGAGAAGCTAGCAACGAGATAGAGGGAGTGCATCTTCATACCCTTGAAAATCGCTAAGCGGAAGCGTTACAAGAACGCGGTTGATGAAGTCGTACTCGCAGCGATTCAAATCGCGGAAGATCCGATCCAAGTGCCGAACGGACGGCGCCTCCGCGTTCAACACACGTACAACCTGGGAACGTCTCCTCCTTCTTGATCCAGAAAGGGGAGAGGAGAAGTTGAGGGAAAACTCCGACAGCACGACGACGTGGTGGTGGAGCTCGTGGTTCTCCAGCAGAGCTTCGCCAAGTGCTACGGAGGAGGAGGAGGTGTAGGAGGGGGAAGGGCTGCGCCAGGGGCAAGGGGTCCAGCTCCCATGCACCTCCCCACTATATATAGGGGTGGAGGGGGCTGGTTTCTTGCCCTCCAAGTCCATTGGGCTCCAGCAGAGCTTCGCCAAGCGCTACGGAGGAGGAGGAGGTGTAGGAGGGGGAAGGGCTGCGCCAGGGGCAAGGGGTCCAGCTCCCATGCACCTCCCCACTATATATAGGGGTGGAGGGGGCTGGTTTCTTGCCCTCCAAGTTCATTGGGGCGTTGGCAAAGATGAGAGGAAAGAAATCCCATCCTTTCCCTTCCCCACCGATTGTTATCCCTCTTTTTACGGATCCTGATCTTATCCCTCCGGGATATGATCTTAGTCCTTCTAAGGGGGGATCTTGGTGCGCCTTGACCAGGGGTGTGGGGCCTTGCCCCCACTACCCACGTTCATGTGGGTCCCCCCATGCAGGTGGGCCCCACTCCGGAACCTTCTAGAACCTTCCCGGTACAATACCTAAAAATCCCGAAACATTTTTCGATGGCCAAAATAGGACTTCCCATATATAAATCTTTACCTCCGGACCATTCCGGAACTCCTCATGACGTCCGGGATCTCATCCGAGACTCTGAACAACTTTCGGTAACCACATACAATTCCCATTACAACTCTAGCGTCACCGAACCTTAAGTGTGTAGACCCTACGGGTTCGGGAACCATGCAGACATGACCGGGATATCTCTCCAGCCAATAAACAATAGCGGGATCTGGATACCCATATTGGCTCCCACATGTTCCACGATGATCTCATCGAATGAACCACGATGTCGGGGATTCAATCAATCCCGTATACAGTTCCCTTTGTCCATCGGTATGTTACTTGCCCGAGATTCAATCGTCGGTATCCCCATACCTCGTTCAATCTCATTACCAGCAAGTCTCTTTACTCGTTCCATAACACATGATCCCGTGACTAACTCCTTAGTCACATCGAGCTCATTATGATGATGCATTACCGAGTGGGTCCAGAGATACCTCTCCGTCATATGGAGTGACAAATCCCAGTCTCGATTCGTGCCAACCCAACAGACACTTTCGGAGATACCTGTAGTGCACCTTTATAGTTATCCGATTCACGCCAGACGCTTTGATACACCCAAAGAAGTCCTACGACATCCGGGAGTTGCACAATCTCATGGTATAAGGAAATGATACTTGACATTAGAAAAGCTCTAGCAAACAAACTACACGATCTTGTGCTATGCTTAGAATTGGGTCTTGTCCATCACATCATTCTCCTAATGATGTGATCCCGTTATCAACGACATCCAATGTCCATGGTCAGGAAACCACAACCATATATTGATCAACGAGCTAGTCAACTAGAGGCTCACTAGGGACATGTTGTGGTCTATGTATTCACACATGTATTACGGTTTCCGGTTAATACAATTATAGCATGAACAATAGACAATTATCATGAATAAGGAAATATAATAATAACCATTTTATTATTGCCTCTAGGGCATATTTCCAACAGTCTCCCACTTGCACTAGAGTCAATAATCTAGTTACATTGTGATGAATCGAACACCCATAGAGTTCTGGTGCTGATCATGTTTTGCTTGTGGAAGAGGTTTAGTCAAGGATCTGCGACATTCCAATCCGTATGTACTTTACAAATATCTATATGTAGATGCCGCCACGACGCTTTGCTTGCAACTGCACCAGCTGACTGCCCCACCATTCAAAATATACACGTATCCGGTTTGTGACTTGGAGTCATCCGGATCTGTGTCAGAAGCTAGCATCGACATAACCCTTTACGATGAGCTCTTCGGCACCTCCATAAACGAGAAACATATCCTTAGTCCTTTTCAGGTACTTCAGGATATTCTTGACCGCTGTCCATTGTTCCATTCCGGGATCACTTTGATACCTCCCTACCAAACTTATGGCAAGGTTCACATCATGTCTGGTACATAGCATGGCATACACAATAGAGCCTATGGCAGAGGCATAGGGGATGACACTCATCTTTTCTCTTTCTGCCGCCAAGGTCGGGCGTTGAGCTGTGCTCAATCTCACACCTTGCAATACAGGCAAGAACCCCTTCTTGGACTGATCCATATTGAACTTCTTCAATATCTTGTCAAGGTATGTGCTTTGTGAAAGACCAATGAGGCGTCTCGATCTATCTCTATAGATCTTGATGCCTAATATGTAAGCAGCTTCTCCAAGGTCCTTCATAGAAAACACTTATTCAAGTAGGCCTTTATGCTTTCCAAAAGTTCTATATCATTTTCCATCAACAAAGATGTCATCCACTTATAATATGAGAAATGCCATGAGCTCCCACTCACTTTCTTGTAAATACAGGCTTCTCCATAAATCTGTATAAACCCAAACACTTTGATCATTTCATCAAAGCGAATGTTCCAACTCCGAGATGCTTGCACCAACCATTAGATGGAGCGCTGGAGCTTGCATACCTTGTTAGCATTCTTAGGATCGACAAAACCTTCCGGCTGCATCATATACAATTCTTCCTTAAGGAAACCATTAAGGAATGCTGTTTTCACTTCCATTTGCCATATCTCATAATCATAGAATGCAGCAATTGCTAACATGATTCAGGCAGACTTCAACTTCGCTACGGGTGAGAAGGTCTCATCGTAGTCAACTCCTTGAACTTGTCGATAACCCTTAGCGACAAGCCGAGCCTTATAGATGGTCACATTACCATCCGCGTCAGTCTTCTTCTTAAAGATCCACTTATTCTCTATGGCTCGCTGATCATGGGCAAGTCCACCAAAGTCCATACTTTGTTCTCATACATGGATCCTATCTCGGATTTCATGGCTTCAAGCCATTTGTTGGAATCCGGGCCCGCCATCACTTCTTCATAGTTCGAAGGTTCACCGTTGTCTAACGACATGATTTCCAGGACAGGGTTGCCGTACCACTCTGGTGCGGAACGTGTCCTCATGGACCTATGAAGTTCAGTAGCAACTTGACCCGAAGTTTCATGATCATCATCATTAACTTCCTCTCTAGTCGGTGCAGGCACCACAGAAACATTTTCCTGAGCTGTGCTACTCTCCGGTTCAAGAGGGGGTACCTCATCAAGTTCTACTTTCCTCCCACTTACTTCTTTCGAGAGAAACTCTTTCTCTAGAAAGGATCCATTCTTGGCAACAAAGATCTTGCCCTCAGATCTGAGGTAGAAGGTATACCCAATAGTTTCCTTAGGGTATCCTATGAAGACGCATTTTTCCGATTTGGGTTCGAGGTTTTCAGGTTGAAGTTTCTTGACATAAGCTTCGCATCCCCAAACTTTCAGAAACGACAGCTTAGGTTTCTTGCCTAACCATAATTCATACAGTGTCGCCTCAATGGATTTAGACGGTGCCCTATTTAAAGTGAATGCGATAGTCTCTAAAGCATAACCCCAAAATGATAACGGTAGATCGGTAAGAGACATCATAGATCGCACCATATCCAATAGAGTGTGATTACGATGTTCGGACACACCATTACGCTGAGGTGTTCCAGGTGGCGTGAGTTGTGAAACAATTCCACATTTCCTTAAGTGTGTGCCAAACTCGTGACTCAAATATTATCCTCCACGATCTGATCGTAAGAACTTTATTTTCCTGTCATGTTGATTCTCTACCTCGCTCTGAAATTCCTTGAACCTTTCAAAGGTCTCAGACTTGTGTTTCATTAAGTAGACATGCCCATATCTACTTAAGTAATCAGTGAGGGTGAGAACATAACGATATCCACCGCGGTCCTCAACACTCATTAGACCGCATACATCAGTATGTATTATTTCTAACAAGTTGGTTGCTCGCTCCATTGTTCTGGAGAACGGAGTCTTGGTCATTTTTCCCATGAGGCATGGTTCACACGTGTCAAATGATTCGTAATCAAGAGACTCCAAAGTCCATCTGCGTGGAGTTTCTTCATGCGTTTGACACTAATGTGACCAAGGCGGCAGTGCCACAAGTATGTGGGACTATCATTATCAACCTTACATCTTTTGGCATTCACACTATGAATATGTGTAACATCATGTTCGAGATTCAATAAAAATAAACCATTGACCAACGGGGCATGACCATAAAACATATCTCTCATATAAATAGAACAACCATTATTCTCGGATTTAAATGAGTAGCCATATCGCATCAAACGAGATCCAGATACAATGTTTATGCTCAAAGCTGGCACTAAATAACAATTATTGAGGTTTAAAACTAATCCCGAAGGTAGACGTAGAGGTAGCGTGCCGACGGTGATCACATCGACCTTGGAACCATTCCCGACGTGCATCATCACCTCGTCCTTCGCCAGTCTCCGCTTATTCCGCAGCTCCTGTTTTGAGTTACAAATGTGAGCAACCGCACCGATATCAAATACCCAGGAGCTACTACGAGCACTGGTAAGGTACACATCAATAACATGTATATCATATATACCTTTGGCGTTGTCGGCCTTCTTATCCGCTAAGTACTTGGGGCAGTTCCGCTTCCAGCAGTGAGCATTTACCTTGCAATAAAAGCACTCAGTCTCGGGCTTGGGTCCATTCTTTGGCTTCTTCCCAGCAACTGATTTACCGGGAACGACAACTCCCTTGCTGTCCTTCTTGAAGTTCTTCTTACCCCTGCCTTTCTTGAAACTAGTGGTCTTATTCACCATCAACACTTGATGTTCCTTTTTGATCTCCACCTCCGCTGATTTCAGCATTGAATATAACTAAGGAATGGACTTCTCCATCCCTTGCATATTGTAATTCATCACAAAGCTCTTGTAGCTAGGTGGAAGCGACTGGACGATTCTGTCAATGAATGAGTCATCTAGAAGATTAACTCCCAACTGGGACAAGCGGCTGTGCAACCCAGACATTTTGAGTATATGCTTCTTGTGTAATTGTTTTCCTCCATCTTACAATCAGAGAACTTGTCGGAGACTTCATATCTCTCGACCCAGGCATGAGCTTGGAAAACCATTTTCAGCTCCTGGAACATCTCATATGCTCCGTGTTGCTCAAAATGCTTTTGGAGCCCTGATTCTAAGCTGTAAAGCATGCCACACTGAACAAGGAAGTAATCATCACTACGCGACTGCCAGCGTTCATAACGTCTTGAGTTGCTGGGAAAATGGGTGTGTCACCTAGCAGTGCTTCAAGGACATATGCTTTCTTGGCAGCTATGAGGATGATCCTCAAGTTACGGACCCAGTCCGTACAGTTGCTTCCATCGTCTTTTAGCTTGGTTTTCTCTAGGAACGCATTGAAGTTGAGGGCAAGATAGATTGTAAAGACAATTTTAGACTAAGTTCATGATAATTAAGTTCATCTAATCAAATTATTTAATGAACTCCCACTCAGATAGGCATCGCTCTAGTCATCTAAGTGATACATGATCCGAATCGACTAGGCCGTGTCCGATCATCACGTGAGACGGACTAGTCATCAACGATGAACATCTCCATGTTGATCGCATCTACTATACGACTCATGTTTGACCTTTCGGTCTCTCGTGTTCTGAGGCCATGTCTGTACATGCTAGGCTCGTCAAGTCAACCTAAGTGTTTCGCATGTGCAAATCTGGCTTACACCCATTGTATGCGAACGTTAGTATCTATCACACCCGATCATCACGTGGTGCTTCGAAACAACGAACCTTCCATACGGTGCACGCTTAGGGGAACACATTTCTTGAAATTTTAGTGAGGGATGATCTTATTTATGGTACCGTCATTCTAAGCAAATAAGATGTAAACTGACAAACATCACATGCAAATCATAAAGTGACATGATATGGCCAATATCATCTTGCGTCTTTGATCTCCATCTTCGAGGCGCGACATGATCACCATCATCGTCACCGGCATGACACCATGATCTCCATCATCATGATCTCCATCACCATGTCTTCATGAAGTTGTCTCGCCAACTATTACTTCTACTACTATGGCTAACGGTTAGCAATAAAGTAAAGTAATTACATGGCGTTTTCATTGACACACAGGTCATACAATAAATTAAGACAACTCCTATGGCTCCTGCCGGTTGTCATACTCATTGACATGCAAGTCGTGATTCCTATTAGAAGAACATGATCAATCTCATACATCACATATACAATTCATCACATCCTTTTGGCCATATCACATCACATAGCATACCCTGCAAAAACAAGTTAGACGTCCTCTAATTGTTGTTGCATGTTTTACGTGGCTGCTAAGGGTTTCTAGCAAGAACGTTTCTTACCTACGCAAAAGCCACAATGGTGATATGCCAATCGCTATTTACCCTTCATAAGGACCCTCTTCATTGAATCCAATCCGACTAAAGTGGGAGAGATAGACACCCGCTAGCCACCTTATGCAACAAGTGCATGTCGGTCGATGGAACCCGTCTCACGTAAGCGTACGTGTAAGGTCGGTCCGGGCCGCTTCATCCCACAATGCCTCCGAATCAAGATATGACTATTAACGGTAAGCAAATTGAACAAATCATCACCCACAACTACTTGTGTTCTACTTGTGCATAGAATCTACGCATAGACCTAGCTATGATACCACTGTTGGGGAACATAGTAATAATTCAAAAAAAATTCCTACGTGTCACCAAGATCAATCTAGGAGAAGCTGGCAATGAGAGAGAGGGAGTGCATCTTCATACCCTTGAAGATCGCTAAGCGGAAGCGTTACAAGAACGTGGTTGATGGAGTCGTACTCGCGGCGATTCAAATCGCAGAAGATCCGATCCAAGCACCGAACGTTGGCGCCTCCGCGTACAACACACACACACCCCGGGGACGTCTCCTCCTTCTTGATCCAGCAAGGGGAGAGGAGAAGTTGAGGGAGAACTCCGGCAGCACAGCGGCGTGGTGTTGGAGCTTGTGGTTCTCCAACAGAGCTTCGCCAAGCACTACGGAGGAGGAGGAGGTGTAGGAGGGGGAAGGGTTGCGCCAGCGGCAAGGGGTCCAGCTCCCATGCACCTCCCCACTATATATAGGGGTGGAGGGGGCTGGTTTCTTGCCCTCCAAGTCCATTGGGGCGTTGGCAAAGGTGGGAGGAAAGAAATCCCATCCTTTCCCTTCCCCACCGATTGTTATCCCCTTTTTAGGGATCTTGATCTTATCCCTTCGGGATATGATCTTATTCCTTCTAAGGGGGGAGGGGATCTTGGTGCGCCTTGACGAGGGGTGTGGGGCCTTGCCCCCACTACCCATGGTCATGTGGGTCCCCCCATGCAGGTGGGCCCTATCGGTGTCAAAACCGGCGGATCTCGGGTAGGGGGTCCCGAACTATGCATCTAAGGTCGATGGTAACAGGAGACAGGGGACACGATGTTTACCTAGGTTCGGGCCCTCTCTATGGAGGTAATACCCTACTTCCTGCTTGATTGATCTTGATGAATATGAGTATTACAAGAGTTGATCTACCACAAGATCGTAATGGCTAAAACCCTAGAAGTCTAGGCTGTATGATTATGATTATCTCCCCCTCTACGGACTAAGCCCTCCGGTTTATATAGACACGGTGGGGACTAGGGTTGTATAAAGTCGGTTACAGAGAAAGGAATCTTCATATCGCGGCGCCAAGCTTGCCTTCCACGTCAAGGAGAGTCCCATCCGGACACGGGAGAGAGTCTTCGATCTTGTATCTTCACAGCCCATCAGTCCGACCCACGTATCATAGTTCAGACGCCCGAGGACCCCTTAATCCAGGACTCCCTCAGTAGCCCCTGAACCAGGCTTCAATGACGAGGTGTCCGGCGCACAGATTGTCTTCGGCATTGCAAGGCGGGTTCCTTTTCCGAATAATCCAACATAGTCTTCGAACACAACGAACGTGTCCGGCTCTGCAAAACAAGTACCACACACCACCGCAGAGAGTATAATATTTCACAAGTCCAATCCGCTGACAGCTTTTTTGTAGAGTGAGATCACGTCGTCACTCGGTTATTATTTCGAACCATTTTTTTAGCCTGTCGCTCCACGTTTTGAGACGCGGTTTTATTGGCACGTCTTGTCGAAGCAGAGATCGTGTCCCCTTATTGCGGGATTCTCATCAACACGGGCGTGGGTGAGGGAGTCCTGGATTAGGGGGTATCCAGACTGCCGGACTGTGTACAACATCCGGACTATTAAAGCGTGAAGATACAAGACTCAAGACTTCAGCCCGTGTCCGGATGCGACTTTCCTTGGCGTGGAAGGCAAGCTTGACGATCCGGATATTATATTTCCTTCCTTGTAATCGACTCCATGTAAACCCTAGCCCTCTCCGGTGTCTATATAAACCGGAGAGGTTGGTCCTTAGAAAGCCGATCACAATTACAATCATACCATCATAGGCTAGCTCTTAGGGTTTAGCCTCTACGATCTTGTGGTAGATCTACTCTTGTACTACCCATATCATCAATATTAATCAAGCAGGAAGTAGGGTTTTACCTCCATCGAGAGGGCCCGAACCTTGGTAAACATCTCTGTCCCTTGCTTCCTGTTACCATCAGCCTTGACGCACAGATCGGGACCCCCTACCCGATATCTGCCGGTTTTGACACCGACATTGGTGCTTTCATTGAGAGTTCCTCTGTGTCGTCGCTGCTGGGCTCGATGGCTCCTTCAACCATCGCCAATAACACGATACCGGACAGTCACGATGAGCATGGATTAGACCTACTGTCGGACAAAGCTCGGGGTATCACCCCCGCATTAGCCTTGGACCTAAATCCGGAGCAGGCTGCGTTGCCTAAGGACGGAGGGCTGGACCCCGCCCTGCAGGTCATGCACTCATCGGC
The DNA here is from genome assembly GCA_021605145.1 of Aegilops bicornis. Lineage (NCBI taxonomy): Eukaryota > Viridiplantae > Streptophyta > Magnoliopsida > Poales > Poaceae > Aegilops > Aegilops bicornis. Next base: position 401,490,782 of record CM038673.1, on the reverse strand, counting down.
GTTGGAGCCGAACACGGGCCTTACCTCTGTGGTGGCCTATGACTCCGGACCCCCGGATTCGTATCCGGATGTTGAGTCCGGTCCGCGCACTCCCGAGCCGGTCGAGCCAGGTTGGGCTCCGGTAATGGAGTTCACCGCCGCGGACATTTTTCGGCACTCGCCCTTTGGCGACATGCTGAACTCGTTGAAAACTCTCTCTTTGACAGAAATTTCTGGGCCAAACTACATCAGGTTCGAGTGGGAAGGAGGCGATGAAGAAATTCGTTGCCCACCCACCACCCACTTCATAGCCACGGTCGATAATTTAACCGACGTGCCTGACTTCGACTCCGAAGACATCGACGGTATGGACGACGATGCAGGAGAAGATGCGGAATATACGGGGCGCCGGATTTCCCCCTCATCACACAACGTATACATGGTGGATATGCCCAAAGAGGACAAAGGCGACAATCCGGACGATAAAACCCCCGGACAAAAGCCAAAGCGACGGCGCAGACGCCATTCTAAGTCCAAAGAACAAGAAAAATAGTGACAAGAGCGCCAGAGGGATCGACACTACAATCAACTCCGAAGGCAACAACGACCATACGGACCTAGCGATGGAGCAGGACGAACCAGGTCACCCTGAACACAGTTCGGAGCAGACGCCCGAGGACAATGATGCCGACGGACGAGGTCATCAAAACGAACCAGCACAGGAAAACAGTCCGGATAATGATGCAATCCCGGGAAAAACACGCGAACGAGATAACTTCCACGTAAAGCTTATGGCCACCGCAAGAAGTCTAAAGAAGCGTATAAACGGCTCAAGGCCGCACAGAAACGCTCAACCATAGATGGAATAAAGTGCTAGACCTTTGAAGAAAGATACGGCGATGATCACCATACAAAGAGCTATCCCAAACGCAAGGTACTGGCAGAATTCGACGACGAAGCTGTACCACTTCATAACCGCAACAAAGTGGCTACTGATCCACATGAACACCCGATAAGAAAGCTGGCGCGGCCAGGTCCATTTATGGATCCAAAGGACGCACCCCGGCGAGGGACTATGGTCGATTCCGCCTCCGGGTGACCCGCCCTGCGCTCCTCTGTCCCCAAACCGTCTTGCCGGGTCAAGATTCAACCTCTCCACGGCCACTATCAATACTTCTGCGACTGACAGTACATTGAACCGCCGGACTCCGTCACCGCAAGCTCCGATTCACGGCTGAACACCTCGACTGGGTCATACTATGTTGCGCTTACTCTCCTATGGCTGAACGTCCCGCACGCCTGTGACTGATGCAACTCTGCCTCCCCCGCTCTCAATTCGAGTGACCCTCGAGGTCTCAATCCGGCACAACGGTTTCAGTTCGCCGCGAAGTTTCGGGCCGCCATCCCGAATTGCCTTTCAGACCGGTGCTGCTTCGCCGGGTCCGGTTCCACCATCCTCGTGAATGCACGATCGCAGCAGAGCAAACCACCCAGCCGCCGCAGTTGTGCCCCTCGATGCAACCCGAGCCACCCGGCCTCCGTTGTGGACCGCAGCCGTCGTTTCACCGAGCGGCCGGCTTTCCTCACCGTGCCTCGCGGTCCACTTCGGTGGACGATGGCGCCGTGAGCCACTAGTCGCCGGCGCTGCGTGCCGCCACCGCCTCGTTCTATCTCACCTTTCACCGCCTCGCTGCGAGACGGGCGTGGATTCTCTATGATGTACGCAACCTGCATAAGGAACCAAAATGGCCAAGGTTGACCGGCATCGTCTTTGCTTTGAGCCTCAGGTAGCGAATGAGCCGAATCGACACCAAGCCGCCTCGCGGCACGCCCGCTGCTATAGGCCTGATTCCTCTGCAACTTCGGTGACTCATCGGATTGTCGGCTCGTGGTGGTGACATTGACCCGCCTGCGCCTCTATTTCCGGTCAGGCCTCGCTCTGCGAAAGCAGCCGCTTTATCGCCCGTTGTTCGAGCCGCTTGAGTCGCTGCCGGTGCGCCTCGCCGCCACCGCCTTGTGCTGCGCCGAGCGCCATCTCCTCGCAACCCGGAGAAGGATTCACATGTGCGATGGACTTGAGTTTGGATTCGCCGTGGCGGACGCACCGTTCTTTGAGCCGCCTGGCCTCCTACTACGCCAAGCCGCCGTCAGGCCTGCCTCGCTATGCCAACCCGGAGCCGCTGCGTGGCTCCGCCGCCGACCATCGCCGTTGCCTTGCAACTTGGTGTTGAAAACGCCTTCACTCAACCAAACCAACATGGACCCATGGCAGGCCTCGGCCTTTTCTCGCTTGGTTCCACCAGCGCTCCAAGCCGCCGCCGAGTCCGCCGCCTCTGAACCGCCTACGAGAGTCACCTCCGTCCAAGTTAATGTCGGGCCTTGCTGCGCTGAGCCACTCCGGCCTCGTAGCCTCTTCGGCGCGGCTTACCTCGCGCCTCCGCTCCTCTGCGACACCTCGCGCCATGCTTGCGCCTAAACTGCTGCCTCCGCTTTGGTGCAGCGCTTTACCACTGCACTGACTCTACCGGTCGTCACAGGTTCCTGCGGGTCTGTGTGCCCTTGCTTTCAAGTTGGCTGATGGATGCAGTTGAAAGAGAAAAACAGAGAGCGCTCCGGCCAAGTGCATGAACGGAGACAGGAAATACAAAACAGCTATACCGCATTGTTTATTGGCACAGCACAACCAGTACCACAATACTACTACGACCCACGAGATCAGCTTTTGTCTCAGTTTGCTACGTGCACGCAAGGAAAACTACCAGCTTGGAACTTGTCACACGTTAAGCAGTTGAGCTTACCCGCCAAGATTGTACCAACATCCATCTGCAACGGGGACTTGGTGGATGCACACACAGCCCAACGTCCCTATGGTCCGGTTTATATCAACATGGCGGAGACAGCCCAAGTGCCCAGCTACAAGGTGCCATTCAACGGACACGCGCACCACACATCGAAAAGAAAAATCAAAGACATCAAGGAAGTGCCTTAAGCCGCGGGTATGGAGCATATGCTGGCAACATTGTACTTTGGAGTTCGTCCATGCCACGTTACCTGGTGAACAGACGTGCGTAAGTCTCCGCCCCTGTGGCCCGGTCTACATTGACTCACCAGGACCACACTTGCCCGCTGCTTGACGGACGTGCGCAAGTCGCCGCCTCTGTATCAACTCTGCGGCGGATAATTTCCGGCCTATCAAATCAGGTGTTATCTCTCCTATCTATTTTATCAGTACATGTTTTAATCTTTTAAGTGCAATTACTTTGGATTAGTGGTGTTTCTCTTGCAGGACCACTATTCATTACAAAGGTGTCGCAAAGGGGCATGTGCCAAACATTATCTTTGCACTAGCGCTTATCCATGCCGTCTCGCTTGATGAATATGTGTGCAAGTCGCCACCGCTACATCAACATGACGTGGTTGACTCGCCTGGTCTGCTGCGCTATGCGATTGACTCGCTGTCCGCATGAGCTATTTTATTGAGTAAAAAGCTACCATCGCTTGGGTAGCCCGGTTTTTCTTCCAGCAAATATGAGTTTGGTTAACTTCAAATACCCAGTTGGAAGGAACCATTGGCCGAGTTGCTGACACGGCTCATACGGGATCATTTATAACCCGTCGCAGTCACCTCAACCTTCTGTGAATTCACATCATGCTATCAACACCGATGATATATATACCTTCTGCTATGGTCAAGTACGGAGAATCTCAAGACAACTCCTTGAGTCATCTTAAGACTCGGGGGCTATGATGATATGATTCAGCAAGACTTGCCCGTTTTTAGTGAAGTCAAGAACTCTAGGACGTTGGAGGGAAAGATAACCCGGTCCCGGAGGCTACTGCCTTATTGGCGAAAATTTAAAAGTCGTCAGAAGAATCTTCCGGTTCAAAACGAAGAATGCCGGTGTAAATTCCGGTTCAAGGGAAATCTGTTCCCCCACAGCTCTGAAGCTCTCAAATCCGGTTTAAGAATTTCCGGTTCAAAAAGGATTAATCTCTCGCAAATTCGAGTTTAAAAGCCGTCAGAAAATTTCCGGCTTAAGAAGAAGGATTCCGGTTTAAAATCCGGCTCAAGGGAAAGCTATCTCCCACAAAGTTTTGAAGCTTTCGATATCCGGTTCAAAATACCAGTTCAAGAAGAATTTATCTCTTGCAAAAAGTTAAAGGTTGCCAAAGAGGACCTGTTGCCCTAACGCGCAGTTCAAACATGGGTATCCTGCCTTATTGGCTTATCATATTATTGGTTACATGGGGGCTTCAGCTGACAAAGCGGAGTTCTATCCATTAATCCGGCTATCACGCCACAATAAAGCTTGGGAACTTCACACCCAAAGGGCCAAGAGAGTCTGGATGCTATGCACAACTCAAACATAGGCACCCAATGAGCACAGCTCATCATGTTACTTGGGGGCTCCTTGTGTCAAATACCAAGGAGTTTGAAAGGACCCTTGTAGCTGGGTATCGACCCACGGCTTGGAAGCCTGGTGTATTCACCTAAAACCCTGGGTTAACCTGCCTTCATCAAGTAAGACACTCCTATCCAGGTAATCCTGGCATGACCACTTAACGCTTGTGATTACTCTCATTGAGACCACGAACTTGTCAAAGTTAAAACGACGATTGGTTAGTTGGAGGCCCATCTTAAAAGGCTTTGTCAAGTGGTTTAACTCAGCGGCCTGGCAGCCCACGAAAAGCCTCGAATTTGGGCCTGGCAGCCCTCGAAAAGCCTCGACTACAAGTTTTATTTTTGCTTTTTGCAAAGTTTTTGATCAAGTTTTAAGTTAACCCGGTGTTTATTGACCCGGATAGACTATATGTCATTACATCAACCCGGTGTTTCTTAACCCGGTGTGGCTTCCAGTTATCAAGCTGTTAGCACATAATCACTTATAATCCGGTGTTTATTGACTCGGCCTGGCTTTGGACTATAAGTCGCCAGTATATATTTGGATTGCGCCATTGGAATTATGCACTTATAATCATTGGGTATATTATTCAAATCTTTAATAGCCAACATGGCTGGATTTCTATTATGGTTATCAATAACCAAAGATTATGATTAAGGTTTTCAAAGTCGCTTTAGCGCAATGGCTATCATATTGTCAATGGATATGATTTATTCTACAATTGAAGGAATAGTCCCGAGTTGCTGCAGGCTTACAACCCGGCACTTGGGGGCTACATTATTCAAGTTGAGATTACATCAAACATGCAAGTCTCATGTCGCTGCGAGCATGCACCATGATACTTGGGGGCTAATGCAAAGTCATTTTTTGCTTATCTTATTGAAGACCCGACTCATCACATTATAATGAGCTGGCCCTTGGGGGCTACCAATTGCTTCTGTCAACAATTCAAGGTACAAAGTTTTTTATCCATTACATTGTCCATCGCTAGGTTGAGTAAAGCACAAGGCTCTTAGCCTTGTGGACATGGATTCAAGCCCCATTATGGGGGTTACATCGTATGATGTTATTTTTATTGAAGTATATATCAAGTCCCAGCTCAATATTATCTTACTAAGCCGGCCCTTGGGGGCTACACTGTTGCTGTTCAAAGTTTACATGATTATATTTACAAAGTCCCTGCGCATTATTGCATAATGACACGGCCCTATGGGGCTACACTGGTTGAAGTTTTTATGAGCATCAGAATTACAAGTCCTGTGTTGTTGCAAGCATGACAACCCAAGACTTGGGGGCTACATATATGAATACTCAGTTTTGACTAGTGATTGAAGATGAACAAACCGGATTTCTTCAAGCTTGTGACATTCATATTGAAGCAAATCTTAAGCTCGTTACTACGCTACCTTCTTAAGATTTGAGGGCTACAAGTGATGGATATATAAGAAGTATACTTTCAAAAGCTGATGTCAACAAACAGTTATGATCCGGTGCCATCAATATTTGTAAACCGACCAAGTTCTACATTCTTAAACCGGCAAGTTTTATGTCCTTAAACCGGCTGAAGATCAGATGAGTATTTCAAGGACCAATATTTTTGTTAAGCATTGGGAGCTGAATCAAAGGAGTTATTCTTCACAATATATTTTCTATGAGAAACCAATGTCAGTAAGTTGATTATGAAGCTGGCCTATTAAACCAGATTTTCTAGAAGAAGGAAGTGACAAGGACTTAAGGATGACCAGGATCAGTTTAACATGGATAAATCCAAATTAAACTGGGCGCTAATGTCGGGGATATACCCCGCGGTATGACGCGGCCGAAGTCGTAACCCGGACGGGACTTGGTAAACCGGTGAGTGGTAAACCGGCAGGAGTTAAGACAGATGGCTAAGACAGACGGTAAACCGGTGAGTGGTAAACCGGCAAGTGTTAAGACAGATGGCTAAGATAGACGGTAAACCGGTGAGTGTTAAACCGGCAGAGTTAAGACAGATGGCACCGACAGGTATTCAGACAATGTTAAACCGGCAGACAATGTTAAACCGGCAGACAATGTTAAACCGACAGACATTAAGAAGCCCAGGAAAGGAAGTCAAAATAGTTTAAGTCTTAGTCCGAGATGGACTCTACATGTAACCCGTCCCTTTAACTTATATAAGGAGGGGCAGGGCTCCCCAAAGAGGGAGAAGAAAGAAACAATCTCTAGGGCTAGACACAACTAGAGGAGAGCCGGTTTACGGCGACTCCCTCATGATCATAATGAGATCTAGCCTCAAACAGCATGTAGGGTTATTACCGGATGATGTTTCCCGGGGCCCAAAGCTGTCTAAATTCTTGTCTCGTGTTGCGTCTCTCGATTCCGCTCAACCCCTCTCAAGCTACCACATAGATGCGTTGGCCTCGTGACTAAGTCCTCACACTAAGGACATCTGATGTGTTAATTCCACGACAGTCGCCAAAACGATTACGCCAATCGAATACCAGTCCGGAATAAAGACCGGACACAACAACAGCCGACGACATGCCACAACACGTCCAGATACAGAGGGTCTGCTCACCCCCTATGCTTTACCGATGAAGCATCTTGGACCATTTAATTCCCACAGTGGCTTTAAACCTGTGAACATAGAGGCATCTGACGTAATCCATTGCACCCAAGGGTATGGATCGAGGAATTTATCCTGCACATACATATGGCTCGTGGGGATGACCTTCACACCATCAAATACCTCCTCCTTAAGCTGAAGGGACCAGCTCGGCACTGGTTGAAAGGCCTCCCCGAAAATTCAATTGGGATCTGGGAGGAACTCGAGGACGCTTTCAGGGCCAACTTTCAAGGGACCTATGTCCGACCTCCGGATGCCGACGACTTAAGTCACATAGTCCAACAGCCCGGAGAATCCGCCCGCAAGTTTTGGAACAGATTCCTCACTAAGAAGAATTAAATTGTTGACTGTCCGGATGCCGAAGCCCTAGCAGCATTCAAACACAAAGATCCGTGATTTAGTGGCTCGCCAGCACCTCGGCCAAGAAAAGCCAAGGACAATGGCAGCCCCGACAAGTTTTATGACCCGCTTATGCTGGAGAAGATAGTCAAGCTAGCTCAGAAGGCACCAGCGACCCCAAAGACATCCGAAATAAGGGATGTCAACGGAAGTCCAAGGCGTCATAAAAACAAACGCCAAAACAAGGAAGAGAGCCGGATAACACGATGGTTAATGCGGATTCAGGGGCTCTCGACCTAATCAAAGAAAACAAGCCATCTAAAGGCAGCGAAGAGGGACCGTCCGGTCTGAATAGAGTCCTAGATAGACTATGCCAAATTCATGGCACTTCGACAAACTCGCAAACCACACGCACAGAGAGTGCTGGGTCTTCAAGCAGTGCCGACAAATTAAATGCGAACACAAGGAAAGGGAAACACCAAGTGAAGACGAGGATGAACCTCGCCAAATAACACCGGGCGACGTAAAAATTCCGCCAGAGGTTAAAACAGTGAACATGATCCATGCGACTCACACATCCATGGGGAGGCACGAACGCGCGCATAGAGACGCGCTCGATATAGAGCCCATCGTACTCACGCCTAACTACTCGATGCCGTATTCGATCACTTTCAATAACTTGGATGACCGAACTAGTATTCGGCACGGAGGATTAAAGGCCTTGGTGCTTGACCCGATAATCGACGGATACCGTCTCACCCGCGTCCTTATGGACGGCGGCAGCAACCTCAATTTAATATATGAGGACACTGTCCGCAGGATGGGGATATACCCATCCAGAATTAACCAAAGCAACACCACCTTCGAAGGGGTGATACCAGGCGTTGAAGCCCACAACAGACTAACAGAGTGCTCGTCACGCGCAGAGGAACACGCGACGGCCCTCGCGGCCGGACTATAAGCGGCCTCCAACATAAAAAAACATGACTGGTCATTAAAGGCCACAGACTCAGCTAGACGAGTCCGGTCGCCCGGATAAAATTGAACCAGGGCACCGTATATGTAATCCCATGGGGGACACTAGGGGCTATAAATACTTAACACAATCCCACAGTTGGTTCAACCTTATGGGCAGGCCAACATCTTACACTTTTATCCACCGCATACTTACGTTGTACTCTCCTACGAGTTTTACCTTTTTCCACAGACAACGTTTGCGCGATACCCTTCCAGTATACGGCACAACGGAGACAAAGGTGCAAACGTGCAATAGGGCCCCGTTCAACATGTTTCTTTTTAGATTAAGCCCCTGTGTAAACCTTTTTATTGCCTCTTGTTGTTTAACCATCCCATGGGTTCCATACCCATAGAGGATACCGTCGTTTTGGCATCTCGCCACGATGCATTAACACACGTACCTGGAAAAATAGGGTTTATAACGAATGGGCATTCTTGAGCCCATCGACTAATATAAAGTCCAAATACCCTCAGGAGTGTTCGGCGTCACGAGTTTGGCCTTATATGCAGCAGCTCCGAATCGTGTCTTTGGTCAAATGTTGGGTTTGGGCTCGGTTTGCCGCCTTACGTTCCATTACTATCGGCTAAGGTGGCCAAAGGAGAACTACTGCGATTGTGCCTGGTTATTCCGGACGAGCACCTCAAGAGAGAAAGCCGAAACCGATCACATGATACAAATGAGAGACTGTTCAACCACTCGAAGACTTATCGGAATCTTTCGGATCCCTCCGCATTAATGAATGACCGTTTCACGGTCATGTACACACACGCCCGTATCCGGATGCACACGAAGGTACCAGGGGCTACATAGTAGCCCCAACATTAGACTCCCATGGCTAAGCGAAAGTGTTACAGCTATATAGTCCGGTTGCCTAGTTCGACATGCAATCACCTCCTTCATGGACCAAGACGTTGGATCAAGTGTGATTAAGCATATTTTTTATAACACCCCGCATTGCTGCGTGGGGGATGAAGCCAACGATCGCTATCTTCGGATTAATCATTAATATATATATATATATATATATATATATATATATATATATATATATGTAAACGGCCACACAGGGGACACAATAATACTTTCGGGCAAAAAGTATAAATATAGCCTTATAACCAAACTAACATTGTTTTTTACAATGATTCGACTCATCACTCGAATAAGACATTCTTCGAGCATTGCGCCTCTATTAGGTGGGCACCTTCTGTGACCTGCGCCAAGTAGTGCTCGGCCGGATACTAGCCCCCCGCCGGATCTTGGTCGCTATAATATTGGCCTCCATATTCGTCCAATAGGCTTTAACGCGGGCAAGAGCCATCCGTGCACCCTCTATGCAAGCCGACCCCCTCATGGCATCGATCCGAGGCACGACCCCAAGGAATTGCTGCACCAAGCCAAAGTAACTGTCCGGCTTAAGCCCTTTCGGCCAAAGATGGTCTATCATGCATCGCATTGCAAGACCGGACAGCTGTGAAGCTCCGCCACAAAGAGCCATCTTGTCATTTAACGGCAGCGGGCGGCGGAGCATTGAATTGCGACGTAAAAGCTTCTCCACCTCCTTATCACCCCGACCCTCGAAGAACTTGGCAAAGCATCACCGTATTTCTTCCCCAAATCCGACACGCTGGCCCGCAGGACTTCTAGCGCCCATCCAGGGAGCGATTTTGGATCGAAAAACTTCGGCCCGCAAAGAAGTAGGAACCTCCAGCCACGATTTTACTGGGCTGTTGAAGCTCCTCCCGCGCACCCCTGAGCTTGGTCCGTATTTCCTTGGTGGCATTGTGTGCCTTGTCCTGCTCGGCCAAGCTATCCTTATGCTCCTTTTCAAGGAGCTCATACCGGTCAGCGGCATTTTTTAACTCAATAGCCATTTCGGCCATCTTTTCCTCGCTTCGGCGATGAGCAGCCTGTTCGGCTATCAGTTCCTCGACAGCCTTTAGGGCAGCCGCATTGCTAACCCGAGCTTGTTCCTTGGCTTGGACAAGTTCTGCCCTCAGGGCATCCATGGCAGCAGCACCATCTGCAGTCCGAACATATTACATTAATATCATGCCGCCTCCATATTTTCCTATACAAAGGAAGGCAGAGCACATACCTTGTGACTTGTCTAGACGCTTGTTCACCAGCGTGATATCGGCATCAATCGATCCAATCTGCCTGGTCAGTTTGGAAACTTCCAAGGACTGGTTGGCGGCCGGACTCACAGGTACCTGCACATATTTATAGCGCAATAATTGATTTATGATCCCCCGTTTGCCCCCTAGGGCGGGCAACCAGAGTCTCAGGGGCTACTATCTATAGGGAGTACACCTAATGCATACCTCAAAGCCTCTGAGCAGACTTGTAAATGCTTCATTCAAACTGCTTGTAGCGGAGCAAATCTTCCCGAGCACCGCGCTCATTAATGAGCGGTGCTCCTCCAAGAGCGCAGCTCGCTCCAGTAGGCCCGTCAGTACGTCCGGCCGGACATCAAACTGTGCCGGACCCTTCGCATCGCCCCTCGTGGGAGCAAAACGCTCCAGGCTCAGGGGGGCTGACGCAGTGGCTTCCGGCTTCGGCAGACCCAGACTCCTCCGTGACGACACCTCGGTGTCGCCCGCTTCATGAGCCGGAGAGGTGGGTGGGGTCTCGCTCTCCATCATCTCCGGAGGAAGATCCCCCGAAGACGAACTCTGTTGAGAAGGGCTGCTAGTCGGACTGCGAAAGACAAATCCTGGTTATTGATCTAGGAGGAACGCAGTACCTTCGAATTATAAATTAACTTACAGCTCGGTGGAGGGCTGGCCCGTTGGTGGGCACGATGCGGTGAGGGTGCCCGTTGGGGCAGAGCCCCCTGGCGTTATCTTTTTCCCGGATGTGGGCATCTCCGTCTCCGAGTCTTCAGAGACGGCCCTCTTCTTCCCGCGCAGGGAGGAGGCCTTAGCCTCCCCTTCCCGACTATCCTCCCTAGAGGAGGCAACAATTCCCCCAGTTCGGATGCGTAGCGTGTGAAGCTCGGTTTCTTCGTTCTTCTGCTTGTCTTCCCCTGAGGGCATTCTGCTGAGCACCCGGTCAAGCATCTTGGCCATGATGGGACCGGGAGAGCCCTCGGGAAGTGGGGCCGGACACCTGATTCTCTCCGCCTTGCTGAGCCATTCCTGGCCACAGATGATTTTCAGAACAAACAATCGTGACAAATACAAAATAGGGTGTCCGGCGTCAAAGCTACTTTACTTGGGTATCTAGGCGATTGCAGCTTAGGCACGCATCCTCGGTGGTGCCCGGACACTTTACTTTCCGTCTGAAGAATAATTTGCACATCTGTTCGAGCTTCAGGCTGAAGAAGTGCTTGACGGTCCGCGGACCCTCTGGATTGAACTCCCACATCTGGAGAGGCCGGCGCTGGCACGACAACATCCGCCGGATCAACATCACTTGCATTATGCTGACAAGATTAATGTCCCTTGCAAGAAGCTCCCAGATGCGATTCTGCAGTATGGGTATATCACCAGCGGGTCCCCAATTCCGCCCTACGTCTGTCTAAGACGCCAACTGTGATGGAGGGCCCGATCGAAACTCGGGGGCAGCCGCCCACTTTGTGCCTCTGGGAGCCATGACGTAGAACCACCTCTGCTGCCATACATCAGATACTTCTGGGAAAGAACCCTCTGGCCACGGGGCATCGGCGTTCCTTCTTATTATGGCACCTCTGCACTCCACATGTCGCCCATCTTCGGCGTCACATTGAAGGTCTTGAGCCATAAGCCGAAGTGTGGGGTGACATGGAGGAAAGCCTCGCACACGATAATAAACGACGAGATATGGAGGATAGAGTCGGGAGCCAGATCGTGAAAATCCAACCCATAATAGAACATGAGCCCCCTCACGAAGGGATCGAGGGCGAAACCTGCATCATGGAGGAAGTGTGGGACGAAAACGACACACTCGTTGGTCTCTGGCATAGGGATGACCTGCCCTGGAGCAGGGAGCCGGTGCTGGATATCTACGATCAAGTATCCGACCTCCCTAAGCTTTGCAATGTCCTTCTCTTCAATCGAGGAGGCCACCCACCGGCCTTGAGGGTCAGTTCCGGACATATTAGAGGATTCCGGAGGGGTGGAGCTTAGGTTTTGGGTGTTAGAACTTGAGGTGCGAGAAGGCGCGACGAAGGTGAAACAAGAGGCGTAGGTCTCGACCCCTTTATAAAGAGGGTGAATACCAAGAGTCTCTGGTGTGACCGTTTGAGGCTTATCTAAAAAAACACACGGGTTATACCAACAGCCGTCGTGGGGTCACGCGTGCTCATATTGATGGAAAATTCCGTAATAAGAGGAACACGATCTCTGCCTCGACGGGACATGCCAATAAAGCCGCCTCGCAACACGAGTCATTGTGGGAAGGAAACATCGGTTCATATTGGACCAAGCCCCGATACAAGGGCGCGACGCACGAAGATTGCCAGCAAATCGGATCTATACCATACGAAGATCATCTTGCAGATCCGGACACGGTCTACGTGTTCGATGACCACTTTGGAGTTTTCGGAGGAGGAACCCGCCCTGCAATGCCGAAGACAAGACTGCGCGCCGGACTCATCGTCATTGAAGCCTGGTTTAGGGGCTACTGAGGGAGTCCTGGATTAGGGGGTATCCGGACTGCCGGACTGTGTACAACGTCCGGACTATTAAAGCGTGAAGGTACAACTCAAGACTTCGGCCCGTGTCCGGATGGGACTTTCCTTGGCGTGGAAGGCAAGCTTGACGATCCGGATATTATATTTCCTTCCTTGTAACCGACTCCATGTAAACCCTAGCCCTCTCTGGTGTCTATATAAACCGGAGAGGTTGGTCCTTAGAAGGCCGATCACAATTACAATCATACCATCATAGGCTAGCTCTTAGGGTTTAGCCTCTACGATCTCGTGGTAGATCTACTCTTGTACTACCCATATCATCAATATTAATCAAGCATGAAGTAGGGTTTTACCTCCATCGAGAGGGCCCGGACCTGGGTAAACATCTATGTCCCTTGCTTCCTGTTACCATCAGCCTTGACGCACAGATCGGGACCCCCTACCCGAGATCCGCCGGTTTTGACACCGACAGTGGGCAACCCAACCGTTCCGTTGGCATGATTCCTTAGGAATAGGCAGGTTTTAAGGCTTAAGAGGAGGCGTTCGATATTCATCGCCTTTATAAAGGGGTTAAGACCCGTCTTGCCCCTTCACACCAACCCTTTCCTCAACCTCTGCAACCTCGAGTTCCAGCACCCAAGGTTCAATTTAACTACTTCGAGGTTCCCAGTTATGTCCGGACCCAGCCCTCAAGGTCGGTGGGTGGCTTCCTTTGTCATAGAGGAGTATATTGCGAAGCTCCGGGCGGCAAGATACCTGACCGCGGAAATCCCCCACAGGCTTCCTGCTTCAGGGTAGGTTATTCCTACTCCCAGATCCGGCGAGAGGGTCGTATTCATCTCCCATTTCCTCCGAGGGCTAGGGTTCGCTCTTCACCCCTTTGTTTGAGGGCTCATGTTCTATTACGGGCTAGATTTTCATGATCTAGCTCCGGACTCCTTTCTTCACGTCTCGGCATTCATCGTCATGTGCGAGGACTTTCTCCGTATTCCCCCACACTTCAGCTTATGGATCAAGAGCTTTAATGCGAAGCCGAAGGTGATTGAGGGGAAGCAAGCGGAGTGCGGTGGTGCCATGGTGAGCAAGCTCATCAACGCTCTTTAGCTAAAAGGATCCTTCGCAGAATCTTCCAACTTATGGCAGCGGGTGTGGTTTTACATCACTGAACCCCGTGGTACCAAGTGAGCAGCTACACCTGCGTTCCGATCTGGCCCTCCAATTCAGCTCGCATCATGGATCAATAAGGGGTTGGCCTGCAGATCAATCAACGAAGTGCAGACTCTACAGAGCCGCATCCGGAGTCTCCTCGAGAAGGACACCGATCTCATCGACGTGATTCAAGTAATGTTAGTCCGCGGGTCCTCCCGTGCCAGCGACGGCCTCTTCGTATGTGGGAGTTTAATCCGGAAGGACCACGAACCCTTCAACACTTCTTCGGCACGACACACAGAGGAATGTGGAAGTTATTCTTCGGGACACGAAAACAGTGGCCGGACACCACCGAGGACATTGGCCTCGACTGCAACCATCCGGATACCTCGGTAAGCACTTGACTCCTGAACACAGCTTAGTTAAATACCCCATGATAGGATGCTAAGAAAACCATCTTCTTCCAGGGCTGGATAAAGAAGGCGGAGCGAATTAGGTGTTCGGCCCCTCTTCCCAAACACTCAGCTAGTCCTGTGCTAACAAGGATGCTGGTCCCGGCACCATACCAGGTGCCGGTGAAAAAGGACAATGAGGAGAGCAGGAGGGCCAAAGGTAGCCTCCATTCTGAAGGTACACCAAGCACTGTGTCCGGGGAGATTAAGGCTCCCTCTTCCAAAGACAAAATTGAAGGAGAAGCTGACATCCTTTCCCCCCATGGTAAGAAAAGGGCCGCCTCCGAAGGTTGGGAGGTAAAGGCTCCTAAGCGAGGTAAGACGCCCCTGTCGGGCGGTTCGGGCTCGGAAGGCGACGTTGTCGCACAATTCCTTCGTAAGGACAAGCCTTTAGCTGAATCGTAAGTGAACAAGGGTGTTTTAAACATATCCCGTTCCTTTTCCTGTGACAAGGGTAACATCTAGAGTATATGTTTTGCAGTTCGGCACACAGTCTTCCTCAGCAATCCTCTTCCTCGGGGGATCTTCTTCCGGAGATGATGGAAAGCGAGACGCCTCCATAGGCTTCCTCGCCCAACAGGGCGGGCGACTTCGAGGTGTCGTCCCGGAGGATCTCTCCCGATCAACAGAGGATAATGAAGACAACGCCCCAAGGTGAAACTTCGGCCACCCAGGGTCTAGGGTGTGCGGTCCCTACAAGGACCAACAATGAAGGCCCCGGACTATCTGGTTTACAGCCGGAGACGACTCTAGGGTCGAGCCAACATATCCTTTCAAAGGGAGTCCGTACTCCCACAACTGCTTCCAAGAATCCGGAAGCGCCGGATACACTGATGGGTATGTTGCGATATTCGTCCGTCTCAGAGGAACATCGTACCTTGATGGGTACGGTGGTTGAGAGGATTCTGTCCGCAAAAATCGGATTGAATGAAGCCTTCATGGGCCTGCTAAGAGGCTTCGAGGTACGTAATTTTATATTTTCGATTGTGCTCTATACGCAAAGTGCACCTGTGTATAGATAGTAGCCCCTGAGATTCTGGTTGGCGTCCCAAGGGAGGCAATCAGAGGATCAAAAAGATATGCCCAGGAAATAATCTAATTAATTAGAACACAGGCTGTTACCTCCATGACAACTGCCCACGCTACAGAGGTTGCAGGTCTGAAGCAAAAACTTGATGTGGCGAATGACGACATCACGCTTATTAACAGGCGGCTCAAAGAGGCACAAGGTATGTTTTGGGGCAGTCAGTGTATGTATGTATAATAACATGAGCACGAAGCTAGAACTATATACTGAGACATGTGTAACTGCAGATAGTGCTGCCGCGGTGGAGACCCTTCGGGCTGAACTTGCCCGAGCCAAGGAGCAAGCCCGGATTAGTAATGTGGCTGCCAAGAAGGCAGCTGATGAGTTAAAAGCCGAACATGCTGCTCAGCGCTGGTGTGAGGAGAGAATGTCTACTATGGCGCGCGAGCTAAAGGAAGCCACTGCTCGGTGCGAATTACTCGAGAGGGATAACAAAGCCAAAGCGGCCGATCTCGACAAGGCCTTACAAGAGGCGAGAGAAGCACGATCCAAGTCTCGAGCGGCTCGGGAGGAGATCCAGCAAGCTGGGGAGATAGCGTCCGGTAAGCCTTTTTTTGTTTCAGATTAAATTCGGCGATCCGAAGTATTCCCCTCTTAATCAAATGTGGAGCTCTCCAGACGCATTCTTGGACTTGCCGAAGAGAGCCTCCAATGCGGCGTAATTTTATGAAGCGCAAGAAGGGTGTGCAACGAAGAAGCTTTTCTGGTCACAATTCGGCACACCAAAGCGCCCGCTGTTGCTGAACGAACAGATGGCCCAGTAGGCCGAGATCCACAAGATATCCGGTTCTGCCATGAAGGACGTTGCAGTTCGGCTATGGCCAACTGAGCCAATTCCGAATAGTTATTTCGGTTTGGTGCAACTACTTGTGGATGTGGTGCCGCGTATCGATGCCGTGAAGCGATCAACATGCATTGAAGGTGCACGGATGGCCTTTGCCCGTGTCAAGACGTATTGAGCGAAGATGAAGGCCACCGATATTGCAGCGAAGAGTCCACCCGGGGGCAAGGATAAACACACGCCGAAGCATTATTTTGAAGATGTCCTAGAGGGCGCCCGCTTAATAGAGGTTCAATGCTCAAAGGATATGGTCTTCGAGTGAATGTGACGAAATTGTAAAAACAATATTATGATACTTTGAGGCTATGCCTAAAAGTTTTTGGCTCCTCCTGTGCGGCCGTTTTTGTATAATATGAAAGTTTTCCAGTTCTCGGCTTCAGCCCCCTCGCATAAAATACGGGGGTGTTCAGAAAAGCACTTGATCACTCTTGACCCAACGTCTTGGTCCGTGAAGGAGGTGTTAGTGTGGCGAACTAGGCAATCGGACTATAGGGCTTTAACACTTTCACTTAGCAATAGGAGTTTGACAGTGGGTCTATGATATAGCCCCTGGTATGTACGCAGTTATCCGAATATGGTGCGTTACATAGGTGACCAGAAGAACGGTCCTTCGTGTAATACGGAAGGAATCGCGAAAGATTCTGATAAGTCATCGAGTGGTTGACCAGCTCTCGCCGCATCATGACAGACAGTTTTCGAATTTCTCTACTGAGGTGCTCATCCGGATAAACCAGGACACAATCGCAGTAGTTCTCCCTTTACTACCCTAGCGGATAGAGCAGAACGTAAGGTAGTAAGCACAGGAGCCGGGCAACCCAACTATTGACCAAAGACATGATTCAGAGCTGATGCATATAAGGCCAAACTCGTGACGCCGAAGTGTGCTATAAAGCTGTTCGGACTTGCCAGCAATTCTTTCGTTCCCATATTAAGCCCCTGGCAATTTATGCCGAGGTGCGTGTGAAACAACCGAAGAAGCAAAATTCAGTTCTTTAGAAAAAGCAAATACTAAATACGGATTATGCTCACTGGAACCTGATTGAATTGTCAATTGCCATTTTACAGATAATAACGCCCCTACTCAGACTATTTGACATGCCGATGGTCGAAGGCTGAGGGAGAAGGCACCTTACATGCTCGAAATAGAGAGTGCGGTCTACGAAAAATTATTTGGACCTCCTGTCGCACGTCTGTGCCGCCTTGCCTCGGTGAAAGGACTCCTTAACAGGAATAGCCTTTGGGTAAGTGTACGAAGCCGAACTCCGAAAGAGTCCGTGAGATGACCAGTCTTTGAGCCACCTGTGGTAAAAGATAAAAAATAATTAGAAAATAAAAGGAGGTTATGGGAGTGCTTGAAGGCCTGTCCGTATTGTTCCTTCGCTGATGACCAGGGTATTTTAAGTACATATTTATGTACGCGCGGTACAAATTTCGCGGGTATATGAGGTGAACGACGGAGGCCGAACTGCTAATCCAGCTCTGAAATTGATCGGTCCCATTTAATAGAGACCGACGGCTTAATGGCCGATGAGATATGCGGTTTGATGAGGCCGCTTTGTACTTCGGCTATAATAGCCGTAGTATGACCCTCTGTACGGAGGGAGTGTTCCATATTTCCCTTTATTGTTATGACGCCGCGTGGACCGGGCATCTTAAGTTTTGCGCGGGCATAGAGTGGGACCACATTAAAACGAGCGAAAACGGTACGCCCTAGAAGTGCATGGTAGCTACTGCGGATCGGGACAATATCAAAGGTCAAGCCTTCGCTTCGGAAGTTGTTGGGCGAACCGAATACGACTTCCAATGTGATGGAGCCCATGCAGTGAGCTTCTACGCCGGGTACTGCTCCCTTGAGGGTAGTTGTTGTGGGCTTGATGCGTGAAGGATCGATGCCCATTTTGCGGATAGTTTCTTGGTAGAGTAGATTAAGGCTACTGCCGCCGTCCATAAGGACTTCCGTGATATGGAACCCATCGATAATTGGATCGATGATCAGAGCTGCCGAACCTTCGAGACGGATATGGCTAAATCTTGCGGGGACTGGCTCTATGGCGTATGCGTCCCATAGTGCGCGCCCACGCTCCCCTGTAGGGGTGTGCGTCGCGTATACCATGTTTACGGTTTTCACTTGGGGGGAAAATTGCTTCTGACCCCCGGTATTCGGGTCAAGTAGTCTCTTCGCTATCATTGCCATCGGGCGGCCCTTCCCTTGTGTTCGGCATTAAGCTTGCCAGCTTGTTTGAAGACCCAACAATTTCTGTTGGTGTGAGTAGCTGGTTTATCGGGGGTGCCATGAATCTGGCAGGGCCGATCCAGTATCTTGTCTAGATTGGATGGTCCGTCTCTATTTGCCTTGAATAACTTTTTTCGTTGACCGGGTTTGGAGCCGCTGAATCCGGCGTTGACTGCCATGTCTTGTGTCCTTTCATTGTTATTGCGACGCTTGTGTTTATTGCGTCGTGGCTTGCCATTGCTGTCTCGCACTTCGGAAGTGCCCGGATCGCTGGCGCTGTTGCTTCTACGAGCGAGCCAGATGTCTTCTCCCGTGCAAAAGCGATTCATTAGAGCAGTAAGGGTTGCCATGGATTTTTGTTTTTCTTGACCGAGGTGGCAGGTGAACCACTCATCCCAGACGTTGTGTTTGAAGGCCGCGAGGGCTTCGGCATCCGGACAATCGACAATTTGGTTATTTTTAATTAAGAACCTAGTCCAGAGCTTCCTGGCTGACTCCTCGGGCTGCTGGATGATGTGACTTAAGTCATCGGCATCTGGTGGCCGGACGTATGTACCTTGGAAGTTATCGTGAAAGGCGTCTTCCAGGTCTTCCCAGCTGCCAACGGAGTTCTCTGGAAGGTTGTTTAGCCAGTGCCGCGCTGGTCCCTTTAGTTTTAGTGGGAGGTATTTGATGGCATGGAGGTCATCACCACAGGCCATGTGGATATGGAGAAGAAAATCTTCAATCCATACCGCGGGATCTATTGTTCCATCGTATGATTCTATATTCATGGGCTTAAACCCTTCTGGGAATTCGTGCTCCATTACCTAGTCAGTGAAGCAAAGGGGGTGTGCGACGCCTCTATATCGGGCCATGTCGCGACGTAGCTCGGATGGAGTCCGTCTGCGGTTCTCATCCCGGGTGTGATTATGACTGTTGCGTTCGGCTAGGTAGCCATTGTCGCGTTTCGGGGCACGCCCCCGTGATCCATAGATCAATCTGTTCTGCCCTTCTCTACTGTCCAAGTTCTACCGCAGGTCATATGTATGTCCCCGAGCTGTTTTATCTCTACCTTTACAGTGAGGTAGTGTGGGCTGGTGTTCGGCTCGAGTTGCCGCCTTGTCCTGGCCACGTGGTGGTCGGTCAGCCGCGTTGCGTGCTGATGGTATGGGCTCCAGCGCCTCGTCATCGAACTGAGGTAGAAATTTGTGCTTCGGATAACTTTTGGTTGGGCGCTTGAGGCCGTATTCCTTGGCTGCCAGGACGTTAGTCCACCTTTCATTGAGCAGATCCTGATCAGCTTGAAGCTGCTGCTGCCTCTTTTTCAGGCTCCTTGCAGTGGTGATTAGCCGGCGCTTAAAGCGCTCCTGCTCGAGAGGTTCCTCAGGTACGATGAAGTCTTCATCGCCGAGGCTCACCTCATCCTCGGAGAGTGGTAGATAATTGCTGTCCTCCGAGTCTTAGTTTATGGCCTGTTTATCAGGGCTAACTTGCCCATCTTCCCGATCGTCATGTTTGGTAGTTTGCTCGTCGGAGTCTTCTCTGTCTTCGGCACCGTCCGGAGTGTTATCTTCTCCGGTGTCGGTATTGCTGTTTTTTCCACGACGTGACTTAGAGCAGCGCCGCTGACGTCGGTGTTTTGGCTGTATCTCAGGAGGTTTATCCTCGACTGGATCCTTCTTGTTATCGCCATTGTTCTCTTTAGGTGTATCCACCATGTACACGTCATACGAAGAAGTGGCCGTCCAGCGCCCGGTAAACGGCGGGTTTTGGCCCTGCTCCTCTTCGGCATCGTCGTCCATGCCGCCGATGTCTTCGGAGCCGTAATCGAGCATGTCAGTTAAGTCTTCGACAGTGGCTATGAAGTGGGCGGTGGGTGGGAAGCGAAATTCTCTGTCATCAGCCTCCAGTTCGAACTGGATATAGTTCAGCTGTGAGTCCCCCGCCAAGGAGAGTGTTTTTAATGAATTTAGCACATCGCCTAAAGGTGAGTGCCGGAAGATGTCCGCAGAGCTGAATTCGACGATCGATGTCCGATCAAGCTCGACGTACGCAGACGCATGTGGTCCGGAACCTGTAGCCGGAAATGAGTCCGAGGCTCTGGTGGCGCAGATTCTACCCGAGGTTGGGTCGGTGTGCGGCTCCAACAGCGCTGAGTCTGCGGCTTCTGTGGCGGGGTTGAGCTTCCCGTCCTCGGATGGTGCGATCCGCTCCGGATCTAGGGCCAGAGCAGTTACAAGCACTATCTCCTGGGTGTGGCCCGATGACAGATTTAAGTCATGTTCATCAAGGTGGCAGGGAGCGGCTGCCGTGGGCATGAATCCCTCGAAGACCAAGTTTCCGCGGATATCAGCGACGTAGTTCACGCTTCCAAATTTGACTTGATGGCCAGGGGCGTAGCTGTCGATCTGCTCTAGATGGCCAGGCGGGTTGTCCCGCAGTGCGAAGCCGCCGAATACGAAAAATCTGTCCGGGGAGGAAAACCTCCCCATGGACTGCATCGTTATAGATGATTGAAGGAGCCATCGAACCTTTCAGTGACGACGCAGCGAAACTCTCAATGAAAGCACCAATGTCGGTGTCAAAACCGGCGGATCTCGGGTAGGGGGTCCCGAACTGTGCGTCTAAGATCAATGGTAACAGGAGACAGGGGACACGATGTTTACCCAGGTTCTTGCCCTCTCTATGGAGGTAATACCCTACTTCCTGCTTGATTGATCTTGCTGAATAGGAGTATTACAAGAGTTGATCTACCACGAGATCGTAATGGCTAAAACCCTAGAAGTCTAGCCTGTATGACTATGATTATCTCCCCCTCTATGGACTAAGCCCTCTGGTTTATATAGACACCAGAGGGGACTAGGGTTGTACAAAGTCGGTTACAGAGAAAGGAATCTTCATATCAGGGCGCCAAGCTTGCCTTCCACGTCAAGGAGAGTCCCATCCGGACACGGGAGAGAGTCTTCGATCTTGTATCTTCACAGCCCATCAGTCCGGCCCACGTACCATAGTCCGGACGCCCGAGGACCCCTTAATCCAAGACTCCCTCAGGCCCCACTCTGGAACCTTCTAGAACCTTCTTGGTACAATACCGAAAAATCCCAAAAACATTTTCCGGTGGCCAAAATAGGACTTCCCATATATAAATCTTTACCTCCGAACCATTTCGAAACTCCTCGTGATGTTCGGGATCTCATCCAAGACTCTGAAAAACTTTCGGTAACAACATACAATTCCCGTTACAACTCTAGTATCACCGAACCTTAAGTGTGTAGACCCTACGGGTTCGGGAACCATGCAGACATGACTGAGACATCTCTTCGGCCAATAACCAATAGTGGGATCTGGATACCCATATCGGCTCCCACATGTTCCACGATGATCTCATCGGATGAACCACGATGTCGGGGATTCAATCAATCCCGTATACAATTCCCTTTGTCCATCGCTATGCTACTTGCCAAAGATTCGATCGTCGGTATCCCCATACCTCGTTCAATATTGTTACCAGCAAGTCTCTTTACTCGTTCCATAAAACATGATCCTGTGACTAACTCCTTAGTCACAATGAGCTCATTATGATGATGCATTACCGAGTGGGCCCAGAGATACCTCTCCGTCATACGGAGTGACAAATCCCAGTCTTGATTCGTGCCAACCCAACAGACATTTTCGGAGATACCTGTAGTGCACCTTTGTAGTCACCCAGTTACGTTGTGACGTTTGATACACCCAAAGAATTCCTACGGCATCCGGGAGTTGCACAATCTCATGGTCTAAGGAAATGATAATTGACATTAGAAAATCTCTAGCAAACGAACTACACGATCTTGTGCTATGCTTAGGATTGGGTCTTGTCCATCACATCATTCTCCTAAGGATGTGATCCCGTTATCAATGACATCCAATGTCCATGGTCAGGAAACCACAACCATCTATTGATCAACGAGCTAGTCAACAAGAGGCTCACTAGGGACATGTTGTGGTCTATGTATTCACACATGTATTACGATCTCCGGTTAATACAATTATAGCATGAACAATAGACAATTATCATGAACAAGGAAATATAATAATAACCATTTTATTATTGCCTTTAGGGAATATTTCCAACAATTACTGCTGGGCAATTGATAGAAAAGCGCATAGTTATGACATATTCACAACAATGATCATGTATATAGGCATTATGTCTGTGACAAGTAGACCGACTCCGACCTACATATACTTCTATTACTCCACCAATCGACCGCTATCCATCTTGCATTATGGTATTAAGTTCATGAAAACGGTGTAATGCCTTAAGACGGAGTAATGCCTTAAACAAGATGACATGATGTAGACAAAGTAAACCCAATCAATATGAATAAACATCGTTTACCCTTAATGGCAACAATCCAAATATGTGTCTTGTCCCCTTCTATCACTGCGATATAGAGCACCGTAAGATTGAACCCATTACAAAGCACCTCTCCCACTGAAGATAAATCAATCTAGTTGGCCAAATCAAACCGATAGATAGGAGAGAAATACAAAACTATAAAAATCATGCATAATAAAGTTCAGAAAAGACTCAATTACTTTCAATGATCTGATCATAAACCCATAATTCATTGAATCTCAACAAACACACCGCAAAAAAAGATTACATCGGATATAACTCCAAGAAGATCGACGAGAACTTGGTATTGAATATCAAAGAGAGAGAGAAGCTATCTAAGCTACTCAGGCATCATCGGAAGGTAGCAAGGATGATGTAGAAGCCATCCGTGATCAATTCCCCCTCCGGAAGAGTACTGGAAAAGGCCTCCAGATGGGAACGTGGAAGAACAGAAGTTTGCGACGATGGAAAAAGTGTTTTAGGTGGCTCTTTGTTGGTGTGAGAATATTTGAGAATTTATACAGTTGGAATCAGGTCAAACAGAGCTACGAGGGGCCCATGAGATCAGGGGGCGTGCCTGGTGAGTTGTGGCCCTCTCGTATATCTTCTGGCCTCCTCCCGAAGCTTCTAGGGTCCCTTCTGGTCTAGAGAAAAATCACCGTAAAGTTTCATCGTGTTTGGACTTCATTTGGTACCGATTTTCTAAAAAGCCAAAAACAAGCAAAAAAGAGGAACTGGCACTGGATTAACAGGTTAGTCCCAAAAAAATGATATAAAATAGCATATAAATGCATATAAATCATCCAAGATTGATAATATAACAATATAAAATTATAAATATGTTGGAGACGCATCAGCAAGCTCGCGCAACGTCATATCCTTGGTTGCGGACGCCGAGCTGGTTGATAATGGAGCGGTGTCCCAACAACCACTGCCACTTGATGCACCCGCAAGGAGGAGGATCTCCACCCATGCAAGCACCACCCGGACCATGCCTAATTCCACCTACGGGGAGCGAGATCTCCGACTCGCCCTGGGTCCAAACCGGTCCACCTGAGAACGAGCCCCAGATCCAAAGCCGCCATCACTGCACAAGTAGCCGGTGACGCACTGGCACCAAGCCCGCCCCCTCCTCCCCTCACGCCACCGGCGGACGTTGTTGGGCAAAGCCCGCTCGGCTCGGTGGTTAATACGTCTCAAATGTATCTATAATTTTTTTATTGTTTCATGCTATATTTATATCATTTGGCGTAGTTTTATCATTAATTTATATTATTTTTCTAGAATAAAATATTACTTTGGTGCCTAGTACCAATTGCTTTTTTAGGACTTTGCGAGAAAATAATTTTTTCTGGACTAGAAAAATCCAGAAAAAATCAGCTAAAGTTTCAAGTCCAGAAGCTTCCAGGGGTAACGGAGATAGGCCGGGGGGCTGCCTATGGCCCCCACACGCCCTAACGCATGCCCCCTGGGGCTCCGATCCACCGCCTCTTGGTCCTTTGTAACTAGCAAAGCTAGTGAGACTGACAACCTCACTAGTCTTATTAAAGTGAAGGAAGTTTTATTTTGTGTGTGCAAAGTTGATCATTGGTTGTAATCGCTTAGCTCCTATTGGTTCAATAAACCTTGA
This sequence comes from Aegilops bicornis, assembly GCA_021605145.1. Lineage (NCBI taxonomy): Eukaryota > Viridiplantae > Streptophyta > Magnoliopsida > Poales > Poaceae > Aegilops > Aegilops bicornis. The sequence goes on along the minus strand of CM038673.1, from coordinate 401,466,068 downwards.
GGTCACTTAAGGAGAATTGCTGCTTGCAAAGAAACCCTTGCACTTGGGGCCCAACAACTTCCTAGTAGATAGGAAGTAGTAGGCAGCGGGGCCCTTTCCACCACCTGTTTGAGCACCAGTGGAGTTGGCGGGCCATCTCAGTGATATTTCAGGCATTGCCCTTGCACTGGTGCACGCACTAGTGGGGGTGGCCGCGTTTCTAGCATGGGGAGGCACATGCAGGTGGTGCGGTGAGGTTGCGCGAAGGGGTTGCGTATATGGCAGTTCTGAGGGAGGCAACTCAAGTTCGCGGTGGCCATGGCTGACGCAGTCGTGCAGCCACGGAGGAGGCATGTAAAGCAGGCAGGAGGCTTGATGCAAGGCTTGCCGATGAAGGGGTGTTGTGAGGGCAACATCAGTTGCGGGTGCAAATCTGACAGGGGCGGTGGCATGGTGGTTACGAGTGTGCACGGTTTGTTGCGCGCTACTTGTTGTGTGCGTGATACGTCTCAAACGTATCTACAATTTTTTGTTAAATGCTATTATGTATCACTTTTGTATGCTTTTTATATTATTTTTTGGACTAACCTATTAATTTAGTGCATAGTGCCAGTTCTTATTTTTGCATGTTTTTGGTTTCATAGTAAATCCATACCTAGGAAGGTCCAAACATGATGAAATTGATGGAGAATTTTTCCGAAATATATGCAACAGCAGAAGCTTGGGGGAGAGACCTGATATGTCTTCAACGTATCTACTTTTCCAAACACTTTTGCCCTTGTTTTGGACTCTAACTTGCATGATTTGAATGGAACTAACCTAGTCTGACGCTGTTTTCAGCAGAATTGCCATGATGTTATTTTTGTGCAGAAATAAAAGTTCTCAGAATGACCTTGAACTCCACGGGGCAAAAGTACTGGCGAAAGAATCAAGACTAGGGGGCCCACACCCTGTCCACGTGGGTGGGGGGCGCGCCTACCCCCCTAGGCGCGCCCCCTATCACGTGGGACCCCTGAGGCTCCACCGACCTCAACTCCAACTCTATATATTCACGTTCGGGGAGAAAAAACCAGAGAGAAGGATCCATTCCGTTTTACGATATGGAGCCGCCGCCAAGCCCTAATCTCTCTCGGGAGGGCTGATCTGGAGTCCGTTCGGGGCTCCGGAGAGGGGAATCCGTCGCCGTCGTCATCATCAACCTTCCTCCATCACCAATTTCATGATGCTCACCGCCATGCGTGAGTAATTCCATCATAGGCTTGCTAGACGGTGATGGGTTGGATGATATTTATCATGTAATCGAGTTAGTTTTGTTAGGGTTTGATCCCTAGTATCCATTATGTTCTGAGATTGAAGTTGCTATGACTTTGCTATGCTTAATGCTTGTCACTAGGGCCCGAGTGCCATGAATTCAGATCTGAACCTATTATGTTTTCATGAATATATGTGAGTTATTGATCCTATCTTGCAACTCAATAGTCACCTACTCTGTGTTATGATCCAGTAATCCCGAAGTGACAATAATCGGGACCACTCCTGGTGATGACCGTAGTTTGAGGAGTTCATGTATTCACTAAGTGTTAATGCTTTGGTCCAGTACTCTATTAAAAGGGGACCTTAATATCCCTTAGTTTCCAATAGGACCCCGCTGCCACCGGAGGGTAGGACAAAAGATGTCATGCAAGTTCTTTTCCATAAGCACGTATGACTATATTCGGAATACATGCCTATATTACATTGATGAACCGGAGCTAGTTCTGTGTCACCCTATGTTATAACTGTTGCATGAGGAATCGCATCCGACATAATTATCCATCACTAATACAATGCCTACGAGCTTTTCACATATTGATCTTTGCTTAGTTACTTTACCGTTGCCACTGTTACAATTACTACAAAGTTGCTATTGTTACTTTTGCCACCGTTACCGTTATTTCCATACTACTTTGCTATAGATATTAAGTCTTTCAGGTGTTGTTGAATTGACAACTCAACTGCTAATACTTGAGAATATTCTTTGGCTCCCCTTGTGTCGAATCAATAAATTTGGGTTGAATACTCTACCCTCGAAAACTGTTGCGATCCCCTATACTTGTGTGTTATCAAGACTATTTTCTGGCACCGTTGCCGGGGAGCATAGCTCTATTATTTGAGTCACTTGGGATTTATATCTGCTGATCACTATGAGGAACTTGAAAGACGAAAAAACCAAGATTTATCCCTCAACTACGAGGAGAGGTAAGGAACTGCCATCTAGCTCTGCACTTGATTCTCCTTCTGTTTTGAGTAAACTTGCGACACCTAAACCCGCTTCTGCTGTTAATTCTGATATGTCGCATGTTATTGATGATGCCACTTTTGCTTTGCATGATGCTTATGATGAAACTACTTCTATGCTTGATAATACTGTGCCACTAGGTGAATTTCTTGATGAACAACTTGCTAGGGCTAGAGAGAATGAAATTATTGAAACTGATAATATTGATGAAAGTGATTATGAAGATTCTCCCCTAGATATGAATTGCTCACAGTGCACGAGGGTTATGTTATGGATGAAGAAACTGCTAGAGATTTTCTTACTTGCAATGATAGATATGATCTTAAGAAATTATTAGCTAAGCTGAAAGAAAAGTCTTTGAATGCTAGAATGAAACATGACCCTGCTTTTGCTACTTCACCTATCTGTATCTCTGATAAGGATTATGATTTCTCTGTCGATCCTGAGTTAATTACTTTGGTTGAATCTGATCCTTTTTATGGCTATGAATCTGAAAATGTTGTGGCACATCTTACTAAATTGAATGATATAGCCACCCTATTTACTAATGAGGAAAAATTCGTTACTACTATATCCTTAAGTTATTTCCATTCTCATTAAAGGGTGATGCTAAGACATGGTTTAATTCTCTTGATCCTGGTTGTGTGGGTAGTCCCCAGGATATGATTTATTACTTCTCTGCTAAATATTTCCCTGTTCATAAGAAACAAGCTGCTTTGAGGGAAATATATAATTTTGTGCAAATTGAAGAAGATAGTCTCCCACAAGCTTGGGGGAGGCTTCTCCAATTACTTAATGCTTTGCCTGATCATCCTCTCAAGAAAAATGAAATACTTGATATCTTTTATAATGGACTAACTGATGCTTCCAGAGACCACCTGGATAGTTGTGCTGGTTGTGTTTTCAGGGAAATAACTGTTGATCAAGCTGAATTGCTATTGAATAATATGTTGAGTAATGATAATAATTGGACACTTCCTGAACCAAATCCTAAACCAAATCCAAAGAAAAGGGGTATTCTATTTCTCAGTCCTGAAGATATGCAAGAGGCAAAGAAATATATGAAAGAAAAGGGCATTAAAGCTGAAGATGTTAAGAATTTACCACCTATTGAAGAAATACATGGTCTCGATAACCCGACACTGGTAGTAAAGGTAAATTCTCTCTATAGATTTGATGAAGGTGATATTCCTCGTTATAAGTCTGCTAGCCAATGCTTAGATGAGTTTGATAATTTTATTGTTAAACAAGAAAACTTCAATGCTTATGTTGGTAGAAAATTGAAACGTAATGCTTATATGATTGAACACTTGAGTGATTATATGTCTGGAGTTAAAGGTGAACTTAAACTTATTAGTAAACATGCTTCTATGGTTACCACTCAAGTAGAACAAGTGCTTAAAGCTCAAAATGATTTGCTCAATGAATTGAATAATAAGAAAAATGATAATGCTGTTAGAGTTATGACTAGAGGGGGTAAAATGAATCAGGAACCTTTGTATCCTGAGGGCCACCCTAAGAGAATCGAGAAAGATTCTCAAAGATCTAATGTTGATGCACCTAGTCCTTCTAAGGAAGAAAAAGAAAAATGATAGGACTTTGCATGCTTCTAGTGAACCTGTTGTTGACACACCTGAGAATCCCAATGATATTTCTATTTACGATCTTTGAAACACAATCTGGTGATGAACATGAACCTAGTGATAATATTAATGATGATGTTCATGTTGATGCTCAACCTAGCAATGACAATGATGTAGAGATTGAACCTGTTGTTGATCTTGATAACCCACAATAGAATCAACGTTATGATAAGAGAGACTTCGTTGCTAGGAAGCACGGTAAAGAAAGAGTAACCATGGGTTCAGAAACCCATGCCTTTTCCTCCTAAACCATCCAAGAAAAAGGATGATGAGGATTTTGAGTGCTTTGTTGAAATGATTAGACCTATCTTCTGGCGTATGCGTTTGACTGATATGCTTAAAATGAATCCTTATGCTAAGTATATGAAGGATATTGTTACAAATAAAAAAAAAATACCAGAAGCTGAAATTTCCACCATGCTTGCTAATTATACTTTTAAAGGTGGGATACCAAAGAAACTAGGAGATCCAGGAGTACCAACTATACCATGCTCCATTAAAAGAAACTATGTTAAAACTGCTTTATGTGATCTTGGAGCCGGTGTTTATGCCCTTTATATCGTAGACTTGATTTGAATAAGTTGACACCTACTGAAATATCTTTGCAAATGGCTGATAAATCAACTACTATACCTGTCGGTATTTGTGAGGATGTGCCTGTTGTGGTTGCAAACGTTACTATTTTAACGGACTTTGTTATTCTTGATATTCCCGAGGATGATAGTATGTCGATTATCCTTGGTAGACCATTTTTGAATACTGCAGGGGCCGTTATTGATTGCAACAAAGGCAATGTCACTTTTCATGTTAATGGTAATGAGCATACGGTACACTTTCCGAAGAAACAACCTCAAGTCCACAGTATAAATTCTATTGGAAAAATTCCAACGATTATTATTGGAGGTTTTGAATTTCCTCTTCCTACCGTCAAGAAGAAATATGATATTCTTATTATTGGGGACGTGCATATCCCCGTTGAGGTAACCTAGTGCTATTCAAAAATTCTCTGGTTTCATGCGATTCGGAATGAGTTTGTTAACAAGACTTGATCAACCTTGTTAGTGGATTCCTTTTGATAAGCATGAGATGGATGAAGTTACAAAGCACAACTTTCTGTACCCTCCTTTTACTTTCTGTTATTTAGATTAAATAAAGCAAAAATAGTATTTTCTGTCTATTTTCTGAATTATCTATGCAATAAAAAATACCCCAAAAATAGAAGTTCTCCAAATGCCCTGAAATTGAAATATGATTTTTTGTGGAATATTAAGAATATTTGGCACTGAGAACACACCAGAGGGGGCAACCACCTGGCCACGAGGGTGCAGGGCGCACCCTACCCCCTGGGCACGCCCCCTGACTCATGGGCCCCACGTGGCCCCCTCCACTTATTCCTGCACCCACACACTTCGTCTTCCTCCAGAAAAAATCACCACACAGCTCAAACCCGTGTTCTAGCTCGTTTGGCTGCGATTTTCGATCTCCTTGCTCAAAGCTCCATTCACAAAACTGCTTTGGGGGATTGTTCTTCAGTATGTGACTCCTCCAATGGTCCAATTAGTTTTTTGTTCTAGTGCTTTATTTATTGCAAATTTTTGCTGCTTAGGTGACCCTGTTCTTGAGCTTGCATGTCAAATTTATTTGGTTCCAAGTAGTTCTAATGCATGATATAGTCTCTAGGCACTTGTGGGAGTAGTTGCTATCAATTTTGTTGAGTTTGGTTCACTTTTATTTTGAGTCACTAAAAATTTCAGAAAATTTTTAGAGAAAGAAAATGATGAAGAGATTGTTGAGGGGCCCTTCGAGCCGTAGCTCGAAGGATAAGAAAAGTGAGGAGAATAAGAAGCCCAAATATAATCTCTCTCGCACTGCGGAGGTTCGGTCGTGTGAATGGCCTTGTGATGAGTTCTTAAGAGCCGCTGGAATTTATGATGATTTTTATCACTTGGCTGAGAATGCAGGCCTCACCGACTTCCTCCGCGACCAGCTTGAACAGTATCTCCTACTCACTAATATTTTCGTGCAAAATTTTTACTTTCATGCTAAGAAATCACCACCTTCAGTGGAGTTTCATTTATATGATGAAGTTAAGGAGATGCCCCTATATGATTTTTGTCGGGTATGCAAGATACCCTTTGAGGGCAAAGATAGAGGAACCACACCGTAATGATGTGGAGGGATTTATTAATGAAATTGCTGTAGGGGAAACGAGGAAAGTTTCCGGTGCAAGAATTACTAGCATACATTTTCCTGTTCTACGTTACTTTGCAATATTTGCTAGTAGATGCTTGATTGGTCGCGGGAACAGTGGAAATCTTAGTGCTCCTGATATTGTTATTTTGCACCATGCTTTGTTTCGTGATACAACTTTCAGTTTAGGCGCTATTATTGCTAAACGATTAAGTCTGAACCGTACAAAGGGCCCCATCTTTGGTGGCATCTTTGCTTCACGCCTTGCTGCACACTTTAGTATACCTATTAGGCATTATGAGAAAGAAGAAAAGTTTCCACCCATGTCTTTCTAGATTATAAGAGTATGGTAGCACATGACTTTATTGTTAAAAATAAGAATAAACTTCTTAAGTATAATTTGATATTTGATAAAAATTATTGTGAGATTATTACTTTGCTTGCGCCCTCTTTGTTTAACATATTTTCAGGCACGTACCTCATTTTGCCGGAGGCCGTTCATGCATACTTGAGCGTGACACCTGCTCCAGATGAGCCGGAGCCACCACTTGACCCTTATCGGCAGTCTGTTTATCAGTGGGATCCGGAGGAGATCGCCAACCAGTGGCACCCGGAGGATCCTCCTCAGTACACTGGAGAGGACCACTTTGATCCATGGGCATAGACCAACTTAGGCCAAAAGCCTAAGCTTGGGGGAGTACGTATTTCTCACCGACATTACATTCATGTTCACACACTCATGCCAGTTGTCGGTCCTCATACTTTTTCATTGTATTATCCATGCTAGTTTATTATCTTTTCTAAGCCTTCTTATTGTGTGTTTGAAAAACCTTAAGAAAAACCAAAAAAATTAGTTGTAGCTTTTAGCTAGTTTACTTTCCATGCTTGTCGTAGTAATAATTAAATGAAAACCCAAAAAGATTTCTCGTTCTTCTTTTGCTTGTTGGGAGCTTTCCCGTGTAAATAGTTCTATTTCTTTTCTTTGGGGGTCAAGAGGAGAATACCTTGATGAAAATGTTGAGTGGCTCTCGTATGCATTATTGTTGATTTAACAAAGAGCCCATATTACCTTGTCTTCTCCTGTGTATTAAATGCTTGCAGATTCCAACTTAGTCCAATGCACGTGCACTATTATTATTATCCACACCGTTCGGCTGTGCAAGTGAAAGGCAATAATGACGATATATGATGGACTGATTGAGATGAGAAAAGCTGGTATGAACTCAACCTATCTTGTTTTTGTAAATATGATTAGTTCATCGTTCGTGATTCAGCCTATTATGAATGAAACATATTTGCAATGAAAATTAGAGATTATAGTTGCTTATGCCATGCTTAATTAGCTAGGAGGTTATAATGGTTTACCTTGTGTGCCAACATGCTATTAAAATGGTTGTGATGTGGTATGATAGGGTGGTATCCTCCTTTGAACGATTCGAGTGGCTTGACTTGGCACATGTTCATGCATGTAGTTGAAACAAAATCAACATAGCCTCCACGATATTTATGTTCATGGTGAATTATATCCTACTCATGCTTGCACTCAGTGTTGATTAATCTTAATGCATGTTCATGACTGTTGTCGCTCTCTAGTTGGTCGCTTCCCAGTCTCTTTCTAGCCTTCACTTGTACTAAGCGGGAATACTGCTTGTGCATCCACTTCCATAAACCCCAAAGTTATTCCATATGAGTCCACCATACCTTCCTATATGCGGTATCTACCGCCGTTCCAAGTAAATTTGTATGTGCCAAACTCTAAACCTTCAAATGAAATTCTGTTTTGTATGCTCGAATAGCTCATGTATCAACTAGGGATGTCTGTATCTTCCATGCTAGGCGGGTTATTCTCAAGAGGAGTGGACTCTGCTCCTCACTCACGAGAAAATGGCTGGTCATCGGGATGCCCAGTCCCATGCTCAAATCAAAATAATTGCAAACAAAACTCCCCCAGGATTGTTGTTAGTTGGAGGCACCCGTTGTTTCGGGCAAGCCATGGATTGATGCTTTTTGGTGGCGGGGGAGTATAAACTTTACCATTCTGTTTGGCAACCGCCTATAATGTGTGTAGCATGGAAGATATCGAGATCTCTCGGTTGTTATGTTGACAATGAAAGTATGCCACTCAAAATATTATTTATCTCTATTTAAAAAATCGAGCTCTGGCACCTATACAAATCCCTGCTTCCCTCTGCGAAGGGCCTATCTATTTACTTTTATGTTAAGTTATCATCCTCTTATAAGTCCAATGCACCAGTTGGAGAGCATCGCTATCATTTGCATCCATTACTATTAGTTTATATTGAGTATGACCATGAATGGATCTATTTTACCATGAATTACAATGTTTAGTTAGTCCTTGATCTTCAAAGGTGCTCTGCATTTATGTTTTGCGGTCTCAGAAAGGGCTAGCGAGATACCATCTTGTTATATCATATTATGATTTTTTTGAGAAAGTGTTGTCATCCGAGATTTGCTATTATTGCTCGCTAGTTGACTATGCCATTGATATGAGTAAACATGAGACATAAATGTTATTGTGAATAATGTTAGTTCATAATCTTTGCTGAAAACTTGAATGCTAGCCTTACATATTTACAACAACAAGAGCAAACAGAGTTTGTAAAAGTTTTTCTTTATCACTTTCAGTTTGTCAACTGAATTGCTTGAGGACAAGCAAAGGTTTAAGCCTGGGGGAGTTGATATGTCTCCATCGTATCTACTTTTACAAACACTTTTGCCCTTGTTTTGGACTCTTACTTGCATAATTTGAATGGAACTAACCCGGACTGACGCTGTTTTCAGCAGAATTGCCATGGTATATTTTTGTGCAGAAATAAAAGTTCTCGGAATGACTTGAAACTCCATGTAGAATATTTTTGGAATACATAAAAAATACTGGCAAAAGAATCAAGACTAGGGGGCCCACACCCTATCCACGAGGGTGGGGGCGTGCCAACCCCCCTAGGCGCGCCCCCTGTCTCGTGGGCCCCCTGAGGCTCCACCGACCTCAACTCCAACTCTATATATTCACGTTCAGGGAGAAAAAACCCCGAGAGAAGGATTGATCGCGTTTTACGATACGGAGCCGCCGCCAAGCCCTAATATCTCTCGGGAGGGCTGATCTGGAGTCCGTTCGGGGCTCCGGAGAGGGGAATCCATCGCCGTCGTCATCATCAACCTTCCTCCATCACCAAATTTCATGATGCTCTCCGCCGTGCGTGAGTAATTCCATCACAGGCTTGCTGTACGGTGTTGGGTTGGATGAGATTTATCATGTAATCGAGTTAGTTTTGTTAGGGTTTGATCCCTAGTATCCATTATGTTCTGAGATTGATGTTGCTATGACTTTGCTATGCTTAATTCTTGTCACTAGGGCCCGAGTGCCATGAATTCAGATCTGAACCTATTATGTTTTCATCAATATATGTGAGTTCTCGATCCTATCTTGCAAGTCAATAGTCACCTACTATGTGTTATGATCCGGTAACCCCGAAGTGACAATAATCGTGACCACTCGCAATGATGACCGTAGTTTGAGGAGTTCATGTATTCACTAAGTGTTAATGCTTTGGTCTGGTACTCTATTAAAAGGAGGCCTTAATATGCCTTAGTTTCCAATAGGACCCCGCTGCCACGGGAGGGTAGGACAAAAGATGTCATGCAAGTTATTTTCCATAAGCATGTATGACTATATTCAGAATACATGCCTACATTACATTGATGAACTGGAGCTAGTTCTGTGTCACCCTATGTTATAACTATTGCATGAGGAATCGCATCCGATATAATTATCCACCACTGATCCAATGCCTACGAGCTTTTCACATATTGATCTTTGCTTAGCTACTTTACCGTTGCCACTGTTACAATTACTACAAAGTTGCTACTGTTACTTTTGCCACCGTTACCGTTATTTCCATACTACTTTGCTACTAAATACTTTGCTGCAGATATTAAGTCTTTCAGGTGTGGTTGAATTGACAATTTAACTGCTAATACTTGAGAATATTCTTTGGCTCCCCATGTGTCAAATCAATAAATTTGGGTTGAATACTCTACCCTCGAAAACTGTTGCGATCCCCTATACTCGTGGGTTATCAAGACCAGAAGACCCACGGGGCTCGAACAAGCCCAGGGGAGCGGCCCGGGGGACGCCGACCATGCTTGTGGGGCCCACACGTACCCATTTGCCCTAATTCTTCGCCAATACATTTCATAATATTCCAAAACCCTCAAAAGCGAGCTAGAAAGAATTTTATCGCCGCCACAGGCCTCTGCTCTGAAGCGATCCCATCTAGAGTCCTTTTCCGGTGCTCCACCGGAGGGGTAAACCATTGGGGTGGCCATATTCATCAACCTTGCTTCCTCCATGATGATCTGTGAGTTGTTCCCTTAGGACCTACGTGTCCATAGTAGTAGCTAGATGGCTCTCTCTCTCTCTCTCTCTCTCTCTCTCTCTTGATCTTCAATACAATGATCTTCTCTAAGATCAATCCAATGTAATCTTTTGCGGTGTGTTTGTTCGGATCCAATAAATTGTGGATTTATGATCAGAGTATTCATTGAATTTATACGAATATTTTAAGGTTATTTTGTTGTGTAATTTTGTAGCTTTGTATTTCTCTTCGGTCTATCCGTCTACTTTGGCCAAGTTTGATTGATCTATTTTCAGTGGGAGAGGTGCTTTGTAGTAGGTTCAATCTTGCGGTGATCTTGTCCAGTCACAATAAGGATGAAGGCACGTATTGTATTGTTGATACTAAGAATAAAATGATGTGGTTAATCTTATTTCTAGGTTTTCTTCTTTCTACATTATGCCGTCTTGCTTATTGTGTTACTTTGTTTTAATGAACTTAATACTTTGAGATGCATGACACGTCTCCAATGTATCTATAATTTTTTATGGTTCCATTATATTATAGTATCAATCTTGGATGTTTAATATACATTTACAAGCAACGATATATCATTTTTTGGGACTAACCTATTAACTTAGTGCCCAGTGCCAGATGCTATTTTTTTTGCTTGTTTTTGGTTTTTGAAAATATTAGTACCAAACGAAGTCCAAATGCCATGAAACTTTTTGTGATTTTTTCTGGACATAAGAGAACCTGGAAGCTTTAGGAGGAGATGAGAAGATCGAGCAGTGGCCTAGGCACCATGGCGCGCCCAAGGGGGGTAGGGCGCGCCCTGGTGGCTTGTGGGGCCCACATGGCTCCGTTTGACCTAACTCCATTGGTATCCAATTAATGGCTTAGTTGTAGTATATGCATATGTATTCAAACATTATATAACACTTTCCTCTGAAGTCGAGACGATAGTAAATCTTTATGCTAGTCGAAGGGTTGCCAAGTGATGCCATTTAGGTATTGCATGTATGTGCATGAGCTAATAAGGTGGATGCAAGATGGGAATCATTGTTTGGATGTACTCCCTCCGTAAAGAAATACAAGAGTGTTTAGAGGGAGTACTAATTAATATAAAGATTGATGATTGAAATGTTTATAATATTCTCATCATTAAACTTTATAATATTCTAGCCCGCGCATCAAGTGGGCCGCTCTTCTAGCTATAAATAATAGCAAGAAAATTTCAAGAAAAGAAAATGACGCTCTAAACAAAACATGTATCATGTAACGAATAAAAATATAGCTCAAAGTGAGGTTACCGATAGTGTTGAAGACGAAAGAGGGGATGCCTTTCGGGGAATCCCCAAGCTTATTTGCTTGGATCTTCCTTGAATATTATCTTGGGTTGCCTTGGGCATCCCCAATCTTAGGGTCTTGCTAGTCCTTATTCTCCTCATATCGATATCTCACCCAAAACTTGAAAATTTCAATCACACAGAACTTAACAGAACTTCATGAGATAGGTTAGTATGATAAAGAACAAATCATTCACTTTGGTACTGTCAAGACAAGATTCATAATTGTTATCACACAATGCCTATTGTACCCTACAATTTCTACAATTTATATTGACCAATATAAGCCATAGAAACTATAAAACAAGCAAACTATGCACTAGAAATAGAATCTGTCAAAAATAGAACAGTCTGTAATGATTTGAACAATCACCATACTTATGTAACTACAATTTTTTTGAAAAATTAGGAAAATGTAGGCAATTTGTATACCAATGATGTGTAAATATCACATCCCAATAAATTATGGTAATTCCAGAACTGGGCGCAAAAGTTTTTGTTTTTGCACAGAATCAAGTCAACTATCATCCGCACTATCCCACAGGCTTTACTTGCCACTTTATTGAAACAAAAGCTATAAAACATTATTACACAGTAGCTAAAGCTATAAAACATGATTACAAAGTAGTTAAAGATATTGGGTTGTCTCCCAACAAGCGCTTTTCTTTAATGGCTTTTTAGCTAGGAATGATGATTTCAATGATGCTCACACAGAAGTAAAGAATTGAAACATAATAGGAGCATCATGAAGCATATTACTAGCACATTTAAGCCTAACCCACTTCCTATGCATAGGGATTTTCTGAGCAAACAATTTATGGGAGCAAGAATCAACTAGCATAGGAAGGCAAAACAAGCATAACTTTAAAACTTTCAACACATAGAGAGGAAACTTGATATTAATGAGATATGTAAAAGCATATGTTCCTGTCTCATAATAATCTTTAGTAGAATCATGAATGAATTCAACAATGTAATTATCACATAAAGCATTCCTTTCATGATCCACAAGAATAGAATTTTTATTACTCTCCACATAAGCAAATTTCTTCTCATTCATAATAGTGGGAGTAAATTCAATGAAATAACTATCATGTGATACTTGATTGGCATAATCTAATTGAAAATTGAAATCATGATGACAAGTTTCATGGTTATAATTATTCTTTAGAGCATACATGTCATCACCATAATCATCATAGATAGCAACTTTGTTGTCATAATCAATTGAAACCTCTTCCAAAATAGTGGAATCATCATTAAATAAACTCATGAGCTCGCCAAATCCACTTTTATCATTACAGATTCAGCACCCTACAAAATAATGGGATCATTATTACATAAAGTTGACACTCTTCCAAACTCACTTTCATCAATATAATCATCATAAATATGAGGCATGCAATCATCATAACAAATTTGCACATCAAACCTTGGGGACTAAAATATCATCTTCATCAAACATAGCATCCCCAAGCTCATGGCTTTGCATATCATTAGAATCATGGATATTCAAATAATTCATACTAACAACATTGTAATCATGCTTATCATTCAAAGATTTTATGCCAAACATTTTATTGAATTCTTCTTCTATCAATTGAGCACAATTTTTCGCTCCATCATTTTCAAGAAACACTTTATAAAGATGAAGAATGTGAGGCAACCTCAATTCCATTTTTTTGTAGTTTTCTTTTATGGGCCAAACTAGTAATAAAATAAGAAACTAAAAGATTCAATTGCAAGATCTAAAGATATACCTTGAAGCACTCACCTCCCCGACAACAGCGCCAGAAAAGAGCTAGATGTTTACTACACAACTTATCCTTGTAGACTCGTGTTGGGCCTCCAAGCGCAGAGTTTTGTAGGACAATAGCAATTTTCCCTCAAGTGGATGACCTAAGGTTTATCAATCGTGGGAGGCGTAGGATGAACATGGTCTCTCTCAAACAACCCTGCAGTCAAATACAAGAAATATCTTGTGTCCCCAGCACACCCAATACAATGGAAAATTGTATAGGTGCACTAGTTCGGTGAAGAGATGGTAATACAAGTGTAGTATGGATAGTAGATATAGGTTTTTGTAATCTGAAAATAAAAAACCCAGCAAGGTATCAAGTGATAAAACGGAGCACAAATGGTATTGCAATGCTTAGAAACACGGCCTAGGGTTCATACTTTCACTAGTGCAATCTCTCAATAGTGCTAACATAATTGAATCATATAACAATCCCTTAATGTCGTGTGTACAACCATCTATGGGATAATGGTGATCCCTTTGCGGCTCGACTAGGGAGATCGGCGAGCACAAAGAGCAGAACTAGTAGAAAGCAAGATGTTTACCTAGGTTTAGGTCGTTGTGAAGCGTAAAATCCTACTCCTGCTTTGTATATTGGATGTGTATGTGTCCAGTTACAAGGCACACAAGTCCCGGCAAGGTGCTCGAGAGGTGTAGCTACACATGCAAATGGACAGTGTTTCGACCTTTGTTAAGGTAGCCATGGGCCTCCTTTTATAGAATAAGGGGTCACCAAAGTGGAAAATGGTAAATATACACTGTAAATAGTGGCTACAATGTTATATACCCAACTCTGACGGGTTAGGACAAATGCATTGCACCGTGAGGTGTCTTGTGGATGGAGCTCCCCGACAAGGATGGTCTCTCCTTCTATGCCATTCGCACATCTACCTTTTATTCCCTTGACACATCACCTAGACGGGTGTCATTAAAGTTGTCTTCAGAGCGGCGAGCTCCACGTGCCCAGACAAGTTTCACCTAGCTACCTGCTTGCTCGACACCTAATCGATAAGTGACAATCTGATCGATGAGGTGGAGCGGTAGCATGGTAGTGGGATTCTTGCCGGGCTTAAAGCTTGGCGGGCATTCGCTTGCTTGCCGGCAAAGGACTCGTTGGCAACCTCAGCCTTGATCTTCTGAACTCTTCTGTAGAACTTTTCGATCACCTGACTGGAAGCCTTCTTCATATCTTGAGTTTATCTTCTGTTATCCTCCGACAAGCCTTGCCGTCGGGGAGGCTTCTACTATTTGTGCATATGCCTGGGGTACCAAGGACCCAATTCTTAGTACACCGACAGGAGCTCCCGAGCCTGGGCCACACATGCATGCGAGGCGTCATTGGGCTAGGCCCAAACAATGCACAGGCACGCATGGCAGAGAATAACTGCCACAATCTGTCGTAATCTTCTCTTTAATTGTGCCCCTACCATGCGCGTTAAATGTGGGACGTGGATTGGTGAAATGGAACGGTGGCTAGGGAAGTGTGCCTGCAAAAGGTGTAGTCATGACGAACAGTAAAGAGCCGGCCTCTGCACCTTCCCATAAAAAGGGGGCCGTGGAGGGCATTGCTCATTTACCACTTCTCCTTCCAATCTATTGTTCTCCAACACCTTCTTCCCAAAGCTGTTGCTGCAATGGCGAGGGGTAGGGGCCGAGCTCGAGCATTTGTTGCCGCCACAAGGGCTTCCATGCGAGGCTAGGCGCACGCTCTTGCCACGATTGCGGAGGCTGGCCCCAGCATCCGTGTAAGGGCCACGAATCACGGTCAGGAAAGGCGTGGTGTCCGGGGCCAAAGTGTCCACGTTGGAGAGCTCCCCCTCCCTCCCCCAGCAAAGGCCCACACGATGGAGACGGTGTACGGATTTGTTGTGGTGTTGCACCATCAGCCACACAGCTGGCTGCGACTTCCAAAGTCCTTTGCAAGGCCAATGGAGGGCGATGAGCCCTCAGGACTCTGGTTGTGAGCGGACAGCTGCTGCAACGGCCCCGTCTGGGTGACGACAGAAATTTCCCCCAACAGCTTCATGTATTTACTGCGGGGGTGGAAATCATTCGCTCACTCCCTGATACGTCCATTTTGCATCATGTTTTCTTACTGTTATTTATAATGTTTTTATCCATAATAATGATTTTTGGAGTAATTCTAATGCCTTTTCTCTCATAATTTGCAAGGTACACACAAAGAGGGAGAATTCCGGCAGCTGGAAATCTGGACCTGAAAAAGCTACGTCAGGCCACCTATTCTGCACAACTCCAAACAAGCTGAAACTTCACGGAGATTTTTTATGGAATATATAAGAAATATTGGAGCAAATAACTACCAGAGGGGGCCCACCAGGTGGGCACAACCCACCTGGGCGCGCCAGGGAGCCCAAGCGCGCCCTGGTGGGTTGTGCCCTCCTTGGCCCACCTTCGGTGCCCATCTTATGGTATATAAGTCATTGTTACCTAGAAAAAAATAAGGAGAAGGCTTTCGGGACGGTGCGCTGCAGTCTCAAGGCGGAACTTGGGCAGGAGCACTTTTGCCATCCGGCGGAGCGATTCCGCTGGGGGAACTTCCCTCCCGGAGGGGGAAATCATTGTCATCATCATCACCAACAACTCTCCCATATTGGGGAGGGCAATCTCAATCAACATCTTCAACATCACCATCTCATCTCAAACCCTAGTTCATCTCTTGTATTCAGTCTTGTTACCGGAACAATAGATTGGTGCTTGTGGGTGACTAGTAGTGTTGATTACATCTTGTAGTTGATTACTATATGGTTTATTTGGTGGAAGATTATATGTTCAGATCCATTATGCTATTTAATACTCCTATGATCATGAGCATGATTATTATTTGTGAGTAGTTACTTTTGTTCTTGAGGTCATGGGAGAAATCATGTTGCAAGTAATCATGTGAACTTGATATGTGTTTGATATTGTGATAGTATGTATGTTGTGATTCCCTTAGTGGTGTCATGTGAACATCGACTACATGACACTTCACCATATTTTGGGCCTAAGGGAATGCATTGTGGAGTAGCAATTAGATGGTGGGTTGCGAGAGTGACAGAAACTTAAACCCCAGTTTATGCGCTATTCCGTATGGGACCAATTGGATCCTAGAGTTTAATGCTATGGTTAGAATTTATTGTTAATACTTTTCTCGTAGTTGCGGATGCTTGCGGGAGGGTTAATCATAAGTAGGAGGTTTGTTCAAGTAAGAACATCACCGAAGCACCGGTCCACCCACATATCAAATTATCAATGTAGCGAACACAAATCAAACCAACATGATGAAAGTGACTAGATGAAATTCCCATGTACCCTCAAGAACACTTTGCTTATCATAAGAGAACGTTTTGGCCTGTCCTTTGCCTCAAAAGTATTGGGCTACCTTGCTGCATATTTTTTACTACTATCTTTACTTGCTCATTACAAATTATCTTGCTAGCAAACTACTACGCTACTTACAATTTCAGCACTTGCAGACATTACCTTACTGAAAACTACTTGTCATTTCCTTCTGTTCCTCGTTGGGTTCGACACTCTTACTTATTGAAAAGAGCTACAATTTATCCCCTATACTTGTGGGTCATCAAGGCTATTTTCTAGCGCCGTTGCCTGGGAGTGAAGCGCCTTTGGTAAGTGGAATTTGGTAAGGAAACATTTATATAGTGTGCTGAAATTTATTGTCACTTGTTACTATGGAAAACAATCCTTTGAGGGGTTTGTTAGGGGTATCTTCACATCATCAGGAACCACAATTAGTCACCCCTCAACCAACTACACCTACTGAAAATACTGAATATGAAATTCCTTCAGGTATGATAGAACAACTGCTAGCTAATCCTTATGCAGGAGATGGAACCGAACATCCCGGTATGCACTTGATATATGTAGAATAAATTTGTGGATTGTTTAAGCTTGCAGGTTTACCTTGAGATGAGGTGATGAAAAATGTTTTCCCTTTATCTTTGAAGGGAAAATCATTGGCATGGTATAGGCTATGCGATGATATTGGATCATGGAATTGGAATCGTTTGAAATTGGAGTTCCACCAAATTTTTTTTATCCTATGCATCTAGTTCATCGTGATCGGAATTATATATATAATTTTTGGCCTCGTGAAGGAGAAAGTATCGCTCTAGCTTGGGGGAGGCTTAAGTCAATGTTATATTCATGCCCCAATCATGAGCTCTCAAGAGAAATTATTATCCAGAACTTCTATGCTCGGCTTTCTCATAATGATCAAACCATGCTTGATACTTCTTGTGCTGGTTCTTTTATGAAGAAACCTATTGAATTCCGGTGGGATCTTTTGGAAAGAATTAAACACAATTCTGAAGATTGGGAACTCGGCGAAGGTAAAAAGTCAGGTATAAAGCTTAAGTATGATTGTGTAAAATCTTTTATGGATACCGATGCTTTTCAAAAGTTTAGCACTAAATATGGACTTGACTCTGAGATAATAGCCTCCTTTTGTGAATCATTTGCTACTCATATTGAACTCCCTAAAGAGAAGTGGTTTAAATATCACCCACCTATTAAAGAAGAAATTAAAGAAGCAGTACCAGTTAAAGAAGAAACTATACTTTATAATGTTGATCCTGTTGTCCCTTCTGCTTATATTGAGAAACCACCTTTTCCTATTAGGATAAAGGAACATGCTAAAGTTTCAACTATGGTTAACAAAATCTATATTAGAACACGTAAACCTGATGAACAAGTTAAATTAGAACCTAGTATTGCTATGGTTAAAGATCTCTTAGAAGAAGATATAGATGGGCATGTTATTTAATTCTGTGAATAAGCTGCTAGAATTGCTACACCTGATAAAAAAGATAAACATAGACCTGTTGTGGGCATGCCTTTCATCTCAGTTAAAATACGAGATCACTGTTATCATGGTTTATGTGACATGGGTGCTAGTGTGAGTGCTATTCCTTACACTTAGTATCAAGAGACATATCACCTGCTGAGTTAGAAGAAATAGATGTTACTATTAAACTTGCTAATAGAGACACCATATCACCCTTTGGGATTGTTAGAGATGTTGAAGTCTTGTGTGGGAAAATAAAATACCCTACTGATTTTCTTGTTCTTGGTTCCCCACAAGATGACTTCTGTCCCATTATCTTTGATAGACCTTTCTTGAACACAGTTAATGCTAAGATAGATTGTAAGAAACAAACTGTCGGTGTTAGCTTTGGTGATGAGTCTCATGAGTTTAATTTTTCCAAGTTTAGTAGAAATCATCATGAAAAAGAATTTCCTAGTAAGGATGAATTAATTGGTCTTGCTTCTACTACTGTGCCACCTACTGTTCCTTTAGAATAGTATTTGCTAGACCATGAAAATGATTTACATATGCATGAAAGAAATGAAATAGATAAGATTTTCTTTGAAAAACGTCCTCTACTTAAACACAATTTGCCTATTTAAACTCTGGGAGGTCCTCCTCCACCTAAAGGTGATCCTGCGTTTGAATTAAAACAATTTCCAGACACTTTGAAATATGCTTATCTTGATGAAAAGTAGATATATCCTATTATTATCGGTGCTAACCTTTCAGAACATGAAGAAGAAAGATTATTGAAAGTTCTAAGGAAGCACCGAGATGCTATTGGATATACTCTTGATGATTTAAAGGGCATTGGTCCCAATCTATGTCAGCACAAAATTAATATGGAACCTGATGCTAAACCAGTTATTGATCACCAATGTCGGTTAAATCTGAAGATGAAAGAGGTGGTAAGAACGGAAATATTAAAACTTCTAGAAGCAGGTATGATTTATCCTATAGCTGATAGTAGATGGGTAAGTCCTGTTCATTGTGTGCCTAAGAAAGGAGGTATTACTGTTGTTCCTAATGATTAGAATGAACTTATTCCACAAAGAATTGTTACATGCTACAGGATGGTAATTGATTTTAGAAAATTAAATAAAGCAACTAGAAAAGATCATTAACCTTTGCCTTTTATTGATCAAATGCTTGAAAGATTATGTAAGCACACACACTTTTGCTTCCTAGATGGATATTCTGGCTTCTCACAAATACCTGTTTCTCAACCAGATCAAGAAAAGACCACTTTTACTTGTCCTTTTGGAACCTATGCTTATAGACGTATGCCTTTTGGTTTATGTAATGCACCTGCTACCTTTCAAAGATGTATGACTCCTATATTCTCTGACTTTTGTGAAAAGATTGTTAAGGTTTTCATGGATGACTTCTCTGTTTATGGGAAGTCTTTTGATGATTGTTTAAGCAATCTTGATCGAGTTTTCCAGAGATGTGAACAAACAAATCTTGTCTTGAATTGGGAGAAGTGCCACTTTATGGTCAATGAAGGCATTGTCTTGGGTCATAAAATTTCTAAAAGAGGTATTGAAGTGGACCAAGCTAAGGTTGATGCAATTGAGAAAATGCCATGTCCTAAGGACATCAAAGGTATTTGTAGTTTCCTAGGTCATGCTGGTTTCTATAGGAGATTTATCAAAGACTTCTCTAAAATTTCGAGGCTTCTTACTACTCTTTTGCAAAAGGATATTCCTTTTGTTTTTGATGATGATTGTCTTGAAGCCTTTGAAACACTCAATAAAACCTTAATTATTGCACCTATTACTCAACCACCTTGCCGGGGGAAACGACACCTACGGGATCACGAGGAATCCCTTTTGCTATGGTTGGCAGGCGCGGGGCTGTGGAAAGAGCGGGATTGAGAGATCAACGCAGGGGGATTATCCAGGTTCGCACCGCAAGTGATGCGTAATACCCTACTCCTGCTGGTTTATGTTTATCTGGTGTTCATGGACTAGCTACAAAGCGTGCAAGGTCCAAAAAGTCTGAATCCTTCCTCAGTACACTGCGGGCCTCCTTTTATAGTCAAAAGGGGTTGCCACAGTGGCACACAGGAGGTGGAAAGTTGTACAGTAGTCGAGTCTATCTCCTGGCACCATAGGAAAAACACATTTAATGGCTGTCGACGTGCCCTTCTTTCTTAATCAGGGACGACAAGGAAGCTCGTCCCAGCTGTCGCCACCTCACCTGGCCTCGAGGCGTGTCCGAGCTGATGAGGCGTGTAGTGTCACCCTGGCTGGCTGGCTGCTGAGTTGGTGTGGTGGCAGAGTCTTCACGAAGATCTTCATGCCACCATGCAGGTGCTTGCTGAGTTGGCCTAGAGGCCGCATGTCGCCACGCAGGTGCTCGCCTAGTTGGTGGGCTGGCAGCTGCATGGGAACGGCGGTGGAGTCTTGGCAGATGTGGGCCTGGCTGCGGCCCGCGGATGTCTTCGGCAAGAGTCTTGCCGGGGCCCCGGCAAGGGTCTTGCCGCGGCATCATGGGCGTCCCTGGCAAGGGTCTTGCCGGGGGGTCTCGTGGGTATCCTCGGCAAGGATCTTGCCGAGGATCGTCATCTTCTGGTTATCACCTGGTCTTGTGTGCTTCTGGTCTTCACAAAGATCCGCATGCCACCATGGAGGTGCCTCCCGAGCCTTGGTTCCAATGTGGTTGATGGAGTTGGAACTCTTGGGCTCAAGGGTGGCGGCTCCGCTGGTGTTGGGCAAGTTGCCCCGGCAAGGTTCTTGCCGGGGCTATGGAGGCCGCCCCGGAAAGGGCCTTGCCGGGGGAGTTCACCTCGCCCCTCTGCTCTTTGTGTTTCTGGCTTGGCGTTGCTCTGGTTGCCTTGCGTCTTTGCTTCCTCTGCCCCGCCAAGCATGGCCAGGGGCATGGGGCTGCGACTGGCCATGCACAAGTAAAGGGGTACAAAAAGGGCCCCTACTTTTGTACATCGACAGGAGCCCCCGGGCATTATTGGGCCAGGCCTAGAATGGTGCGCGGGCGCGTGTGTGGCAGAGTTTTTACTGTAGTAACTTCCTCGCTCGCTGCGCTTCCCCACGACCCGCGTTTAATGCATGACGTGGGGGTCGCGCGTGACGTGGGGGTCATGCGTGGGGCGGTTGCTGCCCTCATGCGTCACATCGTGGTAAATGGTAAAGAGGCGGCCCTCGCCTTCCCCATAAAAAGGAAAAACCGCAGGCGCGCTGCTCATTTACCCTCTGCGCCTCTTCCAATATCGAAACCACCGTTCCTCTCTTCTTCCTCAGGCGAAAGATTCGAAGTTCTTGCCTCTGCTTGCTGCCGCTGCACCCCCATTGCTCTTGATCCTTTGCCCCCTTCCAGCCGCAATGGCGCCCAAAACCACCAGGGGCAAGGGAGCGGCCAAGGATGCCGGGGAGAGGGAGGCGCCGGAGAGCAAGTCGGCGATGCGGCGGACGCAGCTCGCCTACTTCCCTTCGACGGTTGATGCGATCCACCTCAAGAACTTCTTCTTGCCCCTGTGGGGGAGGGAGACGACGGGGCACCCTGCCACGCGCGTCGTCCCAGCCGATTTTGCGAAGGCCGGCCCAAATCGGTACCCCTTTTTCGTCGATTTCTTCTCTTGTGAGCTCTGCCCCCTTTCTCTGACTTCTTCAACGACGTCATGCACAACTACGACTTCCATCTTCTGGACCTCACTCCGAATGCCGTGGTGTGCATGGCTCTCTTTACCCACCTCTGCGAGGGCTTTGCCGGGGTGCTGCCCAGCACGACGCTCTTCCGCCACTACTTCTACCGTCGCCTCCAACCAGGGGGCGCCATCTCTGGGAGCATTGTCGTGGTTCTAAGACTGACAGTAGAATGGGGGGGGGTAGGGATGTAGAGGCAAGATCCTAGCTATGGAGGAGTTGTACACGCGAGTTTTACGAGTTTAGGCCCTTCTCAGAAGAAGTAACAGTCCTACGTCCCGGAGCCCGGAGGCGGTCGACTGGATTATATGCGCGTGAGTTACAGGGGGTGCGAACCCTTGTCACTTAGGAGGGGGTGGCTTATATAGAGTTTGCCAGACCCCTCTGGTCCTCAGTTACGTAGGGTTTAAATTACATTAAGATAGGGCGTTACTGGTAACGCTAAGAATAAAGTGACATAATGACCATTAAAGCTACATAATGACCGATCGTTGCAATGCAGAGTGGCTTTAGATTTCCTGGCGGTCGAGTGATAGTCTTCATGGTCGAGTGACCTCAAGTCTGTCGAGTGGAACACTTAATGGTCGATTGAAAGATGATTCTTCTTCGAATGCTTCTGGTGATAAAGAGATGTCCTTGGGGAGGGTATCTAGGTCAGGCCTGTGACCCTACCCTAGGTACATGTCTTCGTCATTAGCCCCCGAATGGATCAGGGTTTGAGTGGGGAAGGAGTTGAAAAATACTTCCGACTCATTTTTTGCACTTCGGGTGTGTCTGGTCTTGGATCAACGAACCGAGGTGGTGACGTCAACTTCTTTTTCAGTCGCCTTGATCCATTCTTGTTTTTGTCGAGTGAACTTTTACTGGAAGAGCTCCGAGTGCTGATGTGGAGGAGATCTTCCGTCTGACAAGTTGTTCTGCTGTCCGCGGATCTCGCGGGATTCGAATTTCGGGAAGCGCGCGGGGCGGAGGAGGCCGCAGTAATCGGGCTGGATAAGGCAGGGCCGCCTTGATTTCCACGCCACCTTTTTTGCCACGTATCACGCGCGCGACTGTTGTGAGATTTGATAAGATCGCCCGGGCCTACAAGTCAGTCACTTGGAAGTAACCTCATATAAGGCGCCACACCAGGGCTTTTGAATAGTGCGCCCTCATTCTTCTTCCTCCTTCTCATATTTCTCCGTTGCACCTGATCTCGCCCCAGTGCTGCCGTTCCGTTCGAGCTCCATCTGCGGCGATGGGGAAAGAGAAGACGGTGGCTCTGGAGCGCGTGAAGAAGGCGACAGCGAAGGCGAAGGGAAAGAAGTCCAGCCGGGGCGGATCTTCCTCGAGGTCTGGCCTGCCGCCGGCGTGGATCCAGGGCAACTGGATTCGCTCGACAATCCGTCAGGACGACATCGACGACCTGGTCGAGGGAGGACTGATTCCCCACGAATCGGCGCGGCTCCCGGGGAACGAGACCGAGCCGCAACCACGTGAGGGTGAGTGTGTTCTCCTCGCCACTCACATCGACCGCGGGTTTTCGTTGCCTCCCCACCCTTTCTTTCGTGGCTTCTTGAATTTCTTTGGGGCGCAACTCCACCACTTTACTCCAAACACCATCGTGTACCTCACTGCCTTCGTGTCTCTGTGCGAAAATTTCTTGGGTTTCCGACCCCACTAGGGCCTTTTCAAGCATGTTTTCACATGTCGCTCCCAGTCGGTCAAAAAGGCTAATCCGAGTGACGAGAAGATACAAGTGATCCAGATGTGTGGGGGTCTCGGGATTTAGATGAGGGGCAAAAGTTCCTTCCTAGTCATGACTCTTCCCGATTTGGTCCGAGGGTGGCAGTCGACCTGGTTCTACTGCAAAGACCAGCCGACTCCAGGGCAGTCGACTGGTCTTCCCCTTTTTCCATGGCCCGAGTGGGGAAGCCCTCCACTTTGAAGGTGATCCTGGAGGAGAAGGCACAAGTCAAGGTGCTGGTCGATCGAGTAGTTCAACTTGTCCGTGATGGGGTGACTGGTATGGATTTACTGGAGGTCTTCCTCCGACGACGCATCCAACTGCTTCAAGCTCATGACCATCCAATGTGGATGTATTCGGGCACTGATGACACCACTCGGACTCATCCGGAGGAGGTCGACGAAACCACGTTGGAGGGGTGGCTGATGAGTATCACTGGAAACAAAGACAACCCCAGGGGAGCCAGGAGAATTCCTCCGCTCGACCAATCTTACGAACCAGACAAGGTCCAATTCTGAATTA
This sequence comes from Aegilops bicornis, assembly GCA_021605145.1. Classification (NCBI taxonomy): domain Eukaryota; kingdom Viridiplantae; phylum Streptophyta; class Magnoliopsida; order Poales; family Poaceae; genus Aegilops; species Aegilops bicornis. The sequence continues at coordinate 401,441,735 of CM038673.1, read as the reverse complement.
CCGACTGTAATCTTGACTTATTCGTACAACTATTTATGCTTCACCGACTGACTTTGTCCTGCTTGTTTTCGTCCAGGCTCTTACCGAAATGTACTCGATGCCCAACGGAGAGCAGGAGCAGGATCCGGAGGGGGAGGCAAGCGGAGGTGAAAGTGGTGAATAGCATTCTGACGGAGAGGGGGACGAGGAGAGCGACGACCCGAGTGACGAAGAAGAGGTCGACTCTCCTCCCCGCAGGGAAAGGCGATCCAAGCTTGCTCAAGATCCGGCGAGCGCTTGTGACAAGGCGATCGCTCAGACTGGGCAGTCGTCAAAGCGTCCTCGGACATCCTCTCCGGCACCAACTGAGAAGGCCCCAAAGCAGTCCAAGGTTGTAGTGTAGAAGACTCGGAAGGCACGGCCAAAAATCAAGATTGACATTCCCGTTGCTTCTGCGTGAGTGTTTTTCTTTCGCTTTTACTCGATGTTTTATACTGTTTATCTTTCCTTTGGTTTGACCGAATGAATCTTGAAACTGGTAGTGCCGCTACCTCTGGGACTTCAGCTTATAAAAACGAGGATGAGGAAATGGAAGACGTGGTCACCTCCAATTCGGGTACGATCTTCGTTATTCTGTCTTCCCTTTGTCGACTGAGCTGTGATATATCCAACCGGGCGATGAAATTTTGGCGACTGATCTTTTTACAGCTCCCAACGTCATTGACCTCTCCGACGATGATGAGGATGAGCCATAGAGGCCTTTGGGGAGAAAAAACAGGAAAACGCCCGCTGACAAGACGCTCCAGTCGACGCCGGTGGCGGAACGGGTAGTTCAGGACGCCGGCGATGCCAATCGGACTTCTGTCTCCTTCGCCATACCGCTGTCGAGTGCTCGACCTTCCGCGTCAGCTGCACAGCTCCTGCCGATCTACCTTCAGTTTTTGCTACACATCACGTCCCAGAGGACGAAGTGGGTGCTGCCAAAGAAGCTATACGCCAGGCGGACATATGATGGAGAAGATGAAGATGGTGTGGGATGCCAGCCAGGCTGCTTATGATGCCAGCTCCGCTCTCCAGAGCAACGTTCAGGTTAGCAGATTGTCAACTAACTCTCTTGGCTTGTTCTGTTTAGGATATGGTACCTAAAAACTCTCTTTCCAAGGATCTTTGCTTCTGTACACCCAGTGGGTGTTTCGATTTGTCACTGAACAAATTCGTACTTTGAGTTGAATTCGATGTTGTCGTCGATTGAATTTTTGGACTAGTGGGGGCACGCTGAGTGCACCCACTGGGTGTAGTCTTGGATTTTGAATTTCTTCACTCGGTCTGGTCAGGCCATGTCAAGTGGAATTTTGAACCAGTGGGGGCACGCTGAGTGCACCCACTGGGTGTAGTCCCCGAGACCGTGGTCGACTGCTGGCAGTCGACTATGGTCTGAAGACTGTTTGTTGCTGTCTCTCTTTTTTTGCACTCGCGCTGTAAAGGCCTTGTCGAGTGTAAACCAAACCAGTGGGGGCATGCTAAGTGCACCCACTGGGTGTAGCCCCCGAGACTACTGTTGGATGTTTGATTCGACAGTAGTCTTAAAATTTGTTGGCTTTATCCTTTTACCTCTCTGAAATAACCAATCTTTTCCCCAGTCGACTGACCCGTTCTTTGGTTGCAGAAATCTTGTGATCTTGGAGCTCACTTTGCTGACCTGGAGAAATAGCAGATTCAACTCAACCTCGATCCGAGTTGGCCAAGATGTAATCGCAGAAAAGCCAAGGATGACGCCACTGGTAAGAAAGGCTTGTTGACTGTTTTGTCTTTGATCTGGATTTCATTCTGCTTTTTCTGAATCAAGTCTTATTTCTTTTCAGAGAAACTGAACCAGGCTCTGGCAAAAAAGGATCAAGATCTGGCTGCCGCGCAGAAAAAGGCTGATGAGAAAACTGCTCTGGCTGAACAGAAGCTGGCTTCAGTCGGCAAATTGGAGGAAGAAAACGCCAAGATAAAATCTTCTCTGGACGAAGCCAATAAGGAAGTAACTTGCTTGAAGAAGGACAAGGTCAATCTGAACGAGAAGATGGAAGGTATTGCCCGCAGGAGGAATGATCTGGAGAGTTATCTGAGGAGCCTTGCTAAGAAGTTGTTCGTCAAGCTTGAAGGTATATTCTTTGTTCCGACTGGTTTGTCCTCATCGACTCGGCATACAACTATTAACTCACCCTCGGATTGTGCATGCAGAGTTTTGCCGGGACTTCGAGGAGGAGACCAGGCGAATTGAACCAAGCTTGGACCCCATCAACTCCCCCGTGAAAGATGAAGCTGCCATGAATGTGCTCCGACTGGAATCCCGCATCGACGGTGTTGTTGACTACCTTGCCCAACTGAAGGTCACAATGTCGCGGATCGATACAGCACTCTGGCCGAGGGCAACGCTCTAGAATGACCTCGAGTCTCTGATGACTTGAGTTAACAACATCCCCTCGAGTGCAGGAGTGAAAGAAGTCTTCTACCCGGTGCGGTGCTGATGTGGCTCTGTCTTTGGTTCACGTCCATTGCAAGGAAGCGCGAGAAGAGAAGCTGGCAGCGATCAAGGTTGCCAACACCAAGAGGCATGATTTCCAATCCTTTATGGAGACTTTCATTGCTGCTGCCACTCGGATTGCCGACGGCATTGACCTGGACGAATTCATCGAGCCTGCCAGCTCTCCTCCTGCGGAGTGAACAAACTTTTATGTTCCACCTTAAATTTGCCTCGGGATGCCGAGTGATTTCTGTAATCGTTAAACTCCTTCGGGCTGAATGTCCGAGTACTTTGATCCGTGGTCTTGAACCTTTAGGGTTCATCTGAACTTGACTTATCTCAGGATATGCTTGCGATTGCTTTTGGAATTTGTTCTTTATTCGGAATGCCCTTTGTGTTTGAGATGCAGCCCTGAAGTGGAGACTTCAATCGTCCTGCGCCTAGTCGTCCTTGCGGACAGGGATGGAGCGCACGTTGTATTTGTGGCGCAGCTCCGAAGGAGAAGGTTGCAGTCGACTTGCACCTCGTCGTCCTTGCGGATAGGGATGGAGCGCATGTTGTATTAGTGGCGTAGCTCCGAAGGAGAAGGTTGTAGTCGACCTGCACCTCGTCGTCCTTGCGGATAGGGATGGAGCGCATGTTGTATTTGTGGCGTAGCTCCGAAGGAGAAGGTCGCACTCGACCTACACCTCATTGTCCTTGCGGATAGGGATGGAGTGCATGTTGTATTTGTGGCGTAGCTCCGAAGGAGAAGGTTGCAGTCGACCTGCACCTCGTCGTCCTTATGGATAGGGATGGAGCGCATGTTGTATTTGTGGCGTAGCTCTGAAGGAGAAGGTTGCAGTCGACATGCACCTTGTCGTCCTTGCTGATAGGGATGTGTTTCAAACTTAGGCGAGTACAAGACTGCAGCTAAGCCTCCGAGTGGAAGGGTTGCTCACCACTCTGTAGGATTTTTCACACTTAGGCGAGTACTGGACTGCAGCTAAGCCCCCGAGTGGGAGGGTTGCTCACCACTCGGTAGAATTTTTCAAACTTAGGCAAGTACTGGTGTCACATCCCTAGTTCTGGTATGCTCAAGGCTAGCTAGTCATTGTGCATCATGTTTTAAATTCCATTTAATTTTGAAATAGGGATTTGTGAAACCCTCAGAATCACTTTTGGAAATGACCTAAATAAAAATTGCTCCAAAAGGGTCCAAGAAAATGCTCATGTGGCCCTCTGAAAATATTGGACAGAGATAACAATCTAACCAATATTTTCAGGATCTCATAAGTATTTATTTTGGGCATTTGGAATTAATGCAGTAAATATTTGCCTTGGATATATATTATTATATATATAAAATATTGTTCAAAAATTATGCCTTTTGTTGAGGAACTGAATAATATAGTGAGCTCCTACAAAAATTGGCATAATTAAATAAATTAGTTTAGTATTTTAAATAAATCAAACAAATGTCAGAAAAATAGAAAAGGAAACAAAATAGGTAAAAACCCCACTGGCTTACCTCCCCACCGCATGCCCAGCTCACATGCGGCTGGCCTTTGGCCCAGCCCAGCTGACCGGCCACGCGCGATCGCCCCTTCCTCGCGCCAGAGGAGGGGCACGCCAGCGCCCGGCCGGCCAGCGTCAAGCCACGCCACCTGCCTGCCTGCCCTCTCCTCCTCGTCTGGATGCCCCGAGACGCCACGCAGCCACCCGACCTCTCTCGCACTCTTCCCGTGCTCCTCCTCTCCTCTCACCCTCTCTCGACGACCGGCGCAGCCGACGCCACCGCCGCTGCTGTTGCTGCCACCGCCTCCCCTCGTTCCTCCGTCAGGTCCACGCGCGCTCCGCCACGACCCTCTCTACCCTCGTCAAGCCACGCACCTCCGGACGTGCTCCATCACCCCCACCGCCTTTCTTCAACTCATGGCCGTGCAGATCTCCGGCGATCAGACGTCTGGCCATCACAGATCCCCGAGCCCGCCTTGACGCCTGGCCAGAACCGGCTGTGAGCTGCCGCTCCTCCCTCTCCGCTTCGCCCTCAGACGCTGTAGCCGCTGCCCCCCGCCGAGCCCGAAGCTCCGGCCGCCGCCAGCTCTGCTCCGTGACTCCGGCGCTTCGCTTCGCTCGCTTCTCGAAGCGGGAGAGCACGGGCTACGCCCGGTGCTCTCCGACGCTGCCGTTCCGTGGCCTATAACGCGGACTCCGCCGAGCCCGTGGTCGCCGGGCGGCTTAACGCCGGTGGGGTTGACCGTTTGACCTCGCTGGGCCGCTGTGGGCCCGGTCGTGATTAGCTTAAGGCTAATCACCGTTAACTAACCCTCTCGACATCGACCAAAGGGGCCCTAGTGCCCCCTAATCTCTAATTAAACTAAACTAACCCCTCGTTAACCCGTGTCACCGACGTGTGGCCCCACACGCCAAGTTTGACTCCAGCCAGCCGCTAGTTGACCTGCTGACGTCATGCTTTAAAGGTCGACGCAATATTATATTTTCGGATTTAATTAAATCAGGAAATTCCGTAATATATTCAAAACTTCAAAATTTCATAGAAATTCAACCGTAGCTCAGATTGAAATAATTTATATATGAAAAATTATCAGAAAAATTCAATATATCCATCTGTACTAGTTTCATGCATGACAAACCAACTTATACATGCTGTATAAGTGAAACTCTAAAATGGCATTTATAAGAGCTTACTTTGAATTGCATTTGAACCTTTGGTTCAAATGGACTTCATTCAAATTGAATACCAGTTGCATTAGCTCAAACAGCATCACATCTACATACCATGTTCATGCATCATATTGTTGCATATGATTGTGTATTGATTGCCGCACCGTTCCTTCTCGATAGGTCCCGCTCAGGAGACGTTCCAGTACTGTCTATGAAGCGGTGCCTCCCTTGTTGATTTACCAGCAAGCAAATCCCCTTGTTCATTCCGATACAATCCTACTCTCTCGCTCCTGCTCTCGGTTATTGCATTAGGACAACAACGATTCATCTGCTACTTTGTGTCATGCGGTAGTTGAACCCATTCCTCCGCATGACCACATTGCCACAAAGAATAGTGAAAACCCACTAGCATGTGTAGGAGTTGATTGAGCCATGCTGTGTTCCTACCATGCTATGCCTGCTATTGCTTAGAGTTGTGTCAGTCTGATTCATTGGGAATGAATTGGAGTACAGTTCTATGTTACGATCTTTGAGAGTGAAGTGTGTGAACACGATTTGGTAAAGGTAGCGGTGAGAGGCCATGTAGGAGTACATGGTGGGTTGTCTCACCGAACCGCCCTTAAGCTAATCGAGTTCTATGTATGTTGTCCAATGACTCGATACTACCACACATTGGGTTCCGGTAACTCGACCCCTCTCGACTTATTAATCAACTTGATCTCTGGCCCGTGAGTCGCAACTAGTCTCCGGTGTTTGTAGGTAGTGCTATTTTTCTATCGAGTGGCACCCGGCAGGTGGGCTTGGGACAGACTAGGCATTGTGTGGCACGGTGTACCAAGTGGCACCCGGATGGTGGGCTTGGGAACCCTGCTCACATCGTTTGGGGCCGTGAGCGACACCTCGCCGGATCTCCTTGCGGATGGAACCCGAATAGGCGGTAAACCCGGACTAGAGTCTTGTGTGGTTAGTCGGTCGTACGACACCTCGCCAAAGCTTCCGCTTGAAGGTTGCCGAGATACATGACGTGTATATGGCGGTAAGTGGCGAGAGCGTGTGTGAAGAAGTACACCCCTGCAGGGTTATCATGATCTATTCGAATAGCCGTGTCCTCGGTTATGGACTTCTTGGATGCTTACGTGGTACATAGACAACATTGAAATGGATACTTTAAAATGCTCAAGACAAGTGTGAGTGCTATGGATGGCCTCCCCGTATGGAAACGGGAATGAATCCGTAGTAGTGTATTGATGTGGTGATTAGTGGACTCGTGTACGTTGTCTCACCTCAAGAGTTTCTTGTAGTCGAGAACAGGATAGCCACAGAGTCAAAGTCGGCTTGCTGCAACTAAACTCCACATTACCTTTTGACACTAATGCATGTATGATAGGATCGATGTAAGTCTTGTCGAGTACCTTTGTACTCACGTTGCTTTATTTATGTTTTGCAGCGGAGACTTCGGTCTTACTAGTAGTTCTGCTTGGACTTGACGAGTAGCTTGTTACCTCGGCCACGATCTTGTACCCTTGGGAGGGTCTTGTAGATAGTCGACTTCTCAGCCTTTTTTCTTTTGTAGTTGTCTCCAGACGGACATGTAATGCTTCCGCTTGTTGCTTGTATGTTTCAATGATGGGTCATGTGACCCCTGTTTGTATTTATCGCTATGTGGCTCTTCCGAGCCTTTATCTATATGAGTTTGCGTTATGTTGTGATGCCATGTTGTACAGCACATACTTGCATGTTATGCGACGTGTAACTTGTACTGCTATGTGTGGGATCCGACAACCTAGTTGTTTATCCTTGGTAGCCTCTCTTATGGGGAAATGTAGTCTCGTGCTTACGAGCGATAGTAGTCCGCTACTGCCCGGTTCACCGGAGTCCTCGCTAGCCCAAAGACTACCGCTTGGACACTTGATCGGCGGCATGTGTTTCACTTCGTTCTTATGTCATCGTCCCTTCGGGAAATGTCACGCGTGTTATTCGAGTCCTGCTTAGCTCGCTACAGCCCGGGATACCGGAGTCCTCATAGCCAGTGCTACAGCCCGAATATATACGTTGATGACCGACATGCTCGATGTGATTCATGTATGCTCGTTCCCATAGGTTAGCGCCGCTTTGGGTTCACGACTAGCCATGTCGGCCCGGTTCTTTGTCATATGGATGCTAGCGACACTATCATATACGTGAGCCAAAAGACGCAAACGGTCCCGGCCATGGTAAGGCGACACCGTGGGAATACCGTGCGTGAGGCCGCAAAGTGATATGATGTGTTACATGCTAGATCGGTGTGACTTAGGATCGGGGTCCCGACAGCTTTGGTATCGAGCTCGACTGCTGTAGAGGATTTCCAAGCCAACCTGATCGAAGTTGAGTCTAGAAATGCTTTAGTTATATAGGGAATTGATTGTGGAAGGGAACGTAAGGCTCTTTTACTCCTTTACCTCATGGCCTCTCGATCTGAGTCGTCCTATCTTTCCTACGGGTTAAGGAACTAGGCTATCTCTTACATCCATCGGGATCACGTGTTACTATTTCCGTAGTCCCATAGGATTGGTTGATCGTAGTCTTACCCCAGTTTTCGGTACCCTCGGTGTAGCATGTTTAGTATTATTCCGTAACCTTTAATGATGATGTTGAGTATGGTGCTACCCCATTTTGCGTAATGTCTCATTTTGAACATTTTACCGCCGTTATGCTGCCGAATTGCCCCAGGAGTTCGAGAGAGTTACTAATATTGGTGTCCCACATTTTCAAGATGTAGTGATGTGATTCCGCCCTTGGTTTCGCTTTCTCGTGATGTCATCAGCTAAGCGAAGTTACATTGCTGTTCGTAGCCGTAACCACGGAGATGGAAGGGATGAGGATCCTCCCGACCAGCCCTCATTGACAGGGTTCATGTTAGAAATGGAGAGGAACAAGCGTGAGTCTAACCGCTTGTTGGCACGTGTCGAGGAGAACACCGCACATCACCCAAAGGGTTTGCGACCATTCATGACTTCATTCGCTTGCACCCACCCACCTTCCAACACTCCATCGAGCCACTCGATGCCGATGATCGCTTCAGAGCATCACTCATAAGTTGCGTTCCAAGAACGTATCTCGAGGATGACAAGGTCACCTATGCTGCATACCACCCGGAAGGTCATGCTAGTCTTTGGTGGCGTAACTATGAGGCTATGCTTCCAGCTGGTCGATTCCAACCTCGGAGAGATTTCACCAAGGCTTTTCGCGAGCATCACATTCTCAAGCCCTCATCGATCGCAAGAGAGAAGAGTTCTGTAGTTTCACCTGTGGTAAGATGGCTGTTGATGCCACGGCAGAGAATTCGAGAACCTCGCCTGTTATGCCCCGAAGAAGTGTCCACGGACGCCAAGAAGCGTGCTAGGTTCGGAAGGGTCTCAAACCCAAGTTGCTGCGTGACCTCCACCGCACCATTGTGATACATTCCAAGCTCTTGTGAACAAGGCCATTAATGCAGAGACAGCTCAGCTCACCTACGAGGAGTCTCGTAAGCACAACCGTGAATTGGTTTCTTCCTCCGGTTCTAGCTCGCATGAAACGCCAATTTGGATTCCGAACTCGCTCTTCCACCCGGATATTCACCGAGGCCATCCCATATGGCGCCTCACCCAGTTCAGTTACATGCTCCACCCAGGCCTACTGGTAGACCACTTGTCAATACGGGTCCACGTCCAACTTCAGGGACTTGCTTCACATGCGGAGAGCCAGGACACTATGCACGTGACTGCTCTCAAGCCGCTTATGCTCCACCTCAGCTCGAGAAGCCTGTTGGCTGTGTTAAGCCATCACGCAAGATGATCGGTGTCAAGTCAGCTCCGCTGAACGTGGATGTGTGCATCACGTCTCAGCTAAAGACGCTCATGATGATCCGGATGTCGTTCTTGGTACACTCCTTGTCAATTGTCATCCCGCCGCTTCTATTCGACATCGGAGCATCTCATTCCTTCATTTCAAAGCTATGCTAACCTGCACAACATATCATTTTGTGATATGCCCTCTCCGCTAGTCATTCAAACTCCTGGATCCAAATGGCAAACTTCTTGCATAAGCCATGGTAACGAAATCCTTGTTGACAGACTTGTATTCCTTGCCTCACTTATAGCCCTCAAGTCTTCAGATATTAACATCATTTTGGGTATGGACTGGATGACAGCTCATCATGCCAAGATTGATTGTTTCACTAGGTCTGCATTCAGCTTACACACCCATCCGCAAGATAGTCACTGTCTCCACTAGAGTTGCAAAGCGTCAACTCTATTCTCTTAATGCCAGCCCTCTTCCAGACCTTGAAGATATCCCGGTAGTCCGTGACTTTCCGGACGTTTTTCCAGAGGAACTGCCAGGTGTTCCACCTGACAGAGATGTAGAGTTCGTCATAGATCTTATTCCGGGAACTGCCCCAATCTCTAGGAGACCTTATAAGATGGCACCCTTAGAACTAGCCGAGCTTAAGAAACAACTTGATGAGTCCTTGCAAAAGGGTTTCATCCGTCCTAGTTCTTCTCCTTGGGCTTGCCCGTCCTCTTCGTCAAGAAGAAGGATGGTACGGACCGGATGGTTGTAGATTATCGTCCGTTAATTTGGTCACGATAAAGAACAAGTATCCGCCTCCTCAGATCAACGACATGTATGATCAGCTCGCTGGATCCTCGATCTTTTCTAAGATGGATTTGAGGTTAGGCTACCATCAAATCAAGATCGTGAATGGAGACATTCCCAAAACAGCCTTTGTCACTCGTTATGGCCAAGATGAGTACACCGTCATGTCCTTTGGTCTAACCAACGCCCCAGCTACATTCTCCGCTTGATGAACTCGATCTTCATGGAGTACTTAGATAAATTTGTCGTGGTTTACCTCGATGATATTCTTATTTACTCAAAGAACGAGGAAGAGCATGCCGAACATCTCGGACTTGTGCTAGAAAAACTCAGAGAACACCGCCTTTATGCCAAGTTCTCCAAGTGTGAATTTTGGTTGCCAAGTGACCTACCTAGGCCACGTAATCTCCGGTAAGGGCATTGCTGTCAATCCCAGAGAGTTCAGGCCGTTCTTGATTGGACTCCACCGAAACCGTTAAACAAGTTAGGAGTTTCCTTGGTCTAGCCAGCTATTGTCGCCGCTTTGTTGAAAACTTCTCCAAAGTAGCTAAACCCCTCACGGAACTTCTCAAGAAGGATAAAGTTTGAGTGGTCCCCACAGTGTGAGTACAGTTTTCAGGAACCGAAAAGACGCGACCATCGCTCCCATACTAGTGCCACCGGATTTCACTAAAGACTTTGTTATCTATCGCGACGCCTCACGACAGAGGATTAGGTTGCATTCTTATGCAGGATCGTCATGTGATTGCCTATGCATCTCGTCACTTGCATCCACATGAGGAGAATTATCCTACACATGATCTAGAGCTTGCAGCCGTAGTCTATGCACTCAAGACCTGGCGACATTACCTTCTTGGTAAAGGTTGCGAGATCTACACCGATCACCCGAGTCTCAAGTATATCTTCACCCAACCAGATTTGAACCTTAGGCAAAGACGTTGGTTGGAGTTGATCACAGATTATGATCTAGGGATTACCTACACCCCTGTGCAAAGCCAATGTCATGGCTGATGCGTTAAGTCAGTAAATCCTATTGCAACAACCTCATGTTGCAAAGGCCAACCACTTCTCCATGAGGAATTTTGTAAGCTTAACCTCCACCTTGCTCCTCACGGATTCCTTTCTACCTTGGTGGCGAAATCTACTACGTGGATCAGATCATAGAAGCCGAAGCATGATACGGGATTACCCGGATCAAGAGAAACGCTGCCAAGGGTATTGCTGGTAGTTTCTCTATAGATGATCGAGGTGTCGCTTTCTTTGGGCACCGCTGGTGGTCCCCAAGAAGCAACATCTTCGACAACCGATTCTTAAGGAGGCGCATGAATCTCCTCTCACAATTCATCCCGTAGTACTAAGATGTATCAGGACCTACGCCAGAGGTTCTCGTGGACTAGGATGAAGAGAGAAATTGCTCGCTTTATTGCTAATCGTGACGCTTTGTCGTCGCGTTAAGCAGAGCATCAAAGGCCTGGCCGCACCCTTCAGCCCTTAGCTATTCCTGAGTGGAAATGGGATAAAGTTGGTATGGATTTCATCACCGGCTTTCCTGGACCAAGAAAGGGAATAATGCTATCTTCGTAGTCGCTGATCGCCTTTCCAAAGTGGCTCACTTCCTTCCCTGCTCGAGAGAGTATCATCGCTAGTCAGCTCGCTGACTTATACATTCTCTAATAGTGTCACTCCATGGTGTTCCACTAGAGATCAATTCAGACCGTGGTAGTCTTTTCACTTCTCATTTCGGGAGAGTTTCCAAACTGCCATGGGAACCCATCTTTTCTTTCAAGACCGCTTTCCACCCTCACCAAGTGGTCGGTGGAAAGGGTCAACCAAATTCTCAAGACATGCTTAGAGCTTGCGTTATCTCATTCGGTATGGATTGGGAGAAATGTCTTCCTTTCACGAAGTTTGCTTATAACAATAGCTATCAATCCAGTCTCAAGAAAGCTCCTTTTGAGATTCTCTATGGACGAAGATGTCGAACACCCTTGAACTGGTCGGAAACCGTGAAAGACAATTCTTTGGACCGACATGATCCAGGAGGCGTAAGAGCAAGTTCGCATCATTCGTGAGAATTTGAAAACAGCCCAATCTCGTCAAAGAGCCAAGATGACCGTCGCCATAAGGAAGTGGCTTATGAAGTTGGCGACAAGGCTTACCTTCGGTTACTCCTCTAAAGGGTACCCATCGCTTCGCATCAAGGGCAAGTTGGCTCCTCGTTACATTGGCCCCTTTCGCATTCTCGCTAAACGAGGAGAGGTTGCCTACCAGCTTGAACTACCCCCACATCTTTCTCGAGTTCATGATGTCTTCCACGCCTCTCAACTCAGCGTTGCTTCTCGGATCCTATCCGCGGAGTGGACCACTTAAACGCTTGATCTCCAAGATAACCTCACATACCGAGAGTACCGGTTCGCATTCTTGATCAAGCAGAGCGTGTTACTCGACGCCGAATATCAAGTTCCTCAAGGTTCAGTGGTCTCATCATTACGAGAGAGAAGCTACCGAGCGAGAAGATCGCCTTCGACCGAGTACCCCGCTTTCTTTCCGTCGACCCTCGAATCTCGACGAGATTCTTTCAAGTGGGGGCGAGTTGTCACATCCCTAGTTCTGGTATGCTCAAGGCTAGCTAGTCATTGTGCATCATGTTTTAAATTCCATTTAATTTTGAAATAGGGATTTGTGAAACCCTCAGAATCACTTTTGGAAATGACCTAAATAAAAATTGCTCCAAAAGGGTCCAAGAAAATGCTCATGTGGCCCTCTGAAAATATTGGACAGAGATAACAATCTAACCAATATTTTCAGGATCTCATAAGTATTTATTTTGGGCATTTGGAATTAATGCAAGAATATTTGCCTTGGATATATATTATTATATATATAAAATATTGTTCAAAAATTATGCCTTTTGTTGAGGAACTCGAATAATATAGTGAGCTCCTACAAAAATTGGCATAATTAAATAAATTAGTTTAGTATTTTAAATAAATCAAACAAATGTCGAAAAATAGAAAAGGAAACAAAATAGGTAAAAACCCTTACTGGCTTACCTCCCCACCGCTGCCCAGCTCTGCGGCCTGGCGCCTGGCCAATGCCCAGCCTGCCACGCGCCATCGCCGCCTTCCTCAAGCGCCAGAGGAGGGCACGCTGCACAAGGCCACGCGTCCGCCACGCCACCTGCCTGCCTGCCCTCTCCCCTCCTCGTCTGGATGCCCCGGAGACGCCACGCAGCCACCCCGACCTCTCTCGCACTCTTCCCCGTGCTCCTCCTCTCCTCTGTCACCCTCTCTCGCACGCACTGAGCGCAGCCGACGCCACCGCTCGCCGTTGTCGCGGCCACCGCCTCCCCCTCGTTCCTCCGTCGTGTCCACGCGCTCCGCCACGACCCTCTCTACCTCGTCAAGCCACGCACCTCCGGACGTGCTCCATCACCCCACCGCCGTCTTCTTCAACTCCGGCCGTGCAGATCTCCGGCGATCAGACCGTCATCATCGCAGCATCCCGAGCCCGCTTTGACGCCTGCTGCAACCGCTGTGAGCTGCTGCTCCTCCTCCCCCTCTCCGTTTCGCCCTCAGACGTAGTAGCCGCGTCCGCTTCGAGCCGAGCTCCGGCCGCCGCCATGAAGCTCGCCCGGCGAGCTCCGGCGCCCAGCTGCTTCTCTCGCTTCGAAGCGGGAGAGCACGGCTACGCCGGTGCTCTCCGGCGCCGTTCCGTGGCCTATAACGCGGACTCCGCCGAGCCCGTGGTCGCGGCGGCTTAACGCCGATGGGGTTGACCGTTTGACCTCGCCGGGCCGTCGGTGGGCCGGTGGGTCGGTGATTAGCTAAGGCTAATCACCGCTAACTAACCCTCCCGACATCGACTCAAAGGGGCCCTAGTGCCCCCCTACACTCTAATTAACCTCAAATAACCCCCCTGTTAACCCGTGTCACTGACGTGTGGCCCCCACACGTCAGGTCTGACCCAGCCCGCCCCAGTTGACCTGCTGCCGTCATGCTTATGAAGGTCGACTTAATATTATATTTTACGGATTTAATTAAATCAGGAAATTCCGTAATATATTCAAAACTTCAAAATTCATAGAAATTCAACCGTAGCTCAGATTGAAATAATTTATATATGAAAAATTATCAGAAAAATTCAATCTATCCATCTGTACTAGTTTCATGCATGACAAACCAACTTATACATGCTGTATAAGTGAAACTCTAAAATGGCATTTATAAGAGCTTACTTTTGAATTGCATTTGAATCTTTGGTTCAAATGGACTTCATTCAAATTGAATACCAGTTGCATTAGCTCAAACAGCATCACATCTACATACCATGTTCATGCATCATATTGTTGCATATGATTGTGTATTGATTGCCGCACTGCTCCTTCTCGATAGGTCCCGCTCAGGAGACGTTCCAGAGTACTGCCTATGAAGCGGTGCCTCCCTTGTTGATTTACTGTGCAAGCAAATCCCCTTGTTCATTCCGATACAATCCTACTCTCTCGCCTCCTGCTCTCGGTTATTGCATTAGGACAACAACGATTCATCTGCTACTTTGTGTCATGCGGTAGTTGAACCCATTCCTCTGCATGACCCGTCATTGCCACAAAGAATAGTGAAAACCCACTAGCATGTGTAGGAGTTGATTGAGCCATGCTGTGTTCCTACCATGCTATGCCTGCTATTGCTTAGAGTTGTGTCGTGTCCGATTCATTGGGAATGAATTGGAGTACAGCTTCTATGTTACGATGTCGAGAGTGAAGTGTGTGAACACGATTTGGTAAAGGTAGCGGTGAGAGGCCATGTAGGAGTACATGGTGGGTTGTCTCACCGAACCGCCCTTAAGCACCGAAGTTCTATGTATGTTGTCCAATGACTCGATACTACCACACATTGGGTTCCGTAACTCGACCCCTCTCGACTTATTAATCAACTTGATCTCTGCCCAGAGTCGCAACTAGTCTCTGGTGTTTGTAGGTAGTGCTATTTTTCATCGAGTGGCACCCGCAGGGGTGGGCTTGGGATGATTAGGCATTGTGGCACGGTGTACCAAGTGGCACCCGGATGGTGGGCTTGGGAACCCTGCTCACATCGTTTGGGGCCGTGAGCGACACCCGCCGGATCTCCTTGCGGATGGAACCCGAATAGGCGGTAAACTCGGACTAGAGTCTTGTGTGGTTAGTCGTCGTGGCCGACACCTCGCCAAAGCTTCCGCTTGAAGGTTGCCGAGATACATGACGTGTATATGGCGGTAAGTGGCGAGAGCGTGTGAAGAAGTACACCCTGCAGGGGTTATCATGATCTATTCGAATAGCCGTGTCCTCGGTTATGGACTTCTTGGATGCTTACGTGGTACATAGACAACATTGAAATGGATACTTTAAAATGCTCAAGACAAGTGTGAGTGCTATGGATGGCCTCCCCGTATGGAAACGGGAATGAATCCGTAGTAGTGTATTGATGTGGTGATTAGTGGACTCGTGCACGCTTGTCTCACCTCAAGAGTTTCTTGTAGTCGAGAACGGGATAGCCACAGAGTCAAAGCTGGCTTGCTGCAACTAAACTCCACATTACCTTTTGACACTAATGCATGTATGATAGGATCGGATGTAAGTCTTGCTGAGTACCTTTGTACTCACGTTGCTTTATTTATGTTTTGCAGCGGAGACTTCGGTCTTACTAGTAGTTCTGCTTGGACTTCGACGAGTAGCTTGTTACCTCAGCTACGATCTTGTACCCTTGGGAGGGTCTTGTAGATAGTCAGACTTCTCAGCCTTTTTCTTTTGTAGTTGTCTGTACTTTCGGACATGTAATGCTTCCGCTTGTTGCTTGTATGTTTCAATGATGGGTCATGTGACCCCTGTTTGTATTTATCGCTATGTGGCTCTTCCGAGCCTTTATCTATATGAGTTTGCGTTATGTTGTGATGCCATGTTGTACAGCACATACTTGCATGTTATGCGACGTGTAACTTGTACTGCTATGTGTGGGATCCGACAACCTAGTTGTTTATCCTTGGTAGCCTCTCTTATGGGGAAATGTAGTCTCGCTTCCGAGCGATAGTAGTCCGCTACAGCCCGGTTCACCGGAGTCCTCGCTAGCCCAAAGACTACTGCTTGGACACTTGATCGGCCGGCATGTGTTTCACTTCGTTCCTATGTCTGTCCCTTCGGGGAAATGTCACGCGGTGTTATTCGGAGTCCTGCTTAGCCTGCTACAGCCCGGGATACCGGAGTCCTGTTAGCCCAGTGCTACAGCCCGAATATATACGTTGATGACCGACATGCTCGATGTGATTCATGTATGCCTGTTCCCATAGGTTAGCGCCGCTTTGGGTTCACGACTAGCCATGTCGGCCCGGTTTCTTTGTCATATGGATGCTAGCGACACTATCATATACGTGAGCCAAAAGACGCAAACGGTCCCGGGCCATGGTAAGGCGACACCCGTGGGAATACCGTGCGTGAGGCCGCAAAGTGATATGATGTGTTACATGCTAGATCGGTGTGACTTAGGATCGGGGTCCCGACAACTGGACTGCAGCTAAGCCCCCGAGTGGGAGGGTTGCTCACCACTCGATAGGATTTTTCACACTTAGGCGAGTACTGGACTGCAGCTAAGCCCCCGAGTGGGAGGGTTGCTCACCACTCGGTAGGATTTTTCAAACTTAGGCGAGTAGCATCGGACTGCAGCTAAGCCCCGAGTGGGAGGGTTGCTCACCACTCAAGAGGATTTTTAAACTTAGGCGAGCACTGGATCACAGCTAAGCCCCGAGTGGGAGGGTTGATCACCACTCGGTAGGATTTTTAAACTTAGGCTAGTCTTGGATCAGTAGCTAAGCCCAGTGGGAGGTTGCTCACCACTCGGTAGGATTTTTCAAACTTAGGCGTAGCATCTTGGACTGCAGCTAAGCCACCGAGTGGGAGGGTTGCTCACCACTCGGTAGGATTTTTCAAACTTAGGCAGTAGCATCGACTGCAGCTAAGCCCAGAGTGGGAGGGTTGCTCACCACTGCAAGATTTTTCAAACTTAGGTAGTCTTGGACTGCAGCTAAGCCCCCGAGTGGGAGGGTTGCTCACCACTCGGTAGGATTTTTAAACTTAGGTAGTCTTGGACTGCAGTTAAGTCCCCGAGTGAGAGGCTTGCTCACCACTCAGAGGATTTTTAAACTTAGGCGAGTAGCATCGGACTGCAGTTTAAGCCCCGAGTGAGAGGCTTGCTCACCACTCGGTAGGGATTTTTAAACTTAGGCTAAACGGATTCGCATCTAAGCCCCAGAGTGAGAGGCTTGCTCACCACTCGGTAGGATTTTTTAAACTTAGCCGATACGGATTCACATCTAAGCCCCTGAGTGAGAGGCTTGCTCACCACTCGGTAGGATTTTTTAAACTTAGGCGAAACGGATTCGCAGAAAAGTCACCCACTAGGGGATTTCGGACGTCAACAAAAGCAACAACAATCATTTTAAGAAAACTGTAAAGCTCTTGTCTTTGATAAACAAACTAGAAAGGTATTTCTTATTACATCTCATCCAAATGAGTACTTAAGTATAAAAGGGGCGGAGCAGCTCCACATTTCAAGCTCGTGGCTCATCTTTCTGATGCTCAACATTGTAAAGTTGGTATGCTCCATTGTGGATAACTCTGGTGATGATGAAGGGGCCTTCCCAAGCAGGGGCGAGCTTGTGTGGTTTCTGTTGATCCACTCGAAAAACCAAGTCTCCCTCTTGAAAGGCTCGACCCCTCACGTTTCTGGCGTGGAATCGACGCAAGTCATGCTGATAAATGGTCGACCGGATTAGGGCCATCTCTCTTTCCTCCTCTAGGAGATCAACTGTGTCTTGTCGGGCTTGTTCTGCTTCATTTTCGGAGAAAAGCTCGACTCAGGGTGCATTATGAAGCAGGTCGCTCGGTAGAAGAACTTCAGCTCCATAGACCAAGAAGAATGGAGTTCGACCAGTCGACCGGTTGGGAGTTGTCCTCAATCCCCAGAGAACTGATGGAAGTTCATCGGCCCATGCGCCTGCTGCGTGCTTGAGATCATGCATCAGTCGGGGTTTCAGTCCTTTGAGAATCAAGCCATTTGCTTTTTCTGCTTGTCCATTCGACTGGGGGTGGGCGACTGAAGCATAGTCGACTCGTGTGCCTTGGGAGGCGCAGAAAGCCTGAATTCATCAGAATCAAAGTTCGATCCATTGTCAGTGATGATGCTGTGCAGAACCCCATATCTTAATGTCAACTCTCTGATGAAACTGACAGCAGTACTGGCTTCAAGATTCTTGTTAGGCTTAGCTTCAATCCATTTGGTAAACTTGTCGACTGCTACAAGCACATGAGTGAAGCCGCTCCTACCAGTTCTCACTGGTCCAACCATATCCAATCCCCAAACAACAAAGGGCCAGATGAGGGGAATGGTCTTCAGGGCTGACGCAAGCTTGTGGGACATATTGGAGTAAAATTGGCAGTCTTCACATTTGTCGACTATATCTTTTGCCATTTCATTTGCTTGTGGCCAATAAAATCCGGCTCGGTATGCTTTAGCCACAATGGTCCGAGAGGACGCATGGTGACCACAGGTCCCCGAGTAGATGTCGTTGAGGATCATTCGACCTTCTTCTGGCGTTATGCATTTCTGACTGACTCCAGTCACGCTTTCTCTAAACAGCTGTCCTCTTATCACAGTAAAGGCCTTGGATCGACGGATGATCTACCGTGCCTCCTCTTCATCCTCTGGGAGTTCCTTCCTAAGGATATACGTAATATATGGCACTGTCCAGTCGGGAGTGATGACCAAAACCTCCATGATCAGGTCGACCACGGCCGGGACTTCGACTTCAGTCGGATCTATGGCACTCTTAGGCTGCGAGGGCTCTTCAGTGAAAGGGTCTTCTTGAACTGACGGTGTGTGAATGTGTTCCAAAAACACATTGCTGGGAATGGCTTCTCTCTTGGAACCTATCTTTGCCAAATCATCGGCTGCTTGATTTTTAGTCGGGTATATGATGGAGCTCTAAGCCCTCAAACTTCTTTTTCCAACTTCCTCACCGCATTGCAAAGAATCCAGTCATGGCTGGGCTTCGACGTCCCACTCTGCATCACTTGATTGACTACCAAATCTGAGTCGCCATAGACCATGAGGCGACGGACGCCGTAAAGTGAGATGGCCATACGCAACCCATACAAGAGTGCTTCATATTACGCTTCGTTATTGGAGGAATCAAAGTGAATCTGGAGGACATATCTGAGCTTGTCTCCTCGGGGGGATACCAGTACCACCCCAGCACCAGAACCATTCAGCATCTTGGAACCATCAAAGAACATGGTCCAGTGCTCCGAGTGAACTTGAGTCGGCAGTTGCTGTTCGATCCACTCGGCGAGGAAATCTGCTATTGCTTGGGACTTGATAGCTTTCTTTGCCTCAAACTTGATATCCAAGGGAAGGAGTTCAATCGCCCACTTTGCCACTCGACCTGCATATCTGTTGTTCAGAATCTCTGACAATGGAGCGTCGCTGACGACTGTAATGGAGTGGTCAGAGAAGTAGTGTGCAACGTTCTTCGTGGTCATATAAATCCCATAAACAAGCTTCTGATAATGTGGATATCTTTGCTTTGATGGAGTCAAAACTTCAGAAACATAATATACTGGGCGCTAAACTTTATAGGCTTTTCCTTCTTCTTCCTGCTCGACCATAAGTACTGAACTGACGACTTGTCCAGTGGCTGCAATGTAAAGCAACAAAGGCTCTTTGCTGATTGGGGCAGCAAGCACCGGCTGGGTGGAAAGCAGGGCTTTTATTTCTGCAAATGCTGCATCAGCTTCAGGAGTCCACTCGAACTTATCTGACTTCTTCATCAGTCGGTAAAGCGGCAGTGCCTTTTCACCGAGGCAAGAAATGAATCGACTTAAGGCGGCCAAACAACCGGTAAGCTTCTAGACATCATGCACACGCATAGGGCGTTTCATCCGGAGTATGGCACCCACTTTCTCTGGGTTAGCGTCGATCCCTCGTTCGGAAACGAGAAAACTGAGTAATTTTCCACCCGGAACTCCGAATGTGCACTTTAATGGATTAAGCTTGATATCGTACCTTCTGAGGTTGGCAAAGGTTTCAGCAAGGTCAGCCAGTAGGTCGGAACCTTTACGTGACTTGACCACAATGTCATCCATGTATGCTTCCACATTCTGACTGATTTGAGTGAGTAAACACTTCTGAATCATCGGCATGAACGTGGCTCCAGCGTTCTTCAAGCCGAATGGCATGGTAACATAATAGAAGCACCCGAATGGGGTGATGAAAGCCGTTTTTATCTCATCGGGTCCATACAGTCAGATCTGATGATACCCGGAATAAGCGTCCAAAAGGGACAAATGCTCACATCCCGCAGTCGAGTCAACTATTTGGTCGATGCGAGGGAGAGGAAAGTGATCTTTCGGGCAGGACCGATTGATATGCTTGAAGTCAATGCACATGCGAAGTGAGTCGTCCTTCTTGGGGACCATGACAACATTATCTAACCACTCGGAGTGGTAAATCTCTCGGATAAACTCAGCTGCTAGAAGCCGAGCCACTTCTGCACCGATTGCCTTTCTCTTCTGTACGGCGAACCGTCGAAGATGTTCTTTGACTGGTTTCACTTTTGGGTCGACTCGGAAACGATGCTCAGCCAGCCCCCTGGGAACACCCGGCATGTCAGAAGGTTTCCATGCAAAGATGTCCCAGTTCTCACGGAGGAACTGGATGAGCGCTTCTTCCTATTTGGAGTCGAGTGTTGTTGAAATGTGAGTCGGAGCAGCATTGGGATCGGCCGGGTGAAAGTGAATCGGTTTTGTTTCACCGGACGACTGAAATGTTGAATCTGTGGCAGGCTTCTTCGCTCGCAACAAATCACTCGGATCTGCATTTTCTGATACTCATGCAATTCCACTGCTGCCATTTGTGCATCGGCGATCTTTGAGCCTTTCTGGAAGCACTCTTCTGCCTTCTTTCGATTTCCAGTGATAGTGATCACTCCTTTAGGACTAGGCATCTTCAATTTGAGGTACACGTAACATGGTCGAGCCATAAAACGTGCATAAGCTGGCCTGCCCAGAATAGCATGATAAGCACTCTGGAAATCCACGACTTCAAACGTCAACTTTTCTTTGCGGTAATTCTTGGAATCACCGAAAACCACTTCAAGTGCGATCTGGCCGAGTGACTCAGCCTTCTTGCCCGGAATTACTCCATGGAAACTCATATTGCTTTCAGTGAGTCTGGACATCGGAATGCCCATTCCTTTCAAAGTCTCCGCATACAGTATATTCATGCCACTGCCACCATCCATCAGAACCTTAGTTAACCGTGTGCCTTCGATGACTAGATCGACCACCAACGCTTGCCTCCCAGGGGTGGCTATGTGTGTTGGGTGATCAGACTGGTCGAATGTAATGGCAGTCTGAGACCATTTCAAATAACTGGGCGTCGCCGGAGCGACCATGTTTACTTCTCTGTTGATGACTTTCAGTCGACTTTTGCTCTCAACATCAGCAAAAATCATCAGAGTGGAATTGACGTGGGGGTAACCATCATCACTTTCCTCTTTGTCCTCAACTTTGTTCGACTCTTTTTCCTTTTCTTTGGGTTGTTTCTCTTGGAACTGCTGGATAAGGAGCCGACACTGTCAAGTGGTATGCATCGAGTAAATGAGATTACACTCTTCATCTTTCTTGGTGTGAATGTGGCATGGCAAATCCAACACATCATTTCCATCTTGATCTTTTACTTTCTTGGGGTTCCACGGTCCTTTGGGCTTCCCCTTGAACTTTCATTGAGTCACGGCTAAGGTTTCTCCAGGAGTAGCTGGCTCGGCTTTGCGCTTATGCTTCCGACTGGAGTTTCCTCCTCCGGTTTCGTGGGCGACTGTTTTGTGCTTGCCACTGCAGAGCCGATACTCCTCCTCACCATTAGCATACTTGGTGGCAATCTCCATCATTCGACTCAAAGACATATCTCCGGTCCGACCGAACTTCAGATTCAACTCTCAATATTTGACACCCTCCTTGAAGGCACAAACTGCTTGGTGATGTGACACATTCTCCACCGTGTGGTGCAACGTGATCCATCTCTGGATATAATACCTCAAAGTTTCATTCGGCTTCTGCACACAAGATTGCAGCTCTGTTAGCCATGCCGGTCGTTTGCATGTTCCCTCGAATGTCCTGACAAACACTCGGGCAAGTTCTTCCCAACTATAAATGCTGCCAGGTGCTAACTTATTTAACCATGCTCTGGCCGAGCCCTCCAACATCAGAGGAAGGTGCTTCATGGCCACCTCATCATTGCCTCCACCGATCTGCACAGCCACTCGGCAGTCCTCAAGCCAAGTGTCAGGCTTGGACTCACCAGTGAACTTACTGACTCTAGTCGCCAACCTGAAGTTGGGAGGAATCACCGCGGCCCTGATGGCTCTGCTGAAGCACTCTGGACCTGAGACATGCACTCTACTGCTGGTCGGATAATCTCTATCATGACCTTCTCTGTGAGCTCTGTTTCTGTCGACCAGAGCCTAAACGAGAATAGATCTTGCATCAAAGCCTGGTTCCCTGGGGTCGACTGGAATCCTTCGCCCACCACTATGAGGGCGTCTGTCATCGTGCTGTCGAGGCACATATGACCCACTCCTTGGGGGAGGAGTGGGCACTCGACGGCGGTTGTCGTGATCGAGTCGGTGACTATACTGCTCACAGTTTCTGTATTGATTACACAGGTCTCCACGTTCCTCACGCCTCGGGGGCGATCTTGGGCTGTGAGCCGACTGGACTGTGTCTGCAACAACGGATCTGCTATGGATCCTAATCCGCGACTGTGACACAGCTGTATTTTGTTCTCCCGCCACCTAGAGTAAAGCCCTGATCTGCATCAAACCTCTGCCAGCTTCTGACTGGGAAGGCTGAATTGACTCTGCTATTCGGGCTGCAGCTGTGAGGTTCTGAATTGGAGTTTGATATACCTAAGTTGGAGGCGAAAAGAGTTGTCGTCGACTGGACTCAGGAATCCGCTGCCGAGCACGCTTGTCGAGTGCGTGCTGGAGGTTCTCCAGTCGAGTGCGCTCAGCCAAGTTGGCCAAGCGTACCTCCTCCAAGGCTCGAGCCTCGGGGGTTTCTCCAACGATAGGAGTATGAAGTGCATCCATGTTCCAGAGGCGAAGTTCTTCCCTCTGCTGCGAAGAGAGGGGCTCGGGGAGGTACTCCTCGTTGACACGCGACGGATCGCCTCCGCCATCGCCACCGTCAACGCGGGGGAAGCCAGGAGGACTGCGAGGTCCATTGACCATCAGGACTTCCGCCGCGGGATCACTGCTGTCGCACTCAGATGCAGTCTCTGCGGAGCTAGTTGACAGGTTGAACAGGCCGTAGAGAGTTTCGTCGGGCTCGATTACCGCGACTTGGGGGGTGGCGGACTGGCGAGCCACTGCATGCCTCACCCACCGTTGAAGCCTCGATCGACCGGAACGTTTGCGCCGGCGGGCAACAGGGAGGGAGGACGCCAGAGGAGCCGACCGATACTGAGTCGACGGCTGCCGTAGGAGGACGCCGCGGGCGCACGCACGAAAGTGCGTTGCCCCGCGGACGGGGAGCGCCTCGACGTTGAGTGGAGCTTCTTGGAGCCAAGCAGAGTCGTCAGCGACGAACACGAGCGCGCCGAGATGGATCTCGGAGCCCTCGGCCAAACCTCCGCCTGAAACTATGTTGATGGGGATCGAGAGAATCGCAACTTCTCCGACAAGTCGCTAAGACACCTGACCCACGGTGGGCGCCAACTGTCGTGGTTCTAAGCCTGACAGTAGAATGGGGTGTAGGGATGTAGAGGCAAGATCCTAGCTATGGAGGAGTTGTACACGCGAGTTTACGAGTTCAGGCCCTTCTCAGAAGAAGTAACAGCCCTACGTCTCGGAGCCCGGAGACGGTCGACTGGATTATATGCGTGTGAGTTACAGGGGGTGCGAACAATTGTCACCGAGGAGGGGGGTGGCTTATATAGAGTTTGCCAGACCCCTCCGGTCCTCAGTTAAGCAGGGTTTAAAGTACATTAAGATAGGGAGTTACTGGTAACGGTAAGAATAAAGTGACATAATGACCATTAAAGCTACATAATGACCGACCATTGCAATGCGGAGTGGCTTTAGATCTCCTAGCGGTCGAGTGATAGTCTTCATGGTCGAGTGACTTCAAGTCTGTCGAGTGGAACACTTCATGGTCGATTGAAAGATGATTCTTCTTCGAATGCTTCTGGTGATAAAGAGATGTCCTTGGGGAGGGTATCTAGGTCAGGCCTGTGACCCTACCCTAGGTACATTCTTCGTCAAGCATCGCCTGGATCCCGAGGACCCAGGAGAAAGGCACGTAATTGCCTTGTTAGTATGCTTGAAGTATTATTGTTTTTATGTCAATATTAAACTTTTGTTTTGAATCTTATGGATCTGAATATTCTTGCCACAATAGAGAAGATTACATTGATAAATATGTTCGGTCGCATTCCACATCAAAAATTCTGTTTTTATCATTTACCTACTCGAGGACGAGCAGGAATTAAGCTTGGGAATGCTTGATACGTCTCCAACGTATCTATAATTTTTGATTGTTCCATGCTATTATATTATCTACCTTGGATGTTTAATATGCATTTATATGCTATTTTATTTGATTTTGGTACTAACCTATTAACCTATAGCCCAGTGCCAGTTTCTGTCTTTTCCTTGTTTTTGAGTTTCACGAAAAAGGAATATCAACCGGAGTCCAAATGAGCTAAAAACTTACGGTGATTTTTTATGGACCAAAAGAAGCCCCCGAAGCAAAAGAGTTGGGCCAGAAGAGCTACATGGCCACCACAAGGGTGGAGGGCATGCCCCCCTATCTTGTCGTCGCCTCGTGGACCCCCCCTGACTTGTTCCTAACGCCAAAAATTCCTATAAATATAGAAACCCCCAGAAATAAACCTAGATCGGGAGTTCCGCCGCCACAAGCCTCTGTAGCCTCGAAAAACCAATCAGGAGCCCGTTCCGGCACCCTGCCGGAGGGTGAGACCATCACCGATGGCCATCTTCATCATCAAAGCGCTCTCCATGACGAGGAGGGAGTAGTTCACCCTCGGGGCTGAGGGTATGTACCAGTGACTATGTGTTTGATCTCTCTCTCTCTCTCTCTCTCTTGTGTTCTTGATTTGGCACGATCTTGATGTACCGCGACCTTCATTATTCTAGTTGAATCTTATAGTGTTTCTCCCCCTCTTCCTTCTTGTGATGAATTGAGTTTTACCTTTGAGGTTTCACTATTATCGGATTGAATACTATTATGGATTTGAGAACACTTGATGTATGTCTTGTGTGGGATACCCGTGGTGACAATGGGGTGTTCTATTGATTCACTCAATGTATGTTTTGGAACTTAACTCGTGGATTCCCGAGGTGACATTGGGGTAATCTATGCATAGGGGTTGATGCACGTTTTCGTCATTGTTTCTCCGGTAGGAATCTTGAGGCACTCTTTGAGGTTCTTTATGTTGGATTGAATATTATGAATCTAAAGTTGTTTGATGCATATCGTATAATTGACCCACGGATACTTGTGGTGATATTGGAGTATCTAGGTGACATTAGGGTTGATTGATATGTGTCATATGGTGTTATTTTACTACGAACTATAGGGCTATTTGTGACACTTATAGGAATATCTCAATGGATTGGTCGGAAATAATAACTTTGAGGTGGTTTCGTACCCTACAAGAAATTTCATTTTATGTTCTCCGTGATAGGAACTTTGGAGTGACTTTTGTCGCATGTTAAGGGATTTACATATGATCTAAGTATGTTATCATTGTTAAGAGAACTTGCACTAGTGAAAGTATGAACCCTAGGCCTTGTCTCTAAGCATTGCAATACCGTTTTCGCTCACTTTTGTTACTAGTTACCTTGATGTTTTTATATTTTTAGATAACAAAAACCTATATCTACCATCCATATTACACTTGTATCACCATCTCTTCACCGAACTAGTGCACCTATACAATATACCATTGTATTGGGTATGTTGGGGACACAAGAGACTCTTTGTTATTTGGTTGCAGGTTGTTTGAGAGAGACCATCTTCATCCTACGCCTCCCACGGATTGATAAACCTTAGGTCATCCACTTGAGGGAAATTTGATACTGTCCTACAAAATTGTGCGCTTGGAGGCCCAACGCGAGTCTACAAGAAGAAGGTTGTGTAGTAGACATCAAGCTCTTTTCTGGCGCTGTTGCTGGGGAGGCTAGGTAAGCGGCAGTCACATCCCGTCAACGAAGCTCTTTTCTGGCGCTGTTGCCGGGGAGGTGAGTGCTTGAAGGTATATCTTTAGATCTTGCAACTGAATCTTTTAATTTCTTGTTTTATCACTAGTTGAGTCTATAAAACAAAACTAAAAAAATTGAATTGAGGTTGCCTCATATGCTTCATCTTTATCATGTCTTTCTTGAAAATTATGGATCGGAAAATTGTGCCAAAGTGTTAGAAGAAGAATGCAATAAAATGTTTGGCACTAAATCTTTGAACGATGAGCATGATTGCAATGTTGTTAGTGTGAATTCTTTGAATATCCATGATGCTAATGATATGCAAAGCTACAAGCTTGGGGATGCTATGTTTGATGAAGATGATATTATTTGTCCCCCAAGTTTTGATAAGCAAATTTATTATGATGATAGCATGCCTCCTATTTATGATGATTATATTGATGAAAGTGGGTTTGGAAGAGTGTCAACTTTAGATAATAATTATCACACTATTTTGGAGGGTGTTGAATCTTATTGTTATAATTATGAAAGTGGATTTGGAGAGGTCATGACTTTATTTAATGATGATTCCACTATTTCGGAAGAGGTTCCAATTGATTATGAGAACAATGTTGCTATCTATGATGATTATTTTGATGACATGTATGCTATAAAGAATAATGATAACCATGAAACTTGTCATCATGGTTTTAATTTTCAATTGGATTATGCCTCACATGATAGTTATTTTGTTGAGTTTGCTCCCACTACTATTCATGAGAATAAATTTGTTTATGTGGAGAGTGGTAAAATTTCTATGCTTGTAGATCATGAAAAGAATGCTTTATGTGATAGTTATATTGTTGAATTCATTCATGATTCTACTTAAAATTATTATGAGGGAGGAATATATGCTTGTAGGAATTGCAATAATAACAAGTTTCCTCTCTATGTGTTGAATATCTTGAAGTTACGCTGTTTTGCCTTCCTATGATAGTTGATTCTTGTTCCCATAAGTTGTTTGCTCACAAAATCTCTATGCATAGGAAGTAGTTTAGACTTAAATGTGCTTGCCACATATGTTTCATGATGCTCTCTTTGTGTTTCAACTCTTTACTTTTATGCGAGCATCATTGAAATCATCAGGCCTAGCTAGAAAGGCATTAAAGAAAAGAGCTTGTTGGGAGACAACCCAATATTTACCCCTACTGTCTTTGCATGTTAACATGATTAAGCTACTGTAGTAATCATGTTTTATAGCTTTTGTTTCAATAAAGTGCCAAGTAAAGCCTTTGGGATAGTGTGGATGATAGTTGATTCAATTCTGTCCAAAATGTAAACTTTTGCTACCAAATCACAAAATTGTTTAAAATTACTAGAGCATCGAAAAATTCTGAATTTTTTCTAGTTGATTGATATACAAATTGCCTACGTTGTTCAAATGTTTCAGAATTTTTGGAGTAACATAAGTATGGATAGTTTCCAGATTACTACAGATTGTTCCATATTCGACAGATTCTGTTTTCATTGTGTTGTTTGCTTATTTTGATGAATCTATGGGTAGTATCGGAGGGTATGAACCATGGAGAAGTTGGAATACAATAGATATAACACCAATATAAAATTCTAATGAGTTCACAACAGTACCTAAGTGGTGATTTGCTTTATTATACTAACGGAGCTTACGAGTTTTCTGTTATGTTCTGCGTTGTGAAGTTTTCAAGTTTTGAGTAAAGTTTCGATGGACTACGGAATAAGGAGTGGCAAGAGCTTAAGCTTGGGGATGCCCAAGGCACCCCAAGGTAATATTGAAGTAATACCCAAGCATCTAAGCTTGGGGATGCCTTGGATGGCATCCCCTCTTTCGTCTTCGTTCACCGGTAACCTTACTTGGAGCTATATTTTTATTCACCACATGATATGTGTTTTGCTTGGAGCGTCATTTTATTTATTTAGTTTTTCTTTATGTTTGAATGAAGTACTTAAGATCTGAAATTTTGTTTATGAGAAGGAGTCTTCACATAGTTACATAATTATTTGACTACTCATTGATCTTTTGGAGTAGTTTGTCATTCGATGTAGTGCTTCACTTATATCTTTTTAGAGCACGGCGGTAGTTTTATTTTGAAGAAATTGTTGAACTCTCATGCTTCACTTATATTATTTTGATAGTATATAAACAACATGGTAATTTGCCTTGGTTATGAATTTAGTCCTAATATGATGGGCATCCAAGAGGGATATAGTAAACACTTTCATATAAAGTGCATTGAATACTATGAGAAGTTTGATTCCTTATGATTGTTTTGAGATATGAAGATGCTGATATTAGAGTCATGCTAGTGAGTAATTGTGAATTTGAGAAATACTTGTGTTAAGGTTTGTGATTCCCATAGCATGCACGTATGGTGAACCGTTATGTAACGAAGTTGGAGCATGAGGTATTTTTTTGATTATCTTCCTTATGAGTGGCGGTCGGGGATGAGAGATGGTCTTTTCCTACCAATCTACCCCCTAGGAGCATGCGCGTAGTACTTTGTTTCGAATGTTGAGTTCATGGATTATACGCAATCTCACCCTTCCACCATTGCTAGCCTCTCTAGTTCCGCACAACTTTCGCAGGTACCATACACCAACCATATACCTTCCTCAAAACAGCCACCATACCTACCTATTATGGCATTTCCATAGCCATTCCGAGATATATTGCCATGCAACCTCCCACCGTTCTGGTTATTATGACATGTTCCATCATTGCCGTATTGCTTTGCATGATCATGTAGTTGACATCGTATTTGTGGCAAATCCACTGTTCATAATTCTTTCATACATGCCACCCTTGATTCATTGCAAATCTCGGCACACCGCCAGAGGCATTCATATAGAGTCATGTTTTGTTCTAAGTATCGAGTTGTAATTCTTGAGTTGTAAGTAAATAAAAATGTGATGATCTTCATTATTAGAGCATTGTGCCATGAAAGGAAATAAAAAGAGAAAAAGGCCCAAAAAAAGAGAAGACCCAAAAAAGAGAAAAGAAAAAAAATGAGAGAAAAGAGAGAAGGGCAATGTTACTATCCTTTTTTCACACTTGTGCTTCAAAGTAGCACCATGATCTCCATGATAGAGAGTCTCCTATGTTGTCACTTTCATATACTAGTGGGAATTTTTCATTATAGAACTTGGCTTGTATATTCCTACGATGGTGTAGCGACCCGACCCGAATGGGTCAAGTCTCTGTGCTTAAGTGTCATCCCTGGATCGGTATGCTGACACACACAGTACTCGAGGATTTATAACAGAGGTAAATCACATGTATAAAGTAACGTAAATACTATTACCTCAATCCAAAAGCGGAAGTAACAAGGTTGTGGATTCCCCTCAACACCAACGGCAAAGTTGAGTGTAGAAATCGTAACCCTAACGTATCACTTACTCGTCGTTCTAAAAAGTCTCGCAACATGAAAAGTTGCAGCCCGAAACAATTGACACATGGAATATGCTGGCAATGTAACACATAGAGAGTAATGAAGGAATAAGCCTATACTACATGCATATATGGCTGGTGGAAAAGCTCTATGGTTATAAGGTTTTGCGAAAAGCCAATTTTTCCCTACTACAAAGGAATACATTTATTTAACTATCATGGTGGTTGTTAAACATTGAGAATGATTGACAGATCCTCAATCCCAATTAAAAGTACTCATTAACAACCCCACAAGATTAATTTAGAGTAGCATGATGAGATCAACAGGATAATCCAAGAACTAGATACTCAAGATGTCCATAACCGGGGACACGGCTAACCATGATTAGTTTATACACTCTGCAGAGGTTTACGCACTTTTCCCCACAAGACTCGATCGCCTCCGTTGGATTTCTCGCACTACATGATGTTTGAGAAACGGATGACCGAGACATAGTCTTTCGGAAGCGCTTAGCACCTTACATGTGGGTAGACCGGTACACCTACTTTCCCCTACATCTGCTAGTCTACCCATAAGAGTTCGCACAACTTAATCAACTATGCCAGAGCCCATAATGGCTTGTGGCTGCACACGGAAGTTTCTAGTTTGAATAATCTCATGATCCCTTTGAGCCTGGGTGGTGGTCCGAAGAAATACAGAGTCCTGATAGAAACCAGGTGCCTCAATCCACCCAGATGTGTGTTTAAGTTGCCACCTTAAATAAACCATTAAATACAATCTCACATCATCATGGATTCACTCACCCAATCCACGTCTACTAGCATAGCTTGGCATAATAAGCAAACGTAGAAGTAACTCCCAAGGGTTTGATAATAAAACAGGTAATAGGTACTACCTCATCTACTTCCCATCCCACAATTTAATTAGATCCTAATCATGCAATGTTTGAGGATAGATCTAATGCATAAAAACTGGGTAGTAGAAAAGGTATGATCAAAGTGTTACTTGCCTGCAATGTTGATGAAGATGATTCACACTCAAACCCTTGATAGTTCTACTCGTCACACTCCGGTCAATCTATCGTAATCAAGCAATAGTAGCCACACATAAGCAATCACTCAAAACATCCGGACCGAACGAAGAAAAGCGATTCGGAAAACATCAAAACCAAGAAAATAACTCGTGCAACATAAAACAATTTATAACAGTACCAAAATTATGTGAATTTGGCCTTATCAGAAAGTTTAGGTCAAGAGCTTCGATTTGCAAAAAGAATCAACTAAATCGGAGTTACGAAACTCAAGTTATGATCAAACGAAGTTCAAATACAAATCTATTTGAATTCAAATTTTAAAACTTCCAAAAACATGTTTGAGTTGGATTACTGGAAAGAGGGGATCGTAACGAAGAAGTGGGCGTTGGTTTCGTTGGATTCCGACTTACGAGCAAAAAGTTGTAGTCGTTTGAAAACTAGGGGCTAATCAGAAAATAAAACAACTACAACCGGGTCCCCGCGTAAAAATAAAATAAAAGAAAAAGACTAAATAGCGAACGTTCGCTGCAGAAACCTATAAGACGAAAACCGTTCGCTACAAATCCTAAACTAGCAAACGTCCACTAATTAACCTAACTAATAAATAAAACCGGTCTTTAAAAAAAAACCAAAAAAAACAAAAAAAAAACAGCGAACCGTGGTCGGTTATTACCGGTCCGGGAAAAAAAAACCCGACGGCGGCGGCGTGGTTCGTCGGTGTCGGAGAAGACGGCGGCGAGCGGCTCGGGCTCGACCGGAGCGGCGACTCTGGTGGCCTGCGGCGAGGGCGGAGTGGACGGGGAGGGGCGAGATGGCGTGGAGGAGGGGGCATAGCGGCGAGGGGAGTCCGGGCGAGGTACGGACATCGAGGCGGCGGCGGTCGCGGCGTCGCTCGGGACTCTGTCCCGATCTAGAGGGTGAGGCGGACGGGCCGGTTGGGCTCGGCCTGGCCTGGCTGGCTAGCTGGGCCGGCCTAGACGGGGGAAAAGGTTTTTTTATTTAAATAAAGGTTTTCCAGTCAAACAAAAATAATTAAAACTAAATAAACAAAAACGTAATATAGGCATATAATATACCAAAATTTGCAGAAAAAGATTTTCTACAACATGGACATTTTTATAATGCCAAATAAAATCCACACAAATTCAGTTAATTCAAAGAGTGCCACTGGTCTAATAAAATCCAATAAAAATCATTTTAGAAATACCAAAATTAATTCAAATTTATTTCTCTCCAATTTTCTGCTGTAGGGAATCATGTTACCCTATTTTCCATATATTTTATTTTTGGAGAAAAATAATTTGATTAAAACTCCAATAACTCCAAATTGAAAATAATTTCAAAAGAACTTTGAATTTAATTCTTTGAAACTCCCAACTCATATTTCATATGTTTTGAATAAGTCATTTTATCTTCACTCGTGAAAATCATTGAGTTGCATAAAGTTTCAGAATTGGAAATATTCTCAAATGAAATTCAAATATTTTCAACACCCCTTGTCATTTAAATAAATGGAAGAAGTCATGTCATCTTCTCTCCAGGGTTTTGTGATGAAGAGTATTTGAATTCACGAAGATCTGAAAGCAATGGTGAAAGTTTGGGAAAGTCCTTTTATTCCCTCTCATTTAACTTTCAAAAATTTCGAATTCACTCACTTTCAGTCAATCAATCAAACAATCAATCAAAACTATCTATTTGTTTATAACATTCCAAAATTTAGAATTTGGGGATGTTACAAAACTACCACCCTTAAAATGAATCTCGTCCTCGAGATTCGGAGAGGCTAGCAAGAAATAGGTTAAGGTTTGGGGGTCTTCTCAAAATCCATCGATCATCACAAGGGGTCTAGGGTGCTACCACCCTTAGAAACATGGTTATGGTTCCAACAAAACTCATATACTCCATCCTTATTGTTGGCAGTGTCGATCTTCTCAGATCCCCTAAAAAAAATTTCCTTCTCTGGGCTCTTCCGGTAGTGGCATAACCTTTTCCTCAATTCCTTTGTCCTTTCCTCTTGGTAAGGTTATTCCGAGATTGGGTCTTCATAGCTGATAGGTCTGGCGTTAATACTAAACAACTTTCGATATCTCATGGTGGTCAACAATTTATGGTTTCTCCTGCAGGAAATGGGTCTGGGCTGAACCTCACCGTATAACCTACGGTTGGCAAAAGCTGCCTTGTACAAGGGAAAAATTCTTATACCATTCTAAGGTTTAAACAAGGTTTTGATCGTCGTCTCTCTACTATAGGTAAGTCACTCAGGTTTACCATCCCACATAGCAAAGCGAATAATAAGAGTAAGTCGGTATGGTGATCAATCCATCCCGCACCCAAATCATTACCTTGTACATGGTTTAGCGAATTTCGCATTCTAACTCTCGGCCATCCTCATAAGCATTGCCGAATTTTCTCTTGTCGACGAACCAAGTTCGGATAAATCCATTGATTCTGCAAGCCAAACAAACATCTATCGGTCCTTCACAACTCTCAGGTTTTGCGTAAACTCCTATAGAATCGTCGGTTGATAAAATCATAACTTCTTCCAGGGTTTTTTTTTCTTCAGCAAAAATGTGCTTGCTTCTTAGCAAGTCCTTGGGCCTGTGGGTTATGGCCCATCTCATCACTTATAATCCTTGAACTCATCATCACGGGTAACTGATCGTTACTCCAACATTCAACTTCCAGCTTCCTAGTATTCTTAAATCCATCCAATTGTATTGTCTTCCTTTCTTCTATTTGTACCAAACTGAGACGTGATTACTCAGACTCATCATGGAATTTCCATTGATCCATATTTCCAACATCATACCTCCTTTATATCCAATAGTAATCCATCTCTTCATCCTCGTGGGATCTCCCACATACCGAGATAAAAACTTATACTTATGAAGTCCATACTCCACTTCATGGAACATCATTATCCTTTCCAGGGTCAAGCGTCCTTATAGGGGAAATATTGGCCATATCTGCATGGCACTTCTTCAACTGGGAATCGTGAAACACATCATGAACTCCTGACAGTCCTTCGGGTGATTCCAACTCGTTGTCCACTTCTCCCATACGCTCCAAAACTCGGTATGGTCCTGCAAATCTCGGGGCTAACTTTCCCTTAACTCCAAATCGTTCAACTCCTCGTAGAGGGGACACACGAAGACATGCTCTGTCTCCAATTTCATAGACTACCTCCTTGCGTTTTGAGTCTGCATAACTCTTCTGCCTGGAC
Organism: Aegilops bicornis; assembly: GCA_021605145.1. Taxonomy (NCBI): domain Eukaryota; kingdom Viridiplantae; phylum Streptophyta; class Magnoliopsida; order Poales; family Poaceae; genus Aegilops; species Aegilops bicornis. Next base: position 401,407,992 of record CM038673.1, on the reverse strand, counting down.
TGAGCTACCTTCAGTTTATCTCGAATCAACTTAACATTCTCTTCTGACATCTTTGATCACATTTGGTCCAAACAACTGACGGTCTCCAACTTCGTCCCACATCAACGGTGTCTGGCTCCTTCTCCCATACAAAGCTTTAAAAGGGGCCATCTTCAAACTGGCTTGGTAACTGTTGTTGTATGAGAACTCCGCGTAAGGTAGATTATCATCACTACTAGATCCAAAATTAGCGCACACGCTCTCAACATGTCCTCCAGAATCTGATTGACTCTCTCGATTTATCCATCTGTCTGCGGATGAAAGGTCAGATCTTGAACTCTAGCCTAGTACCCAAAGTCTGGTGCAACTGATTCCAAAACTTTGAGGTAAACTGTGTTCCTCTGTCTGATAGATGGTCCTCGGAACTCCATGCAGACATACGATCCTGGTCAAATATATCTTGGCCAACTTCGCACTTGTATAGGTGGTTTCACTGGGATAAAGTGAGCCACTTTGGTCAAGCGAATCAACTACTACCCAGATAGAATCATATCCCGATCAGGTTCTGGGAAATCCGGTAATGAAATCCATGCCATGCTTATCCCACTTCCATTCGGGTATTGGCATAGGCTGTAGTAATCCCGCCGCTTCTGATGCTCTGCTTTTACTCTCTCTGGCATACATCACCTACGACTACATGCTCCGCAATATCCTTCTTCATACCAGTCCACCAGAAACACTCCTTCAAATCCAAATACATCTTTGGTGTTTCCAGGATGAATCGAGTATGGTAAGTCAAGAGCCTCCTGAAGTATTAACTTCCTGATCTCTGCATTATTGGGTATATGTACACTGTCCTCAAACCATAAGGTGTCCTGCTCATCCTTACAAAAACCTTTGGCCTTTCCTTTGCTCATCCTCTCTTTTATCTCAACAATCTCTTTGTCATACTTCTGAGCTTCACAGATCTTTCCCAACAATGTAGGCTGAACTTCCATTGCTGCAACAAAACCTTTGGGAACAATCTCCAACCGAAGTTCCCTGAGATCCTCGGCTAACTCCTTTGGTAATCCTCCGCTTATGAGGGTATTCGTCCTTGTTTTCTTTATGGTTGTGTCCTATTTCTCCACAAAGCTTGTATGCACAAGGTTTCTTCATATCCTTTCCATAAGGCCTCAACTTCAGGGACACAAACCGAGACTTTGGCAAAGTCAACTTAAATTCCTTCCAAGTGGTTACTCCTTGCAATCCATTGATGGTTTGGTACATCCTCCACCAAGTAGCAGCACCTCTTTCAAAGCATTGAAGAGCTTGCTGGGTTATATCCTTTCCGGCTATAGTGTTATTCTCCATGTGATCCTCCATGTTCTGAATCCATCGGTCTGTCTCCAATTGACTCATCGGTCCAGAAAATACAAGCTCATCTCCATTCATCCTCTATTGGGTCCATGGGTTTTGGGGTGGGATAAGAGAGATAGAGAAAGATGCACACAATACAAACAAAGGTTTTGAAAAGACAATTTTTTATTGTGGCTGTCCGGAAAACATCAAACAAATGACATCTCACAAACGTCGCATCTAACGAGGGTATGTAACAGGGTTTGGTCTTCTAAAGGTCAATAAATCTTCAACGTCGCCAAACGCTTCAAGTCTTGTTCATGTCTCCGATGGCTTCTTCTGATCATGCTTGTCCTTCTCAAGTTCTTTTGCAATATCATCTCTATTGACGCAGAGTCTCTCGTGACGTCCTTTAATATTCTGAGTTGCATTCCAAACTTATGGATTTCATCAACCTCGACATGAACGATGATCCTACTGTCCTTCAGTTCCTGACAAATCTCCGGTATCTCGATGTTTTGCTCCTTCAGCTTGTCTACTTTCAGCTTCTGGGTCCTGAGTTCTTCACGAACTGCTTCCTTATCAAATACTGCTTCCTGCAAGTCCATCTTAAAATCCTTGATGTAATGCTCCAGATCCCGATGTTACATCAGCTAAGGTTAAAACTCCAACGTTTGCAGATAGATGCACCATCAGCTTTCTACCATCCAATCCTTCCATGCATCTGCATGCTTAACTCCGCACGGTGACAATAGCATAAGTGACAATAATACCATGGTCAGCCGTGTCTATGCCCATGTTACTGCCATGAGCTTCATTCCATAATTGATATCTCCTGCCTTAGGGTTTTCTTAACAAAAACTTTGAGTTCTGATGCTCCATGTTCCGGTCTTTCTTTGATACACCTTGATCTTGGGTATTGACAACTTCCATAGTCTGCCAAGTTCCATAAGTGTAGCCTTCCTTGGTCATACAAATCTGGGAATTCTTCATATCCCTCAAATTCTCCTAGTCTTCAGAGTCTTCAACCGTTGTAGTTTCCATTTACACGGTAAAATCCTCTTCATTCCAAATGGTCTTAGTTATCCGATATCTTATCTCCTTGGAGTGGTCTCATCGGTCAAATATTCGAGTGGTCAAAAGGGAAAAGGGGTATGGTCTCACTAAAAGAGAATATTTGAATAAGCTCAGAAGAGAAGAGAGGCAAAAAATCTTTTTGAAAATGAAGTTGTAGAGAAAAATCTTTCCTATGGGCTTGTCAGTTTCTAGGGTCACGTCCTACAGTCAACATGTGCTCTTATACCATCTTGTAGCGACCAGACCCGAATGGGTCAAGTCTCTGTGCTTAAGTGTCATCCCTGGATCGGTATGCTGACACACACAGTACTCGAGGATTTATAACAGAGGTGAATCACATGTATAAAGTAACGTAAATACTATTACCTCAATCCAAAAAGCGGAAGTAACAAAGTTGTGGATTCCCATCAACACCAACGGCAAAGTTGAGTGTAGAAATCGTAACCCTAACGTATCACTTACTCGTCGTCTGAAAAGTCTGCAACATGAAAAGTTGCAGCCCGAAACAGGGTCAGCACATGGAATATGCCGCAATGTAACACATAGAGAGTAATGAAGGAATAAGCCTATACTACATGCATATATGGCTGGTGGAAAAGCTCTATGGTTATAAGGTTTTGCGAAAAGCCAATTTTTCCCTACTACAAAGGAATACATTTATTTAACTATCATGGTGGTTGTTAAACATTGAGAATGGTTGACAGCATCCTCAATCCCAATTAAAAGTACTCATTAACAACCCCACAGTATTAATTTAGAGTAGCATCATGAGATCAACAGGATAATCCAAGAACTAGATACTCAAGATGTCCATAACCGGGGACACGGCTAACCATGATTAGTTTATACACTCTGCAGAGGTTTATGACTTATCCCCACAAGACTCGATCGCCTCCGTTGGATTTCTCGCACTACATGATGTTTGAGAAACGGATGACCGAGACATAGTTTTTCTAAGCGCTAGCACCTTACATGTGGGTAGACCGGTACACCTACTTTCCCCTACATCTGCTAGTCTACCCATAAGAGTTCGCACAACTTAATCAACTATGCCAGAGCCCATAATGGCTTGTGGCTGCACACGGAAGTTTCTAGTTTGAATAATCTCATGATCCCTTTGAGCCTGGGTGGTGGTCCGAAGAAATACAGGCAAGTCCTGATAGAAACCAGGTGCCTCAATCCACCCAGATGTGTGTTTAAGTTGCCACCTTAAATAAACCATTAAATACAATCTCACATCTGTCATGGATTCACTCACCCAATCCACGTCTACTAGCATAGCTTGGCATAATAAGCAAACGTAGAAGTAACTCCCAAGGGTTTGATAATAAAACAGGTAATAGGTACTACCTCATCTACTTCCCATCCCACAATTTAATTAGATCCTAATCATGCAATGTTTGAGGATAGATCTAATGCATAAAAAGCTGGGTAGTAGAAAAGGTATGATCAAAGTGTTACTTGCTCGCAATGTTGATGAAGATGATTCACACTCAAACCCTTGATAGTTCTACTCGTCACACTCCGGTCAATCTATCGTAATCAAGCAATAGTAGCCACACATAAGCAATCACTCAAAACATCGGACCGAACGAAGAAAACGATTCGGAAAACATCAAAACCAAGAAAATAACTCGCGCAACATAAAACAATTTATAACAGTACCAAAATTATGTGAATTTGGCCTTATCAGAAAGTTTAGGTCAAGAGCTTCGATTTGCAAAAAGAATCAACTAAATCGGAGTTACGAAACTCAAGTTATGATCAAACAAAGTTCAAATACAAATCTGTTTGAATTCAAATTTTAAAACTTTCAAAAACATGTTTGAGTTGGATTACTGGAAAGAGGGGATCGTAATGAAGAAGTGGGCATTGGTTTCGTTGGATTCCGACTTACGAGCAAAAAGTTGTAGTCGTTTGAAAACTAGGGGCTAATCTGTAAAATAAAACAACTACAACTGGGTCCCTGGCAGAAAAATAAAATAAAAGAAAAAGACTAAATAGCGAACGTTCGCTGCAGAAACCTATAAGACGAAAACCGTTCGCTACAAATCCTAAACTAGCAAACGTCCACTAATTAACCTAACTAATAAATAAAACCGGTCTTTAAAAAAACCAAAAAAAAACAAAAAAAAAACAGCGAACCGTGGTCGGTTATTACCGATCCGGAGAAAAAAAACCCGACGGCGGCGGCGTGGTTCGTCGGCGTCGGAGAAGACGGCGGCGGGCGGCTCGGGCTCGACCGGAGCGGCGACTCTGGTGGCCAGCGGCGAGGGCGGAGTGGACGGGGAGGGGCGAGATGGCGTGGAGGAGGGGGCACAGCGGCGAGGGGAGTGCGGGCGAGGTACGGACATCGAGGCGGTGGCGGTCGCGGCGTCGCTCGGTGTCGGGGCAGGCTGATCTGGCCCACGAACACCTATGGGACTGGCGGACCGAGCCCCTTTCGGTTCGGCAGGGAGCGGAGGTCGCACGAAGAGCGGATCGAGGCGAAACACGCGAGAGGTTTACCCAGCCGGAGCTTCTCCGGAGAGATAATACTCCTACCTGCATGTCTAGGTGTATTGCGTTCTTGCTCAGAGCGCTCGAATGCTACAAAGACAGACGAGCTGCTAACGAGACCGAAAGCGTGGAGGGAATCGACGAAACCCTCTCTACGCTATGATCCGCTTCCTTTTATATGCTCAAAGGGGCTCCGACGGTAGCAACGTAGATGGGGTACAGATGGAAAAATAGTGGTTGGTACACCTACTTGTACAAAGGTATGATGTAATATACCTAACCCCGACGGCAGGGACAAAGGCATTAAATGCCCGTCTAGTCGCCCTAACAAAGTGCAAACAGGACCGTCGGGCGCCACCGTCGCCACGATGGCAAACTTGTCACGCTGCTTGCCACCTCGCACCACCGGCTGCATGACCTCTCGCCACGCCGCTGGAAAGGCCCTGAGGCGACACGTTAGTGGATGCACCGGAGCGTAGGTACAGAGAGGTGGTCTGTCATGGCAAGCGCCTTGCCGCGTTGTTATCTTGGCGCCCGAAGCTTGTCGCTCATCGGGCCTTCCGGCAAGCTCCTCTTACGGGGCCTTGTCTTGTAAGTGCACAGGGTGGCCTTCCGGCAAGCTCCTCTTGCCGGGCCTTGTCTCCTATGTGCCTTGGGTGGCCTTCCGGCAAGCTCCTCTTCTTGGGGCCTTGCCTCCTCGACTTGAATACTTTGTTCTTGAGTGGCCCCAAAGGGACCACGGAGGACCTTGGCGCTCACCGGTAAGCCCCTTGGCGGAGGGCTGCAATCGCCTGCACAAGTTCGGGATACTAGGGTACCCCTACTCTAGTACACCGACAGGAGCCCTCGGGCCTGGGCCACACACGGTGCCGAGCGCTGTTGGGCCAGGCCCAAAACAGGGCACGGGCACACGCGGCCCGGGTCACACCATAACTCACTCCGGACCCACCACGCCCCCCATGAACAGTACGCATCGAACGTGGCGTCGTGCGAGAGATCGTGGGCAAGATCGTGGGGGTTTCTTTATTCGGAAAATCGTAACGTCCGCCCCTCCCTCTTTATAAGCAGGGGAAACAGGGCACGCCGCCTACCTTGCCGCTTGCTTGTCCCATCGAAAACCACCGCTGCTCCCCCTTCTTCTCAAGGCTGAAAGAGAGCAGCGCTCGCCCCATCGCCACTCAGCACACTCAACGCCACGATCTCCTCCACCGCCTCCGCCATGGGCCCGCAAGTCGACAAGGGAAGACCGTGAAGTCGGCCGAGGCGCCATGCTTGCGGCGCTGCGGAAGGAGCGGGCCGTCTTCCCCCTCAGCCGCGAGGGAGCCGAGAGAGAACTACTACCTCTTCGGTCGACGGTGACGCATCCATGACGAACGGTACTCCCGCTAACTTTGCAGAACTGGCCTCGACGGGTATCCCTTCTTCAAGGCTCTTCTTCTCGCGGGCTCTGCCGCCTTCTCTGAAGTTCTTTTGCGACATTATGAACACCTACGGGTTCCGCCTCCTTGATTTCACCCCCAATGCCGTTCTGACCATGGCATTTTTCGCACATCTCTGCGAAAACTTTGTCGGAGTCCACCCAAATGTAGCTCTTTTCCGTCACTTCTTTTTACGCCGAGCCGAGAGAGGAGAGCCCCTTGCCGGAGGAATTGCTTGGGTCTCTGTGGTCGGCAAGAAGGAGGCCTATCTAGAGGGAGAGCTCCGTAGCAAATGGGAGGAGTGGAGGGCAGATTGGTGCTGGATTGTTGAGGAGAACCCGCAGCCTTTACCGCCCAAATACTAAACCCCAAGAGTACGCTGCAATGATTGGAGCAATCTGGCCCCGGAGGACGCTAGGTCAAGATCGCGATTACGAATCCTCCGCCTCAGACTTGCGGACTCATCAGAGGGCAGTTGGCGCGGACTTTCTTCACCGCTGCATTGCCCCCTTGCAGGAGAGAAGGAGACCTGTCTGGGAATTTCATAACGCAGCAGACATCATGAGGCTGCGCCCAGGCCTCAACTTCAACTTCACTGTCTTGGAGCTTGACGCAATGCTCTTAGAGCTGTTCAAGCCTGATCCTGATCATCCGGAGATGTTTAGGTTGCCGAGGGGCATCGTTCCGCTGTGCAACAACTCGTCGCTTGACCGCATCCGTGCAATGATGCCGTTGTGTGACTCCCACGGAATTGTCCCCACTTGGCAAGAGCCGGCAGATGACGTGGTGCGGCAGTCTTCGACAATCTGGTAGAGACGCCAGTCCGCCCCGACGAGCAGAGGGGACTCACCCGCGACACTACTGACGACGAGATGCAGCGCATCGCCACCAGGCTAGAAGAGGCGGCAGCAGCCGCTGCCGCGGGCGAGTTTGGCTTTACTGTGGAGGAGGCGGAGGCAGCCGAGGTGGCAAGTCTTGTCGAGCGAAAGGAGTTCGCCGGCGAGGAAGAGCTTGCCGAGCCCGAGGCCGAGTCGAGCGAGCCTGCCGAGGGCGCATCCTCCCCACCTCCAAGCAGCTTGCATGGCGGAGCCACCGCTCCACCAAGAAGGCGTCTTCGCAGGGCGGAGACGCAGCTGGGCGGCAGACGGGCTAACAGCCGCAGCGCCAGCGGGGACGCGCTCCACCGCGGCAAGCACTTGCTGCGGGAGCTCCTCACGCCGCAACGGCAACTGGAGCGGGGCCCTCGCAGGCCACCGGTGCCGCTCCCGCCAAGCGTCCAAGGGAGCCCACTCCTCCGCCTCGTCGTGCCGGAGGCGAGCCAGAATTCGACCTCTCCGTGCTCAGCTCCGACGAGGAAGAGGAAGAGTAAGATTCCTCGTTGTACTTGTAATTCTTTGATTTGTTGCCTTGTCTTGTATCTGATCTGCTTTACTCTGAATCCATTCCTTTTCAGGACGCTGGCCCGGAAGGATGTCGAAGAGAGCCAAGACCCGGTGATTGTCGCCGAGGGCGAACCTCTGCGACGGCAGGAGGCGCGTCGAGACAACCTTGCCGGATGAGGCAACTCTCCTTCAAAGCAGCCCCCAGCGTAAGTATATGGTCTACTTCTTGCTGTTCGGCGTGCATGGGTGCTTTTTCCTTTGCTGATATCTGACTGTTGACTTGTGTAGGAGCAGAGCAGCCTCCTTCTGCTTCGACTACGCCGCCAAGGGTGGATTCCCCGGCAAGGGAGCGTTCCCCGGCAAGGGAGCCTTCTCCGGCAAGGGGCAGCTCTCCGGCAAGGGACGGCACCAGCGATCCCTTGGCGGCGGAGACCATGACCGCAGCCCCCGGCGCCGGTAACCTTCTTGCCTGAGTACTTCCCTTGTGTTTTTCTTCTTCTGATTTTGTCTTTGAATATTCGCTTGACTTTCTTCATCCGTCCGCCACAGAGCCAATGGAGACCGAGGCCGCCGGCGAGGAGGACGTGCGCGGCAACACTGACGAAGCCGCCGCCATGGAAGAAGAAGCCGGCGCTGACGAGCCTGCCGGTGAAGAAGCCACCGAAGCTGCCGCCACAGAAGCTGGCGAGGGGTCTGGCTATCGACCGACGACTTCGAGGTCAGCAGGGAGCGCCAGCGCTACACTGACCGGCCGATCCCTCCGGCATTGCCAGCAGCTGCCAGTTCAAGAGCCCCATGCGCTTACTTGAAGGCCGGGCGACGGCGTTTTCATCAAGCTCCCATGGGAGTCGAGCTCAGGCGCCGGCGAAGGAGAAACCTTCGATGAAGAGCTGCTCGCCTCATTGGCCGACGCTTAGTTGACGCGCGCCAAGCAGCGGCGAGCTCGAGGAGGAGCAGTAAGGAAGCTGCTGTCGCTCTACCACGCCCGACAAGCCAAACTGGCATGCCGGGAGGTGCTTGTCGCGAAGGCGGGAGCAGACATTGAGAAGCGCGCGGAGGAGATCCGGGGCCGTAACCAGGAAGCTCTCCGGTCCTTGGCGGAGGAGCGGGAGCAACTCGCCGAGGAGCGCAAGGCCTTCATCTCGAGAAGGCTGCGGTGAGGAGAAACAGCGGCTTGCCGCCGAGAAGTCTGTCAGAAGGCGAGCTGGCATAGCGGAAGGTCAACCTGGACAGCCACGAGGAGGATCTCGCCGTGCGCGAGGAAACATTTGGCGGGGCTCTCAAGGAGGCAAGGGATGCCGCGTGGCTGCCGAGGCCGCCAAGAAGGAGCTGGAGACGAAGGTGGCGCGGTTGGAGGCCAACCTCAAGAAGAGCGGCGAGGAGCTTGCCGCACTCAAGCACGAGCGCGAGAAGGACGCCTACACTCTTGGCGAAGCTACAGGCTGCCTCGCCGAGAGGAGCAAGGAGCTTCAGCGCCGCCGAGGACTCAATGCAGATCTTGAGTTGAAGCTAACTACTTTGACTCGGGACACTGGACGGCGCCAAGGAGCAGGAGGTGGCCTTGAAGGAGAAGATCAAGGCCGACGAGGAGCTCTGGCGAATCTTGTTGCCGCCAGGTGCCTTGAGGGAGAGTGTGGAGCCTTTGGACCGAAGGTCTCGTGGATCTGCTGCCGCCATCCACAATGAGCTGATGGAGCCGGGATGGTGGATCTTGGATACTCCTCCGACGAGCACCTCCAACCCAGCACCAAGCTTAGCTTATTCTTCAAGGGCGTGGTGACGGGCCTCCAGCGACTCCGGGAAGAGGTCCCAAAACAGCTGGCCGAGGAGTCGCGCCAGATCTGCGCGGGAGCCCTCCAAAAGGTGCTGATGAAGGTGGCCTTCCGCAACCCGGGCCTCAACTTCACCAACGTCCTCAAGTCTCTGCCGAATGCTGATGTGGAGGCGCTCAAGACCCTTGTCGCACCCATTGTGGGCAGGGTGAGCGGAATCAAGAGGGTTGAGGGCGATCGCGTGGATTAGGCCGCCCGTTTTCTCTTTCTCTTCTTTGCTGGTCATGTCATAGGAACAATCCATTAGAGCTGCGGCAAGCTATCTTGTAATATAACTTTATTTTGGATATCAATCGCTACGTTATTTCCTTTACTTGATTCCTTCCTTTGTATGTTTTTGCCTTACGCTTTAGGGAACTTGTCGGTAGCGGGCACTGAGCCATGGCTGAAGTCTTGAACGTCGGCCTTTCTTTGGCGATGCCGCTTCCGACAAGCAACCTTGTCGCAACTAGTCGCAGCTCACTTAAGTTGTTGAGCGGACTCGAAACAAAGTAAGAGCGCAACTAGCTACGAGTTGGTTCCTCTGCGCACAGGTTTTCCATACAGAGTTCGGTCGTTCAAGGAAGATAACTTAAAATTTTTAAAACTGATTGCTCAAACTTTGGCAACTTAGTTTTTCTGTCGTTTGCTTCCCGGTAAGGCTAGATTTCCTTGAGCGACGCTTAGTCCACACCATTATCTTCTCCTTTCCCCCCCGGCAAACTTGTGTGCGAGGGAACCTTCCTTTCTTTGAGAAAGAGAAAGAAGAGAAAATAAAGATATGGAGCCTTGTGGCTCATTATTACTTACCAGGGGTAGGTGCTGCACAAAGTGTCAGATAATGCATGCAAGATAGAAGTGAAAAAGCATGAAATCGACAAGGTGCACGAAGGACGCTAGCTTTACTGATGCACGGGGTCTGCGCCCGGATTTGTACAAAGGATTACATGCATCAGCGGGAAGACTTGTACAAAAGGTGGTTGCCGGAACAGGTTCCGGCAACTGCGCCCTACGGTTAAAACTTACGAAGATGCTCAATATTCCAGGAGTTGCTCACCGGAATGCCATCTTCGGTCTCAAGGCGGACAGCGCCAGGCCTAGTGACTCGTTTCACCCGATAAGGGCCTTCCCACTTTGGTGTCAACTTGTTGGAATTCTTGGTGGACTGAATGCCGCCAAGAACAAGGTCGCCTTCCTCGAGACTTACGGCATTGACTTTGCGGCTATGGTAGCGGCGCAAAGCTTCTTTGGTACCGAAAGCTCGTCTGGCTGACTGAAGGCGATCTTCCTCAAGGAGCAGCGTCATCTTGTCGCTGCTCTTGCTCAAGCTCATCATAAGCGAGCACTCGAGGCGATCCATATCTGAGTTCCGTGGGGAGAACTGCCTCTGCTCCATAGACTAGAGCTAAAGGTGTGCGGCGGTGGCTCGATTTGGCGTCGTCTGATCGACCAAAGAACCACCGGCAGCTCCTCAATCCAGCTTTCTTCCGCACTTGTGCAGCCTGTCGAAAGTTCTGGTCTTGAGCCGTGCAAGACTTCAGCATTTGCCCTCTCCGCTTGACCGTTGCTTCTCGGATGAGCAATGAAGCGGCGAACCTTGGCGCCAAGATCTTGGACGTCTTGCATGAAGGTGCGGCTTGTGAACTGTGGAGCCGTTGTCGGTGATGATCCCGTTAGGGATTCGAAGCGACAAACAATCGACACAAGAACTTGACTGGCTTGTCTTTGTCACCTTCCTCATCGCTTCCACTTCCGGCCACTTTGTGAACTTGTCGATGGCAACGTACAAGTACTCAAAGCCCCGACAGCTTCGGGGAAGGGGCCGAGGATGTCGAGCCCCTGCACGAAAATGGCCAGGATAAAGGGATCGTCTGGAGAGCTTGAGCCGGCCGGGTGTATCTGCTTGGAATGGAACCGCACGCTTCACACTTGGTTACTTGTCCGGTTGCATCACGGAGGGCTGTCGGTCAAAAGAAGCCTTTTGCCGAACGCTTTGCGGCAAGTGCTCTGGCGCCAATGTGGTGACCACATATGCCTCCATGTATCTCTCGCCAACAGCTTTTGTCCGTCTTCGGTGAATACACTTCAATTTCACACCGTTGAGTCTTCTTACATGCAGTGTCGTCGACAAAACCGGGTACATACTTGACTGTCGGGCTACTCTTTCCGCTTCTTCTTGCTCTTCGGGAAGTTCTCCTGTCTGAAGGAAATGGACAATCTACTGCGCCCATGCTGGAGCTTGCGGCTCGACAACAAGGACTAAAGGCACATCTGTTGCTGCGGGAACATCGGCTTCCACGGCAAGAACTTGCGGCTCAGCCGGAGCTTGACGTTCCCCGGCAAGCTTGCCGGAGCAAAACTTGTCCGGAGCGTCTGCTTCAACGAAACAAACCCTGGGGCTTGTCGGAGCAGACTGCCCCTCGGCACTATTGGTGTCGATCTTGGGGACCTTCTTGGCGGCGGCTTCGGGAAGCTCTGCCGGAAAGTAGTCACCAGAGATCAACTTCCTCTTCTTGCTCTGTCCAGTTGGTGGTGTTACAGATGGTTGAGTCAGCTTGAGCACAAAATCCCTGGTTCCATAGGTAACTTAAGTGCGGCGCACTTTGACAGGCCATCAGCAATGTCGTTCTGAGCTCTCGGAATATATTCCATCTGCAGGCCGTCAAAGTGCTCTTCTAGCTTCCTCACTTCATCAACATAAGCTTCCATCAACGGACTCTGATAATTCTTGTTTACTTGGCGGATAACAAGTTGTGAGTCACCCCTGACGATGAGCTTCTTGATCCCAAGGTCTACTGCGATCCTAAGACCGGCAAGCAAACCTTCATACTCTGCAGTATTGTTTGTTCCTTGCTCCTTGGGAAAGTGCATCTGGACTACGTACTTGAGGTGCTCTCCGGTGGAGTGCGACAAGTAGCACGCCGCACCGGGCGCCTTTGTAGCGAGAAGGCACCATCAAAGTACATCAGCCACTCTTTGCTTGCTTCCTTGACAGGAATGCTCGTCTCTGGAATTTCTTCATCTGGTGTTGGCGTCCATTCTGCTATGAACTCCGCCAATGCTGTGCTTTGGATAGTTGAAGTGCTCTCAAACTTGAGGGCAAAGCTTGACAGTTCCAGTGCCCACTCGACAATCCTGCCTGTTGCCTCTGGATTTTGCAAGATCCTCTTCTTGAAAGCGAGTGACAACTGTGATCTCATGTGCTCGAAAGTAATGGCGCAGCTTTCTCGAGGCCATGAGGAGGCCGAAAAGCAATTTCTGCACACCGTAGTACCTTGACCTAGCCCCTTGAAGGGAACCGACAAAGTAAACTGGCGCTGCACCATCCTTTTACGCATCTTCTCATGCGTCTGCGCAGATCCGTCCTTGTCGGGACCAGAGCTTGCCGGGCGAAGCCCCTCGCTTGTCGCCGGATGTGTACGCCATGGTTGCTATCTCATCATCCGCCTCCTCTCTCCGCTACTAACGCAGCACTAACCACTTGATTGGTTGCCGCTATATCTGATAGCAACTTCTCTTGTGGCTTAGGTGCGACAAGTGTTGGAGTGGAGGACAGGTATCTCTTCAAGTCTGCTGGCGCTGCCTCCGCTTCGAGTCCATTGCATCGGACCTTCCTTTTTCAAGATTGTGAAAAATGGCAGGCGGCTACCAGCAGATTTAGAGATAAACCTGCTGAGAGCAGCTACGCAACCGGCAAGCCTTCGTACATCCTTGACATGCTTTGGTGCTTCAATCTGCTCAATGGCCTTGATCTTGTCGGGATTGGCTTCAATTCCTCGCTGAGACACGAAGAACCCGAGAAGCTTGCCAGAAGGGACTCCAAACACACACTTCTTAGGGTTGAGCTTGAGGTTGATCTTGCGCAGATTTGCAAAGGTTTCATCTAAATCTTGAACCAGGGTCGCTCTGTCCTTGCTTTTGACCACTATGTCATCCATGTAGGCTTCCACATTTCTGTGCATTTGCGGCTCAAAAGCATCATGAACTACTCTTGCAAACGTTGAACCAGCATTCTTTAACCCGAAGGGCATCCGCACAAAGCGATATGTGCCACATGGGGTGATGAATGCGGTCTTCTCCTCATCCTCTTCTGCCATGAAGATCTGATGATATCCTGAATATGCATCCAGAAATGAAAGCAAATCACATCCGGCCGTGGAGTCAACAATCTGGTTGATCCGCGGCAAGGGAAATGGATCTTTGGGACAAGCTTTATTGACATCTGTAAATTCGATACAAAGCCTCCATTTCCCGTTAGCCTTGCGTACAACTACAGGATTGGCCAACCACGTAGGATGGAGCACTCCTCTGACAAGGCCTGCTGCTTCCAATTTCTTGATTTCTTCCGCGATGAACTCTTGACGCTCCACTGCTTGCTTCCTGACTTTCTGCTTGACGGGCCGCGCATGAGGACAAACGGGAAGATGGTGCTCAATTACTTTCCTGGGAACACCGGGGATGTCAGACGGTTGCGATGCAAACACGCCGACGTTCGCCTGTGAAAGCAACGAGCGCCTTCCTTTTTAGGGTCGAGAGAGGCTCTGATGGTGAAGGTTCCACCAGTGCCTTCCTACTTGGCGGACACCTTCTTGGTCTCTGGTGGAGCCGTCATCGTCTTCTTATACTTGCCGGTGGAGCTCGATGGTGCGTCCTCGACGGTAGCGCAGCACTCTGAAGAGTTGCGCTTGCCGGAGTGGGCATCAGAGCTCTTGCCGGACTTGGTCTTCTTCTTTCCTCCGGGAGCTTCAGCGGCAAGTGGCTTGCAATCTGTCGCGGCTGCTGCTTCCCGGTAGATCTTGTCGGCGCAGATAAGAGAATCCTTCTTGTCGCCAGGGACAGAGATGACGCTTATCGGGCCTGGCATCTTGACATGTTGTAGGCATAGTGAGAGGCCGCCATGAATTTGGCGAAGTGCCGGATTTGCCAAGTATCCCATTGTAAGGCAATGGAAAATCAGCAACGTCAAAAGTGACCCCCTCGGTCCTGAAGTTCAACTTCGGCGCCAAATGTTACCCGACAACGTGATCTTTCCCTTCGCTTGCTCCTTCCGGATTAATTCCTTGAAAGGTGCGGTCTCTTGAGCTTCGCCATCGAGGATCCGGAGTTTCGGAGCACCGCGGAGGAGATCAGATTCAAGCCGCCGCCGTCAACTAACATCTTGGTGACTTTGAGGTTGCGGATAGTTGGTGAAACCAACATCGGCAAGCACCGACTGCAGCTATACGATCAGGGTGGTCCTCAATATCAAAGATGATAGGCGTGCTGGACCATTTCAGAGGCCTGCGTGACTTGATGGATGGTTCTACTGCATTGACCTCCCGCATCCACTGTTTGAGCTGGCGGTGGGAGGTATGCAGAGAAGCACCGCCGTCAACGCACAGGACCTCTGTGGCTTTCTGGAACTCCTGCTCATCGGCGTCGTCATCATCCATGTCCTCGTCGTCGTCGTCGTCGTCATCCTTGTCGCGGCCACGGGGAGGCCTGTCTCCTTGCCGCTGCTTGGCCTTGCCGCGGCGCCCTCCCCGGCCGGGACGTTTCTTGCTGGCTCCTCCAGCACCTTCCTGGGCCTTATCCTTGTCGCGTCGTTCGTATTCAGCCTTCTGCTGCTCGACAAGCTGCTCTACCTTCTTGCAGCTCTGGAGGTCATGGCCCTTGGTGCGGTGGATCTTGCAAGATCGCTTGCCGGAGCCGTCTCGCTTGTCGGCGGCCGCCCACAGATCGGCAGTTGCCGCCCGGTAAGCAACCTCCTTGCCGAGCTACCAGCCTTGGCTTTCTTGTCGCCACTTCCGTTGCGGACTGCTCGACAACTAGTACATCTCTG
Organism: Aegilops bicornis; assembly: GCA_021605145.1. NCBI lineage: Eukaryota > Viridiplantae > Streptophyta > Magnoliopsida > Poales > Poaceae > Aegilops > Aegilops bicornis. Next base: position 401,392,667 of record CM038673.1, on the reverse strand, counting down.
CCTTTCTTTTTCTGTTGCCCTTGCCGCCGTCTCTTCTTTGCGGGCGGTCTCCTCACCGCCGATCCTCCGCCTTGGTATTCTCTCCGGGAGTCTCCTCCCTTCCTCAAAGACGTGCACACTTGTCGGCCAGGGCATATAGCTCATCGACGTCTACGATCTTGCACATCGCCATCTCCTCCCGCATCCTGCGGTTTAAATGACGCTCGATGGAACGCAGCGATCACCTGTGGCGGTGGACATCCGGGATGTTGTCTTTGACACGCGGTGAATCTTTGAATATACTTGCGGGGGCTCTCCTTCCTTCTGGGCGAGCAGATGAAGGTCGCTTTCTTGGCCATGGGGTTTGTGGCCACCTGTAAAGGCGCCGACAAACTGATGGCATAGATCTGCCCAAGAAGATATGGAGTTGTCCGGCAAGTGCATGAGCCAGGACCTGACATTGGGCTTGAACACCAGCGGGAAGTAGTTGGCAAGGATCTTGTCGTCTTGCCCCCCGGCAGCCTGCACCGCGATGGTGTAGATGCTGAGGAACTCCGACGGATGCGTCTTGCCGTCGTACTTCTCCAGACGTCGGCTTGAAGTTTTTCTTCGGGCCATCGGACTTGCCGCAGCTCACGAGTGAACGCAGGGCAACCTACCGCGTCACGGCAAGTCTCCTGGTTCCTGGCGCGTGCATGTCAGCGGAGGGCCCAGCGCTTGTCGGATTGACGTCGCGCTTCTCTTGGCGCTCGATGCGAGTTCGGCGTCCTCTTGCTGTCGATCGTGTAGCACTTGGCGCTGATCGCGATGAGCTCGTGGATCGATGGCGCGGTGGAGTCATTGTCGAGGTGGATCCGGCGAGTCGGCGATCTTGGCCTTCGGGCGGAGAGTGCATGGTGGTTGCACCCCACGGTCTCTGCCGCCACCGGCTCGTGTTTGGCAGTCTTGCCGCGGCGATGATGCACTTTCGGTTGTCAGCGGAGCGTCGCCGTTAAGCGAAGCCGATGAGACTACGAATGGTGGCCTCCACTCATCGACCTTGTCACCGTCAGAGGGTAATCCAGAAGCAGCTGTGCTCTCGCCAAAGCTTCTGCTGGAGTGGTGGGTGGCAGTGGTGAACGGCGCGAGGAGCGGGATATGCTCGGACTTCTAACTATGTTAGAAGGAGCAGCATCCCGTCCGGGCGACCGTGCCTCGCTCGCGCCAACATGTTGGCGTGCGTGCTGGTCTTGAACGTCCCGGGATCCTCCAGCTCGATCTTGCTCCAACGAGCGTATGGCATTGTGAATGCCATGACGCTGTCGGTCCCGCGCCTCCTGAGACGGGCGCGGTACATGTACGGACGCCGAGGTCTGTGCAGCCTTGTCCTTGGACTTGGCAGCACCGTGAGCGCCCCCGTCGCCGTCCATTCTTCCGCCGGCGTCTACCCCACCACCTGTTTGCTCTGGTGGTGGTTGGTTCGACGCGGACGGGGCCTCTGCCGCCGAAGCCTTCTTCTTCGGTGGCATGTTGACGAAGATGATGAAGATCTAGCTCGTGTGGACGCCGGATCAGGTTCACACAACCTCGATGCCCCTACTCGGGCGCGCCAAAGATGTCGGGGCAGGCTGATCTGGCCCACGAACACCTATGGGACTGGCGGACCGAGCCCCTTTCGGTTCGGCGGGGAGCGGAGGTCGCACGAAGAGCGGATCGAGGCGAAACACGCGAGAGGTTTACCCAGCTTCGGAGCTCTCCGGAGAGATAATACTCCTACTGCTGCATGTCTAGGTGTATTGCGTTCTTGCTCAGGAGCGCTCGAATGCTACAGTACAGACGAGCTACTAACGAGACTGAGCATGGAGGGAACTGATCGACCAACCCTCTCTACGTTGCGCATCTGCCTCCTTTTATATGCTCAAAGGGGCTCCGACAGGTAGCAACGTAGATGGGGGTACAGATGGAAAAATAGTGGTTGGTACACCTACTTATGCGATTATGCGGTGTAATATACCTAACCACGGCGGCGGGGACAAAGGAATTAAATGCCCGTCTAGTCGCCCTAACGGTGCAAACAGGGACCGTTAGGGGCGCCACCGCTCGCCACGATGGCAACATTGTCGATCTTGCTTGCCACCTCTCACCGGCTGCCTGACCTCTCGCCACGCCACGCTGGAAAGGCCCAGGCGACACGCGTTAGTGGATGCGCTGGAGCGTAGGTACAGAGAGGTGGTCTGTCGCGGCAAGCGCCTTGCCGCGGTTGTTATCTTGTCGCGCCCGGAAGCTTGTCGCTCACCGGGCCTTCCCGGGCCTTGTCTTGTAAGTGCCTGGGGTGGCCTTCCCGGCAAGCTCCTCTTGCCGGGGCCTTGTCTCCTATGTGCCTTGGGTGGCCTTCCCGGCAAGCTCGTCTTGCCGGGGCCTTGCCTCCCTGACTTGAATACTTTGTTCTTGAGTGGCCCCAAAGGGACCACGGAGGACCTTGGCGGTCACCCGGTAAGCCCTCGCCATGAGGGCTGTTGCTGCCGTGCACAAGTTCGGGATACTAGGGTACCCCTACTCTAGTACACCGACACTCGGGACTCCGTCCCGAGCTGGAGGGCGAGGCGGACGGGCCGGTTGGGCTGGGCCTGGCCTGGCTGGCTAGCTGGGTCGGCCTAGACGGGGGAAAAGGTTTTTTCATTTAAATAAAGGTTTTCCAGTCAAACAAAAGTAATTAAAACTAAATAAACAAAAACGTAATATAGGCATATAATATACCAAATTTGCAGAAAAAGATTTTCTACAACATGGACATTTTTATAATGCCAAATAAAATCCACACAAATTCAGTTAATTCAAAGAGTGCCACTTTGGTCTAATAAAATCCAATAAAAATCATTTTAGAAATACCAAAATTAATTCAAATTTATTTCTCTCCAATTTTCTCTTTGAGGGAATCATGTTACCCTATTTTCCATATATTTTATTTTTGGAGAAAAATAATTTGATTAAAACTCCAATAACTCCAAATTGAAAATAATTTCAAAAGAACTTTGAATTTAATTCTTTGAAACTCCCAACTCATATTTCATATGTTTTGAAGAAGTCATTTTATCTTCACTCGTGAAAATCATTGAGTTGCATAAAGTTTCAGAATTGGAAATATTCTCAAATGAAATTCAAATATTTTCAACATCCCTTGTCATTTAAATAAATGGAAGAAGTCATGTCATCTTCTCTCCAGGGTTTTGTGATGAAGAGTATTTGAATTCACAAAGATCTGAAAGCAATGGTGAAAGTTTGGGAAAGTCCTTTTATTCCCTCTCATTTAAGTTTCAAAAATTTTGAATTCACTCACTTTCAGTCAATCAATCAAACAATCAATCAAAACTATCTATTTGTTTATAACATTCCAAAATTTAGAATTTTGGGATGTTACAGATGGGCTTCCTCAAATTGCCCTAGGTCTTCATGAGCAAGCAAGTTGGATGCACACACACTTAGTTTCTTTTTGAGATTTCATAAAATTATAGCTCTAGTGCACCTGTTGCATGACAATCCCTACTCACTCAGATTCATATCTATTGATGGGCATCTCCATAGCCCGTTGATACGCCTAGTTGATGTGAGACTATCTCCTTCTTTTTGTCTTCTCCACAACCACCATATTTTATTCCACCTATAGTGCTATGTCCATGGCTCACGCACATGTATTGCGTGAAAGTTGAAAAAGTTTGAGAACATCAAAAGTATGAAACAATTATTGGCTTGTTATCTAGGTTGTGCATGATTTGAATATTTTGTGTGATGAAGATGGAGCATAGCCAGACTATAAGATTTTGTAGGGATAGCTTTCTTTGGCCATGTTATTTTGAGAAGACATAATTGCCTTGTTAGTATGCTTGAAGTGTTATTGTTTTTATGTCAATATTAAACTTTTGTTTTGAATCTTATGGATCTGAATATTTTTGCCACAGTAGAGAAGATTACATTGATAAATATGTTCGGTTGCATTCCACATAAAAAATTCTGCTTTTATCATTTACCTACTCGAGGACGAGCAGGAATGCTTGATACGTCTCCAACGTACCTATAATTTTTGATTGTTCCATGCTATTATATTATCTATATTGGATGTTTAATATGCATTTATATGCTATTTTATATGATTTTAGGGAGTAACCTATTAACCTATAGCCCAGTTCCAGTTTCTGTTTTTTCTTGTTTTTGAGTTTCGCGGAAAAGGAATATCAAACAGAGTCCAAATGAGTTGAAAATTTACGGTGATTTTTTATGGACCAGAAGAAGCCCCCGAAGCAAAAGGGTTGGGCCAGAAGAGCCACGAGGCCTCCACAAGGGTGGAGGGAGCCCCCCCTAGGGCGCGCCCCCTGTCTTTTCGTCGCCTCGTGGACCCCCCTGACTTGTTCCCGACGCCAATTCCTATAAATATAGAAACCCCCAGAAATAAACCTAGATTGGGAGTTCCGCCAGTGCAAGCCTCTGTAGCCATGAAAAACCAATCGGGAGTCCATTCCGGCACACTACCGGAGGGGGAAACCATCATCTGTGGCCATCTTCATCATCCCAGCGCTCTCCATGATGAGGAGGGAGTAGTTCACCCTCGGGGCTGAGGGTATGTACCAGTAGCAATGTGTTTGATCTCTCTCTCTCTCTCTCTCTCTCTCTCTCTCTTGTGTTCTTGATTTGGCACGATCTTGATGTACCGCGAGCTTTGTTATTATAGTTGAATCTTATGGTGTTTCTCCCCCTCTTCCTTCTTGCGATGAATTGAGTTTTAACTTTGAGGTTTCACTATTATCATATTGAATACTATTATGGATTTGAGAACACTTGATGTATGTCTTGCGTGGGATACCCGTGGTGACAATGGAGTGTTCTATTGATTCACTTGATGTATGTTTTGGAACTTAACTCGCAGATTCCCGAGGTGACATTGGGGTAATCTATGCATAGGGGTTGATGCACATTTTCATCCTTTCTCCGGTAGGAATCTTGGGGCAATCTTTGAGGTTCTTTATGTTGGATTGAATATTATGAATCTGAAGTTGTTTGATGCATATCGTATAATTGACCCACGGATACTTGTGGTGACATTGGAGTATCTAGGTGACATTTGGGTTGATTGATGTGTGTCATATGGTGTTATTTTACTACGAACTCTAGGGCTGTTTGTGACACTTATAGGAATAGCTCAATGGATTGATCGGAAAGAATAACTTTGAGGTGGTTTTGTACCCTACAAGCAATTTCATCTTATGTTCTCCGTGATGGGAACTTTGGAGTGACTTTTGTCGCACGTTGAGGGATTTCCATATGATCTAATTATGTTATCATTGTTGAGAGAACTTGCACTACTGAAAGTATGAACCCTAGGCCTTGTTTCTAAGCATTGCAATACCGTTTTCGCTCACTTTTGTTACTAGTTACCTTTCTGTTTTTGTATTTTCAGATTACAAAAACCTATATCTACCATCCATATTACACTTGTATCACCATCTCTTCGCCGAACTAGTGCACCTATACAATATACCATTGTATTGAGTGTGTTGGGGACATAAGAGATTCTTTGTTATTTGGTTGCAGGGTTGTTTGAGAGATACCATCTTCATCCTACGCCTCCCACGGGTTGATAAACCTTAGGTCATCCACTTGAGGGAAATTTGCTACTGTCCTACAAAACTCTGCGTTTGGAGGCCCAACACGAGTCTACAAGCATATTTAGACATTAAGTATAGTGTATGTTGCTATGTAGCCTTAGATATATTACATATGGCCCTAGTTAACCTAAAGATAAATGGTTACAGATATATTCAGTTAAAAGTTCGATTCACTGATTAGTCCCTTATCAGCCCCCGGCCTATATGGTATCAGCTACCGATATCTTGAACAGTGACTATATATAAGCCATGGGATGAAACTAACCTCGATGGAAAACTATAGTCGTTCCCAAAATTGTCCTGTGTAGGTACATCGAGAGGCATGTTAAGCACAACAGGCGAAACATCAACCAAAATTATCCATGGCAGACAAAATAATCTCCAAAAGATAGCTTCAGTGTGCAGCTTTAAGCACGCTAGTAAAGCAAAACAAGTGGAAAGGTGCTTTAACTGCAACAGTCCTAACATTTAACAACAAGCAAACATAGTCATTCAAACTGGTATTGTGCCGTTCTAAGTAGACTGGCTATTGTTAAATAACAATGGAAAGGCGTGTTAACTACAAGATGCCGCAACCAAATGTAGTCATTCATAGTGGTATTGTTGAAACTGGTATTGATGAAATTGAACTGCATAGTTCATACTTGCACATATAGAACATCATGTTGTGAATAACTGGAATAAACAAGGCATACTACGAACAACCAAAGATAGCATTTGAAACTGGACATATGCTAACTACAAACAACCAAACAATAAAAAAACTTTAAAAGAGGCATATGCTAGCTATAACAAGCTTAACAACAAGCAAATATATGCATTCCTATCGGTATGTTTAAAACTAGATTGATGAAATGTACTGCACAGTAAATAATTGCACATATAGAGCATCAAATTGTGAACAACTAAAATAAACAAGGCATACTGCAAACAACCAAATATAGCAACCAGACATATTCTCACTACACTACAAAAGGGACTCGACAAAACAAATCATGGGTTTCCCCCTGTGAAGAGGCACGACAAAACAAATTATGGGTTTCCTCACATGTCACAGATGGGCTCGTTCCCGTGGGAAGAGCATGAACCCTAGATGCGCTCCATGTTGTCGCCGATGGGCTCCTTCCCCTTGGAAGAGCACGGTTTTAGGGTGCCCACCCTGATGTCGTAGACGAGCTCTTTCCCATTGGAAGAGCAGATGGGCTCTTTCCCCTTGGAAGAGCCGGAGAGGGTGCCCTCCTTGTGGTCGCCGTCGATGAGGTCTAACTTGGAAGCTGTGGATCCCAAGCCAGCGTCGCAGAATGTGTCCTTCAGAAATGACTAAAGGGGCTCGATGGCGATGTAGGATGGCAAATTCTTGACAGCGAGCCAGAGGAGATCAGCGACAGGGCCATGGATGAGATCGATGGTGGTTGAACCCGAGGGGTTGGGGGTGGGCCACTTAACCTGTGACATAAACCGCCTCAGGCCGTCGCTGTCAATGACCTCGATGTCGTAGCCGGCATCCGCACATACCCGCATACTCTAGCCCGCTGATTGAGTGCCTGCGGCCAATAATGTTTGTCAGCTTCGTCGGCGACGTCGGGCGAAGAGACCACGATGCACCTCTTTTGGGCCAACCGCTCCTCGAGCTCCATGGGAAGTGTAGCGGGCTTAGGCTGCGACACTCTGGAGTGGGGGATGGGGATCTGTGGGGAAGGGGGCATTTAGCGGGCATCATCTAAGAAACTCGGGGTGGCCTGGGTATGGAGATCGATGGGTAAGCTGCACGGGCAAACCGGTAGATGTTGACAATGGAGGCCTTGCGGCGGCGGCAGGGACCTTGCTAGGGTTTCGAGCGAGGGAGTGTGTGTGTGTGCATGAGCGCGCGCCCGAGGAGGTTTCGGTGTGTGTGTGTGTGTGAGGGGGGGGGGGCGTTTGAGAGAATGACGCGGGTGCTGAAGATTTGACTACGCGGGAGTCAAACGCATGAGTGAAATGCCGAGGCTATTGAAAATTTTGATGATGGTGCATCGCACATGGTCCGGAGATAACGACCGCATGTTATGAAACAGAAAACCCTCGAGGCGGGCAGATATTTTCGGGATGCAGGCGGGATTGGGAACAAGAAACATCACACACGGTAGAAACATAATAACTGTGTGTTACCAAACAGAAAAAAGCTGCAGGCGGGTAGATATTTTTGAGAGGGGAAGCCTCGTGGAGCCCAATGTACTGCGCGGATGTGCATGACAGGGCCACCGGCGTGGCACACGATTAGTTTGAGTGAACCATGTCTGTTGCGTCATCCGACTTGTCTAATGTTCATAAATTTTGTGAAAGATGACGCGGGAGAGGGTTAGAACACGAACACACTTGCATGTGGACCAAATTTATGTATGAAAAGGGTGGTTTGATGTTCAAATATCAAATGCAACTTCGATGTGGCACCTATCTCGCAAAGCGCACGGTATTGCTTTCCCCCCTCATGTCGGCACGAAGGGAATCCTAAGCTATGAATGCATGCCCCCAACCAAGGTTCACCTAGCAAAGTGCGAAGTAGCAGCCCCCCACACACCCACCCACTTTTAGTCGGCGGTCCAGAGAGGCATCTCACCAAGATGATCATAAAATGGACCAAGAATAATCCACCTTGGTCGTACAACCTCTCCCTTGTTGTTGGTCAAAGTGATGACCGTCCATGTGACCCAGGAGATGGGCTAGCTCGCCAATAATCATGCAAGTAGCTAGTCCCCAAAGACAACCACTGCATGCGTGTGGCCCAAACATATGTATGGAGAGGTGTGTTTTTCAATACACAATGGAACAACTTTGATGTGGCACCGTGCTTTCGAACTAGAAATCCCCACACTGAGTGAGGGTTAGGTTGACGATGCATATGTATGTCACACCACACTTCAAGCTGATGATGGGGATTCATGCATGCATGCGTGCATAATATATGCGCTCAAACTTAATTAGGTCTGAATCTCACCATGAACTATACTATGATAACACAAACCAAAGGAAGAATCCGCCATGGTAACCTATCTTGTTGTCAGTCAAGGTGATCATGGATGTCCATGCTGGCCCACGAATATATAGGCTTGTCGCCGATAACCATGCAAGGGAGTGTATCGTTCAAGGACAACCACTACGTGCATATGTATGGAGGTGATGCGTGCATGCATGTTTGAATACCATTTCACAACATTGATGTGACTCGTGCATCGAAAATTGTATAGTCCCCACACAGAGCGAGATCAGTTCATGACGTGTCGTTGTACTATCCACTTCGACTCGATGGGAGGATTCATGCATACACGTGCATGTGTGTGTGCTCAAACTGTAACATGTCATCCCAGAGCATGACCTATATATATATATATATATATATATATATATATATATATATATATACCGTATTACAAACAAAAAAATAATCCCCTCCTAAGTCAAATTAACCTCTCTCGTTGTCAGGCAAAAAGTAGTGATGGACCAAGCAGGCCCATAGATGGAAAGCATCGATATCGCTGATAACCGCTTAAGTGGGTGCGAGAGGACAATCACCATCGCTTTGCATGTGGACCAAACATATGTTGAATACCCAAAATGCACAACTTTGATGTGCCACATTCCTCAAAAATCGTAAAGCCCCCACACAGAGCTAGGTTCATGAAGCGTACTACATATGATGGTCCTCTTCCCCCTCTTCGACGCATACTATATGCTCCTATCACAATACAACCCAAAAAGAATCCTCCTCGATGGTGAAATCAATTAACCTATCCCGATGTAGGTCAAAGTGATGCATGCATCGATGATGGCCTCGTGAGCCCACAGATAGAAGCGTCACACGTGAGTGTCCTAGATAGGATAACCACTGATTCCTCAACCTGACAGCTGGGACCCACCAGAAGGGCCTTTGTATTTCAAGAAAAAAACGTTCCCCCCGCTGACAGGTCAGACCCACCAGCTATATATTTGCACGCAAGGAAGTGCCTCCTTATTACACAAAAAATGAATACTCCCCCTGCTAGCTGGGACCCACCATACTGGGAGGCTGACTAGTGGGCCTACTAAGTTGACGGGGACGGAGGGCTTTGTCAACTTAGTCAATATGAATGATTTTAGCTCCAATGACCGTACGATGTCCATCCAACGGCCGTAGTGCTTCTTCAACCTCTGGTCTTCTTGTTCCAGTCGCCCAAACCAGCGCTAGTCGTGCCGCCTGCTCCTGCCTCTCGTGGCCAGTTGTGCTGCCGCGGAGGCCTCACCGCCCCCTACTACTCCCGCCACTGGCTGGGCAATCCCTCTACTCACCCACACCCCCTGTTATTCTGCGGCGATGGCAGCCTCACACCGCAGCCGAACCAGCGAACCCTCGCACTCCTCTCCACGTGGGCATCCACTGTCGCGTCTTCCCTGGCTCCGCGTCGTCCCCTTCCTAGGCCTCGCCTTCGTCCACCGCCCTGGTGCTCTCGGCGCGGCATGGTCAACGTGGTCAAGGAACGATTTTGATCGGAAGAGTAATCAGACGTGGGAGGTCGACACCGGGTCCATGGGCGCAGAAGGAAGTGCCTCCTTATTACACGGAAAATAATGATTCCTCCACCTGACAGTAGGGACCCACCGGACGGGCCACCCTATTACACCAAAAAGATGTTCCCACTGACTACTGGGACCCACCAGCTACATCTTCGCACACAAGGAAGTGCGTCCATATTACGGGCAAAAAAAAAGATTTGCCCCCTGACTACTGGGACCCACCAGCTACATCTTCGCACGCAAGGAAGTGCGTGACAGTTGGGACCCACCTGGTCAAAGCGTATGTAGCGTTATCATTCTGGTCCCGAACGTGTACGTACATATGGTCAGTCTGTCTGCAGGCTGCAGCGATGAACCGCGGCCGTGTAAGGAAGGGCACGTGTCGTAGTAGAGGCGCGCACGTAGCATGTACACATATGTATAGTGGCCAGGGTGCAAGAAAGTAAATACGGCCACATACATACATACGGGCAGGGTCTCGAACGCCTACTTGTGCATACGTACGGCCAGGTCTCGTGTACATGGCTGGGTCGGAACGGAGAAACTGCGTCGTCGTCGTGTTCATGGGGAGGCAACGGAATGCGTCGTTTTCATCAGGAGGCAACGGAATGCGTGCTATTCATCGGGAGCCAACCGCCTTGGACGGAACAGCCGATGGAAACGAGGCCTGGTGTACCACAGAACGAAGGAAACGGCCTTGTGTTCGACCAGCCGTGGTCGAAACAGGATTCTGTTCATCGGGAGAGGTCTGGCATACCGCAAAACGGAGCAAACGGACTTCTCTTGGACCTCGTATGATCAAAACGGGGTCCTGTTGATCGGGAGGGGTGTGGTGTAACGCAAAATGGAGGAAACAAACTTGTGTTGGAGCACTACGGTCGAAACGGGGGTCCTGTTCATGGGGAGGGGTGTGGCGTACTGCAAAACGGGACTCCACGGGATACTGTTCATCTCCACCGCCGACTGCCTCCATGGCTACTGTTCATCTCCACCGTCGACCTCCTCCAGCCTCCACCTGCGACTGTTCATCCACGGGCTCTTGTTCATCCAGCCTCCACCGTGCGCTCCTCCACCGGCTACTGTTCAACCAGCCCTCTCCACGGGATCCTGTTCAACCACCCCTCCACAGGCTACTGTTCAACCAGCCCTCCACGGGGTCCTATTCATCCATCCCCAACCGGCTCGATCGATCGGGGTCCTGTTCATCCAGCGGCAACGGCCTCTACTACCACGGGGTCCTGTTCATCCAACCCCCCACCCACTGGGAACTGTTCATCCAACCCCCCAACAACACTCACTGTTCATCAAGAGGCAGCATGTTCGATCGGCTTCAGTTAGCAGCAGTAGCAAAGGAATCGGTCGATCGGGTTCAGTCAGCCATCGATCGCTCGCTCGGGTTCAGTAACGCGTAGCCTGCGGTGCAATCGCTCGGGTTCAGTTAGAGCCCAACGCCTCACTCGAGTTCAGTTAGAGTGCAACGCCTCGCACACGTGCATACGTGTATGAGAGAAATGCGCATCGCTCGGCCCCGACCACCCACCGTAACCGGGAACTCCCCAATATTTTCCTCGCCCTTGCTTCTACCACGGTTTTTTCTGTCATGGACGGCCCAAAGAATGTCAGGCAGCTGCGTCTCCGATCCGCCCAGGACGAAAAACCCATTTTCTTTCATGATTTTTTGTCATAGAAGTAGGAGCCCACCACGTCTATGATGATACCGGGTTTTTTCACAATTATCGTCATAGAAGTGTCATAAGCATGACAAAACAAATTCATTCGACCCAAAATGTCACGGATGTGTCTTTTTTTGTAGTGGATGATGATGGAAGTTGCATGGCAATATATCTTCGAATGGCTATGGAAATGCCATGATAGGTAGGTATGGTGGCTATTTTGAGGAAGATATAAGGAGTCTTATGTGTGAAAGAGCGTATCGTATCATGGGGTTTGGATGCACTGGCGGATTTTGCACCAACTCTCGAGGTGAGAAAGGGCAATGCACAGTACCGAAGAGGCTAGCAATGATGGAAGGGTGAGAGGGCTTATAATCCATGGACTCAACATTAGTCATAATGAACTCACATACTTATTGCAAAATTCTAGAAGTTATCGAAACAAAGCATTAGACGCATGCTCCTAGGGGGATAGACTGGTAGGAAAATACCATCGCTCGTCCCCGACCGCCACTCATAAGGAAGACAATCAATAAATAAATCATGCTCCGACTTCATCACATAACGGTTCACCATACGTGCATGCTACAGGAATCACAAACTTCAACACAAGTATTTCTACAATCCACAATTACCCACTAGCATGACTCTGATATCACCATCTTTATACCGCAAAACTATTGCAAGGAATCAAACATATCATATCCAGTGATCTACAAGTTTATGTAGGATTTTATGACTAACCATGTGAATGACCAATTCCTGTCAACTCACTAAATAGAAATAAGTGAAGCAAGAGATTTTAATTCTTTCTACAAAAGATATGCCCACGCTCTAACAAATATAAGTGAAGAAAAAGAGCATTCTACAAATGATGGTTTTCTATGTGTAGGGAAACAGGCAATCAAAACTTCAAATTATATAAGTGAAACTCATGAAGCATTCTATAAAGCCATACTCAAAAGATATAAGCGAAGTGCAAAGAGCATTCTATAAATCAACCAAGGACTATCTCATACCAGCATGGTGCATTATTAAAAGAAAAAGAAAAAGCACACGACGCTCCAAGATTTACGTGTATCACATGTGACAAATAAAAATATAGCTCCAAGTAAAATTACCGATGATCGTTAGAAGAAAGAGGGGATGCCTTCCGGGGCATCCCCAAGCTTAGTTACTTGGGATTCCTTGAATATTATCTTGGGGTGCCTCGGGCATCCCCAAGCTTAGGCTCTTGACACTCCTTATTCCTTCATCCATCGTGATCTCACCCAAAACTTGAAAACTTCAATCACACAAAACTTAACAAACCCCCGTCAGATCCATTAGTACAAGAAAACAAATCACCACTTTAAGTACTGTTGCAAACTCATTCATATTTTATTTTTGCATTGTAGCTATTGTAATATAACTTTTCTATGGCTTATACCACCGATAAAATCGATGGTTTCATCAACACTAGCAAAACAATGCATCAAAAAACAGAATCTGTCTTAAACAGGACAATCTGTAGTAATCTGAACATCAACCATACTTATGTAACTCCAAAAATTCTGAAAAATTAGGAAAGAATAAACAATTCGTATATAAGTACTATGCAAAAAGTTTCAGAAGCGTTTGACTTTCCAGTAAATAATGTTAAATTGCGCACTACAACCAAAGTTTCTGTTTTTGCACCGCACAAACCAAACAAGCAATCTAATCAACCTAAAAGCAAATCTTGGCACATTATTTTATAATACAATGGATTTATACAAGGGATAATTATTTTTGTTGAAAATTTTCTGTAATTAAGATTCACAAAGTTTTCATGGGCATGAACAAAGTTCAAGGCATGCTCCCATTTTAACAATGCTCGTCTCTCTTAGTTTCACTTTTCTTTTTGAAAAAGTTTTAGGTTCCCCTCTTTAATTTTTTTGTTTTTAAACTTTTTAAAAGAACTCAATAGAAATAAATGACTCTCTAAACCTTCCGGGTTGTCTCCCTGGCAGCGCTTTCTTTAAAGCCATTAAGGTAGGCATATAGTGCTCAAGTAATGGATCCACCAGGATCCCAAGGTATATCAAAGACAATTTTAATTAACAATGATTTGTGATTTAGTAGTGAGCACAAAGTAATATATATCATGTAATGACGAAGTCTAACTCTCTTCCTATGCAACGGCATGTCATAAAAGAACAATTCATGCACACAAAGTAAAGGCCAATGCATAGTATAAACAGTTTCTTGCAATTTTATCGTATTGGAAACATAGAGAGGCGGAGATGTAGTTCCTCTCTCATAACAATTGCAAGTAGGAGTAGCAAGCACATGCATATTATATCAATCAAAATCATCATGTGCAATAGTAGAATGCAACCCATCAATATAGTCCTTAATAAACGCAAACTTCTCTGATATAGTGTAGTTGGGAGAATTCAAAAAGATAATAGGACTATCATGCGTGGGTGCAATAGAAACAATTCCATGTTTCACATAAGGGACTATAGCAAGTTCATCTCAATAAGCATAATTCATGTTGGCATCTTGGCCATAAGCATAGCAAGCATCAAGTTCATAAAAAAAAGGATATTTCAAACGAATCAAAAGGATCATAGAAATCATCATAGCATTCATCCTTCGGTAAGCACGAAGGGAAATTAAACAATGTATGGGATAAAGTGTTACTCTCATTATAAGGTGGGCACAGGTGATTAATTCGCTCTTCCTTCTCTTGTTCTTCGCTCTCCTCCTCATCTTTTTCATGTAATGAGCTCACAATTTCAGCAATTTCTTCTTCCATAGTTTCCTGCCAAATATTAGTCTCCTGTTGGACAGCGGAGGTGTCCTCAATATATGGCTTAACATAAGCATTAGAAGCATAGTTTTCAAAGCAATATTTAAGTATGGCAAAAATTTCAGATTTGTAAAGAGTAGCATCATAGTTTTCAATCAAAGAAGAAATTTCATAAGCACCCTTAAAAGCAACAAATTCTTAAATTTGTTCAATATCAAAGTAATTATAAGCACCCTTGGCATAAGAGGATAAGATTCCATTATCCTTAAACTCACATTGGAAGCGAAGGTGTTTCTAGGGTCCTCAGAACAACAGGTAAAATCATGTATTTCGCATAAATTCAAAGCATAACAATACAAACTATAAATATGATGCCATAAAAGTTTCCCTTTTTGAGATAAACAATGTCGCACAAAATAAGCATGCTCATTTAATGATTTTCCCTCAACTAAGCTAGTTGGGTTTTCAGCACGAGCACAAATGGATTGAAGATGATCCGAGTAGAAAGCTTCAGTAGTATGATAGATTTTGGGTGGTTCTTCAACTATTGGTTTAGCAAGTACAACTAAATTTTTTTGGTATATTTTGCGTTTCTTACCTTATCTAAAGATAGAAAAAAACTTAGAACAAAAAATAAAAACTACTTAGTGAGAAAGCAAACAAGCACACACGAGAATATTCACCCCACGCTATTGCTCCCCGGCAACGGTGCCAGAAAAAGGTCTTGATAACCCATAAGTATAGGGGATCAGTTGTAGCCTCTCTCGATAAGTAAGAGTGTCGAACCCAACAAGGAGCTAAAGGTAGAACAAATATTTCCTCAAGTTTATCGACCATCGATACAACTCTACGAACGCTTAACGTTCGCTTTACCTAAAACCACTACTGCAGGATGCTGCTAATGCGACACTACGATCAGTGACCTTTTGACGAAATTGTGTGCGATGCATTAATCACAAATGGGGATGTAAAAAAACTGTCAAAAATTGTGCAAAACGTTTGCGATGGGGGGCCATCAAACACTGTTTAGATTTTAGTTGCATTTGCGATTCTGGGCACACGGTTAACCCGTTCGAACTGTTTGCGATGAGGCAGAACAACAGAAACGGGCAGTTGATACATCTCCAACGTATCTATAATTTTTGATTGCTCCATGCTACTTTATCTATTGTTTTGGACTATAATGGGCTTTATTTTCCACTTTTATATTACATTTGGGACTAACCTATTAACCGGAGGCCCAAATTAATTGCTGTTTTTTTGCCTATTTCAGTGTTTCGAAGAAACGGAATATCAAACGGAGTCCAAACGGAATGAAACCTTCGGGAACGTGATTTTCTCACCGAACGTGATCCAGGAGACTTGGACCCTACTCCAAGAAGTGCCAGAGGTGGTCACGAGGGTGGGGGCGCGCCCTCCCCCCTGGGCGCGCCCCCTGCCTCGTGGGCCCCCTGACGCTCCACCGACGTACTCCTTCCTCCTATATATACCTACGCACTTCAACAGATCAAGGACAGAGCCAAAACCTAATTCCACCGCCGCAACTTCCTGTATCCACGCGATCCCATCTTGGGGCCTGTTAGGAGCTCACGAGGGGGCATCCACCATGGAGGGCTTCTACATCAACACCATAGCCCCTCCGATGAAGTGTGAGTAGTTTACTTCAGACCTTCGGGTCCATAGCTAGTAGCTAGATGGCTTCTTCTCTCTTTTGTATCTCAATACAATGTTCTCCCCCCTCTCTCGTGGAGATCTATTTGATGTAATCTTCTTTTTTTATGTGTGTTTGTTGAGACCGATGAATTGTGGGTTTATGATCCAACTTATCTATGGAAAATATTTGATTCTTCTCTGAATTCTTTTATGTATGATTGAGTTATCTTTGCAAGTCTCTTGAATTATCCGTTTGGTTTGGCCAACTAGATTGGTAGTTCTTGCAATGGGAGAAGTGCTTAGCTTTGGGTTCAATCTTGCGGTGTCCTTACCTAGTGATGTAAAGGGGTTGCAAGGCACATATTGTATTGTTGCCATCAAGGATAACAAGATGGGGTATTTATCATATTGCATGAATTTATTCCTCTACATCATGTCATCTTGCTTAAGGTGTTACTCTGTTTTAACTTAATACTCTAGATGCATGCTGGATAGCGGTCGATGAGTGGAGTAATAGTAGTAGATGCAGAATTGTTTCGGTCTACTTGTCTCGGACGTGATGCCTATATACATGATCATTGCCTGGATATACTCATAACTATGCTCAATTATGTCAATTGCTCAACAGTAATTTGTTCATCCACTGTAGAATATCTATGCTCTTGAGAGAAGCCACTAGTGAAACCTATGGCCCCCGGGTCTATTCTCATCATATCAATCTCCATCACTTTGTTTACTTGCTTTGCTTTTACTTTTCACTTTGCATCTTTATACCAAAATACCAAAAATATTATCTTTATCAGATCTCACTCTCGTAAGTGACCGTGAAGGGATTGACAGCCCCTAATCACGTTGGTTGCGAGTAGCTATCGTTTTGTGCAGGTACGAGGGACTTGCGTGTGGCCTCCTACTGGATTGATACCCTGGTTCTCAAAAACTAAGGGAAATACTTACGCCATCTTGTGCTGCATCATCCTATCCTCTTCGGGAAAACCAACGCAAGCTCAAGACGTAGCAAGAAGGATTTCTGGCGCCGTTGTCGGGAGGCTTACATAAAAGTCAACATACCAAGTACCCATCACAATCCCTATCTCTCGCATTACATTATTTGCCATTTGCCTCTCGCTTTCCTCTCCCCCACTTCACCCTTTCCGTTTTATTCGCCCTCTCTTTCCCAATCTCCTCCTCCTTTTTCCTTTGCCTTTTGTTTGCTCGTGTTAGTTTGCTTGTTCGTCGCGATGGCTCAAGATGCTACCAAATTGTGTGACTTCACCAATACCAATAATAATGATTTCCTTAGCACTCGATTGCTCCTCTTGCCAATACTGAATCTTGTGAAATCAATACTGCTTTGTTGAATCTTGTTATGAAAGATCAATTCGCCGACCTTCCTAGTGAAGATGCCGCTACTCATCTGAATAGCTTCGTTGATTTATGTGATATGCAAAAGAAAAAAGATGTCGATAATGATGTCGTTAAATTGAAGCTATTTCCTTTTCGCTTAGAGATCGTGCTAAAGCATGGTTCTCATCTTTGCCTAAAAATAGTATTGATTCTTGGAACAAGTGCAAAGATGCTTTTATTTCTAAGTATTTTCCTCCCGCTAAGATTATCTCTCTTAGAAGCGATATTATGAATTTTAAGCAACTTGATCATGAACATGTTGCACAAGCTTATGAGAGAATGAAATTAATGATACGTAATTGTCCTACTCATGGTTTGAACTTGTGGATGATTATACAAATTTTTATGCTGGATTGAATTTTGCTTCTAGAAATATTTTAGATTCGCCACGGAGGCACTTTTATGGAAATCACTTTAGGAGATGCTACTAAACTCCTAGATAATATTATGGTTAATTATTCTCAATGGCATACTGAAAGATCTATTAATAAAAAAGTGCATGCTATAGAAGAAATCAATGTTTTGAGTGGAAAGATGGATGAACTTATGAATTTATTTGCTAAGAGTGTTTCTTCTAATCCCAATGATATGCCTTTATCTACTTTGCTTGAGAATAATAATGAGTCTATGGATGTGAAGGTAGGAATAATTTTGGTAACAACGCGTATAGAGGGAATTTTAATCCTAGGCCTTATCCTAGTAATCCTTCTAATAATTATGGAAATTCCTACAACAACTCTTATGGAAATTTCAATAAGATGCTCTCTGAATTTGAGAGTAGTGTTAAAGAGTTTATGAATTCACAAAAGATTTTTAATGCTTTGCTTGAAGAGAAATTGCTTAAAGTTGATGATTTGGCTAGGAGCATTGATAGAATTTCTCTCGAAATTGATTCTTTAAAGCTTAGATCTATTCCTCCTAAGCATGATATCAATGAGTCTCTCAAAGTCATGAGAATTTCCATTGATGAGTGCAAGGAAAGAACCGCTAGGATGCGTGCTTCCCAAAATGCCTTTATTAAAGCGTGTTCTTCTAATTCCTATGAAAATCAAGATGAAGATCTAAAAGTTATTGATGTGTCCCATATTAAATCTTTGTTTTGCAATATGAATCTTGATGAAACTGAATATGATCTTCCTTTACCTAGAAGGCGTTCTAAGAATTCGGAGTTTTTAGATCTTAATGATGAAATTGATAAAAGTGGGATTGAAAGAAATAGAACTCTAGATGTTGCTAAACCCACTATATTGGTTCTCAAGGAATTTAATTATGAAAATTGCTCTTTAATTGATTGTATTTCCTTGTTGCAATCCGTGCTAAATTCTCCTCATGCTTATAGTCAAAATAAGGCTTTTATCGAACACATTGTTGATGCCTTGATGCAATCTTATGAAGAAAAGCTTGAGTTGAAAATTTCTATCCCTAGGAAACTCCATGATGAGTGGGAACCTACTATCAAAATTAAAATTAAAAATTATGAGTTTCATGCTTTGTGTGATTTGGGTGCTAGTGTCTCTACTATTCCCAAAACTTTGTGTGATTTGCTAGATTTCCCTGATTTTGATGATTGCTCTCTAAACTTGCACCTTGCGGACTCCACTATTGAAAAGCCTATGAGAAGAATTAATGATGTTCTTATTTTTGAAAATAGGAATTATATGCCCGTAGATTTTATCGTTCTTGATATAGATTGCAATCCTTCATGTCCTATTATTCTTGGTAGACCTTTCCTTAGAACGATTGGTGCAATTATCGGTATGAAGGAAGGAAATATTAGATTCCAATTCCCTTTAAAGAAAGGCATGGAACACTTTCCTAGAAAGAAAATAAAATTACCATATGAATCTATCATGAGATCCACTTATGGATTGCCTACCAAAGATGGCAATACCTAGATCTATCTTTGCTTTTATGCCTAGCTAGGGGCGTTAAACGATAGCGCTTGTTGGGAGGCAACCCAATTTTATTTTTAGTTTTTTGTTTTTGCTTCTAATTTAGGAATAAATAATCCATCTAGCCTCTGTTTAGACGTGGTTTTATCTTTTAATTAGTGTTTGTGCCAAGTTGGACCTATTGGATCTTCTTGGATGATAGTTATTTGATCTTGCTGTAATTTCCAGTATCTTTGTGCTCAGTGCCCGAATTGTTAAATATCACCAGAACGTGATAAAATACTGATTCCAATTGCTGCTGATCAATAAACAAATTGTCCAGGTCGTCTAATTTTGGTAGAATTTTTGGGTTCCAGAAGTTTGTGTTAGTTACAGATTACTACAGACTGTTCTATTTTTGACAGATTCTGTTTTGCTGTGTTGTTTGCTTATTTTGATAAATCTATGGTTAGTAAAATAGTTTACAATCCATAGAGAAGTTGGAATACAGTAGGTTTAACACCAATATAAATAAAGAATGAGTTCATTACAGTACCTTAAAGTAGTCTTTTGTTCTCTTTCTCTAACGGAGCTCACGCGATTTCTATTGAGTTTTGTGTTGTGAAGTTTTCAAGTTTTGGGTGAATTCTTTTGATGGATTATGGAACAAGGAGCGGCAAGAGCCTAAGCTTGGTGATGCCCATGGCACCCCCAAGATAATCCAAGGACACCAAAAAGTCAAAGCTTGGGGATGCCGGAAGGCATCCCTCTTTAAATCCACTTCCATCGGTAATTTACTTGGAGCTATATTTTTATTCACCAACATGATATGTGTTTTGCTTGGAGCGTCTTGTATTATTTGAGTCTTTGCTTGTTAGTTTACCACAATCATACTTGCTGTACACACCTTTTGAGAGAGCCATATATTATTTGAAATTTGATAGAATACTCTATGTGCTTCACTTATATCTTTTGAGCTTGATAGTTTGCTCATAGTGCTTCACTTATATCTTTTTGAGCGTGATAATTTTTGCTCTAGTGCCTCACTTAGATCTTTTAGAGCACGGTGGTGGATTTTTTTAAAGAAACTTGATCTCTCATGCTTCACTTAGATTATTTTGAGAGTCGTTAATAGCATGGTAATTTGCTTAATGTTAATATACTTGGTATTCAAGATATGTGAAACTTTCTTTTGAGTGCGTTGAATACTAAGATAAGTTTGATGCTTGATAATTGTTTTGAGATATGGAGGTGATAATATAAAAGTCATGCTAGTTGGGTGGTTGTGAATTTGAGAAATGCTTGCGTTGAAGTTTGTAAGTCCCTTAGCATGCACGTATGGTTAAAGTTATGTAACAAATTTGAAATATGAAGTGTACCTGGCTTGTGCATCCTTATGAGTGGCGGTCGGGGATGAGCGATGGTCTTTTCCTACCAATCTATCCCCCTAGGAGCACGCGCGTAGTACTTGATTTTTCATGACTTCTAATTTTTTGCAATAAGTATATGAGTTCTTTTGACTAATGTTGAGTCCATGGATTATACACACTTTTACCTTTCCGCCATTGCTAGCCTCTTGATGCAGTGCATTGTCCTTTCTCACATTGAGAGTTGGTGCAAACTTCACGGTGCATCCAAACCCCGTGATACGATACGCTCTATCACACATAAACCTCCTTATATCTTCCTCAAAACAGCCACCATACCTACCTATTATGGCATTTCCATAGCCATTCCGAGATATATTGCCATGCAACTTCCACCATCATCATCATGACATACTTTACTTTTGTCATATTGCCATTGCATGATCATGTAGTTGACATCG